>WFKR01000006.1:46073432-47322514 GCA_025331145.1 Rosa persica | reverse complement strand
CTTTCCTTGTACAATTTGGATTCTATGCATTGTAATCCTCTATATAAAGAGGCCCCGAACACACAACAAATTCCTCTCAATTTCAGTTTCTCTACAATAATTCTTTTGTTATAACCCAAAAAAAAAAGAAAAAAAATATACATTAAATTAGTCGGGAATGACCCCCGGGTGAACCTATCAAATCGGTTCCCTCGCTCGCGCGCCTTTTTGGTCTCACTCCGCCGTCACTTGCTCTCTAAACCTCACCGATTAGGGTTTAAGACCGCCACAAGTTTCAATTTCATGGCTTGGTGGCAAGGTTTTGATGAAACTCGTCTTCTCATAGCAGCTGGTAACTTTTCACTTCCACACTTACTGTGCTTCATTTCAATCAATTCTTACCATCTCTGAATCACTTTCGCCAACTCTGCAGACCCTCCTGTAGCCGGAGACGGCGCCGGACAACTGATTTCGCTCCGTCATCCAAAATCCGGTATTGCACTTTTGACAAATTTAGCATATTCAAATAAAGAATACTCCTTTTTCGTTAAAGCATCAAATTTTGGTTTATAATCTTACATTATTGATTAGGGGGCAAAATAGAATATGTTTGGGATCAGGAAATTTGGTTATCTAATTTTTTTTTTTTTTTGAATTTTGTGCAGGAAACACAATGTGCTGTGTTTTAGTTGATGGGATGCTCCAGGAACTTAATTGGTTCAGGCAGTCCTACAGTTCTTGGTTTCTTGGAGACTATGTTTCGGAGGGTGGGTGCTTTTGCTTTTGCTTTCCATTGTTGTTTAGTATAGTGTTTTGTTCATTGTCTAACTTTGTGTTGTAATTTCGTACAGATGGTGGCATATATACCGCCACTCGAGTTGATCCTGTTTTCATTTTGTTGCCCATTTTTGAGGAAGCTAGAATGAAGGTAATAGAACTCTTATGGCCTATTTAGGAATCTTGTTGTGTTATTCTGTACGACTGAAACTATATGTATATGCCCCTTAATGTTTGTGGTACCTACATTCGTTTAATAATTGCAGAAAGGGGACGATCCTGGGAAGTACAGGCCATTGGATGAGATAATCTTTGTTGATGGCTATCCTGGATATCAGCAACTTTTGTCCATTGCGGAGATTTCTATGCCAGTAGTTTGTGATATCAAAGGTGACCTACTAGTCTACTACCCCCATACACTTCTAATTTGAAATTTCAGTGAAGCTGCACAATCAACAAGTTAACGTGTGCTTTATCATGTTTACTTCTTTTAGAGTCGATTCTTATAATGGGTTGTGTTATACTTTTCAAGTGGATAAAGTTTCCTCTCTGTTGCTTTCTGTATCTGCAGAAATTGATTCCTCCAAATATTTTAGGCTTGACGACTCCAAGGTTCTGGCTTGGTTGTACCACAAGGTCTTTCTACAACTGACTTCAAGTAATTTTGATGTTTGATGATGTAAAATTGTTGGAGTATCTATTACCATTGTTAGCATCTGGATATGAGACCTTATTCTTTGCTAAACCACAATGAAAACTTTATCCTTTTATTGTGGTTGGGGTCGTTGTAAGTTTTTATAATCTTTGTGTTATGAGATGCAGGCATGCCAGCTAAAACAGACGCTATCCACGTTGGACAGTAATTATGCTGCAAGGGAAGAAAAGCATAGATGTACGATTTCAGTGAGAAAACAATTTATATACAACTTTTATGTCTTTCTAGTGTCAATTAGAAATTCATCAGTCTAATGTCAAAATGAGCAAAATGAACTTTAGTTGATAGTCAGAGATGTTATGGGCTGTATATGAGATATATGTAGTTGGTGCTTGAGCGCTCCTTACATTCTGCTGTGCTAAAACCCTTGTTAATAAGCATGCGAGTCATTCCAGTTTGACATGAAAGTCTATTTTCTTGTTCATTAATTCACCCTCGTTGCTGGTGCAGTGGCTGATGCGGTTTCAATCTTAGGGGAATACCTGAAGGATGAGCCCTGGTTGAAGCTTTTGTGTGACCGTTTGAGGTATTGCCTCAAAAAGGGTTTACGTATATTCATAAATCTAGCACCTTTTGAATTGGGAACAAATGCATACATCTTGTTGGTGGATTCACTCTTTTTGAAATGCATTATGTGATTTCAGGATAGATTTACCAGAGGCACCAAAAAAAGCACCAGATGCTGAAACTCTTCCAACTGCCAACGAAAGTAGCCCAGGGATTTGGAATGGTTCACAGGTATGATAGCCATCTTACTGTTCGGAAAACCGGTGATTATCCATTTGTTGGCATTGTTGATTTTGGACTAATTCTGGTTCTGTATTCCCAGGTTATAATTTGCCAGGAAAAGAGCAAGAGTGACAATAAGGTTACTACCAGAGCTGCTGGAAGGCAAGCTAAAAAGATCAAACTGGAGACGGGATCACATAACATCAGAGACATGTTCACTAGGGTCTCATCAAGTAAGAAGTGAATCAATTCGAAACGAAACACAGTTGTAAATCCTGAGATTCGTTCATCATGACCAGAATTTGTAAACCATTTTTAGCAACTAGTATTCCTTTAGCATTCATAACATAGCTGCCGCAATTGTAATGTCATCGACTGCACTGTTTGTGTCAAAGTCAAGCTAATTCAAGTTCAATATCCACTGTACATTGAAAACCTAAATAGTGAGGTTGATGGAGACATGGCAATTATCAATTGTATCCTTCTGGCCCACAAGACGTTCTATTGGCTATTTCTTGCTGGATTGGATAGGATTTTTTTTCTTGGAAACCCAATTTGTTTTGAGGGGAATCGGTGATCAAGTCAGGCCTTCATATATGCCCACCTTATCTCATCAGATCAAACGGTGGAATAACTTCTGAACCTTCGTCTAAATTGTAGCAAATTTAAGCTAAATACCAAACAGTATGTATGACTTTTAGGATTATCTTTTAATTGGATTTTTACGCCAAAACATACCCTTGTTAAGAATCTAATATCTAACAAATTGGATATACCTTCTAATATGACTAGGTTTATTCTGGTCGCTTGTAGTCCCCGATTCCTTGGGGTTTATGATCTCTTCCAACCTTCCTTGTGGAGTTGTGGGTTGTTATATTCGTATCTGACACTTTTCTCATGCGTAAAGTACGTGTTGAAAAGCAGGGAAGAAGAGTAAGGAATATACAATCTTTCTCTCAAGCAGAAGATTATCCACAGCTCCGTAAGGTACCCTCTTGCTCTACTTTGATGCACTTCAATCTCTAAAATCAAAAGCACAAACTCGTAATGAATCCAAAGGAGGGCGGCAAGTGAATTAAGAGTAGGATAGGTTTAAGGTTCGATTCCCTCAATATTCGACAAAAAACACGTTTATGTTAATATTTCTGATGAATACTTAATCTGTTTATTGGGATTTCCATAAGCAGTGTTTTGTGTCCTTTAACAATCCTCCATTATTCTAAGTTGATGGGATTGAAGGGTCAACTAGGAAATTTATACTAGGCAATCAAGTAGAACAAATATGAATATGTGCTGATTCTCTATGGCTGCAACGTCATCCTTCCCTTTTATCTAGAACCCACTTCAGGAATGTTGCCTCATGGGCTGTACTTGAACCATTTGTTCTAAGATTCTAAAAGGCTTAATGTGCAAGGTAACGTCATGGCTATTTAGTCTAGGGTGTCATTTATAGACTAGCATGGCCAGTTACAAAGGATTTCTGATATCTTTCCTCTAATTGGGAACATTTTCGGAGAATAATCGACTTCGAATCGATTCTTGGTGTCCATGTCTTAAATTCCTTTCCGTCATGGAATATATATATGTGGCATCTTTCACCTCCCAAAGTTTGTAGAAAACTAGAAAGCCCTTGTACTAGAAACCATAGATTCTCTTGCAAAGTCTTGTTACTTTTGTGTGTGTCACTCTTTTTGTTTCCCTTACCCATCATTGTTTTTCAGGAAATATAAAAGAAGGGTGGAGATCATAGTTTGCTTATAGTTTTGATGGATAGCACCAACATAGTAACCGTCCTGGAATCCGAAGGAGTTGAGTTCCTTCTATCTGGTGAAAGAAAGGTAGTCTCCACATGCCTATTTAGTTTGCTTCCTGGGTTTCTAAATTATTTCAATTTTAAGGAACTTTCGTATTTTGGTGTCTGAGCTTCAAGTTCTTACTGAAACCATTTTATGCTTAGCAAAGGAGGGCTTCAATGCTATAGGTGAAGTTCTTAGCTTGGTTATGATACTAAAATAGATTCTTGTTTTAATTCTGAGATTACTTAGGTACCCTTGTCATCATGCAATGGGAAGACAGTATGCCTCCTCTTCTCTGCAAATTGGTGTAGGCCTTGCAAGGCTCTGACTCCTCAGCTTGTGAGACTTTATGATACCCTTAGATATGATGGCAAAGATCTTGAGATTATTTTGGTCTCCTTCGACCGCGATGAGGACAAATTCAATGAACACTTCAAGTGCATGCCATGGCTGGCAGTCCCATTCGATGTAAACCTGCATAAAAGATTGAGTGACATATACCATGTTGATCGGATCCCATCACTTGTTCCGTTGAGTTCAGATGGGATATCAATTGAGGAAGATTTGATTGGACTTATTGAAGACTATGGTGCTGAGGCATTTCCTTTCACTAGGAAGAGAAGAGAGGAATTAAGGGCAATAGATGATGCAAAGCGTGATGGTGGAAAACTTGAAGAACTTCTGGCACATCAAGGAAGAAACTGTCTCAAGTCTAGGGATGGTAGAGAGGTATATATACGTAGTTTACTGCTCATTTCAAATGTTTCTGATGGCTTACTTAGGCCAAAAGAACTTACACATGTTTTTGACCATTTCGCAGATATCAGTATCCGAACTTGTTGGCAAAACCATAGGCCTTTACTTTGGTGCACACTGGAGTCCTCCTTGCCGTGCTTTCACTTCCAAGCTCATAGAAGCGTACAGTGAGCTTATGACATCCAACGATGAATTCTTTGAAATCATTTTCGTCTCCACAGATCGAGACCTCAAAGAATTCGAACTAAACATATGCACCATGCCATGGCTTGCCATCCCCTACCATGATAAAACACGACAAGACCTTTGCCGAATCTTTAACATTAAAGAGATTCCGGCTTTGGTTCTAATTGGACCAGATGGGAAGGCTGTTAGCACAAAGGGGAGGGCTTTGATCTCTTTGTATGGCGCAAAAGCTTTTCCATTTACAGAGTTGAGGATCAAAGAGCTTGAAGCAGCCTTGAGAAAAGAAAGGGAGGCATTGCCTCCTCAAGTGAAGGATATAAAGCATGACCATATGCTGAAGTTGGACATGGCCAAAGCATATGTATGTGATTTTTGCAAGAAGCAAGGGAGGTTCTGGGCATTTTCGTGTGATGTTTGTGACTATGACCTTCATCCAACTTGCGTAGATAAGTCATTTTAAGAAGCCTTTGAATGAAGTGCAAGAATCAAGGTCTGTTGTGGGATTTCTTGGTGATCTGTGTCACTATGATCTTCATCCAACTTGTGTCATCTCAAGAAGTATGTCACTTACGGGATGTGTAAATTTATTGAATAATGAAGATTGACTACTCTGAAATTATTTGCATTTTTTTTTTTTTGGTATAATCTGGGATGAACATTGAGAAATATTTGAAGTATGGGAACGGGATAGACACATGGTAAAAGGGGTAAAATTAGTTAGGGACCAAAGGTACCCGCTAATGACGGAGAGTCTCTCATTGCAATAAAACCCAATTGAAGAACCTGTGGGAGATATTTATTGATTGACCAGTGAAAAAAAAAAAAAAAAACTAATCTGTGATATCTGTACACATTTATGAATGAACAAAACGAGTATCTTTGCAATGTAATGGTGTTTGTGTTAAAGATGGAGAAGCAGAATTTAATGGTGATTGAGAGCAACCACGGAGTGGATCGGATGGAGAACAAGAAGAGCCGTACCAATCTGCTCGCTGCTGGCCGTAAAAAGGTACATACACATGGCCTCATAGCACAGTAGCTTTCGTAATTCGGCTGCCTTAAGGGTTTAGTTTATTTGCCACACACCTAAACTGTAACTTGTCTTAGGTATATTTTTTTTTATTAGGTTTTGTTTAGATACATATATATGTTTAAAATTTTAATTTCTGTAATGCCATGTATGTATCTTCTTTCATTTTGTTATCTGTTATAGAAACGACTAGACAGAAAAAGAATAGCGACCTGATTTGAATATTTGATCATTGTACGTTTGTCATCAGCTTCAACAATTTCGTCAGTGTTGTAGTATAAATGTATTATACTATGTATGTCTATATCATGTAACAAATACTTAAATGTATAAATAGGTACTTGAGTGTATAAACATAGGTACTTGAGTGTATGAAAACTTATGTAACATGTTTTACCAAAGTGCAACAAGCATGGTAGAATTTATCATTGAGATTGTTATCATTTTGGTTTTCTCTTTGAGCTTTCACACTACAAATGTATTCCTATAAATACCCCTTTGTATGAGATGAATAAACACACTTGAAATCTCAATTCTCTCTGAAACATTACTCTCTCTCTCTGTGTTAATTTAGCTTGTTCTTAAATACGTTATCAGCACGAAATTGCTCTAGAATTAGAATCGAAAATTGACAAGAGTAGAGTTCATCATCAATTGAAGTCATTTTTCCAAACCTACAAAAAACCTCCAAACCCTAACTCATATCAAAGCCCTTGATTCCAGAAGCCCGGAACCGGCCTCAGAACAGTCAGAATCGGTCGGAAAAGGCCTGAACCAGCCGCCGAAAGTTTTGAGCACGAACTGGACCGCTGCTGAGATATGCCGAGTCCTGCCGAGAGCTGCCGACAGCTGCCGAGACGCTGCGCAGTAGCTGCCGACATATCTACAGGGCTAGTTTCTGACGACTTTTCTGGCGACTTTTCGACATTTTTCCGGCGACTTTTCGGACTACTTTTCTCGATTTTTTTCTAGCGATCCTTCCGATCACCTCCTATAACTTTTTCCGGCCAACGTATTCTTTACTAAAAGTTCCCGTTTTTGAGTTTTTATTCATTTTTTTTTCCTTTTTCCTTTTTCTCGGGAACTTACAATCAAAAGCGGAGTTATAGAAATTCACGCCAAACGAACTAAGAGCGTTCGTAATCATTGAACTAAGAATGTTCACAATGATTCTTGGAAAGTTGATTTCTTGGTAGCATAGCTCGGAAATCTTATTATTTTTCGTGGAAGTTTAAACTCCGAAACTAATATTTTCTTCTTATCTTCAAGGATGTTGAATGAACCTAGACTCGATTTTCAAATCCTTGACTCAACAGGTTTGGATTACCATAGTTGGAAAACCGACGTTGAAAACCATCTCACATTGAAAGGGATATTACCAATTATCTATGCACCAGACGTGAGTCTTGTGTTCCCACGAACACCCAAAAGGCATGCACAAGCAATCATCTTGATGCGACGCCATATGGAAAAATCACTCAGATTAGAGTACATGTCCATCAAAGATGCAAAGGATTTATGGGGAGCGCTAGCAGAGCGCTTTAACAATATCCAAGATTCCCTTCTCCCTGACTTGAAGGTTCAGTGGAATGATGTACGCTTCTCTGACTTCAAGTCTATTGCTGAGTACAATTCAGAAGCTCTTCGCCTCAAAACCATGTTGAGGTTCTGTCAAAAACCCCTCACAGATGAAGAGCTAATTGAGAAAACTCTCTCCACCTTCCCCGTTGCAGCAATTTTGCTATCAAAGCAATATCACATTGAAGTAAATGTTGGGCGAATTACTAGGTTCAATGAGCTCATTAATGTTTTGTCGGTAGCTGAAAAGCACGACAACATTCTCGTAAAGAATTATAATTCAAGACCAGTTGGAACCAAGAGCGTTCGTGAGGCAAATTATAATGCACCCAAGAGAGGGCGTAAGGAGCGGTACCCTAGCAATAGGGGACATGTGTACCCTAATAATAGGGGACATGAAGGACGAACATGTCCATATAACTGCCCTAATAAAGAAGGAAACAGCAACTTTAGAGCGGGCACACATGATGGCAACTCCACACATGGAAGAGGGAGATATGGCAACACCAGCCGTGGAAATAGCATCATGAGCAGTGGAGGTCGCACCATGCGCCGTGGTAGTAGCAGCAACCCTCCTAGAGAATATCCACAACGTGCACATCCTGCACGACCTGCACCTCAAATGAAGGGAGGTAACCACAATGACATGTGTCATCGATGTGGATCAATCGAGCATTGGTTTAAGCAATGTCATGCAAGTACCCAACTTGCTGCACGCTACAAGGAGTATAGGGAAGCAAAGAGCAAGAAGCCAACCTTGCTGAAGAAGAAGATGGTGAAGATGTCAATCTCACCGTTGAGGACTTCAAAGCTGTAAATGAAGAGCACGAGGATGCCACAAACTTTGATTAGAATAGTCCTCTTTCTATTTTCCAAGAATGGCAAATGTGCCTTAGTCAATAAATAACAATTGTATTAACTCCTTCTCATGTGGCGTACCCAATGAAGTATGATGTCTAGGAAAGTAATTGAGATCGGGGTATTTAAGTGAGCCTCGCTCCACCAACATCTCTCTACTTTCCTGGTCATATTTTATTGGAATTACCAAACGGATTGAGTGACAACAATTTGTCTAGAGTTTGATTTTTGGAATAGACTTATGAAAAACTTTGATGTAATCATTGGCTATTTTCCCTATTAATAAAGTATCACATTATCATTCAATGTCATGGACATGTGTTAATATTCCGAACTTTATTCTTTTTCAGTATGTTTTCTGGAGAATTGGAATGCCTTCTTGATAGTGGCACCACACATACTATATTGCGACATAGGCAATTATTTTTATGGATGACACCTAGTCGATCTTCAGTAACTACGATGGCATGATCATCACAATTGATTCATGATCGAGGACCAGCTCAATTTTGTTACCAAATGGCACAAATATTAATGTCGCCGAAGCTCTATATGCTCCAAGAGCTGGAAGAACCCTATTAAGCTTTAAAGACATAAGAGCCAATGATTTTTATGTGGAAACACATTGTGAGAATGAACAAGAGTTCCTTTGCATCACCTCTAAAAACTACGGAAATACACGAGTATTAGAGAAACTTATGTGTCGCTCTAGTGGATTGTACGCAACCACTATTAGAGTTATTGAATCCAACCATGTCATGAATGAAAATTTATGGGATCCTGACACATACAGGCTTTGGCACGACCGTTTGGGACATCCAGGTCGTGATATGATGCTCCGTATATTAAAAACTTCACACGGACATCCATTCTTCAAAACGAAAAGAAGTACGAACCAAACATTGGTCCAAAGAGTTACTTCTAAAGCATATCATTCGTTTTGCAAAGCTTGCTCTTTAGCAAAGGTAGGATCGAGACCATCCTATGCAAAGGACACTAAAGAAAATATACAATTCTTACAAAGAATACAATGTGATATTTGTGGACCTATCCAACCAACTTGCGGACCATTTAGATATTTTATGGTGTTTGTTGATGCATCGACACGTTGGTCACATGTCATGCTCTTATCCACAAGAAATGCTGCATTTGCTAAACTCCTAGCACAAATCATTAAGTTAAGGGCTCACCACCCTGATCATCCTATTAAGTCAATTCGTCTTGACAATGCTGGAGAGTTTACATCAAAAACTTTTGATCATTATTGCATGTCCATTGAGATTGAAGTTGAACACCTTGTCCCTCATGTACACACCCAAAATGGACTCACAGAAGCTGCCATTAAAAGACTTCAAATGGTTGCTAGGGCATTGGTTATGCGCACCAATCTCCCTATTTCTGCTTGGGGCTATGCAATATTGCATGCAGCTGTGCTTATTCGTCTGAGAGCCACTACCACCCAACCCTTTTCTGCGTCTCAGATGGTGACTGGGTATGAGCCTGATGTCTCATACTTACGCATATTTGGGTGTGCAGTCTATGTGCCAATTGTGTCGCCACAGTGCACCAAAATGGGCCCTCAAAGACGCTTAGGCCTTTATGTTGGATATGATTCTCCCAGCATTATCCGCTACATAGAAACCTTGACAGGTGATCTATTTACCGCCAGATTTGCGGATTGTCACTTTGATGAGACAGTCTTCCCGTCATTAGGGGGAGACATGAACACTAATGTTCAACAGAAAAGATAGGAATTGTCGTGGTCTGTCCCCGCTTTGTCTCATCTTGATCCCCGAACCACACAGTCTGAAATAGAAGTGCGGAGGATTCTCGATCTTCAGAACATAGCAGAATCGATGCCTGATGCGTTTTCTGATATCGCTAAAGTGACAAGATCACACATACCTGCTGCAAACGTACCTGCAAGGATTGATGTCCCTAAAACTAAAGTACATGACGTCCCTTATATGGGTGATGTAGTAGCTAGACCCACGGCTCCTGCCAGGAAGCGCGGGAGGCCCATAGGTTCGATGGATTCTCGCCCAAGAAAGAAAACGAGGTTGACACAAAATAATCCATTAATCATCGATACAAATAATCAATCTCATGAAAAAATTCCTGATTATGGTTATGTCCAAGAGACATCATTGTAGGACGCTCCAATAACAGAACCAATTCCAGAGAATAGAGAGATCTCTATGAATTACACTAGTATACATGTAATTATGGACAAAAATTCTATGGCTATTGATGATGCATTTGCATATCATATTGCGAAAGGAATTATATAATACGATGATATCGAACCTCGCTCCGTTGAAGAATGTCAACGAAGAGCAGATTGGTCAAAATGGAAAGATGCGATCCAGACTGAATTAGATTCACTAACAAAGAGACAGGTATTTGGGTCTATAACACTGACACCACCAAATATAAAACCTGTTGGTCATAAATGGGTCTTTATTAGAAAGCGTAATGAGAAAAATGAGGTTGTTAGATACAAAGCCCGCCTTGTGGTGCAAGGTTTCTCACAACGCCCTGGAATCGACTACGAGGAGACATATTGTCCCATAATGGACGTTATAACGTTCCGCTACCTTGTCAGTTTGGTAGTTTACGAAAAACTTGACATGCAGCTCATGGATGTGGTTACAACATATCTCTATGGGGATCTAGATTCAGAGATATATATGAAGGTTCCAGATGGACTTCAATTACCCAAATCTAGTGGTTCGAAACCACGGAGCACGTTTTCAATAAGATTAAGACACTCATTTTATGGATTGAAACAATCCGGACGGATGTGGTATAACCGTCTAAATGACTACTTGATTGGAAAGGGATATGTTAACAATGAAATATGCCCTCGCCTGTTCATTAAAAGGACAAGATCCGGATTTGCAATTGTAGCAGTTTATGTCGATGACATGAACCTAATTGGAACTCTAGATGAGTTAAAAGAAACTGCTAAATATTTGAAATCTGAATTTGAGATGAAAGATCTCGGGAAAACACGGTTTTGTCTCGGAATAGAACTCGAGCACCGTAATGATGGGATTATGATCCATCAGTCAGCATATACTCAAAAGTTACTAAGACGCTTTAATGAAGATAAAACAAAGCCTGTGAGTACTCCCATGATCAACCGTAGTCTTGAGCCCATGAAAGATTAGTTTCGTCCAAGGGATGAGGACGAAGATTTATTAGAGGCTGAAATACCATATCTAAGTGCGATAGGCGCATTATTGTATTTAGCTCAATACACAAGACAGGATATCTCATTTGCAGTAAACTTGTTAGTTCGACATAGTTCTGCGCCAACACGCCGCCATTGGATTGGTATAAAGACAATCTTTCGATACCTGAAAGGTACGATTGATATGGGCTTGTTTTATCCCTACAGAGAGAAAAGAAATGTGAACGCGCAACACTATCCATAGTGACCGACGTTCTCCTCCTCCCCTCCATCAAAATGATAATGATGTTTTGACGGGCTTTGCTGATGCTGGGTATCTCTCTGACCCTCACAAAGGTCGCTCCCAAACAGGTTATGTCTTTACCATGAGAAGCACCGCGATATCTTGGAGATCTACAAAACAGACCCTTATTGCTACTTCCTCAAATCATACAGAGATTATTGTCCTACATGAAGCCGTGAGTGAGTGCATATGGCTAAGGTCTGTAAATAGACACATTCGAGGAACTTGTGGTTTGAAATTTACTACAAATGAACCTACATGCATTTACAAGGATAATCCAGCTTGTATTGAGCAAATAAATTTAGGTTTCATCAAGGGCGACAATACCAAGAATATATCTCAAAAATTCTTCTACAGTCAGCAACAACAAACACTTCTGAACATTGAAGTAAATCAAATCCGATCAGAAGATAATGTAGCTGACTTATTTACTAAGTCATTACCAAAATCCCCTTTCGAGAACATGTAAAGAGCATCGGATTGAGAAGGATATCCGAACTCCCACGATCTTCAAGGGAAATCTAAGTTAGGGGGAGTATCCAAAAACATACTCCACACTCAACGCGCGTTGTGCTCTTTTTCTCCTTCGATCAAGGTTGTTGTTTCCCACAGGGTTTTATTACTTGGCAAGGTTTTTAACGAGGCAACTTCGAAGCGCACCACCAACACAATACTATTGACATGAAATATCTAAGGGGGAGTGTTGTAGTATAAATGTATTATACTATGCATGTCTATATCATGTAACAAATACTGAAGTGTATAGATAGGTACTTGAGTGTATAAACATAAGTACTTGAGTGTATGAAGACTTATGTAACATGCTTTACCAAGAGGCAACAAGCATGGCAGAATTCATCATTGAGATTGTTATCATTTTGGTTTTCTCTTTGAGCTTTCACACTACAAATGTATTCCTATAAATACCTCATTATATGAGATGAATAAACTCACTTGAAATCTCCATTCTTTCTGAAACATTATTCTCTCTCTCTTTCTGTTAATTTAGCTTGTTCTTAAATATGTATAAGTTTGACGACCTGCATTACCTATCTGCAAGCCTCCTTGTGGAAGTTGAAAAATTGCAGTCACAATTGCAAGATCGGGATGCAGAGATTTCTTTCTTAAGGCAGGAGGTCACTAGGTGCATCAATGATGTTCTGGTTGCATCACAAGTCAGTAAGAAGGGAAATTCATATGAGATCCACGAGTTATTAACATGGTTTGATATGAATATTGCTCGATTTGGAGTCCACAGTGAGTATCTTGAAAATAAGAACAACAGTGACGTCCCTGAACAAAAGGAAGTACTCAAGAAGACAGTTGATTCAATTTTATCAGAATTAGGGAATCTACGGGCTGCGGCTCAAAGCATAGATATATTGTTGCAAGAAGAAAGGACTAAGGGTCAGACTCTTGAGGAGTGTTTACGGGAGATGGAATCACGATTAAATCTGCTTGAAGGTGTGGAAGACGGCGAAGCAACTAGCTCGACCTCAGAGATTCATGAAGTTGAGCCTGCGGTGAGAATTACTCTTGGCCTTTTTGCCTTTTTCATTTGTACTTCTTACGTGCAGAGAATTTCATATGTTCTAGAAACTTCGGAATACAAAATAGTTTTTGCTCGGAATATGTAATGTCATTGAGGAATTTATTTGGTGGGTTTTTGTATAGATAAACAAATGAGAAGCATCTGGTTCCACCATTTCATCTCAAGTCCGCAGTCTGCGCAAAGGAAATAGTGAGCAAGTTGCAATTGCTATAGATATGGATCCTGGGAGCACTAGTAGATTGGAAGATGAAGAAGATGACAAGGGTAATCCTAGGCCCTAGGGCAGTAGTTGCCGCCATCTTTTACCGTTCTTTTCCCTAATGCCACATGACATTACTTACTGAAGGTGTTTCTAACTTGTATTGAGCTCTTCTCTGTTTATTCCTCTGCAGTTCATGGTTTCAAGTCACTGACTACATCAAGAATGGTTCCTAGATGTACAAGACCTGTGTGTGACATGGTCGATGGCCTGTGGTAGGCATATGCAATTCTTTCTTAATAGTTTATGATTTAAACGTACCTGGACTTTGTGAATGCGCTAAATCATCTTGTACATGCTGCCAGGGTTTCTTGTGATCGGACTCTAATGCGACAACCAATTTTGCGGCTTGGTATTATGTTCTATTGGGCCTTTCTGCATACGCTTCTTGCTAGTCTTGCAATTTGAAAAGCTGAATGGGTAAGTTTGTATTAATTTTTTTTTCTTTTATGTAGTTTAGGAATACGTTTTCTTTTTGGGTACGTTTTATCTAATATTGCTCATCTGATCCCGGAAATTTAAATTTTATGATATTTCTTATGTTTAATACTTATTTGTTGCATTTTCTTGGGTTCACTGTTGCAGGTTCACATTTGGTTTTAGGGCGAGATGGACTTGGGGTCCCGATTATATTATTATTGGGTATTAAGTGGAGCTTAATCTGCTTTGTTTTTGTCCTTCCTATAGATGCGGTTAGAGATTGATTTATTATTCTCAACCAGGCAACCCAGATTCCTATATTTTTATCTGAAGGAATCCTAGAAGCTTGGTTGCTTCTAATGAGGAAAAGAGATTCATGATAGGGCAACATATTATTTAGGTTGTACATCATAGCTGTTATTATTTATGTTCTCTACAAATTTAGAGAGAATTTAGTAGTAAAACAAACTCCGGTGCAGCGATTTGTATGGTTATTACTTGTGTAAAAGTCGGCATGGTTATTACTTGATCAAGAGGTATAGAATTGAATTGATTGGTACGGTTTTGTTGATGGTTTTGAATCATTGGTTTTTGTCATTGTCTCATTGAAGGGAAGGGAGTGCCAGTCACTTGAATAAACGAAAGTATTACTACTACACAGTAAAATCACAGATGGCTTTGATAAGAAATCAGTGCCCATGGACGCAGAAAGAGGACGATCCTGGGAAGTTCACAGTAAATTCACATATGGCTTCGATTTGTCGTCTTTACTCTCTTAATTAGTTGTTTAAGTAATGGACATACGTAATCAATCATTAATTTAGCTTTATATATCAAAATCTTAATCTGCGTGCTAATCTTGCTGATCCGATTGGCATATATATTGTCAAAGGAACACAATGATGGATCTGTTGTAATATAAATGTCTATATCATGTAATAGGTATTTGAGTATATAATGTAGGTATAAAGACTTGTGTGACATGCTTTATACCAAGAGGCAACAAGCATGGTAATTTTCATGATTGAAGACAATCATGTAGAGTTGTTGGATGATGATCATAGTTACCAAATTGATTTTCTCTTAGAGCATTCACACTAGTTTTATACTCCTATATAAACTCTCCATTGAGAAAAGAATAAACAGACATTACTCTCTCTATCTGTTAATTTATGCTTGTCCTCAAACACGTTATCAGCATGAAATTGCTTTAGGATTCAAATCAAATCGACAAGAGAAGAGGAAGTTCATCATCAAATCGAAGTCATTTTTCCAGACCTACAAAAAACCTTCAAACCCTATAACATATCAAATCCCTTGATCTCAGAAGCCCTGAACCGGCCAAAAAACGCCTGAACCGGCTGCCGGAAGAGCTAAACCGCTGCCGAGCAGCTGCGCTGAAGCTACCGAGGATCTGCCGAGACCTGCCGAGTGGATCTGCCGAGAGGACCTGCCAAGCCCATGCCGAGCACCTGCCGAGCACCTACAGAGACACCTGCCGAGCAGCTGCCGACAGATCTACAGGGCAAGTTTCCGACGACTTTTCCAGCGACTTTTCCGACATTTTTCCGGCCACTTTTCCTGCGACATTTTGGACGATTTTCTTGATTTTTTCCAGCAATCCTTCCGGTCACCTCCGACAACTTTTTCCAGCTAAATTTTTCGGCAACACTATTTCGAGGTATTTTTTACTAAAAGTTCATGTTTTTTAGTTTTTATTCATTTTTCTCATCTTTTCTTTTTCTCGAGAACTTGCAATAAAAAAGCGAAATTATAGAAATTCATGCCTAAATGAACTAAGAGCGTTCGTAATCAATGAACTAAGAGTGTTCATAATATTAGGACTAAGAGCGTTCGTAAGGATCAATTTATGACCATATTAAACATCATTGTTTCGGTCTAATCTAAATATTCTTAGAAATTGATTTCTTGGTAGCATAGCTCTGAAATCTTATTATTTTTAGTTTTCGTGGAAGTTTAAACTCCGAAACTAATATATCTTTTCTTCTTATCTTCAGGATGTCGAATGAACCTAGATTCGACTTTCAAATCCTTGACTTAACAAGCTCGGATTACCATAGTTGGAAAACCGACGTTGAGAACCATCTCACATCGAAAGGGATATTGCCCATAATTCAGGCACCAAACGCGGGCCTTGTGTTCCAACGAACACCCATAAAGCATGTACAAGCAATTATCTTGATGCGACGCCATATGGACAAAGCACTCAGATTAGAGTACATGTCCATCAAATATGCAAGGGACCTATAGGGAGCGCTACAAGAGCGCTTTGACAATATCCAAGATTCACTCATCCCTGACTTGAAGGTTCAGTGAAACAATATACGCTTCTCTGACTTCAAGTCTGTTGCTGAATACAATTCAGAAGCTCTTCGTTTCAAAGTCATGTTGAGGTTCTATGAAAAACCTCTCTCAGAAGAAGAGCTAATTGAGAAGATTCTCTCCACCTTCCCTGTCGCAACAATTTTGCTATCAAAGCAATATCGCACTGAAGTCAATGCTGGATGAATTACGAGGTTTAATGAGCTCATCAATGTTATGTCGGTAGGTGAAAAGCACGATAACATCTTCATAAAGAATTATAATTCAAAGCCCGTTGGAACCAAGAGCATTCGTGAGGCGAATTATAATGCACCCAAAATAGGGCACAAGGAGCGGTACCCTAATAATAGGGGACATGAAGGACGAATGGGTCCATATAACCGCCCCAATAAGGAAGGACACCACAACTTTAGAGCAGACACACGTGGAAGAGATAGATATAGCAACACCGGCCGTGGAGGTCGCACTATGCGCCGTGGTGGTAGTAGCAACCCTCCTAGGGAATATCCACAATGTGCACCACCTGCACCTCAAATGAAGGGAGGTAACCACAATGACATGTGTCATCGATGTGGATCAATCGAGCATTGGTTTAAGCAATACTATGCAAGTACCCAACTAGCTGCACGCTATAAGGAGTAACAGAGAAGCAAGGGAGCAAGAAGCCAACCTTACCGAAGATGAAGATGGTGAAGATGCCAATCTCACCGTAGATGACTTCAAAGCTGAAACTGAAGTGCACGAAGATGCCGCAGACTTTGATTAGAATAGTCATTTTCTATTTTCCAAGAATGGAAAATGTGCCTTAGTCAATAAATAACAATTGTATTAACTCTTTCTCATGTGGTGCATCAAATGAAGTATGATGTCTAGGAAAGTAATTGAGATCGTGGTATTTAAGCGAGCCTCGCTCCACCAACATCTCTCTCTACTTTCCTGGTCATATTTCATTAGAGTTACCAAACGGATTGAGTAAACTACAATTTGTCTAAGTTTGATTTTATTCTAGAATAGACTCTAGAAACTTTGATGTAATCATTGGCTATTTTCCTTATCAATAAAGTGTCGCATTATTATTCAATGTCATGGACATGTGTTAAAATCCGAACTTTATTCCAAGGGCTGGAAGAACCCTATTGAATTTTAAAGATATAAGAGCCAATGGTTTTCATGTGGAAACACATTGTGAGAATGGACAAAAGTTCATTTGCATCACCTCTAATGACTACGGAAATAAACAAGTATTAGAGAAACTTATGTGTCACTCTAGTGGATTGTATACAACCACTATTAGAGTCATTTAATTCAACCATGTTATGAAAGATAATTTATGGGATTCTGACGCATATAGGCTTTAGCACGACTGTTTGGGACATCCAGGTCGTGATATGGTAATCCGTATGTTAAAGACTTCACACGGACATCCATTCTTCAAAACGAAAAGAAGTACGAACCAAAGATTGTCCAAGGAGTTACTTCTAAAACCTATCATTCGTTTTGCAAAGCCTGCTCTTTAGCAAAGGTAGGATCGAGACCATCCTATGCAAAGGACACTAAAGAAAATATACCATTCTTACAAAGAATCCAAGGTGATATTTGTGGATCTATTCAACCAACTTGCGGACGTTTAAATATCTCATGATGTTGGTTGACATGCAAACACGCTGGTCATGTGTTGTACCATTGTCCATCTGTAAAATGCTGTTTATGCTATACTCCTAGCATATATCATATGACAACGGGCTCATTCCCTGGATCATCATATTTAGTCAATTGGGTTTGACTATGCTAGAGAGTTTACATCTAAGACTTTCGATGGATATTGCAATGGAACTGATGTTAGACATCACATTCCCATATACACACCTAAATGTCTCATGAAAATGACTACGATGGTAGCTCGGACATTGGTGTTGCGCACCAATCTCCTTATATCCGCTTGAGGTGATGCAATATCATATATAACTATGTTAATTCATCTACGAACTACCGCCACTCAATGTATCTTTGCCTTACAGCTAGTGACTGGGTACAAAGTATTTGTACTTACGCATACTTGAGTGAGCCATTTGTGTGCCAATTGCGCCGCCACGGCACACTATGATAGGCCCTTATAAACGAGTGAGCAACTCAGTTGGATTTGAAATTCCAACAATCGTCCGCGAAATGCCCTTGCAAGGCGATCTCCTTTGATGAGATAGTCTTCCCAATGTTAGGGGGAGATAAGTACACGAATGTTCAGCAGGAACGACAGAAATTGTCGTGGTCTATCCCCACTATGTCTCATCTAGATCCCTATTAAAGTGACAAGATCACACACATTTGCTGCAAATATGCCTGTAAGGAAGGAAAGTCCCTACAAAGGGACATAGCGCCGCCCTACACGGAGGTAGGCAGGGCACCAACGCCATAGAAAGTGGCACTTTGGTGTTACAGGCAATGGCCCCAGCTAGGATGCCTGGGAAGCCCGTGGATTCGAATGATACTTTGGCACAAACCAATCCTTGGATCATCGACACTCAAAATTCGTCTCATGAGTATCTTCCAGATTATGGTTATCGTTAGGGGACGCCTTAACGTCAAAACCTATTCCGGAGAATATAGAGCTCTATGAAAATTACACTAGTGTACATGAGACGTAGGATAAAAACTCCATCATAATTGATGATGTAGTTGCGTATTTTGTTGCACATGAGTTTGTTGAGTCCGATGATAACGAACTACGTTCCGTTTAAGCATAAATACCAACGTAGAGAAATTTGGCCTAAATGGAAAGAAGCAATCCAGGTTAAAGTTGGATTCTCTAAATGAAGAGGAAGGTTTTTGAGCCAGTGATGCCAACACCTCCTTACATAAAACATATTGACTAAATGGGTCTTTGTTAGAAAGCGTGTTGAGAAAAAGATATGGTAATCTCGCCTTATAGCGCAAGGCTTCTCACAAAAACGCCCTGAAATTGACTATGATGAGACATATTCTCTCGTAACGGATGTTATTGCATACCACTACTCTGTCAGTTTGGTAGTTTCCAAATAATTGAACATGCAGCTTATAAATGTGGTCACTACGTATCTCTATGAGGATCTAGATATATAATATACATGAAAGTTCACGGTGAACTTCATTTACCCAAGTCAGGTGGCTCTAGACCACGGAGCGCGTTTGCAATAAAGTTGAAACGCTCATTAAAGTGACTACTTGATTGGGAAGGGATATGCCCATGCGTTTCCATAACAAGTTTCGGATTCTATCGCTGTTTATATTGGACATGATTTTCATTAGAAACCCTTAAAAGGTTAAGGGAAACCGCTAATTTCAAGTAGAGTTTGAGATGAAGGATTTTGGGAAACACGATTATGCCTCGGTTAGAACTTGAGCACCGTGATGATAAATGCTTAGGCATTTTGACAAGGTCAAAGCCTTCAAGCACCCCATGACCGTTCATAGTCTTGATCCTGAAAATGATCCTCTTCGTCTGAAGGATGATGACGAAGATGTGCTAGAGGCAGAAGTGCCTTACTCAAGTACAATAGGTGCATTATTGTACTTAGCTCAATGCACAAGACTTGACATCTCATTTTTCCATGAACTTGTTAGCTAAGGTATAGCTCTGCGCCAATGCAACGCCCATTAGATTGGTGTAAAAGATATCTTTCGATACTTGAGATGTACGATCGATATGAGCTTGTTCTATCCCTACAGAGAGATGATGGATTCGAACCCATTACACACCAGAATCGCCGCCAACACTGGCCTGTGTTTTCTATCCCTACCCCAAAACGACATAAGTGTTTTTGGAAAGGTTTTGCTGATGTTGGGTATCTCTTTGACCCATACAAATGTCTTCCCAGACTGGTTAAGTGTTCACCATGGGTAAAGATCGCGATATCTTGGAAGTCTACAGAATAGACCTTAGTCGCTATATCTTTGAACAAATGCAGAGATTATTGCTCTTCACGAAGTAGTTCGTGAATGTATATGGATTGGATCCATAGTTACGCATGTTCGAACAGTTGTGGTTTAAAGTCTACCACAGATGAGCCTACAAGCATTTAGGATAATGCTGCTTGTTTTGAACAAATGAAGCAAGGCTACATCAAAAGTGACAACACCAAACATAAATAAGCAATAATAAGACTCTCCTCAAAAGATCAAAATCAGGGGGAGGTGTCTACATATATGGTCTCGAAATGTGAATGGTGTGTTGTGCTCTTTTTCCCTTTCGACCAAGGTTATTTTTGTCCCACTGAGTTTTTGTTACTTGGCAAGGTTTTTAATGAGGCAACGAGAGAAGCACCACGTTTGGGCAACACAAGGGGAAGTCAAAATCAGGGGGAGTATCCAGAAACATACTCCACACTCAACGCGCATTGTGATTTTTTTCTTCTTCGACCAAGATTGTTTTTTCCCACTGGGTTTTTATTACTTGGCAAGGTGTTTAACGAGGCAACCTAGAAGCACACAACCTAGACAATACTATTGACTTGAGATATCCAAGGGGAGTGTTGTAGTATAAATGTATTATAGTATAAATGTCTATATCGTGTAATAGGTACTTGTGTGTATAATGTATGTATAAAGACTTGTGTGGCATACTTTATACCAAGAGGCAACAAGCATGACAATTTTCATGATTGAAGACAACTATGTGGAGAGGTTTGTTGATGATCATAGTTACCAAATTGATTTTCTCTTAAAGCATTCACACTAGTTTTGTACTCTTATATAAACCCTCCATTGAGAAAAGAATAAACAGACATTACTCTCTCCATCTCTCTGTTAATTTATGTTTGTCCTCAAACAGGATCCACTATATATGTGCTTCATGTATCACATGTGAGGTAAACCAACCGATGGAGATAGATCATTCAAAGTTGATCTAATCATGTCATAGATGGCCATGAACTTTAAGAATGAACGAACACCGTTCCTTCTGTTTCTTTTGTATTAATTCAATCTGCAATAGATGTGAACCTTGGAAAGTGATTAAAGAGAAATGTGGGGTTTTGGTTTGTAATTGTAGAATATTTTGTTCTCTTGTTCAGTCACCATCTATTATATCATGCACTTTTCTAACAGTGCTTCACAACAACCTTGTTTTATTTTGATATAGTTTTTACATCTATCAATTGTAATCGTTATTATTTTGAATAGAATTGTTGTCCTTACTCAATAAAAAAAAAATTTAGAAGTTTAGGCTCAATGTCCCTCCCTTGTATTCGGCAGTTTCATCAACTAAAGCTTGAGGGCAGCCGTACCAGCCCTTTATTTTCCAAAAAAAAAAAAGTAAGAAAAAAATATTTGATATATATTACAAATTCAAATAAATCTCCCAAGTTTATACCAATTAATTACAAAATGGATCATAATGGTGCTTATTAATGAGCATCTCATAGTAGTAATAAATAGTAATTATATCCTAATAACTTAGGGATTTGGTCAATAACTACAGCAAATCGTATTTGTTTCTTCACTTTCCCACGTCTCACTTATTTGTTTTCCTTCTACAATTCTATAACCTACTTTTCCTTCAACAATTCTATAACGCACCCCAACATTTCGCGTTACCATAAAAACCTCTCGAGCTTATAAAACCCCTACTTTTGATCACAGTACCCATCCTCTCTCTTCTCTCTGGTTTTCTCGATCTGTCTTCTTTCATTCCTCTACGTCAGTCTCTGTCATGGAGGCCGATACAATGATAGTGATAGTGACCGATCATTATTCGTCAACATCAGCCATCCCTTTGTATAAAAAAGCTCGGCTCACTCATATTCAAGGTACAACGTCACCGCTATAATTCAACCACTGCTATTCATTGCAATATATTTTATATAAGTTCAAATTTTTTTACTATGATACATAAATGTGAGGAAAGAGTACCATGTCACTTGGATGCCTCGGCCCTGGTGAAGGAAGATGAAAGCTGCCACCAGCACCACTGGAAATATGAGCATAACAGGATAGGAAGGCGGGTGCAGAGGACCCCATGACTAATGGCAGGAAGAGGATGAAAGCAGCCACCATCACAGCCAGCAATATGGCAATCATGCTGCAATCACTTTGCTTCTCCATCCTTCCAACTTCAAACTTCAAACAATGAATTTGTGTTTCCAGAGAGTTGACTTTGAATCAAAGCTTCTGAGGAAGGAATCAAGAAAACATCTTACATCTATAGGGAGATATCAAAGATGTTGTAATCTTTCTCATATATGACGTTGTTTTCAGTTGTTGAGCCATACATGAATTCCTTGTAGAGCCACTCATCTCTTTGTATAAAAACATGGTTGCCCAACTTTAGGAAATCCAAGGTACAACCTCACCGATGTAACTCAAGGACTAGTTGGATATAGTATATGTCATGAAAATTTCTAACTATGAAATTATAAAGGACTAAATACTATTTAGTCTTTAAGTTTTTGACCATAAAACACTTCAGTCCCTGACCGTCTAATTTCACACGTTTAGTCCATGTACTTCAAAATTTCAGACCAATAGGTCCTTGTCGTTAAAAGTTGCGGTGAAATGTCTATTATGCCCTAAGTTCTTTTTTTTTTAAATAAATTTATTCCTTTATCTTTTTTTATTTAATTCTTTTTTCTTTATTTTATTTATTCTTTTTTTTTCAAACAGAAAAAAAGAAGGAAAAAAAACAGAAAGAAAGAAAGGGAAAAAAAATTCTTTTTCCAAAAAAAAAAAAAATAATTAATTAATTAAAAAAAGAACAGAAAATAATTAATTAATTATAAAAAAAGAACTGAGGGCATAATAGACATTTCACCGCGACTTTTAGACGACAATGACCTATTGATCTGAAATTTTGAAGTACAGGGAATAAATGTGTGAAATTAGAAGGTCAGGGACTGAAGTGTTTTATGATCAAAAACTCAATGACTAAACAGTATTTAACCCAATTATAAATAAGCAGGAGTTGAGTTTCTTCTATATATCTGGTGAAAGAACGGTAGTCTCCACATGCCTATTTAGCATGCTTCCTGGGTTTCTAAATTATTTCAATCTTAAGGAATTTTTGTACATATTTTGGTGGCTGAGCTTACAGAAATCATTTTATGCAGCAAAGGAGGACTTCAATGCTATAGGTGAAGTTCTTAGCTTGGTTATGATAGTTCTTGTTTTTATTCTGAGATCAATTGGGTACCCTTGTCATCATGCAATAGGAAGACAGTATGCCTTCTCTTCTCTACAAATTGGTGTAGGCCTTGCAAGGCTCTGACTCCTCATCTTGTGAGACTTTATGATTGTTATGAATCCACCTTAGTTTATCTTTGTCTGACCTGAATTAGTCTCCTATCATGCTAAAATGCACCATTCCAATTATTAAACTGTTTTGCTTTGTGTGCACATGCTTTGCACGTGTTTTGTTCTGTTCTGGTTAGCTAGGGTTTATTTAACTAGTTAGATGGTTGCCAAATGTCAAGATCGTATCCATCTTGGATTGGCTATATAAGGAACCTTGTATTGTCGACAGCAACTATGAATGAAAATCGTGCTTTAATTTTTTTTTTTTTCATTTCCATTTTCTTGCTTTCTCTTAACTCTCTGGGGGTTCAGTACCATATCAACTGGTATCAGAGCCCTTGACTTTGGGACACTGGTTAAACTGAAAGGGGCTGGAGCTGGTGGATTACCACAAACTTCTGGGGAACTCTCCCATGTTGAATTTGATCTTTAGGTGCATGAGGATGAAATAGCTGCAAGGTTTAGTGAGCTGCAAATGACTCTCAACATGTACCAGGAATCGTTGAACTCTTTCAGGACGGAGTTGATGAAGGAACTCCAAACAGTGAAGGATAACTCAACTGCTGTTGCAGCTCAAATTGATTCTTCTTTGCTCAAGTTCGGATCCTTGCCTCCCACTTCTGGATCCCCGATTTTAGCTGCCAGAGGAGACTCATCTTCGTCTACAAGAGTCCTTACCACTACAACTTTGACCCCTACTCATGGTAGCATATCTAAACCAGTTTCTGCTTCTTCTTTAAACTTAGTTGAAAACAATGTTGCCTTAGACACTACTTGTGGTCCCACCACTGCTATGGTGGATTTATCATCTGAGGTTAACACAACAAGGGTCCTAATCACTAATGCTTCTGGAGCTATAATTTCTTAACCTATTAGTGCTAGTTCAGCTGAGGAAAGAGTTCTTAGCCGACAGAAAAACAATGTAGTGAGGCACAAAACCAAACCTATTACTACCAACATACTGTTTTAGGAACCCAACCTCTTAACCAATTTGTAGGACCTTAGTCTGCTTCCAGCAGTAACCATGTGCATGGGGCTCCTTATATGGGGAATCAAAACCTTTCCATGAGCTCTGCAGACCCTTTCACCATGTCATATTCTAGTCTTTACTCCCACACCCTCTTGAACTTTGCACAAGCAACCCCTACACCCTTCCAAAATTTCACAGCACCAAATTTTTCTGCACAGTTTATGGGAACTGCTTATCCTACATTTGCTACCACCATTACCTAAACACCCCAA
This sequence comes from Rosa persica, assembly GCA_025331145.1. NCBI lineage: Eukaryota > Viridiplantae > Streptophyta > Magnoliopsida > Rosales > Rosaceae > Rosa > Rosa persica. The sequence continues at coordinate 47,297,555 of WFKR01000006.1, read as the reverse complement.
TTTCATGTTATTGGTAATGTATAAAACCACTCAGGCCCCCCATATTCCCAGCAACAGTGTACACTCTTTCCTCCACCACAATACTTTCAGCAACCCCCTGTGACTACGTGGGACCCTAGCCTACCAACCATGAAACAAATGAGCTTAAGTTTAGTGTTTTCAATGGAGGAGATCTTGTGGAGTGGTTAAATAAGGCTGAACAGTTCTTTGAGTTTTATCAGATTCCAGATGAAAGAAAGTTAGCCATTGCCACTATGCATCTTACATAGAAAGCTTCTGATAGATGGTTCATGTTTAAGCATGAATTCCCCAATTCTTGGCAAGGGCTAGCTGATCTGTTAATGAGAGAATTCAGTGGCTACAATGTCCTAGACTATTAAGCTGCCTTAGCTAGGATGTCTCAAACTGGTTCTGTTGAACAATATAAAGACCAGTTCACCAAACTTTCAAGGAGGCCCCTGGCTTCCCACAACAGGTGTTGTTGTCCTACTTCCTTGGGGGATTGAAAGATAGTATTCGAGCTGATGTTAAGGCTTAGAAACCGATGACCCTATATGAGGCTTGTGAACTTGCAAAGATTTATGAGGAGAGAGAGCTACAACATAGAAGCTATGCAAGGAACACATTTGGTACTAGACAAAACACTGGCCTAGGTCCTAAGCAGCCTACTGTTCCAATTAACCATCAAGCTCCATTTAAAGCTCCACAGCAAGCTGCCCCAGTTAGGCCACTACTCAATTAGCAACCAGCTGTTGGAAACAACATGGGGAACAGAAGATTGACACAAGCTGAATACCAAGAAAGGAGAGCCCGAAATCAATGTTTTTTTTTTTGTGATGAGATCTTCAGACCTGGCCATAATTGCATAAGAGGGCAGGCAATGATGATCATGAAGGTGGTGCAAGAAGAGATGGATATACCTGACCCCATTCCCCAAGAAGAAGAAGAAGGCATAACTCAGGGTGTTGAGGAGAATGAGGTCCAAAACATCCACCTCAATGCTGTAGGAGATGGTTGCAGCAACACCACTATGCAGCTCAAAGGATCATGCAACAAGAAGAACTTACATGTTTTAATAGACTCAGGTGCATCACATAATTTTGTCCATCCTGTAATACTAAAAAATGTGAAAGCTTTTGTACAGGTTATTAAACCATTGCAGGTAAGACTAGCTAGTGGGGAAATTATGCAAACCACTAAGAGGGCACAACTTCAACTCAATCTGTAAGGTTTTACTTTCACATCATACTATTATGTACTACCAATTTCGGGTTGTGAGCTCATTTTGGGAGCTAGTTGGTTGAAGACACTTGGTGACATCATCTGGAACTTCGAGTTCATGACCATGAAATTCAGTATTGAGGACCACTCTTATTCCCTACAAGGTGAGACTGAAACTCAAGCTACTTTAGTTGGATGTAGGGCAATGACAAGACTACTGAGGAAAGAAAGGGAAGCCTATTGGTGCAACAACATAGCAGCAATACTTCTAAACCTGAAATGGCAACTCCTCCCGAAATCCAAGCATTGGTATCTAAGTACTCTGAGATCTTTGAAGCTCCAACACAACTCCCACTTACTAGGAAGCATGACCACAAGATAGAGTTGGTGCCCAATACTGCTCCAATTAATGTGCGGCCCTATAGGTACCCCCATTTCCAGAAGGGTGAAATTGAGAAGATCATTCAAGAGTTATTAGACAATGGGGTGATCAGACCTAGTGTGAGCCCATTTTCATCCCTTGTGTTGTTAGTCAAGAAAAAAGATGGGGCTTGGAGACTTTGTGTGGATTATAGAGCCTTAAATGCAACCATTGTGAAGGATAAGTACCCCATCCCAGTGGTGGATGAACTTTTAGATGAGGTCAAAGGAGCAGTGATCTTCACCAAGTTAGACCTCAGATCGGGTTACCACCAAATAAGAATGAGTGAGGATGACATTAAGAAAACAGCCTTCAGGACACACTCAGGCCACTATGAGTTCCTTATGATGCCTTTTCGCCTCACTAATGCAGCCTCTACATTTCAGTCAGTGATGAATGATATACTGAGAGATTTCTTGAGAAAATTTGCATTAGTCTTTTCTGATGACATCTTGATTTACAGCTCATCCATGTCTGAACACTTGAATCACTTGGAAAAGGTGCTCCAAAGGCTACAACAGCATTCTCTGAAAATCAAAGAGAGCAAGTGTAAGTTTGGGGTGCCTCAAGTTGAATACCTGGGTCACATTATAAGTGCGAAAGGAGTGGCAGTTAACCCCACCAAGATTGAGAGTATCAGCAAATGGCCAAAACCTGGAACACTTAAGGAGCTTAGAGGATTTCTTGGATTAGCAGGGTATTACAGGACATATGTCTAGAGGCTTTTGTATCATTGCCAAACCTTTAACTGACATGTTAAAGAAAGATGCTTTTCAATGGAATGCCCAAGCTATAACTGCTTTTGAGGAGCTAAAGAAGGCCCTAACCACTACACTTGTCTTGCCTGTTCCAGATTTTTCAAAAGAGTTTGTGATAGACTGTGATGCATCTGATTTGGGCATTGGGGCAGTGCTATCACAGGAGGGACACCCTATTGCATTCAGGAGCAAGGCTTTGGCACAAAGGCACCTAGCCATATCAATTTATGATAAGGAAATGTTGGTTGTGGTGGCTGCAGTCCAACATTGGAGGCCATATCTTCTAGGCCACCATTTTAAAATTTTTACAGATCATAGGACTATTGAATATTTTTTGACACAAAAGGTGACTACCCCTACTCAGCAAAAGTGGTTACTGAAGTTGTTGGGCTATGATTACACTATACATTACAAGGCAGGTAAAAGCAATGCTGCCCCTGATGCACTTTCTAGAACTCCTTCTATTTTTACACTCACTGGTGTATCTCAACCTATCCATGCATATGTGTCTGAGGTGCAACATGCCTGCATGAAAGATGCCGAGGCACAAAGCATCTTGCAAACCCTACAGCATGACTCAAATGGTAAGAAACACTTCTCCATCATCAATTCCCAGTTATTTTACAAAAACAAAATTTTTGTTCCTCAAGTAGATGGCTAGAGAAAAAAGATTATTGCTGAGTTCCATGAAGGATTAACTGGGGGCCATGCTGGCAGATCTAGTATGCAAAAGGATATTAAAGCATTTGTGGCTAAATGTGAAGTTTTCCAGAGAAACCATTATGAAACTATCAGACCAAATGGTAAGAAACACTTCTCCATCATCAATTCCCAGTTATTTTACAAAAACAAAATTTTTGTTCCTCAAGTAGATGGCTAGAGAAAAAAGATTATTGCTGAGTTCCATGAAGGATTAACTGGGGGCCATGCTGGCAGATCTAGTATGCAAAAGGATATTAAAGCATTTGTGGCTAAATGTGAAGTTTTCCAGAGAAATCATTATGAAACTATCAGACCCCCAGGCTTGTTACAACCTTTGGCAATTCCTGATAAGGCTTGGAGTGACATCTCCATGGATTTCATTGATGCTCTACCTAAGTCTGAAGGTAAAACAACAATATGGGTGATTGTGGATAAGCTAACTAAATATGCTCATTTCATTCCTTTGGCCCATCCCTACACTGCCTCTACTCTAGCACAAGTGTTTGTGCACAAAATTTTTTTAAGCTCCATGGAATGTCAGACAACATCATATCTGATAGGGATCCTGTGTTTTTAAGTCTGTTTTGGGAAGCTTTTTTCAAATTACAAGGGACCAAACTCAGCAGGTCTTCTGCTTACCACCCTCAGTCAGATGGCCAAACTGAGAACTTGAACAGAACTCTAGAGCAATACCTGAGATGTGTGGTGGGGAAAAGCCATAAAACTGGGTACAAGCACTACCATGGGCTGAATGGTGGTATAACACAGCCTACCACTCTGCCATTATGATGTCCCCCTTTGAGGCTCTTTATGGATATGCTCATCCTCCTACTCTGCCATACTTACCAGGCTCCACCACTCTTGCTCAAGTTGATCAATAGTTAAGAAGTAGGGATGAGCTACTGGCTTCACTTAAAAGGAATTTAGTGAAGGCTCAAGCTAGATTAAACGGGTTCCATGATAGAAAGCATTCTGAAAGAACTTTTGCAGTGGGAGACATGGTATACCTCAAGCTGCAACCATACAAGCAACAAACCTGCATCAAGGTGCTTTTCACAAACTATCTGCCAAGTATTATGGTCCTTTTGCTGTGACAGAAAGAATAGGCTCAATAGCTTATAGACTCAAACTTCCTGCCAACGCAAAAATCCATAATGTGTTCCATGTGTCCCTACTTAAGAACAAAATCGAAGATAATGCTTTTGCAACCACCCAGCTCCCTCATATCGTTGATCCAGCCAACCCCAAGTGGACACCTTCTGCTGTCCTTGAGAGAAGAATTGTCAAAAGGCATGGGGTAGCTGCCACTCAGTGGCTTGTGCAGTGGTTTGGCACCACCCCCAAAGAAGCAACGTGGGAATATATTGATGAAATTCTTCTCAGGTTCCCAGACTTTGATTCTGAAACTTGAGGACAAGTTTCACGTGCAGCAGGGTGCAATGTTATGAATCCACCTTAGTTTATCTTTTTCTGATCAGAATTAGTCTCCTATCATGCTAAAATGCACCATCCCAATTATTAAATTGTTTTGCTTTGTGTGCACATGCTTTGCACGTGTTTTGTTTTGGTTAGCTAGGGTTTATTTAACTAGTTAGATGGTTGTCAAATGTCAAGATCGTATCCATCTTGGATTGGCTATATTAGGAACCTTGTATTGTCAGCAGCAACTATGAATGAAAATCTTGCTTTAATTTTTTTTCCCTTCATTTCCATTTTCTTGCTTTCTCTTTATTCTCTGGGGGTTCAGTACCATATCAATGACACCCTTAGATATGAAGGCAAAGATCTTGAGATTGTTTTTGTCTCCTTCGACCGCGATGAGGACAAATTCAATGAACACTTCAAGTGCATGCCATGGCTGGCAGTCCCATTCGATGTAAACTTGCATAAAAGATTTAGTAACATATACCATATTGATCGAATCCCATCACTCGTTTTGTTCAGTTCATATGGGATATCAATTGAGGAAGATTTGATTGGACTTATTGAAGACTATGGTGCTGAGGCATTTCCATTCACTAGGAAGAGAAGAGAGGAATTAAGGGAAATAGATGATGCAAAGCGTGAAGGTGGAAAACTTAATTGAAGAGCTTCTGGCACATCAACGAAGAAACTATCTCATGTCTAGGGATGGTAGAGAGGTATGTATAAACGTACGTAGTTTACTGCTTATTTCAAATATTTATGATGGCTTACTTAGGCCAAAAGAATTGACACATGTGTTGTAGTATAAATGTATTATAGTATAATGGCTATATCATGTAAATAGATACTTGAGTGTATAGATATAGGCATGAAGACTTGTGTGGCATAAAGTATGTGGGGAAGCAACAAGCATGGCAGCTCTCATCATTTCAACAACCATGTAGAGTTGCAGCTGTGATCATTGTAGCCACAATAATGGACTTCTCACCATAGCATTCACACTATCTTGTACTCCTATATAAACCCTCATTTGAGAGAAGAATAAAAATATATTACTCTCCATTCTCTGCATCTAAACTCTCTCCCTCTCTCTGTTATTTATGTTCATTCTACAACAACATGCATGTTATTTTTGACCATTTCGCAGATATCAGTATCCGAATTTGTTGGCAAAACCATAGGCCTTTACTTTGGTGCACACTGGAGTCCTCCTTGCCGTGTTTTCACTTCCAAGCTCATAGAAGCGTACAGTGAGCTTATGACATCCAATGATGAATTCTTTGAAATCATTTTCGTCTCCACAGATCGAGACCTCAAAGAACTCGAACTAAACATATGCACCATGCCATGGCCTGCCATGATAAAACAAGACAAGACCTTTGCCGGATCTTTAACATTAAAGAGACTCCGGCTTTGGTTTTAATTGGACCAGATGGGAAGGCTGTTAGCACAAAGGGGAGGGCTTTGATCTCTTTGCATGGCGCAAAAGCTTTCCCATTTACAGAGTTGAGGATCAAAGAGGTCGAAGCAGCCTTGGGAAAAGAAGGAGAGGCATTGCCTCCTCAAGTGAAGGATATAAAGCGTGAGCATATGCTGAAGTTGGACATGACCAAAGCATATGTATGCGATTTTTGCAAGAAGCAATTAAGCGAGGTTCTGGGCATTTTCGTGTGATGTTTGTGGCTAATGACTATGGCCTTCATCCAACGTGCGTAGATAAGTCGTTTTAAGAAACTTATGAATTATGAAGTGCAAGAATCAAGGTTGGTTCTGGAATTTTTGTGTGATCTGTGTCACTATGATCTTCATCCAACTTGTGTAGGAAAGTCATCTCGATCAAGAAGTTTGTCACTTATGGGAAGTGTAAATTCATTTTTTTTGAAGGGGTGGGAAGTGTAAATTCATTGAATAATGAAGATTGGCTATCTGAAATTGTTTGCATTTATGCAATACTGATATTAACCGGAAGTTCAGATATTTCGGATTATCAAGTAATTATGGGAAGGGGATAATTGTCAGACACAATAAAATTAGTTAGGGACAGGTCAAAGACCAAATGTATCCGCTAATGATGGCGAGTCTCTCATTCAATATACCCAATTGAAGAAAGGTAATGGTGGGAGATATTTATGGATTGACCAGTGAAAAAATCAAACCTAATTTGTTATTCCAAGTACTTTGATGTTCTTGCAAAGAAGTTAACAAGATGGAATCAGAAACATTAAAGAAAAGTTCACAGATACAATGACCAGAAGCAGCCTCCTTCTTTGTCTCTTGGGACTCCACTGCGGAAGAGAGACAGAGGGGAGCTTATCATACAAACACAATCCATTATCAATCTTGTGATTCCAATTTCTATAGGTTACCTGGTTTCCCTTCTTTGTTTTTTTTTTTTTTTCCTTTGATTTCGAGGAAGAGAAAGAGTGAGAGAGGAAAATGTGGCTGCCTAACAATAAACAGGAAAAGAGGGATGGAGCAGGGACTGCATTGGTAGCAGTGGCAATAGACAAAGACAAGAACAGCCAAACTTCACTGAAATGGGCAATAGACAATCTTGCTCAGAAAGGCCAAACTATTCTTCTCCTCCATGTCATCAAACCCTCCTTGTTTTCTCAATCACCTAATCTTTCAAACTCCAACACAAGTAGGTGGAAAGTTATTCCCAATGCTTGATTGTTCCTCATTATTAATCTTCCTTTCTTGTACACAAAGAAAATGAAATCATGGGTTCCTAACAACATATATTGATTTTGATTATTGGGTGCAGGAAGTAACCCAAATTGGGACCAGCATTTGGTATCCAAAGACCCTGACCCCCAGACCAGGGAATTGTTCCTTCCTTTTCGCGTTTTCTGCACAAGAAAAAATGTGAGTCTCATGAACTTTATATTGCTTGTCTGTTACATTCAGAAAGGTAAAGGAGGACAAGATCACATATGGCTGATCATATTATTTGTACATCAGATACAATGCAAAGACATCGTACTAGAAGACTCGGATGTAGCTAAAGCATTGGTCGAATACACTACCCAAAGTGCAATCGAGCATTTGGTTGTTGGTGCCTCATCAAAAAGCGGTTTTCTTAGGTACATACAATATGTTTTTCTGAAGCCTTGAGCAAACCAATGGTCCTATAATTAAAAATGCTGAACTTGAAAGTTGACAGGTGCTGCAAGGCTAGGGTTGATAAGTATACAAATATGAAAAGGCCTTGAAATTCCACAGACCATATGCTTAACTACTTCAAAAAATTGTGCAGATTCAAACAATCAGATATTCCAGGCACTGTAATGAAATTGGCTCCAGATTTTTGTAATGTATATATCATATCGAAAGGAAAACCTCATTCCTCGAGAGCTGCCACGCGTCCAGCTCCAGCCATCTCACCTTTACGGAACCAAGTTCGTAACCAAACCAACACCACAAAATCAGAGCCATATGTCTACCCTCCTAATAATATGAAAGGTAAGTACACTTGTATCTTACCGAGAGTACCTTATACATATTCAACACAATGCTCTCTCACTAACTGTTCGTGCGGCATATATTGCTCACTAAAACCCATATGTTGGATCATATACCAGCACCGGAAAAGCCACAGGAAAAACTACAGCATTCACATGATGAATCAGACTTCTTCAGGTCAGATCACACAAGTTTGTGAAATACTCGGATAAGAAAGAAACATGTGTAAAGAGTGAAAAGTAACATATAGTAATCATGGTATGGAAAGCAGGTCACCGTTCACTAGGAAAGGTCCAAATGGGAAGTCATATCCGGAGCTCCCTATGATGGATTCTGACATATCTTATGTTAGTTCTGGAAGGCCCAGCATTGACCGCATCTTCCCTACATTCTATGACACGTTTGATTCAGGAAAAGCCACCCCGCCACGAATGTCAAACAGCACAGAAATAGACATGAACCACAGCTTTGAATCCATTAACTACTATGGAAGGAGGTCTGTGGATATCAGCAGCTCACCTCCTACATTCTCCTCAATCTCTCAGGAAAGTGATAGACTATCGTCTGCTTCACAGCCAATGATGGTAAGTGTATCTTGTCAAATTTCAGAAAAAATTGCATGGCTTTCTTAACATTACTTATGCTTGTTTGTGTGAAAACACCTAGCATATCCAAATATTGTGTTACAATAGAGATGGTTGTACTAATCAAAATCACAGGAAGATGTGGAGGCTGAAATGAGGAGGCTAAAGCTCGAGCTCAAGCAAACTATGGAAATGTATAGTACTGCCTGTAAAGAGGCACTCACGGCAAAGCAAAAGGTACATGAAGCCTTTCACTCTTCATCATTTCAAGCAAGAAGCTCTTATTATAACGAGAGATATAAACATGTACAGGCAGTAGAACTCCAGCGCTGGAAATTAGAAGAAGAAAGAAGATTGGAAGAGGCACGGTTAGCTGAGGAAGCTGCAATGGCTATTGTGGAAAAGGAAAGAGCCAAGTCCAAAGCAGCCATGGAGGCAGCTGAAGCAGCTAGGAGAATAGCAGAACTGGAAGCCCAGAAGAGAATCAATGCAGAAATGAAAGCAATCAGAGAAGCAGACGAGAAGAAAAAGGCAATCAGTGCTTTACAACAGTCGGATGTCAGGTATAGGAGGTATTCCATCGAGGAAATTGAGGCTGCCACAGAGTTCTTTGCAGAATCTCGCAAGATTGGTGAAGGAGGCTATGGTCCTGTATATCGGTGTAATCTAGATCATACACCTGTGGCAATTAAAGTTCTACGCCCTGATGCAGCTCAAGGAAGATCACAGTTTAACCAAGAGGTAATGTTTGAATTCTTACAATGTTGTGTTGCCAGATTGTGAACCTGGACCACGCATATTGACAGTCTGGTAACATAACGTGTCAGCAAGATAAACTTTCCTCGCATACATGCATCAATAACAGTGATAGAATGGTACATACATTTCTATATTTTCTACATCAGGTTGAAGTACTTAGCTGTATAAGGCATCCTAATATGGTTCTGCTCCTTGGGGCCTGCCCCGAGTATGGATGTTTGGTTTACGAGTACATGGCAAATGGGAGCTTGGAAGACCGCCTCCTGCGAAGAGGACACAGTCCACCTCTCTCTTGGCAGCTTAGGTTTAGAATTGCAGCTGAAATCGGCACAGGCTTGTTGTTCCTCCACCAAGCCAAGCCAGAACCACTTGTGCACCGTGACTTGAAACCTGCCAACATCTTGCTTGACAGGAACTATGTTAGCAAGATCAGTGACGTTGGCTTGGCCAGGCTGGTGCCCCCATCAGTGGCTGACAATGTGACACAGTATCGAATGACATCAACAGCCGGAACATTCTGCTACATTGATCCTGAGTACCAGCAGACAGGCATGCTCGGGGTGAAGTCTGATGTGTACTCTCTTGGAATAATGTTTTTGCAAATGATCACAGCCAAGCCAGCAATGGGACTGACTCATCATGTCGAAAGGTCTATTGAGAACGGGACTTTCGCTTCAATGCTGGATCCAGCCGTGCAAGATTGGCCTGTCGAAGAAACCATGAGCTTTGCCAAGCTGGCTCTCCAATGTGCAGAGTTAAGGCGAAAAGACAGACCGGACCTTGGCAAGGTGATCCTGCCAGAACTTAACAGATTGAGAATGATTGCTGAAGAGACTATGCATCCCACACTGATGGGTGATGACGGTGGCTTTTCACCCCAGCACAGCCAAGTTTCAGTGCAGCTAGTAAGTATAAGTACATATATAAGTCATAACCATCAAACCCTACTAGTTCATAATGCCTTGTGCTAACCCAATTAGAAATCATCAAATGCTGAATGAAATGTTGTTTGATTAATTTTGCAGGATGGAATGAGTGGACCAGGCTCGAGATCTGTCGAGGGCTAAGATCAAACACCTATAAATCAATCAATCGCTCTCTAACATGTCGAATATTTGAACTGTTATAAGCAAACGTGTAACAGACCAACAGGACTGCTTACTTAAAGCAGATCGAACACAAAAAATGTAAAGATTTTGTAGAAAATTTTGATGTTGCATCGTCCTGTAGCAAATGTAGTAAAGGGTAAATGATGACCTCATGAAATTTAATGTCCAACATTTTTTTTTTGTAGAAACGGCAATTTCTTTTCCCATCTCACAGTATCTTAAATTAGCCAATCACGTATCACTTCCTTGTATAAAATTAATACAGTAGAACAAAAACTTTGTCTTTAAAGATGGTCTAGCATTTTTTTTTTTTTTTTTTTTATTAAGGTATATATAAAGAAAATGGTAGAATCTCTTTCCAACGGATGTTTTGTATAAAAATAATTGATAGAACAGCATTGTTGACGCCTTTTTGTGAAGAGAAATTCAAATGAAAATTTTGGCAAAACAACTTTGATAATGAGTTCTTGTAAGTGGAAGATTTAATTAAAAAAAATTGATAAAACATCTTTGGCGAAAATTATAGTAGAAGTTTCAAGTAAAAAATAGTAGAACATGTTTGCCCAAGCAAGGTTTGTCCGCGGCTATTATATAAAAAAAAATATATATATAAAAAAAATTGGTAGAATAACTTTCATGAAGCTATGTTGTTCCTTGAAGACATTCGATAACAAGCATAAATCGAGAATCTTAAAGCTTATGCATGTAACAAGCTATATTGAACTATTAATTTGGATGCTTGAAAAGATTTGCGCCAATTATGTCCTCTAAATATTATTAGATAGCACAAACAATCATAAGCTGAAGAGAGCTAGATCACATAAAAATCCAACACTGACGAGTATTGTTTTGTCACAACCTGTACGTTTCATGTTTCTTTAAAGGTACATTGGCAAGGTTTTAGACAGTACAAGCTACTAGAAATGAAACCCAGATGAATGGTTGTTAAGGCGACGGTAAGACCAGCTTGACAGGTGACGCTTCTCAATTTCTTTTGTTTCATGGAATTATGGTGATAAAACATGTTTTTAGATGGATCTTCTTCTGGTACTTAACCCAAATATATATTTATAACAAGTCCCACATATCGTAAGCGTAAAATTCCAATTTCTAATCACTGATTACATGATACAACATAGGAGATCAAAAATTCATGTAACTGAATATGGACTGGGGAACAACTCGAAAACGGGAAGGAAAAAAAAAAAAAAGAGAAGAAAATACTTGTACTGATAAGGTCAAAGAGGAACAATTGGCACAATTAATTCAGTGAAAAACCCAAACTGGTCTGGTCGGACCTGATGTCAAGGATAATACATGAGCTGGTGCCCTGACGAAGTGTTAGGATATCCCTCATACATAGGTTGGGTTCCACCAGAGCTCATGGCAGCCTGACTTAAGGCAAGTTGGCGCCGATAAGCCAACAACTCGGCTGGAGAATAGCCTTGGTTCATAGCAGCATTTGGAAGGATCTGATAGGGTTGAGCAGGGGGTGGTAGAGGGTTAGAAGGTAACCCAGGTGGAGTCGGCTTGCTACCCCATGAGCACTGCAATGCATAATCCCATTATTACCATAAGACAAGATGTTTTTATCATTTATGACAGGCATACAACGATATTTCACAATTTCCTAGATGACCACCAGTGGAATGGTACATGGGTTTTCAAATGGTCTCAGCATGGATTTACCTTGTAGGTCCAGGGTGGACACAAACCAAGAATATACAGAAACCTACGGAAAGTGTCAACATGTGATCATGTGCATCAAATGAGCTTGTAGTAAAGGATTTATTACCTTCATGGATTTTCCACGAATTATCCTGCCATTACCCATTTGGATGGCCATGGCAGCTTCTTCATGAGTGTTGTATCTCACAAATCCAAAACCTTTATCCCTCTGCACACGCACTTCCTCAATAACCCCAGCCCCAAGAGCATGAAACTGACTATGAAGTTCAGCTTGAGTGATCTGAGCATGCAGGCTAGATTATCAGCAAGATTATATGGCTAACTTCGTAAGATGTACCAGAAGTTCAATTTTATTTTATTTCAGAATAAACAAAAAAATAGTCTAAAACACCATGTTCAAGGTCTAACACTAGGATTGTAATGTAGCAAGATTCACTGTTTAATCACCTCATGGGGAAGGTTGCCAACATAGACAGTCGTATATGCTTGATTATTTTCTGGGGCCTCTTCATTGGAGTTCTCCTGACCTCCATCTGAAAAGAATGCAAACAGAAGAACATTCATTAGGTCTTGTCCCTAGTTCTGCACAGCCTGCTATTATCAAGGAAGGCAACGCATATCAGGGGTCAACTATAAAATGAAGACCTATATTTTCTACCAATTATCTAAAAGTATTCTAGCAAAAACAGGGACTAAACACCTATAGCACTTTTCAAACTTAAGACTGGCAGCTTTGGTGCACTACATGGGATAACCAGCATCAGACTCATATCCATGATTTTATAATTCTAGTCAGGTTAGATGTCAATCATTAACCAAAGGTTTCCATTAGGACTGTATTGACCACATAACTAATTACATTACTAGTATATTCACGACATTATCAAAGCTCAGCTTTGCTCCTTTAATGCAAACTTGTATCAACTATCAAGTAGTAGCACAATTAAAGTCCTATAACGCCAAGAAGGCCTTGACAGCAACCTCTAATCAAATTAACCAGGGATCCTACATAGTGTGGGCCAACTAACGAAATTTCCATGCTACCTGAAGATTCATTTGTCAGTACAACTGCATTTTGTGTGTCATTACTCTGCTTCTCTTCACTGGAACTAGCACTTTTAGTTGCCCAGTTGCATCTTATTTGCCTGTTTCCAAGCCATTTACCTACAAACCAGACCCAAAGTACATCAAACATTCTGGACTGATGATATAATGATGTTCAAAAACTGAAGAAGCATCAAACATTCTGCATCTGGATGTATTACCAGATAAATCATTGATAGCACTCTGAGCATCCTGCAGAACAAATGCATGAAGTACTTAATCAATCTAGTGATACAACAGACCCTTAAGATAGCAAAATCAACACTATCAACTCAAACATGCTGTCACTTAGTATCTACGCCTCTAGGTGAACCAAGTCTTTACAAATAGATTGGGGAAAGAAAAAAAAATTCACATAATCAAGAAAAGTTGCTTCACACACACACACATAAATGTATATAAACATGTGGGAGGGGATTATGGGGCGGGGATGATTCTTCCTATGACTCTCTAGCTTGTGATACCTGCTGGTTACGGAAAGAAACAAAGCCATATCCTTTTGAGCGGCCAGTTTTGTGATCCCACATGACCCTTGCGTCACTGCATATCGTGAAAGGACAAAAAGGAAATCTTGTAAGCCTAACACCAAAAAGGAGATTCTGCATTTGATTGGGTGACATGCAGTGTTATACCACACCAATTTGAAGCGCACAGTTTAAACAACTGAGAAGAAACTATTATGTTTCTAGTTTCTACATTAAGTATCAGCTGAACTTGGCAGTAGTAAAATTAAAATTTGACCAAGTAATGAGGAACACAATAACATGCTACCCTAGAGTCTTGGGCATATCTGCCAAAAATGAAAAAGGAAAAAAGATATCCAAAGAAACAGGAACTCACGAACAACTAGGATAGACCGAGAAGCAAGCAAATAAAGTTGCATCTGTAATCTCTGGACTAAGATCACCAACAAATATATTGTAGTGCCCTGATAATTGTAGAATTGCATTAAAGGAATGAACCCTAATGAAATGGTAACAAGCAATAATATCCAAGAGCAGCAGCAGAGCAACTGAAGCTCAAAGTAACCTGAAGTGTCTTCCCTCTGGCTATTGGCATACGCCCAATTCACCTTAAGTGCAAGGCCGTAACTGCAAACAGATTTAGAAATATTAATAAGTTTAAATACGCTTTGATAATAACATCAAATTTTCTTGTTTTTCTTTTCCTCAAATCAAATATGATGACTGCAGTAATAATGATCCAGCCATATGAATACTTACAGTTGGCGTCCATGCAAACTCATTATTGCAAGGGCTGCAGAAGTCCGATCAAGGTAGTCAACAAATCCATATGACGACTGCAATAATAATGACACAGCCACATCATTAAAATAAATAATTATGGGGATAACCAACTCTGAATTTAAATCCAGCATTTCCGATTTATTTGATGCAATTGAAAAATTATCCAATACGTTTAAAACTTAAAACCTCTAATCTAAAAATGCATCATGTCTCAACGACCAAATTCTAAGATCCATATCAGCACTTTTAAAATGATAAGATCATTTGCATATAGCCACCAATTGGAAAGCACTAACTGTCTACTGATTTATGTAATAATTTCATATTTAGATGAGGGGAGGGAGGGCCCTGATTAAAATGAAAAGAAATAAACCCTGCAATGACAGTCGGGGGATGTTCTCACAAGAGTATTGCAGCAAAAAGGTAACTTCAGACTGATCTACAAGAAGGGAGAGCTCAATCTACCTTATCCTTTCTGATGAGTTTGCATCCTGCAAGAGGACCAACGCTCTGGAAAACTTCGGCAAGAAGCTTCTCGGTGACATTAACATGAATATTTCCGACATAGCTGAAACCATCAAGCCATCATAAGCAGTTAATACAAAAACACCATTTGACAAAGAATATGAACAACTAGAAGCTCCATCCAAGATTCACTTAAAAATGGTAACGAAACCCAAAACTTCCAAAAAACAGGAGGAAGAAATAGCCATTGTTATAGCACTTACACACTGTGGCACGTAGACGGGTCAAAGCCCGGAGGCAGATTTCCACTTGGGATAGGCTCCATCTGCAAATCATCGAGAAAGGGATCAACAACTAATCCTAGCAAATCTAACAGCGCAATTCAGATTGCAAGACATTATAAACAAAACTATATACAAGAACCATCATATGCAAAGTATAGGTGAAACTCAATGATTCCCAACATCTTAAATTACCAAACTTTGTGATCAAAACAATAAAAAAGCACACGAATTTCGCCGAAAGATAAAAGAGAATGGGGGAACCTGAGACATAGCAGCTGCAAGAACACCAGGATGGTACATGTGCTGTTGCTGCTGTTGAAGAAGAGCTTGCTGCATTATGGCTTCTTGTTGCTGCTGTTGCATATTTCACACCCTTCCCCTAATCACAATTCACAACAGACACAGATCACCCATTATCAAATTCTGTAGACAAAATTGCAAAAGACTCGGAACGTTCTTGCAAATCCTTTTGTGGGTTTCTTTCTTGGAGGATTGAAATTGACTTTGAAGGTAGGAATCACAAGTGAAAAAGATGGAGACTTTGTTGAAATCTGACAAGAGAAATTGAAACCCAAAAGAAAAAGAGAAACCTGATGATGATGATCGTTGGTATTGGATTGGAGCGAAACACGGTGGTGGTGATGATGCGTTTGGCTCCGAAATTCCAATGTTTCTGTCGGAGCAACTTTCTCACTGAAACCACATGACTCGGGTTTGGCTAGAATATTAACACTGTCGTTTTTTTTTCACTATTTTCTTTTTTATATGAAACTTATCATTATCTATCCACAAAATAGTTTTCAGACCCAAATAGTATAGTGTTTTTCTTTTCTTTTTTGAGTAATGCAAAGCCTTCGGAAAACTATTTGAGGATTCGAAATCGTACAAATTATTCATTCCTTCAACCAACTTTCTATGACACTTCTAGTTGAATTACGTCTACTCTCACATATGACATTCGAAGTTTATCTAAATTTCGAGTATAATTTTTATCTTCTTTCTAGATAGAATTAGTTTGACGTCGAGAAGGAATTTTTCATGCAAAAAGTTCTATGTTGGAACATTAGCATTAAGACATAAACCAGACCACAAGTGCCAAGTGGTGTCTAATCAACAAGGTATATTCTGTATTCGGTCCATTGTAAGTGAAGAGACAGAGCTATTCATTTTTCTAACCTTGAAAAGGAATATAAGAAATACAACATGACATAAATCACAAGTTCTTGTTTTTATTTGTTTGGCTACAAATAAATTGATCGAATGTGATAGCTTACAGTAAAAATTGGACTTACAGACTTCCCAAAGAATTAACTGGTGGAGAATGAATCAAGTTTCTAGCTAGCCATTTAATCAACCCAATGACTAACCAGCCTATAACCTCAAACTGGGAAAATGGTGGTCCAAAATGAATGTGGCTACCAATTACGAGCTGCTTTAAACTGAATCCCTCGCAGTGATATGTAACAAAGACATTTACAGGTGTATAGCAACGTGCCAATTTGTCCGCATAAAATGATTTCTTTACCTCCTCAATCCCAAGCTATCAAATTATACCGTTGCTGTTCACAGAGCAGAATCATCTTATAGACTTGCTCCGTCCAATCTCCATTTCTACATATGTAGCTATTGCTGCAGTATTCGCACCTTTGTTGTCAAAAGAACTTCAGCATCCCCTTTTCGAGTAGAACAACTTACTTTGGTCAGTAGGGGGATAATTTGCCACCAATGAATGTTCATATCAACATCAAGTCATTAGTTGGTTTGTGAAGGGTTAATTCACCATCATAGGAAAGCCAGACTTTCATGTGACGAAGTAGGCTACATGGCTTCTATAGCTTCTCCTTTTTCTTCAACCTTTGATTTTCCCTTAGGTCGACCAATTTTCCGTGTATTTTTCCCAGACAAAAGTTCCAATGCATCCTCGAGGGTTAATTTATTAGGATCCTGATTCTGCATGAGTATTTAAGATTACCCAACTCATAAGCTTGGGACAACTTGGTGAAACATTTGATCAAGATACTTAGACAACAGATTCTGAATATATAAAAACAAATACCTTCGTAAGAGAAGCCATTGTGCGCCGATGTTTAACTATATATCCAGACCTTGCAATCTTTAAAATCACTGGTAGCCCATCGGTCGGATGGTTCCCCTTAAATGAAATAAAAAAATTAAAAAAAGATAATTAATAATAATCCATAAGAAAACAAAAGGATGCTGAACAGGAAATGGAACCCAGTAAAGTAAGAATGAAGAACAAACCAATGTCACAGGATATCGCATCAACTCGAGAGCAACTTCAACAGTTACTGAGTTCGCATCCTTGATCTGAAAATAGTTCCATGTAAATAAAAAGATTACATTAATACAATCAGGGTGACTTTGCAGCACGCTAGAGTGAACCCACAAACACGGAAAAATAGCAATAACAAGTAAAGATATTGATGAATTAAAGCTAAGCTTTTTTCTGGGATAGGCCCTCAAATCTTGATAAGAAAATTCTCTCCAGACATAAAAGAAGCATAGATTTTATGAGGATCCTCATTGATAAAAAAATAAAAATAAAAAATAAATACAATACAAAGAGTAAGAAACCAGAAGAAAAAGTTCCAGTAAGTATGTACTGAACAAATTCTACATACATGTGCTATAGAGGCTCTTTTAGGTGAGTACCCCTTCCTGTCTTCACCAAGTTGTACATATGATCCATAAGGACCAGTCTTCAAAAGAACCTGAAAGAGGGCATATTTTTCTTTGATGTAAGCACAAGTTGCAAATAATTCAAAAATAATAAAGGATCCCCAGACCATAAATCAACTATAGAAAGACCAGAATTCAAAGCAACACCTTTTCATTGGAACCGGGAGATAAACCTAACAATTTTGGTTCCTCCACTCTGTTGTTCTTCGGAGTATTGTCGTCTTCTTCTTCATTACCATACAATGTCTTAGCAATGTACCTATTAGCATCAGCCAACGACTTCATGGATAAGTTGAGTGATATCAATTTTTCGTTGGCGACAACCAAGGCAAATTCAAATTGACAAAATTGAAGTTGTGATTATAAATTTGACTATTTTCAATTTCAGTGTTAGGAGCAATGTCTTATAACTGAATCTTCTTTCTTTCTTTCTTTCAGTAAGAGACATGGAAAATACAAAGGGTTTTGGTATGTTTGTTTACTGTTGTAAGGCCAGAGTGACAATCCCAATTTTGTCTACTGAGAGACCATTATATAGTGTATTTGAGCCCATTCCCTTGGTAAATTGTCTTACCGACTTTGCCATATAGGTAGGCAGCAATGGCCAATGGCCAATGGACAAACATTACCAAAGCATTTATGTCCGATCATACTGATATTTCCTTTGTCCACTCTTGTTACCAATTTTAATCTTTGCATTCAGCCCTAATTGTAATGCTACTGACTATACATTCAAATCACCACATTTAGACACATGTATGATATAAGCTTATCTCATAGTTTTCAATACTTACTTGCACTTTGGGTGTGCATCACAACCTATAAAATAGCCTGCACCGAATCGACTCACTTTGAAGATCAAAGTTCCTTCATTACAGCTGGAAAACATATCAAGATTATAAAAGTGCTTAGAAACTGTGCTCAAGAAAACACTTTCCTCTGATCAAAACATTTGATATACTGTCAAAGCAAGCATTCTAGAATCAAATATGAATCAGAAAAAAACCGGCTTATAATTGGCCATATTAAGAAAAATCTTATTAAACCATTTGAGACAGTACTACTAGGCGACAATATATTTTACAAGCAAAAACAACAAGCAAGACATGTTTGATTACTCATCACTACACCACCTGTCAACAACTATTTTACAAGCAAGACATGTTTGATTACTCATCACTATACCACCTGTCAACAACTGATTGCCATGCTTATTTCCCAGGTCCATTATTACATTGCAGGACCTTTTCATATGCATTATGCAATGCAATAGATAAGAAATTATAAGTTCTCTGCTTATAGAAATCAGACAAATAAAGCATACTTGGTCTCCTTATGGTATACAAATGACAAGATATGCATACCTTGGACATATCCTGCTTTGGTCAGGGAGAGTAGCAAACAAGAAGTCACCAAATTTTTTTTCCATCATTTTCTCCACCTGTTATACATGGCTTATAGCTAAGGATACTTCACCCAAAGGGACTTACTATTAATAATGGATACCACATCTACTAAGTTTCAATAAAGACTGAAACTTACCTGATGGATAGTGACATTACTGGTACGCTCACAATAACCACTGAATCGAGTCCAGTAATCTCTTAGGAGGCCTTTCCATTCAGTTAAGCCAGCAGAGACATTATCAAGCTAAAGTTCATGTGAGAAACATGAAGAAGTCAATCACCACCAGGAAAACAATCCAGATTTCAGAACTTCCTATTTTAGAACTAATCAAGAACTTTAAATAACTAGTCAAGGCAATATTTTTTGATGAAGGAAGCCAACAGGTATAATAATCATGTGGCTACAAGTCTATTGCAGTAAATCAAAGAAACAGTTACAGCTATTGCAAAAAAATTAAAAAATTAAAAAACTAAAAATAAATAAATAAATAATAATAATATCAAATATGTACAGATTACCTCGGTCTCCATATCAGCAGTGAAGCTATAATCTGTGACCTCGGAAAAATGGTGGCAGAGAAATGCTGACACCTAAAAGTAACCAAAAGAATTAAATGGATCAAGGCCACGAGGAAGCAAATAGGGAGCATGAAGAGATCCTTTTTTATCCCCTAAGTTTGATCAATTCATAGGGATGCCAAGGCGTACCATACGACCACGAAACTCTGGATGTAAAACACGGCTTTTCACTGTCAGATAGTTTCTGTCCTGGTACCACCAAAAAATAAAAAAATAAAAACTTCAAGTATTGTTTAAGTGTTCAAGTTGAAAATGAAGATAAACAAAGCATGACAAAATAAATTTCAGATATTCTGATTTCTAGACAACAGACACACTAACCAAAGAGATCATTCACCGTTATCCATGTTGAAACCACCATAAAAGGGTTCAACGGATTTGTGATAGACTTAAATAGAATATTTAATTTCATAATATCCCAACTGAGCCGAGCTAAGAACTATTGTTTTATGGCTCATGAACACAGTCAGCCTCACCTATTAGTTCAAGCTTCATACATTTCATGGTTTGAGAAGACTCTTCTGTCCAACACAGCCATTAATGAACTCATAGAGTCCATTTGCTGCTTGAACATACAACGGTGGACTCAACTTTCTTAAATAATGGTAAATGTGCAATCTAAACATAAATATAATTAAACAAAAACCAGACCAACCGTCACTTGCCTGTAAAACCTTTATAGTGCTTGCATATGTTGAAGGTCTTCCAATCCCAAGCTCCTCTAATTTCTTAACCTATAGTACACAACAGTATTGCAAAAGTCAGAAAAGCAAGGTTGAACAAACAAAAAGAAAAGGTGCTGTAATTCAGTTTGAGCACTAAAACATCTACATGTGTGTAATGCGCATAAATATTGAAAGGTAAGACAAGTTCTGAAGTTGTCTTGCAGCTGTAACATTTCTTAATATACAAGTTGACAATAACTTCTTAATATACAAGTTGACAATAACCCTCAGGCTGAGCTGTCCATGAACTATATGAAGTTTGATTGAACATATTTAACTCACATTAAAAATACGAAACTATTCAACCTCTAGTCTCTTTTAGTAAATTGAATTGAGAGCATCGCTGCACATGGTAATTTTAAGCTAGTCCTTTATAGCACTATATTCAGATTGCCAGTATAAGTAAATTTCACCAATGATGCCTCAGAGTAGCGTGAAGGAGGTTGGGTATGGTGTTGCTTGAGTTCCACTTCACCAAGATGCACTGGACTGCCAACCTACATGACCAATAAAAAGAAACACTTGAACCAATCCTTTGCACATTAATGCAAATTTCACAACCAACCCTTTGCACTTACCTTCAGTGAATCAAGAAGTGCAAAAGCTTCATCCCGATTGACACCTTCATTTTCTTTATATTTGACGGCTCCAGCTTCCACATCCTAACAAATTAGACAAGTTGGACAATCTCATCAAAAACATGCAGCTGCATGCCAATTTAACCTATAGGATCAAATCATTCGCATGAAATGTAACTTATATGAATAAGAAGCAATGCACTCCCCAAATCCTGACAAAAGAACTGCTTTCAAAAGAGGGGTAAAAACTTGGAATGATGGGGCTTTGTACAGTTTCCGATTTAATTCCCATAAATGAAGGTAAACAGCATATAAACTTGTAAATGTAGCAACAGTTGAAACAGCATGACAATAAACCTATCAGCAAAACAAACGAACAAAAAAATGGAACTCATACCACTCAGGACAAATAAGCCAGTTTATTCCTATCTGCTTCAGTAACATGATTTATGAAAATGCAAAGTTGTATGATTATTACACCTGCCAACTACATAGTTACATTATTTATGCAGCAGTCCTAAGATGCAATACAGTACCTGAAAAGCTGCCTGATATCCAAGGAACTTCACCCTTGAGCATGCAGATCGGAAAACAATGGACTCACCAGCATTTCCAATATCAAGTTGTATCTGGTCAGATTAATAATAAATACACTAATCAAGAGATGAAGGATTTAAAATACAGATATGACTAGAACATAAGAATCAGGATAAGAAGAATAGTTAACATGTTAATGCATTTTTCTGTTTGACAAATTGTTGTTTCTATCACTATAAACCTGTGAGATTCACAACAAATGAAAGGACCAGTATTTTAGCTTTTGGACTAAATAATATAAATTTCCTTCCCATGTACTACTCTCAGCAAACTATATACATTTATTGTGTCAGAGTCAGGTTTCCTTTCAACCCATAAGGCTGAACACCAACGTCCCCCTCTCTTCAGGCTGACAATTTAAGTTCAGATGCATCATGGCCACACTGTATTTCTAAAAAAAATATTAAAAAATGTAAAGACATGTTTTAACTTTTAAGGAATGGCGAACAACTCTGTATATCAAAGTAAAAATAATATATGTAATTACACACACACATTTATATAATAATCCACAAATTTATTTTTTTAATGTATATTCTCACCTGCTCAATTGTAGCAGGCTCCATTTGGCATGCAACTGTCCGACACCAAATAAGACTGTACAACTTCAACGAGTCTTCATCAAGTATCCCTCTGAGCAAGGCTAAACACCAAAAGGAAAATGTTACAGTTAATTCACTGGAAATAGTCTTCAAGAGAAAAGGTGAACATCCACCTCATTTTAGAAGAAAAAATGTCAAAATGATATGTAGACTCGGAATTTGTTTGCTTACATGGAAATCTTTGAACATCAGTAGGTCTGATTGCTTCATGGGCCTCCTGAGCATTCTTCACCTTCTTAAAAAACTTGCGTGGAGTAGCTGATGCAAAGTTCTGTCCATACCTGCATCAAACAAATACTGTTTGTAGAGAACAGGGGCAAAAAATACAGGTCTTAATGCAATTGAAAAGAGAATTGAAGTAAAACATTAATTTAGTGCCGCTAAGAAAGTGTTCACACAATCAAGTCTTTTGCATTGCCATAGAGCTTATATGGTATTTGTTTGGCAGTTGTCTTTAGGCTTATTAATCTCATATACAAGCAGTGAAGGCAAGAGAAAGAAAAAGGTAAAGGCTTTTTTCTTCATTTGAAAAATAAAAACAAAAATGATATTAAAGACCAAAAATTTTAAAAACAAAATTAAAAAACAAAAAAAATCAAAAACTTGCACAGAACAGAGATTTAAGTTTATCAATTTAATTTCACTAGCACACACGTATAGAAGAATTGATAACAAACAAAGCAAAAAGACCTAGATTTTCTGAGAGGCTAGCAGAAGAATAATATGCATAAGAATAGTTGTGGGCTGGAAATATTTGAAATTATGGGCAGCTTGTTCATGAGCCTGAAAAAATTAACTTTTTATTTGTTAATTTATAATGACCCAAGAAAAAAAATAACTATAAACACAGCGATTCCCATTGCATTAAATAATAAACTCGACTGCACAAATAAGAAGCATACTGAGCATCTCAACTAAATTTAAATTAAAAATAAAAGTCATGGAGAAGTGAAAATTATCTTTAGCACCTTTCAATGACCAAGGAGCGAACATCTTCTACTGCTTCATCAGAAATCTGTAGATCAAACATGATGAATTAGAAAACAAACAAATGCATCTCAACCTCATATTCCCTGCATATTTTGGCTCCATCAACATGGAGCTATGACACGTTGTAAACATGTTCAGAATGAAGACAACCAATCACCTACAAAAAGTATGAGCTTGTCGCACCACATATATTCCAATTATATTATCAAACCAACACAACAGACGAAGACTTATTTGCTTCAAAAGCTCACTCACTTCATGATGCTCACCCTTTACATTATGCCGTTTGTACAATTGAAGAATTGAAAATGCAACACAAGATATATGATTCATAAGTAGTTCAATTAATTTCTGAAAATGGTCATTGAAGAGAATAATTTCAAGTAAAATCCTATTTCA
The DNA here is from genome assembly GCA_025331145.1 of Rosa persica. Taxonomy (NCBI): domain Eukaryota; kingdom Viridiplantae; phylum Streptophyta; class Magnoliopsida; order Rosales; family Rosaceae; genus Rosa; species Rosa persica. The sequence continues at coordinate 47,273,746 of WFKR01000006.1, read as the reverse complement.
AAATTGTCCTTTCACATTAGACATTTAAAGGACCGCATAAAACCTGATTAGACATAAGTTGAGAGTACCTATAGGATTTCACTTTTAGGTAAGAGTGAAAGACCAATGAAATAAATTATTTTAATCCAGCACACAACCAGGAAATCCTAATTTACGTTGAAAAGAAGTGTCTGCATGGACTTCCCTTGAAGGGGATAAGCACATAAAAGAAATGAACTTAAAAATAATTTGATCAAATGAAATAGTTACTTGAAAAACAATAGTGAGAATCTAAAGAAAATTTAGCAATTCAGATTATTATTTTCTTTCTGGCAATTCCACCTCAGATATATTTACAAAGTCCAAAAAAAAAAAAAAAAAACTGCCAGCACCGTTGACAGACAGTAAGAAACTATATGAAGTAACCCACACTGTATGGAGAATATTCATGCAGCCAAAGTGATACCTACGTGTAGTCCATCTGTTCTGGTGTATGTGATCAAACCCGTTGACTTGCCATCAGATAATTGAACCCCCTCATAAAGCTTCTGTGCAAGCTGTATCACAATGCAACTTCCATCAGCCAGATAAATGTGTGTGTGTGTGTGTATGATGATATACACAGTTTTTGTAAGAAAAGAACAAAACATCTACTGCTAGCAATTGAAAGCATAAAATCTCAAGGTTATAACTTATGAGAGGGCAGTGGCTACATCGGAAGAGGAATGTTGAAAATCAACTAATACTCTCTCTGTGCAAGCATATACAGAATGTAACCTCCATAAGCCATATATACAACTACAAATATACATGTTTTAAAGGAAAAAGGACAAAAACATTTACACCTACGAATTCGGAGCATGAAAGCACAAGGTTATAAACGTATGACAGGGGTATCAGAACAGAAATGTTGAAAATAAATCATAATACTTTCTTGTAAATTGCACCATTCAGGGCCATACATGCTCTTTTCACCTTTGTGTAAAAAAATAATAATAAATAAATAAATAAAATCAGACCAGTGATTCACCACTAGCTTGGTTTTGTTTTAGGCAGTGTTGTTTCCACAGAAGGGACTGGGTGTCAATTGATATGTCAAAACTGAATCATCAGTGGTACAAAATGATGAAAATGGCACTACTGCCTGAAAAAGCTGGTTATGGCAAGTATAACATCATACATGTTTATGACTTGATACAAAGCTGACCTCAGCATGCCAAAAACAATGTACAACATGAATAACAATGCTCTGAAGTGAATGTCCTGCTTCCAATTCTAGCATATACCCTGAAATTTTATATCTGTGTCTAACTATGTGATGCATAGACTCCAATAAATTAGTAAATAGAATATATGGGTATGCCTCTCTATCCTGATAAAATATCAATATGAATTGAAAATCAGCTGAACAGTGATATAACAATCTGGCCTTGAAAAATTAATGCATGACCAAAATAGCAATTCCAGCAGAACAAGCAAAACCAAGAGCATATACTTTTTGAATCAAACAGAGCAAATAAAATATATGGGGTAAGTTATTCTTTAGCTTATGTAGAAATTAGGAGATAAATAGTCCAGACGCAAACCTTCATTGTATATGTTGCACTGAAATGTAATTTGTTTGCGGCATCCTGCTGAAGTGTTGATGTTATATAAGGCGTAGGAGGGTTCTTCCGCATTTTGTTTCTCTTAGAGCTGATAACTTTAAAAGCTTCTGAATTAATTTGCTGCTCAATATCTTTTGCCTCTGTATGAGAACTGATAGAAAATTGGTCCAACTTTTTGGAATCAAAATGGGTCAAGTGCGCTGGCAAGGATATGGCATTCACTGATGAATCTGGTTCTTTTTTGTTCAATTCAATATCAATAGTCCAATATTCTTGTGGTTTAAATCTGTCGATTTCCATTTCCCTGTCGCATACAAGAGCTAGTGCAGCAGATTGGACTCGCCCGGCAGACTGGCAGCTTGGTAGTTTCCTCCATAGCAACGGTGAAATGTTAAATCCGATCAAATAATCAAGAGCACGCCGTGCAAGGTAAGCATGGACCAAATTTTGATCAATTTCTCTTGGAGCCTGCAGAGCACTTTTGATGGAGGCCTCAGTGATTTCATGAAAGACAACCCTTGCTACATAAATATCTTTATGTAAGGCATCCTGTTGTTGCAGCATCTCAATAATATGCCAAGCAATAGCCTCTCCTTCACGATCAGGATCTGATGCAAGGATAAGATTTTCTGCACTGAGAAAGAAGGTAAAAAGAAAAGAAAATTAAAATTAGCTGACCCTAAAATGAAAACAACAATATTTATGTAAGATACTTTTCTTGATCATTATAATGTAAGATACTGAGTTAAAAATTAGAACCACACAGCAAATCTTCTAAACCATATGATAACTATTTGGCAACTTTAATACTCTCATAATCACTGTTGAGTCAGGTTAATTGGATATGCTTGAATATAATTTCAGAAACATACCCACTTAGGGCAACCTTTATGCTCTTAAGATGAGTCCAGGCAGCAGATGGAACTTCCCACACCATACTAAAATCATCATCGGGCCGCACAGATCCTGACCTAGCTGCCAAGTCCCTCACATGACCATAGCTAGGCAGCACTTCAAACATATCACCAAGATAACCCTGAATAACCTTCGCCTTTGTAACAGACTCCACCACCACAACAGTTTTCCCAGTTGCGGGGTACAGCTGCTTCGTTGTCATTTTTCCAGAAGGTTTCAATTTTCCCATTTCTTGTGGTATAAGTTTCTGTGGTGACTTGGCAGCTGAATTTATAGATTTTTCCTTCTCACCCTTCTTGTTTCTCTGGGGTTTTGTTGTTGAACTATCAGCAAGGTCTACTGGAGTCTTCATAGTGGCGTTCAGATAAAAGACTACAGTGTCAGTTAAGTTATTGCATAAAATAAGACTTCATGCTAACACTGATCATAAACTAAAGGACACTAACCTCTGAATCCTGTGCAGACTTTGCTCCTTTTTTGTTCCTGCCGGAATTCTTTGTTTGAGAAGTACTTTCAGAACTTTGTGTCAAAGCAGCTTCTGCTGTAGCATTAGCAGCAGAATCTTGTTCTTTAGTTTTCTTGCTTTTCGACCTCTTTTTTGCTTTTGGTTTAGAGACCTCTTTAGTTTTGCTTATAGGCGAATCTGAAGTTGATGATCCAAGCTTCTCATCCTCCTTCTCACTTCCAACCTGCTTTTCATTTGAAACTTTTACATCAGCATCTTTGGAGATGCTCGAAACAGTAGCTTCAGTTTCACTTTGAGTAGCCAATGCCTTTTTCAATTTCTTGCGATTGCTAATCATTATTTTGAACCATTTTCTATTTCCAGGCCTCCTGCCATCTTGGGAGCCCACATTCTCTACCTTACTTGTCACGTCCGGAACTTGAGACAAAAACCTCTTGGAAAGATCTCCAACTCTAGAATCCAATAAACTCGATCTACAGCCATTTCCAAAAAACCCGCGACTCATAACATTAGCAGTCCCCAAAGCATTAAGGGCACCCGGTCTTAAGTGTGAATCAATGCTAGAAACACGTTGAAATCCCTCACCACTTCTTCTCAAAGGAGCAAAAGTCGGCCCAACTTTCGCACCGTAGGACGTGATCATGCAAGAAACTCTGGATTTTCTAAACCTAAGCTGGGAATAGTTTCGGTACTTATTCAATGTCAAAACTGGAGAAGACGGCAAGCAAGTGCCTGGATAATGCTCAAACGCCCTACACTGCAGCTGTAACACCAATGCCACACATGACAACAACACTAATCAGCATAGTTCATAATCTACAATTACATATACACAAAACACAAAACTCTCTGAATGACATGTTGCATTAGCTGCAGTACAAAACAAGCAGATAATTAAGTAAAGTGAATGAAAATCAACCCATAATAATCTGTAATCAATGAACTAAACAGAAAAGAAACATTCTTGAATGTCACAGCAGCCAAAACAATGATATTAAATTTCAAAGTACAGGACTTTAGAGTAAAACTATCACATTGACAACCACCACATAACCAAATTACAGATTTTGAAGAACTGGGTCTCACGGAAATGAATGAAACTGATAAGAAAACAACAGAATATGAGTAAAGAAGGAAACTTGGGAACCTTGGCCATGGAGAGGCGGAGTCTGAGAGCTGAAGAAGTTGAAGGGTATGAGAACATGAATGAAGAGGAAGAAGGAGCTGTCAATGAGAAGGTCCTGTGGAAATGAATCATGGCTGTATTAACAGTTTCATTTGAGAGTTTGAGAGTGTTGGTTCTTCTGCTAAGTCTGGTAGATAGAGAGGAGAAGCAGAGAGATAAGGAAAGGGGTGAGGGACGAGGGGTTTTGAGACAGGGTTTAGGGTATTGATTCGGGTACAGAATTATGGACCGGGTACGCGCCTCGAAACTGGATCCTCTGAGAATGGGCCCCTTCAAGATGCATCAGATTTTCTCATTATAAGTTTCAGTAGAAGTTTCTTCCTCATTTTTCTTACTAGATATGGGTAGAGGAAATAGATAAATTGATAAATTATATAAAAAATAAAAATTAAAAATAAATTTATGGTATTTGAGGAGTTATTACTCGGACAATTTAGTAGTTAGAGCTGTCACTCGATCAATTCGAATCAGTTATAGGTATTACTAACTTCAAAATCAAAGCTTTCGGTTTCAAAATTGAACTACCACTTACCAACCAAAATTTTCGGTTTTTAATCATATATACCAAATTCGGTATTTCAGTTTTCGATATTACCAACTTTATAACAACTAATTCTTTGTAATATAAATTAGAATGAACAAAATTAGGTTTTTCAATTTAAAGCCGTACACTTCGTATTCATCTATTAATCATAGCTTTTTATATATATATAACATCAAATTTCAATAAAACTAGGTTATTTAACCATCTTGGACTAGGTTACTCAAAATACATATACTATTAATGTAGTATATTGAGTAATGTTCACACTATTATGAAAATATTTATGTTTATTTCTTAATATACATGTATGTGTATTGAAAACCATAGCATATAAAGTTAATATTTAGATAATTGGTAAATTCGGTATTTACCAAAACCAAACCAACTTTTTCGGTAATTTTCGATTTCGGTTTTATCGGTCTCGGTTACCAAAAAGTCAGTTTACCAAACCTAAAGTATCGGTTGGTATTCAGTCGGTTTGGTAATTACCAAACTAAGTGGCAGCCCTAGTTCAAACTAGCATTTGAATTACCTGGTTATACTCACAATCTTACTTTGTATATTTGAAAATTTTTAACTTTTTTTTCAAGTCGTAACAAACTCAATTTTGCTTTAGCTTTCATAATACGGAATAACTAATTTGTTCATGTTTATGAATATAGATAGATTGGTTGGGAAACCGACCGATCTAGATAGTATGATTATAAAGATTTCTACATCCACCAAGAAATTAGCTTCCTGAAAGATATGAGATAAAGAGCGAGAGTTGAACTTGGAGGTAAGATTCTTGATATCACGAACAAGGGACTTGAGACGCCTAGGATGTCATATGAGCCATTGCTACAATTGATTACCGAAGACGAGTCGCATTCAACCGGTGGCAGTTTGAAGGCCATTCTTAAAAGCAAAACATTCAACAATCAGGACACTAATGGCAACCTTTCTGTTAGTAGAAACTGCACCATTAAAGTTAATCCGCTACAATACGGACTTTAATACTTGATCCACTAGATATTTCCATATATCAAACTATACGAAATCAAGTCAGACATCGTATCTTATTATTTTGATTTGTAATAATAAAATTGAAAAAAATTATACATCATGCGACACCGTTGTTAAAGCTAAAATTATAGGGATCGTGACCACTTACCTAATTTTAGCCTAAAGATTGTACACTTACTCCACTAAAAGTTTTTTTAACCCCATTTACTAAATCCAACAGTGTCCGACAGTATTGTCCTCATAATCTCTCTCTCTTTCTCCATGTGTATTGTTTAACCACGACTCAGAGATCTCCACCTCCGGCAGCCAGCCTCAGAAACTCCACCTCATACTCATTCACTGACCTCTTCTGCTCCAAATTATACATGGCGGAGATGAGCATCTCCGGCCGGAAAAACCTCATAAACTCATACCTGAAAATCGACCACGGTGAACTCCCCGGGTACCGAGACTCGTACCAGCACATCCAAGGGCTCGGGTCGCCGCTAAAGCGAGTGGCAGCGATCTTGACTCGGTCGGCGGAGGGGGATGTCAAGGTAGGCGAAGTGACGCTCGGTGGTTGTAAGGCAATCAACGGCGTTCTCGTTACCGGCGCGGTCGTGGAAGATGGGGAGATTCTCGAGGGCAATGAGCTTATGGAGATGAGACTGAGGTATGGAGCTTGGTTTGCTTGGTGGAGATGGACAGTGTGGAGGTCTGAAGCTCATGGATCTGAGATTCCAATTGCTCTCTCTCTTCGATTTTGCTTCACCGTAATAAATTTTTTTTTTGTTAAAATTGGGGCAGAATGCCCAGAAGGAAAGAAGAAAGAAAAGAGAAGAAAATTTTAGGGGGCAATAATGTGATTTTTGAGGGGCAATAATATAAGTATTATGGAGCTATTCAATTTTGCTTCACTGTAATCAATTTTTTTTTTTGGTAAAATTGGGACAGAATGCCTAGAAGGAAAGACAAAAAAGACATAAAAAAAATTATACGGGGCAATAATATGAGTATTGGAGGGTAATAATATGATTACATGGTATTATTAGGGAGTAATAAAATCAGACGTCGAAATCCAGTCACCAGTCCGGTAGTCGGATTCGGGATTCTAGTGATCAGTTACCGGATTCTTGTGATCGGTTGGCGGATTCCGGTCAACCTAAACGCTTGTGCCACAACTCCAAGACATTTGCGGGCTAGTCCCCGAAAATGCTCGTTTATGTGTCGTTGGGGATTACAATTCACTTTGTGACTCATTCCATTGAGATTCCTATGTCTTTCTTGGTTCTAGTGGGTAGGCTTCATAACAACCACCGGTATCTCTGTCTTCCCCCTCGAGTGCCTATAGCCACCGTAGTGATGTTAATTGTCACCGGAGTCGGCGGCCGGCCACTGGTCACAGGAGTCCGACAAAGTCTCAAATGACTTATCTCTCTAAGTGAGAAAGAATGAGAGGGTAAAAAAGTCCCAAAAATAAATAAAAAAGAATTAATTGGGTATTAGAGAAATAATATCTTAGAATACTTGGATAAGTGGACAATCTCTTAGAGTGTTTATACAAATGAGATTAATTAACTTCAAAATTAGATAAATGATAATTTCCCCAAAATTATAAACACGTGAAAATATCGGACTGCACAGTAATTTCTGATAAATCAGAATACTAAATTCAAACTTGTAATTTGTGAAAAGGGATTTGAGAAAGTTGGACAGAAGAACTTGGCAGAAACAAGTTACACGCCCTAAATCTGCGAACTTGGGGCAGAGACTCCCGAGTCCCCAAATCAATTGCAAAGAAGAAGAAGAAGAAAGGCAGAGCATATAATAAGCTTCTCTCACTACGCGAACACTTCTCTTCCGAATCCCTAAACGACGTCGCACCATGGATCGGCAGGCCCACGACTACGCCGCCTACGCCCAACAACAACAACAGCAGCGACAACCACCGCAGCCACAACAACCGCCGCCGCAGCAACAATTCGGGTACCCGCCCCAAGCCCAACAGTTTCACGGCCCTCCTTTCGGACCCCCACACCCGCCCCTCCAGCAATTCCCGTACCACCCCCACTTGCAGCAGCAACCGCCGCCTCAGGTTCTCTCCCACGCGCCGCCGCCTCACCCTCACCCTCACCACCTCCCCCCTCCCCCGGCCTTCGCCCCCCACCTGCCCCCTCCCCTCGTCCCCCCGCCTTTCCACGCCGGCCCTCCTCCTCCGGTCGCCGGTCCTCCCTCCGACCCGGAGCTCCACAAACGGATCGACAAGCTCGTCGAGTACTCGGCCAAGAACGGCCCCGACTTCGAAGCCATGATTCGCGAGAAGCAGCAAGATAATCCCGACTACGCTTTCCTCTTCGGCGGCGAAGGCCACGGCTATTACCGTTACAAGCTCTACGCGTCCACTCGGGTCGGGTCGTTCAACCCCAGCCCGCAGTTCGCTCCCCACATGCTTCGTCCGCCGCCGAATCCGATGATGAATGGGCCCCCGAACCCGATGATGGGCGGCCCGCAGCCGTATTTCTACGATCAGCAGCGGCATAATCAGCAGCCTTTCGGAGTTTATGGGAGGTCCGATTATGACCAGGCGGCGGCGCAACCCTTTAAAGGGCTTTCGGGGCCGCTGCCTCCTGATGTTACAATGGAGCTGAGCAATGTGCTTATGACGCTGAATGGGACCAAAGAGTCGATTAAAGGAGCCAAGTTTTGGTTTATGCAGAGGTCTATTTTCGCTCCAGCTCTGGCTGAGGCTCTTAGAGAGAGGGTTTTTGGGCTTGATGATCCTGAGAGGCAGCTACATGTGATATTTCTTGCCAATGACATTTTGTTCGACAGGTATTTCCTCTCACTTGGTTTGATTTCGTCAGTCGAATACTTCATTAGAAGAGTTTTCTTGACAATGTAGATGCTCTAGCGTTGTCTATTGTGTTATTGTACCATCCTACATTTCGCGTTGTTACTTGGCATTGTTCTTATTTATGAACAATACAGTTCCTGATTAGCTTCTTAGTTAGTGTGTTTTTTTTTTTCTGATTCTGCTTGCCACTTTGTTAAGAATTGAAAATGGTGACTGATATAGCCTTTGAATCCCTATTTTCTTTGATATATATGTTATCAGAGATGATGGATGATCCCTACTTTGTGATCTATATGTTACGTGCATTACAGTCGTTAGAGTATCTACCATGGAGTTATGTGAGGATTTGTGATGATGTGTGAACAAGGACTTAGTTTCCTTAGTGTGAATAAATGACTTCAGAAATTTTCTTTTGCTTTCTAGATGCAGAGGTGGTTGATGATGGGGTGTATAATTTATTGATTTCCCTTTTTCGTTTGCCGTTAAATGTACAGCTCACATCGTCGAACTAGTGAAGGCCTTGATAACGAATCACTTGCACTCAAACCTATCTTAGGCTCCATGCTTGCAAGGATTTATCACAACCCTCAAATAACGGAAGACAATCAGATGAAGTTGCAGCAAATTTTGCAGTTATGGGTTTCCAATAACATTTATGATCAGGATACAATTGATGCATTTAGGAATGAGATGATTGGTGGACCATCAAGTAATTCATTTCCAGGTCTTCCAAAAGACTTGGCTACTACTTCAACAGATGCAGCAGCAGGTATGCTCCTGTCTTCTATGATGTGTAGAGACAATATGTGTTTGAAGTTGTCAGCAACCGGTTGCCTATGTATTAATTGTTGCTATTCTATTGAATGCAGGATTGGCACAATGGCAGCCGGATAGGCCAGGTTCTGTTTCGAGTTCACACGATCAAGAGCATCTTGATAAACATGTAGCTCCTGGTCAAGTGGTGCCACTTTCCGTGCCATCCCAGCAATTTCTTCCAAATTCAGTACCTCCTGCTGCCTTTGCTGGGTCCCTCCCCATACCATCTTCTGTTCAACCAGCAATCCCACAACCTCTGCCGCATTTATTGCCAGGTCAAGCTGCTACCAGCGGCGAGAAGTTGCCACCATATCCTTTGTTCCCACCTGGTCTTATTCCTGAGATGGTCAGGAAGATGCAGATTGGCAGTGGGGTGCCATACTCCCCGATGAGTCCTCTGGACATTCCAACCATTATACCTCCATCCACTGTACCTCAGTCCGAAATTCTTGAGAGAGTGTCAAAGTTCTTCAAAGAGATTGGAGAAGTTAACCCTTCTGAAGGACCTATTCATGGTTCTGATGGTAGAGACGATGATGAGTATGAAAGTAGTACTCCGGCACGCAAGGGAGGAGCTTGCATCCCTCCACCCCCAAACCTGCAGGTAGACCCAGAGACGGGGGCTTATGCAGATGGAAGTGTTGATCGAAAGAGTGGCTCGGGGAGATTGGGACTCGGGGCCACAGCTAATCCAAATGAGGTAAGCCAGTACGACGATGTCTATTCTTCTTACCGGAAACAGAGAAGCACCAACTACCACTCTTCCATGAGTGCAAGAGCTGCAGCAAGATAAAAACAAGTTCTGAAAACGGCAGTCGGATCAGTTCTCCGTTCCGTTTTTTGCCATAATGCACTCTGGTTGTTAGCATGAGCTTGTAGGAGCATCAAAACCTGGTTGATTATCTTGTACTATTCAGAATTTTGATTCAGATGAATGTTAATGCGTGCAAGCAATAGGTACACATTTTACCAGACTAATAGACGATCAAGTATTCTTTGCCTTGTTTCTTCCTCTCTTGAATGTTATGGATTTTGGACACCAAAATAAAAAAAAAAAATTGCAGAAAAGAAAAGATAAAAAGCAAAAAAAGCGGGTAAGAACAATATACTGGCCCAACTGGTTTCACGCGCCGCCTCTCTCTCTCTCTCTCTCTCCTCATTTTCACCCTTCTTTTTTTCGCATTTTTTAATCTCTCTCTCATATCGCGTTTCACGCGCCACACTCCCCCGCTCATCTTCTCGGGTCTTTACTGGCCCAGTACTCAAAACCCTTGCGTTGCATCAGGTTCGTCTCAATTTGGATCGCAGCGGCTTCACTCTCAAAGTTTCGATCTTTTCGATTTGGGTTTCCCTGATTTGCAGGTTTTGGTCCAAAAATCAACTACCCAACTCTTTCTTTTATCGGATTATCATGTAATTGGGATCAACTGAGCTCAAAGTTCACCGACCCAGTACACAGACAGTTGAGTATTGAAAATTGGATTTGGCCATGGATAAACTCACTGATGCAGAAGCTGCTAGTCCTTCTTTGAGGTTCTCTTCTCATATATCCCAGTTTTATGTTTACTGTGCATGTTGGCTTGAATTCAAGAATCATTGATTTTGTTGTCTTGTATTTTGGGTTTAGTTTATTTGCTGCATTGTCATATGGGGCTGCTTCCATGGCTATGGTTTTCATCAATAAAGCTGTTCTTATGGAGTACTCCCATTCAATGACACTTCTCACTATGCAGGTATCTTTCTTTTCTTTATTGTCTTGGCTATATTTGCAACTGCTTACTGCTTGATTGATCGTAACGAGCTGTGTTTCTCTTCGTTTCTTTTATTGTCTTAGCAATTGGCCACTGCTTTGCTTATACATTTTGGTCGGAGAATGGGATACACGAGATCGAGAGGACTAGAAATGAGCACTGCCAAGAAACTTCTTCCCGTGTCGCTTTTCTATAATGCTAATGTTGCATTTGCTTTGGCTAGTTTGAAGGGAGTCAATATTCCTATGTACATTGCAATCAAAAGACTCACACCACTTGCTGTGCTTATCGCTGGATTCTTCTCAGGAAAAGGGAAACCCTCAGTACAGGTTTTTTCTTGTCTTTGGATTTACTTTTATTTTGTTAATGCAGATTCAACCTAAACTTTCTTTATACCCAAAATATGTTCAGATACTGTTTAGTCTATACGAGATGAACTTTCCATGACCTTAGCTAAGAATTGCTGACAATAAGTTACATTCTCTGTCTGATTCATTTTAGGGTTAGGTCATTTCCCCCTGTCTCCATTTTGAGGCTTATTATAAATTGTATTCTACATTTACACTAGACTTTAAAATTTTGTCTTGTAGATTGTACACTCAGCTATGACAAAAAGTAGTAATTGCTGTTGACGAGTTTGGTGACACTTTTTCCTGCTTTCTGATAACTCCTTGAATAATTGATGTTTCTCATCAGATTTGGAACAATAAGTTTTGTAGTATAATGATGCTTGCTTGATAAGAAGTTGATTTTTAATGAAGATAAAAAAGCTTGAAAGTGTCCATCAGTTATTACTGTTAAAAATGAGGAAGTTTTTGTGGATTTTTCTAGATAAGAAACATAATTCCGAAGTCTTCGCAAGAAGCATTTTTCATTACTGCTAAACTTGATGTTACTAGGTTGTACTTTAACACCTTTTCCTCTCTTTCCTGTTTTAGGTGATCCTTTCAGTGATATTGACTGCTGGAGGGGTTGTCATAGCAGCACTAGGAGACTTTTCATTTGATCTTTTTGGATATAGCTTGGCCCTCACTTCAGTTTTTTTCCAGGTTGGTTAGGATGTTTTGACCATCTATGGGTGTTTCATATATGTTTTTAGATAAAAAAAAAAAAAAATGTCTGATCTGGTACTTGAGCTCATACAAGTGCTTAATTTTAAACTCAGACCATGTACCTTGTGCTAGTGGAGAAGTCTGGTGCAGAGGATGGGCTATCATCAGTTGAGATCATGTTCTATAACAGCTTTCTGTCTCTTCCATTTTTGCTATTTCTCATTATAGCTACCGGAGAATTTCCAAATTCTTTCTCATTACTACTTGTAAAGGTAAGAACTTACCCTTTTGGTATATATGTATTTTCATTCTCAATAATTTGGAAACACCAGTGCTTGACTGGTTAAATTTCAACCTATCTCTTATAAAGTAGTCAGGAAACTGATTACTGACTTTGAAACCTAGTACTAGGGAGTCTTTTTCCATAGTTAAGATAATAGAGAAGTTGTTAAAAAACATGAACATGCACTCTGATCATGGCTTTCAAAGAAATCTAGTTGACGGTATCATTAACCAAACATGTTTCTTTCTGCAAATGTTTATGCCCGTTGAAAACTCCTTGTTTTCTTTGAGCTTGTATCCATTATTTTCTCCTAAATTATCAGGTGACATCAATTTTTGCAATGTGGTGAGAAATTTGATGTTTCTTCTTAGAGTGAGGCTATTGCCACCCTACAATTTGCTTTGTTCACCCTACATCTATATTCTGCTACCCAATATTCCAATACTACCCTCCAGTTAAAGAGAGAGAAAAATTATTTAAAAAAAGAATAATAGAGAAAACAAAAAAATAAGATGCAGACGTTGTAGAGTCGTAGAGACTCTTATATCACCCACGCACCACCATTCTAAACTCCTATGCCCACAATCATCAATTTCCTGGGTTATTTATCGATTGGAGGACCATTATGTTGAGACAATTCATGTTCTCGTAACGGGCCAGCTACTTGTGGAAGAGATTGATGGTAGTTGGGGTTGGCCGTTGAGAGGTGGTGGCGAAAAATTGAGGCAAGGATTTGCAGCAAGGGATTAGTGGTATATTAGGGTAGTGATGGTTGTTGCAGAATGCAGATATATTTTTTTCAATCGAAAGATGAATTTGCATAAGCAGATATTTTCTTTTTTCTTTAGTTAAGGTTAGTATGGGAATATTTTATTAAATTTTTCTATGTAGGGTGAACTAAGCATATAGTAGGGTGACAATAGACGCACCCTTCTTCTTATTGAGGCTTGTTCCACAGATTTGGTGTTTTTTTGCGTATTGGTTTTTTTTATCAATTCTACTGAATATGTGTTGTTTGCATTGCTTTGTGTTCTAGATAACGATATACGATTACACTGCTGTTTTATAATTTGAGCATGTAAATATTTCTTGGGGCTTGATTTTGTGGCAGTGTTTTCTTCGTATTATATCGTATACCATAGAGTACCACTCCCTTATTACATAGAGAACTCCTGCAGTGTAAGACTATAAGTTACATATTAAGAGAAGAAAATGATCCTGCGGTATAACTGACAAGATTTGTTTTTTCCTTATCTGCAGAGCAAATCCATACATTTTTTGGTGATCCTTATTCTTTCATTTGTTATGGGCATTGCTCTCAACTTCACCATGTTCTTATGTACCATAGTCAACTCTGCTCTGACAACGACTATAGTTGGAGTCCTAAAAGGGGTTGGGTCTACGGTAAGAATGAACTACCACTTGGTTGTAGACTATCTGATTGTATTCTTATTTCAATCAATTATTCCAACACCAATCCTTTTTGGCATCAACTCTTCTTGCATTTTATTTAAAAACAAAACTTTTGTGAGCAAGACAGCTTATACTGTTTCTTTGCTTCTCAGACCCTTGGTTTTGTCTTGCTGGGTGGTGTGCAAGTACATGGTTTAAATGTGACTGGACTAGTTATCAACACAGCTGGTGGAGTTTGGTATTCATATGCCAAATATCAGCAAAGGAAGAGCAAGGCCCCAAAACGGGTATCAGATGTGGAGACTTACCATAAATGATATCAATAGAAAAGATTCCATATGTTTTACTAACAGCTGCTTTCTATTGTTACGTTTTTCTTTTGCTTCTATTTTCATCAAAGATGGCCATAGTTCTTTGAAGGACAATGATATAGGGATTCATAAACAAGTTTGATCAACAATATATCCAAATTCACTCAAACGGTACAGAAGTTTCAAGTAAAAAAAATCCATCATCTGTCAATTACATGAGCTTCTGTTTGGTATATCTATCTGTTGTTAGGCACTTGCTGAGGAAAGTAAGATGGATAATGCTAATGCATATGTTAATGATCACATTTCTTTCTGGGCAAATGAAAGATGATTGCTGAGAAGTACTTTCATCAATGTGTATTGTTTTTGTGGAAATTAAACCATAGAACTCATGTGATGATAATGTTGCACTTTTGTGGTGTCACTGAATTAGGTTCTTTAGTTAAAAATTTGGATACATTGTTGACTGTATTTAGGTACTAGAGAAAGCAAGTGCTCAGGTTTGATGTTCTGGGAAAGATTAGGCCTTGGGAAAGGAAATTCCGCCAGGAATCCAGGCTATCAGATTGGGGGTCTTCCTTGCACATGCCCTTGTTTTCCTGTTCTGCTAATAGAGTATCTTCAGAGCTATAATATCCTTTGTTTTATGTCCTGCAATTATTGCTTGCCTGTTGTCCAGTAAGATGTGGATTGAAATTACCATTTATCAATTTTCTTGCTTCTTATACTTTACATTCAAGTTTTGATTTGGATTCATCGACTTCATTCTTTGTAGTTGCACGTTTACCTTTTCCTTGTTCCAGAAAAATCATCTTTTGTTATCCTTTTGAACATTAAACTTACCATCTTCCCACCTCACCCAGAGTGCACGCAGAATACCAAGTCCAAATGTGGTGACTTGGGTAAGAGGCTTATGGCCATTGAAGAAACTTGGAAATGGTCCCCCGGTCACCAAATTTGTATACCTGGATATTTACACTTTAATTAATTTTCAGCCCAAGCTTTATAATCATAGCCGACAAAGGAATGAATTTTGGGGCTGCTGGGTAGCATTCAAGGGGTCACTTTGGTTTTAAAACGTGCTTTACATATTTGGTTGTCTTTCCTCTGATATAAACCATTATTAAACTGGGTTCATTTGTCTAAACCAAGAATGAGAATTATTGTAGTGAATGAAATCTATATCTTTATCTATAGAGGTGGTAGGTACTGGAATAGGGGAATTTGCTCCTTTTTCTTTTCTATAACCTCTTGATATCCATGAATATTTGGTTAGAACTCGTGACTGCATCATGAGTAAGAGAAGGGAAGAAGTTGTTTTATGATTTGAAGATTACACGTTCTAAGTTACCCTCGATATAGATAGTCATGTATATGAGTCGATCACAACCTAAAACCTATACTTTGTCACGGGACCAAGATCCAACTTCTTTCTTTGTTTAATTGAAGATCTCATCTTTTAGACACCTAAGATTTGCATACAATGTTTCGCCAGAAATGTTATCCTATTGCAACATGTTGTATTATTGATAGTATCCATCGGTTATGTTCGCCTGCCATATGTTGTTTTGGTCATCAGGTGACTAAAATATTTGGTTGCTCGTTGTTCACTCTAATCTAATGTCGGTAGGCAAACTAGATAACTTCATTTTTGTTTTTAAAATATCATTCGAACCAAGAACTCTACTTAGTTATAGAAGAACAAACTCTTCGTATACAAGTTACGAGGAAAATCATCAGCAAAATATAGAGGATAAGGGTATGAATTGGTCATACTAGAGTATTTCAGGCCTTACTTCTCCAGCTCATGCCTCATAATAGAAGTAGCTGAGTACTTGATCTCATTCAGGCCTTCCTTGATCGATCTCTGAGACTCTCTGTTGATAGCAGTTACTATCAGTAGAATCACATGCAACGACACAGATCCATAAATAATGACAAGGTCCAAATTTTATACATGCACAAAAACAAAATGGGTAGAATCTATCTTCTATGATAAATGTCAAAGAAAAATATTTGCATAGGATTTGCCTCTGTGAACCTTGACCCTGCACAGAAAATGTAGGGCAGGATTAGCCATGCATGTAATACAACTATAAAAATCCAAAAAGAAAAAGAAAAAGTCCACCTTGTAACAAGGTTTCTTTTGCTTTATGTGAATTTTCGTTTTCCTAATAAAGGAAAAGGTTTCTTTCTCGCTTTTTATAGGATAAATTTTGAAGAAACTTGAGCTCTAATAATAACATGGCAAGTTTGGAAAGAAATACATATAGGAGAATTTTGTTTGGTACAATCTTATTCAAAGTGATGAGTTCAAAAGGAAAGGCATAAATGACTATTTAACAGATTAATTAAGTCATAACGAATGGTTTTAATATTGGAAACAAATCTCATTTTACGTCCATGTAATGACATATTAAGAAATACATTACTGTTGTCAATTGGTCTTGATTGACCTTTTTTCATTAGTCAACTAACTTATTTGACAAACTCAAAACAAAATATTCATTCCATAGATAACTATGAGGCTAATTGATTATTTAAACATTTAAACTAAAACAGTATTTTGTTATTGACTCATTTGTGTAACAAATAAAAGTCAATATTTCAATTGAATTTAACAAAGTGTTTCTATCTATTTTCATATGTGAATTTTCTGATTAAATGGAACATTTCCATTCATTTTTTTCTTTTTCTTTTCATCAAAATGATATCTGTTAAGTTTACAACTTTACACCCCTAAAATGAAAATCTTTTTACTACCACATGGGTCCATTGGAGGGTAGCATTGTCTTTCGGTGGCCCTCTCACAACCCGGTCTGTGTGTATTAATGTTCATACTTTAATTTGTCACAGAGAATATAAGAACCAAAGAATATTCTTATCATTAATAAGCTTCCATCTTACAGTATATGATATAATCATTATCATTAAGCAAGTATTTTATTCTGAATCCTTATATTATGAAAGTGAGAGTGAGCTG
The DNA here is from genome assembly GCA_025331145.1 of Rosa persica. Taxonomy (NCBI): domain Eukaryota; kingdom Viridiplantae; phylum Streptophyta; class Magnoliopsida; order Rosales; family Rosaceae; genus Rosa; species Rosa persica. Next base: position 47,256,602 of record WFKR01000006.1, on the reverse strand, counting down.
GTTTAAGTGGTAGTGACACTGAGCCTTTTCCGCCATTGTAGACTTGTATCACAGCTCTGTTTTCACAGTTGGTGTTCACTTGGGTTAGTATTTTTCTTAAACAGGATTGGCTCCTGATTTCACTACAGTTTCAACTGAGTCATCCTTACTTAAGAGTCAAATCAGTCTTGACTGAGTGTTCTTGTTTCAGACTTTCAGGCAGAATCTGTGAACTTTTAAGCAGATTCTTTAAGACTCAAAACTATTTCACCAAGACCAAAGGGTAATATATGCTTTGCTGAGTTTAAAACCAAGGGCTGAGCTTGACAAATACCCCACATGGTGTTTTGGGTATTACAGCTGCAGCAGATACCTTCCCTCATAATGTTGCTTTTCCATGTTGTGTGTGTCTTCTAGAGTGAACAAAGAACCTCCCAGACTTGTCCTTTGTGGCTTTCCCTTGCTGCATTTTATGGGTTCTTCTTCAGTTCTTTGAGTTTTCATTGGTAAAGTCTGGTTCTTTTTTTCATTTTTGTGGGTGTTCTAGAAATGGGTTTGGCTCATTTCTCTATTTTCAGATCTGGGTTTTAGAGTTTTTCTTGGTCTGTGGTAAATTTTGGGGCTTTGGGTTCTGGGGTTCTTCATATTATTATTTTTGTTTGTTTGTTCAGTGTGTTATTGGGTTTGAGAAAATGGCTCCAAGATTGGATTTTTCCAAGATGTGGGCAAAGAATGCTAAGAAGGGAGGAGGAACACCAGTGGTTGTGAAAATGGAGAACCCCAATTTCTCAGTTGTGGAGATTGATGGTCCAGACTCTGCATTCAGGCCTGTTGAGAAAAGCAGGGGTAAGAATGCTAAGCAGGCCTCATGGGTTTTGCTTCTCAAGGCTCAACGTTTTGTGAGTCTCATTGCTTCACTTGCTACACTCCTCTGGTCATTGCTTGGTACCATTAACAAGAGGCTAATCTTTAGGCAAGGAGTGGCAATGGAGAATGGGAAATTGGGAAGGGCAAGGTTGTTGTTTACAGTCATAAGAGTCTTCCTAGTGACCTCCATTGCCATTTTGGGTTTTGAGGTAGTTGCTTATTTCAAAGGGTGGCGTTACTCCAGGAACCCGAGTTTGCACATCCCTCGGACTTCTGATATACAGGGCTTGCTCCACATGGTTTATGTTGCCTGGTTAAGGTTTCGGGCCAATTATGTTGCACCTCCAATTCAAGCACTCTCTACATTTTGCGTTGTTCTTTTCATGATCCAATCTGCAGACCGTATGATACTTTCGTTCGGATGCTTGTGGATTAAGTACAAGAAAATTAAGCCCACCATGGATGATTCTATGAGGTCGGATGATCTGGAGAATTCGGATTATGAATACCCCATGGTTCTTGTTCAAATTCCAATGTGTAATGAGAAAGAGGTAATGAATTGAACTCTATCTTTTCCCTTCCTATTTTCTTCTCACTTTTGTTTCTCTCAGCTTATTATGTTTCATTTAGGGTAGCGCGTTACCATTTCTGGAGTAGATAGGCACGTTTTAGTTGCTTGAAAACTTTGACGAAAAAAGACTGCATATTTAGTAAACAGGAAAGCAAAAGGCATTGCTTGTCTTCTTTGATTGGAATAGCATCATTCAAAAACTTTTGTGAACATTGAAGAATCATTTTCACTGTTGAAATCAAGAATTAACTTCAGGACAAGATATAGTGGGGAATGCATGCTTTTACTAAGATAGCAAATTAGAGTTACAATTCTGATGTTTTAGAAAGAATGTGAAGATTTGTGTCACATTGTTCAGATCTACTATTTATATGCCCTAGTAAACGACAGCTTTCCACTAAAAGTAATTCGTGATAGAAATCCCGTAGATTCTTCATGATGTTCACAAGATTTTCTACCATGACCTTTTTGCAGGTATATGAACAGTCTATCTCTGCAGTTTGCCAGATTGATTGGCCAAAGGACCGTATACTAATTCAAGTTCTTGATGATTCTGATGATGAGAGCATCCGGTGGTTAATAAAGTCGGAGGTTGCTGACTGGAGCCAAAGGGGTATCAACATAATATATCGGCATCGTGAGATTAGAACTGGTTACAAAGCAGGAAATCTCAAGTCTGCAATGAGCTGTGATTATGTGAAGGACTATGAGTTTGTGGCAATCTTTGATGCAGATTTCCAACCTAATCCAGACTTCCTTAAGAAAACAGTGCCACATTTCAAGGTGAATATAAACAACAAGAACATCTTTCAGTGTGATATTTGGTTGGAGTACACTTTAGGAACTTAATCTATCTTAACCAATATTGCAGGGCAATCCCCAAGTCGGTCTGGTTCAGGCTAGATGGGCCTTTGTGAACAAGGATGAGAACTTGTTGACTCGTCTTCAAAACATTAATTTGTGTTTCCACTTTGAGGTGGAACAGCAGGTTAATGGTGTGTTTCTTAATTTCTTTGGTTTCAATGGAACTGCTGGTGTTTGGAGAATAAAAGCCCTTGAGGAATCTGGAGGATGGCTGGAAAGGACAACCGTGGAGGATATGGACATAGCTGTCCGGGCTCATCTCAATGGTTGGAAATTTATCTACCTTAATGATGTTCAGGTAGTTTCAGAGCATAGTTATTCCATAGTCAACCATTTAATATTGACTAATCATTTGAATAAAATTAGGATATAGAGAAATATGCCAGAAATATACCATAGATATATTTTTCAAAATTCAAATGTGAATGCGAGTAAAGGAAAAACAGTTCATATTTGGGATATTGCTGTGTCTTCCAAATGTGTGCAATTTCTTTAATCCTAAATTATATGTAAACTTTTAGGTACTATGCGAAGTGCCAGAGTCCTATGAAGCTTACAGGAAGCAGCAGCATCGCTGGCATTCTGGTCCTATGCAGCTATTTAGATTGTGCCTTCCAGCAGTTATTACTTCTAAGGTACCCAAACTGTTCACATTCCATATTTTACAATTGCTAATATTTATAACATTCGCCATAATTTCTCGAAATGTTTATAATGCAGATATCAGCATGGAAGAAAGCAAACTTGATACTACTATTCTTTCTATTGAGGAAACTCATCCTTCCTTTCTATTCTTTCACCCTGTTCTGCATAATTCTTCCATTGACCATGTTTGTCCCTGAGGCAGAGCTTCCTTCGTGGGTCATTTGCTATGTGCCTGTTTTCATGTCTTTACTCAATGTTCTTCCAGCCCCTAAATCCTTCCCTTTTATTGTTCCTTACCTCCTTTTCGAGAACACCATGTCTGTTACCAAATTCAATGCAATGGTCTCTGGATTGTTCCAACTGGGTAGCTCTTACGAGTGGATTGTCACGAAGAAGGCTGGCCGGTCATCAGAATCTGACTTACTGGCTGCTGCGGAAAGGGAAACAAAGATGATAAACCAATTACCGATCCACAGAGTAGGTTCGGAGAGTGAGCTTTCTGAGTTGAACAAACTTATGGAACAGAAAGAAGTAGCATCTCCTTTGCCTGTCAAGAAAGCTAACAAGATATACAGGAAAGAACTTGCTCTAGCTTTCCTCCTCCTCACAGCTTCAGTCAGGAGTCTGTTAGCTGCTCAAGGAGTACACTTTTACTTCCTACTTTTCCAAGGTGTGACCTTCCTCCTTGTTGGTCTTGACCTCATTGGAGAGCAAATTAGCTAATAGGGTGCTAGAGAAAGATAGAAAAAAGAACACCCATATGCACATTGCACAGTGAAGTAGTTCAATGATTTACCTTCTGCTTCAATAACATGATTTATTCATAGCCATAGTTTACAGTGTGAAGTTCTCATTAGGAACTTCTCCCTTACTTAAATCACTCCCCAATACCAATTCCAAATGTTCTTCCCTCAATATTATGTCATTGATCAGTTTTAATATTAAATTCTTCTCTCTCTACATATTTCTTATGATAGTTACTGCGGATTTTTAAAAGCTGTCTGAACTCGTGGTACAACGAAATTTCGATTTCGATCGGTGAATTTTCTTATTTTTTGGCTTTGGAAAATTGTAAATAAAAAAAACCGGTTTGAGATTTTTAAGTTTCGTCAGTTTAATTTGAGATTTTTGAGTTTCTTCAGTTTGAACACTTTTTAAAATCATGTTTTATAAATGAGAAGTTTAAGTGATGGGGGTGTTTAAAACTACAAATTGGAGTTTATCAAGGCAATGGTTTAGAGGTGCCGTTATACGCCGAAACATGCAAAATCCTGTATGTTCTTGAAATTCTCCAATGCAACAAGCTCACTGTACGTAGAATATGATTTTTGCAAAGTACACTAAAATCTCAAATGGATTTTTTCAAAATAAATTTCCTAATTTTTTTCTTTGAAAAATTGTATAATAAAATTGGGGCGAGATTTTTGAGTTCCGCGTCAGCTAGAGAATTGCATAAAAATCATGACTTGAGAATGTGCATATTTCAGTAAGAAAATAAGAATATGCAATTTTAGCCCAAAAACCATGTGTTGTAATCAAGGATTAAAATATTTGTATCTATATATCTTTCGGAACTTTAAAAAAGGCAGATATTGGAAATATCTGGGATATAGAAGAAAATATATTTTTCTGAAAAAGTCAAATTACATATAAATACATATGAATGTCAACTTCTTCTACATCCAAAAAGAGACTCTAGGTGGTTGAAGAGCCGCTCGTTAGGCTACAAAAATGAAATAATCAGACCAAAATATATAACTCATATAGTACGAATTGTAGTAATGAACATTATAGTTATAGATCTATTTAGAGCTGCTGATTGTTTCCCCTATAAGGGGATAAGAACCTAATAGTTTGTTCTCTTTGTCTGAAACTTTAATATAATTGAGGCCAATCCCATATAGTTGAGAAAGATGAAGTGAATGAGTTACTTTTTGAAATTGCTTCATCATGAATTCTTCTTGTGAAGACCCGAAATTTCAATTAAATATTTCGTAATTCATTATTTCTCAAATTATATGAATTATGAGTTGTGAGTGTGATTCGAATGTCGTTAATTGAGAAATTTGGTTTCGAATGATTGTAGTTTCGAAATTTAACGTTATTTAGGGGTTACTAAAAATCGACTTTTTATACATAAGGAATTTGAAGAAACTTCATTCATGAAAGTCGTAGAGCTCGTTGATACGGATTTGTACGTGTGCGGAACACAAGAATCGGAGTTCGTAGGAAGAAGTTATGACATTTGGAAGTTTTCGATTTTGTATATATATATGTTACCATTTTTGGAAAAATCAGAAAAACCCTAGTTTTTTTTTTCTCTCTCTCTCTCTCGCGGCACCGAACCGGAAGCAAAAACAGAGCAAGATTTCTCCAGCCCAGTTCGTGCTCCTCCGGCCACCGTTTGATGCCAAACCACCTCCCACGGCTTCGCCTCGACCTTGCGCAGCTGCCAGAGGCAGCCTTGCGCCGTGGCACGGCTTGTAGCGGCGACGGGAAGCTTGTTTCCATTTTCGGCCGTTTTGAGTGCGAAGCGAATATCTCGAGTTCTAGACCATCAAACTTCGTGTTCTTTGGCTTGTTGAACTCATATTAAGGAGTAGAACACGCAGCAAAAATGACAGCACCTGAAGTGGAGGTTTTCACGCTCGTCGGAGCTCCCAACGGTTTCTGCAGTTTTTCCGCCCAAACCGGACTGTTTTGGTAAGTTTCGACCACTTCCACTCGTTTTCTCACTTCGTGTTAGTTATGAAAGTTGCTCAAAATGATGAAACGAAGAGGATAAGCTCAGCCCCGACACCATTGGTGGTGGTCAGCGGCGGCTCTGCCCTAAACTCCGGCGGCCCTTTCCTACCACCTCCGGGAGTACCATGAGTAGTTTCTGCTCATTTTTAGATTCTACATGTCGATATGATCATTTTGATATATAGCATGTGAATTTTGGATATCGTATGAATTAGTTATGAATTTTACGATTTCGATTAATTTCGATCGCTCGATTTGTGATCTATGAAGTTTGGACCGTCCGATAGAATTCTAGTTTTGATATAATGATCGTATGACTGTCCCGATGACCTTGTGTGGTCACGGGTGAAGATCCGACCGTTGGATCTTCATATAAGTGTGTTTTTGAAATTATACGTTAAGTTAATTATCGTTTTGATTAGGTGTTTGACGGAATTGTTAGCGGACGATTGTGAATCGTATTTTGGGCTGTAAGAAGACGCAGCGGGAGTTTAGAGGTGAGTAAATCTCACTTGGTTCATTTACGAACCGAATTTCCTTAATTGCTCAATTTATTGTTATGTGTGAGAAAATGGTTTTAAGAAATGAGTTTTAAAGTATATTAAAAATGAATTTCTTGATTTTGTATCGTGTGAACTATAGTTGGTATTAGTGATCATTCATGTGCGGATGGTTACGTATATATATATATTTACGTGATTATATATTGAATGGTGTGACATTGAGGTGTGGAATTATGATAATATGTTGTTGATAAATGTTGATAATATGATTTTAATTATGTTGTTAATATTTGATAAAAGTTGGTGATAAGCATGTTGATTTTGTGAGTTGAATAGAAGGTAGAGAAACGTAGGATTCCGAGGATCGAATAGTCCAAGGATCTTTGGTTAATGATTACCGAAGTGTATGTGTTATGAGGACAGAGAGGTCCAAAGTTCGACCGTTAAATAATAACGGGGATATATTGTTCTGAGGACATGAAATGGTCCAAAGTTCGAGGGTTACTTAGTAACCTGGAGGTGCCGTTACTTGACCCTAGGCCAAGGTGTCAAAGGTAACGAGGCAGTTAGAGCTCTAACGTGGGGCCAAAGTGGCGATAGTTGTGATTAGGTGCCAAAGTGGCGAGAGTTGTGATTTGGTGATTGTGGAAATGTGTTCCATGTTGTTTCATGTGTGTTGGATTGATGTTGCTTGTGGTTGTTGAGATTGTTGGATGTTTACTTGAGATAAATGAGTTGTGGTCTAATAAATCAACCGTTCATTCTTATTTACTCACACGAGCTTTCAGAAAGCTTACCGGGTTTTGTGTTGTTGCAATCCCAGTATACTATTCAAATGGTGTAGCGGATAATCCTGCAAGTCAGGATAATCAGGGTGGTGAGCGAGCTGCATAGGGCAGCAGGGTTGAGACCAACACTTGGTCTATTTTGGTGTGTTTTGTAGACTCTTTTGAGTATAACTTTGTATTTATGTTAGTATTGTAATAATTGACTCGAGAGATAGTTGCTACGATGTTTGTATTATGGTTTGTGAGATGTTGGTTTTGAGAAAAAAATGCAGGACGTTATTTGTTTAGTTGTATTCATGTTTCGGATTTGAATTTATTATTCTAAATTCGGGGCGTGACACTTCTTGTCCAGATTCATCTTAAGGAAATTTCTCCTCACTTGAATTCCACTCTTCACTCGGATTTTCCTTGAAGGGAATGCACTTCATCCAAATTCGCTTTGAGGAAATTTATCCTCACCCATATTCGCTTTAAGGAGATCTCTCCTCACACAGATTTGCATTTAGAAAATTACTTCTCACACAAAATCGTGCCTTGAGGGTATTTCTCCTCACCTGGATTCACATTGAAGGGATTTCTCCTCACCCAGATTTCCCTTAAGGAGATCTCTCTTCACACAGATTTACATTTAGAGAATTACTGAGTCTTTCTATTTATTTTTTTAATCAAATTTTACATATATTTCTTCACTTTATCGAGGATATATCCCAAAATTCTTCACTTTATCGGAAATATATCACAAATATCTAATATATCAGAAATGTTTGACAATGTCGGAGAAATTTCGGGGAAAACGGTAGAAGAAATCAACCCCCTAAGATATATCAGCCGTCCAAAAAAAGAGATATCGGGAGATATATCGAAAATATTGCATATATTTCAATCCTTAGCTGTAATATAACCCACGGTTTTTGGTGAAAAACAATGATTTCGAACAAATTTTGTAATTTTTGAGTAAAATGTTCAGGATCGATTCTGAAGGAGTTGGGACATGTTTCCAATGTCATACGGCATGGTCAGACCTTTCATTTTGGAAGAAGAGAAAAAAAAAAACTAAAAATGTCGTCTACAATTAGCCTCGCTTGCATGGGCAAACTGTGCTTGCTTAACCTCACCGACATAGGCAGCTGCCGCAGCTCGCTGGCGTGGGTAAGGATGACTTTGCTGTGTTTTCTGATGCTTTGGTTTCTCGATTCATTATTGGCAATCAGTGAAGCATGTAAAAACATTCTCCTGTAATTTCTCTGAAAGAAACAAAGTTCATTTATGTTATTATGTATATACTGTCTTATGTTTGACAGACTCGTCACTCATGGTTTGGCTCCTTTCTACACTTATGCATTTGGAAGTGTCGGTCAGGCAAAACGGGTAAAACATAAAGGTCACAATGTATTATGGTATTTTGGGGTGGCTGAGGTTTCTGGTCCATAAAGTTTCTCAGGCTTCCTCAGCCGCCAGTTTAAGGGGCATACTCCATAGAGTTGTAGGGTTGGAATTCTTTGGAGGTACTACCATATATGTATATATCTGATTCTTCTGTAAATGGGTGCCCTGAATTGGGTGTCTGGGGGGTCTGATCAGACAAGATGATTCATTTCGTTGACAAACCGTGGCCTATCTAAAGGTCCAGTGCATTAAAAGTTCTGTAATGGAATATCACTACCTTCTTAAGGAAAGTTTTGATTTGACAAGACACATATTTCAACCCTTTTGCACAGCATCAAGTAGTATTCATCAGTTTATATTACATGACTATTTTTTGACCCAAAAAAAAAAGGAAATGTGTGACTATATGCCAAATAGTTCAAGTGTTGTACGGGCTGATCTCAGTTTTATTGAAATTCTTGGATACTTCTTTAAATTCGTGCAAACCGGTCTCCAGAAATTTGAAGATACCGTTTTTAATGAAAATTGTGTATTATAATAAACAATTTTTTTTCTCAAAGTGACACTATTCATTGAACCGTGTCAAAACTCAATTTCGACGGCAATGTTTTGCTATAATTCATTTGAGTTGGTTATGTCGAGTCCAATAATGTATTCCTTTTACATGTTTTTTTTTTAAATTGTTAAAGAAAAAGAAAATTGGTAGATCCACTTTTGGCAGAATCAACTTTTTATCCAAAATAGACTCATTGAACAAAAACTCCCATTTCCTTTTTTTCTTTTTTCATTCTATCTCCTAATTTCCATCTCTATCTCTATCTAGACCTTAGTTTCTCAATTAGGTTTTTCTCTTCGGATTTTCCCTAATCTCAGATTTTCAGATCTCAGCTGCTACTTGTTCAATTCCCATAAGAAAAAGGCGAATTTTATCGTTCTATTTGGGGTTCCTCTTTTCAATTTTCGCTTGCGAATTTGAACATAATTGTTGGGAAAATTCACCAAGACCTTGAATGAGAGTGTCCCACATGCAATTTCTCAGAAATTTTGAAGCTTTGGCCATTTGGGTCCTCATGAAATGCTCTGCATCTTCATATTTGTGCACTTTTACGAGTGCACATGTGAGAATTGAGCGAGTTTGGAAGTTGCCTTTGATTTGGTTCGACTCCATTTGAGAGAAGAAGTGGATGAGTATGTTGAATATGCGGGTATGTGAAAAAAAGAGAAGGAATTGGATGATGGAATCGAGAGTAGGAGTGCAGCCACGTTTGAGTAAAGTTTGAAGAGGTGGGAGTTCTGGAAGATTGTTACGAGAAGAAAACGAAGAAGATGAAAAGGATTGGCTGGGTTTGGTGTGGAAGAACCCAGAAACACACAAAAATGAATATCAACTCTAACCCAGAAGAACCCAATTCTAAATGACTCCTTAGCTTCTAACTCGGTCAATTCCACCAACCTCGAAGTTCCACCGTGCTCCACCAGAACCGCCACCTACTGCCAACGGCAGTTAGCCTGATACAAGTTTGACTTTAGATGAGTGCCCTAAGTCGACCTTCCTTCAAAACTCCATCTGTCCACAAAATTGGAAAGATAGTAATGGCGTTGGATGTTGCTGATTTCCTCTGGAACAAGTTCTTAAAGCCTCTGGCAAAACTAGACTCAAACTAGACTCTGAATCTGATTCAGCTTTTGTTACCATCTGTCTCTTCAATTCATCAATAAAAGATCTCGAGCTTGTGCTAATCTTGCTATTCAAACCCAGGACTAAAACCTTCAAGCAATCTTCTCTGAAGGTTATCAATGCTTAGGAATTGAATTGGGTCGGAGAGTTCTTGCAATAAGGCACTGTGTCTTTTGACTTCGGCGGCTACCTCTTTGGCTCTTTTGACTTTCGATCTTGAGCTTACGCTAATCTTGAAACTGTCTAGGAGAGTAGGAGACTTCGATGTCTTCATGGGCATAAGAGAAGCTGGGGTAGTAGTAAAGTAGGCTTAAGCATCATCGACTCTCTTGATGATGATGATGTCAAGTTTTCGGGAAAGTTCCCAAATCATCAGAGAAGAAGGAAAAAGAAAAAGATAAAAAAAATGAATTAACAATAGAAAATGGTAAATTGGTCTTTTTCTTTGTTTTTGGTCTTCATGTGCTTGTCACGTCACTTTTTTAACAAAACCGTCATGGATTTTGGACGGAGATATTATGTCGATGTCAATGTAAGTCTCTGGGTAACACATTGGTACGTTTGAGAGTTCATGTATCAAATTGACCTTAGTAAAATAGTTTGAGGACAATGACTGAGTTTTTCTCTTATGTATATACTGTCTTATGTTTGACAGACTCATGGTTTGACTCCTTTCTCCAATTTGGCATTTGGAAGTGTCGGTCATGCAAAATGAGTGAAACATAAAGGTCACCCTAGTATTTTGGGGTGGCTGAGGTTTCTGGTCCATAAAGTTTCTCAGGCTTCCTTAGTCTCCAGTTTAATGGCCATAGAGGCATAGAGTTGTAGGGTTAGAGATCTTTGGAGGGTAGATGCATCTATCTGATTCTGTAAATGGGTGCCTTGAATTGGTGGTTTGGGGGGTCTGATTAGACAAAATGATTCATTTCATTGACAAAGCATGGCCTACCCAAAGGCCCGGTGCATTTAAAAGTTTTGTAATGGAATATCACTTCCTTATAAAGGAAGGATTTGATTTGACAAGACACATTAATTTAGGTCATGAGTTCATTGACATCAGGATTTGGTTTGGTATGATCCCTTCTGAGGCTTCATTTGCCTAAAACCTTGATAGGCTTCAGATCGGTTGTAGGAGAGGTTTTTTTTGTAATTTCATTTCTCAAGCAAAAAAAAATATCATTTATTTATTTTTATTTTGACTGATAAAAAAAAAAGGAAGTACTTTTAGTGCTTGTAAGGGCGGTGGACTGCCGAGCTACAAGTCCCACGACACAGGAGCGGGATTCTCTAAAAAGCCAAGGTCGCGGGTGGCCAAGAGGGCCTACTTGGAGACTTGGGATCTCAGCAGGAAATGCGAAGGTTGCTTAAAGCCGGCCGGCCGATAGGCGGAAGATAATCCACTAGTTTTGTTCTGATCTGAGTAGGCTTATAATAGGGGATACTCTAACCCTGGGAACCGGGGCCTGGCCATCCTTCGTTTTCGCTCATGTTCTGGCCAAATTCTTGAATACTTCTCTAGATCCGTGCAAGCTGGTTTCAAGTATTTTAAAGATGTTGTTTTTGATGAAAGTCGTGTGTTATAGTAAGCATTTTTCTTCAAATTGGCGCTATTCATTGAACCGTGTCAAGACTCAGTTTTGACTGCCTGTTTTGCCATAGTTAATTTGAGTTGGTTATGTCGAGCCCGTATGTATTCCTTTTACATATTTTGAAGTTTTTTGTTTTGTTAAGGAAAAACAAAATCAGTAGATTCACTTTTGGCAATGACTTCTCGTCTAAAAAAAAGTGTTCTACAAATTTTAATTATTAATTTTTATTTTAACTTGATAAAATAGGGATCTTGACTATTTACCCTAATTTGAGCCCAACAATTGCTCACTTACTCCAGTAAGATATTGGTATGCCCATTCACCCAATTTAAAAGAAAAAAGACTACTTTAGACAAAACTCAAACATAAAATTACAAACATATCCAGTCTCTCTTCTCAGACTCAGATGGCGCCTCTCTCTCTCTCTCTCTCTCTCTCTCTCTTAATGTCACTGAACTCCGCAGCGCTCCACCCCTCCGGCAACCCAGGCCTTTAGCAAATCAGACCGCGACGACATTTCTCTCATTGTCACTAACGCTCGACCCAGGCCTCCGGAGAATCAAACCGCCAGTCTCCTAACGCCGTCAATTGCATAACGATGTCAGTCAGATCAGCGACCCAGACCATCTGAGAATTAGACCGATGTCAATCCTTTTACCCCCATCACTTTTCTTCTCCCCTTTCTGGTTCGCAGATCCCCTTTCTTCAATTTCAACTACAGTTTAGATTCCAATCAATTTTGACTGCCGACCTTTTAATCGTATTAGAGTTTCGATTATCATCGAAAATCTAGAGAAAAAAAAAAAAGGATCTTCCTGGCCTTGTTGTTATACTCCAATCAGGTTCTTGTAATTTCAAACATTTTGATTATCTATTCGGGTTAATTGGATATGTAATCTTGACTCGTGTTGATCGGAATTGTGCTTGATTGTGTAATTTGAGACTGGGTTTTGAATATGAAATTATTAGAGAGAGAACAACTTTGTAGATTCGTGACTGACTGTAGTAATGTTTAAATGATGTAATTGTTTTGTTAGGGAAATACACATTTTATTGAGGGTAATAAACTTTTTACTAGGGGACAATAAATATTTTATTGGGGGGCAATAAACTTTTTATTGAATTTCATTGGGAGGCAATAATATTCTTTGGTGACCTTTTTAAAGACATCCAGAGAGGTTTCCAGTGACCGATGACCTGAGTCCGGTGAACGGTTTCCCACAACAGTTGACCGAAGTCCCATAAAGTCTCCGATGACTTCTCTCTCTAAGTGATAAAGAGAGGGAGGGCAAAATTATCTCAAAAATAAACAAAAAACAATAAAATAAAATAAATTAAAATACTTAACTGAGTATTAAGGCTAAAAGTATGTAATTTGTTGGGTAAGTAGACAATCTTATAAGATATTTGTGTAAGTGAAGTTAATGTAGCTCAAATTTGAGTAAATGGACATTTGTCCTAAAGCCTTCAAGGAAATTGCTTCCAGTGCTCGTAAAGCCTGCCTTCAATTTCATCGGGACTCTTATATACTTCTTGAAACAGGTGCAAAATGGTATCTAGACTTCCGAAGATGCCTTTTCAATGACATTTTGTGCTGACTAACTGTAGTTCTTTAATAAACAGATTCTGGGAAGATTAAACACAGGATGGACATAGGGACATTTATGTTCAGTCAACAAGAACAAGTAGGTGGCAAATATGAAACATATATACTTCCGGTTAATCCAAATGTACCTGCGTACCTGACCCATGTTCTTGTAATTTCCTATAGGCGTTAAAAAGAAGTTTATGAATCTGTACATAGTAATGAAGTAGTTACTAGTCATCTTCTGGCTCTACTGAGAAGTCTGGCTCTTCAGGCTTTTGCAGCTTGGGCAACTGAACATCCTTCATTTTCTGAGCTCCTCTTCTCGTGTTTGCAGCAAACCGCGAAGCCAGAATGGTGACCCCCAAATTCTGTCTCGCTTGTGAAGCATTTGAAGCTGCATTAGTCCTAGAGTACTCCTCCTTTTCTTGTTCTGCCTCATCATCCTCTTGGTTGTCACAGTTATATGAAAATGACTCAACCATGCTAAGGTTCTTTGCCAACAATCTCTTCTTGAATCGACGCCACGCAACCTGAATGAAACATGCAGCCCAAGTTCTCCAGTGGTAAGAGTAGAATCGGAATGTGTGTTGCAACTTCTTGCTATGAAGTCGTCGAAACTGATTGGCAACAAACTTGAGATCTTCTGCTCTAAGTGCAAAGGCCTCTACTTCATCAAGTGATCTGACAGTTCTTGTAGAAGAAGGCAAGTTGACAGTAGATTTGGGAAGCAATGCCCAAGCAAGCAATTCTTCGCCACAAAAATCACCAGGTCTCAAAGTAATTGAGTTGAAGAAACCTGTCCGACCTCCATTTGTTGTCGAGCTCTCTAGCTTTCCTCGGATAATGAATAACATCTCGGTGACGGGGTCACCTTCACGAACAATGTAGGTGCCTTGAGTACTCAAGGAGGATACCAAACGCTCGCATATGGCATCAAGTAGCTGACCATCCATCTGTGAGAAAAATGGGACCTGCAAATGACATAGTGGAAGTGAAAAGCATTACTCATCATCATTGGAACAACAAGACTAGCAATATGCATCACCTTAAGAGTAACTAAATGATAGCACAATCTTATGCTAACCATAATCAGGAAAATGGACTACATATATGTCATCATAACATGGTTTGGGGAAGACTTATAGCACTGGATTACAATACCAAGGAAGTCACTTACGCGTCGAACAAGGTCTAAACATAGATGACGTTGGATGTCTCGACGAAGATCTGTAGGCAAGGCGTATAAGATTGATTCTTCATCAACTCCTCGAGTTGCAAGCCACTTGTACTGCACAAATCGCCTAACACGTTCTTGCAGATCTTGAGGGAGTTGCCTATGTCTCATCCACTCCTCTGTGTCTCGCCGCCTGAGCCTCCATTCCTCAAGTCTCACGGTGAGAGATTGCAAGTAGGTCTACACAAAATAGAATGTGTCTAAAATATCAGAATGAAGAAAAGAAGAAACCTTGTTACTGAACCGGAAGAAGTTACAGCATTTTTTTTTCTCTGTCAGAAATCACAATATGATGTTTTGATCATAAACAAGGTAACATACCTGCATATTTCCAATTAAGTGTGCAAACAGAACCAGACCCAAGATAGCAATGAGTATGGCAAAAGAAGTTTCGCCGATATATGTGCTTGTAGTCAAAGTCTGACCATAGGAGCTGAGATATATTGAAACAGATTGTATGAGAAAAACATAAACAGAACAAGACATTCATTAATATTGATCAAATTGCAAATACATATGCCAGTTACAGTGAAGCATAGTCTTGGTCATACGGTCATACCTCAAGTTCTGTAATCCCCACCAAAGACAATACAAGTACTTCTCCAGAAACGAGGAGGAGATTACATTGTTCGTCAGTGCATTCTCAAATATGCCATAATTGAAACCAATGGAGTTCTCCGGGTTGCAGTTACTAAACACATGAGTACTGTTTATCCACTGCAGGCGTCCATCAGTGTTCAAAGAACCACAATCCAAGTAGCTGAGAAAACACTTGATGGGGTCAATTTCTTTTCTGCATTGAGACTTCCAGCAAGTTGCATACCGTTCGATTGATAATAGGTACCATGAAGCACCTAAGACCTACAAGAACAGGAATAGAATCAATGTTGTTGACTCTTGAAGGGTGGTAAAATTGAATTAATGTTAAATAAAGGAAACTACATACATGACTAGCTAACATGTAGAGTATGAGATTATACGCAGCCCCGGCCCAAGCTGTCTTTGTGACCACACCAGTGGCTTTGATGATCTGAGAACTTAGTGGGAAAATGAGATACAATCTAGGAACATATTGGAGCAGAACAATCAGTACAAGGGCATTATGGGTATGGCCAGAACTGGAGCTTTTAACTGCAGGTATAATGAACCATATGACAATCTGCCAAACAGAATAAAAGTAGTGTCATTTCTACAATTGTGAAACTGAAAAAAAAAATGCAGAAAAAATACTAGTCCATAGGTGCAGTAAACTCCAAATGGCACTAAAAATATCCTACAGTTTCTTGTTAAACAGAAAGGGCTAGCTTAATTTGACTAAACATATGTGCAGTAAGCCAAATTCACAAATCAAAATTCCAATGAATAGTACATTGTAGATGAATCACTCTAGACCAGTATACTGATTGAGCAAAAGTATGTTTATGATGATGATGATGATGCCATACCTGAGGGAGAGGCAGTGTAGCTATAAGATCTACGAAGAAATCTGATCTCAGATATCTTCTAGCAATCTTTTTGGGATCCATAACAAGTTCACCCCTCCCAAAAATTCTAGTTTTTGGTGATATATAAGCTGTCCTCAACTTGATGAAAATATGAAGCAGATAGAGCATATCGGCAAGAGTACGAAAACATGTCACAACAATTCCCAAGTTCAAATCAGTTGCCATACAAGATGAACTGTCATCATTATGTACTGAAGGAAGGTAGAAAAACAGTGGATCAACGAACAATGCTACTAAGCAAGATATGAGAAAAATTCTGTTCCATTTCAAGAAAATATCACTCCCAGGATCAAGAACTTTCTTCTGATGTGGCTCATGGTTCTGTGGGAAAACCTTAAACCCCCTAAATCTAGTAGTCTTCTTGGTTCTATCACCAGACAGTGGCTCTTTTAAGTGTTTTTGGGTAATGTCACTCTTTTCCCAGGAAAAATTACCATCTTGTTTCTCATCATTATAAAACCTACGAACATGAAAACACAGTAAGGCAGCTGGAAATAAATGACAATAGGAGACCATGGAATGAAGACAGTACCTCACTAGCTTATCTTTCTTCAACTCCATGCTTGTTCTGGCGGCCTTCATCTTCTGAGAACAAACTACATGAACAAATATGCATCAACTTTGATTGCAACACAATTTCCTGACTTTCCCGTTTTTGCAGCTAAAGGGTAAAAAACAAGAGCAACAAATACGATATACTAAAACGAAAGAGAGACGAGGCAGGCTTGATCCAAGGCCGGTTCGATGGGGGAGTCGTCATATTTTATGCATGTTTTGAATTAAGAAAGATACTGAATCTGAGAGAGAGTCAGAGAGGGAGAGATCGTGAATGACATGAATGTATATATAAAAACGAATAAGTGGAGTGCAGCCATTAAAGACAAGAGAGGGAGATGTGTATTATATACACTTAAATTTATCTGTTAGCATATAGATAGGCAGATATCTAGCAACAATTTGCTTCAGAGTTTGATTTTGATTTATCTTTTTTTTTTTCCAACTGTAAATTGGTTGAGGAGGGGACCAAAGGAGGCACGATCCCATTACCGTTCTTAGTCAACTAGTCCAAAAACACTTTTGACAATGCCAGATCTGAATCCAATCCTAGGCAATTCTCTGTCTTGCTTATGGTAAGACTTCATATATGTTGGACAGTTTTCTTTGGCATCTATAGTTCTCCCTCCTACTAGGGTGGCGGCAAAAATTAAACCGTCCATAAATATCTGATTGGCCAAATTAGGGGAAGCACTGGTGATGCGGACCTCTAAAGAATTTTCGTTATGTCACCCTCATGCATGTGTTATCTTCTAGTCACATGACTCACATCTCAATCATGAGTAGTCAAAAGTGATCGTGAATGAGGCTTTACCTTAATAGTCAGTTTGTTTAACGCGCATGTTAGAACCTTGTTCATAAAAATACGAATAACGACGACCGGCGGATAGATGTTGACGATAATTACACGTGTGACCGATGGTAGTGAAAGAAGGCGTGTAAAACACAACATTCTTAATCAGTTGATTGACGACCTATTGGGTTAGAATTCAACCAGACAGTTTGGCGACCTAAAATCAACAATTCATGAATAACGTGTGGACCTTTCTTTACCAGTGGCGAAAGCGCTGAACCACCACTTTTGGAGGATACCCAGACTTGAGTAGTAGCAATCTATCAAAAGTTCAGAGTTAATACCCTACACATGTATTCCCACCATGTATTTTTCATTTTATTTTTTTTCCGATGGAACCAAGGCTCATGGCAGCAAGGAGTAGACTGACAAGATTATATAGGATAACGATAAATTGTGCTGTAAATGGAACCCTAATCACAAACACGAGCACCAACCCGTAGGTTAACTCTGAATCATTGGTAGATCCATCTAACATAATGCACTGGAGACCCAATCCACTAATCTGAGTGGAATTCATCACAACTAGAGCCCAACATAGTACACAAGGCATAGTGAAGCATTTAAGATCATTTCACATGCTACTCTCACAAATAAAACGGTCACACTTCATTGATTTCAAAGTTTTATATCAAATTAAAAATCCAGGACACCAGGCCCAAGAATATGCCGACAACCGATCCAAGAGAAGTGACGGGATGAATCTAAATAAACGATCTCTACCTGCACACGCCCCAAAATGAACTCCATTAAGAATCAGAGTTCTTCCCATAGATGACTAACGACGTCTAAATCAATGTTTCCGTAGACCTAATCTCTTAGAACAGATACGAGTACCTGCCACAAGCCGCTCCTCAATCCTTTCATAAGTTAAAATTAAACAGAGGCCACTATTGTAGTAGATTGAAGGCGCATCACAACCAACGAGTTTCAATGAAAATAGGAGAAGCTCAACAAATAGGCTGGGATCCACAACCGTTTCAAAATTGAAGATCCCAGAGCAGAGCAGAGCAGTGAAGAAATCCAAGGGCCAAGGGAGTGCAGAAACACAAAAATTGAAGCTCTACAGATAAGCCGGCTGGGATCCCACAACAATCAAAATTGAAGATCCCAGAGCAGGGCAGTGAAGAAATCCCAGGGGCCAAGGAAGTGCAGAAGCACAAAACCAATGAAGCAGAAGAACCAGACGACACCTCAACACAAAGAAAAAAAAAGCAGAGATTTTTAGCAGCATTCTAACAAACACTCTTAAACAAAGTTATGATACCAGTTTTCTCATAAGATCCTCATGCCTACAACTATCGCATAGGTAAATAAAACCAGCTCAAAATAAGAAAGTAAGGAACTTAACCAAATCCAGAGAGTAGAGGCAGAGGGCGTCCCCCAAATTAAACAGAATTGTGCTGAAGTCCAAGAACACTACATAACACTTAATGCCAGTATATCCTCACACCAAAGCCAGAGGGCCTTGTATGCCAATCCTCAACTCCTGCTTCTGCGTCGATCCTTCAAGCCATTACTGCAACAATTCAGAAACTAGCACTGTTAGACAAATCAAGAATATTGATCACACATAACACATTTAAAAACGTGCTCTAACGTCCACAGTATTCATTAATTAATGCACAGGACATAAGATCATGATATTAATCAGCATGGCTAGTCATCCACAATCAGTGCCGTGTGGTAGAAGAAGGGTTTCATTATCTTGCAGCAGTATTTTCTAAAACACACAGGGTAAGGAACCTCACCCATTTGCATATGGCAACTCGTCCCGTCCACGGTATGGTGGAGACCTGCTACGGCTGTGCCCACCCCGGGGTGGTGTCAAACTGCGACGTCTGGGTGGAGGAGAGCGCCCACGTGGACTATAGCTCCTGCATCACACAACAACTTATGTTAGAAGGCATTAGATGAGAGAGTATGAAATCCAACATAACTTGCATCCACCAAACCAACTTTCAATATGAGATACACCTGAACTACTATCTAACAATACCTAAGCTAGACAACAAATAACAATATGACATTACCTCCTGCCATAGCTAGGACTTCTGCGATATCTAGGTGGGCTGCGGCTACGACGCCTTCCAGAACCACCACGCAGACGGCATTCACGAGCAAAATGACCTGGCTCACCACACTCGTAGCACTTCAAATCAGAACCACCAGAACGTCCACGACCTCCTCCGCCACGACCACCACCACCACCACCTCTAGAGTTGTGTGAAAGCTCAACTCTCCAGCCATTCTTGCCTGTCCAAAAACAAAACATTTGATAGATGGTCAAGATATCACAATTTTGGAACACTGGTATAATTTGCTTACTGAGAGAGATAAGATAAACTAGCTGATGAGAAGAGAGCTCTAAACAAAGATTAAAATGCATCTAATTGCCGCAGACTTGATAAATGCGATAAAAAAAAATTCAAGTAAAAGGCAGGAAACCAAGTACTTTCAATCGCATTAAACATGGACTGATCCCAATACCAAATAATGGACTAATTCAAAGTCCAACAAAAACTTGTGACTTGTAATAGGATGCACTCATAAAAGAATAGATAAGATGATGACCTACAGAAGACACCATTACATAATAGCATTCAAAAGAAATCACACTCACTTTAGCTAAACTGTGGAGAATTACATATTGTATCACAGCTCTACTTTCCTCTAATTTCTAAAAAAATACTGAACTTGACGTTACATTTCATTGTTTCAAATTGATCTAGTTGATCATAGGCAAATACTCATCCAAAATCTACAAGTTCAGCAAAGTAACATTTAGGAACCCACATTATAAGATAACTGTTAAACAGATATGAACACTGGTTGGCGAAAACCAGATTCAATACAACAGAAGCCCAGTTCTTCAAAAAAAAAATACCATCTAATTCACGAATGGCATCCTCAGCATCTCGGCTGTCATCAAAGTCGACGAAAGCATAACCCGGTGGCCTCCTTGCAACCCACACACTGCCAATTACCAATAAACCAAATCAACAATCTTTCACCACACTAAAACAAACAACAAAAACAAGAAAAGCTAACACCTTTACCTTCTAATAACTCCGAAATTGCGAAACTCATCTTCAAGCTCCCCCTCCGAAACTCGAGAACTCAAGTTCCCAACGTAGACGCGAGACATTCTTCCTCGATTGAAATCTGTACATCAAAACCCAGAAAGCAATCAGAAACAGAAAACGAAGCAAAGATCGAATCTTTGAAATCAAGGATTTTGATTTGAGAAAACCAAGCTGAGATGAATCGATTTAGCGAGATCTGAAATTTTCGAACCTTATTGAAGCGAGAAACCCTAGCAGCTTTCTTACTCGGTTTGGCTTTAGTCACTGAGGTTTTGGATTTTATACAAAGTCGACTAGGCCCCTCATATTTTTACTTTTTCCGTTCGATCCCTTGGAGATGGATATTTAGATTTTAGGTCAAAAACCTTGTTGAAATTAGATTTCCTTTTCCTTTTTTTTCCTTTTGTTCTTCTTTGCGTAATCCTAAAAGTTGGAACAAATTTTGATACCAGAACCGTATGGTGTAGTGGCAATTCTCTCCACATTTACTATGCCTGAATTCGCATTCTCCACTCCTAATTAGTATGCACATCAATAGTCGTCGAAGGTTGATCTAAAAGTTAGAATTCTCAAATCATTGATTTCTTGGCTTTCTTTTTTATTATTATGTGCAATGATTAATTTCTTAGTTTCGAATAGTGATTAATTCATGAGCAGATCGTTCACTGCCAATCAAACTTCTTTAGAACCTTCTGATGTGGTAAAGTTTGTCGAGCAGCCTGGCATGGAATCTCCATGTCTAGCATTCAAGTTCCAACTCTCATTAATTTGTGGCCAACAAGTTTGATAAGCTTTCAAGTTCATGTGTCTACGGCAGAGAATTAGTATGGTTTGCTAGGATATCCTCGTGTTAGAAATACTGACTACGTGGGTATGTTACGTACTAACTCGCCAACATAACCGATGTAGCTTGTTACCTTACTCCCGATAAAAAATAAATAAAATAAATAAATAATTCAAACCTTTTTAGGATTGAGCATATTGAAAGAGATTTACTAATGACTTAATTAATTTACTTATGGGTAAAGTATTTTTGAAAATCTTGTTGTTGATATCACTTATACCACATACCGCCAGCATAAGCAACGACCTTATAGGTGGGCCCCGCGAGATGGTTAGTCTCGCCTACGACATGCATCCGGTAGTCCGACATCCAAGCTACCTCGCTATGGTGGAGGTCGACCGGTACCTAGTAGGGAGGCCACCCTCCCATGATCTTCAAGAGGCTTCAAGAGAAGTAAATATGTACATTGTATCCCACATCGGAAATATAGAATAGAATGGGACTTCCTTTAGCTATAAAGGGAAGTTCTCCCCTTCTTAGAGGGGGATGGGATCCATGATCCCCAACTTGTATCACTATCAAAGGCGACTTGGCCTCACTACTAGTGGAATCTCTAAGTGACGTAGCCTTACCTAAAGGGTAAGGTGAACCACTATACATGCTTGTCTCTCTCTCTCCCCTCCATGATCCATGCTTAGTTCCTGTTCCGTATTCTGACACATAAACACTTGTCCACCGTACTCTTTAAAAATTTGTGTTCTTGCTATTCTATCATTAACATAGCATCCAAATTAAAGGTTTACACCACCTCTTAATACCGAATACCAGCTAGCACAAATAAGTTACGGATAAAATAAATTAAAAAATACACGGATAATGTCTAGACACCGTTTTTTTTTTATCAAAAGAGGTCAGCCCGTTATATAGATTCATCAAGCAGTACAAAAATGAAAAACCTCTAAGGGGTCGACAGAAAGAATTGTTCCTCAGAGTACCCTGAGAGTTCTATTCTAACTAGAACAAGAACCTAATATACCCTTAGCACACCCACATTTTAGACAATTCACGCACTTTTATTGCAAACAAAAATCAAAAATCTCCGAAGTAAGATTAAAATACCCTTAGAGATCATGATTTTTGCGACCTAACGAAAATTAAATAACATCCGGAAAAGGAGTAGCAGCCTCCTCTTCCATGTCACCTTCTTTATCCACAGCCTCAGCCTCAGCCTTAGCCTTAGCAGTAACTGCATCCGTAGCCGAACTATCTTCGACCCCATTCATAGCAGCAAAGTCAATATGACTCTTCCATTTGCGAGATTTCCTTTCTTGCAGCTTCGGGTCCAAAATCCTAGCAGCCTTCGACTTGTTCTTACTGCCTCGAGGATGACCCAGCTTCTTCTTTTTCTTTGGCGAGATTATAATCTGCCCATTCTTATGTTGTAACATCAAAGCTATATTTTTATCCACTTTGAGAGTAGGAGCAGGAAGCGACAAAATCTTCTTCCCCGCATTTAGCAAATCATAGCTAGCTTTTCTCTTGGTACCAATAGTCACAAAGCTAGTCGATCCCAAATCCACCCCCGGCTTCAGAAAGCCTTTCTTCACTTTAGGCAGAGTGTTTGTTGGCAGTAGCACCATCTGGTACTAGTTTCTTCCAATTCTTAAACCATCCTACACCATTATGTTCAACCAAACCCAATGATGCACATATTGGACTAGCAACAATCTTAGAGCCAAGCAGCATTTCACTTCCTTGTGACGCATGGGCTTCCATAGCTCCCAATACATGGGAACCATGCAACCTACCATCTTTCACCGCATCCTCTTGTTGCACCACCAGCTCCATACCTATTCCCCCATCCTCAACAATAGGCATCTGCTCTGTCATTGGAGTTATCACTGGATCCGGAGAGAGAACACCCACATCTAACGGCAAACCGGCCATCGCCGCTTCCGGAGGCCCATTCAGAATCTCGGCCTTCTTTTCATCAAGAAACCATCACACCCCGAGGCTTCATGCTCAAAGAAACCGCAATCCCTTCATAATCGCTTAACTTTCTCATAGATGAGAGAAATCTCAAGCTGCACCGTGGGAGACAACTCGAAACCCATCCAAGTACGTACCCTCCGACGCGTATCCAATACCAACCAGATCCTCTGCTCCTACTCCTTCCTTCCTACGAAGAGCTGATTGATCGAAACGAATAACCTGACCAACCGCATATCCAATAAGGGTTAAGGCATGCTTGTTGCGAAGTGCCAATAGCAAACCCTTTACCGCAATCCAAATCTCCATCTCCTACAAAGGAACTCTCTCCACCGAGCCAACTCCATCATATTCCCCTACCAACAGTATCGTGTTCTTGTAAAACCACGGCCCTCTATACAGTGCTCTATTCCAATCAGCTTCATGAGTGAATTGGAAAAGGGAATAGATCTCTGGCATCATGAACAGAGATACCAGACTTGAGACGCCAGATCGAAGCAATGATTCCTTTGAACCTGGGAAACCGCCACTCTGATCCAAGTAGTTGCCCGACCATATACCAGTTGTTGTCCTGCAGCGCTGCTTGCCCCGTCGTGCCCAATAACACCCTTGCAAAATCAGAAGGAGGTCGAACAGCCATAGTACCAATAGGAGTCTGAGTCATAAAGCCCGGACAAAATTTTGGAGATTTTGGTTGAACAAAAATTTTATGCGAAAACCCTAGCAGAGCGAGCAGCATGTCTAGACACCTTGAACATTGGCAAAGTGATACTTGAATTTTAAAACTTATAAATGTGATATCTGAACTTTTTTTTTTTTGTCAATGTAGTATCTATGCCAACTTTCAGTCACGACACCTTCAATTTGACCATGTGTGACACACTTGAAGCCGAAATTGAGAGCAAAATGACTGATGTGCCCTCAAATTGCTTTCTTATTTGAACCATGATTTAATATGAATAAAATAATTAATTTAAATGAATTTTAATTAACTCTCAAAAAATGAATTTAAAAGCTTGTTCATCATCAGTTCTTCTCTCTCATTCATCATCAGTTCTTCTTCTCTATGAGATTGAACAAGGACTTTGAAAGCTTGTTTCTTTGAAATTGAATTGGGGTTGGTGTTTAGGAAATGGTGATAGCGGCCATCGGAGGTTCTTCAGAGGTCATCTTTCAATTTGAATTAAGTAATTAAGGTTTTAATTTCTTGCTTCCATGGTTCTTGAACCCATACATAAAATAAAACTCAACCACCAACCAAAAACCAAACTTGGATTGCAAAATTGGAAGGTGGGCTCTCTCTCTATCTCTCTCTTTCTCTCTGTACTTATTTACTCTCTACTTTGTAGAACACCACCACCAACAAAAAATCAAACTTTCTCATACATTTTGTGTCTTCAATCCAACAACTCAAAACCCAAACTCAAAAGTAATATTTTCTAATATCATAATATGGGTACCTTTCTTGCAAAGCTGAATATGTTGTCTTCGTCTCCAATTCCCAGAGCCCATTATCACATGAACAACCCATCAAGATCCAACACTTCGATTACATTGATCTCTTGTCTACCACCAATGGCTTATCTGATCAGAAGCTCTTAGGCAAAGGAAGTGTCACACCCCGAATTTAAAAATAACAATTCAAAAATCTTAAACATGAATTACTACAACTCAACAAGTATCATCTTGAATTTTTTTCTTAAATAACCACACCACACGATTCTCAATTTCAAATTCCGAAATTAGTTTCGGATTAATTATTACAACACACTCTCTCCAAATAAAAATATAAGCTCGGATGAGCATAACACACCTCACAAAAGAAATTCAAATTAACACAAGTGCAGCTACTCTAAGCAGTTCGATCACTTTCCTGATTCTCTTGACCTGTAGGATCACCCGCTACACCGTTTGAATAGTGTACCGGGATTGCAACAACATAAAACCTGGTAAGCTTTTGCAAGCCCGTGTGAGTAAATAAGAATGAACGGTTGTTTTATTAAATTATAATTCTTTCAACCCAAGTCAACACCCAACAAATTCAACATCCACAAAGAAACCACAATCTCAATAATCAATCACCAAATCATCAAGGATTAATACGGAATTTAAACTCACATATTTCTTCTCAAAACCCCGAAGTTGTATTTAGAAAAATACAGTGTAGATCAAGGATATCTAAACAAACAATGAGCATATCTAAAATCAAGGGATAAACAAGTCACACCCGTGACAACTGAAATAATTTGAATCTCAACAAAATCCAATGAATCGCTCATCTCTCCTCTTAAAAAGATGCATTTATCCCCACAATACATGATGATATTTCTCAACTTTCCACAGGTCGGACCCATCACTGCACTCCCCAATTAAACTAAATACAACACAACTCATACATAGAAAATTAATGCAAGAATAACCAAAATGCATACAATCAAAATCATAGTAATCCCTGCATATAATTTAGTTCAGGAGATTACATTAAAATCAAACAATAAAATGAAAGAGAGATATAAATGGGAAATCAAATGATAGAAATAAACAAGGAAAATAAATAGAGATATTAAACAATATAGACGGGAAAGAAAAAGAATAAAAATTTAAACAAAAGGAATCATCATAAAATTAATCACAAGCATTATCAACTCACTCTATTAAATTGATCCAAAACTCAACACCTTTTACCAAAAGGACTCTTACAAGTCATATCGTAACAAAATCATAGGAAATGTTAACCTAACAAATCAAAATGAAATCCGATCCAACCTGGACACATTGGCAGACAGACTAGAGCTCTAACTATATCGTAGCCCATCACCTGACCTAGGTTATGGCATCCGACATGGTTGTCACTATCGTAGTTCATCAATATAGATTTAGAATATCCGACACGCATACTCAATTTAGCCCCTTTACCTGACAAGGGTGGTGACATCCAATTTACTCAACCAATCGTAACTCATCATCCACCCAAGATTAGAACGTTCGATTCTCTCATACCGGTCACTACGTCGACCCTAAATCCATAATCGAGTACAACAATATTCTTACCCATAATAGGATCAACAAATTCAATATACATAATATTATTATGAATTTAAGCACTCAATTATAACTCAAACTCACCATTCCAAAATCAATCATATAATCACTCAACAACACCAATCAATATATATTTTTAATGTAAATATATATATATATATATATATATATATATGTTTCCTCCATACGTAAATATTCAATTCAATAATCTAAATAGGGTTAAATACTGTTTAGTCCTTGAACTTTTGATCATAAAACACTTCAGTCCCTGACTTTCTAATTTCACACGTTTAGTCCCTGTACTTCAAAATTTCAGACCAATATGTCCTTACCGTTTAAAAGTCGCGGTGAAATGTCTATTATGTCCTCAATTCTTTTTTTTAATTAATTAATTATTGAATTTTTTTTGGAAAAGGAATTTTTTTTTCCCTTTCTTTTTTTTTTTTCTGTTTTTTTTTCTTTCTTTCTTTCCTTTTGAAAAAAAATAACAACGAAAAAAGAATTTAAAAAAAAAGAGAAAGGAATAAATTTAACTGATGGCATAATAGACATTTCATCTCGACTTTAGATCGCAAGGACCTATTGGTCTGAAATTTTGAAGTACAGGGACTAAACGTGTGAAATTAGAAGGTCAGGGACTGAAGTGTTTTTCGAGTAAAAGTACAAGGAGTAAACAGTATTTAACCCATCTAAATAAAATCACTGAAACAGAGAATCACCACAAAATCACTTGTGCATATTCTTAGATAGTAATTGCTCAAAATAATATTCAAATTAAAATAAGCATTATTTCATCACTCAATACCACATCTTCCAGATATATATACCTCACATAAATATGGTATGTCACATTTCAATCCATAAAAAAAAAAAAAACTAAATCATCACAATTCCACACTCTTCAATGTCATACCAATTCATATATAATCACGTAAATATATATATATATATATATACACACACACACACACGTAATCACTTATTTAGGAATGACCACTAATACCATCTATAGTTCACACAAGGAAATCGTGAAATTCAATTTGTATAATTAAAATCATTTTACTTACCTATGAACCGTAATTGATCAAGTCCATATGATTTTAAAAAAAAAACATTTATTTTCATAAAACATTTTCACTTCCGAAACAATATAATTAAAGTAAATAATGATATTCGATTCGTAATATGAATCACGTGAGATTTACTCACCTCTATATTTCTACTGCGTCTTCAAATTAACACAATTCACAACCGAACTTGCTCACCTAAGTATGTCTGTCAATCACCTAATCAAACATGACCTTAACTTAGCCAATAACTCAAAAACATACTCAAATGAAAATCCAACGGTCGGATTCTAAGATATACGAAAATCCGACGGACGGATTCTCATGAATCGCCTCCTGAATCACTGTTGTGCAATTATACGAAGATTCAACGGTCGGATCTTTGCCCATGACCACACAAAGTCACTGGGACAGTCATACGATCAACATATCAAAACTACAAGTTCATCGGAAGGTCCTATCTTCACATATCACTAATTGAACGATCGAAATCAATCGAAACTTAAAAATTCATAACTAAATCATACGATATCCAAAAATTGTGTATAATATATTGAAATGATCGTATTAAAATGTAAAGTCTAAAAATGCACAGAAACTACTCTTGTGACTCCCGGAAGTGGCCGGAAAGGGCCGTAAAGGTTAATGGCAGAGCCGCAGCTGACCACCGCCAATGGTGTCGGGGCCGGGCTGCTCTTCTTCATCTCATCAAGCTTATCAAAAAACTCTAAAGGCATGTTATCAAAAAGGTATCGAAAATTACCTTAGAAGCTTCGTTTGGCCGGAATTTTTCCAGAAATTGGCGAAACTCCGTTCAACGTGAAAACGTCCACCTCTTGTGATCCTTCTTGAGGTTTGATCATCACCTTGATGCGAGTTCAACAAACCAAGAAACTCGAAGATTGGTGGCCAAAAACGTGAGATATTGTGATTGACCTCAAATCGAGCTCGAATCTCTTTCCGGTTCCACCGTCGCGTAGTCACCCTTTGGGGAGGAAAGGAGACCACCAGTCTACTCATGGGGAGGAGGCGAGATGGTATGGGCTTTGTTTCATGTCAAAAGCTCGCTTGAGGAAGGAGAACTAGATCGGTGAAGGATGAGGGCGATTTCCAACTCGGCTGCACTATGTTCTTCGACTTGCAGCGGCCACCACTATGGTTACTTCCCATCGATGTCTTCTTGAAAGTTTTAAATGAGCTCAAGGCGAGCAAAATTGCTTTTAGAATCAAGTCCATTGGAGGCCGGATGAGAGAGATATCAGCCGGTGAATGGAGAGCAGCTCGGGCGAGTTCCAGCTCGAGCTGTGCGGCTTCTTAGCCTCCTAGCGCCTCCCACGGTTCTTTTTTCACTTCAATGTCTTCTAGGAAGTTTTAAATGACTTCAAGCCGAACGGAAATACTTTTGAAATCAAGTCGATCGGAGGTCTGTGGAGGGAGATATGACCGGACAAAAGAGAGCCCAGAAATGGGGGTGACAGACGCGGGGAGAGGAAGAGGATGAAGACGAAAATAGTGATGGTTGACCAAAATAGAAACCCTATTTTGGGAAAATTTCCAAAAATATATATAGCCTATTTGAAAATTCTTCTAAATGCGATAACTAATTCATACAAATTCTGATTCTTGTGTTCCGCATATGCACGAACTCGTATCGACGAGCTCTACAACTTTCATGAATGAAGTTTTTCCAAATTTTGTATGTATAAAAAATCATTTTTCGTAAACCCTAAATAACGTTCATTTTCGAAATAAAATCGTCTGAACTAATTTCACCACCTTTCCAAACTTCGTACTTGTGCATATGACCACGAAATCATTTCTCAAAAGGTCATTGGAAATTAATTTGAATTTCCAGGGTATTACAGGAAGCCATGGCTATGTCCTCAAAGTTGTACTTTGGGGCCGTCTTGTTGCTGTCAAGAGACCTTCTAGCGCTCACAATCAAATTCCCATATCCACTTCAATATCTGGGCCTGAAGCCACCAGCGAGGTAGACAATGAGATCGGGTTCTTGTTAAATATTTAGAGCCCAGGATTGGTCAACCTTTTGTTGAGTTTAAGAAGATGAACAAGAATGGGTTCGAGAACATAAACAATTGTTGGGATTTCTTTTGTTTTGTTTTGTTTTTTTTTTTTGCTTTTTCGCTGGGTTTAAGAAGATGAATATGAATAATTGTTGGATTCAGTCTTATTGTATTGAGATTTTTTTTTTGGGTATGTATTGGATTGGGATCTTGGTTAATAGAACAAAGCAAAATTTTTTATTCATCTTTGATTTTTAATATAATAAATTATCCATTTTTATTTTTAATTTTGAATTTATTCATTTAGATTTTGATGGATTGAAAAAAACTCTTTTTTGCCCTCATTTTCGGCCTCAAGTGTGACAAAATAATAAAATATAAGTCCAGGCATCACATTGATAAGGTTTAGAGTCCAAGTATCACCTTGACAGTCCTCAGAGTATCCACATATTGTCCATGCATTTTTTCCTAAAACGATATACTATATGCTTTAAGATCTTTGATCAAGCTTATTTTGAAAAATGCTTGAGGTTATGCCTATGGATGAAACTAGCTTCTTCATCTTCACTAGTTTCTTCTTGTTCTTCTTCGGAAGATTCTTCAACAAGTAATTCTTGTTGTTGTTTGATTTGTAGCACAGGTTCAAATCTAGGCTTATAGGGCTTATGATCACAACTGTCACGCCCCCAAATCCAAGGCCAATATTGTACTGAAATATGGCTCATGAATTTGTGATGTGAGTCAAAACAAATAAATTTTCTTCTTGAATAAATCAATAGGAAGTAAAAGAAATTATATACATATCTGAATAGTACTTTTATTAGAAAACGAAATCATTACTATATTTACAAAATCAAAGTTAAGCAAGAAAACTCGAACATTACATATATTCACTAAAGATAGTAGTAGAAAAACATTCTTTTATCTAAATAAGTTCATCCCGTTTTCCCAAGCATTTATTCAATACCTGAAAACAAGAAGGTGTAGCATCATGAGCAATACAGACTAGTAAGTACACAACCTACATTCTTATATTAATTTGTCTAATAAGAAATCAAATAACAACCAAATAAAAATGTACAGAGAACCATTTATATGTCCACATCAAATCTTAAGTAAGTATTTGTATACACACAACAGACACATATATAAACGTTTATAAAACTGATAATAAATCACATAGTCACATCTCTTTATAGAATCAACAAATACTGCAGCATTAATAGGTGCAAATAACCTCGAAACAATGCATGCTTGATTCTCTTTTCACTTAACACCATAACATATTAATAATATATCACAAAAAGATATTTGATCAAAATAATATATAGATACTTCTTTTTCAGTGAATATTTCAGATTAACTGGTAACAATTCATAAATCCACGTGCTAGGATCCATAATACCAAAACACGGGTAAGCAACAGTGAATATTTTAGATTAACTGGTAACAATTCATAAATTCACGTGCTAAGGTCCATAATACCAAAACACGGGTAAGCAGCAGTGAATATTTTAGATTAACTGGTAACAATTCATAAATCCACGTGCTAGGGTCCATAATACAAAAACAAGGGAATCCACATGTTAGGGTCCATAATACCAAAGCAAGGGTAAGCCGCAGCATACTGAGGACACTACCAAAGTATGTATACTCAAGGTTGAGACTTCCTTCCTATGAATATAATAGTGCACTATCTGTAGGGACTAGAGCCCAGGCTAATTTCTCACATCACAAATCACTTTTACCATTAATTCATTTAAGCACGGGATAGTACTAATCACCCGGCTTCACTTCTCCAAATATAATCACGTCAATAATATAGTAAGCTTTAAGTAGTGAATAAAACAACTACATAAATAGCAACAAAGCATTTAAACAAGCTTACATAAGTAAATATAACTGAAATAGTGTGGACAATTTAATATATATATATATAGTTACATACATATGTATATATATATATATAAATAAACTTGAAAGTAAATGTGCAATAAAATAAAAGTACCATAAATTAGAAGTAGTAAAAGAATATTAGTTAGTAGTCAAGAGTTAGTAGTCCTCTGTTCATAGTATTAGAAATCTTAGTCCGAAGTGTTCATTTGTCATTCAAAATGAAGAACCGTCAACTTTCCATTGTCATAACTTGTTCAATTTATGTCCGAAAATAGTCAATGAGGATACCATGTCACAGGATTTTTCACAAGGAATTCAATGGAATAAGTCATGTAGTCCAGATCAGAGTCATATAGTCTAGAAATGGTAAAATACCAGAACAGCGCAGAAACCAGTTTTCTTATTATTAACCTTTGATGTCTAAGTCTTTACGTACTGCATATTTCATCATTAATTCTCAAACTTTCCAGAATAAAAGTAGAGATCCTAAGCTTCAAATTGATATAAAGTTTGTAGAAAGTGGATAAGAAATGAGAAAGATATGAATTTTTGAAGTTGTGATTATTGTATGAGATTTTCAGCGAGTTTACTAAATGAAAACTTCGATTGGCCAAAACTTCTTCATTTCTTAACCTTTTTTAGTGATTCAAAATCCTAAAGTGAAGGATTTTTCATGAAGAAACTGAAAATATAATTAATTTTGTCAAGATTAACTTTTATTAAGCACGAAAATATATGGCTGCAGCAAAATATATTCTTTTCCATTTTATCTTCGGTTATGCACTTTGATAAATCTTAAAGGCAAAAGAATATAGGAATGTAATCATGTACTTACTTAAGAAACTCAGAGATGGAGTGAATATTTTGGTCTTGGATCCAAGCTTGGAGTTCTTTGAGAAAAACAAAGGGAGCTTCTTAAGAGAAAAAGGATGAAGGATTAGTGAGGAACTTCTAGTTGAGTTTTCTCTTCAACTAAGGGAGTTTTTGATCAATTTTGCACTTGATCTTCAAGCTTGTAGGAAATATGATCAGATCATATGTTTATATAGGCTAGAAAAATGCATTAAAATTCAAGTCTTACTTGACTTCTAAGACAAGAGTGAGGTGAAAGTCTACATAGTTAGGCTAAAAGCATTTGTAAGGAAATTCCAAGGAAATTTCCTATAATGCTATGGTTGTTAGAAAGAAAAAAAAATCAGATTAGCTCTTCTAGATGTATTGACATTTGATTAGTGTATATAGACACACACACATATATAGATATACACATAGATATACATTTACTCAAACCAATACGAAGATTGATATGCTTTCTTAAGGTTCAAAATATGTGTTAGTAATAACTAGTACTAAAATGATATACATCATAAAAATAATATAGGTAATAGTCTTGAGCTCAATGATAAATATCGAGTGTACACAAAAAAATAAGAACTAAGATATTTTAGAGTGTCCTACAGTGATACTAAGTTTCGGGTTATTACAACAACTATTTCGTTGCGATCTCTGATATTGAATAGTAAAGTTTGGACTTACGACACTTTTCGCTTAGGTAAGTCTGTCTACCCTACACATTCTATCTCCTTTTTTTGAAGCCTATTGCTTCTTCATCTTGAACAAATTTCTGTTGGAGAAGGAAATCATTTCCCAACAACAAATCTGATCCTTGGCCTTCTAATTACCAAAGAGTGTTGATGATAAATGTTCCTCCACCAATGGTGATGTGAACATCTCTAGCTACCTTTTTCATGGTTAAGTGGCTTCCATCAAACTGAACGCCTATAGCTTTTTTTTTGTTATCTTCTTTCTAGAGTTCTTATGGAACTGCAAATCTTTTTGCAACTGTGAATCCTGCTCCATTATCTACAAATGCATGTAGATGATACTTTCTATAATCAGGGATTTCAATCCAATCTCTATGTAGTTGCTGTATCTACTAGTAGAGATGATTTTTGATTGTTGAAGCTCTTTTTCTTGAGCTTGTTCTTGTTGTATGAATGGTTTGCATTCTTCTATAATATTTTCTGGTTCGACTATTTCTATATTTTCATCGATCTTTTCTTCCTTTATTTTTGAGGAAGATTCAATAGTTTCTTGGAACTAAATTTCTACTTTCTTTTCTTTTTGTTCACATAAATATTCTTTATATTCTTGTTCTACTAATTGGCTGATAGCGCCAATTTTTTGTTTTCCTTCTTGCTTCAGCTATGAAGCATTCCTTGTGATATGTCTTTTTTAACTACTCACAAAACATAGGAAGCCCATTTTTTTCATAACATAGACAATAGTCACGAATGAATGTAGCAGGGTTAATCTAATATGAAGACATTATTTCTTCTGTCTTATTTTCTTCCCAGTTCTTTACTTTAAGAACATTCCTCTGTCTAGATTTTAAATATTCTATTTCATAATTTAATTCAGAGTCAGATGAGGATTCTTCGATCTTCTTCAGCCCAGGCAGAGTAAATTGACCTGTCATCATCTTCTTCATCAGAATATACTATTTTATAGCCTTTCATATTTGTTGTCTCTACTATAGGCTCATATTCCTCAAATAGAGCTTTTGTAGATCTTTTATTTTATTTTTTTGGACATTTGTTGCCATAGTGTTCTTTAGCTTTATATAACCAGCATCTACAAGCTTTCTTGCCTGATTGTTTATTATGATGATTGTTTTGGTGATTCTTCTTTCTTGAAATTAGTGCTTTTCTTAAACTTCCAATCTTTTTATTTTCATTCTTTCTAAACCATTTCTAGTAATATTTCTCCTTGTTTTTCTTTCGAAACTTGGATTCATGATAGCCTCAATTGGTTGGCATATTCAGTATTCCATAACAGAAGTTTTCCACTCCCTTAAGCCGTTTCTTGACCATTTTGGCTCTAAGATTTGCTTTGCATTGTTCTTTTAGCAATTGCTTGATTCTGTTAGCATTCCTCCAACTAAAACTCTTTCAATTGGTTTTTCAGCTATGCTTTCTCTAACAGTTGTTCTCCATGGTTCAGAAAGTTTTATGTGTAACAGGTTTACTGGATCAGTGTTTTCTAGTTTAACTATTATACAATAGTATTCTTGGAATTCATTTAGATATTCTTCAAAATATATCACGTCACAAATTTTGAGAGTATAAATGTTTGATTTGGCCATTTCTTTGGCATTTTCACTTATGTTTGAGGGATCTCCACAAAATTGATAGTACAGGAGTACTGTAAAATCATATGGTGATTTCGAATTTTTTATTTCTTCTAGCCAGTCTCTTTGAAAGGCAAATAGTATTTCTTGGCTACTCCAGTGAGAGTAGTTTCATTGTACACCTGAAGATCTGCCGCTTCAAATTTTCCAAGAGTGAGAGCAAAAGTCATCATGAGGCTATCTACCATTGGTTAATAGCTTTTCTTTTATCTAGAGTTTTATCTAGATTTAGCCATACACCATAATTTGTGATTGGCACCCTAGGCATATTGTCCTATGGGAAAAATCTTTGTGAATTTCTTTCTTCTTTTTTGCCTGTAGGAGCTTTCTGTATAGGGAGTTTCAGTTTTCCCTTTTCTCTAATGATGAAAGTTTTGGAATTAGAGCTTTTTTCGTCTTCCATTTCTATATCTTGATAAGGAAGGATTTTCTTACCTGTCCAGTTTTGAAATTTTTTATTTCTTCGATTAGTTGTTCTAATCGAGCTGTATCTTGGCAAGATTCTGCTTCATCATAGAGTTAGTAGAGCTTTATTGCTCTACACATATTTACTGGTATGTTTAGATCAGCTTCTAGTTCTCTTTAGTGATGGGATTTGTTGGTTCTTCTACAACAACTTTAGTACCACTAGTACTTGCTTCTTTAGTACTATTGCATCTTCTAAAGTTTCTATTCATCTTGATGTTTTCAGGACCTACATCACTATTTCTGTGATCATCAAATTTTATACTGATATCTCAGGTCTTTCTGCTTTCATAAACGTTGCTTTAGCACTTTCTGATGGTTTCTTTGGACCAGATAATTTTCATTCTAAAGGAAAGTTACTTCATTCCAAGTAACCTTGTGAACTTGTTATGAATGGTTTTTCTGACTGGTGAGGAATCCAATAGTAAGACCGGGGATATTTGATATCCTTGTCTTGGGTTCTATTGTAGTACTCATCAGTTTATAGTACATTTTGTATACTATTGCAACTTCTTTCATATTCTCTTTCATTGTTATGCCATCTGTCTTGAGATAAGTTTTAGACAATGAGCTGCATCTTTCAAGCTGGTTGAGAAATTTGGAAAGCAGTTGAAATATGCCACTTGATTGCTTAAAGATGCTTTAAGTGTTCCGAACAGACTAGCTTGGAAATCTATTAGTATATTGTCTTGTATGACACATAGAACTGAACAATTTATGCATTCCCGGGCAAGTAATTTTATGCCTACTTGAACTACTCCAATATGCATAAATTGATAATTTTTTGCCTTGGCTCAGGCAACTTCTTGAGGAGTGATCATTAAGAGATATGTTTCTCATGTTGTGGAAGGATTTGTGAATTCTAATACTTGAAATGATGGTTATCCATCAGTTCAAACTTTCCTCTTTTATAGATTTGTTTGAAATCTAATTGTGAAATTGTGAAATTTTTCACCTCCTGTTCAATTTTATTGTATTCAAATTATTCTGCATTTAGGAGTACAAGTACTCCTTTCTTTTTTCCAAAGATGCTCATCATTTTGACATCTCTTGCTACCAATTGTTTTGGCTTTTCATACTTGATACCAGTCATGCTAGTAGAAGGTTCTAGAAAAATCATGTTTGGAATAGGATTCTTCTCAGGTTTTTCTAATGGTTTAAATCCATTAGTCTTCTTGGATTTTACTGGAGGCTTTATCTTATCCTTCAGTAGGTTTTCATAGAATCCAGCATTTCTTGCTGTTCACTGATTTTTCTGCCAACACTTGTTAGCTGTTCTTCTTCCCTTTTTGGAAGTTCTTTGATATAATCCAGCTTACATTCCAATTTTTCTAACTGGGAGATTATATATGGTAGCTTTTCTAAATGATCTTGGCATCTAGATAATTCTTTTATCAGATTCTGATGTTTCTCATCATAAGATTTTAATAGAGAATTCAACTTATCTAATATTAATTCAGACAAAGTCCCTATTAGGGATTTCCCTTAACCTTCTTCAGCAAGCTCTGATATTAATGATGTGCGGATTTAACTTATGCTCAAATAATCAAGGGGTTTTTATTCCCCTTCAAGAGTTTCTTTGAGATTTCTAATATTTCTCTCAGTTTTATAAATTCTTTTATGAACTATAAAGATAATATCCCAGTAATCTGGGGTTTTTCTTATAAGTCTAGATCTATACTCTTTTAATTTTCTCAACTTTTCTCTTTCTTCTGCTAACTCTTTAATAATTGTTTTGCAAATAACAATTAAATCTAGTCTGGACAAGGTATACGAAATTATGAATAGTGAAATTAATTGTTTACCTTCGAGTGTAGAGGATAGATTTATAGCTGCAATATGTCAAACAAATAAACTCAAAAGTATGGGCCCACTACGCTTTGTCAGTTTTTTATTTATTTTTATAATTAGAAATATAACGAAAAAGTTAACGGCATACAACAAAATAAAATATTGAATCAAACTTGATATACTAATGTGATAGTTATGAAAATTAGTATATTAAAGTGCAGAAATGTTTAAAGTTGGTGCATGGTTTGTGATGTTTCCCTTTTAGATAATACATCTGCTGAGGAATTTGCCAAACCCACGGTTTAAATTGGTGTTCTCACTCGTCTATTCTGAACACAGGATCCAAACCAAAAGTTTATACTTGCCTTCCAACACCCAATACCAGCTAGTACATTAAACAAGTTTAAAACAAAAGTTGATACTAGGGTTTAGATGAAACACATGCTTTTTCATATTTTAATCCCGAAACCATGCCATTTGATTTAATTATTGGGCAGAAGATGCCCTTAGTTGGTCTATAAGCTTGCCCAGGGCTTGATAGGAGGAACCACCTTTTTGAACCGCACGCCAAGCTACTCTTCCCAGGGCTTCTGCTCTCTCCTTTGCACTCCTTCCTTTCTCTCCTCCCAACATCAGCTCTCTCACGCCTTCGCAGATTGCTTGCCTTGAGACTTCAAATCCCGACCCCGAGTGATCTTTCACTTTTTTTATTCCAAGCCCTGCTCCGAGTCCTTCAGCAACAAGCTTGGCATTCAGACACTGCTCTGCGATCATAGGCCAGGCCAAAATAGGCACCCCGGCGGAGATGCTTTCGATCACCGAGTTCCAGCCACAGTGGCTCAGGAAACCTCCTACTGCTCGGTGTGATAGAATTTGGCGTTGATCCACCCACTCCCTCGTGATCAAGCCCTTACCTTCAAAGTATGAAAATATTGATTTAAGATAAGTTTAAGGGTACATGCAAATACTGCCATGTGCACATTATACTTTGTAAAAATCAAGGTAATTGAAAATTAATATCATGCGCCATATCTGTAACATACACCACCAAAATTGATAAACATAGAACAGTAATTTAGGAGTTAATACATAATACAAATGTGGAAAGTAAACATAAACATGAGATTCCAAAATGGTATAGAGCATACGATATAGTGTTCCTCTATTAATAAACAGGTGAACATATATCTTATTATTATTATTTTATTTTCTTCGAGAAGAAAGGTAAACAAAATTAGTTTAATCAAATAATGTATGTACAACTTTTTACTTTTAAATTAATTCAAAATCAAGCCAAATACAATAATAAGAAATGAAAATCCAACCCCAGTGATGTGAAAGTTCTACGTAAACTGTGTCGAAAAAACACTGAGAAAATTGATGTTCTATTTGGTATCGATTGATACTAGTTAAAAAGAAAACTATCGAAGAAAAAATATATAATTTTTTGGTCTGGTCTCAGAATAGATGAGCTGTTGAAAGTTTAGCTTACCTTTTAATCTCTCTTCAAGTCCGTTTGGTGGAGACCATGTGGTCGATCGCACCACCAAGACAAATGGAACGCCAGCCTCCTCTAAGCCAAAAACCACTTCATCAAGTTGAGCCCCTGACAAATCAGCCTGTGTTCCAAATGACACGTAAATCACAGAGCCCAGAGTCACTTGCTCATTAAGCCACTCTGTTAACACAAGGCCTTGTTTTTTCTGGTTGATGGGTACTTCGCTAATATAGTTAATATAATTGTTAGCAACACCACCTTCTACCTTTTCATAAAAATTAAGAGGTCCTAAACACCAAGCTTTAGCTCCTTTCTCATAGAATGATTCAAATGATGAAACAGTACCAGTCTCTAGCTCCTCGAAGCTATTAACAATGACCCCCCAGCTATTAATGTCAGCTTCGCCCACTTCAAACATATACTCAGAAAATGGGTCATTTGCATCACCTACTTGAAGAATCATCTCTGGTAATTCTAAAGTATCCAAAACAAAGGGAAGCTTAAGGCCGGGAAAGTCTAATGGCTCTGAAACCGACTTTGCTTTCATGTGTGGCCTATGCACGAGCACACTTTTGCATATGGCCATTGACAGGACTCCCATGCCATGAAACACCAGCCTCGGAACTCCGAAATCCTGGCAGGATTTGAGTGTCCAGCCTAAGAAGAAATCTGAGATAACGCACATGGGAAGGGATTTGAAATCGCGCATGGATTGTAGGACTTGTTCGAAGGGCTTTTGGAGTTGCTTGGTGGCGAGGACGAAAGGGAACCAGAAATCCATAGATGGGAGTTGGGAGGTATTTTCAATTCCTCGAGGTAGGCCGAGGGCATCGATATCCGTGGGGAAAGGGATTGGGAGGATGATTATGTTTGGGTGATATGCTAAGTTTTCGGAAATGGATTTGGCATTTGAAGGAGTTGTGATGATGGTCACTTTGATTCTCCGGTGGGAGAGAGCTTTGGAGAGGTCTAGTAATGGAAGAGTATGGCCATGAGCCATGAAAGGAAAGATTACAACATGAGGCTCTAATGGTGGTGATGCCATTTTTCTCTATTGAGTTGGTTTTACAAATAACGTTAGTATCCTCGTTTATATAAGAAATTTTTCTTAGATAGACAAACAACTTAACACGTTAGATTGTCATATTAAAAAAATATCTAAATATCTAACCTATTGATGTTGATGAATTTTTATTCATATTTACATGAATAATTCTAGAAGATAACATGCATGGTTGGGAAATAGAAGATATCATATAACATCCCTTTATTCTTGGTCAGCATATCTAACTGCAATCGTTTCAATGAAAAGGAATAATTAAGGCTGCAAATATTGAAGGCAATATCTCAATAAATATATGAGAAACACGTATATGTTTGATGTGCTATGTACCCAGCCATTCAGGCTGGGGATGGAAACACTTCGTATATGGAAGATATACGTGTGAACATATCCATGTGTCGAGAGACTAGTTGGGGTTTATCAGTTTATGTCCCTGAAGCCTAATTAAAGTTCCAAACAAAAGCCACCAGGCACCAGCGCAACTGTTCTGGTAGCTGCGACTTTCCCGATATGTCTTCCCCAAGCCGACGACCCCAAAAAAGCATCACATTCTCTGTCTCTCTCATTTTTCTTTTTCTTTTTTCATAATTTTCCTTTCTACCTCATGACACAAAAGGATATACGTGTAGGGTAGTTAATGCTGGATCCATCGGTGAATGAGAAACAAATATTATTCTACAATCGCTGAGTGAACCCGGCACTAAATATTCACAGAGCTGGTACCAGTAGTCAACAATATTCTATTCTATATATAGAATAATATATCAGTTAATTGTCATTGTTGGTTTCATAATTATAAGATTACGTATGGACTTTTATATGCATTGAAAATAGATACCAAAATGGTCACGTACGCTTTTATGAGAGAATATTCACTCAAACTCATGAAAGCCAATTTGGTAGTCTATCAAACTCTGCGAAATAGGATATCTTCGAAAACAAAGTTCGAGGAAAAAAGTCGAAGATAACTAATACATGCATTTTGATATGATAGATGTCTTTTTATTAAAACCTCAAATCTTCTCATTTGACCTAATTCATAATCAAATTATTAAATTAATATATAATTTACTATAAAATGACTATTAAGGACAATAATTATATCAAATTTTTTTTTTTTTTATTTCTCTAGACTTTCCAATTCAATAATATCATATTGCATTCTTTATCATTTTCCTTATCTATTTTCAT
Organism: Rosa persica; assembly: GCA_025331145.1. Lineage (NCBI taxonomy): Eukaryota > Viridiplantae > Streptophyta > Magnoliopsida > Rosales > Rosaceae > Rosa > Rosa persica. The sequence goes on along the minus strand of WFKR01000006.1, from coordinate 47,216,166 downwards.
TTTTCAATTTCACTACATACTCATTAAAGCATTCATATAAAAAAAAGAGCTAGAATTTATAGAAAAACCAAAAAAAAAATTAAATAATTAATCATGATGTGCAAAAAATAGAGAGAAAAAATTAAGAAAAAAATGATTACTCTCTCTTTTTTTTTTTGCACAAGTAAAAGAAAAAAAAGTTTTTAAAAAATCACATAATAGTTCATGTTATTTTCTTGTTGATTAGAAATTTATTTTTATTTTTTTATTGGATAAGAGATTTATGTTGTCTCATTAAAGAATAGACATGTAATTAAGATTATGGAGTAATTAATCATTGAAATGACTAAGTTTTTTATTTTAAGGACTAAATTCTGTTTACTACACTGTACTTTCAAGGATTTATCAATTCAGTCCCTGCACTTTTAAATTAATCAGAAAAGTCCTTACGCTCTCTAATTTCATCAAATCAATCCAATCTGTCACCACTCTTTCAATTTTCAGGGAAAATTTTCAAACTATCCATCTGCATTCACAACACTGACGCATCAGCGGATTGCCTAGCGATGGATAGTTTGAGATTTTTCCCTGTGAGAAGGTCCCACGTCAGCATTTTAGCAGCGAAAATTGATGGAATAGTGACAGATTGGATCGATTTGATGAAATTAGAGAGTGTAAGGACTTTTCTGATTAAATTATAAGTGCAGGGACTGAGCTGATGAACCCTTGAAAGTATAAGGTAATAAACAGAATTTAATCCTTATTTTAAAGATAGAACAGAAGCATGATATTTTATAAAAGTTTTGGTAGAGTAACATCCACTCCATAGAACTAGGGTTTCCCTGTTAAAAAAAACTTTTACTTGTCTGGCAGCGCATCCTCGTCGGTGCGGGCTTCTGGCCTCATCGACGCGTGGCGCGTGCAGCCGGACGGGATCTGGCCTTCGTGGTGATGCTTTTCTCTGAGGGCGAGGATGGTGGTGGCCGAGATTGGGCCGCTGTTGAGATCGAACCACTCGCTCCCGAGCGGTTCATATCAGAATTTAGGTTGGGTATGTTGGATGGCCGATTAGGCAGCAGTGCTTGGTAAGGGATGGATGGGGACAGGAGGTCTGGAGGGATGAGATGGAGGTTTAGCGCGATTGCTGTTACGGCGTCGATCTATTGTTCTAGGGTTCCGTCCTTTTCATGGTGTAGTGCCGGTCCGGTGGTAGTCGCTCGAAACCTGTTGGGTCGGGGGTTGGGGTTTGGGGATCAGTTTGTCTTGGTTTGGGGTTGTGGGTATTGCCCCCGGACCTGGTTTGGATAGGGTGGCAGGAATAGTTAGGCTTTGGGACAATCGGGTTGGCAAGGCGCTGACAGAGGTGATCGTCGGCAGGTGGGAGATCGATGCAAGCGAGGGCGATCTGATGCAGGTTGGGGAGTTCATATGCTGGCGGCGGTCTATTGCAGGTGGTGGTCTGCGGCAGACGGTGGCCTAATGTAGGCGAGGCTCCGATGCAGGCGGTGGTGTTTGCAGGTGGTGGTGGGTGTGCCGGCCTGCTGAGAGTTTTTGGTGTTTGATTTATTTATTTGGTTTTCATTAATAAGTCATTTGTAGATTTTTTTAGTTTTAGCTGTTGGGTCGCATTGCAATTTTTGGTATAGACAATCTTCTCTTCATCGATTGAGAGGTCGTTCCTGTTCTGGAGTTGGGTCAGCAGCGGTGGCGAAAATGTCTGGCTATAGACAATCATCCTTGGCCTTCTAGTGGGTCCTTCCTATCTGCGACCGGGTCGAAGGCGATGGCGATTTGGAGCAATGGTGGCTGGATGGTGTTGACAAGAGGGTGGTGATGGTGTTGAGTTTTTTAGTCCCAGGTCTGCTTGTCTGGCAACCTTTTTGGTCGGGTTTAAGTCACAATGAGTGTTGGCTTTGTCGATCAAACGCTGGTCAGGAGGACTCTAGTGGGTGAGTTTAGTGTCGACATAAGTAAGTTGTCTAGTTTAGAGTTCTTACTGGCTGGACGAGAGGTGAGATGTCAAAGATTCATTGCTCCTGCGCTTTTGTCTGTCATACAGTTGTAGTGTAAGTTTAGGGTCAGTCAGTATAGATTTCTAGTGTGAAGTCTAGAGGTCATTTCTGAGTAAGAGATGTCGCTTATAACTCGTTGTAAGCAGTTTCATTATTAATGAAGTTCTTATTTGATAAAAAAAAAAAGTTTTTTATTTTAAAGATAATAGTTTGTTTGTAAATTATATGAGTGAGGTTATTTAAGGAACTTTAGTGAGGTGTAGTGAGTAAATTTAGTATTTGAAAATTTGATAAGAGGTGCAAAAAACATAGAAATCAAGTGAGTAAATTTGGATGTTGCAATAGAAAAATTCATCCCTGATTCCCTATGTAAGCGCTGACTTTGTTTTATATTAAATACTAGGTATCTCATTCATTGCGAGAGAAATGATCTCATGTCTACTTGACTGTTATACTCAGCCATAGTTACCAGGAAAATCTTTATTCAATTTGGTCTCTATCAGCTCGATCTCTTGTTTTTTTTCAATGGAAGAGACCTCAGATAATTGCTTCATCTTCTCCTTTTTTTTTTTTTTTTTTTTTTTAAACCAATAGATTATTTCTCTTCATTTGAAAACGCAGCCCCTGTATATAACTATATATAATGTCGGTGATGGTTGTCCCTCTCTCTTTATTGTCAGTAGCTAGCTATATGCAGCCAAGGAAGAGGTCAACCGTTGAATTATTTTCAAGGGTCTAGCTAGATCGAGGTGAGGTGGCTGCAAGTAGAAACTAAAGGCCAAAGGAAACACAACGAGCCAGACGAGATAGCTATTGAGGTTTACAGAACAGAACACCGTGCCACATGCATATATGGTTTGCTTGCTATTTTGCTAGTTGCCCTCGGCTAGCTCCTTGGATCTTGCCCTTGATTGCTGATAATGTCTGCCTAACTACTTAATTATTCACCGGAATATTAATATATTATGCATGCAAACCAAGCATATCATTATTTGTAATTGCTGCTTGCGGAGATAGTTGAAATTTTCAAGTTCGAACGGTTTAAGTCCTATTGTTATAAAATAAAATAAATAGTATTTATTTTTATTTTTTTATGAAGTTTTATTCAAATAAATCAAATTACAGACATTGAATAACCGGTGGTGAACAAGAACTCTTAACTTTCCTCCCTAAAAATTGAACTAGTTACTAGTCCTTCACTACCAATGACATTTATGAGCCAAGAAAGTCCAATCCCTAATTAACTACTCCACTCATTACTTCGGGCTACAACTCTAGCAACAACATAAGCCGCCCTATTAGCCACCTAGGAACATGATGAATATCAAAGTTCTATTATAAAGCGATTCTCATGTAGATTGATTTACCCAGTGAAAATCACTAGTTATATAGTACACAAAATCAAACTTTTACACGAATACTTGACATATATATGGTTAGAGTTGAACAATTCTTAGGTTCACCCCTAGTGTGAATGAGCATATTCACCCCTATTGTCGATTAACATATTTTTACTTAATAAATTTATAATTCAACTGTCCATATATTAAATAAGCCTTTAAAGATTATTTATATAAAAAATCAATCGAATCATAAATCGTTGAATTATCTAATTGAATCATGGATGGTTCTAACAACATTTACTACTATTATGATGAACCATCTATGTATTTCATAGAAATGAATAACTAAAAGGTATTCAATTTGATTGGTTTTTTACAAAGCTAATTTTGTATTATGTTATACAACATGAATGGTAGGATTAGAAAATTATAAAGTTATTATACCTTAATCTGAACGGATAGTGAATATGCTCATTCACTTAAGGGGTGAACCTAAGAATTATCCGTTAGAGTTTAGAATTAGATAGATATTAATGTTTTTCTCGTTTCATTAAGGAAAAAGAAGAAGCACACATGATTATATAAATACCGATCGATTTACCCCAATAATTCAAGAACTGAAAATGTTCACGGACCGTTTTGAACAAGAAACAAATAAATTCTACTGTATTATAAATTTATAATAGAAGCTAGACTTCGATCGTGTGCATTTATACCGCCTCGACTGAGCTCAACAGCATCAAAGATCAAATAATATTACAATACTGGTGAAGAATAATGCATGCAGGTTTGAATGGTTTTGTTAATAATTAGTTTAATTATAAGATCGATTATACAATGTAAACAGTCTACATAGACATTATATATAATATGACTTGAGAAACGTCGTTTCTAGGTCTAAATAAAACTAGAAACATTATCTAATTATTAGTCGGCACTCTTGTCTTCAGTTAAGTTTCCTTTTTTTTTTTTTGGTCTCCGATCTATCCGCTTGAAACTTTTGTCGCAAGCTCGTTTCCATGTGATCATGCCAATCAAGAAGGATTAATTTGTAGGACTTGGGCGAGTTCACGTGATCGATCTGTCTGTCAGTCGTATTCTATTCTAATTCCTCCGTTTAAGCTTAAATTTGATGGAGGGATGGAGCATAAATTTGATTCAAAATGAAAATAGCGAGCTTAAGTTGACATATTTAACTGTGTAATTAGGGAGTTGTTAAGATCGAGATCCAATGACTTGTTGGAGACTATTGTGTTCAAAATGAGAGCATTGTCGATTCAACGGGACCTTAGATGGAGAGCAGCCTCTCCCTAGCTAACCTAAAGCTTTCATGTTCATAAAAAAAAAAAAAATGGTACATTCACTCCCATGCCTTTTAATACCATGGCCGGAAGCAAATCTATCGATATGATCAATCAATTTCATTTTGTTTCTGTGATCATCGTCGTCTGCACGTAACCTCGAGTTGAGGGGGTCAGATCTTTTCTATCTGAAATCAACAAGCTTAACCTTTTTATATATAAATTTGCTGTAGTTGTCAATGGGATCTGATTAATTATTTGACGAAAACGATGGAATTAAAAAACGAAGCATGCATGCACACTCAGATTCACAAAAGGTAAACTGCTAAAGAAAATTAACCCTAGCTAGCTGGCTGCCTGGCTCCGCAGAGAAGTCAGAAGCTCATCTTTGCTTCGCCGCCATGACGAAACGATTGTCAGCTATATCCGTTCATTTATTATATAAGAAATGTTCAAATCATAGAGGGTGGGAGCACCCCGTTATGTTGGTCCATATTGCTGTGAAAATTGACAACATTAACAAACAAGTATTACTGACTTTTGTTGCATGCTTCTGCAGTTCTCCCGGTTTGGATAAGGAAGAAGATAAGTAATGGCATGCATCCTATATATAATATTCTTTATACAAGCTAGCACATCTAGTCAACTTCAAAACTAGAACTGTTTACATTCATCAAATCGATTTTATAAACTATTATACATCTATCATCTTGTACTCTTGTAGTTTTCTTTTGCAAAGATGATATTTAAAAGACAATCGAGAAATGAATAATTTTGAATACGAGTTTATAAAATTGATCTAGAATGAAAGCAATGTGAGTGGGGTGATAAATGAGCCAATATCAACTAAATCGATATAATGTTTAGGCCCCCGGAGCTCAGTAAAAACTCATTCTTGGATGACATTGCTCAGACTTCTTATCCCCCACCCCAACACCAACAACCCCTATTTTTTGTAAGCTTGGATTAAAAATTAAATTCAAGCATGTAATTTTATAGAGGAAATTTGTTTTCCCACGTACACAATAGCAAACCCACTAAACATACTCCATAGGCCCATAGCATCTCAATTGGTTCGATGAATGCAAGAAAATAAAGCTCGATAAAACGTAGTGTTAGAAGAGAAATTCTTATGTGGGGATTTCCCCACCACGTGTCCCTACGGTTACCCAATCAGAAGTTAAGAAATTTATTCTCTTTTTTCAAAAATGCCCCTGCTCTCTAAAATGCAATACCCAAAACACCCTCCTGTTGGACAGTGATTGATCCTCCCTACCACATGTCCCTACGGGTGCCCCACGCAAGATCTTCTCGTGTTAGAATACAGCCCAGTCATTGTAGGTTAGGGTGCATCACCTGCTACATATCACTAATTAAATTGGTAGAAATAACAGATTTGGTGCAAGATTAAGTGGATTAAGCACCACGTAACATAATAACTAGTAAGAGATTGCCAAAAAGTAAGAGAGAGAGTCAGAGTCCAAGATCCCCTTAAACACCTCCAACAGATCGATATGATCACCTCTAGCGTCCATTACGCATCTTAATTTGATCTCATCTTCCATTGTTTCTCATTTCACAGACCAATCAAACTGAGAATCACCCATTAGCTTACTGCTGCCTAAACTGCATCCTTTGGTTTGCTTCAAGATCAGTCTCTTCTATTGATACCACTTCAATCTGCCATTTATGATATTACTTGTAAGTTTCTCCATGTAAAAAAAATAAGAAATCTCTGCACTTTCTTTTTTAGATTACGTATATTTTATGAGGAGAATCAATAATCCTAAGTTTCAATGCAATCTTGATCAAAGAATGTATGTTTATTGCTTAATCCATATTGGTGGGGGGTGAAAATTTCATGAGTGGATCCTAGGAGATTAAGAGTCTGTGAAGCCGTTTTGAAACTAGGGTCTGACAAAAGAAAGTAATCGATCGGTTCCCATTGGAATTTGTTATGAAGCAGAAATGCAAAATGTAGGTGCTAAAATGAGTGTTTTCGATTGCTATGATAGAATATTAATGATTTTTCTGGTTTCCTAGATACTTACGTAGTGTTTTTAAATAAATTGTTCAGAGGTAGCAGTAAGAAGATTGCATAAGAAATAATAAAGAGGGCTGTAAATATGGTATATGAAGCAACCCCCTATGCACCAAAGAACATCCTCATTACAGGTGCGGCGGGATTCATAGGCAGCCATGTCACCAACAGACTCATCAAGAACTACCCCAACTACAAGATTGTAGCTCTTGACAAGCTAGACTATTGCTCTAGCTTCAAGAACCTTCACCCTTGTAAAGCCTCACATAATTTTAAGTTCATCAAGGGAGACATTGCTTGTGCTGACCTAGTCAATCACCTGTTGATGGTTGAGGAGATTGACACCATTATGCACTTTGCTGCACAGACCCATGTGGACAATTCGTTTGGGAACTCATTTGAGTTCACAAACAACAATGTTTATGGCACCCATGTGCTTCTAGAAGCTTGCAAGGTCACACAGAGAATCAAGAGGTTCATCCATGTTAGTACTGATGAGGTATATGGTGAGACTGACATGGCAACTGACATTGGAAATCCTGAGGCCTCTCAACTCCTCCCTACAAATCCTTACTCCGCCACGAAAGCCGGGGCTGAAATGTTGGTCATGGCATATCACAGATCTTATGACTTGCCTACAATAACAACTAGAGGTAACAATGTCTACGGGCCTCATCAATACCCCGAAAAGCTTATCCCGAAATTCATGCTGCTTGCTATGAAAGGCGAGAAATTGCCGATTCATGGTAATGGGTCAAATGTTAGAAGCTATTTGTATTGTGACGATGTTGCTGAGGCATTTGATGTGATTCTTCATAAGGGGGTAATTGGGCATGTGTATAACATTGGTACCAAAAAAGAAAGGTCAGTCATAGATGTGGCAGAGGATATTTGCAAGATGTTTGGTTTGGATCCAAAGGAAGCTATAGAATTTGTTCAAGATAGGCCTTTTAATGACCAAAGGTACTTCTTGGATGATCAAAAGCTGAAGAATTTGGGTTGGGAGGTGAGGACTAATTGGGAAATGGGGTTGAAGCTGACAATGGAGTGGTACACTAAGCACCCAAATTGGTGGGGAAATGTGGATGCTGCACTTCACCCCCACCCTAGTATTTCTGTGATTAATCACTGCAATGATGAGGCTTGGTTCTTTCAATACGGGTACACCAGGATGACTAGATCATGCAGTGACATTAGTGACAGCGGCGAATTAAAATTCTTGATATATGGAAGGACTGGTTGGATAGGAGGGTTATTGGGGAAGCTTTGTAAGGATGGAGGAATTGAGTTTGAGTATGGGAAGGGAAGATTGGAAGATAAGAAGTCTTTGCTAGAGGACATAACCAGAGCAACACCAACCCATGTTTTCAATGCAGCTGGAATTACTGGAAGGCCTAATGTTGATTGGTGTGAGTCACACAAGACTGAAACAATTAGGACTAATGTAGTTGGGACACTTACTTTGGCTGATGTTTGTAAGGAACAAGGTTTGTTAATGATGAATTTCGCAACCGGCTGCATATTTGAGTATGACAAGGATCACCCTCGAGGATCAGGCATTGGATTCAAGGAGGAGGACAAGCCTAATTTTACCGGTTCCTTCTATTCCAAGACCAAAGCCATGGTAACAAACTCAAACTTGTTCTTTTTGCTTTTTGATTCTAATAGTGATCATGGTTCAAGGTTTGGCTTTTTCATATGAAGCATTGACATGCATAACAATGGAATCTGACCCAATAGGTAAATATTCTCTTGCAAATATATCGTATGTTATGTTGTCAGACCATCAATTTAGACCACATATTTAAGCAATAATGACAATATAACATATCAAACAGTTTGACAATAGACAATTTATGGTCACCGGTCATCCATATATGTGAGTCATGCATATATTACAAAGAACATGGTAAAATGTGCAGGTTGAGGAGTTGTTAAAGGAATATGACAATGTGTGCACTCTGAGAGTTAGAATGCCGATTTCATCAGACCTCAGCAACCCAAGAAACTTCATCACAAAGATCTCGCGTTACAACAAAGTGGTGAACATACCCAATAGTATGACCGTGTTAGATGAGCTCCTACCGATCTCCATTGAAATGGCTAGGAGAAACTGCCGAGGAATATGGAACTTCACCAACCCAGGAGTCATAAGCCACAATGAGATTCTAGACATGTATAGGGATTACATTGACCCTAAGTTCAAGTGGCAAAATTTTGACGTAGAAGAACAAGCCAAGGTGATTATAGCACCAAGGAGTAACAACGAACTGGATGCTTCAAAGCTGAGAGGGCAGTTTCCTGAATTGTTATCCATCAAAGATTCGATCAAAAAATATGTCTTCGAGGCTAACAAGAAGACTTGAAGATTCCATGCCATTAGGAGACAAGTAATCTGTACCTACACCTCTTAAGCTGCAGAATGAAAGTTTTACTGTTTTTCTATCTTCCATTAAATTCTGCATCTAAAAAGAACTCGTTTACTTCAATATCAAGACTGAAGATCGATCTTACTGTTGTCAGTAATTTGGTGAAAATTTTTATGTTTTTAAAGTTAAAGAAGAAACTAGTGACAACTTTCAGATGAGATAGTGGCAATCAAGTAATTTGCCAAGGTCAAATGAAAGGGAATCTTACAGTGCCTTATTTGTGAATAATGGCCAATTGTTACATTTTTATCTCATAATATAGATTATAGGCTTTGATTTCGACCTCCTAAAAAAAATATAAGTAAAAAGATAAAAAAAAAAAAAAAAAAAAGTGAATTGTGTAGCTGAAAGGACTGAGCATCATTGTTATTATGCAGTTCTTGGGAGCTACATATGCAATCCTCTGCAGTTTTAGTAGTCCCGCTGAAAAAAAAAAAAATTGTGAATGTATTTTAGGAACTATCAGATAGGAAATCCAGGCATCACCATCGAGAACACGTATAGTAATCCATGACATGTGTGATGAATACAAATACTATTAATATATATACATATAGCCTTACACAGTGTATCTTCAAGACATAACATCTTTCAATTTCCAAACAAGGATGGAAGAAGCATGGGAACTACTATATATTGATGTATGGCTAACAATTTTTGAAATCCCAGCTATGAAGAAAAGAACTATCTTTAATTGATGTTCCTCTCTAGATATTCTCTATTGTACTGAGGTTGTGATGATGACAGTCTTTCAATATGGGGTCTTCAATGTAGCTTTGGGATTCAGGTTAATTGCCTTGCGATATGTTGTATTGTATGATATATTGCATATGGTGCTGCTCGGAAACTTTACCAGACGTCACTGTGATACGTCCGATGCGTGACCATTTTGACAAAACTACTGAAGTGATGTCCCCTCATCCTAAACAACTGTAAATTACAACATTTATCAATTATAGCCTTTCAAAAAAAAGTATATCTGTGTGACAAAATCTAGTTCATACCATTATAATTACCTTGACGCCAGGTCTTTAACATTCTGAGTAGGAATCACTCCTACTATCAGGTCTACAGCAAACCTTTTTCATGCAGAGAATATTTGTTTCCCTGCTTATATATAATTTCACAGTAAGATATATTCATGATATATTATATCGAACTAATCAACAGTCCATTATATTTTGGTCTAATGACCTACGTTTTTTTTGTAAGAGTGGAATTATGTGAATTTGAGTATTGCAAGATTCTTAATTATTAAAGTAATAAAATAAATAGTCAACGAGGTTTGACTCAGTTGGTATGGGCGGATTTGAGGTGTATCACTCACACAAGTTCGATCCCCGCTGTCAGTAGGCCTCGTTGCGCTCGTGATTTATAAGTCTTTTGTGGAAATCCATACTTGGGGGTTGGTGTGACAGGTACGTGTCCACCGTAAGTCCTTCAGGATTGAGGTTACAGGTTGTCCTGACGATGGTGGTGTAGCGTAACCAAGCTCTCACCTAAACTTTTTGTAACAAAAAAAAAAAGTAATAAAATAAATAAATAAATAAAACTTTATCCCTTCACTAGAAATTCACTTGATTGAGAAAAATACAACATAGATACAAAGACATACCTAACATTTTGTCAAAAATACAAGACTGATAACAAGACATACCTTAATTATTTCCTACCAACAAGTGGATGCCTAACCTTAATCGATCATTCAAAATCTGCATGCGACACAAACACATACATATGTTATATAATATATAATGTATGATAAACCTTGGCTTTTTCTTAGCACTAGCAGATCGAGATTAATAGATAGGTAAAGCATTATAGAAAACAGGGGTTGTTGTGAAGCACTGTCGAGCGGCGCATGATACAATGGATGGTGACTGAACAAGAGAACAAAATATTCCACAAACACAAAGCAAACCCCACATTTCTCTATGGTCACTTTCCAAGGTTCATATGTAAATAAATATACATGGAATATGAAAGAAAAAGAAGGGCTGGTGTTCATTCTCAAGTTCATGGCCATCTATGACATCATCGGATCAACTTCGAACGACCCATCTTCATTGGTTGGAGTTCACTCCACATGTGATACACGCAGCACATGGTGATCCGTCATTGATTTCCTTGGACAATGTGCCAATCGGATTAGCAAGATTAGCACGCAAATTAACACTAGTTACGTAATGATATACAAAGCTAAATTAATGATTGATAGCTTATGTCCGTTACTTAAACGACTAATTAAGAGAATAAAGACGATAACCATACTATTAGTACCTATCGTTCATAAAGCTTTCTCAATCAAATTTTAGAGCAGACAGAATTTAATATTTTAAATTTTCAGGATTTAGATAATTCACCTACGTTGTCGTCATGTCATATTTTATTTTGAGGTCTTAAATTTGATTTTTTCTAAAACTAAGGGGCGGTGTATTGAAAATGAAATTAATAAATTTTTTAAAGAAATCTATGAAATTTAAAAATCTGAGTATATTTAATATAAACTTTTAGCAGTTTCATGAAAATCTCAGGATGTTCAACGGAGATTTTAAAAAGATTTCATGAATTCTATCAAAGTCTAGGGATTGAATACCTTTAGACTTTATAGTTGAAAGTATTTATATCAAACTCCAATAACTTCAACCACCAGACCAATAATTTGGAAAAATTTATCAAAGTTGTTCTCTTTATGCGCGAAAAGGTTAGCCCTTCATCATCTATATTTCTTGATTTTGTTGTCTTTTCTCTAACCTTTTATGATATCAACATTTTTTGATATCAACATTTTTTGATACCAAACATGTTCATCGTAGTCGTTGAATGTGATATTTTTGTTTTTCAATTGTGATTTGGAAGTTGGAACCTTAATAACAATAAAAATGATTTATGAAACCTTGAAATCCAAATATTGTGGTTCACCCCTATAACCTTGATAAGGGTTGCTATGAAATATTAAATTGTGTCTTCTTAAGTATTCTCATCAATTTGAATTTATACTAAGGTTCAAAGAAAGTTTGAACAACAATTGAATTTCAAATGGTTAACATATATTAAGACATTGTATTGTTATGATATAAGTTAATCAACAAAAACAAAATTAATGAGAATAATTAACTATAAACATCAAGCTAGTGATTTATATTATATATTTATGTTGGTTGAGAGATTATGAATGAGAACAAACTAGCTAAATATAGTAATAATAATTCATTTGAGTCTATTTCTACTATAAAATATTTTGACTATTAAAAAGACAACGAGTTATTTTCTTATTTTGCTTTTGGATTGCATCAGTTTGTTTTTTATAGTTTACACATATTGTGAAATTTATTATAATTAATTCATAATAAATGTATATAGATTTTCATAAATCAATAAAAAATTTATGACTAATGATTTTGAAGAAATCAATTTTAGTATGTGAACTTCTTTTCAAAAAACTCTGTCCATTTCAAGAAATCTGCACAAATCTAAATTTAATACACTTCTTGAGACAAACGTGCTCACCAACAAAAATATATAATCGCGTATTTATATTCCTGATGACACGATACCTAGAACACAATGATCACAGAACATTTGTCTTTTGCAACTTATATGCTCGAGCCCATGTGATTCCCTATGCTTCTACTTCAAAATTTGTACTCCAGTGATAAAAAGTCATTTTGTGTATGAAATCCTCAGTGTTTCTACTTTTTAACCCGCAGTAATAAACTCAATAGTTCGTGTCCCCAAAAGACTGGTCTCTTGTCGTCTTTTACTGCATGAAACAGCAGCCGTCGCCAGGACAAAGACAGTGGCAATGTCGTGATTTTGTGAAAAACGGTGGCGCCTTTCAAGAAACGTCTATGTTAAAAACAAGCAACGTTTGTCACACATTCACTCCCAAGTCACGGACTCCAAAACCCAAAGCAAGGAGCAATCCAAAGCCAACTCTTCCTTTGTCCTCTTCCACGCAGAAACCGGAGATGGAATCTTCCGTCCACGAGTTCGACGTCATAGTCGTCGGTGCCGGAATTATGGGCAGCTCCACCGCCTACCAGACCGCCAAGAGGGGCCACAAGACCCTCCTGCTCGAGCAATTCGACTTCCTCCACCACCGGGGCTCGTCTCATGGCGAGTCCCGGACGATCCGGGCTACGTATCCAGACGACCATTACGGTCCTTTGGTACTCGAGTCCTACAAGCTATGGCTACAAGCAGAGTCAGAGATCGGGTACAATGTCTATTTCAAGGCGCATCAGTTGGATATGGGCCAAGAAACTGACAGAGTTGTCCAGGCACTTGTGGGTAGCTGTCGAAAGAACGAGCTTGGTCACCGGGTGCTGACCCGGGAGCAAGTGGAACAGGAATACTCGGGTCGGATCAAGATACCGGAGGGGTGGGTGGGTTTGGTTACGGAGCACGGTGGCGTGATCAAGCCCACCAAGGCGGTGTCGATGTTCCAAACTCTGGCCTTGCAGAACGGCGCCGTGCTGAGGGACAACATGGAGGTGACGGAGATTAAGAAAGACGAAGTGAGGGGAGGCATTTGGGTTGGGGTAGCAAATGGGGAGAGGTTTTGGGGTAAGAAATGTGTGGTCACAGTTGGGGCTTGGACTAAGAGGTTAGTTAAAACGGTTGGTGGGTTTGAATTGCCTATACAGCCCTTGGAGACCAGTGTGTATTATTGGAGGATCAAGGAGGGTCATGAAGCTAGGTTTGCCATTGGAGGTGACTTCCCTACTTTTGCTAGCTATGGGGTTCCATATACCTATGGTACCCCCTCATTGGAGTATCCGGGTTTGATCAAGGTTGCGGTGCATGGCGGGTACCCGTGTGACCCCGATAAGAGGCCGTGGGGACCCGGGAACCCGCTGGCTCCGTTGAAGGAGTGGATAGAGCAGACATTCTCCGGCGTGGTTGATTCAGGAGGGCCGGTTGCCACTCAGTTGTGTATGTATTCCATGACCCCAGATGAGGACTATGTGATTGATTTCATTGGAGGTGAGTTCGGGAAGGATGTGGTGATCGGAGGCGGGTTTTCAGGTCACGGATTCAAGCTGTCTCCGGTGGTAGGGAGGATATTGGCAGACCTCTCACTTATTGGAGAGGCTAAAGGAGTGGAGCTAAAGCACTTTAGGATAGCAAGGTTTCAAGAGAATCCTCAAGGCAATGTTAAAGATTTCCTATAAATCACTACTTTTATATTGTGTGGAAGAAAATCTGAAAATGTATTAGGTACGTCTATGGGCGTTGATTGCTTATCAAAGCCATCTGTGATTTTACTGTGTGTAGTAGTAATACTTTTGTTTGCTCAAGTGACTGGCACTCCCTTCCCTTCAATGAGACAGTGACAAAAACCAATGATTCAAAACCATCAACAAAAACCAATCGATTCAATTCTATACCTGCTTGTAGAACCGTGTCAAAGCATTAACACATGCCTACTTTTACTACTCGTGTAATCCCTGCAGCGGGTTTTTTATTTTATTTTTTAATAACGATCCTGGCATTGATAAAAGAACGCATGATCATAATGAGTACCGCCGCTTTCATGTTTCAGTACAGAGACAGAGACAGAGAGACAGTGAGAGCGAAGAGCGGAGAGGAATAATAGAGATTGAGCCAGTTGCACCGCTTTCATCTTTCAGTATCAGAGACAAGGGGGGAGAGGGGGAGAGAGAGAGAGAGAGAGAGAGAGCTGATAAGGCTGTTGAGCAAAAAAAAGAGGGCAGTACGGTGCCGTTTCATGAAAAGGTATGCGCAAATTTGCGCCTTTATCTCAGTTGGGTCGATGCTGATTCTGAAATTTCTGATCTCTTCTTGTTTTTTTTTCCTTTTCTTTTCTTATGTCGATGCATGAAGCATTTATTTTGTTTAATTTATGGATTTCTGTACATTTATCTATGGATACAGGTTTTGAATGCAACAGTTACTGATATAATCCTTACTTCGCTCAAGTGACTGACAAATCCAATTGATTCAAAACCAACAACACCACCAATCGGTTCGATTCCATATCTGCTTGTAGAACTGGGTGAAAGCATTAACACATGCCGAATTTCACACAGGTAATAACCATACAAAACGCTGCACCGGAGCTTGTTTTACTAAATTCTCTCTAAATTTGTGGAGAACCTAAATAATTACAGCTATGATCTATAACCTTTGGTTGAGTTTTGGGTAAACAAAAGATCTATGTTGCCCTATCATGAATCTCATTTCCTTATTAGATGCAACCAAGCTTCTAGGATTCCTTCAGATAAAAATATGGGAATCTGAGTTGCCTGGTTGAGAATAATAAATCAATCTCTAACCCCATCTATAGGAAAGCCAAAAAAAGCAGATTAAGCTCCACTTAATACCCAATAATAACATAATCGGGACCCCAATTGCATCTCGCGCTAAAACCAAATGTGAACCTGCAACCCAATAAAATGCAACAAATAAGTATTGAACATAAGAAACATCATAAAATTTAATTCCCAGGCCTATTAGTTTGAGCAAGATTAGATATAACGTACCCCAAAAAGAAAACTATGTATTCCGAAACTACATAAAAAGAAAAAAGAATTAATACAAACTTACCCATTCAGCTTTTCAAATTGCAAGACTAGCAAGCAGCGTATGCAGAAAGGCCCAGTAGAATATAATACCAAGCCGCAAAATTGGTTGTCGCATTAGAGTCCGATCACAAGTAACCCTGGCAGTGTACAAGATGATTTAGCTCATTCACAAAGTCCCGGTAAGTTTAAATCATATAACTAGTAAAAATATGCCTACCAGAGGCCATCAACCATGTCAGTCAGAGGTCTTGTAAATCTAGGAACCATTCTTGATGTAGTGAGTGACTTGAAACCATGAACTGCAGTGTAATAAACAGAGAAGAGCTCAATACAGGTTAGAAACACCTTCAGTAACTTATCTCATGTGGTATTAGTCTATTAGGGAAAAGAGCAGTAAAAGATGGTGGCAACTACGGCCATAGGATTACCCTTATCATCTTCTTCATCTTCCAATCTACTACTGCTCCCAGGATCCATATCTATGGCAATTGCAACTTGCTCACTATTGCCTTTGCGCAGACTGCGGACTTGCGATGCAAGGGAGGAACCAGATGCTGCCCATTTGTTTATCTATACAAAAACCCACCAAATATATTTCTCAATGACATTACATACTCTGAGCAAAAACTATTTTGTATTCCCTAGTTCATAGAACATCTTAAATTCTCTGCACCCAAGAAGTACAAATGAAAAAGGCAAAAAGGCAAAAAGGCATGCAAGTAATATAACATTAAACATATCAAACATCTCACCGCAGGCTCAACTTCATGAATCTCCGAGGTCAAGCTAGTTGCCTGGCTGTCTTCCACACCTTCAAGCAGATTTAATTGTGATTCCTTCTCCCGCAAACACATCTCAAGAGTATGACCCTTGCGTGTTAATTCTTCTACCTTAGTCCTTTCTTCTTGCAATAATATATCTTTGCTTTGAGCAGCAGCCCGTAGATCCCCCAGTTCTGATAAAATAGAATCAACTGTCTTCTTGAGTACTTCCATTTGTTCAGCGATGTCACTGTTGTTCTTATCTTCAAGATACTCACTGCACACCCCAAATCGGGCAACATTCATCTCAAACCATGTTAATAACTCGTGGATCTCATCTGAATTTCCCTTCTTACTGACTTGTGATGCAACCAGAGCAGCATTGGTGCACCTAGTGACCTCTTGCCTTAAGAAAGAAATCTCTGCATCCCGATCTTGCAACTGTGACTGCAGTTCTTCAACTTCCGCAAGAAGGTTTGCAGATAGATGATGCAGCTCGTCAAACTTATTCACAGTGACAAAGAGCTTTTTCATCACCTTGCCACGAGAAGCTTCAAGGTTCTCTAAATCTAGGTTTTTTTGTTCAACAATCTTTTCCAGTTCCTTGATATTGAACGTGATACCTTGCATCTGTACCTCCTCCTCATCAAGGGCTTGCATTAGCTCCTCAATTTCTACAATCACAGATAATTTCCAGAATTATGGATCTAAAAAAGCCACTTGGAGAATGGAGATTATAGTATATATAGGTGTGGACTGGATAAATGCAAATGAAAAACTCACCATGGTCTTTGGCAGCAAGCACATCCGTTAGTGATCTGACCCTCTGTTGCAACTCGTCAGAGGTGGCATGGCCATCTTCTAGCTCCTTTATTCTCTGCTCAAGTAGGTTGCGTTCACCTTTCATCGCTTCCAACTGTTTCTCCAAATCATGCACCAAGGTTTTTGAAGATTCAAGGTCCACTGAATAGCTGCTTGCAGTAGCTTCAGCCTCCTTGATTTGACTTACAAGCTCCATGAAAATCCTCTCCTTTTGAACATCCTTCTCCTGAAGCTCTTTCTGCAAATTTGAAATGGTAAGCTTCATTTCCTTTTGGCTGCCTTCAACTATTTCAGCTGTCAGAGTAGCAAAATCACTAGCAGCCGACAAAAGCCTGTCTGCCACAGACCTAACAGATTCCTCAGAGTACAGCTCACCCTCTCCACTGAAAGCGGGCAATTCTGCTGTTTTTGATGTCATTCCCAGATCTCCAACAGCCCAACTATTTCCCACCAATTCAGCTTTTCTTCTATTTATTTCCACAACTGAACTAGTGCATGCTTCAAAAAGCAAGGCAGCATTTTTATGCAAGACAAGAAGTTCCTTGTCCTCGTCCTTTTTGACCATTTCCATCTGCAAAAAGTCTCTCCTCAAGGCTTCATATGACTCATTTTTGGAACTTATCTCTCCATGAACAATTGCCACCAATCTGGATACACTGCTAGATTTTTCATGCAAAGACATTGAGTGTTCATCTAATTTTTCTTTAAGCACACCAATCTCCGTCATGAGCTCTTGCACATAATGTCTTATGTATGTGAAGGTTTCGATGGCAAAACTGTCACCAAAATGTCCATGCGCCTCAGGGTCTGACCAAGAATTAATTGAAATAGAGTTATCCTGTACAGAGAATCCAAAATTAGAAGATGTTATAAGAGAAGAATGCTTCAGATCAAATACAGACTATTACTATAATCACTAATGAATAGTGATAATGATAACAACAATAAGTAGAAACAATAACCTAATACTAGAGGCCCCACTAAGCCCAAACTTTAAACACAAAATACCAAGTTCTGTTATAGTGATTTATATCTCTGTTCTTTGTCCCACTTACTTCTCATGCGTGATTATTTTCATAAAATAATTTAGTAGGTTATGTCATTCTTAGCATCACTTGTTATCATACAGTTGGAATTTACTGTAATAATAAAGATAGTACCAACCTGTGAATAAGAGATGAAAGGTATACGCAATGAAATTATTCTAAAATCATTATCAATTTACACTAAAAAGCAGAAACAAACAGCACTCAATAAACTAAAACAAAGCCCTTCGGCAAAGGAGGTCATGAAGAAGAAGAAAACTTGAACCATAGAAACAAGATTATCATAACTAATGGTGGTTAAACACTAGGGAACTAACAAATCAGCATATGCAAAGTGAAAATACCTCATCTGATTTGCTCAATAGAAATCCACCAGCTGCAGCGAAGGGGTGCACATCAACCACATTAGCACTATTCAAGTTGAGACATGAGTCGATACCCGACTCCAAGTTTTTCAAAAATTCCATGTCGTTGTAAAAAAGGCCAGCCAATGAATTGCTAATATCATGGAAACCCTTCCTGAGTTGATCTACACCAGATTTCAGTCCTGCAAATTCAGAAAATTGGTTTCTTTCCTCGGAGCGAGCAGTAGATAACTTTTCAAGACTTAAAACAGCTTCAAGCTTGCCAGCCTCAGCAAGATCCCTTTCCTTGGAAAGTATAGAAATTTCATCAGCAGATTTTGCTAGCTCTTCCTGGAGACCGTCATTCCTCTCTTGAACCTCATTCAGTTCTGCAAGGAGTAGCTCTGCTGCTCTTTTGGATTTCCTAGTCTCTTGCTCAGAAGAAGCTACATCTGCGCGTAAATCAAAGCACATTTTCCCAATTTCTTCCAACTTCACAACTGGATCACGAGAATTAAAATCGCCTCCTACATCAATGTTGTCTAAGATATTTACAATCATGCTCAAAGTACTTGCTTTCTGCTGCAAATTCTGCTCAGTTTCACTCAAACAATTCCTCAAGAACAATGTCTCAGATTCTAAGGCTTCTACCCTACCAGGGTAAGTAGACAAATCCCTGAAGTTTTGTTCATACTCTGCAATTTTATCTTGCCCCGTCTTGATCTCTGATCTCAAACGTTCCACCTCGGAGTTGACCTCATCAATACTTTGTTTCATACTGTCACGCTGTTGTACCAAAGACTTCCCTTTTCTGACTGCAACATTTAACTTCTCTCTAACAGAAGCTGACTTCTTCTCCTCTTGATTAAGCAGCCCCTGCAACTCATTCACTTTGTTATGTAATGCTTCAAATTCACTAGCCATAGACTGTTGCTTCTCTAGATATCCATCTCTCTCCTCCTTCACATCTAAAAGTTCATGTTGAACATCCTCCAACTCTTTCTTCAAAACATCTATATCTGATTCCTGGGAATCAAGTCTATTTAGGCTTCTCGATCCAACAACTGTTGCATCAGTATATTCAGTATGGAGACCTTCAGCTGCACCCCCATGCACAGGTTTTCCTGAGGAAAGAGTTGCATAACTCTCTAAAAGCTTATTCAGTAACCCTTCCAAGCACTCAATGCTACTATCACCAGAGTACTCATACTTTGATCCAGAGACCTCCAAGGCATCAGTAACCAAACTCTGTAATCTTCTTAAGTCAGCTTCTATAGGTTTTCCTGAGGAAAGAGTTGCATAACTCTCTAACAGCTTATTCAGTAACCCTTCCAAGCACTCAATGCTACTATCACCAGAATACTCATACTTTGATCCAGAGACCTCCAAGGCATCAGTAACCAAACTCTGCAATCTTCTTAAGTCAGCTTCTATGCTGAGAATTTGATTCTCATTTCCATGCATCTTGGCTACATTTTCTTGCAAATCAGTGACTTCCTTCTGCAGCTTCTCATTCTCAAGCTCAAATTCAACTGCCTTTGTTGAAAGCTTCTCCTGATCATTGACCAGAGTCTCCAATCTTTCAGAAAGATGATCTCTCTCATGGACAAATGTTTGAAGGTCTGCCTTGAGGTCAGATACTCTCCTTTGTGAGTCTTCCAAATCAGCGGTTAGTGATACACAATGGTTTTCAAGGTTAACAACCTTCTGCTGGAGAGACATATTGTCTTCCTGCACTTCTGAAAGTGCTTTACTTAACCAATCGATCCTATCCTCTGGCTCCACAGATCGCAGATGTGATGGCATGTCGATTCTGTCCAAAATTTCCTCCCATCTCTGTACTATGTTGTTCCTTTCCATTAAAGATTGTTCCAACATTTCATTCTGTTCAGCCAACCCATAAAATTTACTCTGAAGTTCGTCATATTTTCTTTTGATATCTTCACTCGAATTTGAACTTGGTTGTACATCATCTTTCCAGGAATCCATAACAACAAAACCAGCATCAGAGTACGAAACTCCACCGGCAGAACTCTTCTGATCTGAATCAGTCACAGGAAGAGTGTTACTGGTAGCTGTCTTGGCCAGCCAATCAATCTTCTCAATAATATCTCTTGAATGAAAATGCTCTGGCAGATCAAGGTCTTCCAAGATCTCTTCTATTCTCTGAAGGACAGAATCTTTGAGAAGGAATGATTCTCTTAATGCAGTAGCCGAATTGCGAATATATGAAAGCTCAGATTCCAGAGCTTCCACTCGCTCACCTGACTCTGAATATGCCTTGAGTTTTGTTTCAATCTCAAGAAGCCTTGCATCTTTCATTTGCAGTTCCTGTGAGAATCTTTCCAGTTCAACAGATTTCTCGTTAAGGGACTGCTTCAGACCATCTCGCTGCACAATCAAACCTTTCCCCTTGGTGACAGCAATGGTAAGCTTCTCTCTAAGGGAAGACACCCGCTGCTCTGACTGTTCAAGTTCATTTACCTTCCCTTCTATCTCAGAATGAGCAACAAGAAGTGCTTCCTCCGCCTGATGTAAACTTTCCCTTAGAACAATGAGTTCACTTTCATGCTGGAGAGACAAGGCATTTAACTGCTGTACTTCTTCCTGCATTAAAGTCAGCTCCACCACCTTAGATCCAGAATCTTCCTTAGGTAAGCCTAGCTGCACATCAGCCTCCTCGCATTTCCGAAGAAGACATGACACCAGTGATTCAAGACGTGCAGCAGGCGTTTTATCCAATTGAAACTCAGCATGTTCCACTTTCAGCACCCCTTCAACATTTTCTATTAACTTCTGCAGAACATTAGAAGCAAGGCATCTTTGTTTCAGTTCCTCAACTTCTTCAGCGCTAGCCATCAACTCTGAATTCAGTTTCTTGTTAACAGATTCAAGTTGCAGACTCCCCCTCAAAAAAGATTCCACATGTTCTATGATGATCTCATAATTACTGTAATCTAGAGGATCAGGAAGCTTCTCAGGTTCCAAGTACATATCACTTTCATCTGTAGACCCATGCAAAACCGTGAGAAGTTTAGAAAGGTTGCCATACAACTTCTGCAACAAATCACTGGCCATTTGATTCTTTCCATGCAGATCATCACATTTCTCATTCGCTTCTTTGTATAAAGTAAAGACTGCCTCATGTTCTGTTTGAGAACTTTCAGGTTTGTCCTTCACATCTTGAATAAAACTGATGGCATCATAAACAGAAGCAACAGAATAGCTAATTCTGTCCAAAGAATCATGAGAGACTGCTGTAGTCGTGTTGACCCTACCAAGAGATTCATCAAGCTTCCCAGTTGCTTCAAGAACCGGATCAATAGTTGAATTCCAATGGCGCTCAAGTATCAAAACTTTTTCAGCTGCTTCCTTGTGAAAATTTTCCAACTGCTCAGAGATCTGAGATACCATAACATTTGAAATTAGATGTAGATCATGCAATCGACTCTGCAATTTACTAGTTCTTGATTCATACACATGTAGCTTTCTGTCAACTTCCACGTTTTCTACTTTAAGATTAGTGACTTCTAGTTGTAAGGACTCGCAGAGAATCGAAAGCTCACAGTTCCTAGATTCAATCCTTTCCCTATGTTCTTCTAAAGCTTCATATAGGACCCTGAGCTCAACGTTCGTTGCTTCCAGTTTCTTGCTATATTCTTCTAAGGCCTCATTCTGATCCTTCAACTCCCCAGAGGTGGCCTCATATACATGTAGTTTTCTGTCAACTTCCACGTTTTCTACTTTAAGATTAGTGACTTCTAGTTGTAAGGATTCGCAGAGAATCGAAAGCTCACAGTTCCTAGATTCAATGCTTCCCCTATGTTCTTCTAAAGCTTCATATAGGACCCTGAGCTCAATGTTTGTTGCTTCCAGTTTCTTGCTATATTCTTCTACGGCCTCATTCTGATCTTTCAACTCCCCAGAGGTGGCATCAGCATTCCCCAGAGACAAGAAATTTAACTGCTGTACTTCTTCCTGCATTAAAGTCAGCTCCACCACCTTAGATCCAAAAAGTGTTGTGAAAATTAAATTATAAAAGGAAAAAAGCAGAACCTACATCTGTTACCTGATCTTCCCTCTCCTGCATTAAGGATGGATTAATATTGTCCTGTGAAGGCAATGACTCCTCTTCACTACTTGGAATCTCTGATTCAACAATAACGGGCATCCCCTCTGTAATATTATCAGAAGCATGTTGCGCTGATACATCAACCTGTATAGACATCTTTGAATTCTTGGCTTCTCCTTCAGAATCCACTGTATGGGAAGTGTCCAATGAAATGCCTCTTGCCACCTCAGCATCAATAGTCCCAGTACTCTCACCTTCATTCTGAACAGAGGAGTCAGCATCACGCTTACTAACCCCCACTTCCTTTGATGGTGATTCGGCATTTTCCCCCAATTCAGTTTCAACCACACTTTTCTCCTGTGTAATGGGCACTGCCGATGGACCAGCAACAGCTACACTAGTGGCAGAGTCTGCAGAATTCTCTACAGAATTTGACTCTGATGTGTTGACAGTTCCTGAATTAGAACCTACAACAGACTTAATTTCTCCATCACAGACCTGAGACGATGCTGTAGGTTTAGTTGCAGTTGAGAGACAAGGTTGGAGAGACAAGGCATTTAACTGCTGTACTTCTTCCTGCATTAAAGTCAGCTCCACCACCTTAGATCCAAAAAGTGTAATGAAAATTAAATAACAAAAGGAGGAGAGCAAAACCTACATCTGTAACCTGATCTTCCCTCTCCTGCATTAAGGATGTATTAATATTTTCCCGTGAAGGCATTGACTCCTTTTCCCTACTCGGAATCTCTGATTCAACAGTGACGGACATCCCCTCTGTAATATGGACTGAAGCATGTTGGGCCGATTCATCAACCTGTATAGACACATTTGAATTTTCGGCTTCTCCTCCAGAATCCACTGTATGTGAAGTGCCCAATGAGTTGTCTCTTGCCATCTCAGCATCAGCAGTCCCAGTACTCTCACCTTCATTCTGAACAGAAGAGTCAGCATCACGCTTACTAATCCCCACTTCCTCTGATGACGATTCGGCATTTTTCTCCAATTCGGTTTCAACCACACTTTTCTCCTCTGTAATTGGCACTGCCGAGGGACCAACAACAGCTAAACTTTCCCTTGGAACAATGATTTCACTCTCACGGTGGAGAGACAAGGTATTTAACTGCTGTACTTCTTCCTGCATTAAAATCAGCTCAACCACCTGAGATCCAAAAAGTGCAATGAAAATTAAATAACAAAAGGAGAAGAGCACAACGTACATCTGTTGCATGATCTTCCCTCTCCTGCAATAAGAATGTATTAATATTTTCCACTGAAGGCAATGACTCCTTTTCCCTACTTGGAATCTGTGATTCAACAGTAACGGACATCCCTTCTGTAATATCAACTGAAGGATGTTGCGCTGATACATCAACCTGTATAGACATCCTTGAATTCTTGGCTTCTCCCCCAGAATCCACTGTATATGAAGTGTCCAATGAAATGCCTCTTGCCGCCTCAGCATCAGCAGTCCCAGTACTCTCACCTTCAATCTGCACAGAAGAGTCAGCATCACGCTTACTAACCCCCACTTCCTCTGATGGCGATTCGGCATTTTCCCCCAATTCGGTTTCAACCACACTTTTCTCCTGTGTAATGAGCACAGGCGAGGGACCAGCAACAGCTACACTGGTGTCAGAGTCTGCAGAATTTTCTACAGAATTTGACTCTGATGTGTTGACAGTTCCTGAATTAGAACCTACGGCAGACTTAATTTCTCCGTCATGGACCTGAGACGATGCTGTAGGTTCAGTTGCAGTTGAGACCGCATCAGCAACAGCCTCATGCTGCTCTGATTTTCCGGACTTTTTCGTGGATGCTGTAGGTTTAGTTGCAGTTGAGACTGCATCAGCAACAGCCCCATGCTGCTCTGATTTTCCAGACTTTTTCGTGGATTTTCCCTGGCTTCCACTGCCTTTATCCTTCTTCTGACGAAATTGTTGAAGCTGATGATAAATAGACAGGGACCAGATATTAAAAATCAGATCACTCATTTGTTTCTCTCTAGTCATTTCTATAACAGTTAACAAAATGAAAGAAAACACCTACAGGCATTACAGGATTTCCCTACCTACTAAACTAAACCTTATAACAAATATACCTCGACAAGTTACAGTTCAAGTGTGTGGCAAACGAATTAAACCCTTACGCTCTATTTGCTAACACAGCAGCCGAATTACGAAAGCTAGTGTGCTATGAGCCAATGTGTATGTACCTTTTTACGGCCAGCAGCGAGCAGATCGGTACGACTCTTGTCCTTGTCCATCCGATACACTCCGTTCTTGCTCCCCACTGTGACTCCCGGGAATCACCGCGGCCACGTCTCAATTACCATTAAAACTCCGCTTTCTCCACCTTCAACACAAACACCATTACATTGCATAAACACTCGATTTGTTCATTCATAATACTGCACAGAAATAACAGAATATCATAACTTAAGCTGAGCTTCGTGCTCATATCACAAAAAATTAGGTTTCAATTCGATTGGAACGTAGCATCAATATGAAATCTGATTCAGAAGATCTAGAACCTAATTCGCATACTGAATAAGGGAGAAAGGTGTACCTGGATTTAGCACCAGCTCGATCTCGTGGTTTTGGTGAGAATTGCTACACTCTTAGGCCCTTCTCTCTTTCCCTTCTCTCTTGTCTCTGGTTGGGAGTGTGGGGACGTGTGGTTGCTTCCCTTGGATCCAACGCAACCTTCGTTTTTCTCTGCTGCCTTGTTAGCCTGGAAAAAGGTGAAATGTCCATTTGGAAGAGAAGAAACATAAAACGTGGCCGTTTTGGTGGATGGGGATGGTGCAGCTGTTCGAAGCCCAATTCTGTGTCCCTTTTTGGGTTTTGAGGGATGTTGGGCCACTATGGAACCATATGCAATATGTTGGGCCATTGTGAGACATATACAAGATGTTGGGCGGGCCACTAGGGTTGAAATCCTGGTTAGGGTTGCGACTTGGACATTTCAAAGAAAAATCAAGGGAAAATTCAAATATGAGACTTTGATTAGTTAGTGGGGGGTGTTTTTGAAATTTCACAAGACAATAGCAGCAGAGAAAATATAGACATGAATTTCAAAATATGAGACTTTGGTTAGTGTGTGTACCGTACTAGATGATATGATATAGTGACGGCATCCGGGACTTTTTCTTCATTATACTGGTAAAATTATTTAAGTAAAATCGGTATTTTCACAAGTCGTGATATTTGTGAATTGTTGATAATATTTTAATTCACCAAATGATTCTTCTTTTTTATTCTATTATATGATAAGATTATGCCAATCAATTCAACGCCAATCTAGATGCTAGTATCATATTTTAAGTTGGTAGACAATCAAATCTTGATTTGATCTATTAGGAACATGTTCAATGTCTTCTATCAACCAAGAACTACTCAATATTCAATGTCCAGTGTTGTGTGAACCACGAGATACATACAAATCAAAAAAAGAGAGCACTCAACTAAGATGGTCTTGACTCATAATTAAATAAGTCACATTGCCAATCCGATGCATTTAAAATAAGAGAGCTTCATTCACAAGCTCAAGTTTGTTATAATATGGTGGCATATTCAACCCATTAAATTTGACTTTCAACTTCTGATAGAAGCTCAATACTTGGGAGGAGAATAAAATATGGCCTAGTGTGCAAGTATAACAACCATCAAATATTGAAAGATTTTATTTTTGTTTTCGTATCCATACAATAATACTTAACAAGGAATCGGATCGTATGCATATCAAACATCGCCCCAACAAGATTATTCTTAGACGTCCATCACATTTTTGAATTTAGTACTTCTGTGCAAAGTCAATGGAAGATGATGGATTCACATCGAAATATTGAAGAGATGTTTAAACATAAAATGGATATCATGTTAAGGATCATAGATAACTGGGTTAACCAATAATATGGCGACAACTCAAAAGGTGTTGTTGGGTTATCATACATGTTGTTTCTACTGGATTCCATCAAAAAATACAAATAAAACTTCGTGTGTTCGCCCCATATCTATGTAATATATAAAGTTTCATTTTACATTTTCATAATAATAAGAACCATAAAAAGAAAATAAAATAAAAATTAAGACTCAAAATTCTCTGAAAATAAAAAAACTGTTTTAGAGAAACGATAATTGAGAGAAAATTTGCTGTGTATTCTCATAATAATAGGAGCCTATTTATAAAGAGGATTACAATGAATAGAATCCAAATCATACAAGGAAAGTAATCATACATTGAATAGGAATTCTAGATCATTCTAATGTAACCTTCTTACAACTAGATCCTTAATGGTCGGATTTAATGTCTAATTTGGACAGAGCATCATAGATTGGGCACGGAGACAAAAATTAGAAAGCTCAGGGGGTAAAAAAGTGAAATTGAGAGTCGAGGGGCGCGGGGGGTGAGGTGAAATGATGACACCTTCAAACCTAAGGGGGGGGTAAACTGAAATTAACCATATAATATAATTAAAACAAATTCGGTGCGGATCGGTTTAAATCGGGTGATTTATGACTCGAAACCGCAACCAAACCGCTTTTATGTGGTTTAGTGCCGTATGACCATAAAACGACACCGTTTTAGTTCGGTGCGGTTACCAAACCACTTTTTTGGTGTTGTTCGGGTCAATAACTGCATTTTCGGTACAAACTGCCTACCACTAGATAAAAGCTATGGGCACCCAATCAGAGTTCACCAAGCTCAACCTTGAGACGTGAACAACGACATCATCGACGACAACGCCGATCTTCTCACCACCACATGTAAATTCCGATAATCTCCAATCTCAGCATTCGTCTGCAAAGCTTCACTCGTCCACCCGGAACGAGGTGATGGACTGAGTACGTGGTTTTTAGGAACTGGTCTGAGATCAAGGAACTTTCGCAATCGGAGCCTCCATCGTGGAGCTGACCGGAATTGGAGGCATTGGGTTCAGATTCAGGGCTGGGCCTTATCGATCGGAATCGGAGGACTCAGGGAGATGGAACTAGATTTGAAATCTGATCTCGACGGCGGTGACCGGAGTTCATGAACAAACTGCGACAAATTCTTTCTCAACTCGACGGCGTACTCCTCCGGCACGACGACGGTGATGTGCAGCGCCGACGGTTTGGTTCTCGACACGTCAACTTTCTTGGGGAGCTCTTTCATCAGAGAGAGAGAGAGAGATATAGTGCATCACCGGCAGCCTTGCTAGAAAGAGAATAGACCGATGTCGTGTTGGAGAGAGAGATGAGAGAGAGGGGACTGGCATAGATGTAATTTTTTAATTAAACTGAGGGCAAAAATATCAATTTAGTTTAAATTGGGTAAGGGAGAATAAAAATTTGTGGTTGGGGTAAGTGAGATAGTTTTGGTTGATTTTGGTGCTTTAGGTCAAATACCATTTCGTTTTTGTACTGCTTGCTGAATCTATATAATGGACTGATCTTTTTTGATTAAAAAAAATAATAAATCTTTTTTCTTTCTATGGTAATCATATTTCTTACCACAACCAATTTTTATGGCTCGTGAGCTTCTGCCACGTAGAGGAAGTCAATTAATTCTTTGAGGATTCGCTAATAAATGAGGTCATTTACCATATCAAATTAAATTAAATAAAGGTTATAGTAAACTCTAACTCGACGACATAACCATCAGATATGTGTACGACTTACATCTGATGGTGGATGTAAGACATCGGCAACATCTGATTTGTAAGAAAAGGAAAGAATATAAAGGCTTATCAGAAAAGTTAGTCGTTGTTTTCTTTTGTCCTTAGTCAATGGTAGGGTTGTCAAATGGTCGTGTCGGGTTGGGTTCGTGTCGGGTTAAGATATTTGTCATGTCACAAAACACAACCCCAAACCCAACTCATTTAATAATCATGTCAAAATTTAAACTCAAACCCAACCTATTTATTAAACAGGTTACCCGTTTTCAACTCACTTAACCCATTTAATAAATAGATCATATCGTATTGGATAAAATGACCCATTTAAGGGTTAACATTGTGACCGATTTAATTAAAAAATTGTATAAATTGATTAAATTTACTTGAGAATTTATAGTATTAATGGTAAAGTGGTAACTCTAGTTTAAAGTGAGAAAAATACTTATTCGACCTTTATATACATATAATATTACTTTTTTAAATGGGCCGTCTACGCGGGTTATATATAATATATAATCCGACTCATTTAATAAACGGGTTGCATGGGTTCACTTAATGTTGGTGGGTTGACTCGTGGCTGACCCGTTTATTAAATGGGTCATGGTGGGTTGACCCGCGGCTGACCCAGTTTTTAACCGTGCGGGTTCAACCCATTTTATTTCGTCCGGGTTTCGAGTCGTGTCAGAATAGATAATGTATAATCCGACTCATTTAATAAACTGGTTACATGGGTTCACTTAATGTTGGTGGGTTGACTCGTGGCTGACCCATTTATTAAAGGGGTCATGACGAGTTGACCCGCGGCTGACCCAGTTTTTAATCATGCAAGTTCAACCCGTTTTATTTCATGCGGGTTTCGAGTCGTGTTAGAATTGAAAGCACTAGTCAATGGTTTAGGATTCTAAAATGAAAAACTAATGACTCCACGTGAACCCCACTTTTGATCTACTGCACTCGCATCTTTTTCTTACTATTTTACTTTAGCATATTAGGGTTTATTTATTTTAGTTTTTATGTAATGAACTAATGTTACGTTTTAGAAATCCACAGGAATATATAAGGGTGGTATTGTTTGTAGTGGCGTCTATTTATAACAGCTTTACAAAGGCGGTTGCAGTTATTACTACATAAAATGGTTTAATCCTCAACAATAAAGAACTTTTTTTTTTAGATGAAGAGTACATACCAATTGTATACCCCTGTTTCATATATAAGAACAGTGTAAAATTGACTACTCAGTTTCAACAATCGTAGCTCATAGTAGTCTATGTTAATAAAAAAATCTTGCCTTGCAAGCAATCTATTTTACATAATCTCACATGCCGAACACGTAATTGTAGTACAGTGACACTAAGTACTTCCACATTGACTTAAAGAAATGCTCTCACTAACATAGATCTTATTCTAAAAAACAAACCAGGCTATCAGGCCCCTGATTTTTAACACAATTAAAAATCGATATATAATCTCATAATTATATATACGTGATCGTTCAGCCATTAATACAAAATACCTGAAAAACTTTTTCCCTTTCATACAACATACATATTGATGCCCTAAACCCACTATGTCAATATTGACCCGCCCACATAGTCATATATTACATAAGCTTACGAATTAAATTGTCAACAACAAAATAAAACGTAAATGCTCCTCGGAGCTTACTACAACGAAAGTCCAAATACAGTAAAGTCACAAAATTGACTTCTTACCGTTAAGCTGTAAGTACGCTATCCCAACTTCAGCCACGATTATCCCGACCTGTAGGATTAACCCCTACACCGTTAAATAGTGCACCGGGTTGTCACACAACAGACCCGAAAAACTTGTGAAGACTCGTATGAGTAGCTCAAAACAGTCAACATAACTCACACCGGAAATAAGAAAAACAACTCACACTTTGATTTCTTGAAACATGAAATAAAGGAGAATAACTCACACTTTAATTTCCTTTCAAATCGAAATAAAAGAAAGCAACTCACACCTTGGTTTCTTTTAAAAAAAGTATAGAAAGCAACACACTTCTTGGTTCCTATCAATCGTACCATAGAAAGCAATTCACTCTTAATTTCTATCCATCGTACCATGGAAAGCAACTCACACGTGATTTCTATCAAATCGTTAATAAGGAAAACGACTTGCACCTTGTTACCTTAAAAGCCGTTAATAAATAAAGCAACTCACACGTTGTGCCCTAAAAACATGTAATCTCATGAGTTAGCAATAGCATTATTCCGTTACCTCATGAATCACAAATGTGGTAGACATACTAGAACTCTAACTGAATTCGTAACCACTCGTCTGGCAAAAGATGTGATTACCTGATATTCTACCCAACCTTCATTTCTCTAACTTTTCAGTCCTTTGGAATAAAACATTAAAGAAGTCACACAAGACTCAAAATGCTACACAAATCTCAACGCTTTCAAAACAATCGAAATCAACATATTCATAATCATTGTTTTCCGGAAAGCCATAATACAAAGCAATAAAAAGCATCATTCATGCATACTATTTTCATCAATCAACCAAATCCACCAAAACATATATATTTCACGTAAATATATATATACATAGTCATCCGCTCAAGAATGGCTACTAATACTAACTATAGTTCACAAATGAAAACTCGGAAAATCATAGTTATACTTAAACTCATTTTTCTACCTGTGAACTGCTGTCCGATGAATCATAGTCGATTAAGTTCATATAATTTCAAACAAATATCATTTTCAAAACATTTCACGTACGATTTATAAATTAACTTCCAAACAATAAATAAATTCGTTCATAAATGAAACTTGTGAGATTGCTTACCTCGAAAATTCCGCTGCGTCTTCTGTAATACTGGC
Organism: Rosa persica; assembly: GCA_025331145.1. Taxonomy (NCBI): domain Eukaryota; kingdom Viridiplantae; phylum Streptophyta; class Magnoliopsida; order Rosales; family Rosaceae; genus Rosa; species Rosa persica. Next base: position 47,184,957 of record WFKR01000006.1, on the reverse strand, counting down.
AATTTTCATTTTAAATTCGAGTAATTGTATTGAACGATTATTGTGCGATTTCACAAATGTTGTTCGAGAATATTTCACTTTTTGAATGAAGTTCGAAACGATTATTTTAACGAAAAGCTCGAAATGCTCGGTTTGAGAAATTGACTTTTCCTACGTGCAAAATTTGGGGAAACTTCCTCCATGAAAGTTGTAGACCTCGTAGATACGAGTCCGTACACGTGCGGAACACAAAGAGCGGATTTGTTCTGAATTAGTTATTGAATTTAGAAGATTTTCCAAAACTTGTATATATAGAAAAAAAACCCTAGAAATATTTTTGGAAATTTCCTTTTTGGTCCGACCTCCATTTCTGTTTTTAGAAAGCTCTGTAGCTTTCTCTCTCTCGCGTCTTCTTCTTCTCGGCCGAAAGCAAGCAAAACAGGGCACGGAGAAACCGTGCTCCCATTCTCTCCTCCGACCACCTCTCGAGCTGCAACCACCTCCAGGAGTTTCGCCTCGACCTTGCGCAGCTGCCAGAGGCAGCCTTGCGTCGCGACACGGCCGACAGCGGCGGCGGCACGGCCCGAACCGAAAAGGTTCGTTTACGGTTCGATCTCGATATCTCGAGCTATAGATCACCATTTCACTTGATTCTTGGCTCATTGAGCTCGCCTCAACTTCCTCTACAAGCACCAAGAAGGACCGGAACTGGGTCGAACGTTTTCACATTCGTCGGAGCTCGACCCCGTTTAGATCGAAAAACCAACTATCGATCCAAATATCTCGAGTTATACACAATCGTTTCTTGTGATTCTTGGCTTGGTGAGTTCGCAATGAAGTTCTGAACAAGTTTCCAGAAGAGATTGAAGCGAGTTGTTGCAGTTTTCACATCGGTTTTCAAGCTCGCCGGTTTCTGGAAAATTTCCGGCCGCTGACTGTAATTGGTACTTTTCGATCCATTCCCGTCATTTTTTGGTCTTGTGCTAGTTATGAAAGTTGCTCAGAATGATGAAACGAAGGGGAGAAGCTCAGCCCCGACACCATTGGTGGTGGTTGGCGGCGGCTCTGTCCCTAACTCCGGCAGCCCTTTCCGGCCACCTCCGGAGATCTAAAATTTGGTTTCTGTCCATTTTTTGATTCCATGTTTCAATACGATCATTTCAGCATATTATACGTATTTTTTGGATATCGTATGAATTAGTTATGAATTTTGTGATTTCGATCGAAATCTATCGTTAGATTGTTGATCTGTGAAATTAGGACCGTCCGATGAACTTGTAAATTTGATATGATGATCATATGACTGTCCCAGAGGCTTTGTGTGGACATGGGCGAAGATCCGACCGTTGGATCTTCGTATATGTGCAAAACGGTAATTATGTGAGCGATTCGTGAGAATCCGCTCGTCAGATTTTATTATAAATTAGAATCCGGCCGTTAAATGGTAATTCAATTATGTTTTGAAATTATTGGCTAAATTCAAATCACATTTGATTAGGTGATTGACGGATTGTATTTAAGTGGGCTATTTCGGTGTTATTTATATTTATATTGAAGACGCAGCGGGAGTGTCGAGATGAGTAAAACTCACGTGGTTCATATTACGAACCGAGTGTTTTAAATTTATTTATTTTTGGTAATTGTGTGAAAAATATTTGTGGATTTAATATTTGTTTTAAAACTTCATGGACTTGAATCACCACGGTCCATAGGTAAGTAAAATGAATTTTAATTATACAGATGAATTTCACGATTTTCTTGTGTGAACTATAGATGGTATTAGTGGTCATTCATGAGTGGATGATTACGTATATATATATTTACGTGGAAAATATATATTGATGAGTGGATGGTTGAGTGATGATATGATTGAGTGGAATTGTTGAATTGATTATATTTCAATTGTGTAATTTCATAATAATATTGTGTATCTTGGTTGAGTTGATTTCAGTATGTGATATTACTTGTTGTGCTCATTTATGGGTTTAGGTCACCGTTGTGACCGGTGTGGGGTAATCGGATGCTCTAATCCTGGGTGGATGATGGGATATGATTGGTTGAGTATGTGAAATTATCGGACGTTCTAAATATGTATATAAGTATACATATTGATGAAATACGATAATGATAAATATGTCGGATGCCATAACCTAGGCCGGGTGACGGGTTACGATTCAGTTAGAGCTCTAGTCTGTCATGTACCGTATTTTTATAAATACGATGTTGAGGTTTTGTGAAGAAATATGTGAGATGGGTTGTCTTGATTTATTGATTTGGTACTTGATTGAGATTGTTAGTACTTCGTGGTTGCTGAAATGGTTGAGTGTTGACTTGAGTAGAATTGATTATGATTAAATTAAACAACAGTCTTTTCTTTTACTCATACGAGCTTTCATAAGCTTACCGGGTTTTGTGTTGTTGCAATCCCGGTACACTATTCAAATGATGTAGCGGATATTCCTACAGGTCAGGATAATCAGAGAGGTGACCGAGCTGCTTAGGTGTTACAGCAGTTATTGTTATTTCATTTCGTTGTGAGGTGTGTATGCTCATTTAGAGCTTTACAGTTCGTTTTGGATTTGAGTTGTAATAATTAACCGAGACTAAATTTGGTTTTGATTTTGTTTCGTGTGGTGAGGTTGTTAAGAAAAGAAATTTTCATGATGATTATTTTAATTGTGGTAATTTTCATGTTTCGGATTTTGAATGTTTATTCAAAAATTCGGGGCGTGACATCTTTAATATAGAATAAAGCAGCCAACTACAAAATAACCGTCCAAATAATACTTCGTCAAGTACCTAAGGAAGTACAACCTTGATTCAGTCAACGAATCACAATTAAATAAAATTCGAATCCCCAGATCGAACTAAAATTTCAAAGTAATGCCAAATTGAGGCGGGACCACTTTCTAGACCTCCCAAAGTCTCTGGAATACTTCCACGATCGATATGTCCAAACCACAAGTCGAGAGGACGCTTGAATCCTCACAGATCGAGTAAATCGACCGATATACCGTAAAAATCATAATAAATCCATACGAACTCCAAAAATTATGTATTATATATCGAAATGCTCGTATCGACGAGTTGAATATATATAATACCAGAAACAGTCCCTTACATGGCCGGAACGCTGCCAGAACGCAGTCACAGGCGGTGACGCACTGCTGCCGGCCAAAATTCAATATTTCTCAAAACTTCTAACATCAAAGTTGTTCATCTAAGCATGCTTATCAATTTTCATAACTAGCACGAAGTCAGAAAATAAGTATAAAGGGTCTAAAACTACCTCGCAAGCCGTGAATTACTATTCAATCCGAGTTGAACTAAGTTTCACGTAAATCGATCCAAACAACCACCAAGGATCGATCAAGGAAGCTGATGCGAGCTCCCTAAGCTTGGTTTGAAGCCCCGATCAGGTCCAATTTCGCCAGAAAATCGCCCCCTTGCTACACTTCGTCCGCTGAGAATCGCAGTTAGAGGCTGCCAGAGGGACGACCGTAACATGGAGGCGAGTCGATCTATGTTGGTTTAAGGGCCGGAGGTCGCCGGAGATGGAAAGAGCAGCCGGATCGGATCATCTGGTTCGGGTCGGGTCAGTTAAGTTTCTTTGATACCGAAAGTATCAATCGAGAGAGAAGAGAGAGAGAGAGAGAGAGAGGCAACTTTCCGGAAAAGGAAAATGGAATTTATGAAAATATTTTCGGAATTTTCCTATTTAAACTAAAATGAAAACGTTTTCCGAAAACCATAACTTTCTCATACGAACTACGATTGACGCGTTCCGCATGTCCACGAACTCGTATCGACGAACTCTATAATTTTCATGAAGGAAGTTTTTAGATAATCCCAACGTACAAAAAGTCAAACTTCACACGACCCCCTAAACTGTGAAATTCGAATAATTATACGTACGAAAACCATTTCACTTCACATACAACTTATGAATAAAGTACAATAACAATTATTTTTACAACTGGTCCATTATTAATTACCAAAATTAAATAACGAAAATACAGGTCATCACAGTAGGCAACCAAGGAAAAAACCCAATAAAGCAGTTGACCCAAAAGCCTATAGCCCAATCCTTCCCTTGCCTATATAAACTGGGCCAAACAAAGGAGATTAGGGTTTATTTGAAAAAGACCGCAAGCCTGGCCCAACACTACCTACCTCCTTGACACCACCATGGGTCACCATCTGCTTTCATGCTCGGGTCGAACGTGTCGTCAGGACATGATGAGCACCGCCGCGCTCCAACCAAGCTGGCACAAAACTGCCGCTACTTCCTCTGCAACCAAAAAACACCGCCTATATCATGAAAGTTGCCACCGCTGTTCGCCTATGCAAACCAACATACATGACCTTCCACCTTGTCCACCACCGCAATCGCACCAGAATGCCTCGCTTCAGAAATCATAAGGCAACCTGATAATCATTCCTTCCTCCCCAGCTTATCTCTCATCTCCTCCAAAGGCCGTCGTCGAAGAGTTCTCAAAGAAGATAAACACTACCGTTCAGACTCGATAACAAAGGCCGTTATGCAGCATAAGATGAACCTAAGAAGGCTTCTCGCCGCCGTTTGCTAAAGACAGCCAACCCTAACCCTCAATAAGAAAGAACTCGTTAAAAATTAAAATTTTAAATCCTGACTATGATACAATATATTTTTAGCATTCATAATTTGTTGGTTAAGTACATATGCAATACTCATTTTCAGAAAACATAAATGAGGTAATAATTGCTTACAAATAATGAAATTGGTACAATAACTAAAAGTAATACTTTGCCTTATTCAAGTTCTCAGGGCTAATTTGCATTGTCTCGAGTGTTTATATCTTGTGTTTGTACCTTAGTCGTCTTTCTCTTTATGTCATCACTACTGATGTTCCGCAACCCTCAAGGTACCGATTCTCGGGTTAAACCTTATGAAGATCGTTTATTTCATGTTCTTTAAAGCGAGTGCCATCAGGATATATAGATGAGGGATATTCTAGACTCACCTTCAATTTCACTCATATCGCTTATTTCATGTCCTTCGAGGTGATGTGTCATCAACATATATATATGTATATATATGAGAGATATCCTAGGTAGACTCACCTTCAATTTCACTTACACCTTTCTTTGCATCAGCAAAACGTGGTCTATCGCCTCATTTAAATTTTGAGGGAAAATTTGAATAATCTCATTTACATACCATATTACTAAGTCGATCATATCCCATTGATTGTTAGTCATTGTCGTAGACTCACCTTCGGTTTCTCTTACACTTTTTTTTTTTTGTCAGCAAAACGTGGTCTATCGCCTCTTTTAAATTTTGAGGAAAAATTTGAATAATCTCATTTACATACCATATTACTAAGTCGATCATATCCCATTGATTGTTAGTCATTGTCGTAGACTCACCTTCGGTTTCTCTTACACCTTTTTTTTTTGTCAGCAAAACGTGGTCTATCGCCTTGTTTAAATTTTGAGGGAAAATTTGAATAATCTCATTTACATACCATATTACTAAGTCGATCATATCCCATTGATTGTTAGTCATTGTCGTAGACTCACCTTCAGTTTCTTTTACACCTTTTTTTTTTTTGTCAGCAAAACGTGGTCTATCGCCTCGTTTAAATTTTGAATGACAATTTGAATTGTCTCATTTACATGCCATAACACTAAATTAACCATATCCCATTATTTGTGAAAATAAAAGAACAGAATGTGTTTTTTGGAAAACGGGGATTGATAGGCACGTATCAATCCTTACTGGCCAAAAACAAAAAATTCAAACAAAACACAGGATATTTGGTTACGCAATGAAAACCTCAAATATGAGATTAGAAACATTGAGAACCCAAAATAAGAACAATTAACTTATAATGAATGATATGTTCTTTACAAACTCAAGTAGCACTAGCTTGGGTACAATCACTAGACAAAACTAATGAGAAGCATGTCTTCAATCTTGAACTCCTTCACTTGAACGGTCACCAACTATTGCTCTTCTTTCTTCACGGCCTCTCTATTGATCTCAAGAGAAACAATGCATATGAACAAATGATCAGGAACACTTCAACACGGAACAAGTGTTTTTGACTCTTGTGAAGAACTCACTCTTCAGCAAACAAGCAAGACTCTCCAAATTGTTCTTGCGTCTGTGGTCTCCCCTATGACCGTATATTTTATGAATATATGAGAGACCAATGCAATACTCAATCAACCAAACTTTTACCCTAATTAGACTTTTATTAGGAAAAGATCTTTTTTATTTAAGATAACCAATTAAAGACACCAAATCCTAAATCACTTAGGATTTCAATAACACGATTTAGCAAACAGAAAAATATCTTTAGGATTAAATACTTGTTATTCCCCATACTTGCCCCATAAAACAGTTTAGTCTAAAATTTTAAAATTAAATAGGTTAATCCTTATTCTCTCTAATTCTTACATAACAGGTCCAAATTCTCACATAATAGGTTTAAATTGACTATTTGACCCCTTATTTCTTTGTTAGAATTTTTTCGCTTCTTTTTTTGTTTAATTTTTTCTCTCTTTTCTTCATTTATTTTTCAGCTTCACTCTCTCTCTCTCCCCCCGTTTTAGTAATTAGCTAAAGAAGAATGGAGAAAAGAAGGAAAAAAATAAAAAATTTGAAGAAGTGGAAGAAAAGAAGAATGGAAAACAGAGAGAGAGAGAGAGGGGAGAAATAATAAATAAGAAAATAGAAAAAATTAAAAGTGAGGGGTAAAATAGTCAGTTTGGACCTATTGTGTGAGAATTAGAGAGAATAAAGACTAACTTGTTTAATTTTACAATTTTGGACCGAGCTGTTTTACGGGGTAAAGTACAGGGAGTAACAAGTATTTAACCTATATCTTTATATAAAAAATATTAAACTCAAAATATACTTTCCTAGATCAAACACTCTTTAACACACATGACTGACTCAAAAGGATACTTGAATATTTTGTATGGGAATGCCAATACACCAAGTGCAAAGTTTGTACCTACAAATTGTCAGTCATTGTCAATATGTCGCAATTTAAACTCCGGTTAGATCAATTGATACACCTTCGATACAAATACGATATTGCATACCAATTTTAATCTCAAACGCACCTATTTTATCTCATATATAATTAATAATCTACTAATAATAACCATTTGGCTCCATTAGATTATGACCACGGAAATGACGTTAATCAATTGAAATAAATTAGTTGACTGACTCAATATCATAACGAGATACAACGTGTTACATTATTTTTGACACTAAATCATTTTTAAATCTTGCCGAACTAAACTCAAATACTCAATACGTCTTGAAAATGCCCCAAATTAACTTATTTATTTATTTCTTTAGATTATAATTTTGAAGAATAATTTAAAAGAGTAAAATTGTCACTTCGAGTTCACATAGAGGTACATTACATAAGTAGTTTAAAATGCCAAAGAACCCAAAGCCATTTCAACGCACTATTAAATACCGTCGAAGACAGTTTAATGGCAGTTGAATTCCGAGTCAAACAGTGTTTTCTAGTAAGGTGATTGAGCTTTCGTTGAAGTTTTGCCAATTCAAATTTCACCAAAACAAACACCTTGGTCATTTTCAAGGAGCTGAAGACAACAGTCGAGTTAGTATCTTTAATTTGACTTGCACGCATGCATGGCCAAACTTCCTAATAGTAACTAAGATTCTTGGACAAATATGTAGAAGGCTTCTAATTGCCTCGACGATCCATCCAAAAGGAAAAGTACAAGAATTATTCACGTTAAAAATGGTTGGAAATGATATTTTTGAAATTAACTTTCTTCTTTAGTTTAAGGCAATAAACAAATTGAAAGAAGCTTCTCAACAGTTACTGTATCATAGTACGAGTAAGTATGTTTGACAAGCATTTATCCCCCACCCAATTTAAAGGGTCCAACCGTCCCACGAAATAATAAAACTTATATTTTGGATAGTTCGAGTATCCAAGCCTCCCAGAGTTCCACATTACATATTTGATGGCCTCAAATTATAACTCAACCAACATTTTGATGTTATATATTAGTATATTTATTTGCTCAACCAATATATTCATTTTTAATCTAAAATATAATTAAACTTATTTGAAAGAATTACTTATGCAATGAAAACCAGTAAAAATCAAGGACTAATTCGATTGGTATGCAATGGAGGAATGCAATGACGGACATAAAAATCTGTTACGAGACTGAACACATACGAGAAAGAGAGGAGGAAATCTTCAGTCCTCAATTCCCCTATCCCCCATGTTCATTCATTCTGATTGGTTGATATGGATTAAAAAATACTTATCTTAAACTTTGTTTCATTTTTTAATCTTTACATTCATTTTTTTTAATCCTCGTCAACCAATCAAAATGAATGGACATGGATAAGAGAATTGAGTACATAAGATTTCAGTCCAAGAGATACGATGGAATAATTCATACCTCAAGTCACATCCCACGCACAATACACGACGCAATGTGTGCTACACTGTATAATTCACCATGTATTCTGTATTCCACATTTTCAACTGTTAGGCTACTGTTTTCATGGTATTTCACGGTTAAAAAGTTTTCCAACACAATTAGTAAAAGATTAGAAAGTAGGTAAGATCGTACAACCAAATTCTCGATTTAATACGATTATTAAACAAATTTCGAGCGGTGTGTTCTTGCTCACGAGTGATTAATAAAGTCATAAACTTGGAGCTGTAACTCTTCTGGTCTGGTCAACCCTTCATTTTTCTATACTCCTCTCGAGATAAAGAATACGAACCTCTTTCTAGTTGTCTCACACTAACATTTTCTCCCCCGCGGGTCCCAACCATATCCCATCTAGAAAATTGTTCAAAGTCCATCCCTAGAAATCCTCAACCCCGTCAGAGCCGTCCGATCAGAAACCCCACTTTGACTCCTCTCTCCAAAACCCGCCCCGCCGGTCATCCGGTCACCTCTCTCCCCCTATATCAAACCCCTCACCCCCCACCACACAAAGCCTTAACTCTCTTCTCCTTCTGCTTCAACCTAAAACCTCTCTCGTCTCCTCTCATGGTTTGTTGAGCTTACTCGCCATTAAACGCAGCTTTTTTGACTTGAAATGGCGGTGGAGATGATGAGCTTTCCGAAGATGGAAGATCAAAAGGCCATCCAGGAGGCCGCATCGCAAGGCTTGGAGAGCATGGAGCACCTGATTCGTTACCTCTCTCACCAGCAACGGTCTAACCAACCCTCCACTCGCGTGGACTGCACCGACCTCACAGACCACACCGTCTCCAAGTTCAAAAAGGTCATTTCCCTTCTGAACCGGACCGGCCACGCCCGGTTCAGGCGCGGACCGGTCGCTGCGGTTCCGGCTCATCATCATCAGTTCTCTTCTTGTTCTTCTTCTCTGCCGTCCACCTCCCTCCCCTTCCCTCCCTCCCAGACCCTGAGCTTGGCTCCGGCACCCGTCACTTCCCCGGCGATTGCTCCTTCGGCTCCAGTCAAGGCTCCGGAGACTAATTTTGCTCATTCCATGACGCTTGACTTCACCAGGCCTAATGCTCTGGCCTCAAACCCTAAGTGCCCCGACATCGAGTTCAGCGTCTCGTCCAGCTCGTCGTTCATGTCGTCGGCCATCACCGGAGACAACAGCGTCACCAACGGCAAGCTCGGTCTGTTCATGGCTCCGAATCCGGCCCCGGCCGTCTCCGGCGCCAAGCCTCCTCTCTCCGCCGCGCCGTTTAAGAAGCGGTGCCACGAGCACGACCACTCCGACGATGTCTCCTGCAAGTTATCCGGATCCGGATCCGCTTCCGGGTCGGGCAAGTGCCATTGCTCCAAGAGAAGGTAAACGCAACACTGACCCGATTTAGTTCCTTTTTTTTTGGCTTTTGAATTTCCGATACGAGTTAAATCGTCCGAGTTTAGAGTCAACGCGTTAGGTAGGAGGGCCCATGAATGGGCAAGGCACGCGTTGACGCGAACATGATAAGATGCCTTTGCTGAAATGTCTGACTTTGAAATTGTACACTTTTGTCTTTTTACCTACGCGTGGGTTAAAAGACTTTGATTTGATTAACTTTGACCGGCGACTTTGATTCCCCAATATTTTCTTTTCCTTTTTTTAATAATTATTCCTTTTTTATTACAGGAAAAATCGGGTGAAGAAAACAATCCGAGTCCCGGCAATTAGTTCAAAGATCGCCGATATTCCGCCGGACGAGTACTCCTGGAGAAAGTACGGCCAGAAGCCGATCAAAGGCTCACCTTACCCAAGGTACTTTACCCAATTCATATTATTATAAGCTTTTAGCTATATTCAAAATATCTTCGAAACTATTTTTGTGACGAAACTCATGTATTTGTGATTTTGTTTTTGTAGGGGTTATTACAAGTGTAGTACAGTGAGGGGGTGTCCGGCGAGGAAACACGTGGAGCGAGCACCGGACGATCCAGCGATGCTGATTGTAACGTACGAAGGGGAGCATCGTCACGCGCCGGAGAATATGAGTGGCGGAGTTGGGATGGTATTCGAGTCAACGTGATAGGGAAAGTGGGTGGAGGAATAGGGTTCTTGCTTTGTTTTGTGAAAGGTTGAAGGAGTGGAGAGGATGGATGTAAATTTTTTCGTTTTTTTTTTTAATTAATTAATTAGGATAATGGGGCAGAATCTCAATCTGTCATTAATCAAATTAAAATTTAATTTTACTCTTTCGTTTCTTCATCTGCCACTTGTGATTGTTTTGAGGTGAAGAAAGAGGGGCATCCAATGTGCATCGAAAGTCAATAAATTATAAAAGAAATTAGGGAGGGGAATCATGATGACTTGGATATAAAGATTACGGGTCAATTTGTTTATAATTTTGATTAGGTTTGATTACTTAATTGAAATGAATTGGTGACAGTTGGGTGGAACCGGAATGTTTATGTTATTAAAAGTCAAAAGAAGGCTCATCTGCCTTGGTGGTGGGCGTTAGACACTGGCTATTAGGTCTTTGATTGAAATCTTTAATCGACATTTTGTAGTGAATGAATTTGTAACATAGGTATCCAATAGAGATGTGGATTGAACCCAGATATTTAGAAGGTCCATCATAGTGCGCGACCAATTGAACTGCATCCCAAGTTTGGTATGGTAATCATTTTGTTTTCTGTCTGTATATCTAGGATCCCTTTATACGAAGCAGAATCATTTTTTAATAAATTTTGGGGAGTTACCGACCTGGGTACATGAAAAATTCTCAGTGTCGAGAGAGATATGAGATTCCATCAGTATGGAAAAAAGGAGGAGATGCTCATGCCTTGGGACAAGTGGAAGGGAAGGCTAATATGGTCTTCTTCCTTCTCAGAGGTCGTTTCAGCAAAAAAATACCGATTTGACTCCTAGGCGAAATAAAATTCTTTCAAAAGTGGAGGCTATGAAGGAGTACAGTAAAGATGAGAAAGTAAGAAATCACCTCTAGGAGACGTAACTTTTCTAAATCAACCCAGTCTTCTTAGTAAAAAAAGAAAACTACGGCTTTCCACGTAGGTGGAATATCCGCTTTATTGAGCACGGTTCAATGTACCTTAGAGCAAGTCCACCGGTCTCTACTTGACCGGGCACCAGCTCATAATTAATGATGTGTTGCCCAACTAAAGGAATTTTCGTCTTCCACCGATGGATTCTTCACCAGCCAAAACTTGGCTTTGCATGACCAAGGTGAAACAAAAGGGCAAGGCCCTGACAAAACTCCTGACCATTCAAGCAAACGCTCCAGCTCGGCCCGCCCCCCACGTGGTTGACGTCAACCACTGACTCCATCTTACCAGACGCGCTGGAAAAGAGAGTGGACTGCACGGAAAAAGCAGGAGCCGCCTTTCCGCTTGGGGGTCACGATTTTGTCCTGTAGTGCCAAACAAGGACGAATGGTACTGCGCCACGTGTCCAACAACCGTTGTATGAGGAGAAATTTGATTCCAACGGTCTTAAGCTGTATGAACAGTTAAAATCGATGAACAGTTTTGACCGGTCAAGAAAAAAACGGGTGGAAACCCATGTCCAGTGGCAGTGAATAGTAACTTGACTGGTCGAATTCTTGACTTCTCGACTTTGTCTTTTCTTGACTACGGGTGAACTTGCTCTTAGTAAAAGATCGAAAAGAATGCATTGGATGGATGCCCGGGCATTGAGAAACTGGTCTGCTATCCTTACCTTCCACCAATCAGCCAATTATGTTATCCTTGCCTTTCAACCAACCCCTTCGATTCCGCTTATGTCCTTCTCTCGCCTTCTGCTTTACTTGACTAAACCCCACCTATAACTTTAGGGCAGGTGTGCATTAGAACATGGAAAAAAGCATATTCGTTCACCTCAAAAAATATTATGACGTGTGTCGTTTGTGATCGTAGTATGATTAGTCTGATAGTGTCATAGTACATACACTCATGCAAGAAAGTGGAATTGGTCGGGCTAAGGTCACTATGATCGGTCTTTCCGGATCAGAGTTAGTGGGCTTGCCTCTTTCTTTCTTTCTTTGGTGTACCATTCTTAAAATTTATGGGAATACCAACGAATAAAAGCATTAGAGTTCTCAAACGTATGACTTGCACTGCATAAGCTACGTTTGGAAAAGTTTATAAGTAGCTTAAATTAAAAGCAATGGAACAGTACATGTTTGGTAAAACCGAAAACAGCTGCTTCTTCTTCTAAGCCAGAGCTCTTTTAGAGCCAAAATCATAAGTTTTGTTAAAAAATCTAGTTTATCAAACACTCAGCTGTTTTATTTAACAATAACTTATTCTCATATCCCAACATTAGTTAACTTGTCTTACAGGCACATTCATACCAAACTGGTCCTATAAAAGCTCAATACAACTAGTTGTCATCAAACTCCAAAGAAAGAAGAAATAAAATTGCCTTACCCATTTGGCCATTTATAATAACTTTTGAGTTTACAGAATATTGAGGGTTGACTTGAGATATCTGACTTCACGAGGGATAGGATGAGTAGAGATGACAACTTCATTTCCTAGTTTAGAATTGGAAATAAACAATGGGCTCAGTCGTTGAAACTTGCTAATGACTCTGGGGCCTCTAGGCCATACTAATTGCTGGACCACTAAACAGAACCTAATTGGATTGGAAATAAGACTTTTATAAGACTAGTGAAGTTTACTGTTCTTTTGACCCCAAAAAAACAGTTACCTTTCTTTCGTCAAATGGGATGGGGCATCTGTTGAATTTGGGCTCAAAACCCAATAGGATAGTCCCATAGTGAATCAAAATGAGGCGACTCCTGTCACTAGTGGGGCTTGACGATGGTCGATAGTGGTATAGATTATAGAACAATCTTGTGAACTATATTTGACACAACTAGCATTTCAGAGGAGTCGAATCCCTTGTGTATTTCAATTTCGCCTATTTATTTGGTTAGAAGATTTGAAGATCGAGAATAAGTACTCTCCGAATAACTTCGAGATTAAATGCGAAAAGGGAAAAATATTTCCCCCTTTTCGGACTTGTTTCACTCCAATTTCAATGGCCGTATTCCGTGAACAAAACTTGGGTTTAAGAGTCTTGATGCAGCTCTTGAACTTGAAAGACAAGCTTGGGTGTTAAGAAATTGTCACATATTGTTTGAGCATTTGCTGAAGTAAGCATAGTTTCTGGTTTGATGATCTTTGCAGGAGATAGAGACAGTGCATTCATGGTGAGTAGCCCAGCTAACAGAATGAGACATTCATAAAAAACTCTGCAATTTGTTGAAGAGGGGATAAAAGAAAACCATCACCCTCCTTTATTTAACATTCATAAACAGCTTGGAGTTTCATTGTCATGCGTCCCCAAGATTGGAGAAATTTACAAGTCTTAGAGGTAATGATTTTTACATTATGATCAGATGAATGAAAGAAGAGGGGAGATTAATGTAATAATTTTGTTCATTTGCTGAAAGAAACAGTAGAATATTCTTCATGTCTTTCTGCTTTAGAGTCGTACACTTTATCAGTTATTCATTTACTTTTTCTATCTTTGTGCAGTGGACAGTTGGAGTTGGGGTAACAATTCGATTAGAATAGAACTAGATGAAGAGAAAATTCAATCAAAAATTACTCAAAAGGATGGATACATTACTTACTAAGAAGAAATTGTAATAAAATTAGGACAGGCTTTTCTATTTTCAATTGTTCTAAGAGAAAAAATTAAAAATGTGTGTTAGTATTAGTTACATTTTTTTCTCATTGTTTTCTCTCCATGTGATTACTAGCTTCACTGTCTATTATATGTCAATCTCATGTAGAAGATGAAGGAACCACATCTTCCCATGTGAATATGATTTGTTTTTGGTATTTGTGAATACACAGGACTAGAAACAACAAATTTGGCCAAATGATGGTACAACCATGTTACACATTTCTATTTTATTTGGAATTGTTGTACTAACCTCTTGACTTTATAACATAGTGCCCCAACAAAAGATAAACTTTCCTTACAACTTTACACAGTCAGGAGACCAGGAGAGTATCGCTTTCGACAGAAAAAAAAAAAAATTCAGTCGCAAATACCATTCAATATAATGTGTAATTATATAAAAACAAATTCGTCAAATTATAAACATACTTTAATTGAGAAAGATACGTTATTATCTAGAAGAACAAATCAATGTCTACTTATCATAACAGTCTTTTAATTTTTCAAACCTCCCATAGCATACTCATTACAACTGTCTATTTCACTCCTTCTCCAGTCTAAACCCAACAACAAGGCAGCCACCTAAATATGCTGACCAAAAATAAGTTCTGTTTCAAAATCAAAAGATTTATTAAATTAAGTATACTGGCTTCTACTTGTCATTGTGTAAAGTGATTCATTATTTGAAATTTCAACATCATAGAGTGGAGGCTGAAAGGTAAAGACTAAAAGAGCCTGTAAAGCAAAAAATAATAAATAAAAATAAAAAAATAAAAAATAGAGTTTGGTTTTGCTGGCAAATCTTATTTCTTAAGAGACTAGAACCGGGTTTAATTACAAGAGAAAAGGGTTTACGGTTTTTGCCTTACTGTCAACCACTTCGGCTCTTCTCGGCGGACACTGCGAAAAATAGCAACCTGTAAAGTGCTTCTCTCAGACTCTGCTCTCATTCCCATTCACTAAATTAGCGTTTCTGTATCAACCTCTCTCTCTTTTTCTCTGTCAATTTGAAGAGCCAGTTCAGAATCTGATTCAAACTCGGCCCTGGATCTCTCTTTTACTTAAAGTAAGTTTCTTTTCTTGCTTGTGTTGATTTTCTTTACTGGGAAGAAAAATCTGGTTTTGGGTTTGGTTGAGTAAAGTTTTGGTCTTTTGTTTCTTTGCGTCTTGGGTTTTGTTAGTTGTGAAATTTGGTGAACACCCAGATGAGGTTTTGTTAGAAATTGGGAGAATCATGCTTTAGAGATGAATAAAGTTTGAAACTTTTGTTTGAATTTAGCTGCTTTACTCTTTTTGTTTTTTTTTTTTTTTTTTTGCTCCTAATTTGAGTGAGGCTTGGAGTTTCAGAGATTTGATAATTGGGGTTTTTGGTTTGATTAGGATTTGAATGGCGCATTCGGTGAGTGACAAGAGTGTTCAGAATTTGATATCTGCAAGCAAGTCATTGAGGCTGAGCTTACAGAAATCACAGGGGTTGGGGTTGGCTTTAGAGAAGGCAGGGTCCAGATTTGAAGAGATTAACCAGAGATTACCGTCTCTTGAAGCTGCGGTTCGGCCCATTCGGGCTGATAAGGAGGCCCTTGCTGCTGTTGGAGGTCACATTAATCGCGCTGTTGGCCCGGCCGCAGCTGTGCTTAAAGTGTTTGATGCTGTTCATGGGCTCGAAAAGTCTCTGTTATCAGATCCGAGGAGTGATCTTCCGGGGTACTTATCGGTGTTGAAGCGTCTGGAAGAGGCTTTGAGGTTTCTGGGTGACAATTGTGGGTTGGCAATTCAGTGGTTGGAGGATATAGTAGAGTACTTGGAGGATAATGCGGTTGCAGATCAGCGGTATCTTTCGAATCTGAAGAAGTCTTTGAAAAGTCTCAGAGAATTGCAGAGTGATGAGGGAAAGGCTTATCTTGATGGGGGGCTTTTGGAGGCTGCGTTGGACAAGTTAGAAAATGAGTTCCGGCGGCTCCTTACAGAACATAGTGTGCCACTCCCAATGTCGTCGTCATCATCACTGGGAGAACAAGCCTGCATTGCGCCATCACCATTACCTGTTACGGTAATCCAGAAGTTGCAAGCTATTATTGGAAGAATGATTTCTAATAATAGACTTGAGAAGTGTATATCTATTTATGTTGAAGTTCGAAGTTCAAATGTAAGGGCAAGTTTACAAGCTCTGAATTTGGATTACCTTGAGATATCAATTGCGGAGTTTAATGATGTGCAAAGCATAGAGGGGTATATAGCCCAATGGGGAAGGCATTTGGAGTTTGCAGTGAAACACTTGTTTGAGGCCGAGTATAAGCTGTGCAATGATGTCTTTGAAAGGATTGGTTTGGACGTGTGGATGGGTTGTTTTGCGAAGATTGCAGCTCAGGCTGGTATCCTTGCATTCCTACAATTTGGGAAGACTGTTACAGACAGCAAGAAAGATCCGATAAAGCTTTTGAAGTTGTTGGATATATTTGCATCTCTGAACAAGTTGAGACTTGATTTCAACCGGCTTTTTGGGGGAGGAGCATGTGTTGAAATCCAAAACCTGACAAGGGACCTTATTAAGAGTGTCATTGATGGAGCCGCTGAAATTTTTTGGGAACTTCTTCGTCAGGTGGAGTTGCAAAGGCAGAACCCACCTCCTCCAGATGGGAGTGTTCCAAAATTGGTCAGTTTCATTACTGATTATTGCAATAAACTGCTTGGGGATGATTATAAGCCAATCTTAACTCAAGTTCTGATTATCCATCGAAGTTGGAAGCATGAAAAGTTTCAAGAGAAACTCCTTATTAATGAGGTTCTGGAAATTGCCAAAGCGATTGAGCAAAACTTGGAGGCTTGGATAAAGGCGTATAACGATCCCTCAAAGGCGTATGGCGATCCCTCCTTGGGGCACCTTTTTGCAATGAACAACCACTGGCATCTGTACAGGAGCCTAAAAGGAACTAAGCTGGGAGCTCTTCTGGGGGATCGCTGGTTAAGAGAACATGAAGATTACAAGGGCTATTATGCCGAGTTATTCTTGAGAGAGAGCTGGGGGAAACTTCCTAGTCATCTGAGTAGAGAGGGTCTAATTCTCTTCTCAGGTGGTCGTGCGACTGCCCGTGATCTTGTCAAAAAGAGACTGAAAACTTTCAATGAAGCCTTTGATGAAATGTATAAGCGGCAGTCAAATTGGATAGTGTCAGATAAAGATTTAAGGGAGAAGACATGCCAGCTGATAGTGCAGGCAGTTGTGCCTGTTTACAGAAGCTACATGCAGAATTATGGCCCCTTGGTTGAGCAAGATGCGAGTTCAAGCAAGTATGCAAAATATTCAGTGCAGACTTTGGAGAAAATGCTCATGTCTCTCTTTCAGCCAAAGCCTCTGAGATATGGCAGTTTCAAAGGTAGTAGGCAGCTGAGTGGGAACTTCAACAATGCAGTAAAAGATCTTCGACGCACTACCTCTGCAGCTGTATGATTATCCAACTATATTGTTTGTTGTGGAATCCTCGACAGGACTATCCTTCCTTCCAGATGGTTAGCCCTCATCTTGTACATAATGACCTCCTCAGTGCCTGGAACTAAATCTTGCTATCCTATTGCCCGAGAATTCTCCAACATGTGGAGACCTTGTAAGTCATCTGAATCTGATGAACCTGTTTGCACTGCCTGGTGGAGTTCTAGATCCCCTTGCTCAGTGATGAACAAAATAACACCATCCCTTTTGGATCCCAGCGTAGATAATATATTCAGGTATAGCCATCCATTCTTCTGTCATTGGAATCATTAGTTGGGTTACTGAGGTTAGGCAGCGGTACAATTCTTTGATATAAAGTGCATCAAAAAGTCTAGCTGTGATTAAGTTATATTTACTATTTATCTGGAGAAGGTTATAATCCAGTCACCTTCCTGAGGTGGTTGTTTTTTGTACTATGTAATGAACATTGTTGAAAACTTGAAATTGTATAACAGCCCTGTACTACTGGAATATTGTAAACAATAAAAGTTTCTACCCCTCGTTTCAAAATGGGACCTGTTTTGTGTTGTTTAATTTGGCTTTGTAGTAGTTTCTAGCTGGAGACTTTTTGTTTTACTTTTCTGCCTTGTATTCTTGATCATGAAAGCATTGGCCGAAATTGTTTGTCTTGAAAGAAATGAGTGCTCATTCATTGATTTTACCATCGGATGTGCAAGGATTTTTGGTTGTATCAAAACCCTCGAATATATCGTTAATAACCCACTTTTGATCCCAAAATTTAACTTCATTTTGCATCAGCAAATATATTTGGTCATCTGTTGCACCTTAAGCCTTGTCAAATACTCAAAATTGATGAAAAAATTGTTCATTTTGTTAAAAAACAAAAATATATCCTTTTCTTATCAAGCAAATCACCTAGTATGGTAAGGTTGGTCAGTGACCTAGTATGAAATTCCATGTTTAGCGTTTGAGTACTAACTCTTACCAGTTTGTGGCCAGTAGATTTGAGGAGTTTTTGCGACAGAGAATAAGATACCCTTATAGACCTCAGGTTACTGACTCACGTATTGTCTTGCCACCTTACTCCCACTTGAAAAATTAAAAGGACTTTTCAGATTTTTCTGATATAGGACATTGATCGGATGAAAGAACCTTTTTACACCTGGCCCAACACGGGTCCCCAAAACGTTTTGGTTTGCTCAGTCCCGCTCTTATTCGGTTCTCGGTGGTAGTGGATCTCACTCTGTTGCTCACGACCCTCCTCGCTCTTCAATTTCTAGTGTTTACCTTTCTGTAAAGGCTTCGAATTTGTTCAGGTATTGAGTTCTCTCACATAATATATATAACATTTTCTTTTCCAAGTGAAATCCCCGTATATGAAAGAGTGAAAAAGTGCTTTCGCTGTTGTGAAATAAGAAGCCTTCATTTGCGTGTAGATATATATGATTTTCATTTGGATTCATTTTCTTATGCTCATTACAAGGTATACGTTGTTTCTACTGAAATAGCTTAGATTTGTAACAGTAGCAATGGCCAAGGAATTACCCGAAGATATTATAGAGAATAACATCCTGACAAGTCTGCTGTCTGCCGGTCAAATCCTTAATCCGATTCACCTGCGTTTCGAAACGGTCGTTATGTTATACCGTACAACCCCAAATTCGCCAAATCCCACTTCAGATTAGCTTCTGACCACAAATCCATCACTCACAGAATCCTCGTCAGCAGCAACGGCTCTCCTCAGCTCAAGTCCCTAGACTTGGAGTCTCGTTGTTCGGACACGGTTAGGAGGCTGCATTTCCCATTCGAGCAGGTTGCTGCAGACGAGGATTCTGTGAGTGATGTTTTGTGTTTGTAGCATTGGATGAGAGGTTTAACATCTGGAAGACTGGAACCCATCGACTCGATACTTAAAGAAACTGCATGCCTGACATGACATTGGTGCTAGTTGTTTGTCGGCCACTGACAACTACAAGGTTCTGGCAGGCTACATGCTTAGAGGTCAAGAGGAGGGGGAGGATAATGGCGAGGTGGTCCACAGTTTCTCATTTGGAGAATGATTGAAGTTCATAACCTGGGGAGCTATGTCTTTCCTATACTTGACGGGACTCTTTCGAATGAGGCACTTCACTGGCTACATGGATACAGCAATTCCAGATATGATCTGGTTGCTTTTGATTTTGGCTGAGGAGTTCCGGATAATGCAACAGCCGAATGTTGATGAAGTTGGTTGGAGTTTGTATAGGAGTCATCTTGGGGTTGTTGGAGGGTGCCTCTCTGTATCGAGTTATACAGATGGGACTTTTTGCTTGTGACGTACCCTTTTGATTTTTGGGTGATGAGAGAATACGACGTGCGTGACTCAAGCTTGGACTAAGCTTTTTAACCTGAATTTTTCCAACTTGCCTGTGCAGCTATTGCTTGACAAATCACCGTGTGGTTTGTTTGTTACGGAAAGTGGCACAGTTGGCATTAAATGGACTGGCAACGTGATTTGGTTCATTGAGGATTGATCGTAAAGAAAAAGAATAGCTTGGCCTGTATATGATTGAGGGGAGCCGATTTTCCACGGTTGAACATGAAGATAGTCTAATATGGATCAGAAAGAAATTGTCAAAAAGACTAAAACCTCATCTCGAAGCCAAAAAAGCTGAAGCTGTGAGGAATGTTCGCTCTTTTAATTCAAGCGCTGGAATGGTTAGGCACTCTTCATTTTGACTCTGATTTCATGGATTTGAATACTATTCGTTTGTCATCTGCTAATCTACCGAACCAGTTATTGATTACTCTGTCTTCCAATGATGCCTTTGAACACATGATTGTGAATTCCTAACAAAAGAAATGGAGTTTCTAGTACCCTTTTTATGAATGCATGCTTGATGCTCGACTGGCTTTTTGACAAATGTATTCTTTGGAAATTTTGCTAAATGATGGCCATGGCGGTCAATCTTATGGGATTAATTTCAGGCCTTGGTTTAGGCGTGGTTTCTAGAAATTAGATAGTTAGCTTCCTACGCAGATGTATGTAATATGCAGTAGTTTGTTACAACTTAGAAGACATCAAAGACGTACAGGCATCCTTTGGCCAGCATAGGATACCATTTCTCATGGAGTTTTTAAGAAATACCCTACTACAATCGAAAATTCAAGATGGTTTTGCTTGTGATTTGAAACGAGGTTGCAAAGAATTCTCTCCTGTCCCTTTTGTTTTCTTGATTTCTGTTCTTCCTAT
This sequence comes from Rosa persica, assembly GCA_025331145.1. NCBI lineage: Eukaryota > Viridiplantae > Streptophyta > Magnoliopsida > Rosales > Rosaceae > Rosa > Rosa persica. The sequence goes on along the minus strand of WFKR01000006.1, from coordinate 47,164,137 downwards.
TGTTTGCATGTAGCACTAGAATGTCTCTCAGGACACTCGCAAGAATGACGTCAGACCAGTCATCGTTTGTTATGATGTTTGTGATGGTTATTGAAATCGTCAGTCCATATTGGTGACCAATCTGAGTCGCTCGATTTGCTAGCTCTTACGAGTTTTAGTTTGTCATTTCAAATAACCACGATTTACGTAAGGTGTGCTTTCTACCAAGGCCGAGTCAATGGAATTTAACTACAAGCAGCAGCTTTCCTAGCTGTTTGACTCTATATCAATACAGATAAAAATTGAATAAATGATTAGATTGCTTCTTGTTTGTATGCCTGCCAAGTTGCTATTTAAACCTGAGAAATCAACTCAACTATTGTGGTTCATGCTTTGAAACTCAAACAGCGGCATGTGAGGTTTGCATCAGTACTTTTCTGATGAACATTGAAGTTAACTTTTGGGATCAAAAGTGGTTGGTTAAACACAGACCAACCTGTTTCATGCGTAGCTTTTTGTCCTTGTTAGGCTAGGTTGGTAAGACTTTTTTTTTTTTTTTTAAATAATCAAAGAATTTCACTCTTATCCTTACGGTGACTTGAACTCATGACTTCATCATTAGATAGTGGGTACGCTAACCACGGAGCTAACTAGCTTGGTAAGACTTGAATTGGTGTGTTCTACATGTTTTTCATCAGGAAAATTACAAATCTGAAACTCTCTGACTTTAGGATGATAAAAAAGCTGGGGCCTTTCTTGCATGATTGGAATTAATCAACCTTTCTCACTGGGCCGGCTTTGATGTAACACTTCCGGGTTTGGACTATTTTGGCTTGAAGAATGTGCCCCTAACTGAGAAGATGTTAATAAGATATCTTATCCAACATTATCGAGATAAAAATATCACTAACAAATAGATAGTGATAATATTCTAGTCGGCTCCAATTTTTTTATTGTTCCACACTTCAACCCTTTGCTAGGCCGACATCTTAGACATTGGTTAAAGTCTCCCTTGAATCATATTTAACAACTTGAGAAAGCAGTAATGTGAATGTTATCTAACATTGGCTGTTTATCATTTTACTTGTACCGAAATCTTTTCCTACTAAAGTCCTCATTTCTTCATATTTTTATCTCATCCACTTCGCAGTAAACACGAAAAGGAATACACTCATATAGCGTTCCACACTTTTCCGTTTTCCCAAATGTGACTTTCAACAATTTCAACAATGTCAACAAGAATATTGGATTGAAATTGTGCAATTTTCTCTATGAAAATAGTGTTTTTGCCATGAAAATTGAACAAAATGTAGTTTAGTCAATTTCATGTAAGAGTGCATGTTAAAATGATTAATTGCTTACGCGTATGTATGATAGAAGTATGTTTTACACACAAATCAGAAACAATGATTTCTATCTCATTTTGTCTTTTCTTGAAAGTTAGGTTTTCATACTGTCCGGAAGGAAAATGTATGATGACTAGGAAGACCATGACCATAACGATACGAATTGCCATTAATATTCCGATAATGAAACATGCATTACATAGTTGATACACATTTCTTTCCAAGTCCTTTTGGTTTCCATATTGGAGGATTGGGGACGAGGACTGAGAATGGGTCATGTTTCAATTTTAAAGTTACCCATTAGTTTGCTTTCTCTAAAACTCACAATTATGCATTTTCTTAAATCATACACTTATATCAATCAACTCAACTCTGTTATCAGTTATTATTTTCGTATAAATCAGTATCCGTTTCATCTATATAAATTTGGTTTTGTTTTACAGTTTTTAATGGGTACCATTTTGACCTAGAAATCAAAATAAAAAAGGGTTTTGAGATCTTAGAATACAGAATATTATATGTGTGAGGTTCTGGTTTTTCCTCAAAATTTTAAAATAAAATGCCATGTTGACCCTTAAGACATTTTTACAATCTTACGGGCAATATTAAAAGTCCTTTGCTTAAATTATTGATCATCCATCTAATTAATTAACTAGTTTATCTAAAAAGATAAGGCGGATTTGCAGATGGGTATGAGCTAGCATTACCATTGGTCAGTCTTCTCAGCTTGACCTCGTACGCACCAATCAAATTATTTTGAATTATATATAATTTTCTTATTTAGCAAGCCTAGGTTAGAATATCTGTCTGCCAATAAGGCAAAGTCCACCTTAGTTAACACTTAACAACTTAAAAAATCGCTGTTTCTTTGTGTGAAAGTTGTGTTAATGGTCCATAATCCAGGTCCTCAAGGCATAAACAAATGACGCAAAATCTTCTGTGCTTTTGCAAATCCAGATCTCTCGCTTTTACTGAATCAGCCAAATGTGTTGTACATTTTAATTGTTATTAATGTTTTGAAACATGCTACGTAAGTTATAAACTAGTCGAGTTGTTACTGGTACGTACTGAAATTCATAAAATATGTATATCATACTTTTTGAGATGCTAACTTCTTTCAAAACTAATTCTACAAAAAAATGAATGTTTATGTTCCTAAATTAATCTACAATATAGTTTTTTTTTTTTGAACAGTGCTGGGGATCCCAAATTATTATACCAAAATTGTATCCCAAATGACATGACAACTGCCATGTAATCACATGTGACTAGATAATTTCCTATGTGTATTTATGAAAATTAGGTCTTCAAGGACAAAATTATTAGAAATAATATTGTGAATTAAATCTCTAATTGGCCAAAAGGAAGAAGATGAAGAACTAGATATGCCCTGCAATCAAATAATCAAGTTGCCCACAATCCCAATACACAACCCTACATTCACAAGCAATCATCATCCATCTTTGATACAAAGTACTCCTCAATTTGGATTGCCTCCAATAGGAAGAGATAACGTGAAAACCACATTTGGGATCATTAGATCTAGAAAGAGGCTGATCACACTGGGTATTGCAATGGTGAGACTTAGGTCTATGAATTCTGTAGAAAGAGAGATTGAGCAAGAGATTTTATTCATTAGATTTCTTTGATAGTTTTCACTCACTTCAAAGACATTTAGTCTCCTTCTAAATCAAGTGGATTAATTACCTGGGAATGTACCGGTAATGGTGGCTTAGGGTTTTAAAACAATGTTTTTATTTGTTAAGAAAAAAATAATAATACAAACTAAAAGTAATTATTGGAGACAAGTGGAATTATAAAGTGATGATATGGCAGTTGCCATGTCATTTGGTATGTAAGTTTGGTAAAAAAAATTTGGGATCTTTAGCATTTTACATTCTTTTTTCTTCAATGGCCCTAATTAGATTAGTTGTCATAATTTGGCTTTTTTGCCCTTTGTTTAATCAAAGGTTTCTTTCTTTCTTACATTTCAACTTTAGCTGTAATTTACCCCTTAATTAATTCCCCAAGATCGGATTTGTGTGCCTCATTGGTCGTCCAAAATTGATAAATTTGAATGAAAAGGATCCATGTGATGATGATATTGCCAATTGCATTATCAACCACAGCTTAGATAATTAGTCACATTCATTATTGAAGTGAATTCTAGACAACTTCTTATCGGGACCTCATAAATCATATCCCCTATGGGTTTTCATTGCTTTGCTTTAAATATTCCCTTGTTGCTATTATTAAAGCTAATCCAAAGGACCAAAACCTAACCATTGTGTGGTTGTTTTGGGTGGCGACTCGATCGAGTAAAGATCATATTATTGGAGCCCCTAATTTATATGACATGATGTGATATGACCCAATGGCTTACGAGGACAAGAAGAAGATGCCAATGGAGGTCAATACCCCAAATTTAAATTTAACCCCATTTTGAATTTACTAATTGTGTTCGAATATAGTAGGCCTGTGTCATTTTCACCTTCATATATGTACGTAGGTCATAATCCCGTTGTTCATGTTCAAGGTATGTAATATCACTAATATGATACCGTGAGTTAGTGACTTATGGGTACATCAATAATGTCAATTATTAAGTCAGAAACATATAACTAATAAAGTAATGAAAGTCTAAAAAAGAAAATACATTAAAAACATAATGATGAGAAATATCATCTCGATATACCTAGCAAATGTCACAACTTATAACATTATATAGCATATGGTGTTTCACCACTCCTATGAATCTTACCAATTTAATTGATCGCTACTATTATACATGAGTTGCCCTATACCATTCTGTATAGTAGCATAAATGTTTATTTTGTGGGTATAAAGTTTTGAGTTCGACTCAGACTAGTTATTCTACTTTTTTAGAATCTTAATCGTTATATTATTAGTTGTTTATTGACGTTTCTATTTAGAAAAAAAAAGTTTTTTTTTTTTGACACGTTCCTTTCAGATTATTCGCGGTATCCCAAAGGTTTTTAGACCCTGAGATTAATCCGTTGGGGGTCCGGATAGCTAACAAAATATTGCAACCCCTCTCCTAACCACATTTATAATTCAATAAATAATATTAAATAACCAACTTAGCATTTGAACAAAGGACATGAGGATTCTATATCTTGAATGTTCCCGTAATGGAATTCAGTACATCAATTGAATCACTTATCGTAATTAAAATAATAAGAGCTTGAAGATAACCGCACTGATCATCTTTTAATATATATATATATATATATAATAAGAGCTTTGAATTAAAAGAATGCATAAAATGATAATTGACGTTTCAACTTTCAAGATCATTTGGTTGTTAATCATCCATATATTTTGTAATAATAACTATGTAATTAATTAACGGGTCCACCAAGAAAATCCAGCTCGTAATAAGTCAGTAGAGATATTCGTATCTGTTTAAGGCAACATGGATAAGGATGTATTTATAACTCCCTCATTCTGCCTTAACCGACAATGATAAATAGGATTATAATACTTGTTATTTCTTAATTAACAGATACATATTTAATCTGGATAACATTGTTATATGTTGGATACACAGCCCCAAAACTTTTGTTTGTATTTTGTACCTTTGATGTACCTTTGAGTTCCTATTTTGCCCCGACGATGATACACCTCCATGTTCACCCCAAATTGGGATTCCCATTGTGAATTAATCACTAAAAGATCAACACAAGATCTGGTGTAGATCACAGCTTTAAGAGAAAAGGAGTAGAGTTCAACCATACTTGATGGAACCTTGAAAAATAACCTACAGATCAATTCTTTCTTGGCAGACCGTCATCCGCTCACTGCGTAGTTAGTCACTTAGTTGCATAGAAAATGAAGAAAAACAAATTAAAGAAGAGTTGCAACAATTTGGAAGATAAGTCTTTGAGAAGGTTTAGAGAAAATTGACCAGATGAAAAATAAAGGTGGAGGAGAAGACAAAGCTTTGATTCTCTTCTATCCTATACTCCCAACCCATCTGTTCGCAACCTCCATACGCCATCTTTTTATTTTTTTTTTATTTTTTTTTTCTGGTTTTGGTTCTCAGTTTGTTAGGGCATTATGGGATTTAATTTTTGCAAAAAAAAAATGGTGAGAGATTGGTATGTGTATTTAGAAAAAAGGTGTAATACCCGCAATTTCCATTTTAAATTCGAGTAATTGTATCGAATGATTATTATGCGATTTCACGATTTATGTTCGATAATAATTCATTTTTACAATTATCGAAGTTTCGAAACATTTATTTTAACGAAAAGCTCGAAATGCTCGATTCGAGTAATCGACTTTTTCTACGTACAAAATTTGGAGAAACTTCCTTCATGAAAGTTGTAGAGCTCGTCGATACGAGTTCGTACACGTGCAGAACACGAAGATCGGATTTTTTCTGAATTAGTTATCGATTTAAGAAGTTTTTCTGAAACTAGTATAAATAGGAAAAAACCCTAGCTAATTTTTCAGAAAACTATCATTTGGTCCGGCCTCCTTGCATTTTCTGAAAAACACTATTCATCATCCCTAACCTCCGTTCCTCGACCAAAATCGTCCGAAAAGGAGAGAAAACTTCTCCTTAATTGTTCTCCCTCCACAGACCACCTCTCGACCTCAAACCAAGTCTCAGGCATTCGTCTCGAGCTGCTCTAGCTCCCGGAGGCAGTTTTACAAGGCGGCGCGGCCTGTGGCGGCGGCGGCACGGCCCGAACAGAAAACCACCGATTTCGGTTCGAGCTTGATATCTCGAGCTACACTCCACCATTTCACTTGATTCTTGTCTCATTGAGATCGCCTCAACTTCCTCTACAAGCACCAAGAAGGACCGGAACTGGGTCGAACGTTTTCACGTTCGTCGGAGCTCGACCCGAACGGATCAAAATACCGAAACTTTCCATCAAGATATCTCGAGCTATACACGATCGTTTCTTGTGATTCTTGGCTTGTTGAGTTTGCAAGGAAGTTCTGAACAAGTTTCTAGAAGGGATCGGGGCCTGAGGTTGCAGTTTTCACGTCGGTTTTCAAGCTCACCGGTTTCTGCATTTTTTCCGGCCGCCGACTGTAAATCGGTAATTTCGATCCCTTCCCGTCATTTTTAGGTCTTGTGCTAGTTATGAAAGTTGCTCAGAATGATGAAACGAAGGGGACAAGCTCGGCCCCGACACCATTGGCGGTGGTCGGTGGCGGCTCTGTCCCTAACTCCGGCGGCCTTTTCCGGCCACCTCCGGAGGTCTAAAATTTGGTTTCTGTCCATTTTATGATTCTATGTTTCGATACGATCATTTCGGCGTATTATACGTATTTTTCGGATATCGTATGAATTAGTTATGAATTTTGTGATTTCGATCGATTTCGGTCGTTAGATTTTTGATATGTGAAATTATGACCGTCGGATGAACTTGTAAATTTGTTATGATGATCATATGACTGTCCCAGAGGCTTTGTGTGGTCATGGGTGAAGATCCGACTGTTGGATCTTCGTATATGTGAAAAACGGTAATTAGGGGAGCGATTCGTGAGAAACCGCTCGTCGGATTTTAATGTAAATTAGAATCTAGCGGTTAATTAGTAGTTAAATTATGTGTTGAAATTGTTGGCTAAATTCGAATCACATTTGATTAGGTGATTGACGAATTTTATTTGAGTGGGCTATTCGGCGTTAATTATAAATTATAATTATATTGAAGACGCAGCGGGAGTTTCGAGGTGAGTAAAACTCACGTGGTTCATATTACGAACCGAGCATTTTAATTTATTTATTTTTGGTAATTGTGTGAAAAATATTTGCGGATTAAATATTTGTTTTAAAATTTCATGGACTTGAATCACCACGGTCCATAGGTAAGTAAAATGAATTTTAACTATACAAATGAATTTCATAATTTTCTTGTGTGAACTATAGATGGTATTAGTGGTCATTCCTGAGTGGATGATTACGTATATATATATATATATATTTACGTGGAAAATATATATTGATGAGTGGATTGTTGTGTGATGATATGATTGAGTAGAATTGATGAGTTGATTATATTACAATTGTGTAATTCCATAATAATATGATGTATCTTGGTTGGGTTGATTTCAGTACGTGATATTATAAGTTGTGTTCATTTATGGGTTTAGGGTCGACGTACTGACTGGTGTGGGTAATCGGACGCTCTAATCCTAGTGTGGATGATGAGATACGATTGGTTGAGTATGTGGAATTATTGGACGTTCTAAATATGTATATAGGTATACATATTGATGAAATACAATAATTGATAAATATGTCGGATGCCATAACCTAGGCCAGGTGACGGGCTACGATTCAGTTAGAGCTCTAGTCTGTCAAGTACCGTATTTTTATAAATACGATGATGAGAGTTGTGGGGAAAGTTGTGAGTGGGGTTGTCTTGATATATTGAATTGGTGTTGATTGAGATTGTTATTATTTGCATATATGGAAATAATTGAGTGTTGCTGTTTGTGGAAATAAATGAGATTAAATTAAGTAACAGTTCATTCTTTTACTCATACAAGCTTTCATAAGCTTACCGGGTTTTGTGTTGTTGCAATCCCGGTACACTATTCAATGGTGTAGCGGATATTCCTGCAGGTCAGGATAACCAGGGAGGTGACCGAGCTACTTAGGTGTTACAGCAGTTTTGTTATTTATTTAGTTGTGAGGTGTGTGTATGCTCATTTAGAGCTTTACATTACATTTTGGATTTGAGTTGTAATAATTAACCGAGACTAAATTCGGTTTGATTTTATTTTGTGTGGTGAGTATGTTAAGAAAAGAAAAATTTTCAGGATGATTATTTTGAGTTTGTAGTATTTTCATGTTTCTGATTTTGAATTGTTATTCTAAAATTCGGGGCGTGACAAAAGGAATGTGTAGATATAATTATAACCCCTCCTATTTTCTTACTAAATATATTCAAATGTTTTTGTTTTTCCTCTATCCATATCTTAATGTCAAAAGATAAGATAAGATTGGAATCAAATCAGTTTGACATTATTCTTTTTAATGAAGAAAAAAATCAGTCCTCCATCTTAGAGCCGTTTTCTACGACCAATCTCGAGCGAAATTGCACTCATTAAACTAATTGCAATACAATTTTTAATTATCAGAATAACATCTTACTTATTTGAAACCATATCGAAACAAGTTAAGTGATTTCAAAATATGAAGTAATTCTGTAACTATGTGTGTTTGCTTAGTGCTTACACAAATAAAATCACAATACAAAATATTCTCGCTCTTCCCATATAAAAACAAGCAAGTTCTTTAATTCCTTGAACGATTAGATTAGATTAGATTAAGTTGTGACAAATTTAATTTTATAACAAAAATTTCTCATATCTACACAAAATATTTTGTTATATACTGCTTTAATACTCATTAAACAAGATATACACACCAAAATAGTTAGTATTGATCAAGGTTTAGCCACTCATAATTAAAACAATACCATACCCAAAACAATATCAAAATATTTCCATCTTTCGATTTTGAATATTATTTTTTTGGTAGGTAGTCATAAGTCATAACACTTGACAAGTTGTAGGAGTAGGAGTAGAAGAATGTGGACTATTTTTCTTTTCTTGATATAAGAAAGGGTAACAGGATAAGCGCTTGGACTTTGGACCTGACCAGAACAAATTGATTTTCACTTATCAAAAAAAAAGAAAAAAGACAGATTTTTATGGTGGCCACGTCATGGCGAAGGTGTCAAACCGCGTGGCTCCGTCTTGTCTCGAATACCGTGTGGCTCTATAAATATACCTCTGCCCTTACATTCACTCCGTTCCTCTCTCTCTCCTCTCCTTCTCCTTCTCCTTCTCTCTCTAACTTATCAGTTTCTCTCTCTTATCCTCTATCCATAACTGTTAACACAGTGGCAAGTTCCACCTCCTCATCTCCTCTTCCACTAAACGCATCGTTTCGTCTTGTCTCTTGTCCTCCGTCCCCGTTTACGACACCGTCGTCTCTCCGATTGATGACTACAACCCCAATTTGGAAGCTCAAACGCAGAAGACGACGCAGCGGAGAAGGCTAAATCCGTAATTCCATCACGCATCTCTTAACTACTTCGTACTCGCCGATCGAACCCAACCAGAGACTCGAACTTGGCCTTGTTATGGACGTTTTGGTGGGATCCACCTCGGCGGCGACGGCTTCCTGTCTGTTTCTCAACCAAAACGGCGTCGTAGGAGGGGGAAAATCGGGGATCGGAGCTTGCGGCGGAGGAGGAGCGCCGCAGAAGGCTCGATCGGAGCAGCCGGACTCGTTTTCGAGCAGTTCTTCGTCCTCCATCGGGGCTCCGGATGACAGTGACGAAGAAAATGCATCCAAGGAAGGATCCGGTGACGTCACTGACAGTGAGGAGGTTCAGAGCAAGTTTAACGGCCGAGGAGGATTGACTTCTCTGGGATCAATGGGTTCTCTAGAAGATTCTCTTCCCATCAAGTAAGATTGAGGATTAGATCTGAAAATATTTGATCCCGATAATTAATTGCTGTATTTTGAGTGTTAATTACTTGAAAGAGTTTAACTAAATCAAGGATCTAATTATTTCGACCATGCAGGAGGGGATTATCGAACTACTTCTCAGGAAAATCGAAATCGTTTGCGAGTTTATCAGACGTTGTGACCACCGCCACGACGGTGAAGGAGCTGGAGAAGAGGGACAACCCATTTAACAAAAGGAGAAGGGTCTTGATCGCCTCAAAGTGGTCCAGAAAGTCGTCGTCGTCATCTTTTTACAACCACCCAAACCCAAAATCCATGCCATTACTAGCGTCTTTAAATGAAGAGGAAGAAGAACAAGAACCAGAAGAAACACAAGAAGACCCATCATCAGGCCAATCTTCATCAGATGAGAAAGAACCACACATGGTCAGAACTCCAAAATTGCTTGACAGGGGATTGAAGAGCTTCAAGTCTAGGAGTTGCTATTGCCTCTCAGATCTGCAAGAACATGAACAATAAGAAAAACCACACCACCCACTTTGGCGTGGGGCAGTTTCCCTTTTTTTTTTTTTTTTTTTTTAATTTTCCCTGGTTGGTGGCCAGGGTTTGTGTAATTGGAAGCCCACTATTAAAAAGAACAAAATTATAAAATGTGTATTTTTAGCAATATGATTCCTTTTGTTTTTTTGTTTGGAGTTATTATTTTGCTATTTTTAATATTACAGGATAAGGATATACATGGTGAGCTGACTCGGATATCTTAACTGGAGAAGTAGAAAGACAAGTTTGCCCTCCGGTTCAATAATGCAGCTGCTGAGTTTTTGGGTTTAGGAAATTGTGGGCGTTAAATATTGCATTTATATCTTTATCCTGTTCCTATGCCTATCCATAAAAAAAGGAACAAGAAAAGAAGGTATCTCTCTCAGTAAGATTGAGCTGGACATTGAGATTAGAGTTGGAAGCGGTTCACATGGTTTAACTTGGGTTACCCTAAAGTTAGGGAAAAGAACACAAATAGCTTCAAGCATTTTGTCATGGCGATGCAACCCAGGAAAAGAACCCAATAGAAACTGATTGAAGTGGAATTGAACGCCCGAAACAGCGAAAAACAACCGCAAATGACGGTAGTCAAGTTCGAAAATGTTCCAAAGGGGGTGACTTATCTGATCCATTTGGGAAAATGGGGTTGAAGAACTCGAATTGACATCTTTCTAATGAAGCAACGTGATGTGGTGGTGCTTGGGTTTGGTTTATTGCCTTCACGTCTCACCTAACTACAATGGAGTTTTGGTTATACAAGTAGGTGTCAAAATAACAAATTTGCTTTTGGGTGACAATGAGAGGAAATTTGGATTTCTTGAAATAATTCAATTTATTGAAAGATTTGCAGACAACCGAGTCCTTTTCTCAAAAAGAAAAATTGAATGGAAAATCGATGTGCTTGAGGTACGGTCCAAAAACCACCTAAAAAAAAATGAAAGGAAAAAAGAGGTACAGTCCAAAACGAGTCAGTATGTGGGCTAGGATTGTTAATCACATTGATTGCTTCCATTAATATGTGGAGCCCTCGTTATAGGGCTTTAAGCCTTTTACTCCAAAGGGAGCCCTGCCACAAATTCTCGTGGATAATGGGCTGAACCTAGGCCCAATATGAAGTTTGGGTATGGTTATCAAGAAGTAATTGCAAACTTGAAGTTGAAGGCGATTCCAAACTCCTTAGCGGATTAGGTTGCTATACATGGATATTCAGAAGCTAAGTCAGAATTTTGATGTTTCGAAGGACGCAAGCTCATATTCTTTTCAAGTAATGGCTTGGAGCAATTCTCTTTCACTATATACTGTTCATGATTAAAACTTTGGCAGTTTAGGTTTTGGTTGTATTCATGGTTCTTCTTTGTAACTTTTTTTTTTTCAATACAAAAAAAGAAAAGAAAAAATCGCATCTCAATTGCTCATTTTATTGCTGTGACAATGTTTTTTCATTGAGTTAGAGAAAATCTCTAATTGTTGGAAGAGTAGCACTTAATGACAGTTTTTTACTTTATGTTTTACCATCTTAATCGAGGTCTTAATTCTATTTATCTATATTGCGCGTCTTGAGTATTTAACTACATATAAGCCTACATCCTTTTGGCTGCAGCAGAAGAAATGATTTGATTCTTGATCTACCCTGATTTTGATTTGAATTGAATTCTTCAATTTTCATCACGACGTGATCACTTGGACTAATCACAAAGATTTGCCGCCTTTTTTTTTTTTTTTTTGAATAATGGTAATTCCTTTAATAATAGTGCATGCTAATAAGACCATTACATACTCAACCGCTGACACTTAACAATGGTCAGAACAAGGATTCGTGGCGGAGCCACAGTAGTACATAGGATAGACCAACTATATTTGAACTTATCGCTCACTATAAAAGCGAGCCTATAAGCTATGGAAAACATAGCGAATAGACAAGCCAAACTACACTCGTTAGGTTCCTAATATAAGAACTTATTGTAATTAGAGAAAAGCTAAAAACATAGGTTTAGGTCAAGAGCCTAAACCCTAGCCCAAATTTAGGAGCTAATGGACTAGGATAGAACCCCAGCCCAACAACTAAGCCCAATAGGGTAGCCATCAAAGAGAGCTTCCAAACCTAGCAGCTAGATTTGGCCCAGTCCACCATCATCTCCCATCTCCTCGTCGTATGTCACTTGCCGGCTGAGTTTCATCTGACCCATGCCGCCAACCTGCCTCGCCGCGATCTATGCGGCCATGCCACCGATCCGCGCAGTCTCGAGCCACACTGCCGACTTGCGCCACCATGGAACAATACCATCCCCGATCTGGGCCTCAGCAGCAGAAGATTTGCCGCCTTCTTGTATATAATAAATGAGTTGTAAAAGATAAGTCCTATATACACGTCCTAATATACTTAATACTCATCCCCAGTTCTTTTTTATTTTTTGGACAAATTGAATTCCCACAACACCCTTCCAGCAACTGAAATAACAAAAAAAAAAAAAAAATATTGAGGGATTAGAGATCTTGGATACCAAATCAGACTCAGCAAAATCTTCAACTGATTGTGGAGTTGATGTTTAAAAAACCCATCAACTCCATGACAATTGACAAGAGTCTCAAAGCATTTGGCTGGTGGTGTCGTTGTTGCTGATAAGGGTAGAGGTAATGGTAATACTTTACTTTTTCTCTTTATCCCACCATTGACGAGAACTATAAACGATGATTCCATCAATTAAACCACCACCGGTATAATCATTACCCAAATTAGATGTAGATCATGTTACAATGATTAACAATTATGAAGAGTTCAAGACCTCTTTGTTTGAACTTAAGTAGCAAAAACTTTGACCGATTCTTGTTGGGTATTACAAATTAGATAGAGATCATAATGAAGTCGTTTACGATTTTCAAGGTAAGTGAATATCAACATGCTTGCCGATATCTTTAACTGATAAGAACTTTTGATTTCTATAAGCAAGGTTACTTCTATTCTCCAAAAAAAAAAAAAAATCCACAAGCAAGGTTGATAAGAACTTTTGATTGTTATTAATCGTTAGAATGCAGAAGGAGAGATAAATGTGCATATTCAACAAGGGTATAATAGGAAGGTTTAGAAAAGAAATGAGGTGTGTATTAAGAAGTGTGAGATGTGAATATAAAATTTCTCGTTGTAAAAACTAATTGTATTATTGTATTTTGTAAAGTTTAAGTTTATAGCGATACTGACTGGAGTTTAAATTTCAATATATTTTTGATGATCAAAGATAAGGAAGTGCTTTAACATAACCTCCTCCTCAGATTAGTTTTTGAACTTAGATAATATTTTGAATGTTGTGTGATCTCGATAAAAAAAAAAAAGTTTTTATAGTAAATTTTGCACAAAGGAGTACAAAGAGTATAGAACTATAGATGCTCCTACGGGTAATTATATGATGGCCTGTATTGTCTCGCCACTTCGTTTCACTCCCTCCCTTTCTGATCTCTCAAGCACCCGAGTTCGATTCGGGCCAAAACCTTCACCCACCGCCCCGAGTCGACTCGGATTCAATTCAATGTCTCAACCGTCCTCGGAAGCCAATCCGGACACCTCGAAACCCGAGACCTCCGATGTCCTCGTTCAGTACGTGGTGCTCCGGCGAGACCTAATCGACACGTGGCCGCTAGGCAGTGTGGTAACACAGGGGTGCCATGCCTCCGTCGCCGCCATCTGGTCCCACAGAGACGACCCACACACGCTCCAGTATTGTAGCCCTGAAAATATCGATTCTATGCACAAGGTAAAAAGTTAAACCCTGCTTTGTATCCACTTGCGGTCAATTTTGGTCAATCTCGGCGGCGAGATTGTACAGAGTTTTAGTTTCTTGGTCAATGTGATGCTTGAAAGTTTGAATCTTACAAATGTTAGTTGATGTTTTTGGTCGAATTACATGTTTGATAGTTTTCTATTACACGCGACATTTACATAGCTAGATATGCAAGCAAGAATCTGTAGCTACATGTTTGGTTAATACGAGGTTGTGTAGTTTCAAACTATTCCTCATTTCATCGTGTTATTGAGATTTAGACCGAAATCTTGAGCATGATTGTAGATTATAAGCTACTTATAGTTTGTAAGTTGTTTGGATTTGTATTGTTGATCAGTTAATTGGGATTGCAAAGTTGTCATTTATTGACTGCTGGAACTATTAGCATTGTCGATGAAATTGTACATGTTAGTGGTTAATATGCTGTTCTTAACTTCTTGTGCAGGTTACTCTTGAGGTGAAGGGAGAACCTCAGATCTTGAACTTGTCTGAGAAGCTCAAAGCTGGTGGCATAGAGCACAAACTGTGGATTGAGCAACCTGAGAATTTCCCAACTTGTCTCGCTACGAAACCTTACCCCAAATCCATGGTATCTTCGTATTTTAAAAAGTTGAAGCTCTGTAAGTGATGTGATACTCTGTCCTCGTCTGTTCGCATGGCAATTTAGTTGATGGACGGTGACGGATAATGCGCTCCTTAGAGGAATAGATTATAAACTTTTGCGGTCTTGCTTTCCCATTGTGTCGAAAGTGTTAGAATATAGTAAATTAACAAGTCTCCATGTGAACGGGGTGATGTTGTGCCGCCTTCATGTCTTCTATGGCGGCAAGAACTGTGTTGGTTTGAGAAAATGAATATCATGTGCATTGTTGGGTTTACTGTGACACCCTCCCAATTTGACCTTATAACCTAGCAATTGAAAACTATTGAGGGAACCGACTTCTCGCCCTTTTAGTTCTTCTGAGCTCTGATATTCATCTTTTATCCCTGAAGATTCAGCAATTGTAGATGCACTTATCTATGGTGTTGTTGATTAGGAGAAGTGGCCCAAATTGAAACCATCAAACTCTTTTGGTAACGTTGTGGGTTAGCAAGTAAAATCTAGAGGATAGCATTTTAGGTTCTGGATTCATTCAGAGCCACACTAGGATCAAGAATGAGAACAATGAAACAAAACATGAAAAAAAGAAAGAAAAAGAAACTGCACAAAAATGTTGCAAGCATGTAGAAAGTCCTGTCAATTTTATAGTTTCTCTATAATAACTAAACATCTCATACATACTGGTGCCGACAAAGAAAGTCACTACATATACACAGGCACAAACTGCAATCTTTCTATATTGCAGAGTTGAGCATAACAGCAATCTCTATATGTTTTATGAGCCCTATCACTGGTTCACTGCACTACCAAGCGTCTAGCACAGAAGCTGCAGTAGAACTTGCGCTTGGTCCTCCAATAGAGAGGGAAGAAACAGAACCTCCACTGTTTCTCGACATCCATAGCTTGAACCAAACCTCCACAGTACGGGCACGCCCCTGGTGCTGGTTGCCTAGACAGAACCGTCTCATCTTCATCACAAACGAACACCAGACACATCGATCCTTATCCCTTTTGCCTCGAAACTTTCTTTGGGTTTCTGAGTTTTGCCCCTCTTTTCTGTCTTGCTAGAAACTGAAATTCTTATTGCTGGTAGATATATGATTGCAAAGTTACACAAGCCTTCCTTTCTGAATCGCCATTGTTTGCTGGTAGATTTGGCCACAAAGATTTGCAAGATTCTTATTTATAGTCTGCTCCTTGAAGTTTTCAATTGTGAAGAACAGAAAGAGGTGGGAACTTTCTTAATGGGAAAGGTCTAGATTCTGGAAAAACGTAGCTTGGTCTGGAAACGCTTCAGAAGCTAAGGTTTCTGTGTAAGAAGCGTGTATGTAGAATATTCCAAACCTCGCACGTGTTGTTTATAACTTTATATCCTAAGATAAGAATTCTATCTTGGTTTGGTACTAGGATAAGAATTCTTTAACATTTGTGCTTGCATCATAAACGTGTTGATGCTGCTTCTACTTTACCTTTCACATGGATTATAATCCATCCAATTTTCTTCTGGGCTGCCGTCTTTCCTGAAAAGTAACTAAACTGAGAACTGATAAAAGGGGAAGATCTCGGACGATATGAAAGGTAGCTGATAATGAGCGTGTGATTTGGTGACTAATACTCGTTTATTCTTTGATCTAACTTCAACTTGCGCAAAGTCTAACAAATAATTCATGAACTTTTACTTTTTTATTTTCCTTATTATTATTCTCAGCGGTTGAATATAGATTTATCGAAAAAGAGGCAAAATCGAGCGAAAATCTTATTTAATGATTTGGCTGGGTTTTGTCCATTTATCCCATTTTTAGGGATTTTTTTTCCCACTTACTCCATTAAGTTTTTTTAATTCACTCTTACCAAAAACCCTTTAAGGAAGTATTTCCTAATACGGTAATACCCCATTAAGTTTTCTTTTTGTTTTTTGTTTATTTTTGGGGATAGTGATAAAAACTGTCATTTTGAAGTGTCTTATTATAATTTAAACACCACAAATGTCCTGATGATAATTAAGGTCACATGTTCACGATCTACCACTGTACTTCATATTAATTACAAAAACTGCCACCGACAGTTTCTTTTGCAGTTAACTGCTTAGTGATTATCTTCTACACATTATAATCCGGAATTTCAAACGTCCAAAAACCGCCCAAACCTACTCCGATTCTCAATCTTCTTCACCTCCGGCAACCACATTCTGAGACACATACATTTCCCGGCGATTGTTTTGCTCAATGGTGAAGCACCGCCGACTCTGCAAAAGTACTTCACAGAAAAAGCCCAAAATATTAGGGTTTTAAAGAATTGCATAACTCGAATCGTCTACCTCGACCGGGTAATCTTTCAGCCTCGATTTTCAGAAACTTCTCTTACTTAATTTCGAATCATTGAGATAGTGTTTAGTTTTGGAATTATAAGTCGAATATGATATAATTATTTCTGCATTTCATTTTGAAACAAAAAAATTCGATTCCAAGTTTTGGTTTGAGTGAAGATTTAAAGCTTTTTTGAGTGCAGATGATCAATGACTGTCTTTAAATTTTAGTTTGATGCTGTAACATAGCTAGTGACATAGGCTACTGAGTGGGTATCATTTGATTTCGGAGTAGCTATGTTTCCATTTTGGTGTGATTTGATAGAGAGACATAGACAGTAACATAACCATTTATATGGAGATAATGACTGTGTGTGATGCTGTTTAGGCTTTAGGCTTTACTTGAATACAAATTTTGCTAGTGCAAATACATACTTTATAGGCTCATATAATGAAACTGGCCAGTGAGGTCACTGGCCAGGTAGCTAGACAAGTCATAGGCCAGATTATGTATCTGATTATGTAACTGGCTATGTAACTTACAATGTATGTAACTGAACATGTAACTGCGCATGTAACTTACAACATATGTAACTGGCCAAGTAACTGATTATGTAACTAACGTTGTCATTGACATGAGCTGTAACTGACTATGTAACTAACCATGTAACTGATCATGTAACTTACAATATATGTATTTGGCCAAGTAACTGACTACGTAACTGATTATGTAACTGCAAACTCAATGCTAACCTTCTTATTTTTTCAACAGAATTTAAACATCAGAAATGGCAAGAACAAAAAGAAAAGAAAGGGAACTAAGCAATGATGACGAAGACTGCCAAGAGGTGGAATCAGAAGATGAAGAAGACGATCAAACGATACACAGAAAGAAGAATTCGAAGAAGAGCTTGAAGAAATAAAAAAAAGGAGACAGGAAGAAGAAGAAGAAGAAGAAGAACCATCACCGAAGAAGATTCCCAAGAAGAGCTTGAAATAAAAAAAAAGACAGGAAGAAATAAAAGAAGAAGAAGAAGTAGAACAATCACCAAAGAAGGGTTCTTCAAAAGTTATTGGTAAAAAACAGAAAGTAAAGAAAGTAGAAGATTCTGAATAGCAAGCAGAAGTAGAAGAAAAACCTGAAGCAGCGACAAAGAGGAAGAGAAATGTGAAACCAGGACATGTGCAGTACATGTGCACATTAATAAGTTTCTTGAACACAATCAAAGATAACAAGAAGAATATCAGTGTAAGAACATTAGATTTGCTCAGGCAGTCGCCATTTGGAAATATTGTCGATGCATTCCATGGTGGCTACATAGAGGAGAAGTCAGCCAAGAAATCTGATGATTTCATTAAACTCCTCCTGCAGGCCTACGACCATGAAAATGACATCTTCTTCTTTGGAAAGAAGAAATTCATGATCTCGACAAGAGATATTTCAAAGATCCTAGGAATGCCAGCAAAAGGTGATCTGGTGCCAAAGACGTCTGAGGGTGCATATCAATCAGACTTTGTCCATGAGTTTTTTCCAAAGACACCAAGAATTAACAAGAAAGCCATGGAGAAAGCTCTGCAAGATCGCTCAAAGGCAAGCCAACAACAGAGGAAGGGATTGAGAAGAAGGACAAAAATGTGGCAAGATTAATCTTGCTGGACTTGTCAATCAAGTTTCTGTTCCCAAACGCAGGAGGAACAATTTCATGGGACTACGTCAAAGCCTGTGAAAATTTGGATAAGATTGGATCTTATGACTGGGCAAGGGAAGTTGGAAGGTTCTTAAAAAAGTCTATAAAGACTTTGAAAAAGAAAAAGGAGTCAAGCAGCCCATATGGTAATACGGGGGGCTGCGTTTTGATAATACTGGTAAGTTACTGTCAGGGTAAAATGTAACTGGTCAAGTCACTGATCAAGTCAAACTGCATGTCATTGGTCAAGTCACTATAACTAATTTTTTTGTTTTGTTTGTGCAAGCAGTATTGGTTCTGTCAAAAGACTGGAAAAATCAAGCCAATATTTGGAAGGGAGAACGAAGATAATGGGATGAGAAAATGGGACATCCAGAAGCTGATACAGAATTGGATAAGTTTTAACAGCTTGAAAAGCCTAGAGGTGTTGTCTTTTATGTCAAAGTAGTTGTCACTGGACACGTCATTGGCAAAGTCACTGGCCAAGTCACTATTTTGGTTAAAAGTCACTGATTAAGTCACTGTCACACTACATGTCAATGGCCAAGTCACACTTCATGTCACTGGCCTTCATAACTGTTGTAAACATGTCATTGGGTAAGTCACTTAGCATGTCACTGACATATTGAATATGTTTCTTTCAGAAAATCTTTGAAAACCTGAAGGAGGATAGAGATGAATCAGAATCCGAGAAAGAGGAGAATAGATCAGTTGAAGCAAAGACAGCTGCAAAAAGAGAGGAAAAAGGATCTGATGATTAGAATTGTGAAAACGAAGAAGAGAACATAGAAGTTGAGGTGGCTGAACAGGAAATAACTTTGAGGTGGCTGAACAGGAAACAACTTCAGAAAAAAAAACAAGTGGGAGAAAGAGCTTCAGTAAAAGGAGGAGGAGATAAGATGTATGACTGTGGAGAAAGATAAGTTGAAGAAAAAACTGAACGAGAAGGAACAAGAACTAAGGAAAATCAAGGAGGACATGGTGAGTCTGGAGGAACGAAATGCTACACTTATGACCGAGAATTTCTGCCTTACATTATCGGTGAAGGATTTAGAGTTAAAATTGAAGGAATTGGAGCAAATGTTGAGCCCAAAGACTCACACCTCAACAGCAGCTCAGCAACACAGCTCCCTACCACCTAACTCAACAGAAGAAAAAAATGAATCAAATGGAGTTGCATCTAAGGCTTCTAAAAACATAGAAAAGAAAGATCAATCGACTATTGAGGAAGGTCAGTCCCATGGGATCTGCACAGTCGAAGAAGCTGCAGTAGTAGCAGCAGCTCAATCTCCACCTCACTGCACAGTGGCAGAAGAAAGTCGATCGACACCTCCATCGCACAGGGACTCACAGTTCCAGAGCCCAACAGTCCACATGCCCACAGTGGCGGAAATGGAACAACAAGCTGACATGTTTCAGATAGTGAAAAGTCTTATAGTTGCAGGAGCATTTCCACTTCGTACGTTGGGCACAGAGAAAGAGCAGAAGACACCAGAGCAGAGCAAAAATGGCGAGTTAACAATGTACCTTACAGAGCAACATTCTGGTGAAACGATATCATCAATGGGTCTCTACTCTTACGTTGTGAGATTAAAGAATAGGAAAAGAACACAGAAAAAGGACAACATTTACTGGTGGGGAGATGTGAAAGCAAAATGCCAAAAGAAAGCAAAAGAGATTGAAAGATGCTGAAAAGAAAGAAAAAGAAAAGGAGATGAAGGCCTCACTGCCACATGCTGAACTTGAAAAACTAGAACAGATGGTAGCACAACAGAAGTTGGACGATTTACCAGGGGATGTTCTACAAGTAATGAGAGAGATGGACGCTGAAGAACAAGCACAAATCAATAAAGAGCCAGAAGAGAAACAGCTACCTCCTGAGGTTGTAGACTGGGAGAAGAGCAAAGTACAATTTTATGGACCAGGACACCAAGAGGAGAGTCCAGAAATACTGGCAAAATGCACCATCAGGGTAATACTTTAATTAAGTTAAAATTCTATTTTAAACTTATTGTAAATGTCCAAGTAACTGTTTATGTAACTATCAAAGTAACTGGCCAAGGTGAAAATTCTATTTTAAACTTATTGCCATTGGCCAAGTAACTATTTATGTAACTATCAAGTAATTGGCCAAGTGATCGTTCATGTACATGGCGAAGTCACTGGTCATGTGAAATCACTGGCTAAGTCACTGTCCATGTAACTGACAAAGTAACTGGCCAATTAAAGTCGCTGGCCAAGTCACTGTCCATGTAACTGACAAAGTAACTGGCTAAATAAAGTCGCTGGCCAAGTCACTGTCCATGTAACTGCGGACGTCACTGGCCAATGAGTTGGATAAGTGAAGTCACTGACCAAATCATTGGCCATGTGATAGTTAAATAACCGACATCACAATCTATGTTACTTACAATATTCATTCTTTGCAGAGTATACTTCTGGGATGGAAGACGGTATTGAGCACAGGTATCCAGACATGATTTAAAAGACATGATCATGGATGAACCGATAGCAAACAATTGCATCGAATGTTATGGAATTCTCTTCACTGATCAACTATTGGAGAAAGAATCACAAGGCTTGGATGCCCCATGTTTTATGAATCCCTTATACTGGGTAAGTAGTGGAATGATTATCAATCTACAATCAAAGCAAATACTTTGTAATTGATAATAATTTGTCTTCTTTTTTTCTTACAAACAACATTCGGCAGAATATTTGACGATGTATTCTGTACATCTGTACCTCTGCGAACTACTTTTCCAGAATTTAGAAAGATCCAACTATATATTCTTCCTGATCTCACATGAATCAGGATTTCATCATACACTACTCATTTTTGACAAGGAATTAAAGAAATGGTTCCACTCTGATTCAAAAAGACCGAAAAAAATCATCAACTGGAAAATGCTTTCAAGATGTCCAAAAAATGGTATGGAATACTTTCGTCATACTAATTTCATATATTTAATTTAAGCAGAAAGCATGTTTTTGATTATGTTACGATGTTAGAAATGCAGATTGAAATGGTAGAGCTTTGGATGACAGCAGTCAAACAAGCAGATGACATGCTAGAACAAGGATGCAGAATGAAATTTGATGAAAAGAATAGTTTAGAAGAACAACTGAAAATGATGGAAGTTCGATTGACTGAAACAGAGAGAGAAAACATAAAGTGAATCAAGGATAACTTTAAACAAAAAATGGCAGTGACAGAAATCAAAGACAACCCTCAGCAAGGAGAACATTTGTAAGTACACAGCTCTTTAAAAAAGTTAATATATCATTATAAGGTTCAAATTCATTTACTTCAATTTTGATATGAACATATTGGATTGCAGACTTTTTGTATTGTACACAATGGAGAAATTTTCTATAAACGGGAGTGTTCCAAAGAAGCTCACAAAGGTTGATATTTTGAATTTTAGAGCTCATGTGGTAAAGTCATTTGCAGAAAGTAGGCACAACTGGAACTCAAAACATAATGAAATGTAGAAATTTGTTTAGAGAATAGGATAAGTTATATAGTTTTTGGGATTTGATTCATCATATATATCCATTCATTTGTTAAATCGGAATTTTCATTTTTTAATATTTTCTTGCAGATATTGCTTCAGTATATAAAAGTTTGTTTGATATGATCTTCTGAAACGAATTCATGTACTTAGATACCTTTTAAAGTAAGTAACTGGCTAAGTTACAGAGAAACTGAATGTCACTGGAAATGACGACCTGAATGTTATAGACCAAGTCACTGTAGGTATCAAGTAACTGCAAAATCACTGACAATGTAAGTGCCCAAGTAACTAGCCAAGACACTAAACAAGTCTACCAATAAGTCAACAGATCTTATAGCAAGACACTGAACAAGTCACCAACCATGATTTGGCAAAATAATTGTAAAAGTTAATGTCATGAGCCAATACATAAAGCAAGTAACTGTAAAAAAATTCATGTCCTTATGTACCTTATAAAGTAACTGGACAAGTCACTGGCAACGTAACTGACGAACTCACTCACTAGCAAAAGACAAGACATTACCAAACTGATCTTTTTATTTTTAATTGTAGCGTGCTGCGGCACGACAACAAACAAAGTTTAAGTTTCAATTAAAAATCTGTAAAAGGTAATGTCATGAGCCAATACATAAAGCAAGTAACTGTAAAAAAATTAATGTCTTTATGTACCCTATAAAGTAACTGGCCAAGTCACTGGCAAAGTAACTGATGAAGTCACTCACTAGCAAAAGACAAGACATTACCAAACTGATCTTTTTATTTTTAATTGCAGCGTGCCGCTGCACCGCCACTGCAGCGTTCCGCTGCATGACAACAAATAAAGTTTAAGTTTCAATTAAAAATCTGTAAAAGGTAATGTCATGAGCCAATACATAAAACAAGTAACTGTAAAAAAATTCATATCCTTTATAAAGTAACTAGCCAAGTCACTGGCTAAGTAACTGTAAAAACTAATGTCATGAGCCAATAAATATAACAAGTAACTGTAAAAATTCAAGTCACTGCTTATGTTACTGTCTATGTTTGAAATTACCTATCTAACCCCTCAACTACAAGTAAACTGCCAGTGGCAGTTATCTAACCCGAGGGCGACTATTTCTATTTTTGTTCATTTTACAATATATTCTCACAATTTCAAAACTCAGAAAAACAGTTCAAAGATTTTCTCTCCGGCTAAAACAGCGGACAACGACTGATTTCCTCCACCGTGAACGGTGGGTAAGCAAGAGTGATTTACCGACTAAGCCCCAAATTCTACGGTTCTATAAAATTACCGAAAATATTTGAAAATCTGTGCTCGTCAGACAGCTGCCAGTAACTTCCTCCTCCTTCTTTCATAGAATTTCGATTTGAGTAGCTTGAGTTTTGTTTGAATTAGAAAATATATTTCAATTACATGTGGAGTCTCATCAGAAAATGAATTTGCATGCAAGATTCGTTTGAATTACATGTGGAATCTGATGAGAAAATGGTGAGACTTGTTTAAATTAGGGTCAAATACTGTTGAGTCCTTGAGCTTTTGACCATAAAACACTTCAGTCCATTACCTTCTAATTTCACACGTTTAGTCCATGTACTTCAAAATTTCAGACCAATAGGTCTTTGCCGTCTAAAAGTCGCGATAAAATATCTATTATGCCCTTAGTTTTTTTATAATAAATTTATTCCTTTCTCTTTTTTTTTTAATTCGTTTTTCTTTTTTTATTTATTCTTTTTTTTTTTTCAAACAGAAAGAAAGAAAGAAAGAAAAAAACAGAAAAAATAAAAATAAACAGAAAGAAAGAAAGGGGGAAAAAATCATTTTCCAAGAAAATTAAAATAATTAATTAATTAATTTAAAAAAATTGATGGCATAATAGACATTTCACTGCGACTTTTAGACGGTAAGGACCTATTGGTCTGAAATTTTGAAGTACAGGGACTAAACGTGTGAAATTGAAGGTCAGAGACTGAAGTTTTTTTCAAACAAAAGTACAAGGAGTAAACAGTATTTAACCCTTTAAATTACATGCGGAATCTAATAAGAAAATGATGAGTTCTGTTTGAATTACATATGGTATTTGATGAGAAAATGAATTTCCATGTTAGTTTTGTTTGAATTACATGTGGGATGATGTGAGAAAATTTCAGCATTTTGTCATTGTTCAATGTCTTTGTCATTGCCAATGTCGCTGCACTGGTCACTGGCTATGATCATGTAACTGGTCATGTAACTGTTCATGTCACTGTTTATGTCACTATCATAAACATGTGCATAAATATATCACTGGTTATGTAACTATCAAAATAACTATTGACTTCTAATTTTCTTCACTGTTTACAGGATTTTTTAAAAAGTTCGAGGAATGGGCCAACTAAAAAGAAAGCAAAGTGAGGAATCCGGAGAAGAACAATCTAAAGAACAAAGTCCAGAAGAAACAATTGGGGAAAAGTTGAAACTGATAAAATGGAAGAAAGTAAAAGACAGAAAAAAACGAAAGCAAAAAACTGAAGATGAAGAAGAATCAACTGAAGATGAGGAAGGAACAACTGAAGATGAAGAAGAATTTGATGAAGAACAAGTCCGCGGTAAGAAGACGAAGAAGGATAAAAAGAAGAAAACTGGAAACCAGAAAAGAAGAAAACTGGAAGGAATTGAAGATGAAGAAGAATCTGATGAAGAAGAAGTTCGTGCCAAGAAGAAGAAGAAAATGGATAAAAGGAAGATAAAAAGAGAGTACAAAAAAGAAGGAAGAAACTCACGAGGAAGAAGATACAAAGGATGATGAAGAGGAAAAAGTCACAGGGAAAATGAAAAGATATGTAAAAGAGGGTTATGTGCAGTATCGCTGCACAATGCTTGCTTTTCTGAAAATAATTGCAGAAAACAAAAATAAGCTAACTGAAGGGACTTTAGAGCAGCTGCAGAAAGCACCCTTTGCAACACTGATAGATGCATTCCATGGAGGTTCAATTAAAGAAAATGATGCAAAGAAATCAGATGATTTAATCACACTTCTGCTACAAGCATACGACAGCGACATAGACCTTTTTGTGTTTAGGAACAAGAAATTCAGAATGTCAACAAGTGATATATCTATGATTTTAGGAGTGCCGGGATTCGGGTTATCGATACCAAAGACCAAAGAAGGGGCATACAGATTTGAGTTCATGACTAAATACTTTGATAGAAAGCAGAGGATCAACAAGGCGGCTGCAGAGGAAGCTTGAAGAAGGCATTGGTAGAAATTCCAGAAACAGGGGAAGAAAAAAGGAAACGGGACAAAAATGTTGCCGTATTAGTACTCTTGAACCTTTTCATCAAACTCCTGTTCCCAAACTCTGGAGGAACAATATCTTGGGACTATATAAGAGTCTGTGAAGAGGTGGAAAGTCTGGGAAAATATAGCTGGGCAAAGGAAGTTGGCGACTTCCTTAAAAAATCAACTAAACGAAAGGCAAAAGAATCACAAAACATGGCAGGTTGCGTGATATTGGTGATGGTAAATTCCCGTACCTTGTTAAAAACATTTTTGTGCATCATTTTGATGTCCCATAATTAACTACGTATGCTGTTGTTAGTACAAAAACTAGATTAGTGTCATGTCACTGGCCAGGTCACTTTTAATGTTACTGTCAAGTTTATGTCAGTGACAATGTCATTGTTTCTGTATTTGCATATGTCATTGGTTGTGTTTGTGATATTCATATTGCTAAGCAGCTGTTTGAAAAATAACTAACTAGTTTTCTATTTTTATTTTTTATTTTCCAAACAGTACTGGTTTTGCCACAATACGGGAGTAGTGCCTCCAATCGCTGGAAGAGAAACAGAAAAACACGGAATAAGAAAGTGGCAATTAAAGACCCTGATAGAAAAAAAAGGGATTTCAACACCATGGGGAAGTTGAAGGTATGTTAATTTGATGTAGATAAACTAGGTCACTGGTCCTGTCACTGGTCTTGTTATTGTTGTAGCATTCCAACTGGTTAGGTCACTGAGCAAGTCATTTACTATGTCACTGCTCATGTTATTGTTATATTTTTATGTCACAGTGCATGTAACTTTCCATGTCTAGTTGTTGTTTTATTTCTGTCATTGCTTATGTCACTGGAAAATTTTGTAATTTTGTTTAAAAAAATCTTTGATAAAGTTAAAGAAGATGCAGATGAAGATGATTCTGAGTCTAATACAGACACAGAAAGTAAAGAAAAAAAGAATGATGGGCAAGAAGAAAATGTTGAAAATACAACCAGTGGAAACATGGTGAAGGAGACTGCATGGAATGATAAACAGAAGAAAGAATTAGAGAAAAATCTTCAGAAAAAGGAAGAAGAGCTAAGAGATGTGGAAATAGAGAAAAAGGGCTTGGAAGAAAAAATAAGGAAATTGGAGAAAGAACTGGAAACAAGAGAAAAGAAAGCTGACCACATTAACAATGAGAAGATGGAGACAGAGATAGGGAGGAACGATGAAGAGAAGAACGAATTAAAGAGAAAGCTAGAGGGAAAGGAAGAAGAGCTAAGTGCTTTGAAAAAAGAAGTTGAGGAGAAAGAAAAGGAAATTGGCAGAATAAACGAAGAGAAGGAGGATGTGTTTATTGGAAAATGAGGTGCTGAAAATTGAGAAAGCCTCCTAGAATTCAAGAGTGAAGAAATTGGAGAGCATAGTGATGGCATTAACTGAGAAGTATGAGTCGCCAATAGCACGTCCAGGTGATGACAACGAGTCAACTCCTCCTCCCCCACCATCTAGTTTCCCTCAGCCAAAATCAAAGGCCCATCAGGCCAAGCCAACTGACAGAACCACTCCAAAAACACAAAATCTAATGGTGGAATTCAAGGAACTCAATCACAACCTGCCTACTCCACAGCAAACGCATCTGAGATGACATCTGCGGAACCTCACTCTACTGAACGAGGACATCAATCACCACCTGAATGCCTTGCCCAAGTAGCTGCACAAGTTCATTCACCAACCTCTCCTGAGGTTAAATTGAGAATGACAGAAGATGCTTGCACACCGAATACTGCTTGGGTTAATGCGTTGTTTGTGTTTCCACCTCTGAGCGCGTTACAAACTCCACCTCCAAGAAAAGTCTGTTTGGAAGATATGCAAGCAGAGGTGCACAAGTATCAGATCATTATATCACTAGAAGTTCAGTTTGTTTTTGACATTGAACCAGTCAATTGCTTTCCTCCTACGGAACATATGACAAGAGCTGAGTTCATCAAGCCAATTTTTAAGGACATATCAGGGCAAGACTCAGAATCTATATTGGCCTATATTGTTATATGGTTAGGACGAAGAAAAAGGAAAGAGTACAAAAAAAAAACATCATATTTTCTGGTGGGACGAGGTGAAAGAGCAAAGGCAGAGGGCGAAAATGACCAGAATCACAGCACTGAAAAAGAAAAAAGGACAGATAGCTGAACAGCAACCAGAGGAGGAAGTGATACATGATTTGATGATTCATGTGGATGATGAGGAACAAACAGAAAAAAATGAAATTGAAGTGATAGATTGGCAAAGCCTACAACTGTACAAGCTACTTGACATTCCAGATAAAAGCAAATTAGAGAAATACTGGAACAAGGCAAAACAAAGGTAATGTTTCATGTTACAACCCACCGGCTAGTGACTTCAATTACCATGTAGCTGGCTTAGTCACTGTCCAGATCATTGGCAAGTGAAAAGTAACTGGCTAAGTCACTGGACTAACACCGTTCTATGTTATGCAGGGTATTATTCTGGGAGAGAAAAGAGGTGAAATCACAAGGGCGGATGTCAAAATGGTCATCAGCGATCAATCAGTAGCAAACAACTAGATTGATTGCCATGGGGATGTGTTGAAGGATGAACTGGAAAACGAAAGTTCACAAAGTTTCGGAAGATTCGCTTTTATGCATAGCATGTGTTGGGTAAGTATAACGAGCACTATTTATAAACATTGAATCCTTATCTCTCATTCTTTGTTTATTTATAACTCGTTCTTTTTTTTTTTCATTTTTTTTTTAAATAGTATTCGACAATACATTTAACTGTGAGAAACCTCCATCAATACTTGTGTGAGCCGCTGTTCCAAAACATGGGAAAATGGAGCATGCTATTCTTCCCAATTACCCATAATGAAGAATTTCACCACACGCTCTTGGTCTTTGACAAGGACATAACGCAATGGCTGTATTTTGATTCAATGAAACCAAGAAGAGCAGGAACATGAGAGTGCTTTAAAAGTATAAAAAAATTATAAGAAACTTCTTACTAACCATGTAACTATCACTCATTAACCTGTACTGAACAGAGACATAACCAGTGACTACATTAATTCAAAGAAAAGGCATTATGCTCATAATGTTGTTCTGTTAAAAAATAGAGGTTAAATTGGTCGAGCTGTGGATGAGAGCAGTCAAAGATCAAGCAGATGATATGCTGCAGCAAGGCTGCCGAATGCAATCTAACAAGAGTCAAAGCACTCACACAAAATTAAAGATGGTTGAAAGTATTTTGAGTAATGACGAGATAAGAACAATAAGGTGGATAAAGGAAAATTATGACGCTGGAAGGATACCTTTGAACCATGCCAGAATCTGCCCCCAACAAGACGAAGGATCGTAAGTCGATATTCAAAAATTTAAAATGATAACTTTACTGTTACTAAGTTGGTCAAAATCATTAACTTAAAATTTTTAATTGACAACAGATTAGATTGCGGACCTTTTGTAATGTATTACATGGACAGAATGACAAAAGAGGAGAAGATGCCAAACAAAGTCACCAAAGCTCAGATGATGAACTTCAAAGCTCAAATATTCAAAAAAATTTACTGAACATAAGTAGAGCTGGAACTCAGCAAATTAAGAATTTTATAAATTTGTTTGTTTAGTTCAAAATTTCAGAAATTTCTTATGTTTACTACGGACTATGACTTGTATGGATCATTTTATTTAAGATTAATGCATCTTTTGAATTCATAGGACAAGTCTGACTATGTAAATGTGAGAATGTCATTGTTAAATTCACTACTTTAAGGCTTATGTAATTGCTTAAGTAACTGGCCAAGTAACAGGAAAACTGAATGTCATTGGCCAAGTCACTAGGCAAGTAACTGTAAAACTCAAGTAACTAACCAAGTCACTGCCAAAAGGCTTATGTAACTGCTTAAGTAACTGGCCAAGTAACAGAAAAACTGAATGTCATTGGCCAAGTCACTAGGCAAGTAACTGTAAAACTCAAGTAATTGACCAAGTCACTGCCCAAAAGCTTATGTAACTGCTTAAATAACTGGCCAAGTAACAGGAAAACTGAATGTCATTGGCCAAGTCACTAGGCAAGTAACTGTAAACCTCAAGTAATTGACCAAGTTACTGCCCAAAGGCTTATGTAACTGAGCAAGTCACTAGGCAAGTAACTGTAAAAGTGAAGTAATTGATCAAGTCACTACCCAAAAAACATTAAAACTCTAAGTCACTAGTGAAGTCACTAGCCAAGTTACTGATATTTCCATTTCAGTTTGCAGCGTGCCGCTGCACCACTACGGCAGCGTTCCGCTGCCCATTAACTAACCAAAGTTGTTGTAGCTACTTCTTTTGTTAATTTTCATTAATATTTACAGCATGACGCTGCACCGCAAAAACCAAACAAAGTTTTACAGCTAATTTTTTTTTATTTTTCATTACCATTTGTAGCGTGCCGCTGCACCGCAATGGCAGCGTTCCGCTACCAATGACCAAATCAATATGTAGTGATACAACTATAAGTCATTGAACGAGTCGCTGCCAATATAACTAAAAAATAATGTCCATGGACAAATCGATGTAAATTTAAAGAAAATAGTTATTTCACTGTACATGTAACTATTAAAAACCTGTAGACACAAAGAATAATGAATGATTTATAAAAGAAGAAAGTAGATACACTGTCTCATAGTCAAAAAAAAAAAATCCAATGAGCAAGCACCTGACAAGCACGTCTTATCAATTATTGAAAAAAATGAAAAATAAAAACAAAATTTTAATTTGTATTGGAGTCACTTGTTATGTCAATGTGTATGTCACTGTTAAAGGTATGTGGGCAGAATTGAACCTATATCGGAGTTGTACAACTCTTTCTGTTATGACCATCACATTTTCCGCACCTACCACACTTGATCATCCTGGTTTTCTCGCTCCTTTTTCTGAACCTCTTCTTTATAGGCCTTTCCGGTGGTCTTCTAGTCAAAGGCGGCTACAATATCACCGCATCTCTACCAAAATCATGCACTGGCTTCGAAATAGAGGGAAGATGATTAATTGGGAAATAATAAGTTTCTCGATATTTCTCCACCTTGTATAGCTCATTGACATACAAATACGGGGAAGAACCATGTTGTTGGATCACTATAAGGGCATGGGAACATGGGAAGTCGTTCAGCTGCCATTCTCCACACGAACAAAAGCGAGTTTCCAAATATACCATGCTATTGTACTTCTGGCAGTGAACTTCATACACATAGGTATTAGACCTGCTCACTCTCCAATGCCTTTCTACTTCCAAATTCTCTTTCAGCTTCTTTTCAATCGCAGGGCACAACTCAGACAACCATTCTTGAGCATCCTGCTTCCGAGCAGCAACTGAAGCTATGGACTTCACTCTAATCCCATTATTAATATCAAGAATAGGAAGACTCTTCAAAGGTAACACCCAATTATTGAGAGACTCAACTAAGTTATTTATCATTTCACCAAATCTTTCGCCATTAAAGTAAGCCATACGCAAGTTCTCCTTGGGGAGATCCTCCAAAAATTGAGCAACTATGTCGCCGCCTTCACTCCTCAAGATTTCCATGTTGAACTCATACATCTACGGTGTGTGAGAATAAGCACAACATATAAACAAGTAAGGAATCTGATCCTTAAGGAAAGAACCAGCTAGAAATTTGTCAGGAAGGTTAGCCATCAGATGTCTAAAACAAAACCCATGTGGATTATTGGGAAACACAATAAGGAAAGCACTAACAAGCCCAACATGACGATCAGAAATGAACGTCACCCTCCTCATAGGGTGTTTTACAAACTCTTCAGCCAAAACCTCAAGAAAAAATCTCCAATTACTCTCATTTTCAGAATACACAATAGCATAAGCAACTGGAAACAAGCCTGAACAGAAAAACAAAATGATGTCACTGTCATGTAACTGTTAATGTCACTGACCATGTCGCTGACATAACTGAATATTACTTGACAGTGACATGGCCAGAGACAGGTCATTCAAATCACAGAACATTTAAGTCACTGGGCATGTCACTGTCAATGAACACGTAACTGGCCATGTCAGTAGCTATGTAACTAACCATGTCACTTACATTACAAAAAAACAGAACATGGCAGGAAATAGAGAAACAAGAAAAATAAAAAATTAGAAAGAATGAAGGAGATTCAACCTTGATTCGCATCATTTGTCGATGCAGCAATAATCTGCCCCTTGTACTTGTTGGTAATGAATGCAGAATCAATGAAAAGAATAGGTCTACAAGATTGAAAACCCTTCATCTATGTACCATAGGTTACACATACGCTGAAACCTATGTGTTTCTCGATGAAACTCAACTACTATTCTGGAGTCGGGGTTTGACTCACTGAACCAAAGTAGCTGAGCATAAGACTCAGCTTCATCACCATGTAGGGCTGTTTTTGCCAACTCCGTACCATACCAAACTGTACGATAAGCAACATCCAAACCATAATCACTCTTGATCTCATCAGCTATATCAATCGCCTTTTTGTTTGGATTGGCACGAACCTTATCAAGCACAATAGACTTGACAACCTTAGATCCCATCATCTTACTCTTCTGCAAACGAATCACACCATGACATGTGTGAATATTAACCAACCTTTTAATCATAAAGAAACCATTAGTCCTGCATAAATGAGCCTTCACAAGCCAATTGCCGCCCTGAGAATGTTTCTAGAACACTGAGCAATAACACGAACCTTATCGTTTCTAACAAACTCATATGAAAAGACAATTTCTATTGCATACTTACGCAGCTTATCCCTAAACTCAACAACCCCATCCTCAAACTTTTGGCCTTCAGAATGAATATAACTCTCCCAACCTTTCATCATATAACTCTTCGGTGCCTCTGCCCTATAACACCCCAAATAATCATTCTCCTCAAGCATGGTACTAGAATCTTCACACACTGTATTACTCACCACACTTTCA
Organism: Rosa persica; assembly: GCA_025331145.1. NCBI lineage: Eukaryota > Viridiplantae > Streptophyta > Magnoliopsida > Rosales > Rosaceae > Rosa > Rosa persica. Next base: position 47,131,731 of record WFKR01000006.1, on the reverse strand, counting down.
CTAATAGAAGGCAAATCAGTCACAAACACTTCAACAAAATCAGAATTGTAACGAACCAAATTCCTAAAAATCATTCTCATATCAACTTCACTTTCTAGAAAACATGAAGTAGAATCCGGAGGAATAATGTACCTCAACATGAAATTGCCTTGAATCAAATCCGGAAAACGAGAGCGTATGGAATTGCATAGGTCAACAAATGACCAATTACGCGACAATGGAACTGTCGCTGCTTCACCATAATAAATAAACTTGACAACATAGCTAGTATCCATAACAACTGCACAAGAATAAAACAAATCATTATCCATGTCACTACTAAGGGAATCAACATAATCAACACAAACAAGTCACTGCCAAAGTAACTGTTAATGCCTGAACAGAAGAACAATATTACAAATATAACTGGCCATGTCACTACTAAGGAATCAATAGAATGACACAAACAGATCACTGCCAAAGTCACTATTAAATGCCTAAACAGAAGAACAACATCATACTCGCAAAATAAATGATAATTCCTGAACAAAACAGCAGTATTAAAAATGTAACTGGTCATGTCACTGATAAAAAAAATCACAGTATAGACCAAATATATTACCGCAATAGCACAAAACATCATCAACAATTCAACATATCACTGAGTCGACAAAGGATAGGAACACAGTAATCCAAAATGAACAATTCAACAATTTAACACAAACAACAAAAATACACTGCAAAATCCAAAACGAACAAATTCACAGAGAGAAGGCTTACCGATCAAATCAGAGAAAACCAGAGAGAGGAAGAAATAGAGAGACTGTAACTAAGCACTGAGTCGACGAAGAAGAAGAACACAGTAACATGATCAAGACGAACACCAACGAAGCCAGAAATCCAGAAAAATAGAAAAGAGCTGTAGAAGCTCCAAAACCACTCAAAACTGAGATTTTAGATCGTCGCAAAGGCACAAATCGAAATCGGAAGCTTTCTGATCAAAGGATAGAGAAAATTTGAGCTCGCAGATTTTGAAATGGAAGGTTATAAAGGTTTATTACCTTAGGGGCATAATCGGAATCAAAAAAATTAAAAACTGACATTTTTTTAACATGACCTCATTATTCATAAGGACTAAACTAATATTAATAACAATTCACAATTGACCTTCTTATCAAGTGGGAAACTAAGTGATCTTATTATCATTTCACTCTATAAAGTGACATTTTCTATCATTTCCTTTTATTTTTGACACCATTTTAACCTCACCCCTTTGTTATTTAGAGAGAGAGAGAGAGAAACCATATAAGACGTCGCCTGAGCCAGGTCATCGGATTCCGGCCAACTTTCGTCTGATTCTGGTCACCGGGCGTAGAAGACATCACCTGAGCCCGGTCATCGAATTCCGACCAATTTTCGCATGATTCTGGTCACCGGCCGCAGTCCACTGGACTTTTCTGAAAACCTCACCGGAGGTCCCTAAGAGGTCGTTAGAGATATCATAGGTCGCCGAAAAGGTCTATTGCCGCATAATAGACGTCAATTGCCCCCAATAGACATTTCAATCACTGAAATTGAAACTAATCTTCCTAAAATTAGACAAATAAAATTTTGACTAAAGAAAAAAAAACGAAGAAATTACATTAATTCAAAAAATCTATTGCCCCCCAATAGAGGGGCAATAGACAATAGAGGTCTACTGCCCCCTAATAAACTTTTTCCCCCTTTTTTTCTTTCCTTCTAGGCCTTCTTCCCCCATTCAAAAAAAATGAGGCACCCAGAAAATGCCCTGGGCACCCAAGTCTTCTCCCTTTCGTTGGTTGTAGACCTGGATTGTGAGACGTGAAGAGATGGATGCCTCAATTTCTCGATTCTATACCGGGTGAGGATCGCCGACGATGCCGCGCTTGTAGACCGGGTTTTTCTCAAAGGGCATGAACTTCAACTTGACCTTAGTAGCGCAATTAGGCTTCGGAGGCCTTCCAGTGGGTCCGATAATCTCATACAAGCCAAAAATGAATTTTCCAGAGGCGATTTTGGCGGCGAGGATTGAGGCAATGCCAATAATCTCAGTGCCGAAGAGGTCGTTATCTTTAACCTAAAACTCAATCTTAGAGGATGAGGCCTTCGGAGACGATGTCCATAACTGGCGTCGCCTTTTTCCAAAACCAGCTCCGACGAAACCTCCTGGCCTCTGTCGTTTCTACGTCTTCTACACGATGACCCGAACCCGGACTTCTACAACTTTCAGTGACGTGGCGAGCTTGGTGAGAGCGGTGGCGGAATTTGAATCTGATGGCGGCGGTGAGAGAGAGAGAGAGATGGCATGGAAGTAATTAAGTAATTCAGTCGAGGGCAAAGTTATTATTTTACTTTAAATGAGGCTAGGGTAAGTGAGATAATTTTTGTTGAGAATATATAAGTGGGACATTGCCTAGGAGTTTATAAAGATTTGGACCACTCCATCATTGCAAATTGGTTTTGGATGTGAACCCCAGATTACTTTATCATGGTATCAGAGCCAGGATACCCATGTGTGCATGTCTAACGGACACACATGCTCTACGTCACCTAAAGTTGTCCATGTGTATGGCTTGAAAATTCACCACACGTGCGGGAACGTGTTAAGAATATATAAGTTGGACATTGCCTATGAGTTTATAAGGATTTAGACAATTCTATTCATTGTCAATTGGTTTTGGATGTGCACCACAGATTAGTTTATCAATTTTTCCTCATATTAGTGTTTTGAGTCAAGGACTTATATGCAAGATGTTTTGCAAACTTATTTAATGATTTTGGCTTTGATTTTTCTATGCAATGGTTTTTTTTTCGACAAATTTTCTATGCAATAGTTAAAGTATGAAAGATACTGCAACTCTTCAAACCCTCAACTCATTGGTCATTTTATAATGTTATGTGATCTAGGTTATGAGTAAAGGAGCAAACCAATTTCTCCACCTAATCAAACTCATAATTATCGTCAGTTTTATTACCATAATTGAGCACCACTATGAGTAGAAATAAAATCAATTCGCACCAATGGAAAATATTCTGCAAGATTTGGATAAGATCATGAATGATTTGATAACCCACCAAGAGATGATTAAAGTTGGAGAATGAGTTGTTTCAATCAAGTGTGGAAACAGAAGTAGCTGTAGAGAAGAATATAGAAATGCCTAACCAAGCCAAAAACAGGAACATAATTGACTGGAAATCAATTATTCGATACATTCAGGCATAAAGCACTTGACAACTAGAAGGAGAAAAACCCCTAAAAGCACTTGGAGCTGGCAGGACCTGCCACTCAACTTGTAGCTCACCCTTTTGTGCTTCTGATTCAGACAGCCTTCCTATTCCCACATTCAGCCCACATGCCACCACATATATGCTCCCCTCCACGGCGCTCACAGCGAAAGGCCGTCTAAGTGCGTCGCACGGGAACTTGTCCCCACCGACGTACCGCCACGTGTCCTCATCATGGTCATAAACCTTCATCGGACAGTCTCCGTACTCCGAGATCACTAGTAACCTGTCGCCCACAACCACGCTGACACCTGTCCACCCTTCCCTCATCCCGGGACTCATCTCTCTCCACGCGTCTGCTTTCAAGTCGTAGACCAGGCCGCGTGGCGAGAACATAAAGGGCCATGTCCACCCCTCGGTGACGTACATGTTATCCCCCACCACGTGGGAGTCATACTTGGCAAGTCCTGCTGGCATCGTGGCCAGTGTAGCCCACGTGTTATTTTCAGGGTTGTAACACTCGACGGCCCTGATTGAGTCATTCTCACGGGTCCCACTACCTCCGACCGCTATGATCTTATTATTGATGCTTCCCGCGTCAAAATACGCTCGGGCGGTTGGCATGGGAGCCATGCTGGACCACTGATTGGTAGATGTACGGTATACAATAGTGGACCGCATAGACGATTCCGCGTCCGATCCACCCAACACGACAAGCATCCCCTGACGTGGCAAGGAGGCACACGCTAACCCCCGTGGACTCGCGAGATTGGAATAATGCCCCGGCATCGGAGGTAGGACAAACCAACGGCCCGATCGAGGGTCGAGCGCTTGCCACTGAATCCTGGCCGTCGATTTGTTGAAGGCGAAAACGAAAAGATAAGGCAGCGGGAGCGAAAGAGACTTCTTGCAGTGAAGAAAAGCCGGGTCTGAAATGGCTCTCCTCCACGAAGCAGAGACCGAGCGCACCAAAGCTTGGTACGGATAGGGAAGGTAAAGAAGACACAGCTCGGCGACCTCGTCTGGAAGTCCAGGAATCAACGGCTCAGATTTGTTGCTGCTGCTTCTGCTCCTTTCTACGTCAGAATTCTCAGTTTCTGGGTTTGATACAGAGGAAGTCAGAGCTGCCATTGTTGAAAAACCCATGGACATAGAAGCTATTCTTCCACTATATCACAACTACCCAGATGGAGAAAAGGCTGTGAAAGCTCAAGTAGCTAGAGATTTCAGAGTGCACACACAAGTGTTTGACGATTTGACTCGAGGAGTTAGAGTAGTAGTACTTGTGTGGCTGTGTTGAACATTCTATTGAGTTTGGTATATATAGTGAGAAAGAGAGGAAAGAGATCATGTAGATGACGAAGCAAAGATTCACTTCGCGGAGAAAGGTAGGGAGAATTATTGGGTCGTCAAAGGAAGTGGAGTTGTTTATGGTAATTGGGTCACTTTGGAGTGGAGTTATTCTAATGGCGTATGCATCTAGAACGCGGAATATAAGGTGGGTTTTAGATGAGAAGAAGTAGAACACATATACACCGGCGGATCCGAGAGAAAAAGACTTGTGTGGGATTAAACAATTGGAGCAAGAAGACGAAGATTTAGTGGAATGCGGTGGGATTGTTTTTTGGAACAGAGATGAGTAACTTGTTCAAGGGTACAAGGGTAGGGTGTGTTTAAATAAGGGCAGCTCGATTGGGTTGGTTGGGGTTAGATCCAATTGAAGCAGTGTTTTGACCAAAAAAAAAAAATAAATTGAAGCAGAGTGGTAGATGATGGGGGCAAAGTGATGACATAAAAGTTGTGGGGTAGAAGAAGGATTGATGAATCGAAAATTAACTTCATGGAGATATATAGAGAGACTTATGATCACGTTACTTTAAGTCTTTAATCAAGTGTGCCCCATGATGATGGTTTTTGGCCCACCTCCATTGTGGTATGATTAGGGTTAGAGACCAAGCAATTGCGGTGTTTTTGCTTAGGTGATAAGCATCTCTTTGGGATTTTCAGTCTATGTAGTATCTTATATAAATCGTATGGACAGATAGTTTAGTAATAATCTGGATTGACAAGTATCGTTTTTTTTTTTTTTGTGTGGGAAGTTATGATATCATATCATGAATGGTGAGTGTATAGATATAAGTTTGGTTGATAGTCGATATAGTAATTTAAAACTAAAGGCGAAGATGTTCCTTGTTGATCATATTCACACCCTCTATATTTCCGAATTGATTGAATTTTAAGATTTTTATGTCGTTGTTTTTCAAATAATGAACTAAAATTTTAAATTAATTAAAAATAATAGAAATAGAGATATGTGTTTGATCGCATAAAAAGAAGTGTGCAAAACCACACATTCTATATAGTATCGTTTTGTAATTACAATTGAACAATTGAACTATTTGATTTGAGTTATTTTACATGAATAATTAAATGGTCGAAAATCTAAAGGAAGAAAAATGGTTATGCACATAAGAATCTATTAAAAAATACCTCCACTTTCTAACTTCTAACTAATTTCTTTCTTGGTTGCAGCAACAAAATGTAGGACCATGTATTGCTAGGCTACTAGCTACACGATTTCCTTATTAAAAGTTAGTGTTTTCATTTTCAAAGGCTTTTGTGATATACCTTGCTTACACACTTAAACACCACATGAAATCGTGTACCAAAATTATTAAACCGTCATTTTTTTAAGTATTGAAGACAAGTCCGAAATTTCATTATCATTTGAGTGATAAGCTAGGACCACAGTAGTTATGTCTATTTCTGTGTCGCTGAAATTTCCGTGCACCCGCCCTCTTCATGTGTGAGGGTCTAATTATTCATAAATTTTGTTTGTTAAACAACCTGATATATCTACTCAAAACTTTAATATACATCATCATGAATCTAAAAATATTGCAAATAAAACCATGTAATTTTTGAAACTGATTGAAAGGAACAAAACCAAAATGAGAAATGAATGCAGCACATGGACTTTGGGAAAAAAAAAAAAAAACACAAAAGAAGCCAAGAATTTGTTTGCCCACCACAAAAAAATTAAATAAAATTGAAATAAAGTGTTATGTCGTTTTCTCATGTTCAAGAAGAAATCTGAACCCTTTTCCAGAATTCCCTGAGCTGTTTTTGCAGGTTATTGGGGGCAGTTTGAACATCTTGGTTAATTTCAAAGGCACTGCTTATGCAAATCAAATTATTTAAACGAATGGACAAATGAAGCTTCATCATCTACTATTGCAGCTACCTTCATTCGAGCTCCACCCATTTCATTTCATACTTGCCATCAAAGTGTGAAACGTGGGAGGTGGTCGCTAAGAAATTCTGAGCATGAAGCTCAAAAAGTTGACTCTGATGTGTCGTTTATTCTAGCATGAATTATAAACAAAGACATGAATGATGACTTAAATGTGGACAGGTTCAGGTAGGGTGAGGTCCGTCAATTATGTTTACAACAAATTTATACTATTTCATGACTTTTTTCATTTTAACAACATAGTACGTTGTCTTAAGTAAGTCGTACATTGGAATAAATTTCGCAATTAATGTCACTTTAGTAACGAAATATGAACAAAGATGGTGGGGAAGTGCATCAACCGGCGTGGTTTTTTGCAATGAGAATATCACTTTAGCAAGGGAAAAAAACAAGGTCTTATTTAGTTGCTTGCCTGACATGAGCGCATATTTTTCAACTATTTAAAAAAGTGCCTTTTTGTTTGAAGGGATTGGTCTCCATGTCCGCCTCATTTTGTACGATATTGATGGTGTTTTTCAACTCAATTGCATTATGTCTATGGTGGATAGGAAATGTTGTCTTATCACACTTATTTATGTTATAGTTTTCACGATACATATATGACAAGTTGAAATTTAAAAAGAAAAATGAGCGAAAAGATGAGGATTTCAAAGAACATACAAATCATTTTTTGCTACCGCTCATATGATGTATTATCATGTTCGATATAAGTAGTCAATCACAAGAAATAAACAAACGAAAAACACGTGTACTCGATAGTAAGAAGCAGAGAAACGTAACCAAGACAAGTAATTTGATAATGCGACATGACGTGATTCTTAGGCCGATAAAGCTCAATCAGGCGAAACTTTGAACAGAGGAAGAAGTACCACCTGCAGACATTGGGCTTGCAATAATCGCAAAAGTGAATTTGAGGTCATATCAAAGTTTGGGCCGGGCCTCAGTCACAGATAGCAGATAATTGGGCCTGTATGGCAGAAAAAGCCCATTAGAGTCCAACACTGCTTTACCCGCCAAATGGCTCCTCCGTCTGAGACTGACAGACATTATCCGCAGATGGCCGATGGGTAGCTCTCTCACCCTTTTTCACCATAAACAATGCAAACCTTCTCGCCTTCCTTCGCCGTCTGTTCCTATTTTCCGATACGACGCCGTCGCATCACCACCGCCTCTCCCCGAAAATCCAACCTCAAGCGACTCACCTCCCGCGTCGTCCAACTCACTCGCCGACGACAGCTCCACCAGGTCCGGTCCTCCTCCTCTTCTTCTTCATTTTTTTTTTGTTCAGAAATTTTCTTCTTCTTCATTTTTTTTTGTTCAGAAATTTTCTTCTTTCTTCTTCTTCTCAATTTTGATGATTTTGTTTTGTGTAGATAATGGAGGAGATAGAGATCGCTAGAGAAAGGTACGGGAAGCTGAACACGATAGTGATGAACGCGGTGGTGGAGGCGTGTGTCCATTGCGGCGATATCGACTCTGCGCTTAAGGTGTTCGACGAAATGTCTAAGCCGGGGAGCTGTGGCGTTGATACTGTCACATATGCTACACTTTTGAAGGTACTATTTCTCTCTCTCTCTCTTTTTTTTAAAAAAAAAAAAAATTTGGATGCCATGGATTTGATAATGTGCTTTGTTATAAAGGGATTGGGCGGGGCGAGGAGAATCGATGAGGCATTTGAAGTGCTTGAATCGGTGGAACGCGGTGTTGCTGTGGGAAGTCCAAAGTTGTCAGCACCTCTTATTTTTGGACTGCTGAATGCTTTGGTTGATGCAGGTTAGAAATGCAAATTATAATGTGCACATTGCATTGTTGTGATTCTAGAACAGCCAACTGTAATTGGAAAATGATTTTTTTACTTGATTACTCGGTATGCTCTGTTTTCTATTCTCATAAATGTACATGTGCTGCTTGCATGTTGCTGTAGCGCAGGAGATTTACGCCGAGCTAATGGGCTTCTTGCACGGTATGGTTTTCTACTTCGAGAAGGTGGCAGTCTTTCACTCAGAGTCTACAACTTATTGATGAAGGTAGACTTGCACTGACCTATATGTAATTCTTTGAGAGACTTGCACGAAACAAAAGTTTGAGTTATTTCTTCCTTTTCAAGAACTGAGCTTTGAAAGATAGATACAGTTCTTTTGCACATGGATGGTCGTAAACTTGCGAGTCTAATTTGATGTTGTTGCTTAAGGGTTTGCTGCTTCTGATTTACAGGGTTGTATTAATTCAGGCCTTCCTCAGGGTGCGATAAACATGCATGACGAAATAATACGTCTAGGGTTGACGCCTGATAGGCTCACCTATAATACTCTAATATCTGCATGTGTAAAAGCTGGGAAGTTGGATGCCGCAATGCAATACTTTGAGGAAATGAAGGTCCCAAGCTATATGAAAGGCCAGTTTAGAGCCTGTGTATAATATTCTTATAGTTTTAGTTTGTTGGCTGCATCAAGGAAGTTACTGAAATATTGTTCTGTTTTGTAGGATGAAGCGCAGAAATTTAGCGATGCTGGTCTTTTCCCTGATGTCATCACCTATAGTACATTACTTAAGGTCTGTATATTTTTGTTTCAATTACTTTAATGAAGTTATATGAAAGTGCTTGTACTGGAACCAGCTGGAATTTTTGCCCCTTTCCCTTTGTTGAGGAATTGGCAACTTTGTTTATCTTTTTTTTTTTCTTTTTTTCTTTTTTGGGGGCAAATAACGTTAAAGTTTCAGTTCCTATCATCAAGCAAACTGTGATGTTTTGTGTTCCTCTATCTTCTCTGGCAGGGGTTTGGGGGTTCCAAAGATATCCTTATGGTTCATAAGATCGTTTCAGAAATGAAAACATATATTGGTTTGTTCATCGATCGAACAGCATATACGGCAGCAGTTGATGCTTTGCTAAATTGTGACGCAATGAAAGGTATGCTGTATATAAAACAAATTAAGTTGCCAAAATTTTCTTATGCTTTCTGATTTTGAAATGCCGCTCACTCCATTGTACATTGCAACATCATATATGTCAACTGCACCAATTATTCTGCTCAGTTGCTGGAATAGTTAAAAAATTTCTGTCCTTTGCTTATCACATTTAGAAAGATGCTGGATTTTTTATGTGTTAGAATTTGAAACTACTGCTTCTGCTTCTAACAATAAGTTCTGCCTGATGCTTAGGTGCTTTATGTATTTTTGGAGAATTATTAAAGCAGGCTGGTGGAAATCCAGAGTTGCGACCAAAACCTCACCTTTATCTTTCCTTGATGCGTGCCTTTGCTATTAGAGGAGAGTATGACACAGTAAGGAGTCTGCATAAGCACATGTGGCTAGATACTGCTGGAACTATCTACCCAATGATTCATGAAGAAGCCGATCATCTTGTAATGGAGTCAGCTTTAAATGATGGGCAGGTACAATATGAGCTCCCCTATAGTCTTCTTCACTGGGGTATTACTGCATAAGTCTCTTTTATTTCCTGATTAGTGATTATCTGGATGATGTTTGAGCCATTTGGATGCTGGTTTTAAAATCCAGGTACTTCACAGGATAAAGAGCCTTCCTTTAGATTTTGTATTTCTCTGAAGTAGTACTAATAAATGCACACCTGTAGTACTAATTAACTTTGTTGCAATGTGATTAGCATGAGAAATTGACTACTATTCACCATTTTGATATTATTTTCTACTTTTGGTTTTGTCAGGTAGATTTGGCCAAAAATTACCTTGGAAGCATCATTACAAGGTGGAAGAGAATATCGTGGACAAGTCGAGGAGGGATGGTATGTAATTTTCTTCTATCTTCCAGGACTACGTATGAAAGAAAATAGAACTAATATGACCATTTGTTTGCTGTTGTCTCCCCTGACATTAGAGTACCTGTTGGTGATTTAAATTATTGTAATGGATATAAATTTCCACCATAATGTTAAAGATAGTTCTAAACATTTTAGGCGAAAGTTATATGCCTTTCAAGTTCTCTTGACACTTCAAATCAATATTAAGAAACTTGCTTTAAGGATCTTGTCACTTAACTGGCACTTTTCTCATTTAAGTTTGAAGCATTCAGTTGAATGTCCGTTTTATATATGTTGGTGGTTTACTACTATGTCTTTCACTTGAAATTGTATTACACTACGTGTTAGTTTTTCTGTTTCCTAGTCTGATTTCATTAGTATAATTTCGGCTCGTGTACTGCAGGTTGCTTTACGCACAGAGGCCTTGTTGGGAAACACAAAATCGATATTGACTCCTTATCTACTGCCTCAGGTCCTTGCATATTCCTTGCCTTTAGAATTCTAGGGAAGATTACCTACATTACCTAATGTCCTAAAAAACTTGGAGAATATTTTGTCATGTATAGGGTATGAGTGTATGTTAGATGTTTCTTATTTCTTACTGGATCTACAAACTGAGTGGCTGTAGTTAACTTTTGTTGTCTGCTATTTACACCTTTTGGATTTAGGTATTGGCTAGTGATCCGATTGAGAGTGTGATGATACCCTTTGAAGCAGCTCGGCCACTTCTTGGGACTGTGAAGTTGAACGAGGTCGCTATGCGTTTCTTTAGAGATTCAGCAGTCCCTATCATAGATGACTGGGGTAATTGCATTGGAGTATTGTACCGTGAAGACTGTAGAGAGGTAATTATTACGATGTTGTAAACCAAATGCTTTCTTTTCTTTCTGGGCACAGTCTGATAGATCGGCTCTCTAACATTGCATACTTACCATAACAAGCACTTTCGTCTTGACAGGTATATACATATTATGAGCTAATGCAATTTCGCATACTATTTTGTAGATGGATGCCCCTCTTTCTTCAATGATGAGAAGTCCACCTCCCTGTGCCGTAACAACAACATCGATTGGCCATGTGGTGGATCTAATTGTGAAGCACAGATTCAAAATGGTAATCGTAGTAAACCATAGCTCCTTGTTTGGTGGTACTGCAAATTTGAGGGCTGTTGGTGTTTTTACAGCTGAGCAACTGTGTAAACTTGTCACACCAGTATCAGAAACGCCAGGATTGAGACCTTCTTTCTGTAGAAGTTTAACAACGTGCTGTGTATGAGACTATATCCTCCCTGTAAATACAATTTTGTTATATATTGTAGTGAAACATTTTTTCAAGGGTTTAGACTTCAGAAGCTAATTAAGTTTTTCGATTCTGAATTTGAGTATCATAAGATTGTACTCAACAATAAATGTTATCTATAGAAAACGACTTAAATTTTCTTTTAGTTTAAAAGTCTATATTTTTGTTGTGCAATTGCAAAAGTTTCTAATAAAAAATAAAATCAGAGTGTATGCACTTTTATTGATGAAGAGTTCGTTTGTTCGTCAACAAAAAACTATCATAAATAAGCCTAAAAAAACATGGCACACTATTATGACGAATAATTCATCGAAACCTCCCATAAAATAAAAATAAAAACCGGACATACTTAAACCGGTAAATTTTCGCTGAGTAAAGATTTTAAAAATGATATACTTTTAGTTTTGCATACTGATATCTCTTGTATGAATAAATATAAAACAGTTTTTGACCCAATGAGGTTGATTCAGTGGAAGCATGTTAGACTGCAAATGGGGCGGACGCTGCAGGCTTCTCCTGCTAATAAGAGGTCTCTGGTTCGAACCCCAGCTTAAGAAAAACACCCCTTGGAGAGGGGCCATACCCAAGTTACTCTCGTCCGGAGCGGTAGCTACTCGCCAATTATTTTTTGTACCAAAAAAAAAAAGTATAAAACAAGGTAAGACCTCTCAAAACGCACCGTATGCTCTGTGACCGACCGTGTTGCATATCAGATTATCACAAACACTGAAAATGAACTAGGCCTCAAAATCGCAGCTGTAAAACCCTAGGTTTAACGAAGACGGGTGAAAATGGCGCTGAGGGCGAAGGAGATGATGAGGAGCGTGATGAAGAAAGTCGGAGACAAAAACCTAAACCCCCGATTGAAACAGGAGCTCAAGAAGAATCGCTTGCCCGACCCCAAAATCGTCATGGGCCGAGCCCAACGTGGCATCTTCGCCGGCCGCCACATCCAGTTCGGCAATAACGTCAGCGAAGACGGCGGCAACAAGTTTGTATCTTCCCCAATTTCTCTTGCTTTTCAATTTTTAAGGCCAAAGTTCGAGTCTTTGAGCTCTGTTACATTGATTCTATAGCTTTTCTTTTAAACCACCCTAATTTCTTACCATAACAATGCTAAAGATCAAGGCTTTTGAGCCTAAAGTATTGAAACTTATTAGTGACTTGACTATATTTGATTTGATCTGATCTGCTTTGAATGTGTTATACTGTATGTTTCTAATTTCTGATTATTCTCTTATGTTGAAGTAAAGAGTTGTTGAGGTTGGTAGTGGTGCTACGGTCTTATCATTTTTTATCATTGTTGATTCTCAAGTTATTGGAGCTAGGTTGAGCTGGGTTTTATCATGAAAAAAACTATTATGCATTCGATTTTGTGACTATGGGTAGTTGTTTCTTCTGATGATTCTAGATAATGTGGACAAGTGCTAGGAAAATACTAGAGGTGTGTGAGTCTCATATTTGTTTGCTGTTGCCAGGTTTAGATTGTTTTGTGGTTTACTGTTTTCTTTATGCATGTTCTACCGCAATTTGTAAAACTGGTTTAGCGTATATGAATGCACTTTAAAGTTGTTTTGGTCTGTAATCTTGTAAAAATTTGCAAGAATGGGTTATTATTGAACCATAAATTGTTGTGTTGATAGGACAAGGAGGAATTGGAAGCCAAATGTGCAGGAGAAGCGGCTCTTCAGTTACATCCTAGACCGCCAGATTCGAGTCAAAGTCACCACCCACGCTTTGCGTTGCATAGACAAGGCAGGTGGGATTGATGAGTACTTTCTCAAAACTCCTTACCACAAGATGGACACCGAAATGGGCCTTGTCTGGAAAGCCAAAATTGAAAAGCTGTATGAAGAGGTTGGGCAGACAGGGGGATATGCTTTCCTACAACCTAAAGATGAACCCAAGGTTGAACAGGAATTTAAAGAACTAAAACTAGATGAGAGGGAAGTCAAGAGACAGATGTATGGTTGGTCGAAGAAACTAAAACAGATCGAGGAACGAAAAGACAACCAAATCAGTGATAAAGAAGCTCATGAGGAAGGTGCAGGAATAGGGGAAGGAAGCTCTCACGTAGAGGATCATGAGCAGTTGGTTGCAAACTCCTGAATTGAAACTCTTGAACCAGCTTTTGGGATGTTCTCATTTTTGTCAGCTACACCCATTTCTGGAATTTTGTCTCTTCAGGATTTTCAGGGTAATTCAATTCTAGCCATAGCCAGCTGATAAAGCAGCAATTTGTGATCTTTTCTGATTGTGCAAATTCAGTTCCTTGTGGTTTTATATACAATTTTGTATCAAATAATTATTATACTATGCTTTTGAATTTTGATGAGCCCTTTGCAATGGGAATGAAGATTCATTTAGCTGCATCTTAGTCTATAAAAGTTGTAAGGCATATGGATCATCTGAATGTTGTAAGATGGGCAAATATTGATGGATCCATGTTCATTTCTCGGATCCACATTTGGATTTAATTCCTTTGCTGCATCTTTAACAGGAGGTGTCATGGAATGTAACTAAAATGACCATTTTCTTAAGAAACTTGCTCAAGGATTTTGTCATTTAACTCGCACTTTTTTCATTTAAGTTCAAAACATCTAGGTGAATGTTAGTTTTAAATATGTTGGTAGTTGACTACCCTACCTTTTATATGGTTAATCGTGCGAAGATCTACATTGCTTAAGGTCACAAAGACTTGGGCAATGTTCTTGTTTATTTTTTCAGCTATACACCCCATTTCTGGAGTTTTGTGCCTCTTCAGGATTTTCTGAGTAATCTGTAATTCTACACTTCGCCGGCCAGCTGATAACAGAAATAGTTCTATATCTTTTTCTGATTGTGGAAATTCACATGACATTCCTTAGGGTCTTATATTCAATTTTATATCAAATAATTATTATACTTTCCTTAGGGCTTTTGATGAGCCCTTCGAAAGGGTGAAGATTCATTTAGCCGTGTCAAAATCAATGAAACAGAAATAACATCCAGTCCGGCCCGAGTCATCTTACGAGTTACAATTCTATTGCTTCCATTCACTCCCTGTTTCAGAAATAACGTGGATGATGATGTCCGAATATACTGTCATTCATTTTCTACTTCCTGTCACTATGTTTCCATTCTATGCCTGATGACGTCGCTGCTAACTGCATCTTTCTCAATGTGATTGTCTCTTCCTCTTGATCATGGTGATTATTATCACACTGTAAAGAGGGCTATATTCATGTTCAATTTCCTCCTTAATTTTACCTCATGTTTTACGGCACATCAAAGTTTATACCAACTCAGGCTTAGTCAGCATAGCTTTCAAATCCTTGGTTAGCAAGTTATAGGCCCCATGACAACTATATCTTGTTCCTACAGTACAAATAAACGATTGCTTGACAACTCTTCCATTACTGAAAACATCTCTTTCACACTTCACACTTGCCAATACTTCCCCTCTTTTCCCTTTAAAGTCATATATATAACCAAATTATACCTGTAATTTCGACTTAAAACAAAAAAAAAAACAAAAAAAAATTAACAATAGCTGTAGAACCTGTCACATCCAGAATTCTAACACGCCAATTACTCAATCCTTCTCTAACACGCTCTCTAGTGGCCCACAAATTCATAGCAGTTTCTTGCTCAAGAATCTTCTCAGTTATATAAAAGCGAAGCCCTCTTCATTAATCACCACCATTTTCATTTCCAACAGGACAACATTATAGTCATGGGTAGAGTCAGGAGTTCGTCACTTGTTAGTCACCTGAAGAGAGCAGTGAAGAAAGTGAGACTCATTTTGCTTGGCCTTAAACTACAAAGGTGGCGTGTAGCTTCAATTCTTGGATGTGGTGCAACTAAAAGGCGGTGTTTGAGCTTCAATGACAGATTTGGTTTGCAGGGCTGCATAGAAGAAGTTGATACATCTGATGATCAGAATAGCTCCCACTTGAGAAGAGTTCATAGCACCATCAGTCGTTCTTCCTCGATTGATTATGAGGATGTTGATCAAAGGGCTGATGCATTCATTGCTAATTTTCGACGGCAGCTCAGATTAGAGAGACAGGTTTCTCTGGAGCTAAGCTGCTGCCGGGGGGAAAGATTTTAGAGACAAGGGAGTTCATTATTTTTTTTTAGTTTTATTTCAAAAACTATGGATAGTACAGATGTGATTCATTTTTCTATTACTACTTCATTTGGGCGTTTTCATGAAAGCCATTGGATATAGTTTTCCAAACACAGTAAAATTTTGTTGGTTTTTGCAGCAATGTATTATAAATTCTGAATTGAATGGTTAATTTGTTATCTACAACTGATGAGTTTTGTTTTGCATAGCCATATGAATCATCTGAATTTGGCAAGAGCCGCAAGATGAGTAGAAATTAATAGAACCCAGTCAAACTTCTAACAGATAATGAATGGCAGATCTATGCAGAAAAACATCTACATTATCTTCTGTGTTTAAGATTACTGTATGTATGAGTGTGCGCGCTCTGTTCAGGAATATCTATAAGATTATGCTTTCTTTTTCTAAACCTTTTATATCTATGTTCTTTTATTCCAATTTCCAAGCAACATGTGCAAAACCAATTAATATACAGATTATATTATGTTACATCATTATACAAGTACATTTCGACAAAATAAGGGAAACTGAAAATTCAGTGACACCTTCCTCCCATTCTAATATCAGACAGACTTCCTGCATATGTCAAATGAATGTGTGTTAGTTTTACACAGACTGATTCAGTTTATGACAAGAACATCAATTATGGTTAATTTAATTTGGATCCTGATTCATGATCTATGACAGTCTCAAAAGCCCCAACCAAAGCTTTGACCTTGTTCTTCCTCTTCTCTTGGGCCATCAGCTTACTCGCAGTCTCCTCAATCACATCATTGTATGCAGGAGCCGTCTCCTTCTTGTTATTCCCTGTAGTAGCAGCAGCCGCTTGCGGCGTTTCTGTTACCTCTGGTTCCTCAGGCTTTGCTTCTTCTTTGATATCTCCATCTTGCCCTTCCTTTGGATCAAGCTCATTGCTTCCTCCATCAACGACTTCCATATCCACCTCATTCTTGTTTTCATCTTCTTTCTTTTCATTGATCACCTCCTCTGCTTTTGATTCCTCGCTTGTCAGACCTGAACCCTCTTCTGGGTGGTGATCAATGTCATTGCTTTCATGATCTTTGCTAATGTGATTAACCTCTTCAACTTGATCATGGTGACCATCAATATTTTTCTCAACTTGAGTTACTTCTTCATTATTGACATCCATATTTGCTTGTGATTCCTCTGCTGCATCTTTAACAGAAGTAGTGTCATGACTTTTAGCTTGATCAGTATCTGAAGCATGATGTTGGTGCTGATCATCAAGATCTTCTTCAGCTAATTTAGGGTCCGGAAGGTCTTGACTGTTGTCCTCCTCAATACTCTCAATCTTATATACCTCTCCAACCCCGTGATGATCTAAAGCTTCCAAATTAGCTTCAAGATTAAGAATTTGTGTTATGTCATGACTCCTCGGAGCTCTTGAACTGCCAGTAGTACTTCTACTACTTCTACTTTCCTTCTTACTTGAACCAGAAGTAATACCACTAGAGCTTCTCCTCAAACTAGTGCCACTAGTCTTTGCATACGAAGCCTGTGGTTTGGTTCCAGATACAGATTTACTGGTGGGTTTTGGAGCATTTGAGACGCTTTTAACTGAAAAAGATTTAGATCGGATAACTGGGTCTCTTGACTCTCTTCCTGGGGAGATGATTGACTTCCGTGGTCCTGAAGGTGATGGTGGCTTATCAAAGGATCTTCTTCTATTTAGTGTAGGCTTTGGGGAGTTAGAATCCTGATTATCAGAGACATGATGTTTCTTTAATGACCTGGACTTGGTCAAAGAAGGAGTCTGGCGTGATGAGCTTGCGGTTGATCGCAAATAGTTTGGGACTGGTTTTGCTGTTGATGATGAGTTTGAGGTTGAAGCAGGTTTATCAGGAGTAGTTGGTTTTGTGGGTCTTTTGGTGAGGCTAGCTGGTGATGTGCTACTTCTCCTCTCCCTCCCAGGAGTAGTACTATTTTTCGGTTTTGTTGCCATATATGCAAGTATTGTCGAATTTTGTAACGATCAATCAGCTTATAAGCTTCAAATGCTACTACCTCCCTGCATATTATCTAAACAGATTCATTAATTAAAACTTGGGAATTCTAATCTGTCCGTATGCTCTATCTGCTAATGATCTATAAACAAACAAATATGACTGCCAATTTGAAGATATAGCTCCTCATAAGTCATGACTGAAAACTTCTCACTAATCAAATTGACATGCTACATCCATGAAGCGACTTTTAACCTTTATGTTCAGACATGATTCTTCATATGATTTATATTGACAATCTAACAACATATCATTCTAAACTCTGAACTTATATGTTGATGCAAGAAACTCTATATATGCGCGCAGGTCATTGGCATGGGGTCGTCCATAAATGAACTACAACTTCATGGGGGTGGGGAGGAAAGAGCCATTGGTTAAGCCCATCTAGGTATACATATGGCGCCAATATGCAAAAAAGCAACGTGGCTGGCTAAATTCAGAAGGCCCCAACTCTCAAGCCCAAAGCTTTGCAGTTGGTATCGATTCCCTTATTTGTTATATGCAAGGAGAAAACGAATTCCAAGTATAGGGAAGAAAATGAACTCTTGATCCTGGATGTGTTCTAAAATTTTAGCAAAATTTGGCTTTACTGCGGAAACTGAACATCTTTTGTTTTGTTTTCTTAATCATATTTTGGTGTCAACACCATATTGTGAATTATTTACATCCGTTAACAAGACATGAGAATCAAGTTTCCAATATAAATCTCTCTTATAAAAAATATATATGTAAATCTCTCTTATGCAAGAAATGGGTCTAGAAGAGGAGTTTCTTCATTTTACATAAATTATGAATTATTGATCCGACCATGGGGATCATCATTTTGGTGTCACCTTCCTCCAGTCTTGTTCTATACGATATCAAAACATTCCATCTTTAACCCCCAAGACAAGCAATTAAAGTAGTATCTTTTATAACAACCATGCATCTGATATATACGTATAAAAGCAACCAAAAGAAGGGATTCAAAATTGAAGCGAATTGAATATTTCACCAGATCAAAAATTCCATCATCAAACTCTACACATGCATGATGTTATATGCTTGATGATCGATTCAAATTCCAAGCAAAGAGACATCCCCTCCTCCTTTTCCACCATTCTTAAAGTCAAATAAAAACTTAAAGAAGCAAAAACAGAAGAAGAAGACGGATCTGTGCAAAAGGATATGGCGTAAAAGAATGTAAATCAGAAAGAACAGAGTGAAGAGAAAGAAAGAGAGAGAGGGGGATAACGTACCTTGATGGAAGCAAAAATTGAAGGAAGAGTAAAATTAAGGGCTGGATGAATTATATGGAGGAGGAGGAATATAAGGGAGGTTTGCAGCAAAACTGACAAGAAGAAAAAAGAAACCGGGAATTACGTGCGCACGACTCAAATAAGAAAAACGGGTGGTGGTGTTTAATTCATATGAATGGATCGCACAACTCAAACTGGCGAGGTATTGTGTTTGTTGGTGAAGATTAAATTAGTCGGAGGCCATGAGAATCAAATCAATGATCCATGTCTAATTTTGTTCATCAACAATCGAGACGTGTGGCAGCATTTGACTCTTTCAATGTAGTTCATCAATATTTTAGAAGCCGTTCTTAATCTTGGTACTAACGGAATGGATATGCTTCGTGGCTTCTTTTGGAGTTTGGAATATGATCAAATATTTCTGAAAAAAACAAAATGCCGGAGATTATGATCTGTACTTGTTTCGGTTATTTTGCAAAATAAGTGCGTTGTTATAAATAGTTTGGTTAAGAGAAGGAGTCTACATTGAACCGAAAGTTCAATAAATAAATCATTGTAAAAATATGAGGTCATTTTTGTAAAAATTCGAGAAGCCTAAACAAAGTTAATTATGCCCATTTTAACAAAAAGAGAGAGTTAATTATGCCCTAAATCAGATGGAAAATATAATGAAAGGCAAAGTGGTAGAACTCTTGATTCATATAAGATGTTTTTTATTCGAAGGCAAAATAGTTGAATGCACAATGCTTAAGTTCATTTCACTAAACTTTTTACTAAATTAATCATATTAATTTGAAAATATAGAATAATATTTTTAGAGTGCCAATAACAATTCTCTTTTTCAACGGTATCACTCATGAGACGAAAGCTCATTAGACCTGTTTTTCTATTTTTATTTTTCCTACTTTCAAGTTCAAACTTTTTTTCAATTAAGAAAGAAAAATTACAACCAAAAGCCTCTGTAACAATCTAATCTAAGCCTATCTAAAAGAAAAGGCCAACTAACAGAAAGAGGAAGAGAATTAGTCCAGCTTTTTGTAAGAGATCCATGACCCGTCTTTGCAATGACGTCCGTTGGAAAGTTTGCCTCCCGTAAAGTATGGGTGAAAGAGATTATATTAGTAAGCTGGGCAAGGACTTTAATATCAAGGATCAAATGAGAGAGAGTTCCAACTTGAAAAGGGGTTTTGTTTCATTTTACTTTTAGTTACTTGTAAATTGGATAAGAGTGCTTGTGGATTGTCTATTGGTTTGAAACCCATTTAGAATCCAAAAATAATGTGATCACGTACGTACTCATGTAAAAGACTAATTATGTGGCCCTCTACATGTCGAGGCATAAAGCATTAAGCCAAGCTGTTCTTGTGCCTTTTCTTATAGTTATGGACTTAATTAGGTACAAGAACTTTAAGATAGAGATAGAATTGATGTGTAAAGTGCAATTGTAGCTAGCTAGGTATGCACATTTGTATCGAATTTGTGCCACATAAATATAAATGATATATAAATCTCTGCTTTGCTTTTCTTGTTGTGCAGGCCACCCATTACTTAATAATTTCGACCACAATGCTTATGGCATTAAGCTTATCTTAATCCAACACATCGCTAAAGAACAAGAAGAGCCAACACAACTAGGGTTACATCATAGATAGTAGCCGGTGAAAGGTTAGCTAGAAGCTAATCATCTTTCTCTGCCGCTACAGGCAGACATGCACATACTCGTTCTATATACTGGCATCTATCAGAGTTTGGTAAATTTGGTACAATATTGAAATCAAAATGTGTATCTCATTTGGACAGGTAAAGGGTCTACATGTTGAGGGTAGTACTATTCCACATTGGAATGGGAAGGCTAGGTAAGTCTTCAAATCATGTTTATACGGTTTTGCGAAATAATAGTTGTTGGTGTACCTTATTAGTGTTATGTTCATTTTATGCAGATTTTTTTTAATGTGAGAGTTTAGGGATTTGCTTAGTGAGTTAGTGTGACTTTATCGAATCGAATAAATTAAGACAACTACAACTCCTTTGGATTAGCTTTACGCACATGTCAATCACTTCAATATTATAATTAGTTACTTGTCCGTTGTTAAATATGTTGATTTCAAAGTGAATAACGAATTAGCAAGAAACCGTATTTTAAATCTAGTATATTAAGAGTATATATATTATCAGATTACCTGCACAAAAACTTATTCTCGACATAGCACATTGTTGATAGTGCAGAAGTAAGGGCCAGAGAAGATATGGGACGATCGAGCTTCGTATTCTTCATCAAGTGACCATTATGATGAAGATATGAGGAAGGAAGGTAATTATGAAAATTGAGACCATGACAGACGGGCGCAGCAAGGAAAAAGGTCTTGATCATGACAACAATACCCATCAAATTTATTCACATGTTGCTTCTCTCTGAAACCATCCTTGTCAGTGTGAAGATTTGTATATATTTTGATTTTTGAGTCTCTAATTTGAGTGATTGTGAAACCTCATGTATACATACGTCGTGCTCCCCAAACTCTTCCTTCAAGAATCTGTGGATTTTCATCTTTGACAATTCCACAGGTTTTTTGGATAGAATACTTGTGTACTCGGATTGCTAGCCAAGGAAAAAAGTTCCGAACCCTAATTATCTGTCAATTAAGAGAAGAGGGCTTGTATATATTATTGAAATTAAAATTAAATTTCTTTTATTAATTCAAGAGGTTAAGTCGTTAAGATGATATTTAATTAGAAGAACTCAGTCAACTTGTAAGAGCTTCTATCTACAGTGGTCAACAAACATCAATCATCACCATTATTAGTACGTACGATAAGCTACTAAATAGAATTATCGGACATGTATAAAAATACCCTGAGATCAATAAGTGATAATTGATGTTTATTGCTAGGAAGGTATAAAAATAGAATCATCGGACACTTTCCTAGTAATCTAGAGCAATTTTTGTACCAATCACAAATAAATAAATTGAAGTGAAGCTTCGACATACCAAAACATTTTAAGATTTCAAATTCAACAATAAATTACACCAAAACCACATCACGATATCAGCTTTCGAATCCCTCTAACTTGCTTGATAATAATAAGAGCTAATTTCATTTTACCTCCCTAACATTTACATGTTATATCAGTTGTGGTCCTGTATTTTTAATTTCATCACATGTACCCATGTCCTCTCTAATTTAATCAATCATGTCCAATAATTCATTTTTTTTTGTCAAGTATTTTGTAAATTGAAAATGTGGCTGTAATAAACTCCCTTGTGTGATGATGATTCACTAATATAGTATGCAAAATTATATCGTATGACTATAATTTTAAAAATACATCACACAATAGTTGGCAAAAAGCCAAGAGTTATACAAAATTGGTTGAAATTAGTACATACAGGGATACGCGTGATGAAATTAAAAGTGTATGGACACAAATGATTTAGGATGTAAAGAGCATGGAGTCAAAATGAATTTGCCCTAATAAGAACCGGAGCTAAAACAAAACCGGTAAGCATGAATACAATCCTTATTAAGGGTTTGGATGCGTGGCCAGGGCCTTATCCACATAAGTGAATCCACTTATTCACGCATCCTCTAATAAGCGATTGCACGACACGCGCATCAATCATTGCGTGGTTGAAAGTAAAGAAAAAAACCAATAAATTTATAACAGAAGAAAAAATAGAGAAAAGTTAGGGGATCTACCTTTGGTGTGGCCGTGTGGGGCTTCCGGTCTCTACAAATATTAACACCCTCCCTTCTTTGACCCTTCCGTCACCGTCCCCCTTCGCATAACCCTCCATCTCCACCGTCGATATGATCCGACGGCTCACATCTAACGCAACCGACCTTTAGGGACGGCACTGCTTTGGTGGTTGTCCTAGTTAAGCTTCCAAAGCAGGAAACTCAAATTTAATTCAAATTGAAAAGATTAAAAATTTAAATAGAAAGAAGTAAAGGGGGTTTGGATCATTCATTCTCTCGCAGAACGTTTTTGCCTCTTCCGAAAAGGAGAGCCCTTTCTCTCTCTAAAGTCCAAAGCTTGAGACTTTCTCTCTCTGAAGTCCAAAGCCTTCAACTTTTCGCTTCTGGGTATTCAAGCCACGAAGAACACAAGCAGAATTGTTAGGTAGAACGAAGAATCATCATCCTTTACCTTTCTATTAGTTCCGCTGATTGTTCACGTATATTGGGTTTTCTTTTCTTTTTTGAATATGGGTTTCTATCTTCACGATGATAATCAGTTCTGGTGTTCATAGCTAGCTGGGCTTTCATATTCATCATGATCATGATCATGATTCTATTTTTGATTCTTTTTTTTTTGATGTTCCGCTAGTTGCTCGTTCTCATCAATAAGTAAATAGTATTTTTGTGAAGCTCTGAATTCTGTTTTGGTGGTTTTATCTGTGAGAGATTTAAGCTTTTGAAGCCCTTAAATGATGGGATGAGAGAGGCTTTTGTAACCGTAGCTACTTATTTTGTGTGGAGAATAATTCAAAGGAAAAAAAAAAAAAAAAAGGGAATGAGAAGCCCGATTTTTTGGGGATGATATAAGGGGCATGTAGCCATCTGGGTCCTTTTTTCTACTCATTCATTTGTTCCTTTTCGTGTTTTCACAAAATCAAGATATCGGGTTCTATTCCCTATTGTCAGTTCTTTTTTCCAGGAATGATTCAACTAATGGAAACAGAGGAGGTCTTGATATGCTGATATTGTGCTTTGTTAATCCTAGTTTCTCATATTTCAATCTGATTATCAGTGCATGTTACGGCTTTTTTGATCGGTTCTTGTGTATGCTGTGTTGAACTTTTGTGTGTGTTTGAAGTTGTGCAATTGCTTTGTATAGGTTGGACTCGGTAAAAAAATCCTAATGATGGATATGAAATTTATGCATCATTGTAGGGTAGACATCAGTAGTGATAACATATATGAAAACACGTAGTCATGTTGATGGAGTGATTTGTTAATGACTTTTTGGCAAGATGACAAATTTGTGTTATAATGGTGGCAATGAAATCTGTCTGCATTTCAGCATAATCCCAATTTTTATATGAGAGGTTTATAAACTTTTATATCGAGTAAGAATCCGAGGTCAAATCAACCGTGGTTGCTGGCTTTAGCAGCCTTTCTCAGAATGGAAGTAGGGGTCTGTTTTTGGTTAATGTCATTCACAACAACCAGGAAGCTTGTTACTTGATTTTATTACTTCCAGAAGGTGAAATCAACCCGTATGTCCAGCCCCCAGTTTCAATTCTGATCAAAAGATGTTTAAATGCAACCCGTCCTGGCCCAGTATTCTTAGACTTTAATTAGATACTTGAAACTGGAACCTTAATCATTTCGGTTCTCTTATACCAGTGGGTTTTCCATTCTCCCTTTATTTATTTTTTCGGTTTACATTGAATAATTTGACTCAATGTGTGATTTCTTTCTCTACAAAAACTGTGTGTATAAGTTGCCTACAAATTAACAAACCTAGCCTATTAGCAGCTTTTCTTCAGGGTTATTAGTTATAAACAGTCAATGCTCTTTTTATCGTACTAAGGTTCCTTTAAATATTGACAACGTGTATCGGAACTTTGAAGCTTACTATTGTTTTACTTGGAAATGGCATCTCTGATTTAAATTATTGATCTTACTGTTCTTATAGAATTGAAGGACCCAGACCGCCCTTCATGGATGAGTATTCCGGTAAAAGAGCTAGTGATGGACTTGTCTCTAGAAGGGGGCCTAGTCCTGTTTTGAGGGAAACTCCAAACAGAGATCGTAATGCTCAGGTCTGCAGCCGACTGGGATGCAGTGGAAGACTGAATTCTGTGAAAGGTGCTCAAATTGAAAAGGCCAAATCTTCAAAGCCT
The DNA here is from genome assembly GCA_025331145.1 of Rosa persica. NCBI lineage: Eukaryota > Viridiplantae > Streptophyta > Magnoliopsida > Rosales > Rosaceae > Rosa > Rosa persica. Next base: position 47,106,951 of record WFKR01000006.1, on the reverse strand, counting down.
GCATTCCGCTCTTCTTCAAATGGGAAAGAGATAGCTGGAAGTTCCTCTAGGTCTTGCATTTCCGTTGGCAACTCAAGAAAATCCGGTAGAGAACCTTGCAAAAAGCTATCTTCTAATTTGGAAACAGATTCATCTGAAACCAGCAGTGTTCAGGATGATCCAGAAGTGTCAGAAGTCACTCCTCCACCTGGAAAGATTCAGAGAGGGCTTCACCCTGAATCTAAAAATGGGGAGTCTAGTGAAGTCTCCTTGATGGAAATTGGAAGCTCCAATGTATCATCAAATACAAGATCCCGGAGGAATTTCAATCAGAGAACTGGATTGCGCAACCAAGAAATGTTATTGGGTTCTTCTGTTCCTTTCGGATCTAAAAACAACCAGACAACACGAGCTAGCACAACTAGGAATGGCTTAAGAAATCTAAGGTGCAATTCGGTATCTGATCTTGTTCCGTCCAGTTGTTCATCATCAGACTCGAGCGTCAACAGGAGGGAGACCCTAAAGAAAAGAATTTCTGAAGGAGAAAGTAGCTCAGCTGCTAAGGGGAAGAAGATGAATGGATCATCTTCTGGGCAAAACTCCAATTCGAGTCATGGAATCTCAATTGCTGATTCAAGAAGAGGTAGAAATATACCTCCTAACAGGGATAATGGTGTCACGTCGGTTAGGACTCGGAGAACTGTTACTGGTCACACAAGGGCTAGGATTTCTAATCAAGGAAGTGGAAACAATATGTCAAGCAATGGATCTTCTGCAGTTGGCCCTCATATGTCTCAACCTGAGATGTCTATTGATATGAATGGTGCTAGTTCATCACAACACTTACCTTCTGAAGCTCCTTTAAATCGGCCAAATTCTTATAGTAGACCAGGTAGTGGCAGTGGGCGTTTACATGGCATGATGCGATCTGGTACTGCAGATATTGGTTTTTCCCGGTCTCTAATGAATCAGGATGGTCAGCGACGCTACAACATGGATGGAATTGCAGAGGTATTGTGCAAAAATATTAAATTTACATCTTATCATAGCATTTACAAGGTTTTCCTTGCTTCCCTGGTGTGGAGATTTGTAAAAGAACTGATGTAGTGATGACTTCATTCTTTAATCTGTTCATTTCATAAATTTGTGTAGGTATTGCTAGCACTGGAGAGGATTGAACAAGATGAAGAGCTATCATTTGAGGTGGTTAATTATAGGGTTTGGGTGTTTCTGTTCAGTTGGCTGAGTTTTGTTGTTAAAACTATTATTTGTCTTATTGCAGCAAATACTTGTTCTTGAGACCAATTTGTTCCTGAATGGCCTAAACTTTTATGATCAGCATAGAGACATGAGACTGGATATCGATAACATGTCATATGAGGTTTGCTGTTGCTGTTATATTGCTACATTTCAATAGTAACTCTCGTTGTTCTGTTTTGTTTCAATGATATTCTGACTTGGTCATGATGCATGTAAATGTTTCATTACCATCAATGCCACTATAATAAAATCAATTCTATGAATCAACTAATGGTGGGTCAATAACACAATTTGTTGCGGCCTTTCTTATATCTTCAGCAGCCTTGCTTACAGCATTTCACTGGCAGGAATTGTTAGCATTAGAAGAGAGAATGGGTTCTGTAAGCACAGCATTGCCAGAAGAAGCACTGACAGATTGCATTAAGAAAAGCATATATCAGTCTGAACCTCCAGAGGATGCATCCATAGGCTGTGATAATAAGGATGAAGTCAAATGCAGTATCTGCCAGGTCACTTACCCATAGCTCAGAAATAGTTTTTTTTTATTTTTATTTTTTTTATTTGTGCAAACAGTTTTTATGCTTCCACAACTATTTTTAGTTATAGGGTTGTACGCACATGCATCAGACATACAGAGACTAACGGTCAATACTCTATCTTTTACAGGAGGAATATGTGGGTGGAGACGAAGTTGGGAGGTTGCGGTGTGAGCATAGTTATCATTTAGTCTGCGTAAATCAATGGCTGCGGGTTAAGAATTGGTGCCCTATATGCAAGGCGGCAGCGGCTACAGCTGCAGCTGAACCCTCATCACCACCACCACCACCATCACCCTCACCACCATATTCCACATAATTCAATCGTTAAAATCTTTTGAAGGAGAGAAGAGAGAGAGAGAGAGAGTGAGAGTGAGAGACATTCCTCATTGTACAAAACTTGCTTCTCCTCCTTTTCTCTTCTGCTTAGTTCTCAACCTCATAATGTACAGATCAATTGTCTTTCATGTCGACTAGTTAATAAACCCGAGCTGTTGGTGTTACAGCGGGTAACTCTGCACTCTTTGTGGAACTGTGAATACATACAACAAAGTGGTGCTCTTCTTTTTACATTTAGTTTTTTTTTTGGATTGCCAAAAAAGAAAAAGGGTGTTTGGTTGGTTTAGTTGGTAGTTTGTTAGTGGTACCTTCTCCACGTGATCTTGAACACTCGTAGCTCCCTTTTGTGCATATCAACCCAGGCAGATCAGGATCTTGGCGTGGACTTTATATCTAGAAAAGGAAAGGATTACCATTTCTTTTAGCGACCCCCAGACAAGCGAACGTGTATGATGGGATTGATCCTCATTTTCATTTCCACACTAGATCATCAGAATCTGGGAAATTTTAAGAACCTGCCCCAGTCGATTTTGGGTTTGATTCATCTTGTACTTGTAATGCACGTATATGAATCTCAGAAACGGCCCTGGTTGATTTCGGGTTCAGATTGTACTTACTTGCGGTGCAAGCAATAGCATAGGAAACAGCCCTTTTCCTTTCATATTTAGGTCCAAGAATCAGAATGTAAGAAGAAAGGAATCCTCATCTCTACCATCCGGTTCTGATATGATCAAGAAACTGACTGCCTGATCCTCCCAGTCGAGAAACGCTGCTTCTTCTCTTCCATCAGCTGTTACTGTTATCTTCCTCCTTCCCAGCTCTTCTTCATCCTCTCTCACCCAAATTGGCAAAAACACCCTTCCCTGAAAAAGCTAATCCCCTCGATATCCCCATCAAATGTCACTTTTCCCCTTTAGTCTTTACCCTTAACCTGGACCCAAAAACTGCCTTTCAATTTTTGACATTTTGGGTCTCCCAAAACCCTAGGCTACTTTCAGGTTCATTACGTTTACACATAACTGTTTGATATTGGGGCATCTTAGAAATAGGAATATGGATAGTGCTTTTAGGGTTCTTAAGCTAATGTGTGTGATGAGCGTTGTGGAAGAAATGTGGTTCATTTAATAATTAAGTACAGGGGCTTTGTGGGGCGGGGCAGGTTGATGAGGCTTTGGAGTGGTTCTCTCACATTGGGGAAAGTGATAGGTTCTGGAATGTGAGAACACATAATGTTGTTATTGATGCATTGTATGGATTAGGAAGGAAATCGGAAGCTGTAAAATTATTTGATAGAGATGTTGTGAGCCGGATGTATGTACTTGTAATGTGCAGCGTAACATGTGTAACGGAACTATGCTGGATGATGCTAGAAAGTTGTTTGATTTGATGCTTGAGAAAGGCCTGATTTGATGCTAGAAAGCTACGACATCCGATATTACATAGATTCATGCATATTGCAAGAAGGGATGGTTGAGACTGCATTTGAGAATCTGGATTTGATGTAGAATTGTTGCCCGGATGCTAAAACGTTTAGTATCTTGATTATGGTTTGTTAAGAGGAATCAAGTACCTCAGGCAATGGGATTGCTTGATAAAATGCTTTAAAGAAAGCTCTCACCAGATGTGAATACATACACCTCATTCATACAAGGGCAGTGTAAAGCAGGTCATTTCGTTAGTGCTTATAGGCTGCTTGATTTGATGAAGCATAGTAATTTGGTTCCCTAGCCAGTGGACTGCTAGTGTAATTATCGACGCTTTTTGTAAGTGGGGGACAGTAGAAGGAGCTCAAGCCTTTTTTGATTCTCTCTAGGAGAAAGGCATTAAGCCAAATCAGTGATATATACTGCTTTAATTGATGTTTACTGTAGGGGAAATCGGTGATTCTCTTTCTTTCTTCGATAGAATGCTTAGTGAGTATTGTTTGCCACTGTCACTTACAATGCGTTTATACACGGGTTTTGCCAAAAAGGCAACACAACAGAAGCAATGTCAATGGTGGGCAAGGTGTCAAGTACTGCTGTGAAGCATTGGAGTCATGCAAGTTGCTTCTATGCGGACTTTTTGATGAACACATGATGGCTCCTATCCAAAATTTTCAGCCGATAGCACACATGGTGGCTCAACCTCAAGTGTCTATCACCACGAATGCTGCTGGTTCATCACAACAGTTATTTTCTGAAACTACTGCAATTCGGCAAAAAGGTAATGCATCCGTTCTTTACTTAATCTCATTATTTCATAAAATTGTGTAGGTGTTGCTGGCTATTTGGAGCATAGGAAGAGGTGAAGAAGAGCTAACATTAAGGTAGTTAATTATAGAGCTTTTTGTGTTCACTTATCGATTGTTAGTTGTTTACAGCATTTCACATTTTCACTGTTTGATGGCAGGACTTGTTAGTGGGCAGTGTAAGCGGAGTGTTCACAGAAGAAGGAATTTTCAGATTGCCCTAAGAAGCAGATGTGATAAAAGGATGATGGCAAATTGCTGTATTGCCGGTTCCTTTTCTCAGAGGTGTTAATTTCATTTCCTTGTACAAGGACACAGATTCTTTATATAGCACAGTGATAGTTATTGCCCTCTCTTTTCTTACAATCAGCGTGTGTGGCTGAAGATGAAGTGGGTTCTTGCGATGCGAGCATAGTGATCATGTTGTCTGTGTAAACCAGTGGCTGCCGCAGCAGTAGCGTCACCCTCACCGTCGCCACCGTCTCCGAAACTCGATTGTTAAGTCTTTCAGAGGAGAGATACAGAAAGAGTACATTCCTCTTGCTTCTCTTCCTTCTCTTCCTATTAGTTTTTACCCTTTTTTTATGTACAGACGAATTCACTTTCATCTCACTAGTTAATAAACCAAGATTATCAGTTGTGAATGTTTCCGTTTGGTTGTTTAAACTTTACGATGACCTTTCTTCTCTAGAATAAGAATTCTCACTTTTCGACTTTTAATGCGATCATTATTTTATCCAGAGGAGGTTACAAATGCCCGTGCCCAAAAAGGAAAGGTACACAGAGCTAGCCTGTATTTTCTTGGATAAAATTCCAGTAGTGGGGAAAGGGGTTGGGACAAAAAGTTTCCAAATCAAAACTTGAATAGATTGACTGACTAGGTTCCGGTACAGACTGAGCATAATTCTCACGAGCCTCGGAATAGTGACGTGCGTAGGAACTAGGATGGGCATAAATTAAGGTTTGGTTCGATTGAAACAGGTAAACGTGGCACTACTTTAAGGATGTCCCAAACCGTACATACGTACGATTGTGGAACATGCCGCTCATCATTCCTGCACAGCCGCCACAGAGACAGACATCGAGTTCACCGGAAAGATGATCGGAATCTTCGACCGGACGTCAGAAGGGGACCCACATGTGCCCAAATGTCAACCATATGTGGGCCCTACATTACCCTGCTCTCCCACAATAGAAGAATCACAATCACAATTAGTGACCTGAATGTTAACAAAGCCAGTGTTAATGATAATGAATTAATGGAACCTCTCCAGATTCCGAGTTAACCAACCTAACCTGACCGTGGAAGCGGTCTCATATCTCAGAAGTCAAAGCAGAGATGAGTGCAGGTGTCATCTTCCCCAGCACAAAATGACGAGGACAGCGACGCTTATCAAGACAAGTGAGGGTAGGCTAGGCTAGTATCCAGCAGACACATCAAGCCCCAACATCTTTGTTTTGTCTCTGCAACTCTGTTTAGTTCCATAGTCCCAAAGAACCAACAATGATGTAATACAAAGAATATGCAGCATCCCAACTCTAAATTCTCTGCTTCTTATGAATCTGAAGAAGCTCCCTACCAATTGCAGAACAATTCAGACTTTAAAGAAGATGCAGAGGAATAAGCCTTGGGAACTAAAACAATTATTTTTTGTTCAAAAAGGAAAAAGAAAAAAGAATATGTGTATATACATGTATATATCACATCAATCATCCATCATCTGTGAATCAACAGTTCCTTCTTCCACTTTCTAGAAGCCTAGGCAAGAATGTGGCAACTTTCTAACTAGCCTTCACCAGAAAACTCTATATTTTATGTAAAGAAAGAAGCAATGAATTGTAAAACAAACAGAAGATATATCATAGTTCCATTATCCAAGGACTTTCCACAGACCTGGGCAGATATATGGTACCATAACCTATTTATAAGTACGCTTAAATGAAAATAGTTGAAACAAATCTGTATGTTATTTCCTAAATGTTTCAAGGTTGACCACAATCAGGTTGGGCCTAGGGTCAAAACGCACTCAGAAACAATAACCCAGATACTTCTGAGCTGCAGTTCCTAGAACAACCTATCTTTAAGCAAACAATGAAATAGAGAATAAAATAATCATAAGAAAAATCTGCAAGTAGAAACATGTTTGCAGAGAATTGAGCTCTTCTTGCCTTCTTGGTTACCATGAGAAGTTAGCACAAAACCTTGACCAAATTAATTTTTTTTCTTTATTATCAAGAAAGTTCTTTTCTTTTATCAGAAAAGCATGCTCAAAGTTCAAGCTTGAAATGTGACTCTGCTCAGATACCTAAACCTAAGCAAAAATTTAAGAAGTAGGAGAATGAGAGTAATGCATGTAAGATTATTTGCCTATACACAGATGTACAAATAAGTGATATACACAATTGTACAAACAAGTGAAGTATGTACAAAGAATTTCATCGTCATGAACATTAATACCATCATGATCAAAGTTCAAGCTTGAATTTTAACATCTAAAAAAATAAGGGGGAAATGGAGGAAGAGTGAGAGTAATGCATGTGAACGAAAATTTTGGCTCATACATTATACTTTTCACATATAATTCAATACCAAAAGTATATCAAAAGCATCCTATAACATTAGACAATAAACAATTGCAGTAAATCTGCATGTATATCCACTCTCAACTATATAATCCTAGTGTATATGCATGAATGTCAAACAACAAGTGCCCATCATATTTCATGGAGAGAAAGAATCTATATGTGATTAAAGCAAATCCAAAGCTCTAATCACCTACAGAAAAGCTTCAAATTATGCAAAGAACTTGATGCGGATGTGGTAACAGTATTTGCTTATCAACAAATGTTGCTATGTTACTTTAACTTTAGTTGTGTATGTATATATATGTTCTACACATTCTGTTGCTTCTTATACTTCTTATTTTGGCTCATACTCTTCATGATGAAGCCCCAATGCACCACTACAAGTTCAACAAGCTGAGTAGTGAAACTCAAAGGCTAGTTTTTTGAAAAGAAAAAAGGTTAAATTTGTAACACATTGTCAAAAAGAAGAAACAATGGGTTGATATGAGTCGTGAAAAATGTGTGTGTGTGTGTGTGAGCGTGCACTTGCTTGCTGAAATATAACCACAGTATAATAGTGTTATTGAGTTGAAACACTAAATTCATGCTACCCAGGACAGTCCAATGATGTCAATGTGTTATTGTTATTGAAATTCCAATCAATTCTCAGATTTTAAAAATACATACAGAGCATACTGCAGCTCTTACACAAGGAACTGTACCTCTCACCGAGCTACAGAACAGTATCCCTGCAAAATTTTCTTATGTTTCCTCTTCCTTGGCTGCAATTACACTGAAAGCTTGAGATCTTGAGTGATTGCAAATACAGCAGCATCTATGTTAAACAACAACAAAACAACCAAACATGGGGGTTTAATTTCAAAGCACCCCTTGATTGGTTGCAGTTAAATCTGGATCGGTCCTGGCTCTGCAGCAAGCAAATACAGCCATTTGATGCTTGTACAGATGATTTCATTTTGGAAGAACTGGAACTTTACCCACTTAGGAACCATCTGGTCCATCCTGATAATGTGAATAGAATAAGTTGTATCAATGATCTCGAACAACCATTGTCAGGACTTCGAACTGGAACAGACCGACCCAACCACAACTTTGGGATGAAGGGTATCTTCTTAATGATGTTTCATTCCTCAAATGACTGCATACAAATCTTCTCCAGCAGCAATGGCCAGTCTTCTCCAAGTTGCTGTGGATTTAGCTCCATTGCAATCTTAAAATCAAGCAAAGATATCGAGCGCTGCGGTCTTTGCTCCTGTGAAACTTCCAAGGGACCATTGCTGCCCTGCATATGCGGGTGATTGCTTGGCCACATCCCATTAATAACCTTTCCTTGAATCTGCTGCTTTGGTGCAGCATTCTTTCTTGGCTCTGCACCAGACCTTGATCCCACCAGCTCAACACAGGATTTGATCAATCGCTTTAAGTACACATCCAATACATTATTTAACATATTGGCACATTCCATAGAAACACCTCCAACACCTTGTGCTGCAGCAATCTGCTCCATACGGTTTCTCAGGGTCTCCGTATCAGACAAAACCCCACTGTCATAATAGCTAACAGAATCACAGCTGCTACCCACCGGAATAGCTTTGCGGGCCCCACCTACACTGGCTGGGTAGAACGGGATCCCGAGTGGAGCAAGAAGTGGACTTCTGGAGAAACTCAAATGGTTTGATTGTTCCGCCTCTTCCCCATCTTCCATAGCTGCAAAGTTGGCCTGATTGCTGAGTATCTGTGGTTTTCCAGTGGGTCGCCTAACTTCACCATCTCTTTCACGTTCAGGTAGCTCGGCAACTGGTTGAAGATGCTGCATTGGTCTCTGATAATCAAATGGATTTGCATCCCCATTCTCCATGATAATCTTACTTCCACTATCCTCTGAACCTGTGGATGGATGTGACACACTATCTACCTTCCCATTTGGTCCAAGTGGGCTAGGCCTATCCCTTAGCTTCCGCTCACGTATAGCAGACCTCCCCTTCCTTGGGGACACAGGCAAAACCCCATTAGACCAAACAGACACATTTTGATTCTGATTTGGGAAAAGGTTCCCACTTTGTTCGTGCCCATCTTCTCTACTCGGAGAACTGTTTGCAGCTTGCACCCCAGGTTTTGCAGCACCTGATGAATGAACGGGTGGCGGGATCTTGGCTTGGCATGCATTCTTCAAGATTGACAGTATAAAATGATTGTGCAGCGGCAAGTTCTCACTCCCTAACACCCGGTGGCACAACTTATCAAACTCTTTCTTGCTCAGCTTCTGACTCAACAACTTGTTCAAGTAATAAAAGTATCGTTTCGACTTCTCAGGCCCGATCCTCTTCACTAACTGAGCTCTCAAATCACCCAAATCGATCCTCGACAACTGCTGAGGTTGCATTTCTCAACAAACAGATTCATACACCATCCACAATACTTTACAAATCCCCCAGCAACCCCCAAATTACTGTTACTCCTATCTCGAAAAAAACCAGAACTTGCACTCCCCCATATCATTCATTGCAAATCAATTCTCAACACTCTGCATATCATACCAAACAGAGCCACAACCCAGAAACCCCAAAAATTAAAAAAGTAAAATAAAATAAAAAACCCCAATCTCAAATGAGACTACGTTAACCTTCTTTCCAAACGACCCCAAATTGTCCCGCCCACAATCCACACAATGCAAAACCAAATCCCATCTCCTCAATCCCAAAACCCTAAAGATCAAACCCACCACCCACCTAGCTCAATTCATCGAAAACCAATACAAATCAAAAACCCTAAGTCCGAATCACCACGAATTCGGGTCCGGAGTTCCTCCCAAACTTGAATTGCACCCGCCGCGCCAATGCAAACCCAGAATTGAATTCGCGCAATTGGCGAGCTCCGAACTTCAAGACTCGAAATTTGAAGTTCGGGGAATGAGATCAGTAAGTCCGGCGAAACAGAGCTCGAATTGCAGAGACAAATTGGGATTGCAGATAAACAAATGAAGCGCCAAAAAAAAAGAGAGAAATTGAAATAGTGAAAGGGTTTGGGGGGAGAGAGAGTGTGAGAGGGCTTTTGGAGATTGATTGAACTCTGACCTTAACGAGCTTGACAAATTTCCAGAGGGAAATCGAACCTCACTGACTTGCGAGCTTTGCCTTTCGCTTTCTCGCTCTTCCTCTTTTTTTTTTCTTTTTTTGAAATTTTTGGAGTTTTTTTTTTATCTAATTTTGTTTTTTTGGTGCTGCTGATTTATATCCGAGCATAGGCTCTCTCACCTCTCTCTCTCTCTCTGTAGCTCGATCGCTGCTCTATTTCTTCCTTCTTTCTTTTGTTTTTCTCTCTCTTCCTTCTCTTCTTGCTCTCACAAGGTCTCACCTTGTTTTTTGTCTTCTTCTTTTCTTCTCATTCTATCGATGAACATAATACCATGTAAATGTTTTTTTTTTTTTTTGCCAACAAATTAACAACATTCGATATGTCATCAATAAGCTCATCAAGTGATTCGTAATTCACAATTTAAGGTTTTGTGAACTTTAACGTGACTCGATTAATAACAGAATATGAAAATTAAGTTTGTTGGACTTTTTTATTATCATTAGGGCGGAAAGTCATCTCTTGCGCTCTTGTACTAGTGTCACGTTTGTTGTTTAGTTTTGTCAGTAATAAACTGTTTTTTTTTTTCAACTAATATTCTATAGCTTGAGCGGTTAAAAAACGCAGTTGGATTGTTACAGTGGGACTTTACACCGATGTCTCGTATGGTCGGTGGCTCGAAGATGGCTATGATTGCGGGGGCATTGCCGACATTTGGAGAGGTCGGTGGTTTTTGGAGTTTTTGTGTGGTGCATTGGTGGAGTACACTGTCTTTTGGGGTAGCGAGCATACGAGGTTTGACTGAATATATGTTTTTGCTATTGAGTTGCAAAAATGTAGATCACTTTTATGGTTGGGGTGACTAGGGTTTGTTTATGTTATTCTTGATCACTATGGTGGCGTGTTTATGATATTATTGATCACTATATATGGTGGTATGTGTGATTTGTGTTGCGCTATTACCATGTTGATACATTATAGTTCGTTCGTGCATATTATATATCACTTATTATGTTTGTATTGCTTAGCTCAGCTTAAGATTCTTGATGTATAAACGTATTTTCATAGTGCATAGCTTAATACGATGGAAATTGATTCTCTAGTTACGTCTTTACATTGGTATATAAGAAATACAGGTTGCACTAGTTTCAAAATTTATAGCTTAATGATTTGTTTGTTCAAATTGTTCTACAAACAATCAATAGCTTAAAATGATGTTACATAGTTAATGATTTATTTTCCCAAACAGAACGAGTTATTTTGTACAAAATTCACTTGCTTACGTCCCTTATGAATATAATTGACGTTCACAAAAGTTCATTTGAAGTAACATATGAAGTTTGGAGAAATAAATTTCAATTTTTAAGAAAATAATGGGAAAATTTTCTTCATACAATAAACTTGATAACTTAAATAGGACAAAACTCAAAACTGCTTTAATTATTCTGTTTTCCAAAAAGAAATATGAATAAAAAATTTGGTATTTATTTTCTTGCAGAAAATTATTTTTTGTTATTTATCTTTTTTCTTTGGCAATAATTTTTAATATCGTCCTTTAAAAGTAAGAACACAAGGTGGATCTTTTTGCCTCGTATGGGCCCTGAGAAAGACAGAGCAATTTCACTTGGCGGCCCTTTGATATCAGTTTCGGGTTCGGGTCAGAGTCCAATTACCCGACTGCAAATAAGCCCTAATTCTAATTTCCGACCAAAATTGAAAAAACACAGAGCCCTATTTTGAATCGGAGCCCTTTCCTCTCTGCTCGCTCTGAGCAATCAGCAATGGATTACAGCGACACAGACGATTCGCTGCGCCGGAGGTCCAGGAAAATCGCTTATCTCGGCGAATCCGCTCGCAAGGTCAGTTTCTCAGTCATAAGTAATCGTTTTCGTTCACAAATTTTCCGATTTCTTTCAATTCGATTCATATATCAATTTATCGATCATTGCTTTCATATCGCTGCGAATATTAGTTGTTATGGACTGAGGAGCTCAATCTGTGTTGAATAATGCAGCAATTTGAATCGCCAAGTGGACGTTCCTATGGATTAATGGGAGAATTGGTAACAATTCTTACTTGTTATTGCTTTTGAAATGTGTTTTTGTGCTTCGTAGTCTGAAATGTGTTATTGTGATCTTGTTGCTATTGGTATTCTGTAGGTATATTTTGATAATTTTAGTGTGATTATTTTTTGTGTTGCTTGTAACAGAACTATATACAGGAGGAAGATATTCGGCTAGAGGCGACACGATCTAGATGTAAAACCAATCTCTTTTCATGTTTAGTTATCTTCGCTTTGTGTTTACCACCCGTGTTTTGTGCCTTCTTCCGAGTGTCTGAAGTTTTTTCTTACTTGGCAGTGTCAAATGCTTTGAAGAGGCATGGTGATTTAGCCGAGCGTATGTCTAGGTAAAACCTTTTCGGAAATTTTTTAGTCTTCATCATGTATTTTTGGTTGATAGTTTGCATTTGGAGCTGTCATTGCTTACAATCTTTATTCAACTACTCTTGTTTTGAAAATTTGTTTTTGAGGGACTTCAATATCTCTTGTATCTCCTGGCACAGTAATATATCTACAGTTTTTGTATACTGTAGTTATCCCTGTTTTCCTTTTCTGTGTCATACCTGTGTCCATAAAATGAATGCTAAAGTCGTTTCTTTGAGTCCTTCAAACTAGTATTAAAGATATATCATCCAAATATCAGTAAGGGTTGGTTTTTATCACCGGATGGATTTTGCCAGTACACTAATGCTGGCTGCAAAAGGAATTCAAATTGAAGACCTTGGGAGTTGTACTTCTTGGCCTCGAGGTTATTAAGAAGTTATGTGCATCATTTTCAAGAGGATGCATTCATTGAAATAGGAGAAAAATGTTGTGGAGTAGTGGAAGAAGTCAATGGCTTTAATAAATTATCTTGTATTACCAGCATCATTATATGCAGAAACAATTATGTATCCAGTTGACTGTATTGGTTTAACAGGGATTCTGACAAGACAATTTACGAGCGTCTACACAAGGAATTTGAAGCTGCACGTGCTGTACAAACTCAAGGTAGCTCTGGATAGATTTTATAATGCTTCATTTTAAAGGTATAGTTGCATCTAGCTTTAGGTCATCATGGCAAGTTTCTCTTTCTTTGCTTCACTGGTTTCTAAATGCAGTTGGAGGTAAACCTTGGGTGTGGAAACTAGAGTCCTGCATCGTCTGTGAACTGCAGTGGTTTTAAGTCTATATAAGTCTAAAGAACCCAACCATGATTAGGTTGTGATATCTAAGTTGATGATGAGTCTTGTGGGTTACTGTGTGATTGTATAATAGAACCCTCTCTGAGGATTACTGTACTTTGTCCCCCTGGGTCATTCAATGGGTTACCATGCAGTGCATATGTAGGTCTAGGGATTGAATCATCAACTTCAGGCTAGTTGCTTTTGGTACATTTCACGAAGAGAACTGCAAGAGTTAATAATAAACATTTAGAAATGACTGGGTGGAATTTCATTTTTCTTCATTAGTTGTGTGCTTGTGCATCTGCTTTTGAGTTGCAACTCTAATTGATAACGCCAAGTTACAACTAATTTGAATTAGTTGGGTGTGTAGAGCTCTAGTGGTTGATATCATTAATCATTCACCAAAGGCCCAAGTATGAATGCTGAATACTCTTTCCCTTACTCCATCATTTGTCAGAAATAAGTGATTTGAAGTAGGAACCAGTTGTCTGATTTACAAGTAATGGGGAAAAAGAGCTGAGAAGAAAATCCGTAAAGCAAAATTTGGTTCACTCAAATTTTTGCTGGTAGGCGCAAGTTTATTGATTGCTTGTTTAATGGCTCACCTGTGTTGTAATTACTTTTGGTGCTCACACTTTTTTGACGAAAGCCTGTCTACTTGCATTTTATTTGCCAAAAAAATTATGGTTCCAAGTGCTATGAATCTTGAAAGTAGTTAAGCTGAACGTATGAAAACCAAGTTTGTTATTATGCTGGATTGTAAGCTTACAACAAATAATTCATCCTATCTAAATGCTTTTTCCCCAAGCCTTCCTATTCTTTCAGGAGAGCAAGCTTTGTTTCTATTTGACTATGAACTAATTTTTTTTCTTTTTTTTTTTCTTTTTCTTTCTTTCTTGTAGAGATTTATTTAGATGGTGAACAATGGAATGATGGACTGCTAGCCACAATAAGAGAACGGGTATGGTTCTGTCGGATATTTTAAAGTGATTGAGATTTGTGGCTCTAATTATTAGTTTATTGTTAGAATTCAATGGTTGAGTTTTTATCTGATTTTCCTCGTGCTGTTCCATGTCTCATGGTAAGCATGAATACATGCCTAATCTAATTGATTTAGACTTTAATCAGGTTCACATGGAGGTAGACAGAAAGGCGATGGCGAGAGATGTAAGCACGTTGCACAGTCCTCATTTCCAAGAGAGAATCACTTACAAAGTTGGGGATAAGGTAATTTTCAGAAGATTTGTATTTAATTAGTCATAGGGGTGGAAGTCATTATGCCATATCATAGCCTGGTTAGAAAATTAAGACATATTGTCCCAATGCAACCAAGATCCTTTCTAGTCCAAGAGTAACTATCCACTTGTGCAGGTAGTTAATCAGGTCATTAGGACTTTACTAACCTCTTGCTGACTTAGTTTCCAAGAACATAAATACAATTTATGATAATCAAATAATAAATGCAAACATACGGGAGGTTGATGACATAAAATTGGTTATATTTATTTTATTGGATATTGGTTGTAGGGGAGAAGTTTCCTTACTATTGGCGAAATTATTCTGTGAACAGGTGATATGTTGTTTGGAAGGAGCAAGAATTGGCATACTGTATGAGACATCTTATGCAGGTATGCTTTGTAGTAATGTATTTTCAATCAATTACTAATTTAAGTGTTAGCTATGGTTCATGACATGTTTCTATGCTAACAAAGTAGAAGTTTAATGTTAACAAGAAGGGAATTTTTTTTTTTTTTTTTTTTTTGGGATTGAAATTCTCTTTTTTCGCAAACACCCCCTCTCTCTTTCCAATGTGGTTTGTAAAAAGGGGGTGCCAATTTTAACCCCCTCTTTTCTGTTGGTGAAATTAGCAGACCGCGGTTGAAAGGTAAAACAAGATTAAGGGGTCATCTCTCTCTTTTTGTGGCCTTATAGGTTTGCTTAGGGCTTATATAGATCGTCAAAATATTTAGCTTTTGAACACTCATGGGCCTTTTGCCTTTAGTACTGGTAAAGTTAACTTGTGTTTCTGTAATGGTGCAGGAGAACCTTGTGATATATACCATTTAGTACTTGAGAGCAAGTCATTTCTAGAGAAGATGACTGTCCTTGAACACACCATTCCATTTTTTTTGCCACTAAGAGAAGCAGAAAATGACCTTCTTTCCTCCAATGCTATGGTAAGGTTTGTTTCCTGCATTGGCTTGGCTGACTCAATATTATTACCTGGTCTCATATTTTATCCTGGATGATCTGCTTTCAGAAATTTATAGATTATGTTGGAGAGCTTTTGCAGGCTTATGTGGACAGAAAGGAACAGGTACTTTACTGGCATAGCTCAACATTAAAAGGGAATCGAGTGACTTTAGAATCCAAGATGTGTGCATATAGAAGAAGGAAGATTGTAACTATCAAAATATAAAGACTCGACCTGCTCTGAACCTGAACTAGGTTAAACCGAGTCCCATTCCATTTGGTTCAAGCCCAATTCTGCTCCATTAGATTTGGGTGGAGGGTGGGTTACCTGTATGATCCGTACATCCATGAAATGATGAAAGTATGAATATATGTGGAACTCAGAGTAAAATTGAAGTGTTGAAAAGATAAAAGAATTGCTGGAAGTAACATGCAATGTGTGATGGATTTGTGTTAGAGCTCTGTTTAATGTTATTAGGTTTCTCATATTCAATTTAGATATTTTCATTAATAACAGGATTTAATTTGATACTGCTGCTACTTCACTGATTTTACATGCAGGTTCGGCTCGTCAAGGAGTTATATGGGAATCAGATTAAAGAAATTCACTGTAGCCTGACCTACCATTTGATTTTGTTTGCAATTGCTGATTTTGGCTGGTTGGTATTTTTCTTTCTGTGTTATGCTTGTTTTTTTGCTTTCGATATAGTATTGCATTACATTTTGATATACTAAACACGTTAGTAGTCATCTGTCAGGATTTTTTCCTTTTGGTGACCACATATAATTTGTAGGTCACATGGGTTTTATATATTGAGTCTTTTCCTTATGAAGGTTATCTTTCGAGATTAGCAGTTTGTTTTTGTTGCTGATCCACGAATATCCTAAGTTGCAATCATAAACCCGCCACTTTTTATATTTTTTTGAGAGACAAATGTAGCTGTTACTATCTGTTGCTTTTAATATCCGTTGTCACATGATAATAGATTGTTTTCTAAGTCATGAAACTAAATTGCACCTGATTTTTCTAGAATGTGGTAAGCATGAATAGATTTATCTTCTGAGTAAAGATGTTTATCATCACGCTGAAGGGTGTAAACTTTTTTTTTTTTTTGCAGCAAGGTAATTGTTAAGCTTAAATATGCAGATCTTGTTTCCGTACTTCCAACTAATGTCAGTGTGGTAGCATGGCCCATTCAAATCCGGAGATTCAGTCTAAATACATCAACCATGAATACACTGGAAGGTCCAACTTGTCTCCTCTATGCAGAGGATGCCTTGCGAACTATGAGCTTACCTGAAGGTATACTTGTAATGTATGATGTTTTTCTGTGTATGGTACTGTCCTGATGATATGAACCTGTCCTCCATGATGTTCATGTATAGGCTTCATATGCATCTGCATTTTCTATTATAATTCTGAGTTTGTGTTTTTGGCTCCTACTCCAGCATATGCAGAGATTGTCTTGAATTTGCCACAAGCTCTTCGGGAAATGCACGAGGAGTCCCCTTAATATCACACCTGTGAATGCGTCTGGATTTGTACAAAGCCATAGCAAAAATTGGTTTCGGGAAAAGGATAGCTCTAGTTGTTTAGTTATAGGTCAAAATCAGTAGGTTTTTTTTTTTTTTTTTTCCGTTCATCTCATCATTGTATATATGAGACCACCTACCCATTATGACCTTGAAATATTTGTATCAGGAGTCTGGTGTATCCAATTTGCCCATCATTATAATCCAGACCTGTTGATACTTGAATACATTTTGTAGCCTTGCATTAATTCATTTTCCTTCACCGTCGTAAATTGAGAAACCTTCCTTTAAATATCAAGTACACTGTTAACAATCCAAAAATTGGTAATATTTAGGGTTTCTCAAATTTACGTTTCAAACAAAATTGCGAAAGTGTTGGTTTCTCAAATTTGAGGGCCGTTCACAAATTTGGGAATGCAGGTTGTTGGTTTCTCGAAGTGTTGGTAGTGTTCGTTTCAGCTACAAACAATAAGGATTGGTCCATATGCAAGGTTATATTTCCCCTCCCGCGCAATTCAAAATCAAGCACTTGAATCATACACTCTGGAATGCGCTCCGAGTCGTTGTAGCAGCAGCAGAAAATGGCGCGGATATATTCATGTCCCAGATTCCAAGAGTGCTAGTTCAGTTTTGTCTAACTTCCATGCCCAATTTGATTGCTTGCAGAGGAGGAGAGAGAATGGTCCTTTCTATTCTAAAGCAAAGCTAAGAAAAGAAAAGCATAGCAAAGAAAAGAAAAGTGTTCTGAAGAATCTAAACTTTGGAAAGAAGACAAGTTTAGAATAAAAGGGAGTGTGGCAAACGAAAGGGATCAATCCAATTCTAAATTGTCCATAATGTGTGCTCTGTTAGTTTTATTGTGTTGTGTCTAATTTTTTCCGTGCTACAAAGATCTTCGCATTTCTTTCTCAATCCGGTTTACAAACATTTCAACAGATCGATAGAGAAAGAGAGGTACGCCTTGCACTTGCAATTTTATTAATCAATCTCACTTTCGTTGTTTTCTTTCTTTCTTTCAGTCCCTTCGTAACATTTTGATCCTGTATTGCTTCACTTATTGATTTGTATTCTCTGCTAGAGTCACCCAAATTCGAAAAACAAAAGGAAACTCTGTTTGACTCCATTATCTGCGTTCTTCTTTCCATTCACCGTGTCATTGCTTCATCTCTGTTGCATCTGTGAATCATTCACCCCACACAAAACCAAAAAAAAAAAAAAAGTTGGTGCTTCCTTTGGTTGTTTCTTTCTCGTCTTTGGTATATTGCTTCATTTATCATTTACATTATCAATCTGTTCTTTTCATCCTGAAAACAGGGGAAAAAAAAAAGAAAGAACAGTGATCCTTCAATTTTCTTTAGTCGTCTCTTTCCTTTCTTTCGTTTCTTCATCTTTGAAACGTTGTTATTCCAGTAAAAAAAAAAAGACAAAAGATTAGTAGTGAAAGAAATGGACATTATTCTAGCATTGGTACAACCATTGGCAGAATGGGCAGTGAGACCAATTCGGCGACAGTTGAGTTATGTGTTCGACTACAAGAGCAACATTGGGCATCTCAACAAACAGGTTCTGCTGCTGCGTGACAAACGAGTAGGAGTAAACCTGGAGGGTGAAACCTGCTCAAGATGCTTCAAAGATTATTGATCCTGGGGTTGATCGTGGTCGGTGATGTAGACAAGATCATAGCAGAGGACGAGACGAGTTTCAATGAAGAAACTGTAGCATCAAAGGCAGCGTGCTGTAATGGGTGGTTGCCAAATTTGAAGTGTCGTCATTCTTTGGGAAAGAAAGCTAAGAAGATGACTGAGAAGGCGGATTAGCTTCTTGCTAATGAACCCAGGGCTATAGCGCATCCTGCTGCTCCCCCAAAGGTGGAATTCAAACCCACAGAGCACTCTACTCTGCCCGGAACCAACTTCCATGAAGATGCCAGCTCCTCAGGAACATCAACCCAAGAACAGCCACCTGCATCTGAAGGAAATAATATTAATTTTGATTCAAGAAGATCAACCATTAGAGATGTGATGGAAGCTCTCAAGGGGAATCAATTCAATCCGATTATCATATGCGGCATGGGCGGCATCGGGAAGACGATATTGATGGGGCAAGTTTTTGAGAAAGCCAAGGAAGAAGGTCTGTTCGATGAGTATACAAAGACAACTTTATCTCTTGACAAAGCTCCTGACGTGATTCAGATTCAATGCGAACTTGCAGAATATCTAGGCAAGAACATCCTTGAGGATGAAAAAGAGAGAGGTCCAAGAGCAAGTAAGCTACGTGCAAGATTATCCCAAGGCAGCAAGAAGATCCTTGTAATGTTAGACAATGTTTCAACAGCAACCCCAGGCTTTTTGTGGGACATAGGGATTCCCCTTAGTTGTAAACTTTTGGTGACATCAAGACAACAAGATCTATTCAAAGACATGGACACAAGAAAGAATTTCCCCATTCATGGTTTGCCGGATATTGATGCATGGAGTCTGTTTAAGAAGACAGCAGGAATTTCTATCGAATCTGATCGCGAGTTAGAAGTTGTAGAAAAAGAGGTTTTGAAGGAATGTGCTGGGTTGCCCATTGCAATTTCAACTGTTGGAACGACACTAAAAGGTGAAAACATTGCATTTTGGACGAATGCACTAAGGGAACTGAAGAAGGCTAATCCAGAAAACGTTCCAGGAGTGATAGAACATGTGTATGGCAAAATAAAGTTCAGCTATAAATGTTTACCAAGCGAGCAAGCCAAATCATGCTTTTTATTGTGTTGCATATTTGAAGAAAGCGCTTATATAGAGATAGAAGATTTGGTTAGATATGGGCTCGGTCTCAAGCTCTTTAAAGGCATTGATTCAATGGATGAAGGAAGAAACTGTATAGAAACATTGGTTCAGACACTCAAATATCGCTTTTTATTGTTAGACAGTGATGTGCCAGAGCGTGTGAGAATGTATGATGTGGTGCGTGATGTTGCCGTGCATATAGCTTCTGAAGAGTTTGTAGAAAAGAAAAAATGATAGGGTTGAAAAGAGAATTGTGGTGAGAGACAAAGCAGAAACTGTGAAGTTGATGGATTGGCCTAAGGATAGTGACTCTGAGCGATCTATTTATTGCAGTTCACTGAGTATCAATGGACTTTGTCAGCTTTTACTGTTGCGAAATCTATATGGATTTCGAATATTGGAGCCTCCACCAACAATTTTCAACATAGTGGAAGATCTCAAGGTTCTAGCAATAATTAAGAAGGGCAAGAGTACTTATAGGTGGTCTATAGATACCAGAATGCATCTGTTGTCACTAGTGCCATCACTTGCAGTTTTGAAAAACCTTCAAACACTGCGTCTAGAGATGTGCATCTGGGGTGTGATGTATCTGTCCTTGGGGAGCTAAGGACACTCATGATACTCGGTTTGCGTGAATCCGACATTAAGCAATTGCCTGATATATTTAAAAATTTATCTAATCTGAGATTGCTTGATCTGTCCAAATGTACGGAGCTTCAAATAATCCCACCAGGTGTGATATCAAGTTTATCCCGACTAGAAGAATTGTACATGTCGGAAAGCTTTTACAATTGGATGGTTGATAAACTAGTCTCGACCGAAACAACCAATTGGATCTCTTAATTTGAGGCTGAAGAAAGAGCTAGATCCGTAGAAGTGAACAAGTGGAAGAGAATCAACACGTTGGCGGCTGAACAACCAGCCAACCTAGAGAAGATTAATGGGCTTCTTGAAGAATGTGAAGAGATGAGAAGGTGGGCCAAGCCCATGGACTGGACAAGTGGGATACTTTCAGATCTACTTTCCTTGTCCGGTTTGACTCGTTTAAGTGTTGTTCTACCACCGCCTGATATTTTGCTAACAACCGATGAACTGGTCAAGAAGCTTGAAAGGTTTCAGATCTCTTTAGGATGGTATATTCTACCGGTATATGGTGACCCGCCTTCTGAGAACTTCTTGAGCGTTGCCGATCTTGATGCAAGCTCACTCGTGGGTAGTAATATCAGTTGGTTGCTAAACAAAACTGACACTCTTGAGTTACATCGCATGAAGAATTTGACAGATCCTCTGAATGTCTTCGATTTTGCAAACTTGAAGTCTCTTCGTATAGTCCATTGTGATGCTCTGGAATATCTGATTGACGTGGCCCGTGTAAACCCTGCTACTCCACACAGTACCGTCTTTCCCGTCTTGGAGTCACTGGTAGTCAGTCGTGCAACAAGGCTCAAGGATTTTTGTCATGGTGAGCTGCTCCACACCAACGTACATTTTTGTCCTTTTCTTACTCTCTTAGTCATAATCTTCTTCAGCATGTCAGACCCTAATCTTTACTCCTGCTTGTCGGTTACACTTTAACTCTTGCTTCATTTTGGCCATCAATTTCTTTCGTGACCGAAAAACACATTAGCTCACCTAGAAAGGCCCATATTAAATATTAGTGTCATGACTCATGATACACAACATTATTTGCTGATCACATTACATTAGTTTAGTTATATTATATATATATATATATATATATATGTGTGTGTGTGTGTGTTTCTATCAAAAGAAAGAGAATACAAATGAATATATACTTTACCAGTCTAACAGACTTCGATATATGTGAAGGAGTTTGTTGCTTGGAGTCGAGTTTTTTTAGTTAAAGTTTACGTAGTCTGATGTTTGTTTGAATAAGCCCCAGTCTTTAGGGATGTTGTTTCATTTGAATTATTCCAAGCTCTGTTATTCACGTAGCTGAGTTAATGCTATCGTGAGCTGCATTTACGCTTTCAGTTAGGGTTGTAGTATGGCTATAAAGCCAAGTTTGTATTTCAATAAAACTACAAGTCATTCATTCCATTTTGTCGAGCATTTGCATAGTTTCATTAAATTGTTCATAACAATATGTACTTGCAGGTTCATTTTCCAGTCTTAAGAAGTCTAGAAGAGATATCAATTAGGGGTTGTGAAAGTTTGAGAGCTCTGCTCTCCCCTTCAATCGCCAGAGGTCTTGTGAAGCTCCGAATACTACATACAGAAAGTTGCGAGAAGATTGAAGAGATAGTAGCAGCAGCAGAGGGTGATGAAGAAACAGTGGATGACAACATCTTCCCTCAGCTAACAGAGTTGTATCTTAGTAATCTTCCAAATCTCAGAAGCTTTTCGCAAGGCAAATATAATTTCAAATGGCCACTAGTGAAACAAATAGTAATCAAGGATGCTGGAATATGGAGAAGTTTTGTTTCGGATCTGTCAGCATACCAAAGGAAGTGGAAATGTACGTCAGGGATGTTGATGAGAATGTTTTGCAGGAGCTGAATAACAGTAGAAAAGAAAAATAATCGATCAGGTATGCGATTGCATTTCTACTCTTAATTATGGCCATGAATGAATGTGTAATGTTATGTAATCTATTAAATGTTTGTGTTTAGGCCCTCTAAAATCTAACTAGTTCAATAAGGATTGGCCCATTTCCAGCCTTCCCGCGCAGACAGGGACGCCTGCTTCTCCTTCTTCAAAATCACGGCTCACCAACCGGAGTTCAGACGTTGCCCACCAGGTGTTCGATGAAATGGCGCTTAGGGACCACTTCAACTCTCATGGATGGGCCATCATGATAGTTGCTTATGCCCAAAATGCCAATTCACTCCCCAGAGGCCTTGCCACACCAACACCAATACCATGTCAGTATCCAATTTCTTCTTTTACTTGATTCACTTTAATAAACTCCGCTTTGGACTTGAATCAACTTACTCTAACTTGCATTTTAGTGCTCATCAACAAACTCCTTTGCTAGACAATTGCTCTGCTGCATTTTTTGCAACTTTGGTTTTTTGAGTTCTGATTTTTAGTATTCCAAAGTTTCGATTTTGGATTTCAACATATAAACCTCCCAGGACTGCTATAAAGACACCCGTCGGATTTCAAACTAGTACAATCTAGGCTTTTGGCACGGCCCAAATTTCACACCCAATTTTCCATCACTTGTTCATGTCCAAGATTCAAAGAGTGTTAATTCAGTTTTATCTAACTTCCATGCCCAATTTGATTGCTTGCAGAGGAGAAGAGAGAATGGTGCCTTCTATTCTACAAGAAAGAAAAGAAAAGAGAAAAAAAGTGTATTATGAAGAATCTAATTTTTGGAAAGAAGACAGGAGTCCTAAACACACTATTTTTGGAAAGAGGATGACAACATGTTCCATCAGCTATGTACTTAGACACATTATGATCTGCCAAATCTCGAAAGTTTTTCTCAAGGCAAATATAAGTTCAAATGGCCACTAGTGAAAGACATAGGAATCCAGGGATGCGGCAATATGAAGAAGTTTTGTGTAGGATCCCTCAACACACCAAAGGAAGTAGTAGTAGTAGTAGTAGAATAATAATAATAATAATAATAATAATAATAATAATAATAATAATAATAATAATAATAATAATAATAATAATAATAATAATAATAATAATAATAATAATAATAATAATAATAATAATAATAATAATAATAATAATAATAATAATAAATAAATAAATAAATAAATAAAATAAAATAATTATAAAAAAAAAAGAGTACGTGACAATTGTTCTAGTACAATTGAGTGTGAATATGGGTGTTGTTGTTTGGGATTCGAATGATGATAGTTGTGCGGTATGTATTGAACAAAACAGAAAGTGTGATTTTTGTTTTTGTACTATTCAGAGTATCTGAGGGTGTTGGTCTATTTAGTCATTTAGGGTGTAATTTGTGGTTTCTCAAAGAAATTGGGAAGAACCTACATATTCATCCTCCTAAAATGAATATATAATGAATATGATCGATCAGGAATGCGATTGCGTTTTTGACATCTTTTCAGGATAAATGAATGTGTAATGTCATATTTACAATATTTTGTGCAGTTTTCTTTTAGCTCAAACAAAACTAATTTGAAGCAGGAGTCGTTAACACGCTATTTTTGTAAAATAATTTTTAATGTTTGATCGTATAAGTAATTTGAACAATGTCTCAAGTTTCCAACATCCACTCAATACCTTCAAAAGTAGACATGTGAATTGCTAAATGACACACATTAAGCAATAATACTTTAGAGCTCAATCCTCATGATATTGTATAGGTTCTTATGGTCTTCGAAAGTCTTTCTTAGCAACCATGTATAATAATTGATTCAAGGTTGCCCACTCTACAGTTGCAAGTCAACTGTCTCATATCCCTAGGTTTAGAACGCGACTCACGTGCCTAGGAAAAAAGGGCAAATCTCGCGGCGGTGTGTGGTCTCTCCCGGCCAAACGCTGCCAGCTTCTCTGCAGCTGCGTTCTGCCCCGGGAGAGGAAAATGTTTTGAAGATGGGGTGGGTTTTCTGGGCAGTGGCGTGATCCAAGGAAGTGGATGGTTCTTTGGTTTTGGGCGGGGAGGATCGTTTTCGATCTACCCCATTTGCATCCGGGGAGTCTGTGGTGGTGCAGCAGCGGAGGGTTTTGGCTATTCGGTGGTGGTTCCGGGCGTCTTCGATCCTGCGCGGGATGTGGTTGTGGAGGGTCAGATCGGATCGAGATAGTGGTGATCCTGAAAGGGATCTGCTTTGGTTTGGGACCGTTCTATGGTGGTCGAGCCAGGGTAGGGGCTGCCTGTGGCGTGTCTAGCTAGGAGGTGCTGCGGCAGAAGGCTTCGGCGTGGTGGCCTTCTGATAAGCGACGGCGGCGTGACTGCGATGGAGCTTGCCGGCGGCGGGAGTGGATGGTTGCCACGCTAGCGCTTTGCGGGGGAAAGTGGTTTTGGACCGGGCCACTGTTGTTGGGCTATTTAGGTGTTTGGTTGCTCCCGGTGTAGTTTATTACTGTTTGCGGCGGGTTGTTGTTTTGGTGAAAATAAGTCCTTACCCTTTTGAGCGGGGGCATGCCTGTTGGTGAGGCCTCCGACACCTTGTGTCCTGCAGATTTGAGGGGCCTGCGTCTGTGGTGCAGTGGCTTTGTCCGGCGTTGCCAGATTTTAGCCATTGGGCGTAGTTGCTCTGGCGTTGGGATTCTACTGCTTGGGTGTGGGGGTCTTACTACTCTCTTCCCATTCAAAAAGAAAGAAAAAAGATGTTTTAGGTGGAGTTGGGTGAGGAGATGGCATTTTGGAGCTGTTGGGTTCGCAGGTGTTGCCTCTGGGATGGCAATGATATTGGGTTTTCAGCAGTCTCAGGTTTGGCTGTCCAGCATTTCCTCTTGGTCGGATTCGTAGTCTCATCGTGTGTCGACTTGGTTGATCAATGGCGGGTCGGGTGATCTCTGGGTGGCGAGTTTATGCTGACCAAGTTTTGTTCATGGACTCACTGATCCAGCGCCTCCTGTCTTGCCAGTTGTTGTTGTGATAGTCTTTTTTGTTTTATGGTTGTTACGAGAGTTTTACTCCTCTTGACTAGTCAATATGGGTGTGGTGCTCTTTCTACGTCCCATTTGAGAAAGGTTTTAGTGATACCACTAGATATCCATGCCTGTTGTATCTCTGTTTGGTTAATTGAATGACTTTTTCGATAAAAAAATGTATAATAATTGATTAAACTAGTGATATTTTCCAAAAACTCGTGTGCTATGGCAACTTGGCAAGATATTTTGGCTCAACCATGGCCAAACTGAAGAGGGAATCAAAAAGCAATTCTGTGGAATAATGAACTTTCAAGGTTCGTATGAGACGACTGAAATGCCTCAAAAAATAATAATTGGATTGTTAAGTGCTATTCGATATATATGATCAAAATTTATGATATTCTAAAGGTTCTTTCTCTGTTATCGGGCTTTTTTAAGCCCTCATGAACAAAAATGTTTGTTGATTTAAAAAAAGTGAAATGTGCCGAAAAAACTCATGTTAACACTATCTCAAATATGGCCAAATTTGAAGTTAGGGTCAAAAATGCAATTTGTTGGAATATGAGTTATTGATGCCATAGAAGACAATTTAAACATATCTCATCCTTCGGAAATCCATTCGATACCTCACACGTGGCAATCTGAATTGTGAAATAACACGCATTAGGAGTTGGAGATTTGAGTTCGATCCTCAGAAATAGCATAATATAAGTATGATGCTACAACAAGGGGTTTTGGCTCAAAAAGGGAAAATTTATTGATTAAAAAAGGTGAAATTACCGAAAAACTCATGTGCAATTTGAAGATGGGTTCAAACTGCAATTTTGTTGGAAAATGAGTTATAATTGCCCATATAAGACAACTGAAACATCTCTCAACCTTGAAAATTCACTCCATAACTTCAAAAGGAGTATAATTTTGGCCTTTGATTAGATCAGTATTGAGTTATTTAACGTATCCACACAGAGTATATTTTTTGCTTTTTATTTGATCAGTATGAGTTATTGAACTTATCCACAAAGAGTTACTGAACGTAATACACTGAAAGGAGAAATTTCGCATAATCTACTCAATGAATTCAAAAGTTTTCATAATAAAATCTACAGAAGCCTACTTCAGCTACTCACATTATCGAAGAGCTTTGCTTCTGGAGCCCTACGCTGGTTCATAGAGGCCTAACATGTGCCCATCAATACATCGCAGGGCAGCAACCTGAAAACATGGTCACAATGTTAGATTGCTTCATTCGCCACTAAAATGCGTGAACGGATGTCCTTAGAAATCTAGCAGTCATCACCTTCCCATGGATTTCGTATTTGATAGGACCATCTAGCTCAGCTCCTAATGCCATTAGCTTCGTCACTGTTTGGTTAATGTCCGGCACCGTGAAAGATAAAAGGGAAGAGTAGCCCTTCTGCATGGCATGGTCACTGTGAAGCTTGATTAGCAGCTGCCAGTTTAAGTCATAGGCAAACCCCATATAGTTTAAATCGAAAACAATAACCAAATAGAGGCCAATGCACACAAGCAAAAACAATGCCACCATGTTAACAGATCAAACACCAACAACTATGAATGAGATGTCAAGTTTCGAATCGACTCCAACCATTAATCTGATTCAGAAAATGGAACATGGGTCTATTCGAATCATGAGTTTTTCTTCAAAATACAAAACACAGAGACAAAATGCAGTAGGGTGTGGTGTGTGAAGAGCTCTCACAGACATTTCGTCGAACACATGGTGTGCATTGAGAGCGAGTCTTGGATAGAAGAGTATGAGGGAATTACTTGGGGGATTGCATGAGGGCAAGTTTGAGTGGGCCGGACTGAAGCTCGGCCCAGCGGAGAGTGCAGACGTTGACGGTGAAATCCAAGCCTTCGGAGTAGAACCGAGCGGCTTTTGGGACGTCTTTGTGCAATTGCAGTATCCACCTAAACGACGCCGCTGCCATTTCTCTCCATCTGTTGGTGGTTTTGGAGACTTGAATAATATTGGCATAGCCTCACCAGCTGAAACGACATTGTTCTGGCCGTCGCATGTAGCGAAGCTCTAACCTCAAACGACAACTAAAGATAAAGCGTTGGCATTGGGCTAAAGCCTTAAATGTGGATCTGCCTCTATTGCAATGGATATTGAGTTATTGATAATGGTCTCCGCCACTCTGCCTGGTAACACGTGATGGGCCGGGTTCATCCTAAATGGGCCGAGTCAAATGTAGTTCGTAACTATGGGTCAAGTTAGTTGACCGAAACGACTCATACATTAGCGTGAGTTAATGCTTTAGAAATGATCGTATCTAATTTCTTGTTATAGTCTTCTCTTACTAAAAGAAAAACTAATATCTGATATAATATACAAGACATTACATGTATTCTACAATCAATTGAAAGTATTCTTGATGATGTGACGGTGAATCCTCAAACATGTTCTTTATTGTCCCGTTTAACTTGATGTGCGTTATTACTTCAAGTCTCATTTTTGATTTTTCAGACAAGAAAGGAAAGCGATTGCTTTTGGCAAGACCTTTTCAATCTGGTTGAAATTGAACCATGTGAGAAGACTGGCGCTCTTCAAAGTTCAAACTTCAAACAAAGCAATACATACTACAAAATAGTCTACATTCTCAATCTTATTTTATATTGTGGTCACCTGTATTCCATCTGGCAATGCTTGGGGTTGCCACATTACAATAATGTGTCCCCTTGGAAATGAACTTTAGTTGGTAGGCACTGCTTCTCAGTTCTCACTTTTTAAGATAACTAATTAAGTCATCATTGTAATCAGTATACTTTAATTTGTTCCTTAAACCCCACATGGCACCAGAACATGACCTGCAACAGCAAATTTGGATTTTAGCTTCAAACCATGTTCCTCTAGAGCGATTATGGGCTTTATGGATTTCTAAATCCTATCTGCTTCATGTCACAAGCATAAACTTGAATTCATAGAGATACATAAATCCAAAATGGATTTGAGTCATTTGAGTCACAGTCCCACTAAAGCAAAGGCGCAGTTACTTTAATGTGACCATGACGAAGACTCTAGGAAATTCTAAAACCAGCCAAACATCTTAATCAGTAGTAGCTACTAGCTAGGCCAGGCATGCTTGCCAAATGCCAATTGTCATGGCCTGTTTTTCAAAATTCACCCCCCCTTTTCACCCAGACATTCCTTTATGGGTCTTATTTTACTATTCCCTTGCCTACTCCATGCCTCAGTTACTATCTCAGTGCCTCTCCAAGGTTCTTTACAGATAGATAGAACCAACCCAACCCACCTCCCATCATGCTTTAATATTAAACATAACAATTGCAATCAAGAAAAACCCCAACTTCTTCAAGTTTTAATTACAGTAACAATGAATGCTCATCTTCTTCCTTTTCTCTCTCTTCTTCTTCTGAGCACAACTAGTGCTCAACTTCGAGTCGATCATTACAGAAAGACATGCCCAAATGTCGAATCAATTGTCCATGCAGCAGTTAAACAGAAGTTTGAGCAGACATTTACGACTGCACCAGGCACTCTCAGACTCTTCTTCCACGATTGCTTCGTCCGGGTAATTCCCTCTTTTACTTTGCTTATTTTGCAATCAGTGATCATATCGAAGATAATAAATGAAAACTGAGTGTGGAAGTTTTGGGTGTGTGTGTGTATAGGGTTGTGATGCTTCAGTGATACTAGCTTTTAGGAACCACTCTGCGGAGAAGGACAACCCGGATGATATGTCACTCGCCGGAGACGGGTTTGACACGGTGATCAAAGCCAAGGCTGCTGTTGATAGAGTGGCTGGATGCAGGAACAAGGTTTCTTGTGCTGACATTCTTGCTATGGCCACAAGAGATGTCGTATCACTGGTAAACAGAAACTTATATTTCCTCTTGATTTTGTTAGCTCGGCCTACACATGATCATTCATCGTCTAACATCGTATATATTAGCATCGTATCATAGTTTTAATTTAAAAATTGACTCGATTTCTCATTCCTCACATTAGTACTGTATACATATTAGGATTGTTGTCAGTAATACTTCATGACATTTTACTTTTGAGACTATATTACAAGGTTCTGGGTTCACAACCTCAAATACTTCGTGTTAATTCAATTTGACACCATTTTTCAACACTCTAAACAAGGTTTTAGGGGGATGAAGGTGATTGTTGGTGCTTCCAGTTTTAGTGAGATTAGTTTAGGGGCACAGAATGGATGTGCTAGGGTCCAAAGTGATAATTGTTTGTGCACTGTCAATTCACATGTAGTGCGGTTTCGTGTAGAAGCCAATTCACGGACTTCACTCGCCACCATTGCAGAGAAATTTGTCTTCTTTCATACCTTGAAAAGTGAAATGCTGCTTTTCCAATACACTGCATCATCATTAATTCAATCACTATTTTTGACACTCCAAGACCTTTAAACGTTTTTAGCTCCTCTATGGTGCAGAGTGGAGGACCATATTATGGAGTTGAACTGGGGAGACTTGATGGGAGGGTGTCCACAAAAACCAGTGTGAGGAAGCATCTTCCTCATCCTGAATTTAAAGTGGACCAACTGAAAGCTATGTTTGCCAAACATGGTCTCTCTCTAACCGATCTCATTGCTCTCTCGGGGGCTCATACGATCGGGTTCTCACACTGCAACCGATTCAACCACCGGATACACAACTTCAAGAGCAAGAACAGAATTGATCCGACGATGAATGTGGATTACGCAATGAGTCTCAGGAAACAGTGTCCGAAGAATGTAGACCCAAGAAATGCGATTACTTTGGACCCAACCACGCCTCAGAGATTCGATAACATGTACTACAAGAACCTTCAGCAAGGAAGAGGATTGCTTACTTCTGATCAGTGTTTGTTTACTGACACCAGAACAAGGCACATTGTCGACTTCTTTGCAGCAAACAACACAGCCTTTAAACATGCCTTCGTGGCTGCTATTACAAAGCTTGGTAGAGTTGGGGTTAAGACCGGAAAGCAGGGTGAAATTAGACGGGATTGTACCGCTGTAAACTAATGCATCACAAGTAATATGTAGTTTTCCGAAAAGAAAAAAAAGAAAAAAAAAAGGTAATATGTATTTACTACCTAAGGATTTTCAAGGACCCTCTTATGTCAATCTTGAAAACAACAACTCAGAAAATCGGGTACCTCTATAGTTTACTAGCTAAGGATTTTCAAGGAACCTCTTGTGTCAATCTTGAAAACAAGAACCCAGAAAATCGGGTACCTCTAATTCGAAGCAAGAGAACTACTAAAATTTCTAATGAAATCCAGGAGGGTGTCTTAAGAATCCTCCAAAGGATTTCCAAATTTCATTATGAACCATCCAAAGTGAAGCCCTTAGCATATGTACAACAAAAAGGTAAAGCATGCAGCACTGACATGAAAGACAATCGATGAGAAAAAACGAAATCTGTAATTCATGTTATTTGGCTTGCCAAATAGGTAACCGTAAAAACATAAACTAGTACACTAGTTTAG
The DNA here is from genome assembly GCA_025331145.1 of Rosa persica. Lineage (NCBI taxonomy): Eukaryota > Viridiplantae > Streptophyta > Magnoliopsida > Rosales > Rosaceae > Rosa > Rosa persica. The sequence continues at coordinate 47,076,195 of WFKR01000006.1, read as the reverse complement.
CTCTCATACGGTTATTACTTTAGCTCTAATCTAGACACAAGGTTACTAAAGTCTTGATTCATCATCATCATCGAAGCACTTAGCCTCTTTGTTCCCTACAGAAAGCTCCTCTCCTCAAACTGTATAATGCTGTTGGATATTATCAATGTCGAGCCCTTTCAGCTTCACAACAGACTCAACATGACCCTTCAATGTATTCAACTCCCTAAGCCTGCAACCACAGTAAGATAAATTCTCTTAGCAACTCCACAACAACTTTTATGCACAAATAGGATTTATGTTGAGTCATCTTAGACATGATCTAGTATATTAATCAGAGACCTGCACCACAGTCAAGGCAAAGCCTCTTGGCTCAAGTCTCCGAACAAGTTTGCTTCCATTGAAATATATTCATCACTAGAACTCAAAAACAAGCAGAGTATATAATTCGTGCTTACCTTGCAACCTCAGCCCTTCTCTTAGCTTGTTCTGCAATCTCTGACAGTTCCCGGTAACTGTTCTTGTCACTGAAGATATTGCTGCTTTCAGGTGGCTGAAGACCATGTAGGGTCCTTTGTGCGGTAGCCCACTGTGCTTCTCTCTCCTCTTTTCCATAGTCTTTCTTTGTAGTAAACGCAGTCTGTCAATGGGAAGAGAGAATAGATGAAATAATGTTAAAGAAGCTTGCAGGATCTGAACAATCAACAAACAATTGGGGTACCTATAATTCTAAATCATTAAATCATAACATTTACCTTGTTCTCCAAAAGGTTATCCCAAGCTTTTCCACTAAGGATGTAGCGGATTGCAAACTTCAGAAAATCAAGAGGTATATATGTCAACACACTGAAAATCCAGATAACACCAGCCCATCCCCAGCCACATCCCTTTATCCGTGCAAAACCCCAGCTGGCATAGACCGCTATCAGAGTCGCCACCTGCCATACTCAAAAAGTGAATTCTCTTGTTTTGTACATCCAACATCAAAATTTAAAGATGTCATAGCAACAATCAATAAAATTGGGTCTTTAACTACCCACTAAAATGTGTTATGCTTATTTCAAACGAATGCTCTCGACACGATACTTGTTGTATTTCAGATAAAAATAATACAACAAGGGATAGGTAATAGTCTTTGTAAGTGTTTTTAGCAGTGCAAGTCGCAAAGGAAAACTGCACTATGTAAGGTAATCAGGCAGTAAAAAGCTTACCAATTGAGCAACGATGAAAGCTCCAAGCAAGAGAAGTCCAGGGCGTTCCGCAAAGGAAAATCCTCTGGACCTTGTGACAAAGATAAGGGCTTGGCTAATAATGCTCACTTGTAAGTACAACGCTGCCATCATTTCACTATCGCTATTCCTCAAAGATCGCACACCAAACGTCTTCTGCATTATTGAATGAGAGATTGTAAATGGTAACAAAATTGGGGAATACGCTTTTCTGAACGAATCTGAGCAAATTTATTCCTACCGAGAAGAAGTCTGTATCTTGCATCAACCAAAAAAACACTACTGTCATCAAGGCCATGTAACCTCCAAGAACAATGCCAGTAGCAAAAATTTCTTTCAGTTTCCAGCTGTCTGGCATTGGAGATGGTTTCACTCGGTCCTTGGATATTGTCATGATCGTTCCTAAGAAAATGGTAACCACAAAGTCAGACCAAATATCACTCTAGTTTAATAGGGTGAACTATACAAAGTGCTTAAATCTTACCATCATTTAGTATAGCAATGATCAATACCATGAAGGGTGCAAAGTCAAACTTCCATATCAAAGCGATGAACATAAAGCCAAACTGCCAGAAAGTATAGCATAATGAGAACAAATACACAAAGCATAAAATACAAAAAGCAACACTAACATCTCAAAACCTATTATTGCTTCACTTACCACTATACGTATGGTAATTGAAACGGCGTAGATCTGCAAAACAGAGTAGAAGAAGTTGAGTGGACAAAGCACTTATTGAAATCTATTTTTTTTACAGTTCAGAGAAGAGCATTAAGGTTACTAACAGTATAGTTCTTCATCCTCTGGAATATGGCCCTGCTTGTAAGTACTGCGCTTATTATCACACTTAATCCAGGTTCAGTCAGAACAATATCTGAAGCACCTCTAGCAGCATCAGTAGCATCAGCTACAGCAATTCCAATGTCTGCTTTTTTCAAAGCAGGAGCATCGTTGACACCATCACCAGTCATTCCACAGATGTGCTTCCTCTCTTGCAGCCTCCTTACAATTTCATATTTGTGCTCTACAATGTGCAAAAGTGGTGTTAGAAAAAAGGGAGGCATAGTAAAATGTGACAGACTACTAATAGAAAACAAAGGGCAAAATGGTGAAGCTGTTTCCAAGTCCGCGAGACAAAATTTAGTAATATATGGCAATTCATATTCAAAATTTACTCCTACAGGTAGAATTTAAATGACTGAGGAAGTTGAGTAGTTCAGGACAGGAAAGAAATGCCAGAAGAACACACCTGGAAATACTCCAGCAAATCCATCAGCCTTCTCAATCAATTCATCAATGGGGAGAGCAGAAATGGACGCATCCTTGTCTTGGCCGAGCAATGCAGAAGATGGATACATGTTTGTTCCCATACCAAGCCGCCGTCCAGTTTCCTTGCCAATGGCCAGCTGATCCCCTGCACAATGAGTGTCAAAAATTATACGTAATGACCAAAACACCATAGTACAAGGACATGGAAAAAGAATTAAAATAAAAACTACTGGGGAGGGACTCTGATGGTATACAGAGATTAAGGAGAAACGTGCTTACCAGTGATCATCTTCACATTCACACCAAGATTTAGAGCTCTGCGAATAGTTTCTGCACTGTCATGCCTGGGAGGATCAAATAACGGCAACAAACCAACAAACTGCCATGGTGCTCCTGGACTCTCTTTTGTTTTCTCAGGGATTTGCTGGAGACATTAACAACCTCAATGAGATCAGGAAATTATTTGTGAATCAGCAGCAAGTACATAATAAAGGTAACATATATCAAACCTGTCTTGCAACCCCAAGAGATCGAAGCCCACGTTCGGCAAATTTATCAATCACGGCATGAACCTTTTTCTTGAAATCTTCCTTGCAGTTGCATAGGTCTAATATCTGCCATAAAGGGTACGAAAAATTGGAGTTTGTCATCTAGGGGAACATTCTGATCAATACCAAAAATTGAGGCCTTACATTACCTGCTCAGGGGCACCTTTGCTAGATCGATGCCAATTCCCATCAGAATCAATGTAGGTCAAAGCAGTCCTCTTGTCAACAGGGTTGAATGGAAGGAAATGGATTTCTCTGACACCAGCTCGCGCCTGCCAAATTATGTCAAGTATCAAATAAAAGTATCTTAAAGTCTTGGAGCTGGAGAGATTGGTAGCCTGTAGGAAATGGGAGACAAAAATACCTCCTTTGGATCAGCAAGCATATTTACTATGGCAGCATCAATAGCATCCTGATTTTCAGTCCTAGAAGCCCTTGCTGCAAGAAGGATAACATGCTCTTTCTCCACACCCTTGGGAAACACTTCAATCAGATTTCTATCAACTGTCAGCTTGTTCAGGGTCAAGGTCCCAGTCTTATCACTGCACAGTACATCCATGCCAGCCATTTCCTCAATGGCGGTCATTCTCTTAGTAATAGCACCTTGTTGAGAAAGCCTGTGAGAACCTATAGCCATCGTGACAGATAAAACAGTCGGCATAGCAATTGGGATTCCACCAATCAAGAGAACCAGCAAATTATCAATCCCATCCCTGTACTTGCGCCTCTGAATTGGGTACATGACAACAATCTCAATAAGTATTCCCACAGCAATTGAACAAATGCAGAAGTTTCCAATTGCTGTGAGAACTTGCTGGAAATGCCCAACATTGTTGGTGCTGTCCACAAGATGTGCAGCTTTACCGAAGAAGGTGTGCACACCAGTCGCAATGACCACTGCTTCAATTTCACCCTGTTTACATGTTGAGCCAGAAAACACTTCATCTCCAGGATTTTTAGTAACAGCAAGGGACTCGCCGGTTAGGGCAGACTGGTCAATCTTCAGAGGATCACCCTCAAGAAGGCGAGCATCAGCAGGCACTATATCTCCCAACTTAATGCTGATTATGTCTCCTGGAACCAAAATTGAAGCCTCTTGCTCTGTCCATCGACCATCTCTGAGGACCTATATCATGACACCACCAAAAAAGATCAAAAACATATCAGACAGAATATTCATTAGACACATAAACCATGAAGTTCATAACTTTCATTCTTCACCTTAGTCTTAGGAGCAAGACCAGCCATAAGTGCAGCAGCCGCATTACCAGCATTGTTTTCCTCAATAAAACTGATGGTAGAGTTAACGACCAGCAGGACCATAATTCCGACAAAATCCTGCCAATCTGGAGGCCTTCCATCACCATTTGCCAGGACAATAGCCATCAAAGCAGCAGCTTCCATGACCCATGACAAGGGATTCCACATGAACCCCAAAAACTTCAGTAGTTTGCTTTCCTGTTCACAGAGATACAATTATCATATGCTATAACCAGACTTTAAATGGTTAAAAGACATATTCAGGAGAAACATTTGTCTGTTACAAATTACAAAACATACCTTTTTCTCCTCTAACTTGTTTGGTCCAAAGACTTGGAGCCTGTTGTGACCCTCGTCGGAGGTAAGACCTTCTCTTGTACATTTCAACTGCTCAAAGACTTCCTCAATTGGAATCCGTTCCTGTGAACAAAAAAAACGGACACACATAAGTGAGCTATACTGCAAAGTTCAGGAGTAACTGCATACAGCCAAAAGATTTGTTACTATTTTTAATTTTCAGCAAAATGATTCCGACTTATTATTTCACGCATGCCACTCCCATATGTATGATATTTCAATTAAATTGGTTATAGTTAACCTCGTTGCCACCACAATACGTGCATTTACAACAGAATTAAAACAGCTCCCCATTAACCAAGAGAAAAAACCAAATGATCGGTCAATATCAACATGTCATTGTCAACGTTTAACTCAAGACTTTGCTTTCGGTAAACAGAAAATTTCGCTTCCACATGAAAGCAATCAATATATTCACAAGACAGACGTGAAGATCTGATTTTGCTCACTGCTCAAATTTAGAAAAACACCCGTGCCCAAACTGATTGCATGGACAAAAAGTCAAGCATGACTGTTACCTTATTGACTAAGAAGACAATAGGAAGTAAATGAAAATTAAATAACCTTGATATATTGGGATTGCCAATAAATACAGCAACAACCTAATTTATCCAATCACACATGAAGTACAAGCAAGGTACTCACCCAAAACATTCAAATCCCAAAACAAAACAGGAATTATAACAGAGGAAATCACAGACCCAGGTCATAAATGGAAATATACAACAGAATATTGTAAAAAAAAAAGAAAGGAATATTATAAACAAAAATTAAAAATATTAAATCTGGGTACGTATGAAACACGGGTTTGAAAGAGGCACGTAGAAGTATTTAATATTCCAATAGGTCAGCCATGTTCTCTAAGCAAAGCAGCGTGCGTTGTCAAGCCGCTGATTCCATGTGATTTTCGGGTGCGTATCACAACCACACTCCTCCAAAAAGCACAGACCAATAATGATTTTTTTTGGTTACAAATATGAATAATAATTTTTCCAAAACGAAAAAACAAAATCAGAACCTCTTTTCTTTTTTCTCTTTTTGATTTCTGTTGCTTTGTTTGGACAGTGGGGGGATACGGAACCAAAATAACGCTTGGAATTTAAGCCAAAGAGGGGGACGACCAGAGGCATCTGGGCCGTACACGCAGGCATCCGGGCCCACAGAAATGCCTCAACGTTTCCGATGAAACGCAATTTCTGTGACCTGAAAAAGATCCTCCTGTGTGTGTGTGACCGTACTCTCTCTCTACAGTCACCGCCGAAATGACAGACCACAAAAAAGTAAAACAGTCATCGCCGCAGTGTGAAAAATAAATAAATAAATAAATAAAATCACGGATAATCTGAATCTAAATTTCCGTTTGGTGAGGCGAGAAAATATAGTAGAAAATTAGAAGGAAGAAAAAAAATATAAAAAAAAATATCCACCAGACTAAAAATCAACGAAGAGTGTACTGATCATCATCATCATCAACGAAAAGCGAAACAACAACACACAGTACTAAACCAAAAGCAATATGAATTTCCATCAATTTCACAAAGATCCAAAATTGTCACGGCGTTTGGTTTCGTTTTCTTCTGAGCAAACCAAACGCATGCAGCAGAGTCAGAGAGAAAGAGAAGGAGAGAGGGAGTATAGTATACCAGATCGACGGACTCGTTTTTGATCTCCTCGAGGCTGATGGCCTTGGCGCCGCTCATGGTTGCAGAGTAGGGGAGGCGCTGAGCTCAGAGGGAGCTCAAAGGCTGAAGAGAGCACTGGGATTGTTTGTTTGTGAACGAAAGAAGAAAACGAAGCGATTGAGGATTTTATAGTGTGGAAACCCTAGAGAGAGTCATGGTGGGAGAACGACGCCTAAGAGGGGATGAGGATCGGGTCAGGACTCGGGTCCGGGTTTTCGGGGCCGCGAAAGACACAGAGAGGTGTGAAATGCGAATGAGAAATATGGGAGAGGGATGAAGAGTCCGAGTAGCGTGATTTATATACCCGCATTTTCGCTGGTGTTGGGAGTGTGGGACCCGCTCCGACGCAGACCCAAACACTTGGCCCGTTTGACCTGGCCACGCGCGCGTTGGGATTGGTTGGGGAGGCGAGCTCCCGTGAGGGGTTTGGTTTGAGAAGGGAGGAGGGGAATTGACGGTTTTAGCCTTTGCGTGGTAAAATGAGATGAGGTTTGGTGGTTTAAATATGGTTGACTAATTAATTGGCGTCGGCCTTTTGGGTTTCGTTGGGATTCTCAATTTTTTCATTTTCGGATGATGCCGTAGGATTCATTTAAAATGGTCCAAATCTCCAAACCGACTGAGATTTTCTAGCAAGAAAATACTCATCCGCATTAATTTTGTTGAAATTATAAATAAATGAATTTTAACATTGTGGTTTTGCTTTTACTGTTCTCCTCATGCGCTCGTTCAACTGAGTCTATCGATGAGAGTGGTGTTATATTAGATAATGATCGACTTTTGACGTAATTTAGATCTTTAGTCGTTTACAAGCTTTCGTCATCTTGCAAAACGAGACATAAATCTTACGTAATCATGTATGTATTTTTCATCGTGCACTAATTTCTAAGAGGAATGACAAATTCTTTTGCTATGTTTTTATTAAATTTATATTTTTTCTATACCAATTTTTCTATTTTTGAAGATTCACAAGTTGACAACCTTTGATATCTTTTCGTTTTACTTGTAGTATAATGCTTGTAGCCTTGTAACAATTTTATTGCTTGGCATCAATTATTATAAGGCGAGCCAAGAAATATCAGCTCTAGGATTTAAAAGAGCAAATGTAGAAATTTTGATAGTTTTTTATGTCGTGCGTCTTTAAACAAGAGGTTTATCATAACCCTCACTAACCTAACCAAATTTTCCTTCATTTCTCATCAGGCGAGTCATGGATCTCATACACTACAATGCTATGCTAATCTATGTTATTAAAGTTTGTATATAGGTAGCAAAAATTTATCAAGGGCGCTTAATTATCAGAGTTAAAATAAAATAAAGTTAAATCTGAAAATATAGCGACACAATCATATCAATTTCTCTCTAAACCAGTAATCTATATCGATACAAACATAAGTTTCCACCCTTGCCATCCACCAGGAATCCAAACTTTTTATTATTATTATTATTTTTTTTATGGATGAAATGTGTTGCCTTCTTAAACAAACTCATATCTGTAGCACTGGTTCAGTCCGAATCATCATATTTGGAGTTCTAGTGTTCCACTACAAAAGTGCAGCATTTATTGAGTTAGGTGGCACAGTTTCCCAAGTGATTTCTACAAACTTTTATTTTTTCAAATAAATACTTAAAAATTAATCAGGTAGCTTCGGTTAAATCTGTCCAAAAAAAAAAAAAACAGTAGCTTCCGTTTTGTACTTTGAGTACTCGGTAAAAGTTACAATCTTATCAAAAAAAGTAGAAGTTAAAACTTAAACCATCCCCACTGACGCAAAATGTAAATTAGCTGTATAATTGTTGGATGTTAATCATTTATGTTGAAAACACTAATCACTCCACTACGCGTGAAATTAAAAAATTGAAGCTGTTATAGTAAGTTGTGCATCAATTTTGTAGAGTAGACATTTTTGCAAATTAATATTTCTTTCCTTTTTCAACTCATTTAGAAATAATGGAGTTTCTTTTTAATTTTTTATACCCTAATATTATTCCATATTCTCCCCAATAGGTTTAAATTATTGAACCCAAAAATAAATTTATTAATAAATACAATCTATTATATCAAACAAACTCCTTGAGAGTTGTTAAACTTTTGAACTTCTTATAATGTCAATACTCTATTAATATGTAGGAAAAAAAAACATCTTATCATAAGAAAGTAAAACGCCAAAAAAAACTGTCATTTACTACACAATAGGGAAAAAAAATAATCTATCCTCTTCATTTTGTTATAATTCATTGTTATTTACTATTACCATATAAAAGCAACTCCAACAACTTCCCTATATTTTGATTTTTCTCTTTTTTAGGGAAAAATGAGCATATTTAGCCCCAACAGATTCCCTAAAACTAGGACTGGCTGCGGCACGGCTGCCGACTTTTTTGGTGTCAGTCGAATACCGACCGAAAGTCTTCGGTTTCTCCATAATTGAAACCGGTACCGTGCCGGAAGTTTCGGTTACCGAAACCTAGGTTTACCGAGTTAAACTGTCGGTATCGGTTGGTAGTTTGACACATCGATCGTCGAAATTCGGAGGCGAGGAACAAAATCTCGCGATGATTCGGCGAAAATCCAATAACAAAATATGCAGTTTTTTTTCATCTAAAGGTTAATGAGCCTCATATGAGTCATATCTATAAATCTTGAGGTTCATAACCCTTAGATCTATAAGCCAAGTGAAGAAATTGAGACGAAGCAGAAAGAAAAAAAAGATGAAGAAGAAGAGATGAACCATAAGTGAAGAACAGTCGAAGAAGAAGAAGAGATATATTTGTAGATTTGATTTTTGATTCAAATCTAAGAAGGAAGAAAGGGAAGAATGAATAAGGAAAACGATGAGAAAATTGAGGAAGAAGCAATAGAGTGGAAGAAGAATAGAAGTCAGAAATGAAAAGAGAGAGAGAGAATAAGGTTTTTGGAAGAATGAATAAAAGAGACAGTCGCTTCGAGAAGAAATGGAAGGTGAAAACCTTATTATTCTTTATGAGAATTAAATATGTGTTTTTGCACAACTTGTCACAAGCCACCTTGTGGTCCAACGGTAAGTGGCTTGAGTTTTCATTCAAGTTGGCAAGCGTTCGATGCATGGCAAACCCAAAAAGAGTGGGAGTTTTTGGAATTCAACCAAAAACTTTTATTTCGGCTGGTTCGGTATTATCGAACCTATGCATTATGCAGTACCACTCCCGAGTCGAGTACCTAGCTTCGGTACGGTACTACCGGTATCGATCCACCGGTTTCCGTATTTTTCGGCGCTGACACCTCCGATTCGGTCAGTTGTGGTAGGTTTGGTAATTTGAGCCAGCCCTACCTAAAACTATCCCTATTTTAGAGATAAGCAGGAAAGAGAAAACCAAATTTTATAAATTTACAGTAATCTCTAAAATTTAAGGAACAATTATAGAAAATTTAGAGATTACCCTAAAATAGAGAATCTATTGAAGTTAGAGAATGATTATAGGGAAGCTGTTGGAGTTGCCTTAACACACGTCTACCCCAGGAGTACTTTTCCCAGGAATGGAGCGTCAAGATGACGCGCCCTTGCATGCGGGGACGGGTGGCAGATTCTACCCCTAACAGAAATCTCTCTCTATCGCAATCTTTACATTAAGCCTCTAATATGGTTTTCAAAGTGGAGACGTGTCAGGCGCTGGTGGCTCGAGGCAGGAAGCTTCCGTACCCTTGCTGGTCCCTCAATTCGGAGGATATATATCATAATATTATTTAATTTTTTATTGCAAAATATTAGAATGGTTGTTCAACCCAGGCGTTTCGGTCGGACCAACAGAAAAAAAAAAAAAAAAAAAACGCAGGCGTTTCGGAGTGATTGGTGTGGGATTGGATCCCTTTTTGTGGCAAAAAATTAGGAAAGACAAAAATTATATTATAATATTTGATAAATTATTAATTATCCCAACATTTTTATGTAAATTTTGATTAAAAGTACACCCGCTACTTCAGCCGTACAATAATTTTGTCCCCTGAAGAAATGATTATAAATTTGGGGAGATTTAGGATTATAAATTGTGTGGTTAAATTTGTCTCATATGAAATCCGTAAAGAAGAATGAAGAATCCAGGTTTACCATTATAATACATTAATACAAGGCAACCAAATCCACTACCAAATGGTGGGATTTCATACCTAATTTAGTTAGGAAAAGTCATTTCATTTCTTATAGTACGAATGATTTTGGAGTGAGATTAATAATGAAAGATCTTCATTATGTATGAAATGTGAAATTTGGGTACAGGTGAAATGTGAGATTTGGGTGCTGGGTGTATTTGTTATAATTCTTTTACCCAATATTAGGATTGAAATGTATATATGTGAGACAAAAATAAGGAATAATTAAAATCTGAAAGAGGGTAGAAGTTGTTATAACATCTGAAACTCCGATTGTCATATTCAGGGGAGAAAATTTGATAGTAAAACTACTTTGAGAAACCAGCAAAGAATTCTAGGGTTGGAAATCGAAGGGGAAAGGTCGCAGCCTATCCAGCGATGCCCCGGCTTTGATTGTGGCTCCCTGCTGCATCGACGAGCGGCAGATGTTGCCGGATGGGTTATTGAGGTCTCTGACCTCTCGGTCTTGCTTTCTATCAGACGGTCTGGGTTGTGGACGATTCTTCTCTCTTCTTAGGCAGCAACGTTGGGGTGGATGATGGGTAATGGGCGATCGACGATGATGCAGGGGTGGAGCATGTGGCCAGTGGCCGGATCATGACGGCGACATGCCATGGATCGTACGACTCTGGGTGCTTCTCTATGGTGGGATGCTAGACGGAGATTACGGTGGTGTTCTCAGGTTCTTAAGCTGAAGGACGCAGACTCTTGGAGTTCTCTGGCTCCGAGGTGGCAAGGCATAATGTTTTGACTTGTTGCGTGGTTTGGGTTTCTTCGACGAGGTGAGCTCGAAGGGGTGGCCTTGTGGTGGTGGTGGTCCGCCGGTGAGGCTCATGGGGAGAAGGATGAGGATTGTGGCGGCCATTTTTTATTTTTGTTTTTGTTAAAGTTGTGTTTTTGGTTAGTTTTCTTGGTCTTTAGCATGTCCCTACTCCGTTGAGCTAGGGTTGGGTCAATTTGAGGCGCCATGGATGTGGTGTCATTCTTGGGGACGAATTGGTTTAATTTCGATGTTATCTTATGGTCAGTGTGCTGATGAGCGATCCTTGTATGTGATCTGGTATCTTTAGGACACGGTGTGGAAGAGGGCATTGGTTTTTCTGGCAATTGTCCATGAGGCGGAATTAAGATTCTCAAGATTCGTTATACCCCGAAAGGTTGGGCGTTATAGGTGGTTAGGGGTTGAGCCTTTTTGGCTTATGGAGGTCATTCATGATGACAAGCTCGTAACTGGTTTAGGTTTTAGGGAGGAGAGTGAGGAGTTCATGTCTACCATCGGTCATTCCCGTTTGATGTAATTTGATTATTATCAATAAATGTTTCTTATTCTCCAAAAAAAAAAAAAAACACAAAACAACAACAACATCTGAAACTCCGAGAAATTAAATATGTCAAAACTCAAAGTCACAAAATCAGGTCAAAAGTATCCGGTTAAAGGCTACATTACCTATGGATGTTTAAACTTTGATTTGATCATGACATTCTATTGTCATGCATGAATGACATTAATTTTTATCTTAAAGAGAGATTATAACATATTTCTCTCTTGCTAAAATATCTAATTAGTTCCTTAATGCCTTGCCAAGGTGTAAATTTTCGCTTCTTGAAGTATAAAGTGTTTCGTACTGAACAAAATGTAACTTTTATTGTGCCATCTATACCCCAACTAATGTTTCTTTTTAACTTTTACTTCATGATCCTATATGTAGTAAAGCTTATAAACCATGACTGTGAGGGGAGTCCATGACATCATTGATAGGGGCATTACCAAAGAAGAAAATGTCAAGACTTTTGATTTTGCACGAGGCAGAGGAGTGGGCGACCATACACACAAGCAATACGCTTTTTGGATAGATAGTAAGATTTAGACTAATATGCTGCCGTAATTGGCTTTTCCTCAAGACAGTTGTGTGCATTTTGAGTTGTAATTGTTTGGTTATTGCGGAAGAGATTTCAAAGGCAAATTGATCCCTACATTTGTGGTACCTACACCAGATAACGATTCCTATCTTTATAGGCTAAGACCGTTTGAAACTCGAAATATCAAAGTCGCCAAAGCCCATGCCTATCACATATTACTGCCACATTAAAACTTTTGGACCCTCATTTTAGATTTACCTATGGATGTTAACGTTGGGATGTTAACTTAAGGTGATAAAATCACTAAATTGGGGAATTTGGGAGGTAAGTGTTTTACTGTATCTGTTAACGAAATTCAACACTTTCAACAACAAAAGAGAGAGGAGCGGTGGGTGGTGGGTGGTGGGTTTAAACCTCTCTCTTTCATTAAGATTTGCGACGATTGTTGTTTTATTGGTCCGTGTTTAGGGTTTGTATCTCTTAAGGGTCTAAGTGTCTAACCCTATGCTTTGGACCTCTAGACTGTCAAAATGATTTTCCTCTTGTATGGAAGTGATGATCCAAGTTTTTCAGATGAATATCGTACCAAAAAGGGTCTAAAGAGAGTAGAATAATTTTGATAATTTGGGTTATGTGAGAACTTAATTAGAGGCTTTTGGTCAAAATAAAACGCCTTCCTTCACACAAATCTTCACACGTGGAGAGAGAGGAAAGTTTGGACTAAAAGCTTTACACAAATCGATCCAAACCAGCAGGATAGATATAGCGTCATTAATTTGTAATGGTGATTACTAAAGAGACTGACACGGACGAGCTATATTATACGCCTGCCTGAAAGGAAAAAACAGATTGCAGTCAAGAAGAAGCCTCTAAATGACTTTTACCACTTTTTTCTTTTCTCGCCATTTTCTTAATATTAATCTGCAGAATCTTCTCCTGTGAATTATATTCATATGGGTATATGTATACAAAAACAAACACTTTACTATGTATTTCTTGACTATCAATCTAAACCAGTAGAGTACGTATTGAAACAGTGGCAGTGAACTTGCTGAGAAGTTGCATTGTTCAGCAACTCATTTCCAAAAACCACTACTTGACTTTGAATTCCGACCATTCGAATAATCCTAAAAGTCTGTACGGATTGAACGAAACTTGTACCACAGCAGAACCAGAAGAAAAAGAAGAAGAAGAAGAAGGAACTTTCCACAGGAAAAGTCGGTTTGTTAGGTGAACATGTTTTTTTACCTACTTTAATTAGGACTAAAATCTCACTGTGCGATTAGCAAAACAAGATTATTATGAGTTCAATAACAGCGACCATTTTAGACAGCATCTTTCCCATTCACAATAAACCCTAGAATAGTGAACTGGTCCAGGGTTTTGGTTCCAGAGGGCCCACCTACTTCATTTAGGTCCCTTCAAATTGGAAACCCTACCCTTTAGTCCTTTACGACCAAATAAGAAGAGAATTAAGATTTACACAGAAATGTAAAGCAGACAATGTCATTGTGGGAAAAGAAAGGCAGAGAGCAAAGATGCCATGAGAGAATAATTGCTAGCTGCTGCTACTGCTAAAGATGAAGCTGCTCTATTCTATTATGCCCTCCAATTTTATTGGCACCCATGCTTTTGCGCATATCACTAGGACAAGAGGATTCTCATGAGGGGTATAGGCATGGACTTTCCGATCGTGTGTGTGTGAGTCTTCAAAATCACTAAGTACTTATATACCCTATAAACTGCTAAAGGTTTTATTAAGATATCAGCTATGTTCTTGGTTTTGTACGGTAGAAATAATGGAAGACCCTACATGATGGGGATTAGACAACCCACTTAGCAAGTGGATGAGCATTTCATTTGTCAGAGTATTCCTTGTGACCCTCTCTCTTTATCATGTTACACATAACTACTAATATATAGTTTTTAGGATTATGATGTATGCTGTTTAATATAGTATTAAGAGTTTAGGTTCTAAGAGTTGAAATATTGTCGTATCGGAACTTTAATTCTAAAGGATTTTAGCTCCGAAAACGTAAGTTCTAAGAGGTTTTAGAATAGAAATTTCCAATCTCTCACTCACTTGTTTCTTGCATCATGGGATTAAGTTTTTGGAGGCTAGTTACAAACCTTCATTGAAGTTACTTTTGATCTCTCTCCCTCCCCCACATTGAAATTGAGATCGAGCGTATGTGAATAAAACTGGTAACTTTATTGACATTATTGATCGATTAAAGGGTTAGTGTGTTATATATTATCAATTCTTTTTTTTGACCACTAAAAAATTCCGATTTCCCTACACTTTTGAGGGAATTGAGAGCTCCCTTGGTATAACCTCCCCCAGGAATTCACAGCAACTTGAGTCCGTGAGAATAATTAAACAAGAGAAAGAAAGAAAGTAGGGCTTTACTTTTTAGTGCAGTGCATGAGCAGACTTTGAACTTAACCATTCATTATATTTTTTTTGTTTGAAACTTATGTCCAACGAAAGACCTAGTGACCCTCCTCAAGACATGTAGTAATGAGTGTGATGCCCAAAATCAAATTTGGGGTCCTCACATCTTGAATTTGACTTTGTAATAGGAGAGGGATCTAATTGAGAATTTTGCCTACCATATAAAATATTAATACATGTTCCCAAATATGAAAGACCTATTTCCCTAATAAAGTGCACGGAGAGAGAGGTGGAAATCAACCTCTTCTTCAGATTTCATTTTTACTAAGATTACTTGATTCGGCCATCTCATTCCTGTTTAGATTATGCTGAAATAAAACAAGAAAAGAAAACAAAGAATGAATGATTTTGGATTCTTGGGCATCTCCCTATCCTTTATGCAAATTGTTATATAGGAAAATTGTACACCAAGACATGGAAAAGCCTCCAAGTGTGACTATGCATAAAAGAAGCTAATTAAGTTGGGCACGACGGATCACATGGATCATGAATATGAAAACACAAATTAAACTTGCCCACAACTTATAGTGGACAATATCTTTTCTATTTGGAAAATGCCTAAGCTCATGAAATGTCCCCAACTATTTGAGCTATACACACCAATCTAAACACAGTGCATCTAATTAGGGCTCTATCTAGGTTAGTGGTGGAGGCTTATTGTCATGTGAAGTTGTCACAAGTGCTGGAAAGTTATATACACAAAAACAGGGTTAGATAGCTAGCTAGCTTAGCTAAAATTGAAAGAGGACCATTGCCTGTGAACCAAACCTATTTTGTTATCTTGTAAGAATCTAATCCTAGCCAGAAAAATGGTGGGGAGAGAGAGACACAGAGAGATAGAGAAGGAAGAGGAAGTTGGGGGGAAGTCATGAAGGGCATGATTTGCTTGGAGAGTCCACACAAAACCCACTAAAGATAAAAAGTGAGAAGATTTGGTGAAGGCTTTTTCTCTATAGTGGGATGGTGATAGGTGAAAAAGACGGGCATTGGTGACGACAGGTCCCAACTTAAACTTTCCGGCATCTACATATAATCTCTGCAGAAGAAGAGGAGGAGAGAAGCTGCAGAAGGAAGGAAAAAGACCCACGAGGGTTTGCTTCTCTTTGCATGTGAAAGCCACAAATGCATCGAATCTGTACCTTCATCATATCACCGTCCATTTTTTGTTGCCAACCATCTGTTTCTGTTTCTTTTTAGCTCTGTATCACGTAGTGTTGCATTTGGTATCAGTCCATCAGATTGTACCTTGGATTTATTTTCTTGTATTTCGGACCCTTCTCTATTTCTACTCAAACATGCTGATGCTACAAACACGTCTATTAGAATTTCTAGCTACTAGCTAAATGGGCAATGCACCATATACAAGCCTACCAGGGACTCGGTGACAATATGATGCCAAAATTCATATGATGCTTCGGTTGGTAATTTTGTTGGGTTTTATGGCAACAGTGATCCGGTCTTTGATCATACCCAGTTTTGGTCCGACTCGGTTATAAAGCCGAACCATTTTCTACTTTTTGCCTACTGAAAAGGACAGGCTTTGCTTGTCTATGCTCCAAGATGTTCCTTTCAGGACACCCAAACTGAGAAACAAGAGAAGTTGGTTGCTGACTTGTTGCCCAACCCATTACTGAAAAAGCTCAGCTAAAGTAAAGCAAAACAAACCAAGTAAGACCATACAGGGTGATAAAGGCCTACTTACAATATACCGATTAGCTTTGTCAACATGCACCAAACATAATAGATATATAAATTCTAGAATTAGCAAAATCGCAATCCCTATAAAATCACCATCAACACCGCAGGGAGCCTCAGGGATTTACAAAAGTGTAGCAAGCAACAATGGACTCAATATCAGTCTATAAACCGAAACCCGGACTGGATCAAAATTCAACTGCAGACAGGTAAATGGATCAAGCATCAGTTGCTGCTGCCACCAGAACGCTAAAATCAACTTTCAATCATTGGTTCAGGGCCAGATGGTTCGGTGTTGGATCTGTTGGATTGCTGTACGGAATTGAAAAGAATGTCCTTGATAACCTAAAGCAAAAACAGATAAGAGCAAAGTAGTTAATAAATGAAATGATTCGATGAAAACTAATTATTAGTATGAAAACTTTCTGCACTTGAGCTCTTCAATTATACGCTCACCTGTGACATCAGACCATGCACCTGCTCCACAGTTATCTTTGCACTATCCCGAGTAATTTTAGCAAGTTGTGATTCTTCCTGCAACTCATGAAAGCAATAAAATTAGCAACCATAGGCAAGCGTGGGGTGAATAACAGTAACACGATGTTAGAACCTTCCCCTTTAATCACAACTATGTCCTGTAAGAAATGAAATCACCAGCTATACATTTGCAAATTTATACGGATCTAAATCACTAAATGGCCTGTGAGTGTGACCAACTTAAAATGACAGACCAGACTGGAAAAATATTGCATGGCTACTATAGCGATAGGCAGTGAAATGTATAAAATAAACAGGATACATCTATATAACATAATATCCGGCGACGATTACGTTAAAAACACAAACAACTGCAGTATTCATTTTCCTTTTGTACTATCATTTCCAAAAAGACCGGACAGCCAAGTGTAAGAGAACCGAGTGTGTGTGTGTGTGTGTTTTGTTGTTGGGGGGGGGGGAGGGGAGGGGGCGCATAGGAAAAGATCAAAAGGGAGAACAAGATGATGTGATGACTAAGGACATAAACATTTGCTTGTTGTTTGTATCAGAACTTTAGTTATGAAAAAGTTGTATTCACCCTTCAAGTTTGCATTAACATCTACAAACACACATAGAATGATATAATCACTGAAAACTTCTCTTGATGAAATTAATATGACCGTCATGTTGTGCTTTATATGACTAGACGAATGAAACATGAGAATGGTTGGCGATTAATGTCCATACCATTCTCCCACTTCTTTCCTACAGACACTTTCCTTTTAGCACTTCTAATATAATTGGGTAATAATTTATTTAAATGTGAAGAAAGGTTTATCCTTGTCAAAAAGTGGACGCGGATGAGAGACTTACATCCTTCTTTCGTTGTGTGGGTGTTACTAATGGTCCAAAGCGGGAATGAGACAAATGATTCTCTGCTTGCTCCAGCTTTTCAGCTGCATAATGCAAAGGACAGAGCTTTAAACTTGCTAGAATACAAGAAATATAAAATAAAAGGTACTCAAGTAGGTTGCAACAGCTAAAGGAAGTACCTAAATCCGAAATTTGTCCTGCAACATAGTCTCCATTACCCAACAAAGGTGAGGAAGAGAGAGTATTCACCCAATACTTGTTCCAGAGCAAATCCAAGAGGTGGGAGTCAAGACAAGACTTGAAATAAGTGATATCCAGAGAGTAATACTGCAGAAACAAATGGCAATGGAGCTAAGATAACAGCAAACTAAAATCTTCACTAAAGAACTGGGAGACAAAAGGAGAGTAACCTGTTTACAGTGCACACCAAAGTCCTCAATTTTGTTAAGAGGAATAGTCTGATACTCGGAGATGGGATCATCTGGAGGCTTATATCCCTCTGGGTATGTCCTGAATGCACCGATGTCAACTTTTCCAGCAGACACTGTCCGAGTTGGGTCAATAACAACAGCCAAGAAGGGCTCCTGAAATTGCTGGTTTAACATCTGAGTTGAAACATCAATACCCGAAAGCCAGCATCCATAACCAGGGTGAGAATGGTACCATCCAACAACATTCTCCAGTCGCCCCGCCTACACAATAACATACTCTGTAAATGTATTAACCTTAACAAATGTAAAACAACCGATAGATAGGACTCTTAACAGAAGAATTCTATTCCAAGTTATACTAAAATCATTTGAGAAGACAAGTAACTCAATATGAATCGTAGCAACTCAATATCTCAGTAGACAAGTAACTACTAGGGCTATATAGACACCATATTCAATGTAGTGATTCATTCGCAACTCACAAGCAAGCTCTTTCCTTTTGCTTGTAAGACATCCAATGTCTCCAAACTGACATAATTAGGGCTTTTTCAGGGTAGCACTAGGGTTTCAAAATCGCAACCAATGCAGAGATTCCATGATGCAATTCCTCAACCACAACAGCAATTAAGTAATAATTGTAACCAATGCAGAAATTACACGATGCAATTCCCCAACCACACCATCAATTAGGGTTTCCAAAACGCCTCAGCCAATTAGGGTTTATAAGAAAACACAAAAAAAGCACGGACCTGTCTGTTGGTCTGGGAATAATCGACCATATATTCATAGGCATCGGCCTGGGCATTGACCCTAGTCTCGGTGCCCTCAACGGGCAAAGCGAAGGCGTCCATGACGATGATGGCGTCGCCGTCGGTCTTACCCTGCATGAGGCCCATGACCTCGATGGTGCCGCCGGAGCGCGCGTGGACGACCATCTTGAGGAGCGCGAGTGCGGAGATCTTGACGCGCTTGAAGAAGTGGGGGTCGTTAACCCACGGCTTCTCCTGCAGGAACTTGGTCTGCGCCGCCTCGTCGTAGTAGAAGATGGCGTCCGCCGACGGGTCCGTCTTCGTCCTCGCCGCGCCGCCGGACGGAGGCGTGTCCATCGGGACTATGTTGTTCTCGAGCTCCCAGGTTTTCTGGGCTATTTCGGCATCCATGGTGCTGGTCGCTCTCTCTCCTTCTCTGAAAACCCAAAAAAAAAAAAAAAAAGGGAGAGAGTCACTCTCTGTGTCACTGCGACAGAGGGTAGTCTGGTAATTAAGTACTAGATCGATGCCCAGAAAGGGTAAAGCATAATTGGCGTAAAGGACCGCACTAGGATACGTTTTTGGGCTTTGAGGAGAGTAACTGGGATAACACGCTGGCAATAAAGGCCCAAAAAGATACATTCTATAACAAGGTTAAAATTGTTTATCAGGTGTTTTTATCTTCTTCATCTTGTCCGTAACCGATCAAGAAAATTAAGCTCGATTACAGTTAGATGTATATCGACAATCCAACTCAACAATAATCTTCTACCCTTTGAATTATATCTAATGACCTTTTGATTTATATCTAATGATGACTGAGCATAATTTTCTTAGGCAGTTACTGACCAAATGAAGATATTATTGCTGTACGTATTTAATAAAAAGTTGATTTCCCTAAAGAACAGAGAAATACTCGAAGATGCATTAAAAATTTAAAACCCAACTCAAAGAATTGGACTTTCACATAACATAAAACCCATCCTACAATGGGGTTTTCAGATTACACAATACTGATCAAACTCTACTTCTGGAGAATGCTTTCCAGTTCAACTTAAGTTCAGCTACACGCCTACACGTGGACTAAATCCGCGGCATAAATACCCAACAGTTGTTCCTACCTCAATGACATTGAACCAAAAACACAAAAAACAATTAATTGCCAGATTACAAAGGCTAGTTTACAATAAATTACAGACTAGGATACAAAGGCGCATTTCAGCTGTCATTTGCCCCGTGGCCTGCCTCTCCTGTTGTATCTGGTGAGTCTTGTTGCCTTCTTTGGCTTCTCAACAACGCTGTCTTCCTTGGCTACCGCAGTGTCATTTAATTTCGGCAGAGGCTGGGTCAGCTCCTGTGATAACTCATCAGGCATACTTGAACTGTTTTGGGAGCCACTTAGAGCACTGTCAATTTCCTTTGTGCCATCAATATCATTTTCATTCACATCTGGAACTTTGACACTGGCTTCATTCAAAGGCATAGAATCAGGGCCCTTTGTGCCATCAATATCATTTTCATTATTCTTGGAGAGGTCGATGGTAGTTTCCTTCTCAAGCTCATAGGTTTCCTCCACCAGGAGATTTGTAACCATCTTCTCATGACTTGAACTGACCTGATTTATTTCTCCATTTAGCAGTGTGGTTTCTTCTCTACCCATTTGGGTAGACAAACTGAAAGATAGCAAACAAATTCAATAAGATCAATGGACAATGCAGCCCTAAAGCAATTAGGTCAACAAACGCTAACCTCGGTGCTGAAGAAGGGAAGCCATTAGTGGTATAAACAGTCACTTCTTTTTCCGTTGTCAAAAAGGTTTGGTCATGCACCTTTGAATCTAGAACAAACAATGTATAAAAATTGGGAACTCATGCATACACAGAAAAGCATGTAGCAGGAGTTTTATACAACAAGCATTTCCAGAGAAGGGAGGAAAAAAAATAAAACAAACAATCTGACATTCCAGCAAGGTACAATAGAACATGACATGACAAGACAATGATTACACCAGTTCTATGCAAGGACCAAGCAACAAGCAGTGCCTACAATATCCCAGGTATAGTTAACAGTACAGTTTAGAGATTGTTAACTAGTAACTTGAGTGTATATGGGATACAGACAACTGCATCATCAAAGCTACCTGAACCTCTAAACTGATCTGTATCCAAATGAATAATGATATATCAAAAATCTACTTGCACACATGGCATATTAAATATTCTCTACTATATAGCGTGTACCTTCTGAGTTCAAAGCATTTGCACATATGATGATACACCAATCAACAGTAACATATATGGCACACCAAATAAAAAATAAAAACCTTGAAGAGCCAACTTAAGATAAGCCACAACTCATATGAAAAAGACAGAATTTGGATATTCCATAGTAATTTAAGATCTTCCCATGTTAAGATATCTAATTCTTTCTGCACAAATGGACTAGCATGTCCCCCTTCATCTCAAAATGCCAGCGCATCATTAGTAAGCTGTACAGTAACAACATAATGCTGGCTTCTAAACCATGGCAACCAATGTATCAAGGGAGCTTACATTGTATGGTTTCTCCTACAATTGCACTTGGCTGTTCAGTCCCACTAGTCAAAGCTCCTTTTTGCAGCACATCTTGTGTCTTTGCCGTAACTGAAGGAGTGATAAATCAGGATCGAAGTTACATTTTACTCTTTTTTACACTCATAGAATTAGGCCAGTTCAACTACAGATGACAATAGATTACCGTTATTTAAACCACAGATATAATCCATAAAAAGGAACATACCGTCAGAGGTATGGGTTGTAGTTATGCCTAAAGACGGGTCCATAGTTAAACCTGCAGCTGTTCTAGGATTCTTAAGTTTATCTCCCAAATCAGCTTCTTGCTTTCCATCTGGCAGAGACTTCAAGGTACTTCTGTTTTCCAGAGAATACGCAGACCAATCAATTGTCGAGGAAGGTAGAGACCTTAGCATTTCTTCTGTTGCCTTAGTACGCACTCTTCGTATTTCCTCCTGGATATTCCATGACCCAGTAGCAGGCGAGTCCCTTTTCAGCTGCATTGAAATTTCAGATTGCACCAACATGAACATCAACAAAGAGAATACACACCAATCCCAAAAACAAAGACACGTGTCCTCGTTTCTGTTTTCCCTGATTTAACAAGAACCATGGAAATGGAAAACATGTGCCAAGACATTGTTCTCACAGTTAATAATAAAAGAAATAAAGAAACATATATATAAGATTCAAGGTCAATATTGGTTCCAATAGTTTATTAATAACATCACATTATTTAATGAGGAGCATCCAATTGCTTTCCACGTTTATAAGTTTAGTTGAGAAGAACCAACTTTTTTTTTAGTTCTTCCAAAAGTCCCTGATGCAATTGTCAAATGCCTTGTTTTTGGATCCAAAACATTGCTTATCCTGTAACTAAGGATAGCAAGTGAAGTTGTAAAGTGCAGATAGCCAAACATAGGCCTACACTGACGAAGATTTATTTTAATGGATCCTCACTAATTTCCGTGTATTGAAGCAATGTTTTGGCTATCTGCACTTTGCAACTTCACTTGCTATCCTTAGTTACATGATAAGCTATTCTTAGTCTTACTTGACCCAGCAACCACAACATTAATTAACATTCTTAACTTTCAGTGCAGATAGCCAAAACATTGCTTCAATACACAGAAATCAGTGAGGATCCATTAAAATAAACCTTCGTCAGTGTAGGCCTATGTTTCGCTATCTGCACTTTACAACTTCACTTGCTATCCTTAGTTACATGATAAGCTATTCTTAGTCTTACTTGGCCCAGCAACCACAACATTAATTAACATTCTTAACTTTCAGTGCAAGTACTTGGACTACACTCCTCCTAAAATCAGCAACTCAGCCTGGCTTATGCTCATACCAGTCTATATCATGACCAGAATCTATTCCAAATTTATTCCTGATTCCAAGAACGTCATCACATTTCGAAAACTTCATTCATCCAAAGTAATATGGCTTGTAAGTTTTGTACCATCTCCAACCTCAACCTTTTCAAAAAAGGTAGTAAGGGATTGTCACATGCATTGATCAATAACCCCCAAGACTAGTATCTTTGTAAAGGGGACTTCAAATAATAATGAGTTCTACTGCAGTGTCAAAACCCCTACAAGTCACAACACCCAAGGGACAAAAACAATACACTACTATAAATTTCATATGTTACCTTGGACTTGACAGAAGTTCCACCAATTGAATATGGGGTTTCTTCATTAAAAGGTTGCAACCCTAGAGGTGATGTAGATCTCAATTCTCCATGCTGATTTGAAGGAGATGCCCATGGAGGTAGTGCCCGCATGTACAATTTGGCCACATCTACTGGGGAACCACCATCATCTTCAGCACCCTGCACCAACAGAATCAACTTGAAATTAAAACCAACATGCCATTGTCATTCCTTACATAGAAAACATAATGATATAGTGAAATCACCAATTGCTAAACATTTGGTGTCTACCAAATTTCTCACAAACTGGAGAGGCAGTGGCATATGTATTTCTTCCCATAATAGATTACAAATTTATGATTACCTACTTCACATGAGGTATATACAAATTTTTAACCATAAGACTAAATACCAGACAGGGGGGAAGAGAGGCAGATATAAAGAGAGAGCCATGCTATAATATCAGATGAAAAAGAACTAACTTGTGGAAACAGAATTGTTCCATGATCCAACTTTGATTTTGAAGCTGATCCCAACCTCTTCTCCATCACCCACTTTTTGGCCTCTGAAACAGCTGTTGCAGAAAGTTCAGTTGTATCTATATCTGCAATATGATCAACACCATAAGTCAAATAGGGTAAACTGGCAAGTTTTAGTCCTACATATAAGCACTAATATTGCGACTTATTTTGTTTGGCATCTCACTTGGTCTGGTATTTTCCGCATCTTCAGTGGTGGTACAGCCTACAACTCTCGATTTAATAATCTTTATCAACTTATCACACTCATCCCTGGACAAAAGGAGAAGTTGAAGTCAAATAACTAGTAAAGGAAACTAAAGAAACGATGCATACGCTAAGATATTTTCAATAAAAGCCTAGATTTTAAACCAACTTAGTTCCGTTAAACTCACATAAACCCTCAATATGCATGCCCTCAACTTGAAATCAAACCAAATTTTTCAAAAAAGAAGATCTCTGACCAACATTGTTCCTCAGCATATAAAACCGAGATTCAAGAACACAGCACTCAAAAACTTAAAGAGCAAAATGTAGAAAATATATCAAGGAGACTTTCTTTCTTACTAAAAAGTAAAAATATAAAGCTAGGGATACAACTAATATCAAAACAAAAATAGTTATTCCAGGAAAAATAGAAGATAACAACAAACAAACATGTACATGACCAATATAAAAGTTGAAACAGATGAAGCAAGCAACCAAGGAACTCCAAACGTAAAATGTAAGAAGTACAAGGTTTTGCTTCAAGGAAAGTGTTACCTCGAGAAGGTCTCCTGCCTCAGCAGCTGCTCAATTGCATGCTTGGTTTCCCCCTGCCTGAATACTGTTTCTGATGTCCCATTCCTCTAAGTCAACCACAAAAATCAATAGTGCACATGTAATAAAACGAAAATAAAGCCAGAAAAGCCATATATGTGTGTATATATATATCTACTAAACCCTATAAAGACATGATCTTGAAAAAGTTCATCAGGTAAGAATTTAACCACAAAAATCAATAGTGCATGTGTAATAAAACAAAAATAAAGCCAGAAAAGCCATATAGGTGTGTATATATATCTACTCAACCCTAAAAAGACATGAACTTGAAAAAGTTCCTCAGGTCAGAATTTAACTACAGGTAATTGTAGTACTGTTCATGGTGTGTGTGGTCACTAAAGGTGGTTTAAACCCTGAATCAGATAATTGTTACCTAAAACTGTAACAACAGTTTTTTCAACAACATATAGCTCCCAGATAACCCACTGAAACAAACCTTAAAGTTACCCCTTTGTTGCTGCTAAGAAATTTGAAGAAACCTGCTATTTATTCTTAACCACCCCACAATATGCCTTCTGCAACCTGAGTATATTAATTCTTAACTATATATCTAAAAAGCGCACTTTTCAGGAGCTAGAGCTCATTACAGAAGTGAAGGTATGCTGATTTCCAATACTGTCTATTGACAATAAACTGGAGGTTAAACCCTAACAGGATAATATCTGGGTGAGGCGGGAAAAAAATCTGATTTCTAGTGTCAATAAGTTATTTCTCCTATTCCACTGATATTGCAGACAGTTTTGATAAATCTTGCCAAAATGTCTTGTTTATGCATTTCAGGTACTGACCAGTGCAACAAACATAAACCATCTTCAGAGTAGCAAACCACAATCATACAAAAGATTAAAAATTTGAAATTGCAAGGAAGAAAAAATAACTCCAACTAAAACGTTCAGCAATTCACTCAGAAAAGTTCAACAATTGTGCATGCTTACTGTAAAATAAAAATATTTCCCATGTGTATCGTTAACTGTTGAAAAAATCTAGCACAAGCGCTTCCAAATACCCAAATGAACTTCCCATTATAATCACAGTGACACGCAAAAGGCAAGAGAATAAAATGACATGTATATCAATTTACCTTGTTCAATGCATCATCTTCTTGAGAAGAAACATAATCATCATCACCTTCTTCTTCGTCACTACCAAGCTCTGAAATATTACACAAAAAATCCAGTAAAAAAGGGAACAACTCCAGGCCAGATAGCCAGCTTTCGTTATGCTTTATTACAGCACAGAGACGCCATGCATCCATCACATACATTCTAAGTTCGCTACCACTCAAGTATGAACAAAACAGATTCAAAAAAAAAAAAAAAGTATTTTGAATTGCTCCTCCTAATTGGCAACATGTAAAACCTATCCAACTAAGTTCACTATAGCTTCATCAATTCCTACTCCAAAAATTTCAAAACACTAACTACTAGCTTCCCTAACAGATACATAGCAGAAACAAAGATAGGAGCTTCGAATTAGAACCTGAAGAGGAAGAAGAGGACGAATCGGAGCGGAAAACAGAGGAGATGACCTTTCCGGCGCCGCTGACAATAGAGCGAGTAGGGGAGTAAATGAACCTGGCGAGCCAATTAGGGTTTTCGGGAGGAGGAGGAGGAGGATTGACGGTGAAGGTGGGGCGTTCGTAGGGAGTTCTGGTGCGAGCGGGTCGTCGGGTTCGGACAATCTTGCCGCCGGATCCGGCTTCTAGGGCTCGCCGGGATCTGGAAACGGAGGCCATGCGAGAGAGAGAAAAGAGAAGGAAGAGTTGGTTGTGGAGAGGTTAAGGGAGTTCGGGTTTCTCTCACATCTCTTCTCTTCTTGTGTGTTTGTTTTAGGAGGAAGGGATTGATTCCGTTGAGAAATGAAGAGGACCCAGGTTTGTAGCGGTTATTTCTTTTTTGTCTGCGGATGGATTAGAGGGGAGCGCAGCTCTTTTTCATTGTGACGACACGTTTTTTTCCTCTTTTTTTTTTTCAAATTTAATTAGCAGCTTTTAGTTTATTTTATTTTGGTTTTGGTTTTGGTGAGAAATTTTTTATTAATGTCAGTTAAGAGCTTCTACTATACAAACGAAGTAACTCTATGTAATAAAATTTAATCACCGGTTTTTATATAAATTCAATGATATTCGATAAAGGTAGGAGTGATAGAATTTATGAAAGTTGTTTTTATTATTTTGTGAAAATTTTATTAAGTAAAATATATATTACTAAATGTTGATTGTGTTTTAAAATTGTGTTTAATACTTAATTGACCGAGAACAAATAAATTGTGTTTTGGTGTACAAATGCAGTAATGCTTGAAAGATAAGGGCCTCCTCCTAGTATTGATGTATTTATGAGGTAGAATTAACAAGAGCATCACTACTTGGTGCCTTGAAAATAGGTTTACCTATTGAGCAACACCAAAAAGGTTTTTTTTTTTGGACAGACACAAAGAAAAGGTTCTAGGGGATGAACCAATCATGTGATTCGGAAAAATTGGAATAATCGCATAGCACCGCTAGGAATGAGGCGGGTCGGAGAGGAAAACCTAAGATCAAGTGCAAACACAAGGAATTGTTGGTGTTGGGGTTGGAGGGACATGATCGGGATCCAGAGGCCAACCCGACTCTTGCCCCCTCCATTGTCACCGTCTAGTTGTACCACGGTCACACGATCAACCTTTAATATAAGCAACGAGCCTCCACACATAAATGACTTCCCACAAACGGGTGTGTGGACGACTATCGCTAGCATTCCACGCAACGGAAACGGGCCGCGATCACATCAAATATCAGCAAACCAAAAGTCTGGGCCTAAAGAATAATAGGCCCTAAGCCGAACCTTCCAAAAGAACCCAAAAAGATCAAGGCCCATAGGATGTAATACCTAGCAGACGCTGAGGCTAGCGCTTGCGCAATCAAATCAAGCGAGGGGGCAAAGCACCTTCTCCCTTGTACCCATCGTTTCCCTAACACCGACTCTGAGCCGTCGCACATTTCCTTCAACCTATAAAACCACAACACAGCCTCCTTCGTATCAAAACGCAACCGTTTCGTTCCGCGATCGAGGATGTCAGGGCTAGCTTGCAACGCCTGTAACAAGGAGCTCAAGGACGACATCGAGCAGAGGCTCCATTACAAGTCCGAATGGCACCGCTACAACCTCAAGCGCAAGGTCCCGTCTTTCATTTGCTTTCTCTTTTTATCATCCGCTCAGATTTCATTTATGAATTAGGGTTTTGATCAGGGGAATTGGAATTCATGAAAGCTAGGATAAGAGAACTATTTTCCAATTTTCGGGGAGGAAAGGAAAATTGATTTAGTTTTATGCCTAACTTGTGTTAGAAAATTGTGATGCTTTATGAATTTTTGTTTTGTTTTCTGGTTAAAAGATGTGGATTTATGTTTGTATGATATTACGTCTGTATTGATCAAGATGAGCTAAAAAAATTAATTTGGATTCATTTCCACTGTTTATAGAATATTTATGGATATTTTGCGGAGAAATAATGATTATTAAGGAGAAAGCTAGGACTTTTTTGTATTTGGTTCTCAAGCCGAGTGCTCATCGATTAAATGCGGTTAAAGGAATCTCACATTGCTTGTGTTTTGATGGTTCATCAGGTAGCTGGGGTTCCTGGAGTGACAGAAGCATTGTTTCTTGCAAGACAAGCTGCACTTGCTCAGGAGAAAAATGGTGCAAATGAAACCCCAATGCTGTACAGCTGTGCTCTTTGTGGCAAAGGGTATAGAAGTTCCAAGGCTCATGCTGAGCATCTCAAATCACGAAGTCACATTATGCGGGCTTCTCAAGGGACCGGTGATGAAGAAGAAGACAAGGCAATAGTCAGGCCACTTCCGAGTCTTGCAAATAAAGCTCCCCCTAGGAGAGAGGAAATTGATGATGAGAGTGACGAAAGTGGAGATGAGTGGGAGGAGGTTGACCCTGAGGATGAGTTGGTTAGTGAGACTGCAAAATCTTTGACTGGTTTAAATGTAGATGGGCATGCTTCTAATGAGGATATGGATGAAGATGATGATGACGATGACTATGAGGAGTTGGACCCATCATGTTGCTTTATGTGCGATAAAGAGCATAAGACCATAGAGGGATGCATGATTCACATGCACAAACACCATGGATTCTTCATTCCTGATATTGAGTATTTGAAGGACCCGAAAGGTCTCCTTACTTATCTTGGTCTCAAGGTACTGAAATATCTCTCATGTTCTTCTTTGAGAAAAACTTGTTACCTATTTTTGGCTTTCCCCTTCAGAAATTGCCTCACTTTCATGGGTTGCTTTTTTCAGGTTAAAAGGGATTTTATGTGTCTGTACTGCAATGATAGGTGCCAACCCTTTAACACTTTGGAAGCAGTTAGGAAGCATATGGTGGCAAAAAGCCACTGCAAGGTACACTATGGAGATGGTGGTGATGAAGAAGAAGCAGAGTTGGATGAGTTCTATGATTACAGCAGCAGGTTTTGTTCTTTCTCATACACTGGCTTGTTTAATACTTCTATTGTGCTATTTTGTTATGTACTTAGTTTTAAACATTAGTTTATGTTAGTATATCTTACCTGGACTGCTTGGATATTGGGTTTCAGTTATGTTGATGAGGCTGGCAAGCAACTAGTTGTAGCAGGTGAGACGGCCAACAGTGTTGAACTTGGGAGTGGTGGTGCTGAACTCATCATTACTACAAGATCTAATCATGGGATATCAAGCAAAGCACTTGGTTCCCGGGAATTTATGCGCTATTATCGCCAGAAACCATGCCCATCACCTAACCATATGGCCATCACAGCTGCAGTGGCTGCAAGGTTTGTTTCTAAATCCCTCATGCTGACTCTTCTCTGTAGTTTCGAGAAAATAATGAGGCAGTGCACCCATCTAATCTAGATTTTGAGTAAATAAAGAGAACTTCCCATTTATTTCAAAAAAAAAAAAAGAGAACTCCCCATCAGTTTTTTCCTTTGTCAAAATTTATATGATGAGCTTTTGCTGATGGAGAAAATTGTTTTCCTTCTTTTCAGGTACAAGAGCATGGGGTTGGCAACTGTGCAGTCAAAGGAACGAATGGTGCAGCTGAAAGTACTGAAGGAAATGAGAAGATCAGGAGTTGAGGCCATGCGCAGTAAGATGGGAATGAAAAGCAATGTGATCCGCAACCTCCCCAAGAATGTTCCGTTCTAGTCCTTTCAAGAGTTTTTTTTTTTTTTTTTTTTTTCAGTTCCTGCACTTTCCATTTCTTAGTAATAGTTTCTACCAGTAAACATCATTAAAATATCTTGGGGTTTTGCCTGTCTGACATGAATTGCGGGTTCCTAAGTAGCAATATTATAGTACTTACGAAGTTGTAACTTTTGTAAATTTTGTTATTGTCATTTGCTAAGTAGCAATTATGAAGTTTAGCTGAAGTTCTAGCTTCGTGTTCATGACCATGGATTTTCTATGAGTTTCAATGTTATAGTACTTATGAAGCTGTATTTTTTGTAAATTTTGTTATTGTCATTTACCAAGTAGGCAAAGTAGCAATTGTGAAGTTCGAGCTTCGTGTTCATGACCATGGATTTTCTATAAATTTCGTTTATATCAGATTTCAGTAATGATGCGTGTCTGTCCATTATCTATGTTACATGGACACATCGCCTTAAGAGTGCAAGGGCAGCTCAGCTGCACACATATGAACACATGCAGCTCTTGTGAAAAGTATGAGCACACGCCCTGCGTGATTCTTTGGGCACATACATACATACAGGGAGAGGATCCACTCCTAAGCAAGAAAGTTGCCTGACCTTCTTAAGCTTTCAACCACGTACGTAATGACACGTGTAACAGAAAATCCAATGATCCACAATAGTGCCACGTAGTGATTGACATCAAAAAGACAAAAACCAATGATATTTTTCCCCACCGATACACTCTTCTAATCTTCAACCTCCAAAACTCTCTTCTGGACCAAATCTGACTTGATTTTACTTCCACTCGGTTCCACTTCGGTTCAAATTATGTGTTAATCTCGTGAGAGCATTGGAGTTGGTCAAGCATTGATGATAGGTTTTGACGAAAGAGCTGTATTCCCGAATCCCGATGGCCTTATAGTAGCAGCAGTAGGGGTTGGAAAGAGGGGTTAAGGCTAGCTTGTAAACACAATTGATGGAAAGAGGGATCAAGGTTTGTAAACACAGTAGGCCTTGTAATTATTGGATTTTGATGAGAGGAATCTAAGGATAGATCTGATACCGTGCTATCAAACCCAGGACTCCAGAAGAAACACAATTGATGGTATAACAGTTCACTCAACACCCTTAACAAATACTCTCAAGTGGGTTTCGACGAATTTGATGGGAGCTCTTGATTTTTCTGAAAATTTGATGGGAGCAGTGGTGATTGTGCTCATTTTGAGATTCCATTTTGCAGTTGTGGTATTTGATTTCGTTGATATGATATGTAATTTCAGACTCAAACATAAACCCAGGTTCTCTGTTTAAGAAGAGTGCACAGGGGCTATAGAAGCAAGACATGAGATTTTGGGTCTGGTAATTAGGAAAAGAAGAAACTAGCTTTCTGTCCTTTAGTACCATTGCAACATGCACCTTTTCATGTCCACTGGGAAACAAATTTTTACTCTGTTGTGCTCACATACATTACTGCTCTGTTGGAAGTATTGGAGGGAACTGATAATGTTGACTCATTCATTTACTTTTCACGTCCTCGGATTAAATTAGATGCAGAATCGGTTGGTAAAACAGACGTAATTCAGTAGGGGATCTGTAATTGTCTCATCATCTTGTGTGGCTGCATCATCAGCAAATTTGTCAGCACACAAAAAAAAAAAAAAAAAAAAAACATTAGGAAACCTAATTAATAGGGGATCTATACTTGTTTTCTTATGGTGCATCCTAAGCATATTTTCAACAC
Organism: Rosa persica; assembly: GCA_025331145.1. NCBI lineage: Eukaryota > Viridiplantae > Streptophyta > Magnoliopsida > Rosales > Rosaceae > Rosa > Rosa persica. The sequence continues at coordinate 47,044,751 of WFKR01000006.1, read as the reverse complement.
AAAGAAACAGTAAATTCATCAATGTATCAACTATGCTCGACATAACAATAACAAATTTTTATGACATCAATTTTATTTGAAGATCAACAGATTTATAATTTCATTCTTCTCATTTGGAAACGAGAATTGTGCTTATATTTTAATGACTGATTGCTAATAAAGTGGAGCGACAACGTGATGAGATTACTTATGATAAACTAAGAGTCTGACTTTAACAACAGAAATGACGTTACGTCGTTACCTAAACCGAGCCTACATCTTTTATGAATATTTTTTAATATGCCTCCAAGTTCCAAGAAGATATGTCATTGATGTCATTTTCAGACGGAAAGAAAAATAAATACAGATCAAGAGACGTCATTTTATTTCTATTCTTTTTATTTAAGATTCGGGTAGGCAATCACTAGGTCAGGTGATTTGGGTTAACAAAGGAAACATCATACCTTCCACAGGTGTATATATATTACACTAGTCCTTTAAACCACTGAACGCAAGAAGATTATAGTTCTAACAAACGGACCCATGCAGCCAATGGATTTGTCATGTAATGTCCAATCAGTACATCTAATTACAGATTTAAAAAGCTAACACAGTGTGGTAGAATCTGCATCTTCAAACACTGAAGAGATCCACAGCAAGCATCCCGGTGCTTTCCACTTCCTGACTTCCAATGGATCTCTCTGTCTTTCCCTTCCTTTCTATCCTATTAAGCACTGCCAGAAGATATAATACCAGATCTAATGAGATACACACATTGCCAAATAGTGTTACAAATTCAGGGAACTGATATTTGATACAGGTAAGTTTCACAACCAACTCCACACAGAAAACTTGGTTTTATATCAGCTGAACCAGATGTACAGAAAATTTAAACCTACACGAAAGAAGATGCAGGGTGATCAATGGATAGAGCATACCTAACTGTCATAGAAGCGAGAGCGTCGTCTACGGGAACTGCAAATACAAGAGCAGTAGACATAAATCATAGGTAAAGACACAAAACCAATGAATTCTAGGGTCGTACTCTCATAAACTAAAACAAAAGCAATAAGGCTCAGCACCAGCAGTATCAGTGCCAGTGCTGAGCTCCCAAAACACCCATCAAAATGTTCCTACTGGGTAGTGACACAATGAACTAGGTCAGGTGACAAGCCAACAACAAAATTAATTAAATGTTACATTTGTTATGGTATCGCAGTAAGATGGTGCACTAGGTTTCTTGCAAACCAGGATTTGTCCAAAAAGATTGCCAGTGGGTACAGGATAGAACATGATAAGATAGACAGTAATGTTGTCAGATGACTATTTTTCTGCTAAATAGTTATCAGGTTCATTTCTGAGACCATCAGATCCGGTCCAAATGAAAATCAAAATTGTTATCAACAATTCATCTACAAACACAATTGTAAATGGAAGAATAAAATCAGGAAAAAGAAAAGGGCAAGGATCATAATCTAAAGAGCATCCAATATTTCAAGGAATCCCATACAGAAATGAAAAGGAGACCACAAACCTGCGATGACTTGAGCCACCCCTGGAGGAGCCACTTGAACTCATAAACTCATCATCAATCTCATCTGCCCTGTAGTCTGTGAAATCAACAGATGTCACAGAACCGTCATCAGAATTTGCATCATAGCTTGCTCGGCGGCCTCCTCTTCTAGTGTCACCAACTCTTGACCTTCTTCTATTTCTGGAATTCCTCAAGTTATCAAATACCTGATACAATATACAGGAGGTCCACCAGTTACGTTCGTCGCCAGGGAAGTCCTCGAACTCATCCCCAGTCTCATCATCACCATATTCAATCACATAATCTCCTAAAACAACCCCCCGAGGGACTTCCGAATGTATAGTGCTCAAAACATCTATGATCTCCGAAGACTGTTGGAAATTTTCCCAATCAAGCTGCCGAGCAGGATCAATTTTTGATGGTTGAGAATGAGGGTGCTCCAGTTCAGCATGTTTTTGCAATTCCAAGTATGTACCCATAAATGTGCATCGTTGCTCCTCGCAACAACGCTTCTTCACATCCAGATGAACACGAGCCTTATCAACAACAACCCACCCAGTCACTTCACCCCTACACAATGGGCAAGTTGGCTTGCAGTTGTCTTCTGATGCCACTGGCTCAGTGTCACTTGTCGGACCAGCATCAGATTTTGAAGGAGATGACATACCATTTGCATTTTTGAAACGGTCCAAACAATTGGAGTGCAAGTGATTTGTGTCACAGACAAAAGGACGGCATCCATTATTGTGCGATGTGCACTGTAGGAGTACACCATTGTGAGGGAAATCCAAACATATAGGACAAGTCACATCTTCCCAATTTGTATTTAACTCGATATCATCCACATTAAATAAACTGGGCTGAAGCCCTCTTCCATTAGAAGCTTCAAAGGCCATGAAGGAGATATTACTTAAAATAAGCACAATCGCATGACACACACCACCTCACACTTGGATCAGAAACACGACTTGAACAAATGTAAACTCCAAGCACAAACCCCACCAAAACTTCCAGGTTATGAGCCAGTTATCCAAGATGATAACACCTACATAGGTATTGATGAATTTAGCTCAGCTGATCAACCAAACATAACATAACACCACATATAAATCATCAATTTATCTCCTTTTCAGTTCGTTTAGCAGCCAACATGTTACGCCGTCCGTTTATTCTCAGTTCTTCATGTTTGAATGTTGATTAGGAAGATCCAGAAAGAAAAAGTCAACCAGGCTAAAACAGCCATCAAATAAATTCCAACAAGCAACTTGAAGCCTATTGACTTTAATCAAATTCAATAACCCATATGATTCAGGCATTAAAGTAACAAACCCAGCAACTACTCTTAACGATTCATCAATAAAAGAGAGCTCAAAAGTTGGTCAATCCATAATTGTGGACATCAAGTATATTGATCAAAAAGAGAGAGATATTCAATGTTATTCAAAGCAAAGATGCATCAGAATCAAGGAGTAATAACAAAAATGATCGAACCAAAAAGATGGGTGATCAGTAAAACTGAAAATGATCCAACAAAACAGCTAAGGGCAGCAGAATCATTGGTCACAAATTAAAGGGACGAGCTTTCACAGTCATGGGTATTCAGCAAAATCAACAAAATTGAGTTCAAATCAGCTCACATGCATAGTATCCCAGAAAAGAAAACAGAAAACCCAGAAATTGGAGACAAAAATTGGAATCTGGCTCTCACCTAATATATGAGAATCTTGGAGTGGAAAATGGGTAAGAAACCTAGGTGAAGATAAGACAATCAGAGACAGAGGGCCTCTTTAATTCTTGTACTTGGTTTTGTTTAATTGATTTGATGAGAGTATGGAGAGGGGGGAGGGAGAGAGAGAGAGAGAGAGAGAGAGAGAGAGAGTTTTTCTTTCTTTGTTTGTCTCTCTCTGTGTGATTGGGAAGGTCAGTCTTCTGAAGGAGTGGGTTGGTAGATGTCCCTCGGCTCTCTTTCTTCCCTTTTTTTTTTTTTTTTGGCCTTTTCCAAAAGAGGTATTATAAAAAGGTTTTTTCTCTTTTTTTCTTGGGTCATATAAAAGGTAAAATAATAATATTAGACAACCAAAAGCCATATGACTGATACACCCTTGTACTTTGACCAAGCTCATGTGACAGTGACAGAAGCATCCATTACTACCCTATGCAATATTGCACTCTTCAAAGTTCAAATACGTGGAATTTTCTTTTGCAACACAACGACACGATTTATGTGAAAGACCATTGTGGTGTTATTAACGCGTAGTTAATTACTTAGGTTAAACTTCATTTAAGTGTTAAAATGATTCTCACAAATTAAGCAAACGATTTTTTGAGCCCACGTCTTATGTTTAGTGGGGTAAAAAACAATTTTTTTTTTAAATTGATATTTTTTAAACAAATATATATATGTATAATGCTTCTGTACGTCTGAATTGTTTTCCTAACGTACGTTAAATATGTCTAGTTTCCTCGTGTTGAATGATGAAAACAAATTTGAAGTTCTTCTCTCTTTTTATTGACGAGGAATTGGAAGGTCTTATTTGCATATGATCTGTGTAGATTCGACTTTAATTTTTCTCTTAGATTTGAAATTTGTTTGGATATCATTTTCACTCAGCTAATCAGTAACAAATTTGTTCCAAAGGAAAATACTTGTAAAATAAAGAATGTAAAAGAAAAAAATAGAAAAGAAGAGAATTGACTTTGTTGGGTGTGGACTGCGGAGCTGTGCCCACTCAGTTATCTGAAAAGTCAAGTCTTGCGAATCCTCGTGTTCCTTAGACCACACTTTAAAAGTCTTCCATTTTTCTAATTTGGGGCACTGTTAAGCATCAAAAAATGAAGGAATAATATTGAAGCTTGATAATGCATTTTAAAGAATGAAAGTGGCCTTACTATTATCAATAAAGAAAAGGTATTAGAATCATCCAAAAATTGATGGGTTTTCTTGATTTTGACCAAGTCCTGGTTTAATGTAATAATACTAATAATAGAAGGAAAGAAAAAAAATAACAAGTTGGGGTTTGCAATGAACTTGTGCGATTTAAGGGCATATAATTCTTATTATGTTTCTAAGATTTTCCCATAGGAAACCAGAGAATTAGACCCATTGAAAAGCACGAGTCCAGCAGCTAGTACCTACCTTATATGGACTTCACCTCTCTCTTATATGAATTCACATGAAAGAACCAATCTTCACCTCTCTCTATATGATTTTACATGAAAGAACCAATAAATTATACAAAATACGTATCGGCTTTGGCGGTCCGCTATTACAAACCACTTAAAAGTGGTGAACATCATGTGTAGATGACACGAGAGCCTGCTAAATGTACATACAACAATCAACCCCAAAACAAAACCACCACTCAGCCATTGCGGCGATCGGTACTAGTGTACATGAACAATTGGTCCCCTTCTCCCATGACAATCATAACTCTGCTCGAACTACTCCTGCTCCTTTATAATCCGGCTTACAACACCGAGGGCCACAGTGTTTCCTGATGCCCTCAGAGATACGCTCCCTAGAGCTTTAGAACTTGTATACTCTTCCACACAAACTGGTCCTTGCAAAACTACCTGAAAAAAGCAGAGAAAGCAGGAAATTGGAACAAGGATTACCATTGCTTCTGTAGCATTTTACGAATAACATGCAAATCTAAAGAGCAGAGATGGTTTTGATTTCAGTCACCTCTATAACAGCCCTCTGCTTTGCAAGAAGACAGCGAGGAGACTTTTTAGTCACTTTGCCCTTTGGATCAATTAATGACAATATTTTTACAACTCTTGCAGCCTCCTTCGCGTGGTGTATGTGAAATTCCACCTGCTCATTCCAGCCATAGGTTACATCATTTTCCATAGAAGAACTGTAGGGCAAACAGCAAAGAATTTGTTCTCAAACCAGAATACCAGATACATACCTGAGAGCCAATTAAAATAGGGGTGGCGACATCCAAAAGAAGCACTTTCAATTCCAAATGTTTTGCAACTGCAACCGGAAAACCAGGGTGACAGAGCACGCCCCCTGCCATCACATGACCACCATCAATGCCTTGAAGAGTAACACCCACATTGTCACCAGCTCTTGCAATGGAACATGCCTGAGAATCCCGCTCTAAAGAGCGGACAGTCCCTAATTCTCCCGAAGGCATAACCAGAACCTACAGAATTTTACTTGTTATAAGGCTTTAGTATAACTAAAACAACAAACTGTTGATGTGTATATACTTGATTTAGTTAGACCAGAGATCATCAATAATATGCATAATAATGATATCACATGGATCATTTTCATCTAAGATATTTCAAAAGAAACACATATCGTTTATTTAACAGCTGATGCAATAACCAATAAACTGTAATATACTACTATGATGTATATATACTATAATGTCCTCGTCAGATTGTTGTAATATGGATCAAACGTGCAAACGAGCATCCGCCAATGGTTTGGATTGTCATGTCTGACAATACAACATTTCTCCATATACATATGTACATACATATGTGTGGACATCCTTAGACAGGTGAAATCTAAGACTTTGATTCAATGAACTATCAATTTGGGAATGACCAACTGTTAGTCTGATTGCTTTTGATAACCTATAATTATATTAGTAATGTGGAAAGTACACAATAACCTCTATTTCTCTCTCAACATACGGTACATACCTTTGATCCACTCCGAAGAGCTCCTGCTTCCAATTTACCACAAGCAGACACCTGTCCTAGAGAAGTAGATCTAATGACATCACATATTGGCATGAGCAGTGGCCTCTGAAAATCTCTCGTGGGAGGTTGAAGGGAATCAATTGAATCCAACAGGGAAGGTCCATGATACCTGCATTTCAATTACCTCAGTCTATTAACTCGTTGCAACATCAGCACATAATTGAAAATTTTTCCTCATATAGTTATTAAGAATGCCAGAACATCTACTTCTGAAGGTGAGCTGAACAGAGTATTATTTCATGACATGCATCTTACCATCCCATTATTGCGATAACTTAAGGCCCTAATGGAACATGTAATTTACTAGTTACCATCCCATTATCACTATCACCATAGATTCCAATTTGTGTTCAATTATTTTACAAGAAGAGATACACATACTAACACTTTCCTGTTTTTACAATTTGCCTGACTGACAAAAATAAACATACTTTCTAATTCTAATTTCTGACAAGATTAAACTGGACTTCTTAGCTAGCACATGAGAATATGATAATACAATCTATATGAAAGCAAGCAAACTCACCAAGACAACAAACGAGCCTCAGAAGGAGCTGATACCAAATTTTGATTTTCCATGACACTCAACGGAACCCAATACACTGAAGAATCTTTGAAACCACGGGAATGGAGAAATGTTCCAAGTGTCTGTTTGATTTCATCAAATCGATCCTTGGAGTATTCAACAACATCCATCTTGTTAACCGCAACTATAATTTGATCAACACCAAAGCTTCTGATAAGTTGTGCGTGCTCCATAGTCTGTCCCTTTATACCAGCTTCAAATGCACCACACGAAGCATCTACAAGAAGTATTGCAGCATCAGCTTGTGTTGCCCCAGATATCATGTTTGGAACAAAGTCTTTATGGCCAGGGGAATCCAGCACAACAACATGATACTTTCTGGAATCAAAATATGCAACAGCCACATTCATAGTTATTCCTCTTTCCCTTTCTTCTGCACTCTCATCCAATGCCCAAGCATATGCAAATGACCCCTTGCCCTGAATAAATAACGAACACAAGTTGAAATTGTAAAGAAAACAAAAAAAATCAAGCTTAGAAAGCTCTCACTCATGACATTGCAATGAGGTTACCTGTGACTTTGCCTCTTTCTCAAATTTGTGCATGTCTTTTTTAGATACCCGTCCCAAAAGGTGAAGCAGTCTACCTGAGAGTGTTGATTTTCCTGAATCAACATGTCCAACCTACATTGACATGTGAAATAAAAATTGGCTTCATTCCCTATCACATAGTAGCAACACTGGTGCTAGCACTAGGATATAAAACCAGAATTAGGAGGCTTACAATTGCAAGATTCAGTTGAGTCAATGTATCAACAGCTTCATCAGGAAGCATCCATTTTTCAGGTTTATAGTCTGCTCGTGAATGCGATCCTCTAGAACTAACAATTTTCGAATGCCCAGATCTAGCATCGGAAGACATGTTCTTAGAGCTAGTAGTAAGACTCTCTGGCTTGCCTCCAATCACTAAAGAACTAATGCCTTCTTCCATATGAGAGCTTGTTGGCTGCAAGGATGAACTGTCCGACAAATTACCATTTAATTGTATAGTTGTGGTGCCACTACTTCCATGGGGATGGCTAAATGCCCTATTCCCTGATGGAATTCTCTTATCTAATCTAGCTTGTTGGTCTTTTTGCGCTGCAGTTGATGAGCTATCTGACCATTCAGGACTTGATTGTGCTAGGACTGCACTATTCTTCTTAGCAGCTTTCAAGGAAACTCCCGAAGACTCTACGTCACTAACACTGGCTGCAAGTTAAACATAGTAGATAATTAGAACAGAAGTATAGACTAATTAATCAGAAGACTGCCATAGAATTCTGAGAAACAGACGTTTCTTGCGGGCCCAAAAGAAAATCATTGTTAAAAAACCCAAACTAATCCAAACTATGCGAAGTTATTTCTGTCCAGTTTTGACAAGAAATCCTAGACCTTCTCTAAAACTCAGCAATGCTTGCATTACACATGACACTGAAATCATAAAACTTATAAGACTTACAAAATAACATTCCTCCAACTCTTTTCATGGCTTATTATAAAAATATCAGAAGTTTTTCTTTGGACTGGAATCTGTGACAAATCAGATCACATCCACAATGGAGTTCTAATAACAATAAGAAAACGGTACCTTCTGAACCCACTTTGGAGGATCGCAATCCGTTGGAAACCACATCATCTGGGGATGGAACATCAAACTTGAAAGGAGCTGTATCATCAACGCAAGTATTATTAGAACTGACTAAACGTATGTCACAATCTCTACTAATAAAATTCTTAAGAAGCAAAAGACAATTGAATGCTTGGATTATAAAGTATCTCTTAACAGATAAAGTGGTGATGTTCTAGTTCTACAGATCCACATCATCTTTTGGAAAGGGTGCGGACCTATATTAATATCGTCATTCTTATGAATAATAAAAGCGTTTTGGAATTCATGAATGGGTCCTTGGATATCCCCAAGCTTGTAGAACTTATTTCCCTCTTCTATCAGAAAATCATCTTTCTGCGGATGAAATAATACAGCCTTTTGGGTTATCTTGCGCGGCAACGATGCAAAAAGGCACTTGGCCATTACGGATGCTCCAGAATCTTTGCATCTGCCTTCAACTGCATGAAAGAGATCTACTCTAAAAAAGGGAAATAAACTTGATTTTACTTTTTCATATAGTACGAGGCAATAAAATTGAAATTAGCCTGAGTAACAAGGACACTAACCTAGAAACTGGTGCCTGAAACATATGAGATCTACCCCAAGAGTGACCTCAAAAGATAATGGAATCAAATGCAGTACCCTTGCCCAACCGAAAAGTGCATGCAAATTCTTCTTAAATAGAAAATTAAAAGCAACAATGATGAAAAGAGGAGGGCTAGTTAAAGGAGTGTCCTTGTCACACAGAGTTGAAAAAGAAAAAAAAAGTAATAATACAGTAGCTCATTTACTGCACAGTAGATACAAAGGAAAAAAGATTGATAGAAGCATGGATACCCTTATTACCTGTTTTCTTATCAATATTGCTTCCAACTCTACCCAATGGTTTGCGAAGAACCCCACAAATGTCACACGCAGTCAAACCTTCTTCATTATCATATGTACAAATGGAACAACGCCAAAGATCACGCCTTACAGTTTCCTGCTTTAACTCAGGTTCTTTGCCTATTATAGCAGATAGAGGTTTACCAGTCAGTAACACAGCAGTAAATAAATAATGTAAACAGATGGAAAGAAGAAAAAAAAATGGAGATTTGGCATTTTAAAAACTCAGAGCAAGTTTCAGACAGGACTATAGTAAATCATCGTATGAGACTTCAAAAAAAAAAAAAAAAAATTGGAGGAACCAAAATCTTCTGGATGCATAGGCATTTCATGATAAAATAAAATATGTGTTTTCCGGTGATGAAAGAATGATCCAACAAAATAGTGTGGTAAGGGAATAAAGCAAAAAAAAAAAAAAAATCAGTTCCAAACATATACCACACATAGTGAAATTGGTCTGCTAACCACTCTTCTGTTCAATGAAATATAAAAGTTCAATAAATTACTAAATAGCTGTTATCTACAAAGAAAACTACCTTAAGAACAGGCAACTAAGAGCAATTTAAAAACGCCACTAACCATTATTTTCTATTTCCAAATCGTCGTCATGGTCATAATCATAATCTTCATAGGCATCGTAGTCTTCATCATCGTAATCACGCCCGTAGTTTACTTTACGAGGCATGGTCCTATCACGAAAAACAGCTCAATTTAAAGCCACCAAAACTTACACACAGATACAGAAAAGCAAATCTAACCAAAACAATACAAACGTGGAACTGAATGCACCAGAGCAGGACATACCCGAAAGATGCACAACCCTTTATCAAGGGTTGTTGAATTGTTGTAAGCTTAATCTAATAAACAATATTGCTTATCAATGTCGAAAAGTGTTGTACGAGTCTGGTTTTGAGCTATTGTAATTGAATATACTGCTTTGTCTTTCTTCCACATCAATAAAGCTGCACCCAAATATTACAGAATTATCAGTAGCTATCACTATGATTCCATTTACATAATTAGGATCATACAAACTCTTTTTTTTTTTTTTCCAGAAAGATGGAATCATTGAAATCGTAAACTGAAGCAAGTAAGCAACTTGTTAATTCGGGGAGAATGAGAGAATTAGGGGTGGGTGGAGTCGGTTAAATTCAGAGAGCTGTTAGGAATTAGGGTTTACCTGGTGAAGGATTAGTGACGAGCAAGGAAGATGGTTCGGTTTGGTCTTCTTCGCTCTCTCTCTCTCTCTCTCTCTCGCGCTTTAAACTAAAGTACACATTTTGCAACAAGATTGAAGGAGATCGTTGCCTGAACCCTTTTTCTATAAGAAATAGAAAAAGAAAAAAGAAAATTATTTCATGTCGGTATTTACTACAAGGAAAAATTATACAATATGTTAACGTATGACATGCATATAATTGCCTTAAAAGTTATAAAATAAGTCCTCAAAATAGTAATATTAGTCCTCAAAGTGATAACATAAATCCTTAAGTGGTAAATTTTCTTAGTTTACCACATGAGTCTCAAAATAATAATATTAGTCCTCAAAGTGGTAAAAATAGTTGATGTATGAGAAATGTTAACATACCATAGCTTTATCTTACTACAAGAACAAAAAGATATCATTATTATCAATTTTTTTTATATGAATCGAAGTAATATCACTTTAGAAAATAAGAATTGTTTGCAAATTTGTAGGCTGCAAAAAAATTGTTTGATTACTTTGGTTGCAAATTTGTAGGCTTCAAAAAATGTTTGCAAAATTGTTTTTATATTATGGTTGCAAATTTGTAGGCTGCAACAAATTTGTTTGATTATTTATAAAATAAAATTGTTTGAACGGAAAATTCGTTGTCTTTCTCTTAACAGCAAAATCAAAGTATGTATGTATATATATATCAGCGGTTCTCCACTGCGAGTGTCCGCAGTTTTTCTATCCGTATGGATTTCCAGTTTTGACCCACTTTCCGATCACATTTTCACATCTTAACCGTTCAGTTTTTAGGTTCTAATGTATAGATCACCTCTGCAAAATTTCAGCCAATTTGGTGATCATTAAGGCATCCAAAACTGCAAATTACAACAATATATACGAACGGTTCCAGTTCGACAGATTCGGTTCGTTCGTGTAAATTGCAGTTTTGGATGCCTTAACGATCACCAAATTGACTGAAATTTTGCAGAGGTGATATATACATTAGAACCTAAAAACTGAACGGTTAAGATGTGAATGTGTGATCGAAAACTGGGGAAAAACACAAAATCCGTACGTTTTTGCTTAGGTGCGGATATCCGCACCTGAGCAAGGTTTTATATATATATATATATATATATATATATATATCTTTTTCTTAAAAAGATATTTTTTTTCATACTGTATTTGCAAAATTACAATGTATGATAACAATCTTTCGAACAAGAAGTTTCTCTTGCGAGTTATTTAGTTCAACTTTGTGCATTGAAAAGTACAAGTTCCTTGGTTCAAATTTTGTGCACTGAGAAATGGATTGCGTGCGTATCATACTGTATATAGAATCACATTCTTATATGAGATCCTTTTTCTTTCTTTCTTCAGCATAAGGAGATCCCTCAGGCTACGGAATTAAGTGCTTTGCTCAAAAGACTACATTTGAATTGCATATACTTGCTATATCAAAATGTTTGGTTCTATACAGACTACAGAGGCAGTATACTCTCATTTACAACATTTGCAAGGCAATTTACAACTTCAGATGACAATTGGTTGTAGAACAATAATACAGTGTAAGATTGGTTCGTATGGTATACTCAGTAGTATAGTAAGTTCTGTCTTTGCAGCTACTCCAAAACTTCCAACTATCTATCAGTTAAGACTGACTCACTCCACGAAAGCATCACATCTCGAACGAAAGACGGAAAGTCTGCAAGTTGCAGCACAAAATTTTGAGAAATCAACATAGAAATGGATTGGGAGAAGTGGAGAACATAGACTTTACTCGTGCCCACCGACTTTTTGGGTAGAATTCCAAGGGGTCTCACTTTTTTACCCACTATTGTAAAGACGTGTTGAATATGGAGTAAATAGTAATGAAGTTTACCTCGTGCTACTTCCACAGCAACCGTTGGTATGTCTATCTGATCTTCAACCAGTCTATACACATCCACGAGCTACAGAGAAGACATGGACAGCATAGCTTGTCATAAGTCATAACTTGGTGGACGAGGAGAATTAAAAAAAAAAAAAAAAACAAAATTAGACAAACAATAAAAAAAAGTTCCTTCTCAAATTTGCATACCTCTTCTATGTGAAGCTTTGAATCTTCAGTCAAAGCAAGAATGAGCTTTCTACGGATTCCTTCATCAAAAATGAAAAGGCGAGCTCCATCTTTGATGGTGTCAGTGAGGTCCAGTTTCTTGATAACTTGCAACTCTCTTAATCCTTGCCTGCAGAGAAGGGCACAGAGAAAATACATTAGGCTTTTACAACTTTCAAGCAGAAGAATAAACAAAATTGGTCATTAGAAGATGCTTACATTTCTTTCGCTTGCAATGCAGGATTGCTGCTCATCATGGACACATTTTCTTTTGCAAGAACAATGAGATTTTCTAGCCGCTTCCATTGGAAAACACCATCCTTAAATAGTACCTAAAAAACAGAGCAAGTTGCAGATCATTATTATTATAGGATTACAATTCCAAAAACCACTATAGTTGCATGGCTGACTGAATTAATGATAAGAAATACATATGCCAAACCAAGAAATGACAAGTATATATTTGTTAGAAAATTAAGAGAAAAATTGACTAAATTTAGAAATAAATATGATGGCTTTCATTGGTACCAAGTGCAAAAGAACCTTTTCATATCTAACAGAAAATTCCTCAAAATAAACCATAACAGTTCCCATAGGTAACATTGCTCATTTCAATTTTCCTTCAGGAAAAAAAAAACAAAAAAATATAAAAAAAAAACAAATAAGGTCATTTCATTCAGAATCAGTTGTTGATGGGAAGGCACTTTCACATGTAATAATATGCTCTGATATTCAACACACTTAATCTAAGGACATTATAGACATAATATACAGCTTTGAATTTACTTGATTGGAAGGCACTTTCACATGTAAAAATATGCTCTGATATTCAACACACTTAATCTAAGGACATGATAGACATAATATACAGCTTTGAACTTACTTGTATGAGGCGTTCACGCAGAGCCGGGTTTGGATCTGTTAGGAGGCGTTTTGCTACATATGGATAGGCAACCTATTTGACTGAAGAATGTCAACAATAGTGTGGGAAAATAATGCATGTCATACAACAAGATGGCTATCACCAAATAGTCTATCCAGGACATGAGGTTTCTAAATGTAAATCATGGGTTTCTCTATAAAATTTCTACATACCTAACTTTATCAATTCAGAAGATATAATCCCAAGAAAAAGTATAGAGGGAAAGAGAAAAAGATCTGCCCTTACCTCAAGAAATTTGAAGTCTGGCTGCAAAGTAAAACAGATACCCTCTTGAGTCAATAAAGATCTGATAACAAGCGAAAACCTCTCTGGAATACGAATGGGATAGTTGTAAACTAATTCATTAAACTTCCCTGCACCAGTAGAACCCATAGTTCATTACATGTATTATGAGTGTGTCCTAAATAGACCAGCCAATGTAAACCACAGTCCATAAATAGAGGAAAATGTATATCCAAGAGTTCTTAAACAATGTTGACAGACATCCACAGGAAAAACAAATCTGAAATGAAAATCAGATTTGAAGGATATTAACTTACCAGTAACACTTCGAAAATTAAAGTCAGACAGTCCTTTTCCAAGGGAATTCTGCCATATTGCTTCTAAAGCTGGAACAATAGGAGAGACATCAGTCCCGGGAGCCAAGAAGCCCAGTCTGGTGAAATCATTTGCCATCTCAACATAGTCCTCATTTACAGCATGGACAACAGCATCGATCAAAATCTGTTTATTTTGCTGAAATAAAAGACATTTGAGTATAGTACCAGAATTAGCAACAAACTTAAGGCTATATATCTTTATATCATCCCTAGATATCCAATTGAAGAGAGACATCCTATGATCCTGTCTACTGCAATATATTGAATGCGTCCATTAACCCCAATAATCAACATAAATGCAAAATGCCGGTCCCTATAAACTGAAGCGAAAAGAAACAAAGATAAGGCCTTATCTACATATCAAATGTCTTTGAACTATGTATTTCACCTGACTAAGCACAGCAACATTCCCAAAGTCCACATATCCAATACGTCCATCACGCATAGCAAAAACATTTCCAGGATGTGGGTCTCCATGGAACAACCCAAATTCCAGTAATTGCCGCAACGCAGCACTGACTCCAACAGTTAAGAACCCATTTACATCAATACCGGCTTCTCTAATTGCCTGCAACACATGGTGGGATATTAGTGATAGACAAATGATATCTTATCATAGGGCAACAGCATTGTTCCAACTGACAATTGTACCTGTGGGTTAGTGCACCGAACACCATCGATCCACTCCATTACTAGAACACGTGGACCAGAAAGCTGTTTGTAAACATCAGGTATCTTGACAGTAGGATCATCTTTAAAGTTCTCAAGAAAATCTTCAATATTGCGGGCTTCCTGTAATAGAGGGAAGAGAGTTTTATTAGTAATTAAAACTTGAAAATAAAACTGCAACCACAGCGACAGTAAAGATTGCAATGCAAATATGGCAGCTGAGGTCTATTTTTTGTGCTTCTATAGAGCAGGTCTGAAAGGTACCAAAGTGTAATCAAGCTCCTCCAAAAGCTTCTCACCAAATTCATCAACAATGAGCTCAGCATTGCACCCAAGTTTCTGTAGACTGATTCCATTTAAGAATGAAGCAAGATTTCGGAACAGAAAAAGATCCCTATAAATTATAGGTTCGATCTCTGGCCTTTGAACCTGCAAGTACAGAAGAATTTGAATATTATATTTTGGTCGGGCTTGTTCTGATTCCATCAAAACCTTACTCCTGCAAGTAAACTAACTGTGTAGACACCTCAATCATTTTTTTGCTACAGGAATGTATTCAAAGTTCAAGTTTTAAGGAAATTGAAAAATTTATTAAACGAGATAAGCTTGCACATAAAAAATTGGTACTTGCCAGACAAGATAATATGACATAAATATACATGTGTTGTGAAATTTGGAAAACTTGATGGTATCAGATAAACCTTGATAGCTACATCCTCGCCAGTGTCCCGTAAAGTAGCTCGGTAAACTTGCCCCAAACTGGCAGCTGCTATTGTCTGTGGCGAAATTTTACTGAATATGGCTTCAAGGGGTTGACCCAACTCCTCTTCTATTATGTCAAAGGCCACCTGAACAAATGTAGAGTTGATAGATACAGTTATAAGTTTTTAGAACCCCAGACCACAAAATTGTCTCATGAGTCATGGCAAATACAAGCAACTGGAAACAAATAATTTTTTTGGTAGAGTGAGTTTTTACCTGATTGGGGAAGGGAGGAACGTCATCTTGGAGAATGCAAAGTTCATTCATGTAATCTTCTCTGATAATATCAGGTCTGTTTGCAAGAACCTTTCAATACATGAGTCAAATCAGTCATGCATTCAATAGAGCAAACTCAGCAAACATATGAATGTATAATTGAATGGCAGTATACAACATGTTTTTCAAATTTGTAGTAGCAGAGAAATTTCCCTTTTCAGCTCAATCAATTGATAAAACAATATGAACATGCTGGGAGTATAAATTCAACTTCACTGCTGGTGTCAGTCTCACCTGGCCAGCTTTGATGAAAGAAGGCCCCAAATCACACAGGAGGTTTCTAAGCTGCCGAGCACGCTTTGGAACAACTTCTTGATCCCTTCCAACGAAGCAGTCATACATCAAGGTAGACCAATACAAGCCCAAAGTCCACACTATCTCCACACCTCTCGAAATTAGCGATGCAACTGCCCCATTGGATTCCAACACCTTATTCCTCACCTAAATGGTAAACAACAGCATGAAGTCCATACCAAATGAATTGCAATTTCCAAACAAAATCGAAAATAAAACTTCTTAGACTAGGTATTCATCAAAATTCACCCGAAAATAAACACTAATTCAGTTCAGAAACACAACAGGCTACTGAATTCGAATCACGTATCATCATCAACACAAAACTTAGCACAAAAATTCAAACTCTTTTAACTGCAGAATCATCAAATTCACCGGAAATTAAACACTAATTCAGCTCAGAAACAGGAGAAAATACTAAATTCGCTAAACTAACACAAAATTTCGCATAAAAATTCAAAAGAAAAACAGATAAAATGAAGAGAATATAGGTCAATTCAATCAAGTGTGGTAGAAATCGCATACAGTCTCGGGAGTATACTTGCGAAACGGCACGCAAACGCCGCGCTCAAAGTCAAGCTGCTCCATGGCGGCGCTAGACTTGCTCAGCTTCCCAAAACCGATCTCGCCATCGCTCGAAGACGCCAAGCTCCGCCGCGTTCCGGTCGCGGCATTCGAAACTCGGAACCTCCCGCTTCTCCGGACTCTTCGCCTGTAATCAAACGAACTCCAACCTTCCGACGGTCCATTTATTTGACCGGCAACACTACGAGCTCCGGCAGAGCTCAGATGCTTGGCAGGAAACGGAGCTGCGCGCGTGCAGTTTACAGAAACGGAATTCATGGATGTGATTCTGGTTTTCAGTGGAGGTGATTTTGAAGACGAGGCATAGAGAGAGGAAAAGAGAGCGAGCTGCAACCACTTCAAAATTTTGGTTTCTAAAAATGATATAGATTCTGATTTATATATGGGTGAGGGAGAGGAGGCCACATAAAACCGTGTGATCGTAATTTTGGATAGTCGAAAACGTAAGAGAAAGTGGCTAATTTGAAAGTGATGTGCTGGAATCTGCCAAATCTTTTGTTCTATCTGAAAATGGAATCCTAATCCATTAAGCGGTTATCTAATTATGTTCGGCAAGAAGAAAAAAAAATTATAGCTTTTCCTTTGGGTTATGTTTGGGCTTTCAATTATCTTGGGCCGACTCAAAAGCAAACAGCGAAAAATTATAGCTTTTCCTTTGGGTTATGTTTAGGCTTTCAATTATCTTAGGCCAACTCAAAAGCAAACATTCATCGCCTTTTTTTTTTTTTTGGTTACAAGCGGGGCCTAAAAGACCCAAACAAAACAACAAAAAGAACTAAGGTATTAAAGCATCCTCTTAGCTCTAGAAACTACAGAGATGTCATCAAGATAAGCCTGAGCAGCATGAACAGGCGGATACTCAAAGATCATGACACCATGCTTATGATTAATGCTTTCCTTTGCTAAAGAGTCAGCAATCATATTGCATTCTCTTAAGATGTGGGACATGTGGACATTCTCCATATCATCCATCATATTTGAGCAGCCCTTGAGAAGAGAACCAAGGATATGAAGAGAGGATTCAGCTTCCTGCATAAGCTACACCAAAATGGCAAAATCAGACTCCACCTCCAGATGAGAGATGCGGAGGTTCACAACAAGTTTAAGACCATAGAATAAACCCCAAGCTTGAGCATCAAGAATTTCTCTAGTTCCCAAATTGACTTGGAAACCAGTGATCCAGTTACCCATATGGTCCCTGATGACCACCCCCCCCCCCCCCCCCCCGGGGGACCAATTTTACAGGTTAAAGAGGATCTAGTCCCATCAATGTTTAGTTTGTAAAAATTATACATAGGCTTTTTCCAAGCAAGAGGGATGTACCTGTAGACAGTATCAACATTCAATTTGACATTGGCACCAGTCTATTCTGTAGCATATTTCCATATCACTTTATCAGGACAAGTGAGCATGATAAACCTTGGATCAAAAACACCCTTATTTCTCTATTTCCAGATAAACCAACAAAGAAAGATGAAAAGATTGCACCATTTAATATTCGGGATCCCCTTCGGTGCGTTAACTCACCCATACATTAAAAAAGATGTCATTTGGTGACCAGTACCAACCAATTGCACCGATTGTGAGAATTTGAATTTCCCAAGTGCCTTGACTATCGAGCCCACTCACTCCTTTCATCGTCTTCTTCGTCAAGAGGCTCTCTCCATCTCTGGTTTCTCTCTCCCTTTCTCCACATCCAAAATCCCTCCACATCCTTTTCCTAAACCCTAAATCAGAAATCCCTCTTCTCTGGTTCCTCTCACTATTAGAAATCCCTCTTCCCTTGTTCCTCTCACTCTCTTCCCCCATCTCCGAAATCCCTCAGAAATCCCTCAAATCCCTAACCGTCATTATTCTCTCGTTCCTTTCTCTCTTTCTCCATCTCTGAAATCACTCAGACCAAACATGCCACCGAAGGTGTACACAAAGAAGGCACCCAAAAGGGTGAAACCGAGCAGCTCCAGTAACTCTGATGGAGGTGCCCGAAAGAGTTCTCGAATGGCGGCCCCTAAACCGAGCAGCTCCACAACGATCTCTGATGGAGGCCCTCGAAAGAGTACTCGAATCGTCGCCTCTAAAACATCGGCTTCGGCGTCGGTCTCTGAGGTCTCGAACCAAAATTCTCCAATTTTGGAGTTCGCAAAGAAAGCTTCTGTTAACGGCACCGAAGCGGTGGTTGAGATACCTAAACTGAAACCTACTTCCGATGAACCGGTGGTTGAGGCGGAGAAACCTCCTTCCAATGATACGCGGTTGCGAAAAGAAAAGGCACCAAAGGATTTAGAGTTGTCTGCCTCACCTGCTGAAGCCAAACAGGTGAAGGATCGAAAGAAGCTCATCATGAAGAAGAAAGCCTCCGGTCGTTCCATGAGCTTTTTGAACTACCTGTAAGTATTCAATTTCCATCTAATTGGTAATTTTGGACTTAACGACTCAAGTTATGTGACATTGTTAGATTGAGTGCAGGAACATTCAACACAAATAAATCAATCCCCCAAAACTAAACCATGATATGAGTATTGGATGAAATTACATGCTCGTTTTGCAATTACATGTAATATTAATTGGGATTCCTACTAATTTAACCAATTGCTTATGTTTCAGTTTTGAGTTGAGATATCTCAAAAATGGATAGAGCTTCCAGCTGAAGAGAAGGAGCAGTATATAGTAACTTATCGATGTGGTCAGTCATCAGTTTCTGAGGAAGAGTTGCTTGTATTGGTTCGGATTGATACCCGTTGCTCTCCAGACAGCTTCAGGTCTATGGTTGCAGAATTTAGCGATGAGAAAAAGGCAGCTTGTTTAGCAATTGGATTTGATGTGTTGTTGAAGATGTCAGGAAGGAAAATTCACCACTTTATGTTGCGTGTCCCTGTGGACTCCGTAGACCCCAATGCATGTACTATAACTATGCACGGAAAGGAGATTGAAATGGATGCAAGTGACTTTAAAAATGTGATAGGGTTGAAGAATGCTGGGTCCGAGGTCGACTTTAAGGGTTTCACTAATGATCACCCTGAGTTGATGGCGATAATAAACTCCTTGTGTGGGAAGGATAAGAAGATCAGTTTAAGGGACGTGCAGAACTATCTGAAGGATACAAAAGAAGTTGACAACAAGTTCAAGCGCCTATTTGTGTTGTTCACACTAAGCACCATCCTTAGCCAATCTGCCTCACTGATGATACCAAATAAGTGGTTGCTGGCCCCGAAGGACACTCACCTGATTAGCTCTTTAAACTGGGCTGATTACTCATTCAAATGTTTGATGGAGGCCATCGTCAGTTTCAAAAAAAACTCTCAGTCCTATTGTAGCTGTTGTGTCCTGTTTCTGCAACTGTTATATTTTGATTGTGTTTCACATGGGAAGACCATTGTGGACAAGTCCTTGTACCCAATTGAAGCTTGGGGGGACTATAGAACGGGTAAACTGCTCAAATGGGTGAACAAGCAAGGTGGTTTGCTGGATGAAAATGTTCTTGTGGCAAAGGTTAGCGATCGTATTGGTAGTGGAGATCAGGCCAAAGCATATGGGGTGATTAAGAAAGAAATGTATGACTTGGCTGTTAAAGTGAATGAGTTGGAAAATAATATGTGCAATCTACGAGATGATATGATGGGAAAGATTGACAGAGTCTTGAGTATGCTGAACACTCTGACTGCACAAAATGTGAATGTCAATCAGAACCTTCAAACTAATCGCTTAGCAGAAAAAGTAAGCCCCAAGAAAGTTTAAAAAAAAAGAAAGCTAGAGAGCAACAGGAGGTATGAAGTTATGAAGTCGTGGGGAGTAGTGAATGGAGAATGAAACGAAGTGCTGCGTTTCTTGTTAGTTGATCAATAATAAAGGAATGCATTTAGTGCGTTCCTTTATAGTTGTTGTGTTTCTTTGTGGTTGATCAATAAAGGAATGCATTCACTATATTTCTGTATAGTTGTTATGGTGTTTCCGTTTGTGCAGTGCATTTGTTGCACCTTGTAATAAGAGATGAGTGAGTTTTAATAAAGTTACTTTTCAATGTATCCTTTCTCCATTCACTATTAATGAATGCATTTATTTTCTCATTCTGTTTACTAACACGCAATTACTTTTTATCTCACGTAGGTGTTACATGTACATGGGGAAGACTTGCAACCAAAAAAGAAGACCTCCTTGATTTGCCTATATGACTCAACATTTGTAGTCAGCCCACTGAAAAGTATGAAGAAAGTTGATGCCAACCCCAGGACCAAGAGTAACATAGAGAAGATTGGTAACTTCAAAGCCAAGGGAGATTGGGAGGAGGCTGACAAATGAGTGTTTAGGTTTATTTATGATGTGTCAGCTGAAGAGAATGAGACCATTGTGGATAGTGAAAATTTCTTCACTAGTCGAAAAGCAGTTTGGTCACTTAAACCTAACGGATGGGTTGAAGATGATATTATCAATTTGTTTAGTAACTATCTATTTCTAGGACGCTTCCCAAGCAATAGATGTTGTTACTTCACAACATACTTTTGTTAGAAGATGAAAAGTTACAATGACAGAGACATGTGTGGAGATTCGGCAAGGGTAGTTTCGAAAGGTTTGGGTGTAAAGAGATTTGAAAATGGCATACCTGAGTGCGAGAAGGTAAATGAAATGTTTTTCTTTGTGTTTAGCAATAATTGTTGGTTGTTCTCTCGATCACACATCATTCTCACATTCATATTTTCAACAGATTTTCATACCAATGCATGACATCAATCATTGGTACCTCCTTGTTGTGCGTCTTGATAATCAAATAGGAGAAGTATGGGATAGCTTACAATGTAACAGGAGACGAATGAATCTGTGCAAGGCCGCTGTAAATGATGTTCTTGCATTTGAATCTTTTTGTGTTGAAAACTCATGTAAGCCTTGTACTTATCATTATTTTTTCCTAATTGTACAGTTGCAAACACTGGACGTAATCTACCACCATGTGGAGTTCAAAGTCAAGAATGGTGTGAAGAAGTTTGCTGACTTCCATGTATTCGAGCCGGCTCAATGCCCTAAACAAGAGGGCGGTTCTGACTGTGGGGTGTATGTGATCAAACACATGCAGTGTTATGGATCTGAATGGTGGCATCAGGTATGTTTGTCATTTCTGCATGAGGTGAATCTGAATGACATGTTGGTAATAGCTTAGCTTAACATTACTTATTCAAATAACACTGCAGTTTAACTCAGAAGAGGTACGCATGGACTTAACCATTGAATTGGTAAGGAACAAATTCAATGAGTGCTGGAAATGGATCGAGGAAGCCATCAAAACTCGGCCACCAGCAATATGTTCTACACCTAAGACAACACAAAGGGAAACTAAAGCAGCATCGAAGAAAGGGACCGTGAAGAACCCAATCGGCATACCATCTCGCACTAGAGCTCAATCCAAGAGGGGTGTGGCATCAAATGTCCATCGTAGCAGGTGAGGGAAGGTTGCAGGATTTTGTGATTTTGGAATGTGGTTTACTTGCAGGTTTTTGTGGTTTTGTGGAAGACTTGTAGGTTTTTGGGATGTAGTTCAGTTCACTTTTATGCTAAGAATGTAACACCCTACTGTACTTGCAATTCGATAAGCAATGTAGTTTACTTGCAGGTTTTTGTGGTTTTGTGGAAGACTTGTAGGTTTTTGGGATGTAGTTCAGTTCACTTGTAGGCTATGTAACACCCTACTGTACTTGCAATTCGATAGGTAATGTAGTTTACTTGCAGGTTTTTGTGGTTTTGTGGAAGACTTATGCAACATTGAAGTCATTTACTTATTTTCCAATTTACCATTAAGCTCACAAGTAGACCTATAGATGCCTTGTACAAACAGACCTATATGTTTTCTACACATGAATCCTTGGCCAAGTAGACCTACATACGAGGAAAACTTTTTCAAACTTCTTCAAACAGACCTACATGTTTTCTGAACGTGTTTACCTTTCCAGCAATATCATTGTTCCCCAATGAGTATACCTCATTTCTCAAGCCAGACTCTTCTGGCAAACTTCAGTCCACGTGTCGACAAGATCAAAATACAAGTAGACCTGGTTCACGTCTTCATCAAGATACCTATTGATGACCAAGTAGTGGAGATACATAAACCAGTAGACTTTTATGACAAACAGATTTCTTCAAACAGACCTACATGTTTTCTGAACGTGTTTACCTTTCTAACAATATCATTATTCCCCAATGTTTAGACCTCCTTTCTCAAGCCAGTAGACTCTTCTGGCAAACTGATTTCTTCGAAAAAGGTCTACACAATTAGGGAGACAAAGATGCTCGGACAAGTACTTGAACTACATATGAAACTCAAAATAACGTAATTTTTTTAGTTACTCATTTTCACTCCACAACACCATTAGGCAAGTAGACACCATTGAGGAGCCCAGTAAAAGGGAACTACATCATAAGGAAAGCATGTTAACGTGAAAGGCGATGCAGTGTGTGTGATATGGGTATACCAATCTTCGATGGTATGTAGCATGTGACCCAATTTAGTCCACGTGTTGACAAGATGGGGCTAGTTTGATCCAAATACAAGTAAACCTGGTTCACCTCTTCATCAAGATACCTATTGATGACCAAGTAGTGGATATACATAAACCAGTAGACTTTTCTGGCAAACAGATTTCTTCAAACAGACCTACATTTTTTTTTTTCTGAACTTGTTTACATTTCCAGCAATATCATTGTTCCCTAATGTGTAGAACCTCCTTTATCAAGCCAGTAGACTCTTCTGGCAAATTGATTTCTTCGAAAAATGACTACACAATTAGGGAGACAAAGATGCTCGGACAAGTACTTGAACTACATATGAAACTCAAAACAATGTAATTTTTTTGGTTACTCATTTTCACTATACAACACCAGTAGGCAAGTAGACACAATTGAGGAGCCCAATAAAAGGGAACTACATCATAAGGAAAGCATGTTAACGTGAAAGGCGATGCAATGTGTGTGATATGGGTAGACCAATCTTCGATGGTACGTAGCCTGTGGCCCACTTCAGTCCACGTGTCGACAAGATGGGGCTAGTTTGATCCAAATACAAGTAGACCTGGTTCACCTCTTTATCAAGATACCTATTGATGACCAAGTAGTGGAGATACATAAACTAGTAGACTTTTCTGGGAAACAAATTTCTTCAAACAGACCTACATGTTTTCTGAACGTGTTTACCTTTCCAGCAATATCATTGTTCTCTAATGTGTAAACCTTCTTCCTCAAGCCAGTAGACTCTTCTGGCAAACTGATATCTTCAAAAAGGTCTACACAATTAGGGAGACACGGATGCTTGGACAAGTAGAACCACCTATGAAACTCAAAACAACGTAATTTTCAATCTAGGTTACTCATTCTCAATCTAGTCACTCATTTTCAATCTAGAATTTGATAGGCAAGTAGTGGAGATACACAAACTAGTAGACTCTTTTGGCAAACTGATTTCTTCAAATAGAACTGCATGTTTTTTGAATGTAGTTTTTTTTGTTACTCATTTTCACCCTACAACATTCGATAGGCAAGTAGACACCATTGAGAAGCCTAATAAAAAGGAACTATATCATAAGGTTACTGGTTAATGGTCAAAAGTTACATACATTATAACGCAAATACAACTAGAATTGCTTAAACGAAATGCCAAAATGATGGAAGTTCAGCTTCTAACATTAAAATGATTACACAAACAATCTAAGGAGACTACAGTCACATCCACATAACACTTGCTTGGTGAAAATCATCAATATCTGGAGATAATTCAGAGTCACTAGGCCACCACCAATAACTTGAGAGAGGTGAATTGGCATTCCCATCTTGTTCCTCTTCCCAGTGGCATAAGATACAACTGCATCTCTTTTTGTTGTCTGGATCGACGTTGTACAGGTGTGCGCATGTGCCGCATGGTCTTTTAGTGACATCGGCGATATGGATGCAAAATCCTTCTTCAACAGCAGAACATGTGTGCACATGTATTGGCTTTGAGTCGTCTTCCTTCTCATATTCATTAGAGATATGCTTATGCTTTTCATCCAATGTGGGGACCATAAGGCTACCTGCAATATCGAGACTTCTGATCCCAGTTCACAATGAGGGGTGTTTCTTTCAGTGAAGACATCTTGCACACCACAGTGAAAGGACCAATAATACTTGTCAAAACAACCATGAAATTTTTAACAGTTACATTTATTGAATAGGTTAAGCAATCATCAAAGCAATAGCCATATCTCCAAGTTGAGTATTTAATCGAACATGTGGTGTGCATCTTCATTTTAACCTCCAAATCTTTACTACTTTGTTTCATTGTGAGTATGCCAACTACTAAACAATACAAGTAGACCATCTTCTTGTTATTGATTAATATACATGATTCTCAGCTATGAGAGACACAAAATGAAAGCAGTCAACAAAATAGAGAAATAATAGTAGCTTACTTTGACCTTAAACTAAAATGAATGCTTTCTAACCTTTCTCCAGACTTCCTAAACAACAGTTTTTGATGTTTCTGGGCATTCCCATCGAGCCACTGATCAGAGAGAGTTAGTGTTAGCTGAAACCTTTGCCATGGAAGAGAACATGAGAGAGTGGAGTGCCAAGAGAACATAGCAGGGTGGAAATCAATTTATATTGTGTGAAGAGAACAAAGCAGGAGAGTGGAGTGTGATTTATATTGGTGTTTCGATGGGATTTAAGGTGTTTTTCGGCCTTGGTTTCAAATTTCAATGGCAAAATTTCAAAATTTTGCTTTGCCGCCTTGGTTTGCACCCTCAAATTCTCAATATGCTTTGCCGACTTGGTTTTGCCTCCTTGAATAGGAGGGGCTGCGTTTTGTATTATTCGAAGGTCGTTTTTGATATTTATGGGTTTGGGCAGTTTAGGGTTTTCCCTCAAGTGTCAACCCTAAACCCTAAACCATAAAAATGCATTTGTGTTTGATGATCCTGAACCCTAAATCATACCCTATAATGGACTATGTAATTGATTAACATAATCCTAAACAAGAATGGACTAGATTGATCAACATAATGAATCTTCATGATGATCCAAACCCTTTATGGGCAAACCCTTTACTGGTAGGAGGTTACTTATGCTTGATGATCCAAAAACCCTAAATCTCTATAGGCAAACTCTTTACAAGTAGGAGGTTACTTGTGCTTGATGATCCAAAAACCCTAAATCTCTATGGGCAAACCCTTTACAGGTAGGAGGTTACTTATGCTTGATGATCCAAAAACCCTAAATCTCTATGGGCAAACCCTTTACACGTAGGAGGTTACTTGTGCTTGATGATCCAAAAACCCTAAATCTCTATGGCCAAACCCTTTACACGTAAGAGGTTACTTGTGCTTGATGATCCAAAAACCCTAAATCTCTATGGCCAAACCCTTTATAAGTAGGAGGTTCCTTGTGCTCGATGATCCTAAAACCGTTAGGAACAAAATAATGGACCATAGCATAATGAATCGTTAGATATGACTTCTAGAGGCAAACCCATTACAAGTAGGAGGATACTTGTGCTTCATGATCATAAACCATAATCCTAAACTATAAGAGACATATAGATCAACGTTAATGAAGATTCATTGTGACACCTAGAGGCAAACCCTTTACAAGTAGGACTACTATATTGGAATTATAAATCAATGCAAGTTAGCTATTACATCATCTCTTACATAATGTCATATGATGTATATTGATTTCCTTATTACAATAGGATAACTCCACCTCTAACGCCTCATTGAAATATGTTTACTTATTTTCCAATATCCTATTAAGCTTACAAGTAGACCTAACTATGATGTTTACCTTTTTTCTAAGATCACTATCAGTCTCCAAGTAGACCACCGTAAGTAATTAGTAG
Source organism: Rosa persica (assembly GCA_025331145.1). Taxonomy (NCBI): domain Eukaryota; kingdom Viridiplantae; phylum Streptophyta; class Magnoliopsida; order Rosales; family Rosaceae; genus Rosa; species Rosa persica. The sequence continues at coordinate 47,018,181 of WFKR01000006.1, read as the reverse complement.
GCAGGGTCATTACTTTTGGCCGACATCACTCTACATGTCAATGGGGGATTAGGTACATTTGTTGCCCCACAGTATGTACACAAAAGATTAAATTATTTACCTTTTTTTTCAATACAGTTACGATAAACAAGTAGACCACTGAGTTTAAGTGCGTATATGTTTTTTTCTCCAAAAACAGATAGGTAACCTGGTTTACATCTATTTCCATAATTGTATTGATTAATAAGTAGACCAAGTGATAGCAACTAGTAGCTGGGAAACTGTTCTTTTTTTTTTTTTAAATGGCTACACGATTTGTGAGACATGAATACTTTGACTAGTAGACCATACAATAACATATAAGATTGGCACTACTATAAAATTACTGCAAATGTCAGGTGAACTTGACCTGCAACTAGCACTAAGATTGGCACAAGATCATTATCACAATCTCTACTCACTACTTCAAGTGGAGGTCACCTTTGCATCTACTACAATGAATGGATCTTTTCGCAAGTGTTGCATTACAAGGAGTGTTGTTTCCTTCGCCGCCTGTCTTCTCAGCTTCTTCTCCACCTCTCTTCTCAGCTTCTTTCTCCTTCCTATCTTCACATGTATGAGTATTGTGGCCAAGACCTTTGCAATAACTATAAGTAATTGGTCTTTTGGATGGCTCATACTTTTTGTTGCTTTTGGCTTCTCTACCTTTGGTCTTAACGGTGATATGATCTCTTAAAACACAACCTTTACTCTTCGATGTAGCTATACTTTCAACTTGTTCACAGTCTCTCAACAATCCTTCCATTATTGTTGTCAGTCTATTTATCTCTCACTTCAAAATGTTGTACCCTACTTCTGACTTGGAAGTATAAAATGAAACACATTCGGTTACAATCAACACTCATAGCACCATACCTACTAACTTCCAGGGCTTATTTGGAAATATATTGGTTCAGATATTTGATTGAACACACATCTCTAGCAGACTTCGACCATCTCTTCACAATCATTGACTTTGGAATCTCATTGATGTGTTCGTGTTTCATCAATGTGAACATGTGACGACATGAGACTCCCCTATACTGAAACATGTTACAAGAACATACCATGATCGGGTTTGTTGCATATTCAGTGTTTTTCCCATGGTAGTAAACTACTTTGTGCTCAAAATCAGGTTACTTGTAAGTCGACATTGTGTAAACACGGTGCCCATCTTCAAAGTACTCTGGTCCCTATCGTAGTGTGGCTTGGCTCTCCTTCTTGATCTCCTTCCTAACCCACTTAAACACATCGTATGTGTATATAGAAGCTGCATGATTCTCCAAGTCTTTTAGGTGAGTTTCGAGAACAGGGGTTGAGTTCATAGTGTTAAAGTCATCCCTTACTTGGTTGTTTCTCAATCTCATAAGTGCTCGATCCATCCTCGGAACGACTTTGACTAGTTTCATGCCGCTCCCAAAAGAGTCTTTGATGAACCTATTCATGCCCTCACACCTCTGCGTGCTTCTCATGCCAGCCATAAAATGGTTCCTGAAAAATGCTTGAGCCCACTTGTCTCATTTCTCATACATCATGTTGATCCAGAAACTGTTGTGGAGATCGAATTTCTTCACCATGTCGTGCCACATTACTTCAAACTGCTCCAAAGTTTGGAATTTTCTCATGCACCTGTCAAAAGTTTTCAACTTTTCGTCGCACTTCAAATTAGTGTTGGCATTTCTGGAAATGTGCCAAGCTTTGCTTGTGGCATCATGTCTTCAATTGCACTACGCATGGCCTCATCCCCATCTGTGAGTACAGCTATTGGCATCTTTCCATTCATTGCATCCAAAAACGAATGCAATAGCCAAGTGTATGTCTCCACCGTTTCATCGACAAGAAGAGCAGTACCAAACAAAATACTTCCCCGATGATTGTTTGACCCAACAAACAAAACCAATGGCTTTTTGTAAACATTGGTTTTATATGTGCTATCAAAGATCAACACATCCCCGTAACACATAAAATCAACAAATGCATGCCCATCTCTCCAAAACATGTTTGCTAACCTGTCTTCAATATCTACATTGAACCTGTAGTAGAAATATGGGTTTTGTGCTGCCAAAGCGTTCATGTAGGCAAGTGCGCCTTCGGAGTCACTCTCAAAGGAAGCGGTGCGCCATTGTTGGTCAAGCTTGTTGTATAGGTCCTTATCAGTAAATCCCACTGTTTTATATCCCCCCGCCTGCTCCACCATGTACTCATACGCATGACAAGGTCTGATTGACACTTTATAAATTGTATTTGCACGGGCCAAGTTTGATTTGCCGACATTTCGATGCGAACGAATGAAGGCAGTCTGGTTTCCAGTTGCTAACTCGTGAGAATGCTCTGGAACAAAGGCTTTCACCACATAAGCTCTTACAAGCTCGTTATAATTGACCCTGAACTTAGCCTTGCAATTTACCATTGTAATTTTCCGAGGAGTACGACCCTTTCTGTCCAGTACGAACCACTTTTTAGCTCGAGTCCTTTGCTTGTTGCAAAGCCATTGTCTCCTCCGGATCGTACCTTCAGCATCTCCTTTGGTATCCTTCATAAATCCAAAGCCAAGTGCTAAGGAATATGCAGAATAGAACCTCTCCGCGTCCTCTACTGTCTTAAAAGCCATAGCCTTCACGTCTTCAACCTTCAATCTTCCGTGGTCTGGGACATCATTGAACACTTCATCATCAGTTCGTGTTTCATTAGCTCGAGCCCCTTCCTTATTGCAACCCTTTGTTGTGTTGTCCATCGATGCTTCAGTCTCAGATAAATGAGGATAAATGAGGGAAGAAAGAGAGAGAACATAGAGAGATGGGGAAGAGATAGCACAGAGAGAGATGGGGAAGAGAGAACAGAAATATATGGGGAAGAGATAGAACAAAAAGAGATGGGCGAAACGGTCACCTTGGTTTCGAATTTCAAATGCTCAAAACGGTTAGATGACCGGATCTTCAGTTAACCAGCTGCACCTGCAGGGCATACTATCCAAGCGTACCAGTAATTGTTTGCCACGTAGATCACGCACGGGTGCATTAACTGTTACGTCCCGAACCCATAATTTTCGATTTTTATTAATTTGACGGTAAATGTCAGTTACACTTAATTTTTACTCCGTTATATGATTTTAGTGGCCCTAAAAGTTGACTTTTTGTTCGGGTCATAATTTGAGAAAATGTTCTTCATGGAAGTCGTAGAGGATGTTAAACAGAGAACATGCATACGTGGTTCGTAAAAATCGGAGTTAGTATGCGAAAGTTATAAGCGAAAAACTAAATTTACTATTTTAAATTTGGAAACTTACCACAGTAACTTCCTATTTAAAGAACTTACTATGAACAGTAACCGGGAATAGTAAATTTAGTTTTTCGCTTATAACTTTCGCATACTAACTCCGATTCCCGGTTACTGTTCATAGCAAGTTCTTTAAATAGGAAGTTACTGTGGTAAGTTTCCAAATCGGGAATAGTAAATTTAGTTTTTCGCTTATAACTTTGGCATACTAACTCCGATTTTTACGAACCACGTATGCATGTTCTCGGTTTAACATCCTCTACGACTTCCATGAAGAACATTTTCTCAAATTATGACCCGAACAAAAAGTCAACTTTTAGGGTCACTAAAATCATATAACGGAGTAAAAATTAAGTGTAACTGACATTTACCGTCAAATTAATAAAAATCGAAAATTCTGGGTTCGGGACGTAACATTAACGCACCGAAGTCTTTCCCTTAATATTTTTTAGCATTAAAGTCTGACAATGTAGTTAAGCAGCAATCCAACCATTCCAGTACAGGGAGAAGGAGTTAAAGATAGCCCCAGGTTTAAGAAAAGCATTCCAAATAGTAAGAGATCTAGGGTAGTCCCTGAACAAATGGATGAGTGTTTCATCATCAGCCTTGCAGATATGGCATAAGGAGGAGGAGGTAAAACGTCTTCTAGCCCTTTGAACATTAGTTAACAGCTTCTTATAGAGAGCAGCCCACAAGAAGGTTTTCAGCTTAGGAGGAACATTTCTTTTCCAAACAGCAGCCCATTGATAATTTTGGAGATTGGGAAAATCAAACTTAGAATTGTAGGCAGACTTGACTGTGAAGCAACCATTAGAAGTGGCTCCCCAAATCAAAGAATCACAACCACAATTATCAAAACCAGTAGGGACATTAATAATTTGATTGACAATATCACATGGGACCATGGAGGGACATTAATAATTTGATTGACAATATCAAAACAGCGATGGTTGTTGCCTCCGTCGTCACCATCATTCTAGTTTTTAAACTTGTATTAAAAAAGAAAAAAGTTTTCAAACTCTTCTAGCTTGTGCTAAATTAAAATATTAACTAGAACATTGAAGCAGAAGTAGATACTTGACTCAAAATGACCATATTTGCATTTATACATTAGTCATTTGTAAGCTGTATCTCAATTAATAAAACCATGTATTCTATACTAATGAGAGAGTTTCTATTCATACTTTAAAAATTGGCATTTAGATATCTTTTTTTTTTTTCAAATAATAATCGACTTTGTTAACTAGTGTTAAATTACCAATAAAGACACAAAATAAGGAAGGGAAAAAAAAAATTCTTACTTCCACATACAGTAGTAGCCTTTAACTTCGTGAAAACTTTCTCGTCCATCAAAAGCCCTAAAATATACATCAGCAAACGTTATCCATGCTTCAAAATTTTGTGAACTTTGCAGCTGATCATCTATCAATAGAAATAGGTTTCCTTATGAAAAAATAGTTTCAGCCATGAAACTGATATAAAATAAGGAAATAAAAAATTATGGAACTGTTAGTAGGAATGATGGCGGAAAGAAGATTTGACAAGGGCGGGAAGAGTCATCATGTTTCATTGATTTAGTAGCTATCTAACCTCCATAAGATTATAAAACGTTGAAAATTTCTTAGAAAGTGCTCACACGTACAAGGCCGTAAACAATCTTTATAAAATTACAAATGATAGGGAGAGAGAGAGGGAGAGAGAGGACTACCAACTAGAGATATATATTTTTTTCAGCTTAATTGTATCAAGATAAAATAGAATTGTGAAATCTTCAAAAAATAAACGAGATCCAACTACTAAAATTTGGAGGTAAGAATAGAATAAAAAAAAATTATTGATTTTATTGGACGATGGGCATTGTAGAGGTATAAATAGAAACTTCCTACCAATGACTTAGGATGACTTACTCTTTACATCACGTAGTTACTTTAGGGGACGAGCATTATGTTTTCAAATAGCGACCAAACCCTCTCATTTATAATTAAGGGTGGGACTTGTGCCCCGTGTTGTGTGCCTCCAAAAACACTGGTATCGCCTAATTCCTTTAAAAAACACATTCAGATAGAGAGAAACACGTGCACACTATATTACCTCTGTAACTATATCAAACCATTCATTTATATATCCAGCGAAGACAACTACTAGGATCCATTAATATTGAACTTAACAATTCTATGAGATAACTTAATTACTCGAGAGTCGACACACGCAATTTGGCATTCTATAAGCAGTAAACCAATCTCTATGAATTTTTTGGCTTTCGATCTTCAACTGAAGAGAGTTCAAAATTGGCTATAACAACAATACTACATCTCCATTCTTTGCTGGTTGATCCATGTTTGAATACATGTTTTTAGTGAAAAATTATACTATTATTTACGTTTATTGTAATTTGAGATTTAAGCACTATGTCCTCCCCCTAATTGTATTCAACAATTTCATAAATTAAGACTTACCGGCATAATCCTTATTTAAAAAAGAAAATATCCAAGCGAGGTAATATACCCTTCCATTGATAGAGTTGACAAAGCTTATATCTTGTAACTAGTGATTCTAAGTGATGAGAACATAAAGGACAACAAGATCATCAATAAAATTTTATTGGCTTATTAATCTTCAAAGAGGCAAGGTACCTTTATAGCAAATCAACACACATAATGTATAAAGTAAATGGAACAGATAGTGACATAACTACTGTGATAATTGAAGGGGTCCACATGCCCCCCCCCCCCCACCCCCTAACATCCCAACATTTTTTCAAAACTTAATTACATATGCCCCGATGAATAAGTACGTTGTACATACCTTCACTATTATGGAGGATTTGCTATGTTACCAAGCATGTGTAACATCCTTTTGGGGGGACACACAAGCTATGGTGGGATCCAACCACGACATGCATCCTGTAGCCCAATGTTCAACCTACGCCACGGTAGTTGGAAGCGACAAATACCTCGTCGGGAAGCCACCTTCCCGGCCTTGCCAAGTTGCCTCTATAATAAGCTTTTCTACACTAGAATAGTGGTTTTAGCATCACATATGGAATAAAATATAAAAGAAGGAGCCTCCCTTCCCTATAAAAGGAGACTCATTCCCACTTATTCAACATCTAATTACAACACACTTTGTAATCTCTTTGGGCAGCAAGACCCAAAACCCATATAGTGCAACACTTTAAGTGGACGTAGTTTTCCGCTAAGGTAGGAGACGAACCACTATACATCTTGTATCTCTCTTATTCTCTCTCTCTAAACATTAATTAGAGTCTTCGGTTTCTAAACATTAACATACATGCATCCACAAAAAATGAAAACTAAATTTTGGAAGGCAATTACTGGCCAAAATTAAAACATGAGTGAAGATTATAAGACTATGCTATTACTTTCAAGTATGGTATTTAAATCTTAAACATTCCCCGCAAACTTTAAATTCTAATTTCGCTTCTAAAAACGAGATATGTAATAGGGTAAGTTAAGTCTCACATATAGTATTAATATAATTAATCTCCACCCACATGTTCATTGAGTCCGGGAGATTTGGTTGAAATTATATCTCATGTCATAATTCAACTCAATATGCTAAAAGGTTGAATAAATTGTTTGATTTATACAATTAACATGTAATTTGTCCACCTTAATTTTTTATTCTTTCTCAACTAAATCCAGCGATTAAGACATTTTTCTCCAGCAAAACCTCATTGGGTCGAAAACTCCAAAAACTTCAAATCTGTGAGGCAAATTACGAAGTATGAAGTCATAAACAAATTTATTCAAGAAAAAAAAGAGAGTCATAAACAAATAAATTCGGATCTTTGACTTCCATTCGGATCCGACCCGAGGGGCCGGAGTCGGACCACAAAGGCATAAAACCGTGAAAGGAAAGAGATGAAGATTGAGCGGGAATATCGAACGACCTTGGCGGGAAGACAATTTAATCCCTATATACCTTATATAAATAAAATACCGCAGTTTATCTCAGATCTCATACCCCGCCACTTTCACTCTCTCTAGACCACATCGATCGATTTATCTCTCCAAGGGTTTCAGAAATGTTCTCAGGCAGCCAATTCGACGCCACCTCCGCCTTCGGCGGCGGCGGGTTCATGTCTTCTCAGGCCACTCAACACGGCGATTCCAATCCCTCCGCTGCTAGGTAAAACATCTCTTCCTTCTCTCTCATCTGCAACTATTAAGCCCTGGAGTAACTGTAGCGAAAGTGAATTATGAAAAAAATTTACAGATCGGCTTATGATTTAGGGCTATTTCACTGTAATTAGGGTTTCGGTTTAATTCGGCGCGTGGTTGGTTTTTATTGTGTTGCAGCAGAGTCGTGAAAGTCACGGACTGGTTCCTGTGACGGTGAAGCAGATAAGCGAGGCTTATCAGTCTGGTGATGAGAAATCAAACTTTGTGATCGGCGGTGCTGATGTGGCCAATGTATTAACCTTTTTCATTTTTTCTCTAATTTTAAAGTATTTTTTTTTTCAGTAGTAATTGTGATGTGATTGCTGGATTTCTGATACGTGATTGGTTTAGGTATCTGTGGTTGGAATGGTCTTTGAGAAAACCGAGAAGACCACTGATGTTTCCTTTACTGTCGATGATGGAACAGGGCGAATCAAATGCCGAAGATGGTAATTTTTGCATTTTTATAATTCGATACGTTTTATGAGTATACTAGAGCTTTTGAAGAGTTCGTTTAGATATTTAGTGCACAATGTGATGCACAATTTAGCAACAGAAGCTAGAAGCGTGTTTTCAATTTTGAGAATAGATATCTTGGTAATGGGTTGGCAATGTTTTAATCTTTAAGTCATGCATTCTTCCTGCTTTTCTGCAAAATCAGTTGAACTCCATGTGTGTTATTTGTTTAATAGGGTCAATGAGAATTTTGACTCACAAGAAATGGAGGAAATACAGTAAGTTTCAATTTCTACTGAAATTTTGAGCACTCTTATAGATGTTATGTAACACCAAAGACATTATGAGGTTCTTATATGTCAATTCTAATCTACTTTGCTATAGAGATGGAATGTATGTTCGTGTCAATGGACATCTGAAAGCCTTTCAAGGTGTTCGACAGATAGTTGCATTCTCTGTGAGGTATGAATATATAGAATCTGTGTTTCTTTCAGTAATGCGCATGTCTGTAGGTTTTCAATTGGATTTAATGTTTTATGCTTCACCCCTCTTATTGTACTGGGCCAAATAGCTTTCACCCCCCCCACCCAACACACACACACATATTTATATATCTGCACATAGCAGACACATGGGCATGGTTTGACAGACACATGAACAAAAATATTGTATCTGATTTGTTTGTTTCAATGGTTTCATTGTGGAAACTCAAGGAAAAATTGTTTCAATGGTTTCAATATGGCTTAACAATTCTATTAACTTGTTGACAGATTTTCCCCCTTTCCCTAAGTTCTGTAGAAATCTTAAAATATTGTCCTGTTAAATATGTTGGATGTTAGATAAATTTTGTGGCAAAAAGATGTTGAATTTTAGATACACTCAGTTTATGTTCTTTTGTGATGCAGCATGTTGGAGAATGTTTTTATCTATGTAGAAATTAGGCCTTTTGATTCACTGCATGAACAAGATAAACTTGTATTTCTTTTGGATACTTTTATTGAAAATGTGTCTGATCCGTGTCATGCTTGTCAATACTGCATTCCTATAACTAAACTAGTCAATAGTATATGATTCAAATTTGGTTTGTGTTGCAGGCCTGTGAAGAACTTTGATGAAGTTGCCTTCCACTACATTGAGTGCATATATAATCACTTACAGTTACAGGTATCTACACTAATTTGAACTTTTGAAGTAGTGAGACAATTACCTTGATTTATGCATTCATTCACTCGATTATGAATTTAAATATTATGTATCTCTTGTGTTCTTTTATTTATGATGTTATTACATTTGCAGAAGCTGCAAGGAAATGCTGTTAATCAACCTCAGCCTATGGGATCATCTGTGTACACTCCTGTGAAGAGTGAGCCAAGTGGATATCAGACAGCCTCATCAAACCAAGTGCGTTATCTGAGTAGGACCAGTTACATTTCAAACTATTCTAATATAGCATGTGCAATTAATGGTTCAACTTTTGTAGTTCTCGGGGCAATTTACTATAGATGGACGAATGAGCGCTCATGAATTGATCCTTGAATATTTGTCGCAGCCTTCAAGCATGTGAGTTACCATGTTTCCTTTTTGGGTTTTGATAGTGTTGCCTTGTGTTGTGTAAGATGCGGTGTTTGGTGTTACTAGTTTTACGTGCTATTTCTCCTGGCCTTGTGTTGTGTAACATGCGTTGTCTCCCCAAGTTGACTCTTGGTACTGGTTTTTATTGCAGTGAGAGTGCAAACGGAACATCGACGGAAGAGCTTTCCCAGCGCCTAAAACTCCCCATGGACAAGATCTTGTACACTTCCTCTCCCTCTCTTTACGCCTGTGTACACACAGAAACCTATGATTCATATGAGGTAGCTTATTCTTGTATTTTACTTTTCTGTGACAGGGTTGGTATCAAGTCTCTTGATGATGAAGGCCTAGTATATTCCACAATCGATGATTCTCACTTCAAGAAATGTTAGACATGGCCAGTCTTCTTCACGAAACCAACCGTATGCCGCTGTTGGAAAATGCTCATATGACTGTTTGTGTATATTTCTCGTTTAACACTCTGTAAAACTGTTACTCTGTTAGTTCAGAACCAAAGTTTGCTGCTTCAGTGTTTTTGTGGACCGAATCACTGAAACATTTTACTCGACCCCCGAAATGGTTATAATTTCGAATTCACAAACTACTTCTGTCCATTTCATGATTTATTACTACAAAAAGAAAAGCACGAGTGATAAGCTGTGGTCCTCAAACTGGTAAGCAACTAGGAGGTAGCTCCCTGCATTAAAAAGGAGCCCGCATGGTGCCATGAAATGATGTGACAATCTAAGAAAAAAAGATATCTTCCTTACCATTGGTTCACCTAAATTTCAAGCTAAAACACAAAAACGGAACTCTCAATTTCTCACTGCCTTCAAAATTCAAATAATGCTCACAGAGACTAAAAGTTTTTCAAGTACGTACCTGAAAAAATGGTTGCGCGCCGTCTTAGGCTATCAGCCCCCCACTAACTTTCAGCACCCAACGAATTTTCAACCAGAATTATTGAAGGAGAAGCTTGCCGGGTTGGTCTTTTAGAAAGTCAACATGGCCGGAACAAACTTTCTGCTCAATTTTGGACCTGGTTGAATGACAATCGTCGCACCTTAAACTACGACGTACAGACGACGATGGTGATAGATCAGAATCACAATTTGAATTCTCAATTTACCTAGTATTATTTTAAACGTACTAGCACGTGATCTAGATTAACCCTAATTACGCGCCCTAATTTACACCAGCTGCAGCTGTAACGCCTTTCCCCCAATACCAACCTCTTTTCGTTGCCTTTGTTATAGAACATGGTATCTAAAAAATATTGTTAAGTCACTTCATTGTCGGAAAAAAAACCGAATCACCAAATTGTTTTATTGATGAGATTTCAAGCATAATTATTCAAAATATCTCATCTGTACTATTTTTAAGAGATTAGAGTTTGTTAACTAAAACAGAATTGTTTTATTAAAATATCTTTAAAATATTAAAAAATCTTTCAACTGAAATATTCGAGAAGGACAAAAAGGCTAATTCATAAAATAAAAGAAATTTTACAAAAAAAAAAAAAAATCAAGAAAAAATAAAAAAGATGAACCTATTTTCTCTATATTTTGACAAATAACTGCTCACGTAATTATACACACCCATAATGTGTATTTGACGTCCAGTTTGTTTAATAATTAGTGTTATCATGAAACGAGTGGAGTGGTGTGGAGTAGTTTGTGAATGTAAGATACGAACTCTAGACCACGTTCTCTTTGGCAAAAACAAAGTGGAATTGTCATTCATTAAATGAGAGTACGAGACCAAGGATACGTATGTAACAATGTGGCTGAGAAATATATCTCTTAATTATGATTTGGTCAGATTATTTTCTAATAATTGTTGGGTCCATGCATCACATTAGGAATTTCTTTAAGAGGGGGTGTCTAAATCGCTTTGTATTTTAATAGGTCGGATGCTCGGCTCAGATCTCTATGGGAAAATATGACGCACATGTTTTATGGGAGAAAAGGACCATAACTGCACAATAATGGAGTTCAGAGAGGCTTTACCTATAAAAACCAGACACTAGCTTTCGTGCCAATTGCCTCATTACTACTCTTCGCTCACTACTATTGCTACTACTAGCTCAGAATAATATCAGAGAGTGGGAATAAGAGCGATGGGTAGAGGTCCTCGGTGTTCTAAGGATGGACTCAACAAAGGGGCTTGGATGGCAGCCGAAGACAAATTGCTCTTGGATTACATCAAGAACCACGGTGAAGGCAAATGGAGCAATGTTGCCAAAGAAACAGGTTACAAACAATCCCAGCTTCCATTAGCTTCTTTATTACTTACCTGTTATGGCATTACTTGTGTTTTAAGTGATCTCAGAGAGAGAAAGAGAGCTCTCTTAATGGTTTTCAGAGTTTTATGGCAAACTTTCTTATATATGTAAATGGAAATGATCCCAAGAAAGCTATGTTTTCAACAATTTTTGGAAAAAGAGATCTAACAACAAAGTTTGCATCATCCCCACTTGATCTGGAAATTTGCTGCTTCTTCATTCTGGGGATGAGAGGCCAGAGTAGGTTGACTGTACGTAATATGATGAGCTAGCTAGTAATAAATTAATCAACTAGACATATAAATAGTTAGTAAACAAACTAATATATAGCATAAACTAATGAAAATTAAGAACAATGTTACGTTTGTGTGTGTATATTTCAATATAATGCAGATTTCTGATGATGATGGATGGTGATATATGCAGGTCTTAAGAGATGTGGGAAGAGCTGCCGGCTTCGGTGGATGAACTATCTGAGACCAGATATTAAGAGAGGCAGCATTTCAGATGATGAAGAAGAACTAATCATCAGACTCCATAAGCTCCTAGGCAACAGGTACTCGTTAGTTTATCTTCTCTGTAATTAGTGTAGTTAAGGTGAAATTTAGGAAGAAATAGTTAACAGCATTTGCTTTCATGTTATTTTGCAGATGGTCGCTGATAGCAGGAAGGCTTCCCGGGCGAACAGATAATGAAATCAAGAATTACTGGAACTCCAATTTAGCCAAGAAAATGGCACAAGCTCAAAGTTCATCTCAGTCCAAATGCAATAATGTCATTGTCCAGCAAACCCCTGACAAGCCGCAGCCGCAACTGCAATGCAGTAGGGTCAGCACTGTCGTCCCACCACAGCCACCTACTAGTACAACTGCTGCAGCTAGTCCATTTCATCAGAGAACGCTTGATGACTTCTCTAATAATGTGGCCATGAATGATACCAACGACTTGGTCAAGGCTGTTTATTCTGTCGACTCACGAATCTCCAGCGAAGATGTTTCACCATCTACAACAACCACTACTAATACTACTGGCGATGGCGATGATCATTTAGGAAGTTCGCCAACGAATTTTATGATGGATTTTAACACTGATGATCATGAGGACTTCTGCAAAATACTGGACTGTGACTTCGCAAATCTGAACAATGCCATTGATGGAGATGATGAGCATCACGATAGTCCGGTTCTAGTACTACCTAAGCAGATGATGGACAAGAATATTCAAGCTGCTGATTTTGGGTCGTTGGCTTCATTTCTGGAGTCTGATGAGGATTGGCTTGGGAATGATCTAAATGTCATGTTGAGTTAATTAGCTTTGAGGGTGTACGGTCTCATATATTTATATGTGTGCGCTACAGTGCTTCATATAATTAGCTTCTAGATCCAGTAATTAGCTATATTTATGCTCTAGCTAGGTACGGCTCATGTTTAGTTAATACCATGTGAATAAAACCTAATAATAAGTACCTTCAGATCCAACCAATATTCTCCTCCCATTGTTCAGGTTGTAAACTGCATTCTCTGAACCATTCAAATTACTGTTTTCAATATACAATGTATCAACAAATGATTCGATTTTGTACGTTTTGATTGATAAGAAAGCATAAAATGTAGGGCTAAAATGTTGGGGTACTTAAATTCATTCAAAATTTCTTGTGCACACAAAGAAAGCACTCCTATAAATAATTTGAGTAAGCTGTACTAGTTTTCTCCTTTGATATCATGTGAGGTGAAGGCATTTACCATGGAGATATAGTAAGATGATTTTACTTCTTAGGCTCTGATTAACAACTCATATACATTACTGTTGTTGTCTCCGTTAACACGCTTCAACATTTCAAAACTTTTGCGACTCCCTAGAAAGTCGATCCGTTTGAAAATTGCATAACCACGTTCAGCTGTTTCTTTACTTGCATACACTGATCGAAGCCGATCCGCGTGCTTCGAGTCTGTGTGAATTGCAGCCTCTATTTCGTGGACTGACATGCTCTCCTGCAATATAAAAGACAGATGAGAGAGTATGAGACCCCTCCATTAAACCAATGACTCAAAAGTTTACAGCAAAATAACTGAGTGTCTCAATTTGTACCTGGTAATATGCATAGATATGATCTAACACCTGCAAGCATGTAAACCCATCATTGCTGAAAAACGTTCTGGAGGATGGCCCCATCTCAGCAAATCGGTCAATTGGGAAAAGGATGGTAAGAAAATGGTTTTTAAATATCAGTTCCGATTTCTCACTGTGGACAATTACATAAAAGAGGTCTGTGAGATACATGTGAAACAAATCTTGGAATGATTGTCTTCTTTAAGGAGGTGGGGCATGGGAAAACAGAGACTAATCAACTACCTTTCCTTGAGTGGTCTAGTTAAGTTTGCAAATGAAGCTTCTGATTCCTTGCCATCACCTTTTGCATCAAAGAATAGAGATGTTTGATGTTCACCAACATCTTCAGAACTGAAAGTCTCGGTGTAGATGGACGCCGCCGAAGTTGGCTCTGAAATTGACCAGCAAATGGAATCCAGAAGGCTGCTAGGAGTTATTGGACGAATGGGGGTTTGACAAGTCTGCCATAACAACAGAGAATGTAACTTAAATGCTGCACTGTGAAGTATTATTTAGCAAAATATGTATTCAATGATGCTGTTAACATTGAGCAGGCACTATAAAAAAATCCTTCTAATGCACCAGCAGAAAGGTACTAAATAGCAGGAAACTGATCGTCTCCTTGTATTTGTACACCTTATATTACTGTTATGAAGCAGTTCATACACCTACCATAGACACCTATTTTCTTTATCAGCTTAATAAGTCACCTATGCCAGCTGGAAGAGTCAGCAAAATTCAAAATCCTTCAACTACATGTCACCTAACAAAGAGCTAAAAACATGCGACAATTGTCAATATTGGCTCAGTTTTATAATCTGAAAATCTAGGTCCCATAAGTCGTCATTGACACAGAAAAAAAATCTTTACAGAAGACAGCAGCTGAGTTTACCAAGTAACTTGTATTTTCTCATTAATGTGTTGTACACTTATACTCAAATTTAAGTTGATATAAAGTAATTCTGTAACTCCTTTAAAAAAAAAAAGTAATTCTGTAACTTGAACAGAAGTACAAAACTATGCTTCGCTCCCAAGCAGAGAAAACAACAAAACCTTAAGTACTTATCATACTAAACCAGATAAGAAGCACGGATTGATAACCCATAGAAACCCAACACAATTAACCATTACCTGCATTCGAAGACCACGGCGATTTCTAACCCCAGTTTTAGCAGAATTCACAATCTTTTGCCTCTTCTCAAGGTTTGCTATATTTCTGTAAGTCTGAGCATCTTCAGGGACATTTTGCTCAGTTGTTTCCTAGTAGAATAAGAAAAAGAATATTACCAGCAGCACAACTTGGAAAAACCAAACTCATATTACTACACAAACAAAAATTATATCATTTAGAGCACTTCAGCATTGCATCCCAGCAAAAACCAAGGGTTTGAGGCAGAAGAGGGATAAAAAGAAGTCCAACATGACATTTACACAATAATTTGTAGAAAAATACCTCATCTGCATTGCCATTTTGCAAATCTTCAAGCATCATACCAACTTGCCGGGCCAAATCTGCAGACATATGCATAAGCCTTTGCACATACTTCTCCTTGACTGTTTTCAAAACCCACAGTGGCTGACACATCAGAAACAAGATTAGTTTTATTGTCATAAAAGAAATATACAGCGCAACTTTACGATTGCAGGTCATGACATTAGGAAAAACAATATGAAGACGGCCAAAATTATAATAGGGCATCAAAAAGTTGATAGTGTAAATTTATTTCGAGTCTCAACATATACCCCCAATACACCTAGACTGCACATGATCCTGATTCAAATATATGCCGAACACAAGAATTTTGACTGAAAGTAAAATACAAACAAGAATGGCTTGCAGGTCTCACTGTAACGATATTGCTAGAGTGGCCAAGATATTTACGGCTGGAAGACCCTTCACACACCACATGACTGGCTCGGCAACCAACAAACCATTGCTCCAGGAATGTGGCACCCTCTCTACTAGCAGCCTGAATAACCTGCAAGGACGATGAAATGATTTTGAGACCCTAAAAGAAACTTTACAAACACAAAGGTGTCACTTTTATCTAGTCTGACATTGGATAATAATATCACTTGTAAATCTTTCTTTAGCTAGAGCAGAGAACAAGGTCCTAACATTTTGCCTATAAATTCAACTTTACCTTGTTCCTCAGTTCAGCTGATATATCCAAGTCGACATACATGGAGTGACCAGATAGAGTAGAATCAGAACTTCTGTTACAGTTAGACTCTCTTCCAGAAAATTGTGGTTCTTCAATCGTGCTCAACTGCTTGGTTCCATGAGCACCAACAGGAAGACAAAAATTTTCTGTACCAGAAAACCCAACAAGCCTATTCAACTCATCCAAACGAATACCATTCTGTCCCAAACTCTTGATACTATAGAGTGATTCATTCAGCCTCACTGCAAACCGTTAAAACGCAACTGGATTTATACTAAGCTTTTGGATTTCTTACATGAAATGTACATAAAACAGAGTTCAGCCTCTAAAAGTATTCGTCAAATCAATGCAGGCAATAGGTATATAAGATAAACCATACTTACCGTTCTTCCTAACACTATCCACAAACCACCCAATCGTAACAATAGAGAGGCCATTTCTCGATCCATGCTTTAGAGCATGCTCAAATTTGCGACCACCAAAGCTGTAACACTTGTTAAAGAGTTCACACAAGCCAATGCACATCAATCTATCATAAACCTCAATCCTACCAACGAACATTGACAAATTTCTCCCTAATCACATATTAACAAACCCATAAAACAGCTGCAAGATAAACATAATTTCGAAAAGAAAGGATATTTGGACCACCAAATGTGTACATCGGGGATGCAAGTGAGGGCTATACTGCCCACCCAATCTCTCACTTGCTTCCATCACTTGTTTCCTCGCTTCTGCCAAATCAATAACCACAAACTATTTACCACATGCTCAAAAATTTACCAAGTTTCAATTCAAAGCTTGCTGCTTTTTTACCTTTAGATAAACCAGTAACGCATATAACAAGCCCGGAAAACGGTGCGTTTGATCGGACCACTGTCTCAGACCCAATAGAGTTGGCTGCCGGAGACATTGGCCCAAAAGTTTTCTGAACCTTCAACGAAGGCAACGGAGAAGATAACCCACCAGACAATCTAGAACAACCCTTGCTCTTTATCACTTCCACTCCACCCATTACTTCAAATTCCACAGCAAAACTCACAACATGAATAACAACAGTGATGGATTACTGGGCGGGAAAAAAGGTTTGAACTTTGAAGCAAACCTGATGAAACCCAATCAGGGGAGGAAGAATTATACGAACCCAGAAACGAAAAAGAAGAGTGGGAAGTGTTTGCAGGAATGGGAATCTTGTTGGAAAGCGAAGATAAGCAGAGCAGAGAGGTCAGAGTCAGACAAAGAGTGGATTTTGGAAGATGGGTTTGGTCAATTTGGATTCATTGGGGTTGTGAACCACTGAATGTGAAGGTTTCGAGGCCGAAAAAAATCGAAGAGTTTTTGAAGGATGTGCTCTGTGTGAATCTGAGTGCTTTAAAAAAAAGTGGGTTTTCCAGAACATAAAGTGAGAAACGGGAATTGCAATGCAGGCAAATTTTGAAGAGGCAGAAGCACGAGCAATTGGTCAAAAGGTTGTGTTTGTTTTAACGAGTTGGGTCGGGGTAGTCGGGTCCCCACTGAGGACAACGATGCTAAGATGGGTATTATTTGCTTGGTGATTAAGCGAAGTGTTCATTATTGATGTGGAGCATGAAGATTTATATCAACATGACATCTACTGAGAACCGACTAGATAATTGCCTGAAGGTCACAATTAAAATTAGTGTTTTGAAGAAAACTGACTAGATAATTGCATAAATGTCACAATCGAAATAAGCGTTTTTATTGCTCTTGAAATGGATGCAAAGGAAGCTGTGTCAAGTATATCATCTTCGGATGAAAATTAGGAGGTGGATGGGCCTCTTGTGGAGGCAGTAAAGTCCTATCTCTTTTTTTTTTTTTTTATTCTATTCATTGTATGTTCACTCCACGTGTTTGTAATCAGCCAGTGTATGTCGTTATTAAGCATGCGCTTGTGATTCCTGACTTTCACGTGTGGTTATGTAATAGCCCGGAGTGGCTTAATGATGTACTATCTATGGAGAGTTAACTCCTCCCCAGTAATAAATTATTCAGTTTTTTAAAAAAAACATTTTTATTGTGTTTGTACCATAATATAACATGGAACGGATATAATACGAAAAAAAAACGTGTGTTATTTAGATTATGCACTAATAATGCACTTATATCCAGAAAGACGTCGTTTAAGCATGAATAAAATACCAAATTCGAATCCCATTTTTTGGAATGACAAACCCTAATATCAATACTAAAATGTCCATATCTCTTTCAACAATTTTTCTAGTTTCAAAAAAGAAACATCGACATTTCTGGCCAACGGTGATGCAATTTGTACTTGTTTATTTCTTGCGGGTGTTCGTGGAAGTTGAAAGACTGTACTTTACAGATTACAGTCGTTTTCCATGATGCTCTGCATCATGAAAAAGTTGACCTGAATTCTTAATAGGAGACGCACAAATTTGTGATATGAAATAAATGTAGAGATGTAACGTGCAACTGATAATGCCACCTGTGGTTTTTGTCCGGATCCTTCTTTTCTTCTGAAAAAAGGGCAGGGGAAGGATCTTCTGCGGTGGATCCCTCTTGTTCCTGTTTAGTCCCCCTCGTTTCGGAAGTTGCCCCCCCCCCCCCCCCCCCCTCCGTTTCTTTCAGTTTCTTAGTAACAATGGGTGACGGTATTCTGCCTGAATAGTACTCCAAACCCATAAACAATCATTATGGTTGACTCAAATTAACTATTATGATAAGCAACTAGTCATGCCATAATGTCATGGATGGCTATCTTCATAAATAATAAATTTCATAAAAGCTTTTATATAAAGGTAGGAAAATAACAGCAACAACCTTCACCAGAAACTACAAACTACAAAGCAAAAATGTTGCACTATTCTTTAGTCTTTCAGGCAATTCCCAACCAGTGCATCCGCTAAAACAAAGAGAGGGAGACAATGGGAATGTCAATGAAGGAAGAACAACTAATGATGAAAAGTGGGTAAAGTTAAAATTAAAAGGACAGAAAACTATGAAAAGCATTTTCTGGTCCCATCTCGATTGGAAAAAACAAGATGATGGAGCAATACACAAAATGGACATACACAAAGAATTAGTTGAAGATTAAAGAAAATGGAATACACAATGGAATCATTTTCTTTCCTGGGACAGCACCCCTTTCTCTATGAATTCCCACACAATTATACCAGAATGACAACATGCAGGCAGCAGGACTATGAACACTATCAGCAAGTCACTCAATCTTTTTGGATGTACTGAATTTTCGGAGTATATTGGTCTTTAATTTGCATCCACGGGAGAAAGCTTCTAGGACCATGGCATCGATTTTTTCTTCCTGCTTTTCGTACGCATAGAATGCTAAAAAGGCAGTGGAAACTCCTGGAAGGATAAGAGAACAAAGAATGAGATACAAAAGTGTTCGCTACGGCATTGCAACCAGGTTAAACAACAGTAAGAATCATCACATAACTAATTGAGAACAGTTCACTAACAGCTTAAACAATCCAATAATTCATCTACAGGCGGTCCCCAGATATTCAAATTCTCCAAACTCACTGTCCTCTCCTACTCCGTTGACCAAAATGATATACAAATCCAAAGTTGTTCTCTGTAACTGCATATTAACACTGCACATTCTACATAACATTGCCCACATTTTCAGAACGTGTAAACTTTTTATATGCTTTCAACTTCGAATAAGATGCCTATGCCTTCTTTATTTTTGTTGGTAAACGGGAAAACATTGTGAGTTTGAATTCACATTAGGAAGGAGAGAGAGAAACCTATTATAAATGAGTTCTGAAGTGAAATGGCCCCAAGGAAGCTAAAAACCAGTAGGGATAGAGCCACCTACAAGCAACAATATTTTAAGGTAAATGTCAGAAAGTTTCATAATAATTGCATATATTATCTGCTGATCAACAAAAATTAGAAGTATGCATCAATGCAATACTGAACTCCTTATACACTATGAAATGAATGGATAACGAGACATAGAAAGGAAGTTAAGAACAGCAGAAAATGGTCAATACCTTAAGAAACAATATCCAGTCATTTCCTTTCCCAAGAGACCTTAAAGTTTTCACAGATATATTCCATGATGAGGCCACCGATCCAGCAATTTGTTGTGACATCTCTTCTGATAAGTGAAAATGTGATGACCGAAGCTTCTCGAGCTTATATCCTAATCTGAAGTAATGAAAAGCAACTCAGTATATGATTCTGTTTATATTGAAAGCTGCTTCAAAGAGCCATTTCGCACTAAGAAACATATGCAAGAAGGGCATAGGGCATACATCTTTTCTGGTAAATTGCCAGAGATGAACACGAAAATTGATGCGAACATGAGAACCTTCGAAATGACAGTAATAACTGTAGCTTGTGATGCAATGAAGTTGTAGTAGATTGCAACCAAAAATAATAGTGCCTTGAATGTCTGTTTTTTATCCTTCCACAGTAATGCGTCAGCAACTGTAAGGGCAACAGAGCAAATGGATTGCTTCATTATAACAACATATCAGTGTAATTTCATTTATGCTGAATCAATTATAAAAAAGCCATCATGATTGTTTCTGGTGACATTATAACAAATATCAAACCAAAATAAATAAATAATAATAATAATATCATACCCCTTCCGCTTCCAAGATATACAGAAGCTTTAGATGGCCCTTTTCTTTTGGGTCGATGTTCAGCCCTCAAGTGTGGGTATGACTCGATTGTCCTCTTAAGACCCTCCTGAAGAAAATAAATATCGCATTGTCACGAGCAAAGCACCTAAATAAGAATTTGAAAATACAAATGTCTAATGGCAGAACAATTTTCTATTACCTTATTAATCAGTTCACCTTTTGATAGAAAGAGAGGCTTAAAGCCCCTTCATACAGATTTGCATCTCTAGTCATATATTAGAAAATATTTTATGGCTTTTCTTGTCCATCTTAGAAGACATCTGAATAGGTCATATCCACCAAACAAAGTATGATACTTAGAGAAAACTATAATTCCTACACACAAGGATTGGAAACTTCCAGTTGGTAATGCAAAAACAGGGACAAAACTTTAGTTTTTCAGCCCTAAGTGTGGGTGTGACTCGATTGTCCTCTTAAAAGTTGATAGGTGACCAATCAAAGTGAATGTGGTTGGGAACTCCAGCAACTTAAGAGCTAAGTGCAATTTTATTGGTTGATTTTTTTTTTTCCCATATCAAAGTGCAATTTCATTGAAATAATCAAAGTTGATCACTCTTATTATGACAACAGAATAGAACCTGAAGCGAAATGATGGGTGTGTAACCGATTCGATCCTGTGCTTTTGAAGATTTAAAAGATCTGGTGCAAGAGAGAAGTCTTATTCTTGAAGGCGTCAACTGTGGAACCTTCATCCCATATGGACCTAAAAGCTTATATGTCCACTCCACTACATGTGCAATTGGCATCATAATAGCTGCAGGGATTTTTATCCTTGGTCTGCAAACAACATTCATTTGGAGGGAAATAAAGCAAAATGAGCATGGAGAGAGAGAGAGAGAGAGAGAGAACTTGAAACCAGAAAATTGAGCTTCCCGGTTTATTTTGAACCTCGGAAAGAAAGTATTAAAAATAACCAATAGACTACACTACATGTTAAGGTGCTGAGGATGTAGAGTATAGTGATCACATAAAAGGTATGCTTAATTGACAGGAAAAAGAAGAGGATGTACCTTTCGTAGCCAAGACCTTCTTAAAAGGTATGCTTAATTGACAGGAATAAAAAGAGGATGTACCTTTCATAGCCAAGACCTTCTAGAATAAGTGACATAAACTCCCAAAACTTGATAGGTTCCATATTGGTTATAAAATATGCCTGCAAAAAGAAGGGTCTCCCTTTAGCTCAAAATGACAAAACTTGTCTTCATATAAACTATATAATTTATCTTGACATAAACAGACATCCAAAGTAAAGCATGACTCAGCCATGTTTTAATGAAAATGTAAGGAGACAAAATGTGAAGCGATGGCTCAGTAGAGAAGATGCATCATATTTTGTAAATCTATACTCAGATTATTCAACTCCATTTTGACAACATCTATATGCATTCATACACAAGTTAAAAGAAATTTATGTTACACAATTGTACCTGTCCTGCAGCTCTCTCTGCAACTGTCCCTTCAGACGCTAGAGCTCGTTCTGCACATATATGGGCATGGGCCACGTTTTCAACATACGTGAAGTCATAAATGTTATTGCCATCCCCGATGATGAACTGATCATTTGAAAAAGAGCAGCAAAAACTGAGCATCAGATATTTTCAAAATTCACATTTCACAACGGTGTGTGAATATGTTTATGTGCATGTTTTAAATTAAATTTCATCTCGCGGGTAAGCAAAGTACCTTTGATTTCCCTGCCCGAGCGGCAACAATTAAAGACGGAACAAGTAACCTATCACCGGGTCCAAAAATGCTGCTAGGGCGTATGCAGCAGGTTAGAAGCCCTTTAACACCGTTTGCCTTGATTACCAACTCTTCTCCTTGCGCTTTAGTGGCCGAATAAGTATCATTGTGCTGAAACAAATACAGACAATCCAGAATCAAAGCTGTAGGGACACAAAATTCTTGTATCACTGAAATTCAATATCAATAATTGTAGGTTCAAATCAGGCTTGTGCCTACCTTAGGTGGATATGGCAATGACTCATCCCCATCAATAATGCCATGAACCCCATCAAACACAACACTAGGAGAGCTAGTGTATATGAGCCTCTTCACTTTCTGCTCAACACAAGCATCAATCACATTCTTAGTTCCTGCATAGCATTAAGCATAGTTGAACATCAACATTACAAAACAGTCGAAAATCGAAACCAACAGAAGAAAAAAATTGCACATTCCAATTCTGATTCAGTACCTTCCACATTGACCGAATGGTGGAGCTGGTAATTGTTGATCGACGAATTGGGAGCCGCCATGTGGAACACAACCTCAGCACCTTGACATGCTACACAGATTTGATCCAAAGGACGCAAATTTACTCAATTGGTAACTGTTAAAGTTCGATTTTACATAATCACCAGCTAAATTTAACAACTACACTGACCTTGAAGAACTTGATCCTTACGGCGGAGGTCGATGGAAATGTACTGGGCGCGGCCGGAGTTCAAAGCATCGGCGAGGACTCCGTTGGACTCGGAAGGTTCGAGATCGACGGTGGAGCCGAGGTCGGCGATTCGGACGCGGAAGACGTGTTGGCGGATGAGCATGAGAACCAAATGGCGAGCGGCGAAGCCTCGGCCTCCGGTGACGACGCACCATCTCTCATCGTCGTCCATCGGTGAAGTGAAACGGATAACGAAGCTTTCAGGTGAATCAGAGATCTGAGGCTCTGAGAGAGAGAGAGAGAGAGAGAGAGTGAGTGAGTTGGACTGAAGAGATGAAGGTGACAAAAGCTAAGCAGAAGAAAAAAATCACAGAAGTCGGGTTGACGACGGACCATGGGTGACCCACCCGCCCGCCAATTCGGCCCAAAATAAACCATCGTGATCGTCTGCTTTTAGCAAATGTGCAAGCCGTATTGCCAACGGGTAAATCCTGAGCATGAAAGTAATCTAATGCTTTCAGTTATGCCACGACAACTAACAGCATAACTGCCGTTAAGTTTCCGTTACTGACATATATCTGTATAGTTCTTAGAGTAATCCTTTTGTTTTTCTTATTGGAGATCAATCAGCGCGGATCTATGAATGAGAATATGGGTAGGCTAGATCTTCTTAACTGAAGAAAATATATAATATATATATATATAAAATAAAGAATCTAGATGATATGCCTAAAACAAAAAAAAAACAAAAATCAATCTTTTAATGACTTCATAGGATAAAGTGGTAATAATCAACCTGAATAATGTTATATCAATATTGTTACCATCTTTAAATTCTTGTGCAGTGTAACAGTAAGTTTATGTGCTTCATTGAACACAACCAACTTAATTTTGGTAGTTGGTGCTTGAAACAAAGCTCAACAACACTCTCCAAGCATGAATTAGAGAAACTCAACAACAAAACCAGAAAAATCCAAAAGAGTATTCCAATTTACAACACCCATCATGTAAAAACCAAAATACAACATATCTTTAAATCATGAATCGAGAGTTAAATCAAATGTTAAGTTCACCGAATACTGGCACTTACACAACTAAAACATAACATATATATCAGTAAATATTGAAGAAGGAAACGCACATGAAGATGAGAAGGAGAAACTTCAAAGCAAGTTGGATTCTTACTCAACTAATTTCTATTATTTATGTCATTCCCATCGCGTAAACGGCGGAGCACACCAACAAAGTTACGTTAACGTCTTTTAAATAAAATAAAATAATAAAAAACTGTAGCTGATGGGTGTGGTTTATTCTAAGCCGTTGGATTGTTTCAATGGACAAATATTGTCCGAGAGGCAACCGCACCCGGTTAGGATTTAGGATCCTCTTTCAGGAGGGCTCTGCAAAAATCGGTTCATTTTCCCTCCGTTTCTCTCAACAAAATTCAAATACCTCACTCAGACTCTTCACCAATCATGGCTTCCAAATCCAGATTCAACCTCATAGACGACGACGACGATGACGATTTCCAAACCCCTCTGACTCAAACCGCCACAGCTCGCACGCCCTTCAAAAAGCCCAAGCTCTCCGCCAAGCCCATCGCCTTCGGCAAAGAAAACGTTCCTCCTCCGCTTTACTTCACCCCCAAAGACTCCATTTTGAGCCAAACCCAGGTCTCGAAATCCACGCCAATCGAAGATTGCAGCTTGGATTCGCTGCCTGAAAGCCTCGACTGGGCCAGCCACTGCGCCGCTGACGTCACTGCTTCTTCTGCGTGCGTGGGTGAGGAAAATGAGAAAGGGCTGTCAAAACCTAAAGGGGGGTATTTGCGGAATTCGATAGAGTCTAGGTTGATTAAGCCTGGAGCCGATTGGGGTTTTGGTTCTGGTAGTGGCGAGGATTTCGAGGAGATTGATGTGCTGCTGAGGCTGAATGGGATTGAGGAAGAAGGGGATGGAATCGTTGACGATGAAAATGGGGGTTTGGTGGTTCAGTGCCCTCTATGTGAAATTGACATTTCTGAGCTGAGCAATGAAGAAAGACAGCTCCACACTAATGATTGTCTTGACAAACAACAAGTTCGACCTCTAGACGTAAGTTTTAGATGGTAAAGATTTGGTCTTTTTGGTTGCGACTGCTAATTTTTACTGTAGGGTATTTCATTTCCAATAGGAACAAGAGGGGTCTGGAATTGCTGATGATCCGACGGGGCCTCGAGTTTTTGGGCAAGTTGTTGAGTGGCTACGCGGTCTTGGTTTAGAGAAGTATGAGGAAGTTTTTATAAGGGAAGAGATTGATTGGGATGCTCTACAGTGGCTCACAGAAGAGGTAGTGAACCTAACATATTGTCATATACTTGCTTTGTTGTTTGGTTGAATTTATCTTTTGTTTGATTTGTTTTAACTGTGTTATAGGATCTGTTCAACGTTGGCATTACGGCACTTGGTCCGCGTAAGAAGATTGTGCATGCACTCGCTCAACTTAGAGAAGGGACTAGCAATGGAATTGAAGCACAAACTGCACAGCCAAGAAAAAGGAGTGCCAATGGGGTCGAGGTGCTCGATGATGCATTGGAAGGAGCAGTTGGGGATAGTAGTAAATCAGCTTCACACAAGTTGATTACGGATTACTTTCAGGGATTTGGTGGTGCTAGGAAGCAGGTTTGCACCACCTCCAGAGAACAGCAAAGGGTAGAAAAGCGTCAGTCGGGTGCTGGTCATAAACGTTTTGTGGTGAAAAATCATGCCACAAATAGGAAACTCAGGGATGTTCCCTCGTGGTGTTGTGTACCAGGAACACCATTTCGAGTAGTAAGTGGCTTTGCAAACAATTCTAAATGTTACTGTTTTGCTAGATTGTTCAAAGACATTGCGGGCATTTTTCTCCTATGTATTGTTCTTGAGCTTTAGAATAAGTTGCGGTTCTTTTGCCTTCTTCATAAATTCTTGTGATGCAGGTAGTGTTGCTAACTTCATGCATCTTAATATTGGGCAGGATGCTTTTAAATATCTTAGACGGGATTGTTCTCATTGGTTTCTCACTCACTTTCATATGGACCGTAAGAATCTCGTTCTTTCTTTGTTGACTGACTAGGCTGACTAATTGCATTTATTTGTAAGTCAAGGTTTTCTGGTTCGATAGGATTGCATTTGTTGCTGCAGATTATCAAGGTTTAACAAAGTCCTTTTGTCATGGAAAGATCTATTGCTCCTCCATTACAGCTAAGCTTGTAAACATGAAGCTTGGCATTCCATGGGACAGTATACAAGTTGTACCCCTCAACCGAAAGATCAATATTGCAGGTATTGATGTCACCTGCTTGGATGCAAACCACTGCCCTGGTTCCATAATTATACTTTTTGAACCGCCTAACAGTAAGGTGTGGTCCAAATACTTTCTAACGTCCTCTGTCATACTCCTCTGTTCTTTCCTTAATAGAAAGAATAATAGCTTTTTTTCTTTTCCTCATCTTCTTTTTGGATAATGATCCTGATTCCTTGTGTATCTAGGCTGTTCTACATACAGGGGACTTCCGCTTTAGTGAGGATGCAGCAAGCATGACTGTTTTGCGAACATCTTCTATTCATACGCTCATCCTTGATACCACTTACTGTAACCCACAGGTAACTCTGGCACATGAATTATCACATTATGTCAAAAACAATTGGTTCAGAATTGCAACGATGTCAATATATGAGCTAGTTTATAGGATGACAGTAACTTTAGGCAGGAAACTATTGTTCTTCCGAGACAAGTTGTCAAGTTGAGACTCCAAATTTACTCTTTCCCTTTTACCCTGAACAAACTGTGTTTATTTCTAATCATTTGAAAGTATTATACATTATATGGTTCTTGAACTGAAGTGAAGTTTACTCCTTTTCATGATTTATTGCAGTATGACTTTCCAAAGCAGGAGGCTGTAATTCAGTTTGTCATTGATGCGATTCAAGCTGAAACTTTCAACCCTAAAACTCTATTTCTGATTGGCAGCTACACAATTGGTAAGCTCAGTACTTCTCTCCTTTCTTTCCTACCTTCTTACCCTTAAATCTTCCTGGTTAGTGAGCATATTATTGTTCGGCTTATAAATTCCTCTAAATGCATTTGTTCCATAGTCTGGCTCTGTATTATCAGATCACCACAAGTGGTGATCAAGTTGCTTTCCATTATCTCTTTGACCCAGTTTACTCATCTCTCCCTCCCCATGCTTGTGTTATATTGTCATTTTGCAAAGGAAAGGAACGCCTTTACTTGGAGGTTGCTCGTGTGCTCCGGAAAAAGATTTATGTCACTGCTGGAAAGTTGCATATTTTAAAATGTTTGGATTTTCCTGAGGAGGATATGCAGTGGTTTACATTAAACGAACATGAAAGCCAAATTCATGTGGTGCCTATGTGGACACTGGCAAGCTTCAAGCGACTGAAGCATGTATCAAATCAATATGCGGTGAGGGTTTATTCTTTTTCAGTCATTATGTTATGACCATGGTTATGTACATAATTATGTACCATTTCAATTTAGTCTGCACAATCTCTTTGTTCGAACTCTTTGGATGATTAGGATAACATACTTGACTCTGTTGTGATGTCAAATTATCATCAGATCATGAATTTCTTGACTAGTAAAGTTCACTTTCCATGAAATCAAATTCTACTGATTTCTATGTCCTAAAATAATTTGTGAACTTAAGTTTAAAAGTGATCACTGTTGACTAATTCCTTGGTACGTGCTTTACAATCAGAGTCGATACAGTCTTATTGTTGCTTTCTCTCCAACTGGTTGGACTTTTGGTAAAGGAAAGAAGAAGTCTCCTGGAAGAAGGTGGCAGCAGGGTACCATTATAAGGTAACATTTCTTCTCCTTGATGATTTTCCATGTCATTATCAGTTTCTTGAATGTTCAACCAGTAATGGTAGCACACTTGCAAGGATTAACTTACACCGAGTCATTCTTGATCTGGAGCCCAATAGTATAAGTGAATGACCTCAAATTCTTTGATTGCTCAACGATACTGATAAACATTTACCCTGCAGTCAAATTTTCCATTTTCACATGAAACATGTTCTAGTCTTGTAGCTATTGTGTGCGATATTATCGCTTGAACAGTGAAACACCATGAATTGAAATATTGAATGCATGTTTTCCAGTAGGGACTGAAACAATGAAGGATACGACTAATTGGAGATGATGTTCCCTTTGTTTTATCCTCCAGGTATGAGGTGCCATATAGTGAGCATTCGAGCTTTACAGAACTCAGACAGTTTGTGAAGCTTGTGGCCCCCGTACAAATAATACCAAGTGTGAACAATCATGGCCCAGATTCAGCGAATTCCATGATTTCTCTTCTCTCTTCTTAATATTTGTCCAAAAGATTACAGCTGTACCATTGCAAACATATATATGCAAAATGTAATACTTGTTGAGAATGTGTATAAATAATTAAATATAATTCTCATATCGAAAAAATATAACTTTGCTTATGGGTTTATAAGAGTTTGGGTCACTATCCATTGTTAATTGGTTTTAGATGTAAACCTCATATTACTTTATCATGGTATTAGAGTGGGTTACCCACCTGTATGGTTTCAGCGGTGGCCACATGTGTTTATGGCTTGAGAAATCCCTACACATGTGGGGGCGTGTTGAGAATGTATATAAATATAACTTCACATTTTTCCAATAACTTTGCTTATGAGTTTATAAGGGTTTGAGTTACTTCATCTATTGTTAATTAGTTTTGGATGTAAACCTCAGATTACTTTATTATAGTATCAGAGTGGGTTATCCACTTGTATGGTTTTAGCGATGGCCACACGTGCCTATGGCTTGAGAAATTCCCACACATGCGGAAGCGTGTTGAGAATGAGTAAAAATATAACTCACATTTTTCAATAACTTTGCAATAACTTTGCTTATGGGTTTATAATGGTTTATGCCACTTTATTCATTGTCAATTAGTTTTGAATGTGAATCTCAGTGTTGAGAATGTGTATAAATATAACTCCCGCATTGGAAAAATGTAACTTTGCCTATGGGCCTATAAGTTTATAAGGGTTTGGATCACTCCTGCCATTACCAAGAATGTGTATAAATATAACTCCTACATTGCAAAAATATAACTTTGCCTATGGGATCACTTCATCCATTGTTAATGAGTTTATAAGGGTTTAGACCACTCTATCTATTGCTAATTTTATAAGGGTTTGGACAACTCCATCCATTGCCAGTAATGTGTATAAATATAACTCCTACATTGCAAAAACATAACTTTGCCTATGGAACCACTCATCGATTGTTAATTTTATAAGAGTTTGGACCACTTCATTCATTGTTAATTGGATTTGGATATGAGTTTAATGGATTTTGATGTGAGTTTATAAGGGTTTGGACCACCACATCCATTGCCAATTGGATTTGGGTGTGCATCTCGGATTACTTTATCAATACTACTTGTGAAAAATATAACTTTGTCTATGGGTTACCAATGATGTGTATAAATATAACTCTCACATTAGAAAAATATAACTTTGCCTATGGGTTACCAATAATGTGTATAAATATAACTCCCACATTGGGAAAATATAACTTTGCCTATGAGACTACTCCATCCATTGCTAATTGGATTCGGATGTGGGTTTTATCAATACTACTTGTGAAAATATAACTTTGCCTATGGGACCACTCCATCCATTGCTAATTGGATTTGGATGTGAGTTTATAAGGGTTTGGACCACTCAATTTATTGCCAATTGGATTTGGATATAGGTTTAATGGATTTGGATGTGGGTTTATAAGGGTTTGGTATGAGTTTATAAGGGTTTGGATCACTCAATCCATTGCTAATTGGATTTGGATGTGGGTTTATAAGGGTTTGGAGTGGCCACTCCATCCATTGCCAATTGGATTTGGATGTGGGTTTAATGGATTTGATGTGAGTTTATAAAGATTTGGTCCAAACCATCTATTGTCAATTGGATTTGGATATGATTCCAAATTACTTTGTCAATACTATTTGTGTTACTGTTTTGTAACGAAAGTTACATTCCACCAAATAAAGAGGGCGTTCTCATATCGTGTTACTATTCTGTAATATTAGTAACTTCACACCGAATCCCCCAGTGCACTTGGATTCTTTCTCTGATAATGACCCAGCAATTTGCAAAAATGGTGTTGTCATTTTAAGGATAAACCAGAAATTAATGCTGGAATTGCTAACTATATAAGTATACATGCAGATTGGCTAGCTGACTTTGTTCGTTGAGGCCGGCTTTGTTGTTAGAATAGAAGAATACACGATTCTGTGGACCTGCAACCATATTCAAGTATTATTCGTATGTCTAAATCAATGCTCATCGTGCATCGTTGCTCGACAACAAGCAATGTTGCGAAAGCGTGACTTAGGGTTTAGTACACGAATGAAAAAACTAAAAAAGAAAACTGTAAGACACTAGTCTCATGTCAACAGTAATTCGTTATATGCATCAGCTAATATTGTTGGTTGATTCTCTGTGCTGGTGTAAATTTTTGGGCCTGAATATAGTCCAATTCGATCCAACAAGGACATAGAACTTTTCATTCCCTTATCCTAAACCTGGGTAAGTACAGTTGAATGGTAAT
The DNA here is from genome assembly GCA_025331145.1 of Rosa persica. Lineage (NCBI taxonomy): Eukaryota > Viridiplantae > Streptophyta > Magnoliopsida > Rosales > Rosaceae > Rosa > Rosa persica. Next base: position 46,987,453 of record WFKR01000006.1, on the reverse strand, counting down.
GGTAGCTGAACCTGCAACAAAGCACGGTGAAGGTGAACAGTTCATGGGACTTTGTAACTAGTACGTAGTACTCTCTTCAACCACCCTCCTTAAGTCGCCAGTAGTTTTGGGACTCTCTGTCTCTCTCCCCCCGGTACTCACAAAGTGCATGTGAGACGACCAAGGCAAGAAAAGGACTCCCGTTTGGACTTGATGAAACTCAATAAATGAAGAATTTAAGACTCTTCAAAGCCTCCCAACTAATCATCCTGATCTAGTTGGTTCTAGTTGGTGTTTGCATTAACTATCTTCCACCCACCGCCATGTCTTGTTCATACATATAACCCCTCCTCTCTCTTCAAACTCAACACGCTAACAATGTCAGTTATCCCATCAGACATGGCCAGTGAGAGAGATCTCTTATCCACTGAGATCGTCAACCGTGGGATCGAGTCCTCCGGCCCCAATGCCGGCTCGCTCACGTTCTCCGTCAGGGTCCGGAGGCGGCTGCCGGACTTTCTCCAATCGGTGAACCTTAAGTACGTCAAGTTGGGCTACCACCACCTCATCAACAATGCTATATACCTGGCCACCATACCTTTTCTGGTCGTGGTTTTCAGTGCCGAGGTTGGGAGTCTCAGTAGGGAGGAGCTGTGGAAGAAGCTCTGGTTTGATGCGCGTTATGATCTTGCAACCGTGCTTGGTTTCTTTGGGGTCTTTGTGTTCACCTTGTCTGTATACTTCATGTCACGCCCTCGCTCCATCTACCTCATTGATTTTGCTTGCTTTCGCCCTAGCGAGGATCTAAAGGTACTTTTCATTACAACAATCTGATATGTTATGTTGCTAGATAGGTAATCTGGATTGTGATCACTTCAGTAGCTTGGATTTGTTTAAAATGGTTGTTGAATTGTGTGCATGATTTATGGAAATATATATCATATTGTTTGTTTTTGGTTTCCTGTACTTGGAAAAGGGAAAGTTCCTCATCAAATAGTTGGCGATGAAGATTTATAAACAATTTTCTAGTTATATGTGGCAAATGTGTACATGGGATATTCTAAAATGGAAATGTGGAATTTTCAATTGAAACTAGGGGAAATCTCAAATAAATATACTATATAGCTGTATTTTCCCTACTTCGTTGTTATCTTCTATCTGTGACAGATTGATGGGTATAGTAGCTTATATTGGTGATATATATGTGTTTCAGGTGTCAAAGGAGCAATTCATAGAGCTAGCAAGAAAATCAGGCAAGTTTGATGAACCGAGCCTCGAATTCCAGACTCGAATTCTCAACTCATCAGGTTTAGGAGACGAGACCTACATCCCAAAGTCAGTGATCACCTCCACCGAGAACACTGCAACCATGAAAGAAGGTCGAGCCGAGGCCTCAATGGTGATGTTCAGAGCACTGGACGAGCTCTTCGAAAAGACCAAGGTCCGTCCCAAGGACGTAGGTGTTCTTGTGGTGAATTGCAGCATATTCAATCCCACACCCTCCTTGTCCGCCATGATCATAAACCACTACAAGATGAGGGGCAACATTTTGAGCTACAATCTGGGCGGCATGGGGTGCAGCGCTGGGATCATAGCCGTTGATTTGGCTAGGGACATGCTTCAGGCAAATCCCAACAACTATGCTGTGGTGGTGAGCACTGAGATGGTGGGATATAATTGGTACCCGGGCAGTGACAGGTCTATGCTCATTCCCAACTGTTTCTTCCGCATGGGTTGCTCCGCCGTGCTTCTCTCCAATCGCCGCCGTGACTACCACCGTGCCAAGTATCGCCTCGAACACATCGTTCGAACACATAAAGGCGCTGACGGCCGTAGTTTCAGGTTAGATTTCAACCACAGTTACAACACAATATGCATTTAATATGATTAATTATATCCCTTGACAATATGCATTCGGAAAGTACCAATGAATTTTACTATTGAAAATGATATATGGGTTTTCGAATGTTTCACTATATATTCTAACTTAATCATACAGATTTGTTTAGGTGGCCATAAATCTAATCAAGTTCTTTCAAAACATTCGGTAGGAAACCACCAAGATTATGGCGGGGTGGTCGAGCCTCCAGGTGTGGAACCCCCACACTCGGATTCGAATCCCCTCTCCTACACCTTGTGGTCAGCTTGTGGTGGAATTTTCCCCATAGACGTGTAGTGGATTAGTCTGGCTTCGGCTGGGATACCCCGCATGGGTATGTGTGTCACTAACTTATTAATGCTGAACTCCCCAATAAAAAAAAAACATTCAGTAGGATATGATGATGTTTTCTACTTTCTAGTACCTGATGATGGAACTTATATAATCGCAGTCATAGACCCTTTTATAGGACCAACCCTATTAAGTACGAGAAGTTTCCCTTTTTGTGTAGGGGGGCTTAATTAAAAATTAGGGAACCAAAAACAAAATTCTGAAATATGAATCCAATTATTTTCTCTTACGTGATGCGATTTATTAGATTAGTGAATCTTGGACCTAACTGTAAGTTTAAATTTATACAGGTGTGTGTACCAAGAAGAAGATGGGCAAAGACTCAAGGGGCTAAAGATCAGCAAAGAGCTAGTGGAAATTGGTGGTGACGCACTGAAAACCAACATCACCACTCTCGGACCTCTAGTCCTGCCCTTCTCAGAGCAGCTCCTCTTTTTCGCTACATTGGTCTCGAGGCACTTGTTCAACAACGGAGGTTCACAGCCCTCTTTATCGTCAGGCAAGAGACCCTACATTCCCGATTTCAAGCTGGCATTTGAGTGCTTCTGCGTGCACTCCGCGAGCAAGACTGTGCTGGATGAGCTGCAGAGAAACCTCGAGCTCAGCGACGAGAACATGGAGGCATCGAGGATGACACTGCACCGATTTGGTAACACTTCGAGCAGTAGCATATGGTATGAGCTGGCTTACATGGAAGCAAAAGAGAAAGTGAAGAGAGGAGACCGAGTTTGGCAGTTGGCGTTCGGGTCTGGATTCAAGTGCAACAGCATTGTTTGGCGGTCCATGCGCAGGGTTAGGAAGCCTTCAAGGAATCCATGGCTTGACTGCATTGAAAGATACCCAGTCATGAATTGAAATTGAGCTCTAGCTAAGCTAGGGTTATGAAGATTACTGAAGATGAAGAGGCCTAGTTAATATGGTTGATTAATGTGGATGATACGTACTGATGACTAAAAACTCATTCAGTTTTCTTTTTATTCTCTTTAATAGTATTCTCCGTAATTCTCTTTGAACTTAAGACATCGATAAGTCCGCATAAAAAGGGCTTTCTTCAATGCGGGATCAGATAGGAATGTGAAACAGCAGCGGAGTGGTGGTTGCCTTACATCCAGCATTAGAAATATAGGTAAATCAATTGTTTTCAAAGTATTTGAATTAGGCCGGGGCTTTGTACGTTTGTTTTAATGTTATTTGCACTTCTGAAGGGAGGTGTCAATAGTATTCTAGCTTGAATGGAAACCTTCAACGATTGCAATAATACTTGTGATGTTTACCTTCTAATAGTGTGCTACTTATTGTAAGGAGAGGCTGATGCTTTGAATTCAAAACAAAAGCAAGAGCGAGCTAGCTAGCTAGTTTGGTCGACATCACATCCCGCAATATTGATGAATTCTTGCACATATAGATCGATGTTGTAAAGTAAAATTATACGAATTCAAAGTAACTATTTCGAATCATCGTCTCATCTCACATTATTGCATTAGGGTTTTGAAAAGTAACTGTTTATGAATAATAAGGGCTTGAAAAGTAACTAGTTTGAATCGTTATCTTACATTCATGTGGCATTAGAGAATTCTTATGCATATAGATGTTGTAAGATGTTGTAAATTACGTAACTACTTACTATATGAATTAAAGTACGTAATAAGTTAGCACTCCGACCACATAATGCTAGCTAAAATATTGCAATAATACTTACGGCACACAAACCCTGAATTATTGCAATAATTTTTTTGATGTGTTTATTGCCACCCTACGAATAAATACCCCACAAGTTTTTGATTTATTAAAATACTAAGACATCATAATATAAAATTATAATAAAAGATAATATCTTATTAAAAATTATAATTTTTTTATTACTCTTACAAAATACGCATTTAAACTTTACTCTTAAACAACTAAGAGAGACGTAAAAGAAACCAAATAGAAAAAGAATTTGAGTCAAACCCTACATTAAAAAATGATATTTTAGGTACTGTAAATGAGCGAATAAAGTAATTATGAATTTAAAAAATATGTATAGGGTGTGAAGATAATGTAGGATAAACAAAATAATTACTAATTAGTAAGATACTAGGATGACAATAGCCACAACCTACGTTCTCCTCATCATGTCATACCTTATTTACATGTTGATGCTTTCATTGCAAATAAAAGCATGACATAGCTAGCTTGCTAGGTCGACACTGTTGTACAAATCCTATACAACAGGGAAATCATAAAAGCCAGATGTAGCTGATAATGATAGCATCAAGTAGCTACTAATTAATTAACTTTTATGTGTATTCAGCTGTCAGCACCACGTACATATGGTAGTTGATGCTTTAATTTCGACTTGATTAGGGTAGGCAACAAATTAAACGTGATAGCTGATCCAACGCAAAGATCCAAAGCCTGGATACTCTGATCTTTTCTGATCGAACCGTTTTAATTTTGGCACAAAAACACTGTGCCTCTCGTTTGTATGACCATAAAATTAGGTCACGCAATTTTGTTTGCCACCTCTTTCTTGTTAGTTTCCCACATACTAACAAAATTCATAGACCATGCCAAAAGCATGACCTTAATCTTCAGTAGCTGAAGCCCCCCGTATATATCTTGTACAGTATAAAATGATCTTCCTGGCATGGTCTACCCTAAATCATCAATTATTCCCATCTGATTACTAAACCTAAAGCTTAAATTAAACAGTAAGTTACAACCATGGCAACTAAGAATATGATCATGTTCTTGGTTCTAGTTATTAGCACCATCTTAGCACTTGGTGTAGTAAGCGCACAACAAGACACCAATAGCATGAGATTGGCAGCTCGTGACGCCATAACCCTGGCCGTCAGCGAGATTAGCAACACTCAAACGTTCATCAACGCTATCCCAAGGCTCAAGACGGTCGAGACGGCAATGCCTAATGAAGCGGCACTTGGTAGTTGCGTGGTGGGTTTGATAGACAGCTTGAGCAATGCGCATAGTGTGCTTCAGAGGATGCGACATCTTAACAAGGCAACGGTACCCTTCATTGATTCAGATGTCGATGCCTTGAAGAGCGCGGTGGTGAGTCGCATTGCGAGCTTCAACAACGTGTGCCAAGTCGGGCTGAAGGATGTCGATAAGACCATCGTGCTGATGCTGAATAGGAAACTAGAGGACATTATGATGCTGTCTAATAATGTGATTAATCATGTCTCTGAAATCAAACGTACCGAGCAACTGATCAAGAATTCAGGATAGATATGATGAATGTACGTAAGTGATAAGTGCCTGAGGCCGAAGGCACATGTTTGTTCAATAAAATGCCTCTGAAGTGGATCGAAAGTGACTCTGAAGTTTGGTGTTGAACTATTATCAGCATTTAAAGTTTTAAACGTTGGTTGAGAATTTTAATCGCACGTACATGCATTTCAATTATTAATTAATTAGACCTTGACCGCTAATTAACATAATCGCGAGAAGAAAAATGTTTAGGCTTTTCTCCCAATATGGTATTAATCTAGAATTGGTGATCGAGCATCTCCCCTTTTCGCTTTGAACTATCAAGTTTTCAATTTTACTTCTCTTTTAAATCAGAAATTAATCAGCCTAAAATTTAAATATATGGACAGTACGTCTAGACTAATATATAGGTAGCTAGTTACTAAAGAGTTGAGTAGTGGCAAACACTTTTCTATATCAACATAAAAGGGAGGGAGCCCTTCTAATGAGGACTAGTTGATGACTTTTCTGTTAGACCACTTTTCGATCACATTTAAGCAAATCAACAATTGGATGTTAGATATTTATGTGTAGATCATTTATGCAATTTCAACCAAATTGAAAATCTGTTAAGACATTCATAACCATGACATATCAGTTATGGATATACATGAACTATTCATGTTTGACTGATTCGGTTTATCATTGATTTGATTTAGTTCGGTACTTTAATAATTAGCAATTTGAAATAAAATATTCATAAGTGATCTATTCATGCATACATAAAGATTTAATGATTAATTCACCATAATGTAATTGAAAAGTGGGATTTCCAAAACTATTGATTAGAAAGTCCTCAACTATGCCTTATTTTAGTGGTCCTTATTAGAAGGACTCTCATAAAAAGGATGATCACATAAAGTGCAGTACGTGACAACTTCATTGCTTATTTAATTTACATTTAGAAAGATCATACGAAAACATATATATATAAACTGTAAGTCCCGTTCCCCTGGTCAGTTACTGACCAAGGATTGTTTGCTCAACTACTATCCGATTTCAATCGAACGGTTGACAGATCTCATCTCTGAAAAATCTAGATACGTGTCAACCGTCTGATTTCAATCGGACGGTAGTTGAGCAAATAATCCCTGGTTAGGGGAACATCTCTGTATAAATTGTACAAGATTCTCGTGTGAGTCTAAGTATACAAACATTGTTCTTTTTTTCTTTTCTTTTTGGAGAATAGATTTAATTCAAACATTAAACTTCGTCAAACATTTTAAATGAAAAATAATTGAGTAATACCACTAAATTAATAGTATTTTTCTTTTTCTTTTTTAACTAGTAAATTAATAGTTAGTTAGTATGAAAGATTTATGAATGTGTTTTATTGTAATGTTTATACTAATGGATTCAAATAATACCGGAAAATTAAAATAAATGAATGAAAGGAACATGCATCTTGTAATTATCTGTAATACGAGCTTCTATAATCTTACGATGAACGTAAAGGTTATAGCTAGGATTTATAACACCTATCGGGCCAGGGCTTCAATATGTAGAGGTTATAGCTCGCTAATAATAAATAGCGGCTGAGTCACAGCCACATGATCGAGATCAAGTAAAGCATAAGAGATGGAGGAACTAAATGGTTGACTGATTAAGACATGCATGGTTTTAATTAGGCTGTTAATTAGAGATAGTTTTGCTGACATGGCAGTTTGTTTAGATGTCTTGCTAGCTAGTATTCCCATTGAACATTGTATGACGAAGCATCTGATCTAAGCTAGCTTAACCTTGTTATCAATTCAAATACGAAATATTACACTTCAAGAACCAATAAACGTTAACAAATGAGTTATTTGGCTTCGTTAACAAACGTATTGACTACTCATTATCAAGTCCATACAGCCATCATGCTCGTGCAACAGTGCATGGCAAAACAGTTTTTTATACCTGAATAAGGAATAAGAAAATTCAGTGGATATTTAGTTTTATTGATACATCGCTTCGGATTGGTGATTGAGACAAGTTGTCGAATTTAATTAGATGATCAAAATTTCAAGACATGTATTTGTTGTATTTCTAGTTGTAAAACTATACTTGAATGTGAAATTGTTTACATAGTAAATTTTATTTATCATGTTCTTTTTGGTTGAATTATTATGTGCAATTTTACTTGTTTATGAATAAGATCCAGGCTAAGTCCTTTTCTTTTTCTGATTGATTAATACATGTTGTGTTTGACCAGTAAATAATTGTCAAGACATGCATCCCCTGGGCCTCTGGGGAACGTTGTGTTTCATGCACATTCTTGACCTTGAATCTGGAAAATATGCAAACAAAGACTAAAAGCTAAGCTAGATCCCTCGTTTTGAAAATAAACAGAGAAAAACTATGGACTTTCGAAATGTATATTTGGCAAGTGGTCAAGATTAAACAAGCTATTTTCGTGGACTTCAGTATAGTATAATTTCTCAACAATTACCCAGTCAACTGACTCGTAAGGGCCATAAACTATACCCGAGAACTTCCAAGTATTTTCAAGTCAAATACTTGTTTAGGTTTGATTTTTTTCTTCAGAGAGATAAAAGAAAAAGAATTGAAAAACTAAACTTTTCCATCAAGCCATGTACTGAAGAAAATTGAAGTTCTTGACCACACAGTCCTGCGCTTGTGGACAGTTACGTTAATTAACTAATATAATTTTCTCTTTGAAAATTCAAGAAAAGGCCGCTTTAATTAGTTTATGGTATTGTCGATTCTCTATGAAAATTACTCATGAATTGCTCTAATATTGTTAATTAGTTTGTTGGTATGTTCTACAAATTGTCAAAATTAACAAAATCAGACTTCCATTCAATAACCATTAAAAATTTACCCAAGACATGGACATATGCCTTCTCTAAATCCACATTTGCCGAAAATCAAGACCATGAAATTTGTGCCAATATGCTAGTGTAATTAGAGAAGTCTACTAATTGTAGGTAAAGGTTTCATCACGTTGAGTTCATGGTCATATTGATGCCATACCAGCAAATTAACGATGGATCAATTATTAAAGTGCATAGAGTTATAAACTTCTTAGAAGCTTCATTTCCTATTATAAATAAATGTGATATGCTTAGTTGAATTAGAATCTTTAGAGAAGAAATTATGGACTTTGAAGTTCATAGGGAAAGAGAAATTTCTTCTTCTTTTTGCCTCAACGAAAAATCCAGATTGCCTCAACGAAAAAACAAAGGCAACCGGACAAACAGAGCAAATTAGATAATTAGAATTATTATTGAACTAAATCAGATTAGATAGTTTAAAGCACTGTAAGGGAAGGCAACGTGCTACAGACCGCGTTGTATATTGGCATCTAGTCTTCGCCGCGGCAAAATCATACTCGCTTCTTCTACTACTACTCAATCTCAGAGAACGAGTACTTCGGTTTAAACTAGTTTAGTCCTACGAATAATATGACATTATACAAATTAATTAGTACTGATCAAACGCAGCGCGTATAGTTAGTAGTATAACATGCAGCCATGATTAGGACACATAAACCCTTCTCATTTTAATTAGTGCATGCATTAGGACACATATATGCTCGATCACTGTGCTGAGTGGAACTACCTCACAATTTTAATTGAATTTAGTGGACTCGAAGATCCCAAAGTATATATACGTACATGTGCATTGACCTTAATTTGGTTAATTCATCAATCACTAAACACCAACACATGCACGGTCAAGTGCAACTAATAGTAATTTTCATGGGAACGCGATCCAATTCAAACCAGTCTTGGACGTCTTGTCTCTAACTAATCCACATATAACTATTAGCTAGCTTCATGTCTCCCAGTTTGTCAATGAATAATTTTTCTCTTGAAAGAAAAATGAATGGTACAAGAGGTAGGGTCTAACATGTTTTCTGATTGGTCATGAGCTACGTAAGTATAAGTACTATAACGTGGGATATAATATGTCTAAGGTGAATATGATCAAATCTTAACTCAACTATGAGGATTCTTGGGTTCAAATTCTTGTTAAAAAAAAAAAAACAAAAAATATGAAGGACCAACTTTCATCTCTATATACATGTTTGAACCAATTTCACTTTCAGCATATCCAATTAATTGTAAAAGTCTCTTTTTTATATTATTTATTATTATCATATAAGTGATCAAAAGTGAATATTTGAAATGAAAATTTTAAATGCGGTAATAGGTAAATGTTGTTAACCGCTAAAACTACAGTCTTTACCTTCAAACTTTGAAATACAAGTCAGTCACATACTCTAGTGGAATGGTGATTATTGCCTAGTTTTAATACTGGAAAACCATTAGTGCCTAGTTTTAATACTGGAAAACCAAACTGTATAATTAACAATTAACGTGTCATCAATAGTCAAGATTAACTAGTTAGAAGGATGAACAAGCCGATCGATTGCAGAGATTGAAACTGCAAAGACAAAAGTGAAAAAGATTAATTATAAGGAGCAAAATTAAAATTCTCCATATGCATTGTGGTAGAGTTTCAAATGCACAAAAATGTGAACTATAGGAGAGAAAAAGTACCACTAAACATAGACTATATAGTAACTTGAAAACAAAGGTAGAATGAAACAGACATTAGATTTTATCAACTAGGTTAGGAAGATACTTAAAATAATATAGATTGCAAATGGACTAGCACTGAATCTATTCACCAAGTCACCAACAACATTTTATAATATAATACCATTTTTTGTAGTATACAACTAAGGTTAGTTGAAGAAAATGTCAATACTTCTATCCTATAAATACCATAAAGCTCCTCGTTACTCCAACACATGCAAAAGCTCATTACAAGCACATAGCTTTTGCCGCCATACCCAGCTTAGTATTCTCCAACCCTTTCTAGCTAGCCTTTTGTTATTCACCAAAAACATGGCTGCGCAACATCTTAACCAAACCCACCTTCACTCAGTCTCCAAAATAGGCATCATAGGAGCTGGTATTAGTGGAATCGCAGCCGCTAAACAGCTTTCGGGTCACAGTCCAGTGGTCTTTGAGGCCACTGACTCGATCGGGGGAGTTTGGAAACACTGCTCTTACAATTCCACCAAACTCCAAACCCCTCGTTGTGACTTTGAGTTCTCCGACTACCCTTGGTCTGAGAGAGACAATGCAAACTTCCCTTCTCATGTTGAGGTCTTGGATTACTTGCATGGCTATGCCACACACTTTGACCTCTTGAAACTTGTCAAGTTCGGTTCAAGGGTTGTGGAAATACGCTATGTAGGTGATGATAGTACCAGTACCCAATCATCTGAAAATTCGAAATCCGGGGGGTATGGGAATCTTTTGGCCGGCCACGCAGTTTGGGAGGTCGGAGTTCAAAGTTCCAACCACCCAGAAAGTACCATCGAGGTTGTATTCTGAAACGGTTTTAAGTTGCACCAGTTTTTTCATCATTTTCTTGCATGCTGCTTGCGTTTTATGCTAAATTTTGCATAATTGATCGATCTTCATGATCTTCTAATAATTGGGAAACCTATTAAACACAGAGCACAACACTATTTATACCATATTAACTTATCATATCTCCTTGGGATTCGTTTATATTAAGACATATAATTAGCAATATGATAGATATCATGTAACTTGGGTAATACTCATGCTTGATCTCTGTGTTAATTTCTGTTGAATTTTGATTTTGTCCATGAATGTAATTCATAAAAATGGTAATTAACCCTTATACAAAAGTGATCGAATACTAATTAAAGTTTATATATACTTTTGGAGCAAGCAGTGGTATGGATTCGAGTTTATTGTAGTGTGCATCGGGAAATATGGAGACATACCGAGAATACCAAGCTTCCCTCGCAACAAAGGTCAAGAAGTGTTTAAAGGAAAAGTCATGCACTCCATGGACTACTCTAAGCTAGACCAAGAAGCTGCGCGTGAGCTCGTCAAGGGCAAGAAGGTTGCAGTCATGGGCTACAAGAAGTCCGCCATCGATCTGGCACTCGAGTGTGCAGAGGCTAACCAAGGTACATATCAGAACGATATATATGTCAAGTTAATATTTTAATTATTTTAAATCACTCGTAAAACTGACATAAAATGATAGTCTGGAAGAGAGAATAGAACCATATTCATGATATCGAATCTATTAGTTGTAACGACTAGGGGGTCAGGATGGTCAAAATGGTGGAACTGTCAGTATGAAAGTGACAAAAGCAACATATTAAACTCAGTTGACCACACGCTTTGATCTAGTATTATTGTAGCGTTATCAGTTATAATCATGCCACGCAACAACCTAAATTAGCCTAAAATAGCATCAAATGTATGACACCATGTGACAGTTTAGCCTAAAAGATAATTAACACATAATTAGGTGGATTCAAATCTTGTGTTCGAAGTAACATTTTCTGGTGTGCTTGGTTTTAAACTTTTTTTTTTTTGATGACATTGGTTTTAAACTTTTTGTGTTGGTGGATTTTATAGGACCAGATGGGCAACCATGCACGATGGTGGTAAGGACTTTGCATTGGACTGTTCCATCATATTGGATTTGGGGACTTCCGTTTTTCCTGTTTTATTCAACAAGGTCTTCTCAATTCCTTCATGAAAGACCAAACCAGAGCTTCCTTAAAGCCCTCTTCTGCCTTTTTTCATCCCCAGTGGTAAATTCATGGTTTCCCTTACATTAATGATTAATGTATCTCAAACTTACGGTAAATTCATTAGATTGAAAAGTAACAAAACTCGATGTAACTAATTTGGTACTTGTTCATTAAACAGAGGAAGGCGGTTTCCAAGTTCATAGAGTCATACTTGCTGTGGAAGCTTCCTCTAGTGAAGTACGGCCTAAAACCTGAGCACCCATTTTTGGAGGACTATGCTTCTTGCCAGATGGCTATTTTGCCTAAGAACTTTTTCCCTGAGGCAGACAAGGGTAACATACGGTTTAAAAGGGCATCAAAGTGGTGGTTTTGGAATGGTGGAATTGAATTTGAAGACACCACCAGACTGGAGGCTGATGTTGTTCTTCTTGCTACTGGTTATGAGGGAAAGAAGAAGCTCCAGTCTGTATTGCCTGAGCCTTTCCGCAGCCTCATGCTTGACTCTTCTGGCACTATGCCCTTATACAGGTACCCAACAAAACTAACATCGATTTCAGGTTGATATGTTATGTTGTTCGATTGTTGACTATTGAAGTCAAAATTATACCCCTAGAACATAAACATCTTGACTAGTAAAATTACAAGTAGTTGTGTACGTATATTGATTCCCATTATTGATTTTTTGAATAATTGCTTAATTGCAGGGGTACAATCCATCCATTGATTCCCAACATGGCATTTGTGGGTTTCATAGAGAGTGTTTCGAATCTGCACACAGCAGAGTTGAGATGCAAATGGCTATCAAGAGTTGTTGACAAGGAGTTCAAGCTTCCGACTGTGAAAGAAATGCTTGATCAGATAAGCAGAGAGACGGAAGTGATGAAGAGGACGACGAGATTTTACAAGAGACACTGCATTTCCACTTTCAGCATCAACCACAGTGATGAGATTTGTGAAGAAATGGGATGGAAGTCTTGGAGGAAGAGCAACTGGTTTTCAGAGGCTTTTAGCCCTTATAACAGCCGAGACTATAATGAAGAGAGAGGAATAAATTTTCTTGCACCCCAAAATTAACATATAGATGCTATAGATACTGATCTATCATCTATGCATCCCAAAATTAACATATCATCTATGCATCTATCACCTATGTTTAAAAGGCATTAGGCTCTTAAGCGCCCTAGATATGCATTTATTTTCCTATGATTATATTGTTCATGAGCTGTTTGATCAATAAAAGAGTGAAAGTATGGTTTATGCAGTTGGTTTCTTTTCTTTCTTTTTATCCCTGCTGTGTTTTGTTTTTTGATCAATTTATCCCTGCTGTGTTTAAGAAGCTGTCTTTTGTTGTTGCAAATGTCAAACAAGGAATGACTGATCTTTTGGGATGACCTTTCTGGCTGCTTGGATACACCTAATTTGATGCACAAGACAGAACTGGACATGTAAATTTTGCCCTTTTGTGATCATGTAAGGTCAGAACTCAGAACAATCTCTGCTTAAAGGATAGAAATACCATCCTCTTTTTTTTTTTCCTTGACTGAAGGATAGAAACACCACTTGAAAAGCCAATTGTTTCTGATTTCATTTTTTTTTTTGAATAAAGTTTCCTGATTTCATTATTTAGAAAGAAAAAGAAAAAAAAAAAACTGCTTCTCTTTGTTCTAATTTATATGTAGTTGGCAGTAACAGGTATGGAAATCAAATGTACAGGAAGAAGCACAGCCCTGAAACTTAAAAGATTGAGATTTACATAACTCCATCAAATATTCAATATATTATAATATCAAGCTGCGAAAGGACAAAAAGCAGACACTCTCCTCTCCTCTTCCTTCATTATTTCCTCTATGGTCTTGGCTCTTGCCTACTTTAATATATATTGCAAAGCCTTTATTGTATCCTCAACATGAAAGGAAACTAGAAGGAAAGAATTTAAAGTATTCAAAGAATTAAAAAAAAAATAAAGGCCAAAGATTTGATTAACTAAAAAACATCAATCCTTGTCATTCTCAAGCTAGCCATTCACCATCAAAACCTTCAAATTCTCCAATGTCCATGCTGTTTTTCACAAAAATCACAAGGTGAAAACAAAGCAAGAAATGAGTTAGCAAACATATCAAATGCCTTAATTAATTCAAAGACATGCAACAAAATAAATTTCCTTCTACAAAGGCTAAAGCCTAAAGCAGAGAAAAAGAACAGAGAATTAACAGTTGGGGAAAAAAAAAACTCCTGTGAGTTGGTCAAGTACTCAGACTAAGGCAGCCTTTATAGAAATGCCATAATATGTGACTTGGGCATGTAGACCTACAATTTTTTGTTTATCAACTTCAACAATTTTCATCTTTGGGCCTTGGGACTCAAACTTGAGGCACTAAATGCCACTCAGCCTCTTCTCCTCATCATATTAAACTCAAAGAGCTCTCAGCTGTATTGATGAAGCTGATCAAAGAAAAAAAACCAAGAAACAGAGAAGCTGATCAAGCTGGTAACAGTTTCTCATGGCCTTCCACCTATTTTAATGGCTAGCTAATGGGTCCAAGTATCATCACACTAATGACAACATAAAACTACGGCAACTGGTGAGATTCAAATATACAATTACTAAGTTGAGGAAAAAGACAAAACGAAACAGATTCTAATGACGCAATTACTAAAAATATTTCCACTTTATAGAAACAAGAGACTGAAGCCTTACGCTACAAAGAAAGCCATGGAACAAGAGCCGTTTTTCCTGAAATTTGTTTGGTTTCTTACCAAGGCAAGGCAGGATCTTGAAAATAATCTGCTGAGTAGTAATCATTCAAATGTTGTTGAAAACTGCCCTCATTTGCATTCAGCCAGGCTGGAAACTCCAGGACTTCATCAAATGGAAGGTGGTATCCATCATCGTCTTCAGCCTTTAAGAACTTGAACCACCATGCTGAAGTTACCAAATTCATGGTGTCATTCCATTCCATCTGATGCTGCTCTCCGATTGATCTGATCTCCGCCATCTCCTCATCATCCATTGCTGCATGCAAGCCATCTCCACCGCTAGTAGCGATGCCAGAGTCGTCAACATCAGCTACAGCAGGGGCCTCCATTTCCATGTGTGATATTGCGGCTGATGAACCAGGAAGTTCATGATCAGTGGCAATAGAAAGACTTGGGGAAGAAGATGATGATGGAGATGAGGCCGAGGCTGAGAATGAGACTGAGCCTGAGGTTGAGTAAAACGGGGGACTGTTGCTGTTGTGGTAAAGGGTAGTGTTTATATTGTTGAAATCTTGAAAGTTGAGGTTCAGGCCGAGGGTCTGGCTTGGAAGAGCTGTGAAATCGAAGTTTTCATAAACAGGTGGAGGGGGAATTCTGGAAGTAGAACTCCAGGAAAATTGATTAGGAGCAGAGGGATATTGATGAGAAAAATTGGATGAGTAAGGCAGGGTTTCAAGATAATTGATTGAATTTGATGGGTAAATTCTAGGATTTCTCCTAGATTTAATCCTTCCTTCTGGCTGAGAGCATGGGTGGGGTTGAGGCAGCAATTGTTGCGATTGTGGCTGTTGTTCTTGTTCTTGATGTTGTTGCTGTTGTTCACTGGCTTGTTTCATAGCCGCTCTATGAAACTTTAGAGCAGTGACAATCTCCCTCCTAGCCTCAGCCATGTTTAAGAGCCTTTCTTGGTAAGGTCTACTGGTGTGGAGTCTCCTCCTTACTTGTTTTTTGTGCTGTTGAGGTTGTTGGGGTTGCTGTGTATTTTGGGTTTCACTAAATCCTTCCCTGAATTTGGTGCCACAGTCCAGGAGGTCTTTAGGGTTCATGGTGTCTTTGGTTCTTGAAGAGGTGAGTTGTTTCACTAGGCTACGGATATAAGCACCAGATAGATGATGAGGTTCCTCTTTGAGCTTACTAAGGTCATCTATTTCCATTAATTGATCAGTCTCTTGCTTTGAGGAACGACTCTGCCTCATATCTCTCTCAGTTTAGCTGTGAATGGAAGGAAGAAAGGGTGGGTAGGTTGGGAGGAGAATCATGGGTTTTTTCCTATATTCTGAAGAACAAAGTACACTATGCAGCAGATAAGCACAGGTTGATCTGAAGAAATCCGGAGGCCCTCGTGGATGTTATAAATAGCTGGGGACAGTCTAGCGTTTTTAAATTTCTTTGGATTTTCCCTGATTTGGCAAACCTCATTTGTTACTGTTTTATTACCTGCTTTAAATGGGCAGTTAGGAAGTTTGGCCTTAATAAACACTAGGAGATGTATGTTGGCCACATTTTGATTAATAGAGTTTTTGCGGGAGACTTTTGACAGTCCAAGGTCTAATGTTAATAAAGTGTTCATAAATGACTATGAAATATTATTGTGCAGCAAGTAACTTATGAATCTCGGCTTAAATGATAGACTTATGAAAGTAGAGATTTCAGGTTCAAATCATCATCTCAACAAAGAAAATGACGAACTAGGCACATCAAGTCACCATATACTTATAAAAAAAGAATGGCATCAATATGTAGAAAAATCATTCTGTAAAAGGAAACTCAGAAACTATAGCAATGCTGTTAAGACTCTTAAGCATGTACACTCTCACTAAACCAGTAGTCCAGTACTAAACTACAGTCAACTGAAGCCTAACAGAACAAATTCTAGTGTGAACTGTTGCCATATAACTTTCAACCATATCTTGTGCAGAAGCTTTGCCGTGTACAATTAGGACATTATTCTACATTGACTACTCAATGAAAATATTTATTTTCCTCAAAAATATTTTTATGAGTGATCATAAAAATGATAACAGATGGAGTAGATTTGGCATGCATGCAATATCATGACTTAAATTCACCAAATATTCAAGCCACAGCCCATAGAAACCTCCCCAACAACGTGTTCCAATAAATATGTACAACACAAAAATAAGAACTGCCCTCTCCATTTCTAGAGCAAATACCAAACAAACTGAGGAAATGGAAAGAAAAACACAAATTTCAGCAATAGCAGTTATTTTCCTTGATATAAGTTTGTGTATCCTATGATCCTAGGTATTACTGGATGATCTTTGGGACTGTAAGTATCTGGTTTACAGGTTACTCAAGACAGAGAGGACGTTTTAGGCATAAAAGAACTGACGGGCAGTCTAGTGTTGTCTATGAGTAAAACGGGGACCAGGCTCTGGAAGCGTCAGCAAAAGCCTACAATAGACTGATAGAAGAATCTCCATTACTGTTGTAACTTCTATTATAATTTCTTTTATAGTGAGAAAAAGGAAACCATCCAAATTTTCTGTTTTATACAAGTTGTTCAACATGATTTGAGTCTGTTCATGAGACACAGAACTTGGACCTATTTGCAAAGGCATTTCCACACCATATTACAGGACAGAAATGCTCCATACTTTCCTCCCTAACCCTTTCCTGAAATTATTAGCTCTTCTTTGTTACTGCCTTTTCTAAATCAACTTTTCACTGCCATATTCTTTATTGTAATGGTGACAGAGGCATGGCTTCTGTGCCTCAACAGCAGAGTTTAAAGGCCTCACTAACAGTTAAAATCAACTACTCAAGTCTAGAGAAAATGATTTTCTTCTGCTAATCATGCTATACATCTCAGGATTAATAAAAGTGAGCAAATTTTTTTTTTTTGGGTAGATTGGTAGCAATTTTTTAAGCATTAGAATTTATAACTGTCAAATATCCCCAAAGAGGAGGGAGATCATCTATAATTCTATATCTGTTCAAATAGTTCCACGTCCTATTTGACTCTGTCAGAAATGTCTGCATAGACTTTTATGCAGAATGCTATGCAAGTATGTAACAATGTAAGCAGAGGATTGGTACAGAAAGTTATATCCAAGTGTGAAAAGTGAAAACCAACAGCTGCAATCCAGACCATTGTCTCTTTAGTGATTGCATAAATTAGAACATCAAACTACAAGTATTCATAATCTCACAAAATCAAATTATTGCCTAGGCAAGCTGTCACTAACCCCCTCATTTATATGGATATTTCAGTTCTCAGAAAAAACTGAAATCCAAGTGGATCAAACATATATGTGATAGTCTTTTAAGTAGAGACATTTCTAATTTTCCATGTACGGGTAGAAAAAAGTTAATCGCAACAGCATTATCTCTTTCACTTTTATTTGCTTTCTTATTTTAAGTATGCAAGAAAACACTAGAAATAGTTTCCAAGTTCACGAAAAGAAATGGTGACCATTAACTATAACATCATCATATGAAGTCTACGTAATACTTAAGCAAGAAAATCCAATGCCATGAGCCCTCTTGGTTTCCATTAAACTCAAAATCTATTCTTATATATAACTAGATTTCTCAGAAGTCGAAGCCTTACTCATTTGCATTTGCCTTAGAGAGAAATTTTAGGGATTGAAAATAGCTCCCAATGTGATCCTTAGTTCTAACGTATGCACTCTCTGACCTCCTCATACAATTGGAGAGTTCAGTTCTCAGAAAAAACATGAAAACCAAGTGGATACAACGTATTAGACAAGATGCTGACGTGTCTTGCCGTCCGACAGTCTAAAACATCTAACAAACATATAGCAGAATGGGGATGAGAGTGAAAAAAATATGACAAGCTACGCAGGCACTCACGTCACTGAGTTGAGAAAGTAGCCATTTGGTTACCATTTTCCTAAAGAAGGGGCAACTCCTTAACTCAGTATTGGAACAAGTAAAACCTCCAAATGAGTTGAGTTGAATAACAAGACCTCAACTTTCACACACTAGCCCTCTAGAAACGCAACAGGAGCTAGCTATTCATATAAACTAACCTAATTTGGACAAACATTTCATCAAATGATTACCAAAGTTATAGTCTTTAGAAGTTTAACATTGATGTTTTATATAGCACAACTGAAAAATACCCAAGTCAAGCAATGCCATTTCTTATTCCAATAAACTGGGAAGGTTTTAAGACGCCTAATAAATCACACAATGCAAACCAAGCAGAAAACTTGAGGCAAAGTTTGAATCTTTAAATGGGAAAAATGGGATAACCATAACCATGTTGAATAAAATAAATAATAAACAAATTGCAATGATAAGAGAGCGTATGAGAGAGAGAGAGAGAGAGAGAGAGAGAGAGAGAGACTGGCCTTTTTTTTCTGCGGTGTGTCTGTGGATAACATCAAAAAAGCTTAGATGGATGGATGAGTTTTTGTTTGTGATAAAAACCAAAGCGAAGCAGCCAGCTTCCACCAATGGGGTTGCTTAGCAGCAACATATTGCAGCAAGTGCCTTCCTTGAATATGAAGATAAAATATATGATAAACCCAAAAACAAACAGATGGGTTTTGACGAATCACATATCACCCGCCAAAATCCAACCGCCCCTTCCCACGCCTTCTTTCTCTCTCAGATCTCTTTCTATTGGATTCTATTCACACTCACCGCTCTGTGAAAAAATTAAACGCCTTTTTATTACTTTTTGGTTTTTGGGGTCTCACTAAAGAAGAAAAGGAGAGTCACTCGGCGCCCACTGGGCTTTGTGCCTCTGAGAGTCACTGCTTACAGGCGGACCCTGCAGCTCGTGCCCTCCTGCCCCTTTCTCTGGGGTTATTAGCCTTTAAAGCAAGCAATAATGACTGTGTCATTACCCCCGAAATCTGAATTAGGCAGAGGACGCACGGTGACACTGTACATGGGAAATAGTCAAAGGAAGACTCCACGGTCATGTTAAGAGTTCATTTGATTCGCGGATTTCAGAGTTTGGGGCCTTTTGTTTTTTTTTTAAGGATTATCGAGATCACACGGCTTTTAAAACGCTTTCTAAACCCATAGATTAATCCGTATTAGGAGATTATATGGGAACACTTCTTCTCTCTTCGTCACGAAAAATATATTAAGATTTAACTCTAATTAACATCGGGCGGATTCAAACACAAGTGTGAGATTTTCACACCTAGAGGCTCTTATCAACTCGACCACATGTGATGGTTAAAGGGGTTTAAAACTCATCCTAGCAAATTTGAGAGTCTATTTTATTTAGTGTTGAAAAGAATTGAGATTGATAAAATGAAAGGGTAAAATCCTCATATGGTACCCGAATTATCACGAAATGCACTTTTTTGTATCTATAAATTTTCAGGGAGTCTCGTGGTACATGTATTATATCTCTGTTAGCCCTTATAGTACATCCATCCATTATTCCGTTAAAAATGCCTACGTTGGTCATGTGAGTAAAATAGCAAGGGTAAAATAGTCTTTTCATTCATATTTAGAATTATAAAATTTAATATATTGAATATCTATAATTAAAAAACTTTTTGAGACATAAAAAAAAAAAGAATAATACCCAATTTAGTCTTCACTGTTATCAGGATACTTGGGTCAATTAATTTAAGTATTTTTATTTTTGTTTAGTTTTTTTTATTTTATGAAAATTTAATATATATATTAATTTAGAGATAACTTTTTCTCAAACAATTAATAAGATTAATCAATAGAGATGGTAAGTAAATTTAGATATTCACTAAATTCAATTATAGGTCTTTCTTTTAATCTAGTCTAATTTGTTTTAATTTAGTTTAATAAAAAATTTGTAAAATAAATATGAAAAATATGTGTTTTTACTATTTTACCCATACTTTAACTGAATAATTGGCGGAAGTACTAAAATGGCTAACGGGGAGATAATACAGGTACTATTAGACTCCCTAAAAATTTGTAGGTATCAAAAGGTGCATTTCGTGATAGTTCAGATGTACCATATAAAGATTTTACCCAAAATGAAACTTGCATAAAACACAACAAAATATTTAAACTACCTGATTATCAATATTGTTCACATGGTAGGTAACTGATGAAAAAATTATGTTCAATCAATGTTAGATGTAAATTCACCGGTGAAAAATATGACCACTCAACTTTCTATCATTAAATTTACATTCAAGAATGATCGAGTATAATTTTATCAGTCATTTACTAAGAAGATTCATACCAAAAAAAAAAAAACCTAAGAAGATTAATTTAAGATTATTGACATAATTATTGAACTTCATATTAAACTTGTTGCTCAAAGTCAATGATCTAACAGGATAGAACAACTCCTGCAGTGTGGTTTTCTTGTCTCTCCGTTTTTGTATCTCTAGCGTTCCATTTGAATTAGCTGGACGGAGGTTGTACTCGTGATTTTTCGTTGTAGTTTTTCTTTTCTTATATATAAAAAGAAAGTCAATGAACTATGTATCCTCTGTCTAATCCAATGACAAAAGACTGAAAGAGCCATGTCTGTAAGAAAAATGGATGAAAAGTTTAGTTAAAAATAAAAATAAAAATAAGAAATTTACCCATTTTGCAATAGATTTGACCTTTTACTTTTCGGGGAGAGAAGGACGGTGGTGACTGGTGCGGTTCACTTATTTATAGAAATAATTAGTTAAAAAGAAGGGTGCGTGGGACTGCCTGCCAAGACTGAGGACAAGATGTGACGCGTCATAATCAACGGCAAATTGCCACTCAAGATGCTGACACTGAGGCTGCCACGTGGGCTGATTTTTAGGCTCCAATCAGAACGAAGCTGCCACGTGGGATATAGCCAAACGAACAGAAAATAGGCAGCAGCAGATGTGACCCTGCCCTACCCAAGCCCAAAATGCCTGCGCCTTCCATCAATACCCCACTTCGACCGGCACCTCAGTTATTTATTATTATTATTATTATTATTTTTCTAAGAGTTTTTCCCTTACTTCTTCTTTGTATTATGTCAATTTTCACTACTAATGTCACAAACCACACTAGCTTTAGTAGGTGGTTTAAGAACGGCTCTGAGGCTTTCTCCTCGCCATCTACGTTCATGAAATCGGCTGTCGTGTCAGTCAATCCATCTCCATTGACGCTTCTGATTTGGGCAATGTACGTAGATGAGGAGGGTAGCGATATGTATTTGATTAGTTTAGAGATGGAATCTAATTTCATAATTACTTTGGCGAGTGTAAAGTGTAAACACAATACAATATAACTGTGTAACAGTCAAGTGTAACGGCTAGCTTAATTAGCAGTGGAATAGTACAAGTATGGGCATTAAGCGAAGTAGAGCAATAGCACATGAGACTAGAATATTCATGCAAACATATGTTGTTGTTGGTGTGTGAAGTGTTGAAAGTGGAATCAGTTAGCTAGCTAGGGACCTCTGAGAGAGGTAGCAGAGGATTCATGCAAGTAGTAGCTAGCTAGGTTAATCAGGTCTTCAACTGTTCACACTTCACACACAGAAGAGATCAATATATCGAGCCTCTGGTGAGTAATGGTGATGATGTTCCCACTAGATCGATCATTTAACCCCCTAAAATGTAAAGTCACTATCCGCTATAAGTGGGGGTGGGGGTGGCCGTGGACCATAACCATAAGTCGACCATTACCATCTCTCTCTCTCTCTCTCTCTCTCTCTCTCTGATCGAGCCCGCCCTTTCGACGCAGGATAGTCGCTACAGTGTTTTCTAGAAAGAAACTGATCGATCATCCATCACCGGCCAGAAAAAGCATCACAATTCAGAGGAGCTATGCCTCTGCCTTAACTACTTGGCTTGTAATTAACAAGTTGCAACCAATAAAAGCCAAGCAAAACCAATCCTTATATATAATTTCTACCCGTATATATATTTCTCATCTATATCACGCTACCAACCTATGGCTATGGCCCAAAATACCTATACGAATCATTGCGGTGGTCACAAAAAGCCAGATACCCTCCATTCTTCCTCCTCTCTAACTGCTATATTTTCATATTTATCTTCTTATCCATCAGCATAATAATGTTGATGATATATTTCTTACAGGATTGAGATGAATACAATGATCTCATAGCAGCTAGCTAGGGTTTTTAGTTTTGATTTTTCTTATAGTCAATTAAATGCGGCAACATGATAAGGGCTGCTGGGTGACATGCATGCAAAAGCAACAGAATGGTGCCTGCATAATTATAACTCAGAAACAATAATTAATGGGGCTACTTGCTCCAATCCTCCCGTTCATTTGCAATCGTACTGTATATCATGATTCTTGATAAATATCTGAACTGAAGGAAAATGGTATATATTATATACCGATCGGTTCTGTGTGGGATCGAATTGCTAGGTTGTGGTCAAAATACCGATCAAAGTTTTATGCCTCTATATAAGATTTACGCATACAAATTTGCAAAATTACAAATGGTTGAATCATTTAGTAAATATTTCAATAATAATAACAAAAAAATTGTGTTCATCTATTTGTAGTTCACTGATAGAGCGATTCTTGAGGTCATGTGGTGTCGATTGATTTTGCTTATTTTTGAAGCCATGTAATAATAATTTAAGAAAATTATTGAAAAAGAAAAAAAAATGGCCATGGCCTCCTATTGTCGACCCAAGTCTTTGTTCATAATAGATCTATAGGTCCTATCACACCTTTGGATCATCAAGTTATATTGATTGAAAAACATGAACATGCGGGTTTTTCATTACTAGTTTGACCTCTTATCGGAAATGGCATTTTACCGTAGAAGAATCACACTCTGGTAAATTCAATTTCACCAAGAGAAAAGTGAAGAAGTTGATCTTAGATAGCAGGCCCAACATTCAGAAAATGCAGAGGTAATAAAAGCCCAACCCATTGTGAGACCAACAGGCATAATATACAACATACAGCCCAGCACCACTGAACAAATATCAGTCAGCTACAATATACAAGCAAACCAGCTATTGGGATGACAAATATACTAATTGTAAACATAAGTCTTGACTTCCTTCAAGGGTTTAGGGGAGTCAAAATGTGTATATCTTTCTTTCAAACTAGGTGCCTCAATCTTCCAAACGTCGAAACCAGTCGATTATAGTTCTTGATAGGACTCTAACATCATTTAGCGAAAGAGTTTTAAGACTCTGAGCAATAGCATCTGCAGGAGTGTACAAGGCACCTACTTGCCACTTAGGCTCCTGAAAATACCATGAATGAGGATACATAAAGATAATGAATGGGAAATTTGAGAGCTTCTAATTAAGAGAAAGCAGAAATGCAGCTGATAAGCAGTTAGATGTGAAGACTACATTCTAAGAGATTGAGATTGTTCAAGTATATTGCGACGCAATTGAGTCTCAATTAACTTCAGAGGCCAAAATAGCATCTATAAGTACAAATCCTACAATCTGATTTCTGCACCTGTTTTGGATGTGGCTAGTATTTAGTTGAACTTGTTATGAATGACACCTAAACTACCAAGCTCACTAAAAATTTTGGATAAAAAAGAAATATACTGAGCAAACAAGAATTAAGTTCACCTGGACACATGGTGTGATATGGTTACCACTTATCTCGACCTTTTCTAGTGTCCCGCCAATAGCTTCCACACGAGGCTTTAATGCATCCTCGAGAGTATCTGTCTCATCAATTCCGTCAAAATTGAACTTCACCTATAGCAAAAGCGGTATATTGAAACCAGAGTATAGATTATTGCCATCGAATTTGATTATGATACAGAATAGTAATAGTGGGACATCATCCATACCAGTAGAGTGTGTTTCACATTGTATGAGCTCTTAAAAAATTCACGATTTTCAGACGGTGTTGGCTTAAACTCTGATGTCCCTTGGGTTACCTGACAAAAAGATTCACTTCTTCTAGAATAAGCAAGGCTGAAATCCACAGAACTAAACTCAGATATTATGTGTTTAAGTACAAGTGAACGAATTCTTCCAACGGACCACACAAATAGGAAAACACATGGTTTTCACTGTGCAATGAGCAACTCTTCTATAAGCATGACAATTTTACTATAAATTAAGAGATTAGTTCAAGGACCATTGCTAGTTGAATGAAGCAGACCAATGATTCCTCTAGGCAACTGGATTATCTTCTGAACCATAAAGATATTAAGATACCTCATTCAGCACCAACGGCAACTGATCAACAAATTTAGTGAGTGAATTTAGAGTTTCCTTTTCATTGTCTGGCAGAACTGCTTCAGCTGCATCAACTAGAGCCTTCCATGCATCTCCTAGATACAGGAAGTTGTGAAAAGAGGGATCATCAGATACACATCTATCACACTGTCGCATAATCCCACAACCCATGACATGGCATGCCAGTCAACAGCTCAGTTAAAGGGTTCAAAGGATTGGAAGAAGAAGATGGATAGTAAATGTGAAGGCAGTCAGGTAAAAATGTGCCTTACCAGAAGATATAAGATCATAGGATAAAAAGTTTCTGTGCTTACTCTCTTGAACCAATACAAATAAATATAGAACATAGTATTGATCCACAATCCTTTACGAACTGACTTGACAAATGAAAGTAGATCTAAATAGTTTATTTCTGTACACACAACATCAATGCAACTAAATGGATTACGAGGAATATAAGCAGTAAATGTTTTTCTGGGAAAAGTAAATCATTCTTGTGGCATGATGGGAAACCAAGAGGGCATTTGACTAGCTCAGTAAACAGAAAGGAAGGCATGGATCTACTCCTATAAGTAAGCCAATGTGCAACCCATAACTAGAAAAGAAAAGAAGAAGAAACGAAACTAAATATGGTAATGGTATACACACGTCTGGAAGCTACCTGAGGCAGTCCTAGCCATGGAAGGAACAGGAGATGCTTCTACAATAGGGACCATCTGATTAACTAACGGTCCAAGCTGCACAATAGCATTATCAGATTTTAGCAACCTATATCCAAAATTCCAACATATAGTAGAATCAGGTATTAATATTAATCACCTGCTCAAAGTAAGGGACAGCCTCTGTTGCTGGTCTATTGTTGTATGCGATTATGGCATTAGCCTTACTACCACAGGACACAATATTGCTCGTCAAACTCAATAAACAACACTCCATAACCTACACACCAAAAAATCTTGTAAAATAAACCCTACCTTTGGGATTTTATCCGAGAAATAGCTCCCCGCGAGCACTTGGAGTAGTGCACCATTGCTACAAAAACGTAAAGACAAGTCATCAAACCAATGCTGCAATGATAAAAACTTGGAAACCACTCAATTCTAATTACCTATGGCCAACAGAGAACACTGGCAACTCAGCTAGTTGGGCAGGTGAGAGATCAACATTAGGCAATCCAGAGGCTAAGATGGTGTCCAAGCAAGAACTGAACCTCTCATAGACTTGGTGAGCAGCTTGGACATGATCAAAGGTCACATTATACGGCACTGAAATAACCAGAAACCCCTCCTTGGCCAATAGCTCAGTCAAGTAGCTGCAAGAATCAAATTCAACATAAACTTCCATCCCTCAATAACAAAACGAACAATGGAGGAAGAAAAAAGAACAAAACTTTGGTGGAGTTGGGACCTGTAAGTGACTTCAGGAACAGCTCCGATGAAGGCACCGCCCAGAAACTTGATAATAGCCCGGGGCTTCTTGCCGGGCGGCGGAGGGATCAGCAAGCAAGAACCGCTCCGGGTGTAGTTTCGGATGGTATTGGTTTGACTTTGAGTCAAACTTCCTGGGCCCACATACCCATTACCGACACTAGTGGTGGTGTTGGTAGTGGATGAAGTTGAGCTAACTGCAACAAGTGCCCTACTCTTCCCTGGAAATCGGAAGAAGCAACTGTGGCCATGACGGCTGATTTGGGATTGAGAGAAGTCATGTGTGCATCCAAATTTGGCGGAGGAAGACGAAGAGAGACAAGTGGCGACTTCCATTATAAGATGGATGGGTTTGGTGTACTAAAGATGAGTTCAGAGTGAGATAAGCAGAAGAGTGATTTGGGTTTCTGTTTTACGGTTGTGCCACGGTTTCAACAACCATTTACCTCAAATGGCAATTTTCGACAGCCACTAGATTTCACGTTAATTACAAAGCCGTATCATTCTCATTTTCTGTGATGTCAAGAATCATGGTCATAGGAACCTTATTACGTCTCTTTCAGACTCCGGCCCACCTTTGGAATGGGCTCGTTTAGTCTTGTAGCCCGATTTAGCCGATGAACAATAACAATCGATCTAATTTCAGTGAAAATTTTTCGATATGCCAACACAAGTTGGGCACTTATTAGGTGGTATCAGTTTTTCATATTTTTAATTAATAATTTTTTAATAACCAAAAAGTGCACTTTATCTTATCTACCCGTCAATTTCAGTCAGAATACGTGTCCAATTCTGTTGTAGAGTCCGGAAGATAATGCATAATGCTGCAGCAAAGAAAACATACAGATTGTCCAGATGTACCAGAAACTTTGTTAGGCGAGGTCATTCATCCGGTTTTGCTGGATGTTAAGCATATTTAGTTGGACCCGAGTAACAAAAAGATGAACAACAGATTGTTCAGCTCCAATGGCTCTAGTACTTCAAAAGCTTTCTAACAATACATCATTGAACTAAAGCTGCACCTTTGACCTTTATCATGTCGATCCGAATAACCGGAATTTTAAGCATGTTAAAGGTTGAAGCAACCTTGTACCTAGCAGTCTAAAACCCTAGACCCTAAATTAAGCTCTGAAATTTAAAGAAATGGTTGCTCTCAAATCTCTATCCCCTGTGACTAAAGTGGCAACAAAAAGTTTGGAAATGGGAACAAAACCTTGCCAAATTCCATTACATTTCAGGTACCCGGTGTAATTATACCATTCAAGTCATAAGCAGGAGATATAAGTCTAAAGGGAAAATAAAACCCAACAAATGAACCCCGTAATCTGATTCCATCAGTTATAAGAAGCCATTGCATCACAGACATCCTTCTCAGGAAGATATGAACATAAACTGTGCGGTTTCAAGGATATCACTATAACGAAGAGAAACTGGCAACATGTACTCGTCTAAACTACAACTTACTATACGAGAGATACAACACATCCAGTAGAATGTGATGGAATGAATATTACTTATAATTGAAGCTGCAAATGGGACAAATTATTCACGTAAACAAAATCCTCTTCCAAACATTAAACATACATGTATTCACCACCCCGAACCGCATTGGCAGCGCCTTTTCTGTCTTCTTCAGCCTCCCTCTCCCTCTCCCTCCAGCTCTCATATGCATGATCATCAGTCTCCAACTCATGCCGGCATATTGGACACGAATTGTGCTCATCCTGCACAACCAAAATCACACTCTTTCACTTACTTGAATCGAAACAAGACACAAAGCAATCATATTATGAGCTACATTATATCATTTACAACAATCAATAATTACCAGCCAAGGTTTTAAACATGGTGGGTGAAAAGTGTGCTTGCAAGGCAGTTCCTGCATCTTGTCATTCACAGCCAAATTCTCTTTACAAATGCAGCAGTCTGCTTCCTCTCCCAGCTTCTTCAGCTTCTCCTCCGTAATCGTAATCACCGGAAGATTCGCCACCACTTTCTTACTCGCCGGCGGCACCCTCGGCGCTCCTCTCACGTCGTCCAAAATCCCCGGCGGCAAAACGCTGTCAAGGTTGTCGATCAGCGACTGCAGCAGATTCGCCGCGCTCTCGGAGTCGTCGTTGTGGTCGCCGGTCTCGGGTTCGGGTCGACCCCTAGCCGAAGACTCGGCGGCGAAGAGAGTGGCGGCGGAGGCCATGAGATTCGACTGGACCAACCACTGCGGCTGCGGCGGCTCTCGATCCACCGTCAGATGCCCCTCGAAAAGAAACCCTAATGAAATTCAAATTTTTCGATTAGAAAAATACCAAATCGGAATCGAGCTCTGAAATTCGGAGAGATCTAAAACCTTGATTCGGCGGCGAGTGATTGGGAGGCTCATCTTCTTGACGAACGACTTTCTCAGCCTCGGAAATGTAATTGAGTAATTGATTCTTCTCGGCCGGGTCGGAAAATAGGGTCAGGGCGAGGCGGAAGAGGGCCAAGCCGGCGGCCCAGAAGCCGGGGGAGGTGTAGCGGGTCTTCAAGACGGTGGCGACGCGGGAGATGACGGTGTAGTAGGACTTGCGAAGCGGCGGGGAGGCGGAGGAGTAGCGGTCGCGGAGGAGAGAGACGAGAGCGGCTACGGCGGGTTCGAACTTTTGCTTCTTGGAGACGTCTCTCTGCAATTCGTCTAGTCTTTGCTTCAGGTATTGTTCGTCTTCGAAATCCATCGTGTTTGGATTGGACTAGTGATTTGAATGGTTTTGATGATGAAGAAGAAGAAGAAGAAGAAGAAGAAGATTCAATTGGAATTGGAATTGGGGTTTTGGATGATGAGTTGGGTTGTGTATATATTTGGTGAGGTTGGCTTGGCGAGGAGGTCACCGAAACCGAAAGGAACGAGGTGAGGAACCCCAATTCAACGACACCGTTTCCGACGTCGAATGTCACTTCCCCCTTCGGGTTTAGACACATAGAGGCCCATATCTCTGAAAATGGGCCCGGCCCAATACATTGAAATCTGTAAGAAAAAAACTGTCTCTTGAAAAGAAATTCTTAGGTATGACAGACACCTCATGTCACTGGTACACTCAACCAATCATGTTTCTCTGTCTTTTAATTTTATTCTCTCTTGCTTTCAACTAAGCATTTGTTGACGCATTATCCATCTTTACTCTTGACCACAAATCGTGACGCGCCATAACGTTTCAAGTTCGCAGTGGTTTTTTGGCAACTAATTCGTGGTAGTTCTGGATGATGCTTTTTTTTTTTTTTTTTTGTTCTTTTCATTTGCTCCGACAATGCTGCTTCTTATTTTTCTGTCACACTCAAATCCGGCTGGTGATACTAGAAAATTACTTTGAGTTTTAGAATGGGCCCAGTTTTCAAGTAGAACGAGAAGTAGAAATCCTGTGCAATAAGCCCACATAAAGGCTTAAGAGTTGAAGCCCAGTAAAGAGAGACGAAGCAAGGCTTAAAAGAGTTGAGAAAAGGCCGACGATAAACACAGTTCAAAACTCAAGAGACACCAACCTGAGCTTAGCAGGTGAAAACGGAAATGGGGCGGTTGAGTTCCTTCATCTTGATCACGAGGTCACGTTTCACACATTTCGGGTAAAGTTGCCTCCTTTCATCTTGCTTAGTTCGGTTCGAATCAATCAACGAGTGCCTTTGTGTTTCATTCTGAGCTTCTTGTTATTTTCTAAGAAATTTTGAGCTGATAGATAGAGTAGGGTAGGGACTTAGGGTAGGTAGACGAAATGCGTGTCCAGACCGGCAAGAAGAAAAGGGTATAAAAAATGGGTTCGATTGATAGGATCAGTGCATTGCCTGATGAACTAGTTCGTCACATACTTTCCTTCATGCCCACATTAGATTCTGTGAGGACCTCCGTTTTGTCTAAAAGATGGAACAACTTGTGGACCTTGGTTCCCAATCTGGACTTCTACGACCGAAGAGATTTTCCTGCTGATGATGCTGATAATGATGTTCGACTTCGTCGCCCTCGTTGTGATCGTTTTGCAAGGTTTGTCAGCAGTGTGCTCTATTCAAGGGACGCAATAGTAATAGGCAAATTCTCTCTGTCGGTTGGCACACCCCATCATTTACCTGTCATTGATGATTGGATTTGCGCCGTTGCTAGGCGTAATGTTGTTGAATTACAACTTGCATTCAATGTGCTAGTATTTTTTGGATACCTCGGTGCATATTAATGTGCAAGACACTGAGGGTTTTGGGGCTGTACCTGTGGGACTTTGACTTTGCTACTGATCCTCCTACATCAGGCTGTTTCCCAAGTCTGAAGGTCCTCCATGTTAGAGTTTCTAGTGATAATCTATATTTAATGGAGAAGCTGTTTTCTTGCTGCCCTGTGCTTGAAGATCTAACTATTGACGGAAAAGTGAAAAATGGAGACACTGATATAGGTTACAATTTCAATGTTTCTGTGCCTCAAGTGACGATGCTGAACATAAGTCTTGAAGTGGGGATGGCGAGGCAAAGAAGAGGTCATGAGTATGAACAGTTTGAGACTCGTATCAATGTCTATATCGATGCCCCGAAGCTTGAAAAACTTGATCTCAAAAAGGATGGTTTCACAAATTATGTTCTCATGGGGAGAACCAAGTCCCTAGTTAATGCCAGTATTGATGTCAGAGATTCTAGAGCAAAAAACCCACCTCACTTTCCCTCTTGTGCAACCGCGCTTCTGGTTGGAATTTCTAATGTGAAATATCTGTCTCTTTTGGCTTCTTGGTCAAAGGTTGGTATATCTGAGCTTTTGTTCTTTTACTCTATACTCGTTAGGATAGGTTACAGGATAAAACTTTAAAAGGTCATCTCCTATCTCCAAGATGGATAAATCGGAGGAATGATTGATAGAATGTGGTGACTACTAATGTGGTTCTGGTTTGATACAAAGTCAAGTAGAGTAATAGAGTATAACTGTACATGAGGATTCTAAAATTTCATTCCCTTATAAAGGCACATTAGGAGTTTGAGCACCTTCATTGACATTCCAATCATCCAACAAATATGAGAAAAGATGCATCTCTATTATTTGATTCTATTTTTTATATCAGCACTTTTTACCTGAACAATATTTGTATTTATCATCTAGGATTGGCGTCTCCCTGCTTTTGATAATTTGAAACAACTGAGGTTAGTTCTTGTGGATTGCAATTACTGGGAAGTGCTGCCTGAGTTTCTGCACAGTGCACCTAATCTCGAAGTTTTGGTCTTAGAAAATGTAAGTAAGATCGGTTTTTTTTTTAAATGCAACGTTATATCAGTATGCAGCTCTTAAAGTTGATTCTTATTTCATGATCTTTTTCTTTTTTTTGGATAATTTATTTCATGATCAGGTAACTGCATGTGAAAGACAATATCCAAGGTGTGAATGGAATCTACCAAAGGATGTGCCTATTTGCTTGTTGTCACACCTGAAGACTATCTCCATTAGTGGATTCAAGGGACAGTGGGCTGAGAGGGAGATAGCTAAGTATCTCTTGAAGAATGGTTCTTTTTTGGATAAGATGCTGATTTACACAGACGGTGTGTATGCGGTACGAGACTTTCACAAGGAGTTTTCAATGTTCCATAGGATGGTTAAGTACATTCAGATGTAAATTTAGATTTCACGAGGATTTCAGTTCATCTCATGGTTTTAGAAGATTTGTAATCAAACTTGCAGTCTGTTGGTGGAAGTTTTGGCATGCTTGTTAGAGACTGGGAAAAACATCCTCAATTGCAGAAAAAACAGTACTGTTTGAAACTATGTAAGCAGTGGTAGACGCCCTGGTTTTCCAATTTTGTCTGTTTCTTTCCGAGGCACACAATTTCTGCATTCTCCACACTCCACACAAAAAAGTGGGTCACAAATACATCAACACAATGCTATGAACTATCAAGTATCTACGTGATGTAGCTCCCGCAAGATTGATTAAATTTCAAATCTCAAGGGTAACATGGACCATTCATAAAGAACACCCCTGACTTAATTCAGGATTAGCTTCTTTCCGATTGTACTACGCATTGATCTATTCGGTAACATTGACGTTATTCTTCAGAAGAAGAAAACAAATGCAAGAGCAATTTGCATTATGAACTTCAGTCCAATTTCCCTTTGCTAAAGTTATCATTGAACACTAGCAATATATAATCTAAAAGTACAAGGTAAACGAGAGAGAAAAACTTTTCCATCGGCTAAGAATTGCATAAACAATAGCAGTGCAAATAGAATTTTAAAGAATTACAATCAATACCTGGTAAAAGAATAAAACAAAGAGAGAGAGAGAAAAAAAATCAGAAACCAAGCACTCCAAATCATAGAGAAGCCTCAATCCTTGGCTGGAATGAGAAAGCAGACATAAACTTGATGGCTTCACCATCCACATAGCATTTGGGCAATTCAACCCATTCATTAGCAGCCAAGTCACACATAACACAGCTAGAAATCTCTGCAGAACTTAAGCAAATCAATATCTGGTCACCTGCCCCGACACAGTTGATATCCACATTCTTGCCATACCACTCATGGGACATTGCTGGTGGCATTGCTGCAATTTGTTGCCAACTTCGAACATCCTCATCATAACACCAAACCCTAAGGCTCGCACTTTCAAAGAACTCCGACAACAGAACCACCAGCATCCTGCCTCCACACTCCACCAAGTCAATGGAGTACTCATAGAAGACAGGGAGTAGCCTCGGGTACTCAATGAAGCACTTGGAGGTCAGATTGCAAGCCACAATTGAGCCCGAGGAGCTAAGGAAATGGACTATTTCCTCACCATCTTTGTTAGTGATAACAGATGAGTATTGCTTAGATGGGCTTCTTTGCATATTGGTTGCCACTACATTTCCAGCCTTGCTGAGGAAGTAAACAGCACTGTCATCATTCGAGTCAAAGTCTGTAGAATCATCAAGTTCCTTTGAATTATCATCATCGTTGAACTTCTTGCACAAGGTGATCTCTTCTTCCCAGCAACCGCTGCTTGAGTTGTACACTCTAAATGACAGCTTCGGAAGCTCACCAAAGACAACTACAAGCTTGTAAGAGGACTGGTCATGCTTGTTGGGACATGAGCTCATCACAATGGCATGGAATGTGAGGCTTTGTAGGGCTGGATCGAGTGGAGGTTGCTCATTGCAGGACCCTGTCACAGGATTGCACACGACGAAGTTGCCATATGAATTTCGGAAGCAGATAAAGCCACCAGAGGCTGAAACAGGCATGGAATTGCAGTTGGAGTTTCTCTGGAGGAGAGGTGGATGGTTAAGTTTCTTCCAGTTTTTTTCAGCAGAGTCAAACACAATGGATCGATTGAGATGAGAGTCGACCATGAAGAACCATGGATCCCGAGAAGGGATTTGGGAGCAGGCAAGCTTGAAACTTGAAGAGTTTGCAACTGATTTCCATCTCTTGCAAACCGAAGAAAGGCGGAAAAATGCAGAGATTGGTAGCCTAGACAGGACCCCTTCAAGAAGGTCTTCATTAAGCTCATCCATCAAAAATGTGCTTGAAATGCAATTCTCTTCTTGAGACTTTCTCTTCCGAGTCATCATTAAAGCTGAGCAATTTTCTTGCTCCATTAATTAGACAAAACCAGCTGCAATAACCAAAAGACTGAGTGTTACTTGTGAAATCTATATCCATGCCCATCTTGCACAATAAGTCTCTAATACATATCAGAATGTAGTGAATAAAAAATCCAACTTTCAAGAAAACTGTGGAGTCTAGTGAACAAAGATTCCAACTTTCAAGAATGTAAAGAAAAATATGAGGGTTAAGTTACTGAAAAACAATGGCAAGCAAGCAATTAGAAACAAATTGGGATTGAAAACAGTACCCATTTATGAGAAAATGCATTATCTGGGTTGTCAAGACAGATATCAAATAAACTAGACTAGGACCCAGAAGAAAGTTGAAGCGTGGTTCCTACTGTCAGGCCCAGAATTCCAACATACACAGTTTCATAGATCGATCTCAACATACACAAAATTCCCAAATTTGACCAATGAATCAACTTAGTCCGTCACATTCACACATAGCCTAAACTACACTAATACCCAACAAAAAAATTTAAATTCAAGAGAACTGAGTGAGCTTAAGAGTAAGAACAGAAGACAATGAACAGGAAGAAGACAAAAAGAGAGGATAGAACAGAGAGAAACTAAGAAAATGTACCTGATGCTATGTATGGCTTTGTGCTCCGTGAGTCTGAAATGGAGAAACACAAAAACACCTAGGGAGTGATAGTTGAGAGTAGCTAAGGCTGGTTGGTCTTTAAAATGGGCGTTGAGACTTTGTTGGGGTTTGACAGGAAAAGCGAAAAAGCAAAGCAAAGAAGGAAAGAAAGAAAGAAACAAAGGTGAGGAAGGAAGGTGGGAAATTTCCTGTGTAGCTAGCTCTTTTTGCAAGGGTTGACACTTTGTTACAAAACCGAATGAGAATACACGAGCGGAGGAATTAGGGTTTAGCTTTGCTTTGCTTTCTCAATCCAATTTTATAACCAAAAGAGAGTATTGCTTTTCATACTCGCTCACCAAATACAGTGTGAAAGTAGCTTAGACTCATAGAGTGAGAGTATATAGTTGACTCTGCTCTCTACCCTTTTCTCTTTGGCCTTGGATTCCAAAGCCCAAACAAAGACTCGGGCATTTGGAATACATTTTTGTACTCACTTTAGTCTTCTTTTGCAAGTTTTTAACCTAAAAGAAAGAGAAAGACAGAGAGAGAGAGAGAGAGAGAGAGAGAGAGCATTTGGGCACGGTTGCATAGCTTGCTGTACAATACAATACAACTAGAAAATACAAGATCACATTGTCAAAGGGGCTAAATAAGATGCTGTGGTGCTGACCTTTGCAGTTTTGGCAAAAGCAAAAGCGACAAGTCGTGGCCTCGTTAAGGAATCTAAGCCGCTGGCTCTTCTTCCTCATGTGATGCCATGCGACTCGTGAACATAAAGAACTGTCTGTCCTGTCTTCAAAGTCAATGCCCAGACCGGATTCTTCTTCGAGTCCCAGAACTCAAACCAACCAAGCAATTTTCAAACTAGAATACAAACAACAAAAGACAAAACTGACAAAGCCGCTGATTACGTTCCTATTTTAGTGTGCTTTCTTCATTTGCTTTGAACGCAGAGATCTCCATGCCTACCAGGCCCGGGTCTCCAAGTGGCCTTCTTTAATTTGATCTATCAATTTTAGCTAATTATCCAATTCATTGTAAATGGTTAATCTTGGTTTGGTGAAAAGAGAAGCTTTAAGTTCTACAGTGGATGTTTAAGATTGAATGGAAGCTACAGAGACCAAAAG
The DNA here is from genome assembly GCA_025331145.1 of Rosa persica. Taxonomy (NCBI): domain Eukaryota; kingdom Viridiplantae; phylum Streptophyta; class Magnoliopsida; order Rosales; family Rosaceae; genus Rosa; species Rosa persica. Next base: position 46,951,849 of record WFKR01000006.1, on the reverse strand, counting down.
ACAATACCTCTTCCAACTCGTTATGATGTTTCGATTACATTACGATGTTTCGATTACATTATGACGATTCTCCAACTAAATTGTTAAGATACATCTGAGATCCTGCAAATAGTGAAACCCCAGACCAAGAATTTCCCAGCTCAATCTTTTCTTCTGATGATGAGGGGAGCTAAAGAATTATGAACAACCAATAATTATTGCTCAGAGATCCACCTTTAATTGTTTAGCCGTCGTCAATCTGTACTAATCTATGATATCCGTTCCCATTCATTAAGCCCGGATGTTCAACTGGAGAAGCCATTTTATTCGCTGCATCAATTGTTCCGTTGCTTTTGCAAACTTCAACGTCCTGTGCCACGAGTGTGCTCGACTCCCACTCCATATCATCTGCAGAAGAGTGATCCTTCTCACAGCATTCTGATGCCTCCTCAGACACAGCCCGATATGGTTTGTCATTAGCTACATCCACGCCATTTGGAGCTCCTCTTACTTTATCCAGATCCGAGGTAGTGACAGGAACCTTCTCGCAAACAGAAATCTCCCCTGAAGTGGATGGACTTGACTGTGAATTGACCGTAGCTTCTTCAATTATGTGAACCTTTTTTGAAGCAGATGAGGGTGATATGAGACTGGACACATTTGTAACACCATCAGAATGCTCTAGTACAGCAGATGAGTCTTCTACACAGTTGGTTATTTGTGGGGGTAGACTAATGTCCAATGGCTCAGACCAATAATGGGGAGTTAGATCTGCAGACTCCATAGCAGAACATTTAACTGGTTCATTTGGGAGAGTCTCTACTTCATGGGTGGCATCCGGCATTTCTTCCTCTTTCTTTGGAGGTTCAAGGATGCTTAGACAAGGTGATCGTGCCTGATCCCTGTGAAACGACAGAAAAAGCAGGATCATTTTAGAGAGTATCCAACATAATGCTTCTTACCATGTACAGTGTCAGTTTGGACTTGCACCCGCAATCCCACACAGCACACTTGTATAAGGTACTACTCAAACTAAATATACTACAAACAGATATGCACCTGCTATATAAAAGCATATATGCTCCCTGAGAAAGCACCTCTTCCAAATTAACAGGTGTAACCTGTGAAAAGTAGCAAAATAAGTCAGCCAACAAGTTTCTTGGGTACATTATGCACATAAAAGTCATCAAAGGGATTGGAATTACCTTGCAATCATCAATTTTGTACCAGTTTCCAAGGAAATCCTTGGTATAACAGATGTAATGACCGAAGTATGAAGCATTCAACATATCCACATGGACAACAACACCATAAAGGCTGTAAATATCTGTACCATCTCCCGCTTCACTCATGTACGGACTGAGATCTAGCGTCGCAGGGAATGTAACTCTCTTGTTAATTTTCCCAAAGCGCCCACTCTGAATTGTTCGTCAACATAATAGTTCGTAGATCAGTAAAACTCAAATACCAATCCCTACGAATTTGATAAGAACAAAGAAGAAGATCCAAGCATCAACCAGGGTGACCAACTCAAAGATGATGCTTCTTAGTCATGGTACTTATGTAAGGTACAGCCTCTACAATACTTAGTAACGGTGGTTATGCATTCTTCACTTAGAAGGTATTCCTAGTTATTTGTCATAGTGTGTGCAACAAACAATAGACGGTTATACTAAAAATCCAACTTGCCAACTGACCAAAATACCACATTCATCTATCAACTATAAGTCCAATTAGGACTGTCGGTGATTAACTGTTTTTCTGAAGTACTATACTATTAAATAAGACACGATAGGAGCTACAAAAGAACTCATGGAACTGAGAGAGGCACTGATTTTACTTCTTGATGTAGGTTTTTAATTCAATTGAAGTTATTTGAGAAGGATCAACTTGAAATGGAATATGAGTTCAATCAATTAACAAAGCAACACATATAAGAAGAGTATAGTGTTGAAACCTGAAATCTCTTCAAGGCAATTGTCAAAACATTTGGAGCACGTTTAACAGAAAGTCTCTTCCAAGCCTTGACATAGTCATTGCACCTATTAGCAGCAACATATCAAATCTCATAAGAAACCACATAATGGAAAAGATAAAAAAATAATAAATGGAATTGAAAAGTACATAGAATATATCTATTGAATGACTTGAATCACAACAGTCAGAGAACCGTTCACAATACACACGGAGACACACACACACACACACACAACCCCACACGAAAAAATCATCTTAAGATAAATGCCACACAAAAAGGGAAAGAGGAGAAAAATATTAGAAAGGACAAATCAGAATTAGGAAGCACTCATACCCATCACATTTGTACATATTTTCTCCATGAAGCGACTCCCTGCCAGTGTATTGGACTAGGCATTCCTCCAATGATGAAGCATCCCCATGAATCTCAACAGTTAAATCCATCATATTCTCATATTGGTTTGATATGTTATTGCATTTTGAACAAATCACCTGGAAAATATTTGAAAAACAGAACACATCAGACGGCAATTGGCAGGGGTGAATAATAAAGAAGGCATCAAATCTGCTTTAAAAGAATACTTTCAACCACACATTCAAAAACAAAGTCCACATGCTTAATACCAGAGAACATTTCCTTCCATTGTATACAGACCAATAGCAAACCAACAAAAAAGAGTGTCAAGTAAGGCTCAAAACCTAAAACAGCAAGAAAATTCATAAAGCCTAAGAAAACGATTTTTTCTTTTTTTTCTTTTTCAAAATTGTAAAGATAAGAACCAGATAACTGCATGCAATTGTAAGTAACATAGCATTACAAGTACAGAAAACACAGATTTGGAAGCAAGACGTAAATCGCTTGACCAGAAGATGCATGACCTGAGATTGTAGCTGACCACCAAATATATGTTGAATGATGGTTGTTTCTTGGGAGCAAGGATCAACATTTTTCTCTCCACCAAACTCATCAAGACACACTGACTGCATTGTATCAATGGCAAACCTACAAAAGAATACAACGAACTTACATGAGCAACCATCATATACCACAAGATTGTTAAATTGAACAATGTATTGAATAGAATAGCCATAAACAGTGCAAGTAACACAAACCTCATGAGTTCATGAGCATCCTCCTGCCTTCCATAGCCAAGATTTCCACCAATATTAGGTAGTCTCGAGATAATGTTGGTTGGAGAAAAGGCCTGCGAACTTCGACTTGCTCTTTCAAGATGGCTTTCAAATTCACACAGGAAGCACCACTCATCCTGTATGCCTGGAAACCAAACAAACAAGAACTGTTAAATAAGTGAAGAATGCCATAATAAGTGAAGAATGCCATAACCGCAAGAAACGTAAAGCAGTTTGGAATGGTTTTGAGACTGTACATTCTTTCCGATGGCCCTTCTCTAACAAGTACGCAACAAGTGGTCGAGTGGATGAAAGGCACTGGAGAACAACGTTGGCAAAGCAACTGCAATAATAGGACATTAGAAATATAAACAAGCCTGTTGCTAAACAATATGTATGATGAGAGTGAGAGAGAGAGAGAGAGAGAGAGAGAGAGAGAGAGAGAGAGAGAGAGAGAGATAACAGGTTCATGAAGACATACATGCATGGCATTATTATTTCACTGAACCATAAATATGATAAACACAAACCTGTTCCCGCAGTTTAAGAGCCCACAAGGAGGAAATCTGGCCTTCTCCCAATGGAAAAGTTCAACAAATTCATCATAGGGGAAAAGAATCTGAAAATAATTAGGTTTCTGTTAATGCATCTGGGTGTCCAATAAGAAATTACAAAGAATAGGAAAGCAGCATTTACTTATGAAAAAAGAACCACAACTCTACCTTTTTTGGCTGCTTGAAACGCTTAGAGATGATTCCATGAGTAGGAACAAGAGCAATTCCTTTGAAATTTTTACGCACCGGAGTTTTAAATCTACCATTACTCGACGTGTTTTGAGCTGAGCTGATTCTGCCAGCTAGTATATCATTGCATTCAGTCTTATGACCTGATCTCCAATGTTCTGTCTGGCACTTTTGCGAGCTGAGAAAACAAGAAAATATATAGAACCAAAACTTCAGATATGAACATACACTAACATCTGTAAGATAAAAGAAAAAAAAAAAAAAGAACACTATAATTTTCCTGATACAAATACCAATTCATCCATTCAGCAAAGTTTGAATATCCTGATACAAACCTTCTATAAAACGCCCTGTATGTTAATACAATTTCAATACAAAAACCAAAGGTATCTATGTTATGGATCACTAACCATAGAACATCTACAGTATATTACCCAGCATAGCGCAGAACCTCTTTGCGATTAAGGCCTAATTAACTGCAATATTTGGCCAGTAATTTCTACAAAGACAACAAAGAATCAACATGAATGACCCTAAAACTAAAAGTCACAAAGACTAAATCTTTGACATAACAAGCTGTACATACCATATTAGATCAACAAAAGATATCTAAATTAACTGAGTAAAGTAAAATCATCAAAGACTAAACCTTTGGCACACAATTCATTCAAAAAAACAGATAAGAAATTACACCCATGAAAGAAAAGTAAGCTCAAAGAAAAACCCAATTGAAGCATTTACCAGTATTTAACGGCTTTGCAGCGAGAGCACTTCTTGACGCCGGCACCGCCGCAGACGGCGCAGGCGGGATCGTTGATGAGCACACCGGGCATTTGCGGCGTCCGATCACCACCGTCGAAATTGGCGTCGACCTCAAAGTACTTCGACGCCGTGTTCTTGACCAAGTGTAGCACCCCAAACGCTAAAACGAACAGAGTGAATATCAATTGCAGGAACCAGTTCAGATCCAAGCTCACTCCGGCGACATGCATCTACGCCGTGTTCTTGATCTCCGATACCTGCTCCTCCCCAACCCCTGCTCTTCTCATCGATGCTGCAACTTCCACACTTCCAATTTTAGGGTTTTGACCCAACCCAACCCGCCCCCAAATTCTCCAATTAGGGTTTGTTTTTTCTGGTGGGGAATCAATGACTTTGGGGGTGCAGAGATTAGGGTTTTAATCCAAAAAACAAGACAAAGGGGAAAGCTTATATTTTTATACACAACACACACACACCTTCCTCTTCTTACGCAACACAAGAAGGTATTCTTTTAGCTTTTGGGTCAAGTTAACAAAAATCTATAATTTACTGGAAATTTCCTCTTTGGGATTTTTTCAGGGGAGGCACCACGACGTCGTTTCATGTCCTGGGGCCCACGAGACAGCATCTTATTTATTCACACTCTTTCAAGGCGTTGGGTTCATTATTTGTCTGTACGCCGTTTTTTACTAATTATGGCAAAAGTTGAAATATATGATGCTTCGAGTTTGATTCATCGAATTGGAAATAAATAATTTACTTCTGAGTTCTGAATTAGGCAAGAAATCTATTTATGTAAATTCTCTAGGCTCCATAACGTGAAGACAATTTTAAATTGCAGACAATGATCAAATTATAATTTTTTATTAAAGAATTTTTGTTTCACCTTATTAACGGATGTAAAATCAAACTTTCTTATAATATACTTATCCTGACAAGTATGGCAAATAACCACTATAGTACCACACCAACCACCTCAACGGCTCAACATTAATCTCATTGTCATACGATAAATTTATACATCATTCTTAACATATTTAGCTCCCCTAAGAGTATTTTTTTTGTTTTCTACATTGCTTCAACCCAACATGTAAAAAAAAAAAAATGTTGTTTTTGGCCATTTGTGGTTCTAAAACACACTATTGAACTCGCTATCCACTAATCATCATCTTTTTCTTTTCTACTAATCTCAACCTAATGAGATCAAAACCCGATAGCCTTAATATGGCATTAGTCTATATCCACTAAACACCACCATTTTCTTCTTTTCTACTCTGAAGCCTGAACCTAACAAGATCAAAACCTGATAGCCTTAATTAATCAGAGCTTAATCGTAATTTTTCCATCCACAATTCTTTTCAGCTGGTTAAGGGTTTTAGTAGTCGATATTAATATTATATTCTTTCTACTAATCTCACCATAAATTTCTCTTTTCATATTGTTTTTGAATTTATTTGTTCTCATCAAACTCTATTTTACTGAAAAGATAGGCCAGGCCAAAGGAAGTAACCATAGCATTGATCCAAAAAACATTCATAGCATATTCTTGAAGTTCAATAAGCAGAACAAACAACAAATGAAGAGCAGAACACCGATTACATAAAAATAAATGAAGAAACTAAAAGCCAGTTTTCAGTTGCAGCACACATCAACCCTAGAGGAGCTAGGAAACCGTCAAACTTTAGAGCAATCACCAAAGCAGTTAGAGACTGCAACACCCAGGTTTCACGATCCAACGTTTTATATACGGAGTTGCAAGCCAATTCACAGCTACGTTTGAATTTCTGTGCACCAAAACCCCAGCTGCAGGGCATATATACCAGAGAAGTTTAGAAGACATATTCTATCCATTACAGTATTACAAATCCCAAACGAAAACCAGAACTTGGATCAGATTTCAGTCGAGTAGAAGCAGACTCTCTCTATAAACATCAACGTACCAGCAGTGTTCGAACATACCTAGTTCAATTTCGTGCCCTTGAGGAGTACATGAAACAAGTCTTGGTGGTCGATTATCAGTCCTGATAACCATACCAATGTCTTGCCCACTGCCACTTGTGTTGAACCCCAATGGCCATGCTATAGATACAAAACTTTCCGTCTGAAGAGTCCTGGATAGTTCCAATTTACTTGTTACCATGTTCAGAATGTATATCTCAAGCAGCTTGTATTCTTCCCATCATATTCAGCGACTTTGGGCTGAAACAAACAAAGTGAATTGTTCCACACTTGCATACAGTTTGGATGCATATGTGGGAACACATCCCTACTAAAGCTCCTGGTTCGAAATGACTCGCTGTGCACATCAAAAGAAATGATGGACAAGAGGTCCTCAGATAGAATCCAATACACAACTCCGTTCAAATATGCACATTTGGGGCGAAAATAAGCATCTCGTGGAATAGGGGGAACTCTGCTTATTCTTTTCCAAGAATTTGAATTAAGACTGTATACCTCAACTTGAAAAGTATTTTCAGACTCAGTATCATGGTGCACAAACTTTATAACCTTATAGTCATTCCCACCTGCAGAATGGAACCCCATCCCAAGAGTAACTTGATAATCGTGGTCATTAAGGGTGCTTTTGATGAGGCCATGGGGAAATCTTCTGATTTTTCTTATTGATGGATTCTACAAGTATATAGGGCTATCTACAAACAGATACCTCGCGGATATGCAAAGCAACCCATTGTACGAACCATAAACAGTTAATTCAGAACCCAACTCGTACACAGCATTCTCAGGAAGCTTTATATCCAAATCCCTAGCAAATGTTCTAGCACAAATGCGTGACATGCAATCAATCTCCGTACTGCGGATAAGTAGATAATCGGAAGAATTTTTCATGGGATTCCTTTCGAGATGAAAGTGTATGAAATCAGAACTTGTAATTAAAGTCTTGAAAGATTTGCAAACCCATCTTAGCAGGAAAGCCGATTTCACAGGTAATCTTGCAAAGATATCAAACAATAGTTCTGCAGGTAGGTCTTCGATGGTAGACATGTTGAAAGCAAAAGCTCAAACGGAGCCCAAATCCCAGCAAGAAAAGAAATGCATATATTCCAGGACACCACTCTTCCAAATTGACAATCCACAGAAGCTCAGGAAACACTGCAAGTAATTAAGCAACACAATCGTATGTCTAGTCAGTATCAAGAACTGAATCAAAAGCATCAAGAACTATGAAATAGAGGGCATTTAATTTTGTATCAAACACAAAATCAAAAATGAAAGCATTTAACTAAACAACAGGAAATCAACAACTTTAGAACAGTGAGAATCTTGATCTCTACTGGTCATTTTGTCGTGCATGTAATGATCATAAGCTCATAAACATTACAAATTCCAAAACCAAGGCATACCCAGAATCACCCATTCGAGAAAGATCAAATCTTTGATCGAATTCCTGGCTCATATAGTGAATGACTCGATTCAAACGCACATGGAATCGTATTCATATATACCCACTTTACGTATACAAGAAAAAGCAATGAAATTTCGAACCCATATAAGAATCAAAGATGAGGTTTACCTTCTTGCTCAGGGGTGGTTCGCATTCTCTGAGCTCTTCTCCGACGGTGGCTTCTTCGTCTTCGTCAATCCTAGTGTGCCTCTTGAGTTTTTCAGACAGTGAAGACTGGTTTCCTTTTCTAGAATTCTAGCGCGTATTGTTGTAGTGAATCACTCATCGGTGTTGGGCCTTCTACCAATTATAGCTGTGGGCCTGCTGGGCTATCAAAAACCCAGGTATATGGGTTGATATGCCCAACAGAAGAGAGGCCCATATATACCCCCACCAAAGCCTTGTCCCTCACCTATTTGAATTTGTAAAAGTGTCGTGGGTTTTTGGAGTTTTTGGCAACGGGAGTAATAGCAATTATAGGCTTCATAAGGTTGTGGGCCTAGCTAAGTAATGGGCCTACCAGATGAATAGCAAATGACACATGATAGACAAATCATTCGCCGGCGAAGATATTGTCGTATAGAATTTTTTCTGAAGAATGTACATATATCATTTGACGACCAACATCTTATCCCTAAAGATGTTTTCATATACGTACATTAAAATTTGTGAAAAGATGAGGAAATAATCCTAAATCCTAAAGATGAGGAAATAATCTTTACCGATGAAAGTTCATTGAGAAAGAGCGACTAAATATTGATGTTTCATTCAATGCATTGAGTTAGCGTAAGCCAATTAATATGTACAGATAGGCCGTTTATATGGGGGTAACTAGTCTAGCTAATACCTATTGTTCCATATAACTAATCTAGCCAATATACATTAGAATTGTTAGCTACTTGCTACTGCTATTGGTATAACTAGTACACCATAGGTTAGCCCAACCTAGTCCTCTCCTATTGAAGTAGCGCTATACCCCTTTTAATTGGTTCACGATGGTCATTATAGAAAATTCATCTTGTTTTTCACGTTGTTATTTTCTCAGTTGATATAAAATTTCTCTTACTATTTCTTATTTTGGTATTTAATGATTTGTATACCGTAGCATTTTTCTTCTCTAATTAATTTAATATTAAAGGCGACAGATCAATAGCTTAGTTATTTTTTTTTTTGATAGGAGGGTCAGTAAGTTTTGGGATAAATAAGAGACGAACAAGAAACGATAGATTTATCCTAGTTCTTTTGGAACAATAATTAGTCATTGAACAACAATTGTAGTCCTTTTTTCTGAATGTTTATGTTGCTTTAATCATTAAGCCATTGTTCGATTGTCTCATATGGGGAAGGGCAATGAACCCAGACTCATGGATTCATCGATCATATTTATATGACATTATTCCTCCGCAAAATGCTATAAAGGAGGAGAAGGGGCCGGGCCTCCCTCTTTACATGCTTTCTATCTTTTCCCTAATGCATTAAATTAAACTGTGTGGTGTGGGTGGGCAATACTGCCACATTAAGAAATGGATGTTGATCCTATTTAGTGCACACCATTATTGTCCTTTTAAATATTGCATGGCATATTTAGTTCATAGATTTACTAGGAAGTTAGTACCGAGTAATATGAACGATGACAAGGATATGTCTTCTTCTTTACCAATAGATTTACCTTTCTCGAGGATCAAAGTCTAGCCCTCGAAAGTTAGGGTTTTGATAGAGTATTCGCTGTGTGGGGATAGTTAACCAAGTTCAGCAAGAAAATCCGGAATGGGGTTGTCCGCCACTTACCCAATACTCCAAAATTGTCCAATCCCCATCTCCGTCTCCATCTCCATCATATGATTTATGCCCATTGGCCTCGATCTTCTTATGGCTAAACCATTTGCATCATTTATATTTTCTTAATCGTGACATATTCAAGGTGCTATAGATAGGTGAATGCATGAACGTGTTAGGTCATTTTGTCAGCGAGTTGTCTTTAATTAGGACTATTCTTCTTATATATCAAATTAAGCTAGGTTGTTGATTGTTTAGTCCGGAGTTTGTGGATTGTGTTTGGTCTGGTGTTTTCTAGACTTGCTCTTCCTTAGCTCCCAAATCCGGGATTGCTTGGGAGATATCATACATTCATAATTGATAATTCAAATCATCGACCTCCAACCTCGGTGAATAGTATGATCAATTCACTTTATGATTGATTAATTTGTAGCCTCACAGGTAGTCCATCATTTCATACGACATGTGTTGGACCACTTAAGTTTTATGCCAATTTGCCTGTTATACTTATGATTTTTTTTTTGGGGGGGGGGGGGGGGGGGGGGGGGGGGGTGTTTGTTATATCAAATGCTAATTAGCGGTACAATAGAACAGTAAATTATATATATTATAAGAGTATAAACAGTCCAAATCCAAGTGCAATAACACTATAACTAATGCATATATTAGTTTTTTTTTCAAAAGAAACTAACAATTTGTTTAGATTAACGACTAATTTTATGTATATATACGGTTTGAAGAAACTTATGTGAAAATTAGATGGTTTAACGTACTCCATAGAGATTATAACACGAATAAATCTAATGTGACTACTCTTCTGTAAAACTTCTGCTATTCTTCGGAGAACCGAAACTTTGTGGAAGTTCTGGCGCATATAGTAGTCCCCAGCGTCCACTAGACACCACTCACTCCCTGCCCTGTTCTAGTTCTGGGTTGTGGCTCGCAGTTGGCCTTTGGAATTCTTCTCCTCTTGGCACATGATGCGATCCAAATGTCCAAGCTGCTACGCTCCAACTCCCCAATTATGCAAGGTTGACCTCCATTGAACTTGGACCCAACTGCACTCTAACGTATCTGTAACCATAATATCTCAATAATCTAAGTACGAAAATATTCTATTTCGCAAATAAAAAAACCAAGAACAATAATTATACATGCATCAGCGACGGAGTTATTTATACACGATAATGGGTCAGCTAGTTGTCGTCAAAAAAGTGCGCCCCTAATGGGAAAACTTCTGGGCCCCGCACTCAACGTAGCCCGGCCAGGAAGCCATGTTCGCCGGCGACGACTGTAGACTGCTGATTCCGTCCACTCCCGCCCACCACCTGATGCTCGCAGCTGACTGTGTGCCATGTCACGCTGCAGCAAATCATCTGAGACTCAGAATTATAGTTTTGTTTAGGTGCGCGGATCCGAGGCCAACACGTACTACGTGGTCCAATCCGGTTGCACTGGTTCGATTAAACTAGTAGGTCGAGCACGATGACTGAATAAGTTTCGCCGGAACCAAACAACCCGATATCATTATCTTTGGGCATAATGCATGTGCTTAGTTTGACATGGATCAAGTTAAACCAACCCTCCTATTTTTTATAACCGACCAAACAAGCGACAGATCAGACGGCAGCAAAACTTTTGGTTAATTTTGGCACCAAAATTTATGGTGGATTGCCTGTGGGGTTTTGTGCTAATGAACTTTTTTTTATACGTGTATTTTACTTCATGCACATGTTATGCTCCGTCTTAATTTGTGTACGATATATCGGCACCAATCCCTTTGCCCAGTTGCTGTTAAAAAACAAGAACATGAAAACCATAGAAATGTCAATGCAAATTGCTATAATTAACAGAAACCATAAGACAATGCTTTCATAAGTACACGTACGATGAATGGGATTGGATCGAATCGATCGACTAAGGGGAATTAATTAGTCCCTTTGTTAGGGGCAGCTGTCTCAAGCAAACACGCACAAAAATTAGAATAAACGAGGGTAGCGGATCGGTGGTCCCTGGATTAATTTCTCATCTTGTGGTTTTTTCACGTAAAGGAGCTAGGATTTTATTTAGGATGCAGTTAACTACGATATATAAGAAGAAACGAAACCATCCATTAATTAGTTGTTTATTCTAATTAGTTCAATTAACGGTCTTAATTCAGGGAATTGCTGAGACAAAACGTTGATTAATCTGATTAAGAAAGAAGACACGTACATGGTAAACGTACATCGAACGTGTAGGTCATAAACAACGTTTTGTCCCTTTCAAAAAAAAAAAACAACAACAACGTTTTGTCATCATTAGTTTAAGTCATTATGTAACTAATTAGGTGAATTAAATATTTAAGTCACCTAAGCTATCACACCTGGCAATCTCTGGATGCCATAGTCTAATCACGTGTAACCTTGCTGTCATAATTGATTAATGATTTTTTATTTTTTATTTTTTATTTATTTTTTGGATAACTCTATCACATTTAGAATTTTTGTATATAGATGATTTTTTAATTTTTAATTTTTTGGACAAAAACTAGATTACATATAAACTATAGGCAGACATTTATATATAGACTGATTGAGACACTACCATGACTAGACAAGTTTATATCAAACCGATGATTTCCAACTAATTATAAAATATTTGTTACTTGTTAGTGTTTTTCATGAATTATTTGGACTCTTTTAGTCCTACCTATTATAAATTAGATTCATAATTCATAAAAGGTACAAAAAGTAGCAAGGAATATTTTCTTTCCAAGCCCATAAGTAATTTAAATTCCCTTCCAGAAAAAAAAGTAATTTGAATTCAATTTTGCAAAAGGAATGAAATTGAGTCCCTTAAGATTGTTTTAATTAATTATCCAAAGCTTAAAGCTTGCTTTGTAAATTAGAAGATTCCTCAGACCCACTTTCCCTTCCCTTTCCTAGCAAAGCGCGTGCTCCTCACGTGCCATCCCACACACGTCATTCTGGGAAAAAGGCGGGGAACAACAAACCCATTTAGAAACCCCAAGTCCCAAAAACCTCCCCCCACCCCCCATCTCTCTCACTCTCTCTCAAAGTCTTCAACTGTCACTTTTATTAGAGAAGAATTTCATTCCAAGACTTATAGCTAGCCTTAGCTGATTGTAAGTCTGAGGTTTTGGTTTTGCAGAAGAGAAGCTCTGAATGTGATCACTTCAAAACCCAAAAGCACAGTGAATTAAATAGCAAGTTTTTGCTCAGATTCAATTAAAAAATTGGCATCCCAATAATTCTCTAATATTTTTGACCTCCAGATGCACATGGCTTCTTGGTTTTCTCTCTTCCTCTCCCACATTTGTTTTTAGTATTCCTTTTCCTTACATGCTTTTCTCTCTCTCTCCAACTGATTCAATACCAGTACTGCTACTGAAGCTAGGCTTTTGATTAATCACGCAGTTGATGAGATTCCTCTCAGATCTGCACTCATAGCCTTTTTGGCCATTCCTAGACTCTCTTCTGCTCCTTCTTCTTCTTCTTCAAAGGGTTCTGCTTTTATTCCTTCACCAAGAAAAGGGATTACTCTGAATGTGCCACAAAAAGGTTAGATATTTGCTTTTATCATTCTAAGCCCCATTAAGTTGCATTTGACTTTCTCTTCATGGATGTTGTCATCATTTCGCCAAATTCGTGTTTTCCCTCCGCTTTTCATGAGAAATTTGAAACAATTTAGGACTCTTTGTGTCGCTTTTGGCTGGATTTTGTCAATCTTAAAACTCAAAAGAGTTCAACTGTTCAACCTTTTTTTTTGATTTTGACACTTCTGTTTTTCACGCTAATAAACTAGAGTAATAATCCACCAATATGCAAATGGCAGGGTTCAATTACTTTTTGAAATTAAATTTCGTAAATTATGCTTACTTTCCTGTTTTGCTGTTAAATTTTGATTCTCTGATGCAGAGACTACTGAGATAGTGGTAACCAAGCAGGAATCAGTAGCATTTTGGTTATGATATGTTTTAGAGAGAGAGCTAGATAGGATTGAATTTGAGTAAATTTTATGGTTTGTGAAATGGAGATCGATAATATTGAAGAAATGGAAATGGAGGAAGTCCTCCCTTCCATGTGGCCTGAGGATATAGACTCCGATAAGCAATTCAACATCGAGAAGCCAGGAAAAGATCAAGACATGTTGGAGGAGGTCACATTCAAAGAGAAACCAACTACAGTCGATTTCAGGCGGCTGTTGGAGCTAACCAAGCACACAGATACAGGCTCTTCCCAATTAGCACACCTCGTAAAGCACTGGGAATATAAGCAGGCGAATGTGGTGAGACTTCTTAGAGAAGAACTTGATATCCTCAGCAAGCAAAAGCAGGAAGTTGAGCTCAAGAAATTGGAGATATTGGAAGAGCACCGCTTCGAGTCAGAGAGCTATGGGGGTGACAAACGCCCCATTTCCATTTTGGATGAAGTGTATCACTTATGGGCTCTGGATGTTCCTCTAAAGAAGCTCGATGTTGTTGTGGAGAGTAAGAGAGTCGAGACAGAAGCCGAGTATGACAGTGTTTTGTACTGGAAGCAAAGGGCTATGCATTTGGAGAAGTTGTTGGAGGCAAGTGTTGCGAGAGAGCAGATTCTCGTCGATAAATTGCAGGAAAGCATTAAGAGTATTGAAAGACAGTCATCGCCGGTTGATGAGTTGTCTGAGATTCTGAAAAGAGCAGATAACTTCTTGCATTTTGTTCTTCAGAATGCACCTGTTGTTATTGGTCATCAGGTAAACTGAATGCTACTCTTATCTTTGTGCACCAATTTTACCTTCAGTATATTGACATGTTTGGTTAACTTGTGTTTCAGGATAAAGAATTGCGGTATCGCTTTATCTACAATCACTTCCCAAGTTTGGGAGAGCAGGTAATTTCTTGTCACCGAAGTTCTAATCTGAGGAGTGACTTAAGTCTGACAGTAGAGCAGACCGCCTTAAGTCTTCTTGTTTTCTTTTGCCAGGACATTATAGGGAGAACAGATGTCGAGATTTTCAGTGGGGCTGGAGTTAAGGAATCTCAAGACTTCAAGAGAGAGGTTCTGGAAAAAGGGATACCGGCGAAAAGGGAGATTACATTCGAGACTGAATTGTTTGGGTCAAAGACGTTTTTGATATATGTGGAACCTGTTTTCAGCAAGGCAGGGGAGACAATTGGTATAAACTATATGGGGATGGAGGTGTCTGATCAGGTAATGGTGTTTTCGTTTTAGTATACAATTGATTCGAATACTTCTATGCTGATAACTGATGGGTTTGTGTTTCAATTCTTGCATAATAGGTGAGGAAAAGAGAGAAGATGGCAAAGCTTCGGGAGGAAATAGCCGTCCAAAAGGCGAAGGAAACAGAGCTGAACAAGACAATTCACATAACGGAGGAGACAATGAGAGCAAAACAGATGCTGGCAACAATGTCTCATGAGATAAGGTCTCCTCTTTCTGGGGTTGTCAGCATGGCTCAGATTCTTACCAACACGAAACTTGACCGTGAGCAACGCCAGCTGTTGGAAGTCATGTTATCTTCAGGAGATTTGGTCCTCCAACTGATAAATGACATCCTTGACCTTTCCAAGGTTGAGTCAGGTATGAATTCTTTCTCTTCATACAGTACTTGTTGAAACTACTGTATAGTCTATGAGTGTGGTTTTATTGTGGTCGAGTATTTAGCTGATATTACTTCTTTTCTTGGTTTAGGAGTAATGAAGTTGGAGGCTACAAAGTTCCGGCCAAGACAGGTAGTTAGGCATGTACTACAGACTGCAGCAGCATCATTGCAGAAAATTTTGACCTTGGAAGGACATGTTATGGAGAATGTTCCTGTGGAGGTAAGCATTTAGACAACATTTCTGCATATAGATGACAACAATTAATAGTCTAGCATCTATACTACTACTATATTGAATTTAATCATTACTATGTTCCGATTTCAGGTCATTGGAGATGTTTTAAGGATTCGACAAATTCTAACCAACTTGATCAGGTGTACATTTCTTAGGATTCATTTTGTAGTGAAGGATTCCATAGATGATATAGCCTATTTTATGCACTGCACCAGGATTTCCATATGTACTGTAAATTCATAACCCCATAACCCCTACTAATGAGAAAATTCAAGATACTGCATAAGTAAGGAACATATGTAACATGTAAATCCAGAGAGAATTTGGCCAAAATTTCTAATAGTTTGAACATTTTGCAGTAATGCAATCAAGTTTACTCATGAAGGGAAAGTCGGGATAAAACTTTACATGGTAGCGGATCCAGCTTCTGGAGAAGATGAAAGATGTCTGCAGATGTCGAATGGAGTTAAATCAACGGTTTCAGTGAATGGATTGAATGAAGAGAAATCAGCATCACAAAATTGTTGCAATGGAGAAGGTATTCGTCACAAGGAACCTTACCAAAATGGTTCTCTTCACGATGAACCTAGCACACTGGTTAAGAGTGAAGCCTCAATGAATGGAGATAAAGAGGAGGAACCTCATTCATCTGAAACAACTACAGTCTGGTTACGCTGCGATGTATATGACACAGGAATTGGAATACCAGGTAAACACTAAGTTTCATCAACTTTAGTTTGATGGTCCTATCTCTGAATGTTACTCATTATAATCTTTTGATTCTTATCGATCAGAAAATGCTTTACCGACCCTTTTTAAAAGATACATGCAAGTGAATGCTGATCATGCTCGAAAATATGGCGGGACAGGATTAGGACTAGCAATATGCAAACAATTGGTAAATTCTTCTTTCGACATTGTACAACATTTTCGCACACAATGTAACCAGTAATGTTGTGGAACTTAACAGTTTAAATGTGTTTGCTGTAGGTTGAACTAATGGGGGGCCAACTCACTGTTTCTAGCCAAGAACATTGCGGCTCTACATTCACATTTGTATTACCTTACAAGGTTTCAACATCGTCAGAACATTCTGATGATCCTGATGAGCTCACGGATATGGCTGATTATGACGATGCTGTAACTGATGATGAAGTAGCTGACAGCTATTTCCAGTTCCAACCACGCACTTTAGGTTCTCTGTTCTCTTCTAATGGCACCGGCAGGACTCAAAAACTGTTACCACATAAACTCAATGGATTGTCACAACATGCATATTCGTTTCCATATAATAACATCAGACCAGAGGAGGTTACTTCAGTTGAAAATTGCTGTTCTGCAGTCGATGTTGCTGAGACATTATCTGAACCAGAGAGTTCAGTGAGTCACATGCCAAATTCCAATAGCGAAACTCCAGCATGTAGGGAGAGAAAGGGTCGAGATGACTCAAACAATCAATCCCAAAATTCTTCAACAGATTCAAATCATCATGCAGAGGCAAGCAGAGAAAATGGTGTAGCAGCAAAGACAAGAGAACCTCAAGGAACGTGTAAAAGACAGGAGAAATCAGATGCAGATTCAGAGTGTAGCTCTGGCAACAGTCCAAAAATACCAAAACCAACATCGAATCCTAAGATTCTTCTTGTTGAAGATAACAAGATCAATATTATGGTGGCACAGTCAATGCTGAAGCAGTTAGGCCAAAGCTTAGAGGTTGTAAATGACGGAGCTGAAGCTGTGCGTGCAGTTCAACGCTGTAGTTACGATCTGATTCTGATGGTATACAATTTCTGCATAATTTGTTGGTTTCTTCAAACACAAGAATCCTAGTCTTGGTATTCATGGTTGTTCCGAATTTTTCAGGATGTTCATATGCCAGTTATGGATGGCCTACAAGCTACAAGAATAATACGTTCTTTCGAAGAAACTGGCAACTGGGAAGCTG
This sequence comes from Rosa persica, assembly GCA_025331145.1. NCBI lineage: Eukaryota > Viridiplantae > Streptophyta > Magnoliopsida > Rosales > Rosaceae > Rosa > Rosa persica. Next base: position 46,934,288 of record WFKR01000006.1, on the reverse strand, counting down.
CTAGGAAAGCTGGAATTGAGCAATCTGTGCCTTCTTCAAATACACTACCAAACGGCCATGGACATACGCCTTGTAGAAAGCGAATCCCAATCATTGCGGTGAGTATTTACGATCTTAACTGTGACACGGTTAGACTATCAACCTGATTCTTGTTTTTAATGTGGTAGAATTTGCTAAAGAATTGTTCGGTTTGATTGCAGATGACAGCAAATGCATTTGCAGAGAGCGCAGAAGAGTGTTTTGCAAATGGTATGGACTCGTTTGTGCCGAAACCTGTAACGCGCCAAATATTGAAAGAGCGGCTTGAACAATATCTACCCGATTGCAACCTAGTGTAAATTTTCATGGTTTTCTGTACAAAAACGACAGCGTGCTAGGAAAGTTTTGTAATCCATGTATCATATTCTTCTCAAACATTAGCTTCTGCTTATCAATTGTACATACACATGCAAATCTTTTTTGCCTATATAGTAGATTACATGAAGCTCAAGCCGTCCTTCCAACAAGAATTACTCGGTTTTACCGAATGATAATTATTCCAACGTAAATCGTCAAAATACATTAGCAAATAGCGGATTAACAAACTCTTCCATAGCAAATAGCCAAACGCAGTACAATAAGTCTAAACGGAGTCGTATTGATTGATTGATTACTTATCTTTGGTGGAGGAAGGGGAAGTTCCGGACGTAGATGACCCGGTTGACCTACCGGTGGCGGCCGCACGTTGACTTTCTGGAGACTGATTGCGCTTGTCTTGTTAGGGTTTTGCTGTCAAGACTGCTCGGAATGTTGGATCTTCGAGAAGTAAAAGAGGATGGAAGAACCGGGATAGAAAAGATGTGGGCCTTTTTTACAATGGTGTTTGTCATTTATTACAATATGGGCCTGGCCCAATGTACAGATTACAGTGGGAGTCTACAAATCTAATTGTTTTCTTGTGCCGTACTAGGAATGGGAGTACTTGTTCGCATTGCTTGAATGGTCACGACAACGTCAGTGGCTGCAGGCGCGATTTCCGGAGAGGCTTGATCAGTTGAGGACGTGTGTTGCTCTCCAGAAAATACAAAATCGGTATCTGTGTGGCTTGAATGATCGCCGACCGGACTTTTGGGGTGGTTCGGTGAGGCCTCAACTGCACTTGGGGGTTGGCTGTATTTGAAGGCGTGACAGTTGGGGTCTTTTTTGTTGAAAATTCTAAACATGGTCTCAGTCTTTGTCCATGTAGAGGGTCTTGAATCAGATGGTTGCATGAAGATATATCTATGCCTATAAATAAAGGAGGCTACGAATATGATGAGAGCGAGTGTTGAAGCCGTCCCGGCAATCAGGAATAGGACCCAAAAGTTATCAGTGCCAATACTACCGCTAAATTCCTTCGCAGTACTTGAGCCTTGACAAGTGCTATCATTCCTGATCCAGTGGCTTTTAATGTTGGTCATCTTCTCTCCCCTGATCATATCTAAGACTGCTAATGATATATCAGGTAGGATAGGAGAATGTTTCGGAAACGCCTGCAAAGTCACCTCAACAAATTAGTAAGTGTGATAAATACTTAATTAAACGAATACCGTACGTGACAGAAATGGTTTAACATTTTATGATTTCACTATTCATATTGCTTGGTGAATTCCTATAACTTCGTCCGTTTCTTTAATTGAACAATGAATCATCTTGAGACGATATACACGCGAGAGAAGTACAACTTACAAAGGCAAATCCGTCTGTTTTAGAGAAGGGTCCAATCATGGCATATTTGTTGCAACATTTTGCCAAAAAAAGCGTCATGTAGGGGGTTTCACCAACAACAGCAGCAACACCTCCGTTTGCACTCTCTTTTGAAAGAGCTTCATCAATTTCTTCCATATTTTGATAACGCCTAAGCTTGGAATTATTAAAACCAACTTGTTTCAACTGTTGGTAAACACTAGGATTGATAACATAGCCGACGTTTTCCCCCTCCCTTAGCAGATCCTCTAAGCCGGTTACAATTGGCTTGATGTTTAAGAACTAGAGGATTTGATAAACAGAATAGAAGAGTAAAACTTGAGAGAGAATGAGGATTTCAATGTGTTTATTCATCTCATACAAAGGGGGTATTTATAGGATTACATTGAAGTGTGAATGCTCAAAGAGAAACTCAAAATGATAACCATCTTGATGATGATTTTCTGCCATGCTTGTTGCCCTTTGGTAAAGCATGTTTACATAAGTCTTCATACACTCAAGTACCTATGATTATACACTCAAGTACCTATCTAAATACTTTTACGTATTTTGTTACATGATATAGACATATACGGTATATATACGATTTATACTACAACACTCCCCCTTGGATATTTCATGTTCAATAGTATTGTGTAGATGGTGTGCATCGAAGTTGCCTCGTTAAAAACCTTGCCAAGTAATAAAACCCTGTGGGAAAAAACAACCTTGGTCGAAAGGAAAAAAGAGCACAACGCACGTTGAGTGTGAAGTATGTTTCTGGATACTCCCCCTGATTTAGACTCCTCTTGAAGATTGTGGGAGTTCGGATATCCTCCTCAATCCGATACTCCTTACATGTTTCTCGAAGGGAGATTTTGGTAGTGACTTAGTAAATAAGTCAGCTACATTATCTTCTGATCGGATTTGATTTACTTCAATATTTAGAAGTGTTTGCTGTTGCTGATTGTAGAAGAATTTCGGCGATATATGCTTGGTATTGTCGCCTTTGATGAAACCTAATTTCATTTGCTCAATACAAGCTGCATTGTCCTCGTAAATGCATGTAGGTTCATTTGTGGTGAATTTCAAACCACAAGTTCCTCGAATGTGTCTATTTATAGACCTTAGCCATATGCACTCACGCACGGCTTCATGTAGTGCAATTATTTCTGCATGATTTGAGGAAGTAGCAACAAGAGTCTGTTTTGTAGATCTCCAAGATATCGCGGTATTTCCCATGGTAAAGACATAACCTGTTTGGGAGCGACCTTTGTGAGGGTCAGAGAGATACCCTGCATCAGCAAAACCCGTCAAAACATCATTTTGATGGAGGGGAGGAAGAGAACGTCGGTCACTATGGATAGTGTTGCCGGCGCTCACATTTCTTTTCTCTCTGTAGGGATAGAACAAGCCCATATCGATCGTACCTTTTAGGTATCGAAGGATTGTCTTTATACCAATCCAATGGCGGCGTGTTGGTGCAGAACTGTGTCGAGCTAACAAGTTTACTGCAAATGAGATATCCGGTCTTGTGCATTGAGCTAAATACAATAATGCGCCTATCGCACTTAGGTATGGTATTTCAGCTTCTAATAAATCTTCGTCCTCATCCCTTGGACGAAACGGATCTTTCATGGGCTCAAGACTACGGTTGATCATGGGAGTACTCACAGGCTTTGCTTTATCTTCATTAAAGCGCCTTAGTAACTTTTGAGTATATGCTGATTGATGGATCATAATCCCATCATTACGGTGCTCGAGTTCTATTCCGAGACAAAACCGTGTTTTCCCGAGATCTTTCATCTCAAATTCAGATTTCAAATATGTAGCAGTTTCTTTTAACTCATCTAGAGTTCCAATTAAGTTCATGTCATCAACATAAACTGCTACAATTGCAAATCCGGATCTTGTTCTCTTAATGAACACGCAAGGGCATATTTCATTGTTAACATATCCCTTCCCAATCAAGTAGTCACTTAGACGGTTATACCACATCCGTCCGGATTGTTTCAATTCATATAGTGAGCGTCTTAATTTTATTGAAAACGCGCTCCGTGGTTTAGAGCCACTTGATTTGGGTAATTGAAGTCCATCTGGAACCTTCATATATATCTCTGAATCTAGATCCCCATATAGATATGCTGTAACCACATCCATGAGCTGCATGTCAAGTTTTTCGGAAACTACCAAACTGACAAGGTAGCGGAACGTTATAACGTCCATTACGGGAGAATATGTCTCCTCGTAGTCGATTCCAGGACGTTGTGAGAAACCTTGCGCCACAAGGCGGGCTTTGTATCTAACAACCTCATTTTTCTCATTACGCTTTCTAACAAAGACCCATTTATGGCCAACAAGTTTTATATTTGGTGGTGTCAGTGTTATAGACCCAAATACCTGTCTCTTTGTTAGTGAATCCAATTCAGTCTGGATCGCATTTTTCCATTTTGACCAATCTGCTCTACGTTGGCATTCTTCAACGGAGCGAGGTTCGATATCATCGTATTCTATAATTCCTTTTGCAATATGATATGCAAACGCATCATCAATAGCCATAGAATTTCTGTCCATAATTACATGTATACTAGTGTAATTCATGGAGATCTCTCTATTCTCTGGAATTGGTTCTATTATTGGAGCGTCCTCCAATGATGTCTCTTGGACATAACCATAATCCGGAATTTTTTCATGAGATGGATTATTTATATCGATGATTAATGGATTATTTTGTGTCAAGCTCGCTTTCTTTCTTGGGCGAGAATCCATCGAACCTATAGGCCTCCCGCGCTTTCTAGCAGGAGCCATGGGTCTAGCCACTGCATCACCCATAGAGGGGATGTCATGTCCTTTATTTTTAGGAACATCAATCCTTGCAGGTACGTTTGCAGCAGGTATGTGTGATCTTGTCACTTTAGCGATATCAGAAAACGCATCAGGCATTGATTCTGCTACGTTCTGAAGATCGAGAATCCTCCGCACCTCTATTTCAGACTGTGTGGTTCGGGGATCAAGATGAGACAAAGTGGGGACAGACCACGACAATTCCTGTCTTTTCTGTTGAACATTAATGTTCTTGTCTCCCCCTAATGACGGGAAGACTGTCTCATCAAAGTGACAATCCGCAAATCTAGCGGTAAATAGATCACCTGTCAAGGGTTCTATGTAGCGGATAATGCTTGGAGTATCATATCCAACATAAAGGCCTAAGCGTCTTTGAGGGCCCATTTTGGTGCGCTGTGGCGGCGCAATTGGCACATAGACTGCACACCCAAAGATGCGTAAGTGTGAGACATTAGGCTCATACCCAGTCACCAGTTGGGACGCAGAAAAGGGTTGGGTGGCAGTGGGTCTCAGACGAATGAGCACAGCTGCATGTAATATTGCATAGCCCCAAGCAGAAATAGGGAGATTGGTGCGCATAACCAATGCCCTGGCAACCATTTGAAGTCTTTTAATGGCAGCTTCTGCGAGTCCATTTTGGGTGTGTACATGAGGGAGAGGATGTTCCACCTCAATCCCAATGGACATGCAATAATCATCAAAGGTTCTTGATGTAAATTCTCCAGCATTGTCAAGACGAATTGACTTAATAGGATGATCGGGGTGGTGAGCCCTTAATTTAATGATTTGTGCTAGGAGTTTAGCAAATGCAGCATTTCTTGTGGATAAGAGCATGACATGTGACCAACGTGTCGATGCATCAACCAACACCATAAAATATCTAAATGGTCCGCAAGTTGGTTGGATAGGTCCACAAATATCACCTTGTATTCTTTGTAAGAATGGTATATTTTCTTTAGTGTCCTTTGCATAGGATGGTCTCGATCCTACCTTTGCTAAAGAGCAAGCTTTGCAAAACGAATGATACACTTTAGAAGTAACTCTTTGGACCAATGTTTGGTTCGTACTTCTTTTCGTTTTGAAGAATGGATGTCCGTGTGAAGTTTTTAATATACGGAGCATCATGTCACGACCTGGATGTCCCAAACGGTCGTGCCAAAGCTTGTATGTGTCAGGATCCCATATTTTGTCATTCATGACATGGTTGGATTCAATAACTCTAATAGTGGTTGCATACAATCCACTAGAGCGACACATAAGTTTCTCTAAAACTCGTGTATTTCCGTAGTTTTTAGAGGTGATGCAAAGGAACTCTTGTCCATTCTCACAATGTGTTTCCACATGAAAATCATTGGCTCTAATGTCTTTAAAGCTTAATAGGGTCCTTCCGGCCCTTGGAGCATATAGAGCTTCGGCGACATTAATATTTGTGCCATTTGGTAACAAAAATTGAGCTGGTCCTCGACCATGAATCAATTGTGATGGTCCTGCCATCGTAGTTACTGAGGATCGACTGGGTGTCATCCATAAAAATAATTGCCTATGTCGCAATATCGTATGTGTGGTGCCACTATCAAGAAGGCATTCCAATTCTCCGGAAAACATACTGAAAGGAATAAAGTTCGGAATATTAACACATGTCCATGACATTGAATGCGATACTTTATTAATGGGAAAATAGCCAATGATTACATCAAAGTTATTCATAAGTCTATTCCAAATATCAAACTCTAGACAAATTGCTATCACTCAATCCGTTTGGTAATTCCAATGGAATATGACCAGGAAAGTAGAGAGATGTTGGTGGAGCGAGGCTCGCTTAAATACCCCGATCTCAATTGCTTTCCTAGACATCATACTTCATTGGGTACGCCACATAAGAAGGAGTTTAATACAATTGTTATTTATTGACTAAGGCACATTTACCATTCTTGGAAAATAGAAAGAGGATTATTCTAATCAAAGTCTGTGGCATCCTCGTGCTCTTCATCTACAGCTTTGAAGTCCTCAACAGTGAGATTGACATCTTCACTATTTTCATCTTCGGCAAGGTTAGCTTCTTGCTCTCTTGCTTCCCTGTACTCCTTGTAGCGTGCAGCTAATTGGGTACTTGCATGACATTGTTTAAACCAATGCTCGATTGATCCACATCTATGACACATGTCATTGTGGTTTCCTCCCTTCATTTGAGGTATAGGTTGTGCAGGTTGTACAGTTTGTACAGGTTGTGCACGTTGTGGATATCCCCTAGGAGGGTTGCTGCTACTACCACGGCGCATGGTGCGACCTCCACGGTTCATGGTGCTATTTCCACGGCCGGTGTTGCCATACCTCCCTCTTCCACGTGCGGAGTTACCATCACGTGCGCCCGCTCTAAAGTTGCGGTTTCCTTCCCTGTTGGGGCGGTTATATGGACCTGTTCGTCCTTCATGTCCCCTATTATTAGGGTACACATGTCCCCTATTGCTGGGGTACCGCTCCCTGTGCCCTCTTTTGGGTGCATTATAATTTGCCTCACGAACGCTCTTGGTTCCAATGGGTCTTGAATTATAATTCTTTACAAGAATGTTGTCGTGCTTTTCGGCTACCGACAAAATATTTATGAGTTCATTGAACCTCGTAATTCGTCCAGCATTTACTTCAGTGCGATACTGCTTTGATAGCAAAATTGCTGCAACAGGGAAGGTGGAGAGAGTTTTCTCAATTAGCTCTTCTTCTGTGAGGGGTCTTTGACAGAACCTCAACATGGATTTAAGACGAAGAGCTTCTGAATTGTACTCAGCAATAGACTTGAAGTCTGAGAAGCGTACATCGTTCCACTGAACCTTCAAGTCAGGGAGGAGAGAATCTTGGATATTGTTAAAGCGCTCTTCTAATGCTTCCCATAAATCCTTTGCATCTTTGATGGACATGTACTCTAGCCTGAGTGCTTTGTCCATATGACGTCGCATCAAGATGATTGCCTCTGCATGCTTCTTGGGTGATCGAGGGAACACAAGAGCCGGATTTGGTTCATGGATGATGGGCAATATCCCATTGGATGTGAGATGGTTCTCAACGTCGGTTTTCCAGCTATGGTACTCCGAACCTGTTGAGTCAAGGGTTTGAAAATCGAGTCTAGGTTCATTCGACATCCTTGAAGATAAGAAGAAAATATTAGTTTCGGAGTTAAAACTTCCACGAAAAATAATAAGATTTCCGAGCTATGCTACCAAGAAATCAATTTCCAAGAATCATTGTGAACACTCTTAGTTCATTTGGCGTGAATTGCTCTAATTCCGCTTTTGATTGTAAGTTCCCGAGAAAAAGGAAAAAAGGAGAGAAAATAAATAAAAACTCAAAAACGGGAACTTTTAGTAAAGAATACCTTGGAATAGTGTTGCCGGAAATTTTTGACCGGAAAAATTATCGGAGTTGACCGGAAAAATCGTTGGAAAAAGTCGAGAAAAATCGTCCAAAAAGTCGCCGGAAAAGTGTCGAAAAAGTCGTCGGAAAGTCGCCGCGCAAATCTGTCGACAGATGTGTCGACAGCTGCTCGGCAGCTGCTCGGCAGCTGCTCGGCAGATGGCTCGGCAGCTGCTCGGCAGCTGCTGCGCAGCGTCTCGGAAGCTTCTCGGCAGCTGCTGCGCAGCGTCTCGGCAGCTGCTCGGCAGCTGCTGCGCAGGGTCTCGGCAGCTGCTGCGCAGGTGCCTCGGCAGCTGATGCGCAGGTGCCTCGGCAGCTGATGCGCAGGGGCCTCGGCAGCGTCTCGGCAGCTGCTGCGCAGGGCCTCGACAGCTTCTCGGCAGGTCTCGGCAGCACCTCGGCAGCTGCTGCGCAGGGCTCTCGGCAGCGTCTCGGCAGCTGCTCGGCAGGTCTCGGCAGCACCTCGGCAGCTGCTGCGCAGGGTCTCGGCAGCTGCTGCGCAGGTGCCTCGGCAGCTGATGCGCAGGGGCCTCGGCAGCGTCTCGGCAGCTGCTGCGCAGGGCCTCGGCAGCTTCTCGGCAGGTCTCGGCAGCACCTCGGCAGCTGCTGCGCAGGGCTCTCGGCAGCGTCTCGGCAGCTGCTGCGCAGGGCTCTCGGCAGCTTCTCGGCAGCTGCTGCGCAGGGCTCTCGGCAGGTCTCGGCAGGTCTCGGCAGGTCTCGGCAGGACTTCGGCAGCTGCTGCGCAGCTCTCGGCAGCTGCTCGGCAGGTCTCGGCAGCACCTCGGCAGCTGCTGCGCAGCTCTCGGCAGCTGCTCGGCAGGTCTCGGCAGCGGTCCGGTTCGGTTTTTCGGCTTCCGGCGGCCGGTTCAGGCCTTTTCCGGCCGGTTCCGGTGAATCTGAGACCGGTTCCGGGCTCCTGGAATCAAGGGCTTTAATCTGAGCTAGGGTTTGGGGATTTTTTGTAGGTTTTGAAAAATGACTTCTATCGATGAAGAACTCTTCTTTCGTCAATTTTTCGATTCTAATTCTAGAGCAACTTCGTGCTGATAACGTGTTTAAGAACTAGAGGATTTGATAAACAGAATAGAAGAGTAAAACTTGAGAGAGAATGAGGATTTCAATGTGTTTATTCATCTCATACAAAGGGGGTATTTATAGGATTACATTGAAGTGTGAATGCTCAAAGAGAAACTCAAAATGATAACCATCTTGATGATGATTTTCTGCCATGCTTGTTGCCCTTTGGTAAAGCATGTTTACATAAGTCTTCATACACTCAAGTACCTATGATTATACACTCAAGTACCTATCTAAATACTTTTACGTATTTTGTTACATGATATAGACATATACGGTATATATACGATTTATACTACAACACTTGAGTTTTTGAACGTTAGATTGGCTGTGTAATTTATTGTCAACACTAGCACCACAAAAATCCATACAGCCATCACAAATCCACCTAAATTGCTGACAACTTTGGCAGCTGCATGCAGAATGCAAGGAACTTTTGAGCACTAGCTAACTTATATTCAAAGAATTTTAATACTAGTGCGAGATATATCAAAGGCTATTTTTCAATTTGAATCAGATAAGAGTTAGTGGACATTACTGTGTGCAAAAACCATTGTTGAGAAGGAGAACCAGAGACCAGTGCCAACTTGATATGAGGGAGGGCAAGTTGAATTTAGTCCTTTAATGAAATTGTTTGATTGAAATTCAAATTGCCAAGAGCTAAAATAGAAGCCGGTAATTAGCATACAATCTAGTTATGGTATGATTTTCTTAAAAAATGTTGGCATATGTCTCAAGTTTGACTCTAATGTCTTTCATTGATATGAAATGAAAAGAAAAAAAAATAGAGGAACACAAAAAAAGAAGAAGAAGCGAGATTAAGAGAACCTGCGGCAGCTGCACCAACAACATTTTGTCTGCAGTCCTTGATATGCTAAAGACCAGCCTAGTTTTGTAGCAAGCATGAGAAGCATAAAGGTCTGAGAGGCCCATTTTTATGCAACTCAACAATACTTTCTCAGTAACTGATTGATTAAGGTTATCAAGAATAATTCTCACATTCACTGGACAATGAAAATAAAAGAAGCAAGAAAAACAGAGAAAAAACAAGCTTGAGGTTGGAAAGGCTCACTTTGAACATAGGGCTAAATACTATTTAGTCCCATATGGTATGGATGCAACATCAATTCAGTTCATCGACTTTCAATTTCATCAAAAACATCCCCACACTAGTATTTCTCGTCGAATATGTCCCTCTATCAGGATTCCATTAAATGAAGTCATTAAGTAGCTGACGTGGCATGCCAACTGAGCACAAGTGGGGCCCACATGAAAGGAAAAATATCAAAATTCCAAAACAATATTTTAGAAAAATAACAAATCTCTCTCTCCTCCCCCTCCCTCCCCTTCGGTTTCTCTCTCATCTTCCTCTTCAATACCTTCTTACTTCCGTATCGTCTGTCTTCTTCATAGCAAAACAATTACCTCAAGGGAGAAGATCATCTCCTAAGAGCAAGTTCACCTGTTTGGTTATCGGGTCACATACTATTCACTGTTTTTTAGATTATCTGGGTCACGAAATACACTGTGCAGGTCACCATAGTGACCCAAAATACTATTTAAGGTGACCCAAGACACGAAATATATTGTACTCGTGACTCAGAGGACAAAATAACACATAAAAACAGTGAATAGTAGGTGACATTATGACCTAGTCGGTAAACCTGCTCTAAGCTCATTTCCCTCCTAACCTTCCTAAACTTTTTATCATATGACGACACGGGGTTTTCTCAGGTCGAATGGTCTACCTCTTTTGCTTCTCATCCACTTTGTTTCTTTCCTTTCTCCTGGCTATTCTTCTTTTCCTCTCCTCTCTCTCTTTTGTTCTTCTTTTCTTTATGGTCTCCCCTCCTTATCAGATGCATTGCACTTATTTAATCTCTCTCGTTCCCACATAGGTTTCGTTTCTCTCAAAATCAAAACGTTGCAATCCCATTCCTCCGAAAAACAGCCACAAAGTTTTGATCTTTTCAATTATCCGGCTACACCCAATTTACCAAAACTTGGAATTGGAATTAGTTTGGTTTTAGTTTAGTTTTCCATCACTGTAGCATTCCACAAATTTAGTTTGCTGCTATTCCTCTAACTAGTTGTGGCAATGGGGGTGATGAGATTGGGTGGCATACAATTTGAATCATTATTCGTATCTGAGAACAGAGGAAGGTGGGGGAAGAGAGAGAGAGAGAGAGAGAGAGTTGGCATAGGAGAATACAGACAAAAACTATAAAGGTTCTTTTGTAAAATCAGTAAATTTTTATGTTGAGGAGAAATTTAGATAATTGGATATGAGACTTGACAAGTGTCTTAATCTCTATAAAAGCTTTGGTAGTTTAGGAGGGGAATGAGGTTAGGAGATCCTCTCCCTTATCTCAAATCAATTCCAAGTTTTCTAATATACACAACAAAAGAACATGGCAATTGGAGCTGTGAAACTATATGAACAAAACCCAGAAAAATAAAACAAACAATTGAAGGTTGATGTCTCTAGGCATGAATTCGAGTATTGATTATCTGGGCATTAATCTTAGCGATTGATTTTATTAACTAATTTTTATTTTGGATTGCTAATCTGGGAAAAGGCGAGCTCGGAGTGGAAAAGAGGACAACATCAATGATCTCGAAGCCGTCGTTTTGGGGGAGACGCGGCAGAGGAGGATGCCACTGACGGCGGAGGCCTTGTGCTTGAGAGCCATCAAAGCAAACAATCTCAGATAACCAATGAATCAGAAACTCAATTTTTAACAAAGCCGTCTCGAAATTTGAACATAGAAGAATTTTAGAACAGACCCATCTGGGAGCCCCGAAGTTCAAAATCCTCCGCCCACCCAACAACGAATGCTTGAAATTCTTCAGACCCAGTATCAGAATTCCGCCCATCTTCGAAACCCAGAACCCAATTTCATCGATTTCTCCAGTTCAAGACATCTATACCCAAGCAGTGGAGTTGTAGTCTTTTCGGGTCGACTCTGAGAAGGATCAGGGTAATGGAATTTCGTTGGAATTAACAGAGAAGAGAGCAGAGCAGAGGAGGAAGAGCGAAGAGACACTCTTACTTAGAGAAAGAGAAACATTTGGCGTAGATCGATTGTTTGTCCCAAGTACCCTAATGTCCAATCTGGAAACTGAGTCCGCTAGCTAATCATAAGTTAATTCAACATTGAAATAACCCAAGATTATTGGTTTGCCAAAAGCAGTATAACGCTGGAACCATACTCATCTTAATTTGTTGTAGCGATTACTAAGTAACCTTGGGGGTTACGTTGAGCAAGAACCTAGGCCGGCCTAGTAATTAATTTGTATAATTAAGAACCCGAGAGGCTAATGATTTATTATTATTATTATTTTTAAACTGATAAAGGATTAGGCGATATTTGTTCTTTGAAGGTAGACGATGTATGAAACAAGTCCCACTCTCAATACCAAATGAGGCGGCCTACCACACTCTGGGAACCTACTTATCTTAAAGTTTTATTAAAGAAAAAGCTAAAATTACAAAAACATGGGGCAAAAATGAACCCCCAAGTACAATGCAGAAAAAGAAAAGATGGAAAAACTGAATTTCATCGGCTACTCTAAAAAGGTTACAACATAAACATGTGGTGCTACAGACTCAGGGCCGTACTCTAATGATTAAGTTTATCTGCTAGTATTTTATTTTTCCCGGGTAGGCGGGTACTCTTCAGGGAATGTTCCTTGTCAGAATTAGGTGCGGTATAACACTTTCCAATCGATTTGAAAAAAAAAAAAAGAAAAAAAAAAAAAAAAAGAGCGTTTGTGTGTTAATTAATTGACCCTAATTCTGCTCCCACATTAACTTTTCTTTTTTTTGGCTTTAATTTGTTGTAATATTTCATAACTTATTATCATATCCTCTATATATTAGATTACACATTCAAGAGTAGGTCTTAGTCAAGACATGTATAGGTATATGACATTTGCTTAATTAATACAAGTGATCTAGCTAGAGAACTGCAATTTTTTTTTTTTCAATTTAAAGAGGAAGATTCAAGTTGATACATCTATGAACATTTTGGTGAAGAGAAATGCTAAAATAAATAAATAAATAAATAAAATCAAGAAAAATGCTTTTTCATTTTTATGGTGTAGGAATCATCATCCCCTACTGATGATGTTGTGCACTGAATTAAAGAAAAGTGAAATAAATGAAAGGTTCGTGGATGACAATAATTTAGAACTGTCTACGATTATTTGATGATATATAATATTATTGAGCTGAATTTGTATATTATTGAGCCGTTTCAGCTGGAGTAACTGAATGCATTTCTTGAACTGCAGCAGCAGACTCAGTAGATGTAGTAGCTATCTCTGGAGATTCTCGATCAGTTGAGAGTGCTCGTTGCTCTTCAGAATCAGAAGAAAACACAGAATGCGTATTTGTTTGGTTCCAATTCTGGCCGAGTTCTGGACTTTCTGTGCCATCAAGGTTTGTAGAGGCTGTAACTACATCCGCTTTCTGGTTGCTTCTAGAAGGGTCTATTTCATAAAACTTTTCCAACATGGCCCCAATCCTTCTAAGCGTAGAGGTTTCAGAATTCCAAACGTCCCTATACTTGTAACTGAACCGAACTAAATATAGGATGAAAGCCACTCCTGAAGCCACCCAAGTAGTGAAAAATAGGACCCGAAAGTTTTTAAAATCAAGTCTATTGCTAGAAACTTTTGGGTTACTAAGGTCTTGACAATTGCTGTCTTTCTTGAACCATTTGTTTTCGATATTCATTATCTTTTCTCCTCCGGTGACATTTAGGACTGCCTGGGAAACATCGGGTAGAAGAGGAGAGCGTTTTGGAAATACCTGCAAGGTCACCTTAAAAAAAATCAACATATCATTGTATTTAATGGACCTTTACAACAGAAATCCATCATTCGTGCCCCTATATTGCACTAAGAAGATGACCATACACAAAACACACGCACACGCATAACAAGGGAGAGATGAGAGATCTTACAAAGCCATGACCATCGGTTTTAAATATGGGGCCAATCATAGTATATTTGTTGCAGTATCTTGCAAGGAAAAGCTTCATGTAGGGAGTTTCATCAACAAAAGCAGCAATGCCACTGTTTGCACTCCCTTTCGAAAGAGCATCATCAATTGCTTCCATAGTTCCCAAAGCCATAAGCTTGGAATCTTCAAAACCTACTTGCTTCAACATCTCGTAAGTATAAGCAGTTGGTATGTAGCCGATGTTTTCCCCCTTCCTCAATAGATCCTTGATATTGGTAACAGTTGGCTCGAGTATTTCGACCGTATATATTGAGGTTAGACTTGCTTGGTAATTAATTGTCAGTACTAGCACAACAAATACCCATATTATCATAACAAATCTAGCCAAGTTGGTATCCACTCTCTCTCCTGTATAGTTCACAAGAAAATTGTTATTGATGAATTACTTATATATATTTATGATACTAAAAAAGTTAATATACAAGAAAATCGTTTTAACTTGATTTTAGAGTAATTAAGGTAATGAAAAATTACGTTGAGCAAAAACCATGGTTGAGAAGGAGAACCATATAACACTGCCAACTTCTTGTTGTGCGGTAGTGCCTTGAAAATCTTCATTAGTTCGATGCTGAACGACCCAAACCACAAAACCTACTAACAACAAGGAAATAAGAGTTGCAAGCCAAAGGTCCCATTGCCATGGCTTGAAGAAAGCCCATGCACTTCTTTTGTTTGTGTCTAGGACGGGCACAACCATTACCACACCGGCTTCTGCATATGGCATCGTAAAGTCCACATACAGAGACCTGTTTGCTCGAATTGTTGTATCTCCGACCACAGCTTCAAAATTCTGTTAAATCATAAAGTATGTAGTTGAGTGACGTCGTTTTTATATATAGTTGTCAAGGAATAGGTAAGCAATATGACGATGAGTTATTGTATGCATCTAAAGATAGAAATTTTACCCCAAGATATACTTGATAGCACAAGTCATTGTAAGTGCCAGCTTTGGTGCCATCAGGTTTTGCAAAGGGAATGAACTCATAAGGTAGAGCATATGGTAACATGTCAACTACGGCCTTAAAGACATCGATACTGAATCCGGTAACTTCCGTTGTGTTGGTGGTTGGATCTGTTGTTACCTTAACAAGCTCAGTAAACCCATCCCTAACAGGAACTCCTATTCTCAACTTCTTCCCCTTTGTTGGGATCTCCCACCCTTTGGGAACAGAGAGAGACTCTCCTGGCCATATAACCGGTCCAAGATGGCATGTGGAATTTGTGGAACTCATTTTGCTTACAAGTCCATGTAGCGGTGTCCAAAATCCAATTGTTCTCGCTCCACGGCCGTTGACATTAATTATCCGAAAATTGGATGATTGAAGTTGCCCATCAATGAGCATGAAATCTCCAGCAATGCCTGGGAATCTAGTAGTCGAAAGGGCTTGGCAAAGTTCTGGACCATATGGAGAGATGGGAAAACTTTCAAGAATATCTGTGGACTTGTTGGAGGCATTTGGCTTTTGGAAACCAAAACTACTTGTAGTCCCAATCACTTGTTCAATTGCCATTGCTATGGCAAAAGTAGCATCATAAGCCCAAAATCCGAAAACATCCAATTCAGCACCAACGATGTGTGGGTAGTCTTTTTGGAACTGCCTTTTCCACCGGAGCTTGAATTCTTCCAGCTCTGTTGTTTTCTGGACATAAGTTTGCAGACCTATAACTCCATTCATGGAATGGATGACTGAAGAATTCATTGAAGTTAAACGATTAGTAATCCCATTAGTGGTCAACCAAACATAGCCTTCAACCATCATTCCAATTTCTTCTGCCTTGGCAAATAGCTTAGAGCATAGATTGGTTGTCATATGGACAATGAAGACTCTAGTTTGCATGGTCATCAACTTGTAAAGCTCGTTTGCAATTTGATCATCGGCTGCAGAGGGGGAAATGACACTCCGGTAGGAGACACCAACACCCACTTCTTGTAAGGCATCGGTTAAAAATGGTATGATTGCCTCCCCATACGAAGTGTCTATGTATATGAGCACAACTAGTCTCCACCCAAAGTTTTTGATAACCGCACTTATAGCTTTCACTTGAGATGTGTCATTCTGTGCAAATTGGAAAAAGTAGGAGCTCCGGAGCGAAGTAAGAGAAGGACTTGTTGCGGAAAATGATATGATGGGCACATGAGTTTGGTCTCCGAGATTAATGACAAAGCTTGTCTCCATCGATGTCACTGGCCCGATGATGGCTGGTACTTCATGATTCTTTATCAGATCTAGGGCTGTTAGTGTGTCAATCAAAAACAAAAGATCATTACACTAATGTCAATCAAAAAAAAGATCATTACACTAAAAAATAGAGAGGCTATTTTACATATTTGGAAGTTAGAACATAAAGCAAAGTTTAGGAAATCAGCAATTAGTTATGGTAGGTGTTGGAAGAGACCTGAGGCAGCTGCAGCAACGACATTCTTCTTCGAGTCCCTAGTGTTCAAGACCAACCTAGTTTCATAGTGAGGATGATAAAAATAGAAGTCTGACAGGGCCATTTTGATGCAGCTCAACCAAATCTTGCCCCTCACTGAATTAAGGTCATCAAGAACAACCCCCATGTCAACTGGGATCCTTGTTTCGTTTTGTGGAATGGCTAAGGAAACCCATGAAGAAAGAAATAAGACAAGGATAGAGGTAAGAGAAAGTTTAGTAAGGTTGGAAGAGTACTTTTTGTTTATCATGTTTGAATCTTCTGAATCTCTATGTTTGATCTGATCGTGTTCCTTTCAGGTATCCTAATAAACCTACTTATATGCTGCGTCGGAATATTTTGAATAGGGAAAGAACAAACACTAGCTACGTATTCTATATGTTGATGATTATTGTAAAACCTATAAAGAAATTCTTCAAGGAAATTTCAATCACAGTTCCATCAGTATTTTAGATGTTGCAAAAGAGAAACTTTGTCATGTTGTCTTAATTTTTTTACTTGGCAACTACGGAATGAAAGGAACAAAGATTGACACACAAGCATTTCCAGGAATTTTACAGTTCAAAAATACCAAAGTCTACAGCCAAACCTAAGAATATTCTTGCTTCTGATGGAAGAAAAAGAGATTAATATTACGGAGAAACCGTCAATGATCCAATTTGTGCCTAAACAAATAAATAACTAGGACTGTCATCATTTGTTTAAGATTGTGTCTTATACATCAATCACTCCATCTCTATCACACATCACAATCACTATGCTCTGTTGAAGGTGATTTATGCTGACTGGGAGGGATGTTTGGAGGAATGAAAGCGGGTGAGAAAGTCTGGGAAATTTCGTCCATAAATTTTCAGCATACGGGTCAAAACATGAATATTCCTTCTCGGATGAACCATGGGGATTCAATCAATTAGTTAAGAAATACTTGCAGAACAAGGTGAAGCTAAACAGTGTTGAAGGATATCGACATTGAGTGTGCCTCTTCAAGATAGGTTTAGTTCTAGAGTTGTAATAGGAGAGAAGGTTCTAGATTTCCTAATTATATTCGGATTCTATTTCCTTATATGACAAAATTATGTACTTTGTAAATCCCTATATAAAGGGCTCCTATTATCAATAATAGAACACACATTTCTCTCGAATCATATTTTCCTTAAATATGTTATCAGCATGAACCCTGACCCTGAAACAAATAACCAAAACCCTAAAACAAGTCGAAACCCTTAAACCCTAGTGGCCCCCGACCCAAGGAGTCCGGAACCGGCAACAACACAACCAAAACCGGCCGGAAACTTACCGAACTGGCCGCCAGAATCCACAAGCCATCCGCTGCGATCTCTCCACTGTTCACCACCTTCCGGACACCCAATTGCCACTAAAATGTAAGCAGCACAGTCTCTATCCTAGAATTTAAGAACTGGAAGCAGAACACCAAAAACTGGTCCAGAAGCCCCTGAACCGGCCTTCAAACCAACTGATCCTCCTGTAGAAAAACCGGCAGAAATGACATATTGGCTAGTTTTTCCTGTTTCGACCAATATCAACTGCCGTGCCGCAAGCTCCTAGCCCTAGATAGCCATACCATGCGCTGCTCCTGTAGCCCTTGCGCACCCGTGGGCTGCCTACTGCCCCTGTAGCACAGCAGCACGCTCGTTCTTGTGCAGATCAGCCTGTTTGCATGCCCTGAAACTTCTTGATCAGGACCTCAGATCAAAACCCTTCCTTCATCAAAGTTATTCGTCTATGTCTCTTCTATTTGACCTCAAAATTTCAGCCCTATTGGAATCATTTTGAGACCTGTACACCAATCTAAGTGAGAGCTATTCAGAAGCAAATCTGATCCGAATTTCAACAAGTTTTAAAGATTAAAGTTTCTGCTTTCTTGTCTTTTCAATTTTTTTATTTTATTCAGGGATTTGCAATCTTCCCTTCTCCTCCATCCAACCTTTCTATAAGGTGGGTTCGATTATTCAATAAGCGGAATTGTGGGGATTCATGCTAAACAGACTAAGAGCGTTCGTAATCAATGAATTAAAAGTGTTCATAATCTTCGGACTAAGAGCGTCCGCAAGCATCAATTTTTGACCATATTAAACATCATTGTTTCTGTCTAATCCAAATATTCTGAGAAATTGATTTCTTGGTAGTATAGCTCGGAAATCTTATTATTTTACCATTTTTCAGGATGTCAAACATGAACAAACTCGATTTTGTTCCATTGGATTATGTAGGCAAAGGGTATTTAGATTTATTGCATACAATCCAAGAGCTTTGTCCTATAGAAACAGCTCTAGATCCTCAA
Source organism: Rosa persica (assembly GCA_025331145.1). Taxonomy (NCBI): domain Eukaryota; kingdom Viridiplantae; phylum Streptophyta; class Magnoliopsida; order Rosales; family Rosaceae; genus Rosa; species Rosa persica. Next base: position 46,915,491 of record WFKR01000006.1, on the reverse strand, counting down.
ACTGAGAAAGATAATTCCAGGGCACTTGCCTTCATGAAACGTCACATGGATAGTGACCTCCAGTTTGAGTTCATAAATGAGGATAGCGCCATAAAGCTTTGGCAAGCGCTTTGTGAACGTTATAGTAATGTTTGTGACTCCATCCTTCCGAATATAGAAGCAGAATAGAATGATCTTCGCTTCTCTGAATTTGACACGGTCATGCAATTTTATTCGGAAGCTCTTCGCATCAGATCAATGATGGGATCTGATGGGCCTCTGTGGAAACACAATCATAGAAGACCAATTGATTGAGAAAACCCTCAATACCTTCCTTGTCTATGCTATGAGGTCCTTAGAATTATTCCGGACTCATGTAAATGCAAGATGGATCACAAGTTTTCAACAGCTTATTGAAGCTATGAATAGAGAAATTGATAGGCCTCAAGATGGCCATCAAGAGCATCGTCCCATGGCTAGAGAAAGTCACCATCGACGTCATGATCCATACGATTGAAATACTCGAGAAGGTAATCGCCCAAGGCGACAATCACGTGACCATAGGTGCCATGATTTTGAGGGAAGGAAGGTTGGAAACCATGGAGCCAACGTTGGCCGTGGTCATCATTTTCCAACGCCACCGGTCCTAGGGACCATGGAAATTGCGCCAATGCGCCTCAATCAAAGAGAATCCTCTTTATGGTGTCTATTTCTGATATGGAACGTCTGATCAATGGACCCGAATTTGCAATGTACCCAAGAAGGTAGCCACATCATGGTGATCAAGACATCGAGTTCAAAAAGACTTTAAATCTGGCGATGAAGACAAAAATGCCATAGATTTTTATTTCAAATAGCCTTTTTATTTTTCTAAGAATTATGTAATGGAAATTATGTCTTAATCAATAAATGATAATTTTGTATTAACTCTTTCTCAAGGAATTAAATTTTCAACCTCGATAGTTATTTAAATATTCGGGAATATTTATCCAAATTTTTGACAAGGTGGAATCTTTTATTTTTGGACTCGATAATAAAATACGCAACGCGACGAGTCTGTGAGAATTTTCCGGGAATTTTTCGGATGCTTGAGCTAATTTTTATGGACTTGGAAGTTTTGGGATTAAAGAAATTGTAAAAGGAAAACAAAAAATCATGTGGAGAAATCTCAGCTATCCAATTCTCCACCGCTTAATCTCAGCCCTCAGATTTATTTTGGATTCGGCCATAAATGGCCTTTGATCATATAGAATGATTGAGAAGAACCCAGGCTCCCTCGACCCGAGGGAGACCCAGCGACTCGTATGGAAGATTCGGGCCGGAACTTCCTCTTCCGGAGACAAAACGACGGCGGACCACAGCGTTCGCTTCGTCTCGACGACACTGACATGCCTCTGGCCACGGATCATCCATGCACGGACCCTGGAGAGACATTAGGAGCTCTGAAGCTCGAAGCTTTATCGACGATTTCTGAATTTTTCGATGACTCCGACCACCATTTGGGTTGTCCGAGGTATGAAATGTAATCCTCTCGTCGAGCTCTACATCTGGGTATAATTAGTTTTTGGATTTGATTGAGTTTGATGATTTTCGATTTTGGGTTGGTTTCGGCTCCGCCGTGATTTTCGACGCCGACAGCGATTCTGGAGTTTCCGGGCTTGCTGTCAACGTTGGCTTTCATCCTAGAATCAAGAGGAAATGCTTTGGTACCTGCTGCACTTTATACTGAAGGAGAGGACTAGGATGCGCTCTGCCTTAATCGACGTTCACCGAGCACCGAGGCTGCAAGCTCATGCTTGCTAGGCCATCTGTTAGCTTGAGCTACTCTGATTGACAAAGGTATATTCAAAACTTCAAGTGGAAGATTTGTTCTTTTGGTAATCCTCGCAAAAATTGGGTGTACTACCTGTTTTGGTTGTGGGAAATTTCGATTATGGTTTGTGTTGAACTTGAGGTTATCTCTGCTGGGTATTGTTGTTAGAATGGAAATATGGAAATTGAATGATGTTATGATTTTTGGACCCAAGTACATACTGTGATGTTTGCTGAGATTAAACTATAGATGGTTTTCCGGGTAATGGGTGCCCCTAGCAAATTGTGGGATGTACCTAAGGTGAAATGGTTTAAGTTGTAAAAATGGATTGATTTAATGATGGGTGCCCATAGTAATTGAGTTGTAAGTGAGTTGGAAATGATTGTGAAAAATTGGAGATTTGGTGTTCTGTTAGATTTCCGGAATGGTATTGATAAGTGTAAATCGGGCAAATGCAAATGCTATAAGAAGTCCAGTAATTGAGACTTAGTAATTGAGACTCAATAAAATTAGACGTGATTGGTCAACTACGATCAAACCTTGGTCAATCATGGTCAAATCAAGGAAAAGTGGGTTGGATGATTAGATAATCAGCTAGATTTTAAATAAGTGTTTAACAGATTATTAACAATCATTATATCGGAATCTAGGACTTCAGTTACCCGAAGAACAAAAGGTTGGTGAATCTCGGATCACGTGGATTAAACGACTTCGGAATCCAGGTAGGGGATTCAGGGACTTTCTCAGTTAGTAGCTTTCTTGTTTTATATAAAGTGATGCATGATGCATGTTAAATTATACGGTATGGTTATGTTTAAATGCAATGCATACTAGCCATTCCTGTGAGAGATATCGTTAATGGCTTGAGAGCGAAAGGGGCACTGACTTCCTTGAGTTCAATTCCCTAAACCTTCGGAGGGTTAGCTACACCGATCAGACGGGCGCGATCGTAATGACGACCCGATTCCGTGTATGTAGCTAGGTAGCGAACGTCTCGCTACGCTTACCTGGTTATAAATTGATTTGAGGTAAGGTCGTGTAGTTGGTCTATGGGACCGGCCATCAAGTATTGTCTTGAGCCTGTATTTACTTGAAGTTCATGCATAAGATTTTATATCGGAAAATCATTTAAGTTTGTCGTTCTTAAAGAAAATGCATTTACATATGTTTTTATAATGGCCCCTACAAAAGTTCATTTAAAAAACTAGCCGGGGTGAAGCCCTAATAAGTGGCGAGGACGAAAGCTTACTCTTACAACAGTGTGAATGCAAGTACTGTGCATTGGTGATGGGACTGACGGACGGAGAGGGTGTGCGGAGTCAGCTTTGGTAAATGATTGTTATAGGAGCAGGTTCCAAACCTAAATACCATTTCTTGACTATTTAATGTTATCTCGGAAGTCGTTGATTAATCATTCATGTCAAATCCGATATTTGGGTAAGTCAATTATCTCTTGATTCCTTATTGACTCAAGCTTTAGACGAACAAATATTTGAAATAAGAGTTTTAAAGTTTTCACCTCAAAATCATTTTAAACGTTTTCGCTGTGCGATTTACGAAAAATTATTTAATAAAATGCCTTGTAGGTTTCTGGGATGTAAATCGAACATTCGGTTTATGTTTCAGGGCCTCGCGGCACTGTGACGTGCTCAAGCTGGTGAGGTGCAGTTTAGGGCGTTACAAATGAAGTATGATGTCTAGGAAAGTAATTGAGATTAGTGGTACTTAAGAAAGCCCTTGCTCCACCGATATCTCTCTTTACTTCCCTGGTCATATTTGATTGGAGTTACCAAACGGATTGAGTGACTATGATTTATCTAAGTTTGATTTTTATTTTGGATTAGACTTTGGTTAAGAAACTTTGATGTAATTATTAGCTATTAATAAAGTTTCGATTCTTTTAATTAATGTCTTGGACATACTTTAATTCGAACTTTATTTGAAAGATATAAGAGCCAATGGTTTTCATGTAGAAACACATTGTGAGAATGAACAAGAGTTCCTTTGCATCACCTTTAATGACTACAAACATGAATGAGTGTTAAAAACTTATGTGTCGCTCTAGTGGGTTGTATGCAACTACTATTTGAGTCATTGAATCCAACCGTGTCATGAGAGATGACTTATGGGATTCTGACACATATACGCTTTGACACGACCGTTTGGCAACACCCAGGTCATGATATGATGATCGTGATGCTAAAGACTTCACACGGACATCTCTTCTTCAGAACGAAGAGAAGTGAGAATCAAAGGTAGATTCAAAGAGAGCATTGCACTGCCGCTGCTCCTTGGGGCGCCGCCGCTATGCACCACCGGCCAACCAACGCCAGCACCGTGATCCCCCTAGGGCAAAATCATGGCTTTGACACCATGAATGGAACTTGGCTCCTTTCTCTACTTCTCAAAGTAAATTGTGACATTGTGGTTCAACCAAAACCTTCATTGGTTGATTATGTAAAAGGATACTAAAGACATAATTCCATTCTTACATAGAATCCAATGTGATTTTGTGGATCGATTCAACCAACTTGCGGACTACTTAGATGTTTTATGGTGTTGGTTAATGTGCGGACACGCTGGTCACGTGTCGCGCTATCATCCACTCGTAATGCTGCTTATGATGAACTCCTAGCCCAAATCATATGGCTACGGCCTCACTGCCCGGATCATCCTGTTCAGTCAATTCGACTTGAACATGCTAGAGAGTTTATATCAAAAATTTTCGATGACTATTGCATATCATTGGATATTGTATCGAGTATCATATTCCCATGTACACACCCAATTAGTCTCGAGGAAAAGCCATCATTAAATGGCTACGATGGTAGCCCGGACATTGGTAATGCGCACTAATATTTCCGCTAACTTGTGTTATGCAATATCGCATGCAGCTATGCTAATTAATCTACTACTCATAGCAGCCACTCAACTTTTATTTGCGTTACATCTAGTGACTGGGTTCGAGTCTAATATCACATACTTATGCATATTTGAGTGTACGGTTTATGTGCCAATTGCACTTCCACAGCGCATCAACATGAGTCATTGTAACGAATGTATATATATATATATTTATGTTGGAAATAAGTCTCCAACTATAAGTCCGCTATGCAGAACCCTTGATAGGCGATCTCTTTTTCGCTGGATTTTTGGATTGTCACTTTGATGAGACAGTCTTTCCTGCGTTAGAGGAGATTAGAACGTCAACGTTTAACAGGAACAACAAGAATTGTCGTAGTCTATCCCCACTATGTCTCATCTTGATCCTCTAAAAGTGACGAGATCACATATACTTGCTGCAAACATGGCTGCAAGATTGATGTCCCCACAAGAGGACATGGTACCCAGATGAGATGGGTACGGCATCACTACCATGGATGTTGGTATGGTGACGCCATAAGGCGGCATAATGGCGTCATATGCCATGGGTTCCGCTAGAGAGCGTAGTAGACCCATATGTTCGATGGATTCTCGCCCTAGGAAGAGAGCGAGTTTGGCACAACTTGATCTATTGATCATTGATACTCAAAATCCGTCCTATGAGAATATTCTGGATTGTGGTTATATCCAAGAGACATCGTTGGGGGACGCCTCAACGATAGAACCAATTCCTGAGAATATAGAGATCTTTACGAACTACACTAGTGTACATGAGGACGTTGAATTATTGAGACCAATGACATCGAACCTTACTCCGTTGAAGAATACTAACGTAGAAAAAATTGGCCAAAATAGAAAGATGTGATCCAGGTTGAATTAGATTCACTAACGAAGAGGAAGAATTTCGGGCCTGAGATGCCAACTCCTCCTAACATAAAACCTGTTGACATTAATAGGTCTTCGTTAGATAGCTTGATGAGAAAAAGGGATGATAATCTCGCCTTATGGCGCAAGCCTTCTCACAAAACGCCCTGGAATCGACTACAAGAAGACATATTCTCTCGTAATGAATGTCATTGCACTCCACTACCTTGCTAGTTTGGTAGTTTCCGAATAACTGAACATGCAGCTTATGAATGTGGTTACTACGTATCTCTATGGGATCCAAATACAGAATATAATGAAGGTTCTTGTGGACTTCATTTATCCAAATCAAGTGACTCTTGACCACGGAGCGCCTTTGCAATGACGGTGAAACACTCACTAAAGTAACTACTTGATTGGGAAGTGATATGATGAACTATGCCCTTGCATTTCATGACAAGTTCTAGATTTGCAATTGTCACGGTTTATGTTGATAAACATAATTGGAACTCTTGAGAGTTAAGGGAAACCGTTGAACACATGAAATTCGAGTTTGAGATAAAGGAGCTTGGGAGAACACGGTTTTGTCTAAATTTAGCACTTGTATACCGTGTCAATAAAGGCTTTTGCATTTTGATAAAGTCAAAGATGCACTCTCATGGTTGTCCGTAGTCTTGACCCTAAAAGGGATACGTTTCGTCCCAGTGATGATGATGAAGACGTGTTAATTGGCAGAAGTGTCTTACCTAAGTGCAATAGGCGCATTATTGTACTTAACATAATACAATACCGGACACCTCATTTGTTATGAACTTGTTGGCTAGATGTAGCCCTGCGCCACGCAACGCCATTGGACTGGTATAAAGTCAACCTTTCATTACTTAAACTATACGATAGATACGGGCTTGTTCTATCCCTATAGAGAGAAAAGAATGACGGAAGAATGAGAACGGATCTCATTAGCCCAAGTGGCACCGTCCAAGACGCCGTGATCGACAAAGCCGCAGGCCACCCATCCTCCTCCCTTACATCAAAACGATGATGTTGTTTTTATGGATTTTTGCTGATGTAGGGTATCTCTATACCTTCACAAATGTTGTTCCCAGACCGGTTATGTCTTTACCATGGGAAGCACCGTGATATCTTGGAGGTCTACAAAGTAGATCCTTGTTGCTACTTCCTCAAATCATGCAGAGATTATTGCTCTACATGAAGCCATGCGTGAATGCATATGACTGAGGTATGTAATTAGACACATTCAAGGAGCTTGTGGTTTGAAGTCTACCACATATGAACCTACATGCATTTATAAGATAATGTCGCTTGTATTGAGCAAATGAAATTAGGTTTCATCAAGGACAACAACATCGAGCATATATCGCCTAAGTTCTTTTACAATCAGCAACAACATTAATCACTTCTAAAGATTGAAGTGAATCAAATCCGATAAGAGGATAATGTAGCGGACTTATTTACTAAGTTGTTACTTAAATCCACCTTCGAGAAACATGTGAAGTAGGGGTGGCCAAACTAAACTGAAAGCCGAAAAAAACCGCACCGAAACCGAACCGAGACCGAAAAAAACCTAACCGAAGCAAAAAAACCAAACCGAACCGAATATGGTCAGTTCGGTTTTCGGTTTTGGCTAGGTGAAATTTCATATCATCACTATGGTTAACCAATCCGATCGGGTTCAAAACTATTGTAAAATTTGCTAAATTTTTCACCACACGCATAATTTATTGTAATAATCACATCCAACGGTCGGTTTTTTAATTATCTTTGAATTTATAGAGGTTTCTCTTTGGAGTGTTTATATATAAATATAGGTTTATAACAGTAACTAAGTTTGACCTAGTTGATCGAATTCGAAACGAGAACCAAATTGGCTGGATTTTTTACAACCACCATAAAACATTACAATCTCTCCATCAAGCGGTTGGTTTCTTCAAATTCATTTCCACTTCATAGTTGCTTTAGAACGAACCTCAACAATTTAAATACAATATATAAGTTATACAACTTTAGGAGGTAAATTGGTATAGGCCAATGTATTGGTAACTAAAATTGAAATTTTTATCTTATGTCTACGCACATCTATCAATGAAATATTTACAAACATGATGTAAAAAAATAAGCACGTTTTGCATTCGTCATGCCATTGGTCAACCAAGAAAATATACAAGTAATTACGGTTGACAAATCTGATCGGATTCGAAACTATTGTGAAATTGGCTAAATTTTTCACCACACGCATAATTTATTGTAATAATCGCATCAAACGGTTGTTTTTTTTTGTTTTTCTTTGAATTTGTAGAGGTTTCTCTTTGGAATGTATGATATTGGCCTTTAGGGTTTAGGGTTTAGGACTTTATTTTCTTTGAATTTCGTGAGTTACAATACCAAAGGGGTAGAAGTAGAAGTAGCAAAATCTATATTATTATCTTGCCAAAAAAAAAAACCGAACCGAACTGAACCGATCAGTTCGATTTTCAGTTAAAATTTCTGAAAAATGCAAAACCGAACCGAACCGAATGTGTAGGTCAGTTTTCGGTTTTCGGTTTCCGCCTAAAACCGAACAGAATGGAATCGAACCTCACCCCTATTAAGAAGAGTCTCGGATTGAGAAAGTTATCTAAACTCCCATGATTGTAGCAATCAGGGGGAGATGTCAACATCAGGGGGAGGAATGATGTCTACATGATCGATCTCGAAGAATGAATGAAGTGTTGTGCTTTTTTTTGTCCTTTGACCAGGGTTATTTTTGTTCCACTGAGTTTTTGTTACCTGACAAGGTTTTTAACAAGGCAACGATCAAATCATCATCACCAAGTTTGAGCAGCACAATAGGGAGTGTTGAAGGATATCGACATTGAGTGTGCCTCTTCAAACTAGGGTTCAGTGCTAGAAGTTATAATAGGAGAGAAGGTTCTAGATTTCCTAATTATATTCGGATTCTATTTCCTTGTATAACAAGATTATGTACTTTGTAAATCCCTATATAAAGAACTCTATTATCAATATATAGAACTCCTATTATCGAACACACAATTCTCTCGAATCATATTTTCCTTAAATAAACAGAAAACATGTGCCTGGATATGTAAGAGTTAAAAAAGGTCTTATAAAAAACTACAAGAACGAATTGGATAGAAGTGGGTCTGGTCTTGTTATGCGACCTTTCTTCTGTCTGCATACATAATAAATGATGTAATGTATGTATGTGACACTGATCAATTGTATTCTTGAGCTGTGCTAGAAGTAGTTCTATGCATTTCTTGAACTGTGATCACAACCTCAGTAGTTGAAGGAAGTAGTTCGTCTGCAGGCGCTTCAATAATTGAGTTCATTTGATCCGTGTGATCCGAATTGTGGTGGACTAAGTTCCTGGGAAGTTGTTTGGTGAGTCCATAACTGCATCTCTTTGTCGATTACTCCTTTTGAAAGTGTGAGAGTCGAGGTCTTTTTCATTGAAAATTTTGAACAGAGCTCGGATCTTTCTCCATGTTGAGGGTTCTGAATCAGCTGGTTGCACCAACACGAACCTGTGCTTATAAATGAAGGAAGCTACAGATATAATTATAGCAAGTACTGAAGCCAAACCGGCAATGAGGAACAAGACCCAAAAGCTACCAAGCCCACGACTATTGCTAGAAACTGTTGGATCACTTTAGTCTTGACAATTGGATTCTTTCTTGAACCATTCCTTTTCAAGATTCAATATCTCGTCTCCTCCGGTCATGCTTAGGACTGCCTGTGAAACATCGACTACAAGTGGGGAACGTTTCGGAAACACCTGTAATGTCATCCCAGCAAATTATGCAAACATAATCATACACATACAGTAATTATATATATATATATATATATATAATCTCATCTGAAGATGAGAATCAAATTTTCTCATTCACTATGTATTAGGCAGATAAGAGAGAGATCTTACAAATTCTCCTTCTCCTCTGTTCAGACTCTCCTCTCTCACTATCTCTTTTTCATTTCTCTGTGAAAGAAATCATGTTCCTTTAAAGTCTCCGTCTTTCGGCACTCTGATGCACAGCTATGCCAATATCCATCCTTATGCTACGTGCCAAGACAAAAGTCTTGTCTGCCACACTTTGTATTTTGGCATCTCCATGAGTTTTGTCTGCCACACTTTGTGTTTGGCATCTCTATCCTTTGTAATGGACAATCTTCAATTCATGCAAATGTCATTTCTCTTCAATGGTAATAGTCTCACTGCAGCCTTAAATACATCAACACTGAAGCCTGTGACAACCGTTGTGTTAGTTCTGTCTTTTGCTACCTTAACAAACTCAGTAAAATCAACCTTGACAGGAACTCCAATTCTCAATTTCTTTCCTTTTGTTGGGAATTCCCATCCTTTGGGAACAGAGAGAGAATCTCCCAGCCACCTGATAGGTCCAAAGTCAAATTTCGAACAGGAAATTTTACTCGAGCCTGCTGATGAATTCAATGTTTTCACAAGGCCGTTTTTCAGTGTCCAAAATCCAATTGTTCTTGCTCCACCGCCATTCACAGTGACTATCTGCAAATTTGATGAGTTGCGTTTCCCACCAAAAACCGTGAAATGTCCAGCTATCCCTTCAAATCTAGCAGTTGACAGAGCTCTGAGAAGTTTTGGCCCATATTGAGAGACTGGAAAACCTTCAAGATCTGTCGAGTTGATGGAAGCAGCATTTGACTCTTGGAAGGGAAAGCTAGTTGGAGTTCCAATTGCTTGTTCAATTGCCATGGCCACTGCAAAAACAGCATCATAAGCCCAAAGTCCAAAAACATCCAATTCAGCACCAATGGCTGGATTGTGTGTGGAATTGCTGTTTCAACCGTATCTTGAGTTCGTCAAGCTCTGGTGTTAGTGGAACAAAAGTTTGTACACCCAATACACCTTGCATGGAATCAATGACTAGAATTTTGTGACTGTAATCTATTAAGTATCTCATTAGTAGTGAGCCATACTTACCCTTTACTCATCATCCCAATCTCTTTTGCCTTGACAAATAATCTAGAGGATAGATCAGTTGTCATGTGGACAATGAAGACTCTGGTTTCCATTGTCATCAACTTGGAAAGTTCTTGAACGATTTGACCATCAGTGGCTGATGAGGAAATGACACTTCGGTATGGGACACGAGCATTTACCTCATGCAAGGCATCAGTTAAGTATGGTATGATTCCCTCCCCATACTCAGTTTCTATATAGATAGGCACGACTTGTCTCCATCCAAAGGCTTGAACAATTGCACTAATGGCTCCCACTTGGGATGAGTCTGTTTGTGCAAATTGAAAGAAATAGGGGATCCGGAGAGAAGTAAGAGAAGGGCTTGTAGCAGAAAATGATATAATAGATACCTGAGCCTGGTTTCCAAGACTAATGACAAAGCTCGTCTGCATGGATGTCACTGGCCCGATGATGGCTTTCACTCGTTCATTCTTTATCAGATCTAGAGCTGCATCTCGATGGAAAAGATAGAATCATAATTTGAAAATGAACAAGCATGAATCATACAGATGAAAATCAAAAGATATAGTATGATCATACTAACAATAGATAGAGAGAAGAGAACCTGCAGCAGCTGCACTGACAACACTTTCTCTGCAGTGCCTAGTGTTCAAAACAAGCCTAGTGTTGTAGTGAGCATGAGTAGCATAGAAGTCTGCGAGAGCCATTTTCATGCAACGCCACCAAATATCCTTGGTCAATGAATACTTAAGGTCATCGAGAACAACCCCCACATTCACTGGGATAATGGTTTCAGATTGTGCCAGGGCTAAGGAAACCCATGAACAGAAAGTAAAGAGGAAAAACATAGAGATAAGCAGGTGAAGGTTGGTATGGTTCTTCTTCATCATATTTGGAATCTTTAGATTGCCTGCTGCTTAATCTGGTTTTGTACTAAAGTCACCCAAATGATGGTAGAATAACAACAACAAACAACCCATTATATACGTAGGCATTGGAAAGCTTTAAATGCAGAAAGAACAAACGCTACTTGTGTTTGGTCTGATGTAAACATACTTGAAAAATGAGTTCCATCAAGGACATCTGACAAAATTGGAAAAATTCTTAGAAAACAAGCATGCTATCTGCAGGAGGATGTGGAAAACTTCAAAACAGAGTAAAATAAACCAAAAGTAATTGAGACTCTGACAAGATCATATCTTAAAATAGTGTATCATACAATATAACTTTGAGAGAAAGACAGAAAGGATCAATGCTACAAAAGAGGAAGTCATAGCAATTGACTAACGGTTTCGTTTGGCAATCATGGAATAAACAAAGGATAACAAGACTTAGTGTAACATTACCAGGAAATTTCTCAAGGACTCGGAGTGCAGTATTGCTGAACTAGTTCAAAGTTCAAACATAACAAACTAAATCGACATCAAAACGTAAAATTCTTCTTGGTGAGCAGAACAGGACTAGTGTAAGTGAACATTACAATCTCAATTTCTTATGGTATATTTCTAGAAATTCCTTATGAAGAATTAGTCTTTGTTATTACGGAAGATTAGCTTGTGAATAGTCTCCAAGATTTTATTTGGCAATTACCGAATAAGAAGGGTACAAGTTGTAGAACCCGTTGGTCTAGTCTTCTAAACATTGTTTCAAGCATAATATCCAGGAAACTCCACCAACTCAGAGAATGGTACTAGTTGAAGATAAAATTTATGATGTGACAATGATGAAGAAATTATGACAGAAAGAAAATAACGGAGTTGAAACTTGAAAACTGGAATTACAATCGAAAAAGACTTGGTCTTGATATTCATGGTTCACCAGAGTAAGAGATTCAAGGAGTCAGATCAAAGCAGTACAGAATTAATCTAAACGACAACGACTTGGTTACTTATCTTAACGGAGACACCATAGTGCTCCAGCTATCTTTCCGGGTGTTGACTTTTTGACGGTGGCAGCCGGCGTTGACCTGTCGGAGACTGCAAGAAAGTGAAAGTTTGTCGTGGGGTTTATGCAAACTTGGAGGAGAGTGAACAGTACGTGAAGATGAAGATAAACCCCAATAAAAAATGGTTGAAATGGGCTGACATTGAGATATGGGCTTGGTCTCTTTATATCTGTGCATTTCATTTTCTCAATGTGACGACTGATCTGTACAAATGGAACATTTCCTCTCTATTTACACATACAAAGTCATGGTCCTCATGGAGTGGTTCTGTGCATTACTTGGACTGTGACAACATCCTAGTAGCTGCAGCAACTTATTCCGAAGATTCATCGATCTTGCGGTTGCTGCATAGGGGAATGTTTAGGAAACACCTGCAAATTCACCTCGACCAGAAAATTAATGCACAATTACAGTCACTGTGCTCTGTTCGTTGAAGGTGATTTCTGCTAACCGGGAGGATGTTTGGAGGGAGGAATGAAAGCTGGCAGTAAAGTCTAGGAAATTTTGTATCGAATCAGGGCTTGAACCGATTACATAAGAAATACCTAGATAACAAGGTGAAGCGACATGGAAAATATGTGCTTGGTAGTATAAGAGTTATGTTTAAGGAAAAACTAAATTGACACACAGAAAGAGAGAGTAATATTTCAAAGAGAATGAAGATTTCAAGTCTGTTTATTCATCTCATACAATGGGTTATTTATAGGAATACATTTTTGTAGTGTGAAAGCTCAAAGAGAAACTCAAAATGATAACCATCTTGATGATGAATTCTGCCATACTTGTTGCCCATTGGTAAAGCATGTTTACATAAGTCTTCATACACTCAAGTACCTAAGTTTATACACTCAAGTACCTATCTATACATTTTAAGTATTTGTTACATGATATAAACATACATAGTATTATACATTTATACTACAACACTCCCCCTTGGATATTTCATGTTCAATAGTATTGTGTTGGTGGTGCGCTTCGAAGTTGCCTCGTTAAAAACTTTGCCAAGTAATAAAACCCTTTGGGAAAAAACAACCTTGGTCGAAAGGGAAAAAGAGCACAACGCGCGTTGAGTGTGAAGTATATTTCTGGATACTCCCCTTGATTTAGACTCCCCTTGAAAATCGTGGGAGTTCGGATATCCTCCTCAATCCGATGCTCCTTACATGTTTCTCGAAAGGGGATTTTGGTAGTGACTTAGTAAATAAGTCAACTACATTATCTTCTGATCGGATTTGATTTACTTCAATATTTAGAAGTGTTTGTTGTTGCTGACTATAGAAGAATTTCGGCGATATATGCTTGGTATTGTCGCCCTTGATAAAACCTAATTTCATTTGCTCAATACAAGCTGCATTATCCTCGTAAATGCATGTAGGTTCATTTGTGGTAAATTTCAAACCACAAGTTTCTCGAATGTGTCTATTTACAGACCTTAGCCATATGCACTCACGCACGGCTTCATGTAGTGCAATAATCTCTGCATGATTTGAGGAAGTAGCAATAAGAGTCTGTTTTGTAGATCTCCAAGATATCGCGGTGCTTCCCATGGTAAAGACATAACCTGTTTGGGAGTGACCTTTGTGAGGGTCAGAGAGATACCTTGCATCAGTAAAACCCGTCAGAACATCATTATCATTTTGATGGAGGGGAGGAGGAGAACGTCGGTCACTATGGATAGTGTTGCCGGTGTTCACATTTCTTTTCTCTCTGTAGGGATAGAACAAACTCATATCAATCGTACCTTTTAGGTATCGAAGGATTATCTTTATACCAATCCAATGGTGGCGTGTTGGCGCAGAACTATGTCGAGCTAACAAGTTTACTACAAATGAGATATCCTATCTTGTGCATTAAGCTAAATACAATAATGCGCCTATCGCACTTAGATATGGTATTTCAGCCTCTAATAAATCTTCGTCCTCATCCCTTGGACAAAACGGATCTTTCATGGGCTCAAGACTACGGTTGATCATAGGAGTATTCACATGCTTTGTTTTATTCATTAAAGCGCCTTAGTAACTTTTGAGTATATGCTGACTGATGGATCATAATCCCATCATTAGGCGCTCGAGTTCTATTCCGAGACAAAACCGTGTTTTCCCGAGATCTTTTATCTCAAATTCAGATTTCAAATATGTAGCAGTTTCTTTTAACTCATCTAGAGTTCCAGTTAGGTTCATGTCATCGACATAAACTGCTACAATTGCAAATCCGGATCTTGTCCTTTTAATGAACACGCAAGGGCATATTTCATTGTTAACATATCCCTTCCCAATCAAGTAATCACTTAGACGGTTATACCACATCCGTCCGGATTATTTTAATCCATATAGTGAGCGTCTTAATTTTATTGAAAACGCGCTCCGTGGTTTAGAGCCACTTGATTTGGGTAATTGAAGTCCATCTGGAACCTTCATATTTATCTCTGAATCTAGATCCCCATAGAGATATGCTGTAACCACATCCATGAGCTGCATGTCAAGTTTTTCAGAAACTACCAAACTGACAAGGTAGCGGAACGTTATAACGTCCATTACGGGAGAATATGTCTCCTCGTAGTCGATTCCAGGGCGTTGTGAGAAATCTTGCGCCACAAGGCGGGCTTTGTATCTAACAACCTCATTTTTCTCATTACGCTTTCTAACAAAGACCCATTTATGGCCAACAGGTTTTATATTTGGTGGTGTCAATGTTATAGACCCAAATACCTGTCTCTTTGTTAGTGAATCCAATTCAGTCTTGATCGCATCTTTCCATTTAGACCAATCTGCTCTTCGTTGACATTCTTCAACGGAGCGAGGTTCAATATCATCGTATTCTATAATTCATTTTGCAATATGATATGCAAACGCATCATCAATAGCCATAGAATTTCTGTCCATAATTACATGTATACTAGTGTAATTCATGGAGATCTCTCTATTCTCTAGAATTGGTTCTATTATTGGAGCGTCCTCCAATGATGTCTCTTGGACATAACCATAATCCTGAATTTTTTCATGAGATGGATTATTTGTATCGATGATTAATGGATTATTTTGTGTCAAGCTCGCTTTCTTTCTTGGGCGAGAATCCATCAAACCTATGGGTCTCCCGCGCTTCCTGGCATGAGCCATGGGTCTAGCCACTGCATCACCCATAGAGGGGATGTCATGTCTTTTAGTTTTAGGGACATCAATCCTTGCAGGTACGTTTGCAGCAGGTATGTGTGATCTTGTCACTTTAGCGATATCAGAAAACGCATCAGGCATTGATTGTGCTACGTTCTGAAGATCGAGAATTCTCCGCACTTCTATTTCAGACTGTGTGGTTCGGGGATCAAGATGAGACAAAGTGGGGACAGACCATGACAATTCCTGTCTTTTCTGTTGAACATTAGTGTTCTTGTCTCCCCTAATGACGGGAAGACTGTCTCATCAAAGTGACAATCCGCAAATCTAGCGGTAAATAGATCACCTGTCAAGGGTTCTATGTAGCGGATAATGCATGGAGAATCATATCCAACATAAAGGCCTAAGCGTCTTTGAGGGCCCATTTTGGTGCGCTGTGGCGGCGCAATTGGCACATAGACTGCACACCCAAATATGCGTAAGTGTGAGACATCATGCTCATACCCAGTCACCATCTAGGACACAGAAAAGGGTTGGGTGGCAGTGGGTCTCAGATGAATAAGCACAGCTGCATGTAATATTGCATAGCCCCAAGCAGAAATAGGGAGATTGGTGCGCATAACCAATGCCCTGGCAACCATTTGAAGTCTTTTAATGGCAGCTTCTGCGAGTCCATTTTGGGTGTGTACATGAGGGACAGGGTGTTCGACCTCAATCCTAATGGACATGCAATAATCATCAAAGGTTCTTGATGTAAACTCTCTAGCATTGTCAAGATGAATTGACTTAATAGGATGATCAGGGTGGTGAGCCCTTAACTTAATGATTTGTGTTAGGAGTTTAGCAAATGCAGCATTTCTTGTGGATAAGAGCATGACATGTGACCAACGTGTCGATGCATCAACCAACACCATAAAATATCTAAATGGTCCGCAAGTTGGTTGGATAGGTCCACAAATATCACCTTGTATTCTTTGTAAGAATAGTATATTTTCTTTAGTGTCCTTTGCATAGGATGGTCTTGATCCTACCTTTGCTAAAGAGCAAGCTTTGGAAAACGAATGATATGCTTTAGAAGTAACTATTTGGACCAATGTTTGGTTCGTACTTCTTTTCGTTTTGAAGAATGGATGTCCGTGTGAAGTTTTTAATATACGGAGCATCATATCACGACCTGGATGTCCCAAACGATCGTGCCAAAGCTTGTATGTGTCAGGATCCCATAAATTGTCATTCATGACATGGTTGGATTCAATGACTCTAATAGTGGTTGCATACAATCCACTAGAGCGACACATAAGTTTCTCTAATACTCGTGTATTTCTGTAGTTTTTAGAGGCGATGCAAAGGAACTCTTGTCCATTCTCACAATGTGTTTCCACATGAAAATCATTGGCTCTTATGTCTTTAAAGCTTAATAGGGTTCTTCCAGCTCTTGGAGCATATAGAGCTTTGGCGACATTAACATTTGTGCCATTTGGTAACAAAAATTGAGCTAGTCCTCGACCATGAATCAATTGTGATGGTCCTGCCATCGTAGTTACTGAGGATCGACTAGATGTCATCCATAAAAATAATTGTCTATGTAGCAATATAGTATGTGTGGTGCCACTATCAAGAAGGCATTCCAATTCTCCGGAAAACATACTGAAAATGAATAAAGTTCGGAATATTAACACATGTCCATGACATTGAATGCGATACTCTATTAATAGGGAAATAGTCAATGATTACATCAAAGTTACTCATAAGTCTATTCCAAATATCAAACTTTAGACAAATTGTTATCACTCAATCAGTTTGGTAATTCCAATAAAATATGACCAGGAAAGTAGAGAGATGTTGGTGGAGCGAGGCTCGCTTAAATATCCCGATCTCAATTGCTTTCCTAGACATCATACTTCATTGGGTACGCCACATAAGAAGGAGTTTAATACAATTGTTATTTATTGACTAAGGCACATTTGCCATTCTTGGAAAATAGAAAGAGGATTATTCTAATCAAAGTCTGTGGCATCCTCGTGCTCTTCATTTACAGCTTTGAAGTCCTCAACTGTGAGATTGACATCTTCACTATTTTCATCTTCGGCAAGGTTGGCTTTTTGCTCTCTTGCTTCCATGTACTCCTTGTAGCGTGCAGCTAATTGGGTACTTGCATGACATTGTTTAAACCAATGCTCAATTGATCCACATCGATGACACATGTCATTGTGGTTCCCTCCCTTCATTTGAGGTGCAGGTTGTGCAGGTTGTGTAGGTTGTGCACGTTGTGGATATTCTTTAGGAGGGTTGCTGCTACTACCACGGCGCATAGTGCGACCTCCACGGCTCATGGTGCTATTTCCACTGCCGGTGTTGCCATATCTCCCTCTTCCACGTGTGGAGTTGTCATCACGTGTGCCCGCTCTAAAGTTACGGTTTCCTTCTTTATTGGGGCGGTTATATGGACCTGTTCGTCCTTCATGTTCCCTATTATTAGGGTACACATGTCCCCTATTGCTAGGGTACCGCTCCTTGTGCCCTCTCTTGGGTGCATTATAATTTGCCTCACGAACGCTCTTAGTTCCAATGGGTCTTGAATTATAATTCTTTACGAGAATGTTGTCGTGATTTTCGGCTACCGATAAAACATTAATGAGCTCATTGAACCTCGTAATTCGTCCAGCATTTACTTCAGTGCGATACTGCTTTGATAGCAAGATTGCTGCAACGGGAAAGGTGGAGAGAGTTTTCTCAATTAGCTCTTCTTCTGTGAGGGTTTTTGACAGAACCTCAACATGGATTTGAGATGAAGAGCTTCTGAATTGTACTCAGCAATAGACTTGAAGTCGGAGAAGCGTACATCGTTCCACTGAACCTTCAAGTCAGGGAGGAGGGAATCTTGGATATTGTTAAAGCGCTCTTGTAGCGCCTCCCATAAATCCTTTGCATCTTTGATAGACATGTACTCTAATCTGAGTGCTTTGTCTATATGACGTCGCATCAAGATGATTGCTTGTGCATGCCTTTTGTGCTGTTCGAGGGAACGCAAGGGCTGGGTCTGGTGCATGGATGATTGGCAATATCCCTTTCGATGTGAGATGGTTCTCAACGTCAGTTTTCCAGCTATGGTAATCCGAACCTGTTGAGTCAAGGATTTGAAAATCGAGTCTAGGTTCATTAGACATCCTTGAAAATAAGAAGAAAATATTAGTTTCGGAGTTTAAACTTCCAAGAAATATAATAAGATTTCCGAGCTATGTTACCAAGAAATCAATTTCCAATAATCATTGTGAACATTCTTAGTTCATTGATTACGAACGCTCTTAGTTCGTTTGGCGTGAATTTCTATAATTCCACTTTTGATTGTAAGTTCTCGAGAAAAAAAAAAAATAAGAGAGAAAATGAATAAAAACTCAAAAAATGGAACTTTTAGTATTTAAAACTTTGTGAAATTCGGAGCAAATTCACTTCTGAACATATCCCACTTCAAATGGTGTACAGGTCTCAAAAAGATTCCGTTAGCGCTGAAATTTGGAGGTCAGATAGAGGAGACATAGATGAACAACTTTGATGAAGAAAGCATTTTGATCAGAGGTCCTGAACAAGATGTTTCGGGACGTGCAAGCAGGCTGATCTGCACAGGAACGAGCGCAGGGGCAGCGCACGGTATGGCTAGAAAGGGCTAGGAGCTCGTGCTGATAACGTGTTTAAGGAAAAACTAAATTGACACACAGAAAGAGAGAGTGATATTTCAAAGAGAATGAGATTTCAAATGTGTTTACTCATCTCATACAATGGGGTATTTATAGGAATACATTTGTAGTGTGAAAGCTCAAAGAGAAACTCAAAATGATAACCATCTTGATGATGAATTTTGTCATGCTTGTTGGCCATTGGTAAAGCATGTTTACATAAGTCTTCATACACTCAAGTACCTATGTTTATACACTCAAGTATCTATCTATACATTTTAAGTATTTGTTACATGATATAGACATACATAGTATTATATATTTATACTACAACAAGTTAAAAATTAATGGTCATATATACAAAACTACAAGAATGAATTAGATACAAGTCTGGTCTTGCCTGCATACACAATAGTGTAATGTATTTGACATTCAATTGTATTCTTGAGCAGTGTTAGAAGTAGTTCTATGCATTTCTTGAACTGTGATGTCAACCTCAGTAGTTGAAGGAAGTAGTACGTCTGAAGGTGCTTCGAAAATTGAGGTTGTTAATTTGTTGCTCTCCAACAAATGAAGAGTTTGTTTGATCAGTGTGATCCGAATTGCGTTGAACTACAGTTCCTGGGAAGTTGTTTGGTGAGTTCATTACTGCATCTCGCACTTTCCCACGCCTCCTGAAAGTGTGAGAGTCAAGGTCTTTTTCATTGAAAATTTGACGAGAGCTTGGATCTTTCTCCATGTTGAGGGTTCTGAATCAGCTGGTTGCACCAACTTGTCCCTATGCCTATGAATGAGAAAAGCTACAAATATGATTAGGGCGAGTGTTGAAGCCAACCCAGCAATGAGGAATAGGACCCAAAAGCTACCAAGGCCAAGACTGTTGCCAGAAACAAGTGATGGTATAATAGTAAGTATGCAAGAAGAAGATGATTTTGTTGAGAAAGGGGTTGTAGCACTCTGATGCTCAGTCCTATGTTTTTCTGATTTTTCTGATCAGACTTTCTTTTTTGTTTTTTTTTTCTCTAGCAGAGTTGTCCTGTATGATATACCCTCTAGACAAAAAAAGTCAAAGTACATTAAAATTTTTACAACAACTTGTTAATTTGAGTTAAAAACTAACTAGCATAAGGTTAAAAGTAACTAAGACTTAACTTCAACACTATTTGCTGTAATTGTTATGTCCCCAGCTATAGCAGCATATTCCTGTCAAGTAAAGATGACATTTGTTTTCAGTACCTCAGCAAAGAAATTAAACATGCATGGATGCCTTCTGTGAGCCTCGGAAAAATGTCTCGAGCTCAATGGAGATCGTATGCGAAATTATTCAACGATCTCGATAAATGTCAAGATGCTTCAGCAAATTTTCATAAAGTTTGCAGTTTCTGTTTTGTGCTTTACGATTGCAGTTTCTGTTTTTGTTTATGATTGCAGTTTCTGCATTTTGTTTATGTTTGCAGTTTCTGCATTTTGTTTGTGGTTAAAAACTGCAGTTTCTGTTTTTGTTTATGATTGCAGTTTCTACATTTTGTTTACGTTTGCAGTTTCTGTTTTTCACTTTATGATTGCAGTTTCTGTTTTTGTTTATGATTGCAGTTTCTGCATTTTGTTTATGTTTGCAGTTTGAGTTTTGCGCTTAAAAACAGCATTTTCTATTTTTGTTTATGATTGCAGTTTCTGTATTTTGTCTGTTACTGCAGTTTCTGTTTTTTGTTTCTTATTGCAGTTTATGTTCCGTTTTACGGATCAACACTAGTGTTGGTGAATCTACAACACCAACCCTCCCCACGAAGAACTTCGGCTGCAACTCCGGAAGTTGAAGGAACTCAAGAAAGTCAAGGAAGTCAAGGAAGTCAAGAAACCGAGCTTAAAGATGATGGAAGTGTGGAAAGCATCCTTGAGGCGTTGAAAAGGAAAGAAAGGTCAGATATTTAGACTCATTTTGAGAGGAATGTGGTGGATGGTAGAATTAAGGGTAAATGTAATTATTGCGGAAAATATTACTATGCTGATCCTAGGAAGAATGGAACAACCTCCCTTCTAAATCATATGGAAAAATGTCCAAAGTATCCTCCTAATATTGAGATGTTGAAAACCAAAAGGCAAAAGATTTACTCTTTTAAAAAACCAACTACTGAGTTGTGTACTGTAGAATGCACTCAAGAAGAGCTATCTATGTTATGTGTGGAGTACATTATATTAGATGAGCTACAATTTTCTCATGTGGAGGGACAAGGGGTTTAGGCGTTTTATGGGTAGAGCTCTTCCCTATTGGAGAATTCCTTCACGTAAGACAATAACAAAGAATGTCCTTAAGCTTTATTTGGGGGAAAAGAAAAAATTGATGGATCAATTGAGTAGATATAGGTTGTCTCTTACAACTGATACATGGACTTCTATTCAAAACATTAATTATATGGTTCTCACTGCACATTTTATTGATGATAATTGGGTGTTGCATAAAAGAAGTTTTAAATTTTTGTGTGATTCCAAATCATAAGGGAGAGGCTATAGCTAAGCTATTGGAGGATTGTTTGTTAGAATGAGGTATAGAGAAGATTCTCACAATCACAGTTGATAATGCTTCGTCAAATGATGTTGCATTGAGAGAGTTGACGAAGAGGATATGTGATTGACGAGTCCCTGATGCACTTTTGCATGGAGGGAAGAATTTGCATGTGAGGTGTGTAGCCCATATTTAAACTTGATTGTGAATGATGGGTTAGGTGTAATGAGGATGACCATTGGGTGCATTCGGAATGCAGTGAGGTATGTTAGGTCCTCCCCACAAAGACTTGATTTTTTTAAAGATGTGTTGAAAGGGTGAAACTAGAGTGCAAATGGCTTGTGATTTTGGATGGAATTCCACATTCTTAATGTTGGAACGGGCTTTGAAACTCCAAAAAGCCTTTGATAGAATGGCAGAAGATGATGCCGGTAATTTTTGGACATGGCTCCAAGGTGACACGAATGAAAAGCCAAAAGAAGGGCCACCAGCAAGTGTTGATTGAAAGAATGAGAGCAGTTTGCTTAATTTTTAAGACCATTTTATGAAGTCACTTTAAAGGTGTGTTGTTCTAATTCTCCTACTATACATAACACCTTTGGTGATTTACTCTCTATTTATGGTGTCTTGCAAGAACAATCTAACCCACATTTGTTGGAGATTGCATCACCCATGCAAGATAAGTTTACCAAGTATTGGGGTAGCTTTGAGAAGTTGAATCCCTATTTGTTCCTTGGTATTGTTCTTGATCCACGTCATAAGCTTGAAAAAATTATTGATTATTTTGAGATTCTTTATGGAGATATAGATGAAAAGGTGGAAGCAAACACAAAGACTGTGAAAGATCTCTTGTATGATATTTACAAGGTGTATAAGGAAGAGGAAAGGGAAAGTGGTGTTAGTAGTCCTCAAGTATTAAATGAGGGGGTCTCTTCTTTAAGTAAGACTCTAACAGAGTTAGAAAGGAGATTGAAGAGAATGAGCAAATGAGAAGAGCAAAAAAAACCGAGATCATAAACAATGATGTGGATAGATATCTTGGAGATCCTATTGAAGGAGATGGTGAAGATTTTGACTTGTTGAATTGGTGGAAGGTGAATGGAGTTTGTAAATATCTTATATTGGCTCGCATTGCAAAGGATATTCTAGCTATTCCGGTCTCAACCATAGCTTCGGAATCTTCCTTTAGCACTAGTGGGAGGATTATTGATCCATACCGTAGCTCCCTAAGTCGTAGAATGGTGGAGGCCTTGATATGTACACAAAATTGGCTTAGGAGTGAAAATATGTATCTACATCATATGCCTACTATTGAGGAGATGGAGTTGTGTGAAGAAGTGGAAAGAGGTAAAATGTTCCTATTTTTTTAGTTAAAGTTTTTTAGGTTAATGAAGTTGTAATATTTATGTTATATATAATTGTATGTATTTCTTTTCTAATGTTGGTTTTTTTATTATTCTCTTATACAAATGTAGAGATGCTTAAGATACCATGTGAGCTGTAGTGGGGAGTTGTCGGAGTGGAATGTTACCTCCAAAGCCGAAGACTTCATCTTGCCGAGGTTGAGATCATGTCATTGCCCTCCTTCATATGTTGATGTTGGTTCATTCTTTAGGGTGATGTTCAATCTTTCTTTCACATTTTTAGTTTGTGAGGTTAGTGTTGATGTAATGATGGACTGTTATAAACTTTGGACTCTATATTTTTTGACTATTTCATACGTTAATGCTAGAACTTGATAGACTATTGGACTATATCAATTGAATTATATGGACTATGAACTATGGACTATGGAATTATATATTGTTGTCTATTGAAGTACAAAGATGCATTAGTAAACTTGTAAACTCCTTGTTATAGATTATTATTCTAGGTTTGAAGAAACAAAAACTTCTAGAGTATAATATCAAAGTAGTATATTTGGTAAAAATCCGTAAAAATAAAAAATAAAAAAAATCGAAACTGGGCCGAACCGAACCGAACCATGCAGGGTCGGTTCAGTTTTCGGTTCTACTTTCTCAAAACGTAAAAACTGCACCGAACCTCACCGAATCCAAATTCGGTTCAGTTTTCGGTTTAGGCTCGGAACCGAACCCACCCCTAGCGGACTGAAGTAAGAGAAGGGCTTGTGGCAGAAAATGAGATAATGGGGACATGAGCTTGCTTTCCAAGATTAATGACAAAGCTCGTCTCCATTGATGTCACTGGCCCCATGATGGCTTGCACTTGTTCATTCTTTATCAGATCTAGAGCTGCGAAGGTCAGGGAGAAATATTTCTCAATTAATTAGTATAGAATCAGAAAGAAAAAAAATAATGATAGAAATGGATATTAAAAAGGTCTACAAGTCTACAATTCATATATAGACAGCAAATGCTATAATTAACCTGTGGCAGCTGCACCAACGATCTCCTTTTTGCATTCCCTGATGTTCAAAACCAGCCTAGTTCTGTAGTGAGCATGAGAAGCATAGACGTCCTTTAGGGCCATTTTGATGCAGCTCAACCAAATATTCTCAGTTTGAGAATGAAGGTCATCAAGAATCACTCCTACATTCACTGGGATGGTTTTGTTATGTGGCATGGCCAAGCAAATCCATGAAGAAAAAAACATGACAAAGATACAAAGAGCAAGCTTACTAAGAAGGGTGGTTTTTTTTGTTCATATTTCAATCTTTGAAGCTGTTTAGTCTGACCCTATATTCAATTCTACTTTCCATTTAAGAATTCTGAAGTCCTTAATTATATGCTAAACGATCCTTGTTCTTTTATATTCCATATTAGGTGAGAACAACCTGTGATTAGTTTGATGTTAGTCTTAATCACTAAATCTGGTCAGAACCAAGTCATATTCACTAAAAAGCCAAACACAACAATCCACAAAACTAGTTGACTTTGCTGACTAGAATTCAAGCAAAGAGTCTCAAAAAGTATATAAACATTATCAACAATATTCAGAACTCATGTAAACCCATATAATTTTGTCTCAAATGCACTAAAATTTAACAGGTAGTCGACTAAATATCACTGAAAAGATAAATTTGGAGGAACCTTCTATCAAAATTTCACACCATGTGTGGGATTGGATCGATGAAGAGATAGAGGCATAACTTGTTACTTGTGCTATGTTTTTTAAGTATTAAATGGTAATAATTGTAGAATAACATTTCTAGCCGATGTCTCAAGCATATTGGAAGAATATTTTACAGACTAAGAATCAAGTACGTTCATACCAATCAGAGCGCCCATCTGGCAACTGTTCAAGTTTACCAAATCGACATCAAATCATAAGGTTAAATATTGTTCAAGAACAAGATTAATGTTACAAGTGCACTCTTATTGGCCACCAGCACCCTAGGATTGTTCAATTCCAAAATCAAGCGTTGTTGAAGAGAACAAGATCAAGCTGTGGCTTAGTTGAGCCACACAACTTTCTAATAACCGAAGCAGAGTGACGCCAATTGTTTTTACTTACAGATATCACTCGTCATTCTATTCCTGAATAAATTTACAATTTGCAATCAAATATTACAATGATATAACTACATACATAATTAATTACATCTACCATTAAGGAAAATTAATATGCAGTGCTACTTCTATCAATTAATATACAATCATGTGTAATTAGCTGAGAAATCATATGAATTACTAAATTGGGAACCTAGCAGTACCTCTTTGTCTCTAAGGATGCTCAAAAGCTGATTCAATCTCTCTGGTTGGTTGACCATTAGTGGGACTCAAATCACCATGCTCAGAAGAAGATGTTGTCTGCTCAGAAAACACATTGTGCGCTTCAGTGTGGTTTGAATAGCTTGACGGACTCGAGGGGTAGTTGGTGTGCAATTGCAGTCCGCTCTTCTTAAAAGTATGGCTGCTGAGGTCTTTTTGGTCATAAATTCTTAACATGACAAGAACTTTTTTCCAAAATGAAGATTCTGAATCCAAACGAATGTCCTTGTGTTCATACAAGAACATGGCAACAAATATGAGGAGAGCCAATGATGAAGCAACCCCGGCAATGAGGAAGAGGCCCCAAAAACTCTCGAGGCTAAGACTGTTGGACGAGACATTGTTGCTTGTGTTTTGACAACTCTCTTGTTTTTTGAACCATCTATCCTCAATCTTGTCCATTTCACCTCCCTCATTCACATTTAAGATTGCCCTTGAAACATCGCGAGCAAGAGGTGAGTCTTTTGGGAAGACCTGTCAAGTTCAAAAATTAAAGAAAACAAAGTCGGAGAGAGATCACGTACAACGGAAAAAACATGTATACTCGGACAGAGCTCACATAGGCGAGAAAATAAGTAAACTACTTACAAAGGCAAAACCATCAGCTTTGAACGTTGGCTCAACCATGGTGTATTTCAAGCAATAAGTTGCAAGAAACAATTTCATATAGGGCGTCTCATCGAATGCAGCCGCTATCCCACTATTTGCAGTCCCGTTATGAAAAAGTTCGTTCAATTGTTCAACAGTATCATAGGTCCTGAGCTTATTATCCTGAAACCCTAGCTGTTTCAAAATACCAAAAACAAACGAACCTGATTGGTAGCCAACATTGTCCCCATTCTTCAGAAGCAAGTTTACGTCAGTAACAGTTGGTTGGAGCTGTTGAACTGTTAAAAGTGATGTTAAACTGGCGGTGTAACTTTGAGTCAAAATGAGGACGACGAAACACCATATGATGACTACAAACCTAGCCAAGTTGCTCACTACTCTTTCCCCTGTGACAAAAGATAAAAAAGAAACAATGGAATGAACAGTTAACAATGAGTCATAGAAAGTTGAATAACAAAAAGTAGTGTAATATTCAAGGGAAAGGAATGTTGTATTGGTTAGTAGAGTGAATCAATGTTTTACAAAGCATTAACCATCACTACGGATTAAGATAAAGGAACTCACGGTGTGCGAAAACCATGGTTGAGAAGGAGAACCAACAGCTTGTGCCAATCTGGTGAAGTGGAGGCCCTCGGAAGTCTTCGTTAATCCGATGTTCTAGAACCCATACCACAAAACCAATGAATATGAAAAAACAACCACTTGTTACCCAAAGGTCCCAAGTCAAAGGCTTCAAGAACACCCATGCATTTTTATTTTTGTTATCTTTTATGGGCACAATCATGGATACCCCAGATTCTGTGAACGGTAATGTAAAATCAATATACAACGACCGGTTTGCTCGAATGGTTAGATCTCCCACAGCTGCATCATATTTCTGTCAAGTAAAAAGTGCCATTGCTTCAGTGAATAAATTGCCTAATCTGCTAGGCATAAATTGAAATAAAGAAATATACAATAGTCTTACCCCAAGAAACACTTCATTGACCAAATCATTGTAATATTGACCAGCAGAACTCTCACCATCAGGCTTTGCAAAAGGGTAATACTCATAATCTATATCATACGGTAATGCATCTTTTACAGCTTCGAAGACTTCTATGCAGTATCCACCCACCTTGTTTGTGTTACTGCTCGAATCATGTGTGGCATTCACAAACTCCTTGAACCCACTCTTAATTGGAACTAAAATCTTCAACTTCTTCCCACTTGTAGGAATCTGCCAGCCTTTCGGGGCAGAGATGGAGTCTCCAGGCCATATAATAGACCCAAGACTAGTATTCGAGGTAGAGTATGAGCTGTTCATAGTGGTTTTGGAATTCAAGCTTCTCACAAGTCCATTTTCGGGTGTCCAATACCCTATCACCTTCTCTCCTTTACCAATCACATTAACAATCTGAAGAGTTGATGATTGTAGCTGCCCATTTAGGAGGCTAAAACGCCCTGAAAGCCCTATGAAATTCGTCCTTGACAGTGCTTCCACTAGTCGAAGACCAATTTCCGATACTCCAATCCTCTCCAAATCATTAGAACTACCAGAAGAATTCACCTTCTGAAAGCCGAAGCTTTCATTACTACTCGTCACAACCTCCTCAACTGCCATGGCCAATGCCTTGGCAGCATCATGAGCCCAAAGTCCAAACACATCCAAATCCACATCATCAACCCCGGGATTGTCTTGCTGGAACTTCCTCTTCCACCTAACCCTAAAATCCTCGAGCTCATTTGTACTTGGCACATAAGGTTTCAAACCCAAAACCCCTTGCATATTTTCCATCACGGAAGCGGAACTAATATAGCTGAACATGTTGAACATTCCATCAGTCATTATCCAAACATAACCTTCATCCATCATCCCAATCTCCTTAGCCCTCTCGAAAACCCTAGTACCAAGTTCAGGCAACATGTGGACGATGAAGACCCTTGTCTGCATGGCCATCAATTTCAAAAGCTCCGTTTCGATTTGGTCATCGTCGGCCCTTGACGAAAGTACGGCCCGGTAAGGGATTCGGACGTCGACTTGTTGTAGAGCATCGGAGAGGTAGGGGATGACCCCCTCGCCGAACTCGTTGTCTACGTAGATGGGGACGACTTGTCGCCAACCGAAAGCTTGGATTAGAGCGCTTATGGCTTTGACCTGCGATGAGTCGTTTTGAGCGGCGCGGATGAAGTACGGGGAGCGGATTGAAGTGAGAGATGGGCTTGTGGCGGAAAATGAGATTATAGGGACATGGGATTTGTTTCCGAGGCTTATTACGAAGTTGGCCTGCATTGAAGATTCTGGGCCTATGATGGCTTGCACTTCAACATTATTTATTAGGTCCAGAGCTGTTAATAAAATTGAAAAAACCGTGTTAGATCTTTTGAGAATCTAGATACACATTCATGCATCAAATATTTGTGTGTCTTGCATATTATATTTTTATTTAAATTAATAAAATATTAAATAACTTTTTTTAATTTTTTTTAATATTATAAATTGATAATTAGGTCAATTTTAAAAATATTAAAAATATTAGGTCAAGTTTATACTTTTAAAGATTTTATATTTATTTTTCAACTTGAGAAAGAATAATTTTTTTAATATTATAATAATTAGAGTCTAATTAATAAACTAAAAAGTTTAAAAATTAGGATAAAATTAATGGCTAGAATAATGTTATGTCACTTAGAGAAAAATAATTTTCGAGATTTTAAGGCAAATTAATTTTATAAAAATTATACTTAATTATAGATAATTAATACACATGAAACGTATTTGTATCAGAGGATATCTGGGGATGGCGTGTTTCTAGTTTCTGTACTTCTTGTTTCCCCATATAGCAACTCATTTTAAAAAGCAGTAATTAGCAAACAAAATTCATAAAAAGTATGTCTCGGATCCAAAAAAAAAAAAATAACATACTTAATTAGCAACTAAATTTTTATCACTTCTATGTGACATGATTACTATTAGTTCTAATGTCTCTAAATTCCGAAAAAGAGAAAAAAAATTATCTAACAATTTTTATTTGTAAGTCAACTGTAGTACAATCATTGTGTGTGTGAGTGTACACGTAATATAGAAGAACCAAAACCATAGAGTTGAAACTTTCTAGAACTTCTATCAAAACTCCAGACGAATTAATTACTAAAGTCAGGATCGAGTACTGGACAGCTGGTATGACTAACTATACCAATTTCATCCAATATTTGTGGTGCTTGTTGAATTCTATCCTGAAAACTCTAAAAAAGGGACCAAACTTCTTATACATTGAAGAACAAATTATGAAAATGATGGGAGAGTAATATGGCTGTGAAAGAATTAATGAAATGAAGGAAGAACTGGATAAGAATTAATTCACAGATCGAAAAAAATCAGAGAGAGAAAAATAGAACTAACCTGCAGCAGCTGTAAGAACAACGTCTCTGGGTGAGTTTCTCTGGTGCAGAAGCAGCCTGGTGGTGTAATTGGGATGAGAGGCATAGATGTCAGAGAGAGACATGTTGATGCAGCTCAGCCCCATCTTCCCAAACCCCGTATCGAAATCAAGAACCACTCCAACTCCCACATTCACCGGATTATTCTGTGCAGCCACGGCCGCGAAAATACTAGAGAAGACTAAGAAGAGAGAATAAGAAAGAGAGATGATGTGAATATTCTTGATCATCTTCATCATATCTGAATGTTCTCTCCCTCGGAAAGTCTCGGCAGTTATATGCAGCACTAGAAAATACTTGTTGGAGGCTACGTAAGGTATCGGTTAGTGTATTATATATTGAAAAGCGCTTGTCTGGGGTTTATATATAGACTTTTATATAGGCAGAAGTAGTTCTACTAAACTAAGTGATAGTGATAGAAGATTCACAATTCATTATTGGCTGCTTGGGAGCGTGCGTAATTTTCACGCTGTTAAACTGTCCGAAATCAACGAGTCAATGGCAATATTAACTTTTTGGCTCATAATCGAATTGACTCTAGCTACGTGTATGGAATACCTGTCGGACAACTGTGTGCATCCTTTTCTTCCCGGTGAAGGAAATATTTTCGTATTAGTTTGCTGTTTGCCAAATCGTAGGAATGGGATGTGTTTGGACTCTGAAGTCTGGTCGAATTGAAACATTCAAAGTTACTGTTCGTGTCTTGCATATATAATATCTTCTAGCTAGCTACTACTCTAGCTAGTCTAAACTAAAAGTCCACATAGAATCGACCCTAGCTAGGTGTATGGATTATCTGTGCATCCCTTTCTTCCTGGTAAAGGAAATATATTCGTATTAGTTTGCCGCATCATACGTTCCTATGGGATGTGTCTGAACTATGAAGTGTAGTCGAATTGAAACATTCAAAGCTACTGTTTGTCTCTTGCATATATAATATCTTCTAGCCACTAGGTTAGCTATGGTCTAATTTCTAAATCCATCTATATACATACCCTCTGACCAATTCAAAGTATGCATATCCATTGCTCCTAAATTGTACCAAATAATGAAACAAATGCTAGCTAGATCAGGATATTGCTCGCCTGTTCGCCTGTCTCTCTTCTTGGTCTTAGTCTTTGAATACCATATATATGTTGTTCGTTATAACTAAGGGTCCTTGACCCAAAGCACCAAAATAAGAAATGATCAGCTCACTTACTCCAGCAACAGATTTTTGTTCTCACCTACACAATTTAACGTTAAATGACCATTTTGTCATACACCTAATTAATAAATTAATTACAGCATTGTCGTTCTCTTGTCCCTATTCTCTCCTCTCTCTCTCTCTCTCTCTCTCTCTCTCTCCCCCTCTCCCCCCCTCTCTCTCTCCCCAAACGACTCCGGCATCTCTCTCTCTCTCTCTCCATACGACTCCGGCGTCTCTCTCTCTCCCCAGACGACTCCGGCGTCTCTCTCTCTCTCCCCAGACGACTCTGGCGTCTCTTTCTCTCTCCCTAAACGACTCCGGCATCTCTCTCTCCCTCGCTCCAGACGACCCGACGTCTCTATCTCTCTCTCTCTCTCTCTCTCTGTTGAGCTTCGTATTGAGGTCAGGTGACTCGCCGTATCAGGAAAACATGCTGGTCGGTGACGTCGAGCTTCAAGTTGGAAGAAATTGACGTCAAGCTTTGGTGCTAGAACCATACGATTCGGCGCGACGAGGTGGATGTGGCGGGCGAAGCCGGCGAGGAAGAGAAAAGCGCCGGTGGGTACTCCGACGAGGACTGGAGGTTCGGAGAGGTGAGAGAGGTCGTCGTCTTGATTCAATCCAGTGGTTTTGGTCCAACTATTGATTGGGGTGCCCAGAGCATTTTATGGGTGCCCAAATCAATTTTTTTGTTTGTTTAAGTAATGGGACATAAGGAAAGAAAAAAAATTGAATGTCTATTGGAGGCAATAGACATCTATTGGGGGCAATACATGGCTGATAGACGTCTATTGAATGGCAAAAAACATCTATTAGGAGGCAATAGACTTCTATTGGGGGCAATACATGACTGATAGTCATCTATTTGGGGTAATAGAGGTGTAATAAACGTCTATTGGGGGGCAATAAACCTCTATTGCTAGGTCTATTGCCCCCTCTATTGGGGTCAAAAAAACTTTTCCGGTGAGATTTCCAGCAAATTCTTGTGGGCGGCAACCGATGACCGGAATCCGGCGACCGGTGATCGGCTCCGACGAAGTCTCCTATGGTTTCTCTCTCTTCCATTTTTTTTCTCTCTCTCTCTAAGTAATAAAGGAGTGAGGGTAAAATGGTATTAAAAAAATTAAAAAACAAAAAAAAAAAACTTAATGGGGTATTAGGAAAGAACTCCTTAGAGTGTTTTGGGTAAGAAAAAGACTTAATGGGGTAAGTGACAAAAAATTCCTTTAAAATGGGGTAAACGGACAAAACACCTATAACGAAACCCTAGAAATACCATTCAAGTTATCTATAACTTAAGTATGCAGTGACGTAATTACTTAAGTTCCTGCATGTACTCGCAAGTGAATTAAGGGAATGGATGAGAGTAAATAATGTTTGGAAAACGAAGGGAGTTTTAACCATTAAGATCAACGGAGATTAGTTTCCCAATCCAACAACGATGTTTTTCATGCGATTGGTCATTTTTTCACTTTTCACCTTATGTGTTCATATTAAAACTTTCAATACGGCCATTCTTTTGGTTGACCACGACATTTAATATGGAACTCCATAGATTTGGAGTAGTTAGTATAGCAAATGAAATCACACCTACATATATATTAGCCATACAGAGGATTCTGAACAGTGGTCTTGGTCTTGTCATGGTCACAAAATTTCGAGAATATGATTTGGTATACAAAGTAAATCGGTATTTGAATTAGTTAATTAATTAATTAGTAGAAAAAACCCAAAACAAAAAGGTAAGTCGAAACAATATATTTCTAAATTATCCCCATAATTAGTTGACTAATGTGAAAATTAGATAGTGATCTAGACATATATTTCTGGTTTTTTTGGTGCCTTGCGGATCCACCGTGGCCTGTTAGGTTATTCCATTCGAACCAACACTTTTAGAATTTTTAGACGAAGTGGTGTTAACTCAGTGGTTAGAGCGCCCACTACCTAAGATCGAGGTTATGGGTTCGAGTCACCATGAGAGTATGAGTGAAATCATTTGATCTTTAAAAATATATATATATATATATATATAGCAAAATTAAGAAAGGATTTGAGAAAATCGAAGGACGTGAGCATATGGGAAGTGACCATATTCCACAATTCAGAAATATACTATGAAATGATGACTTCAACTAAATAGAGTATTTTAGAAGATATGTTAAACAAAAGACTTGACTTCCGGGTTAATAATAAATTAATCAACTACTAGCTAAGTTTGGAGCTCAAGGCAGCCTTAAGATTATTCCAAGAAGGTTAAATATTGTTCTAGAACAAGAACAAGATTAATGTTACAAGCGCACTCTTATTGGCCCCCAGCACCCTAGGATTGTTCAATTCCAAAATCAAGTGTTGTTGAAGAGAACAAGATCAAGCTGTGGCTTAGTTGAGCCACACAACTTTCTAATAACCTGAAGCAGAGTGTCACCAATTGTTTTTACTTACAGATATCACTCGTCATTCTATTCCTGAATAAATTTACAATTTGCAATCAAATATTACAATGATATAACTACATACATAATTAATTACATATACTAATAAGGAAAATTAATATACAGTACGTGCTACTTCTATCAATTAATATACAATCATGTGTAAGTAGCTGAGAAATCATATCAATTACTAATTGCGGAACCTAGGTGTACCTCTTTCTGACTTTGTCTCTAAGGATGCTTAATAGCTAATTCAATCTCTCTGGTTGATTGACCATTAGTGGGACTCAAATCACCATGCTCAGGAGAAGAAGATGTCTGCTCCGAAAACACATTGTGCGCTTCAGTGTGGTTTGAATAGCTTGATGGACTCGAGGGATAGTTGGAGTGAAATTGCAGTCCGCTCTTCTTAAAAGTATGGCTGCTAAGGTCTTTTTGGTCATAAATTCTTAGCATGACAAGAACTTTTCTCCAAAATGAAAATTCTGAATCCAAGCGAATGTCCTTGTGTTCATACAAGAACATGGCAACAAATATGAGGAGAGCCAATGATGAAGCAACCCCGGCAATGAGGAAGAGGCCCCAAAAACTCTCGAGGCTCAGACTGTTGGACGAGACATTGTTGCTTGTGTTTTGACAACTCTCTTGTTTTTTGAACCATCTATCCTCAATCTTGTCCATTTCACCTCCCTCATTCACATTTAAGATTGCCCTTGAAACATCGCGAGCAAGAGGTGAGTCTTTTGGGAAGACCTGTCAAGTTCAAAAATTGAAGAAAACCAAGTCGAGAGAGATCACAAAGGAAAACACATGTATACTCGGACAGAGATCACATAAGGGAGGAAATAAGTAAATTACTTACAAAGGCAAAACCGTCAGCTTTGAACGTTGGCTCAACCATGGTGTATTTCGAGCAATAAGTTGCAAGAAACAATTTCATAAAGGGTGTCTCATCGAATGCAGCCGCTATCCCATTATTTGCAGTCCCGTTATGAAAAAGTTCGTTCAATTGTTCAACAGTGTCATAGGCCCTGAGCTTATTATCCTGAAATCCTAGCTGTTTCAAAATCCCATAAACAAACGAACCTGATTGGTAGCCAACATTGTCCCCATTCTTCAGAAGCAAGTTTACGTCAGTAACAGTTGGTTGGAGCTGTTGAACTGTTAAAAGTGATGTTAAACTGGCGGTGTAACTTTGAGTCAAAATGAGGACGACGAAACACCATATGATCACTACAAACCTGGCCAAGTTGCTCACTACTCTTTCCCCTGTGACAAAAGATAAAAAAGAAACAATGGAATGAACAGTTAACAATGAGTCATAGAAAGTTGAATAACAAAAAGTAGTGTAATATTCAAGGGATGAAAGGAATGTTGCTTTGGTTAGCAGAGTGAATCAATGTTTTACAAAGCATTAACCATCACTACGGAATAAGATAAAGAACTCACTGTGTGCGAAAACCATGGTTGAGAAGGAGAACCAAAAGCTTGTGCCAATCTGGTGAAGTCGAGGCCCTCGGAAGTCTTCGTTAATCCGATGTTCTAGAACCCATACCACAAAACCAATGAATATGAAAAAACAACCACTTGTTACCCAAAGATCCCAAGTCAAAGGCTTCAAGAACACCCATGCATTTTTATTTTTGTTATCTTTTATGGGCACAATCATGGATACCCCAGACTCTGTGAATGGCAATGTAAAATCAATATACAAGGACCGGTTTGCTCGAATGGTTAGATCTCCCACAGCAGCATCATATTTCTGTCAAGTAAAAATTGCCATTGTTTCAGTAAATAAATTGCCTAATCTGCTATGCATAAATTGAAATAAAGAAATACATAAGAGTACGTCTTACCCCAAGAAACACTTCATTGACCAAATCATTATAATTACCAGCAGGACTCTCACCATCAGGACTCTCACCATCAGGCTTTGCATAAGGGTAATACTCATAATCTATATCATAAGGTAATGCATCTTTTACAGCTTCGAAGACTTCTATGCAGTATCCACCCACCTTGTTTGTGTTACTGCTCGAATCATGTGTGACATTCACAAACTCCTTGAACCCAATCTTAATTGGAACTAAAATCTTCAACTTCTTCCCACTTGTAGGAATCTGCCAACCTTTTGGGGCATATATAGAGTCTCCAGGCCATATAATAGACCCAAGACTAGTATTCGAAGTAGAGTATAAGCTGTTCGTAGTGGTTCTGGAACTCAAGCTTCTCACAAGTCCATTTTCGGGTGTCCAATACCCTATCACCTTCTCTCCTTTACCAATCACATTAACAATCTGAAAAGTTGATGAACGTAGCTGCCCATTTAGGAGGCTAAAGTTCCCTGAAAGCCCTATGAAATCAGTCCTTGACATTGTCTCCACTAGTTGAAGACCAATTTCCGACACTCCAATCCTCTCCAAATCATTAGAACTACCAGAAGAATTCGCCCTCTGAAAACCGAAGCTTTCATTACTACTCGTCACAACATCCTCAACTGCCATGGCCAATGCCTTGGTAGCATCATGAGCCCAAAGTCCAAACACACCCAAATCCACATCATCAACACCTGGATTGTCTTGCTGGAACTTCCTCTTCCACCTAACCCTAAAATCCGCGAGCTCATTTGTACTTGGCACATAAGGTTTCAAACCCAAAACCCCTTGCATATTTTCCACCACGGAAGCGGAACTAATATAGCTATACATGTTGAACATTCCATCAGTCATTATCCAAACATAACCTTGATCCATCATCCCAATCTCCTTAGCCTTCTCGAAAACCCTAGTACCAAGTTCAGGCAACATGTGGACTATGAAGACCCTTGTCTGCATGGCCATCAATTTCAAAAGCTCCGTTTCGATTTGGTCATCGTCGGCCCTTGACGAAAGTACGGCCCGGTAAGGGATTCGGACGTCGACTTGTTGTAGAGCGTCGGAGAGGTAGGGGATGACCCCCTCGCCGAACTCGTTGTCTACGTAGATGGGGACGACTTGTCGCCAACCGAAAGCTTGGACTAGGGCGCTTATGGCTTTGACCTGCGACGAGTCGTTTTGAGCGGCGCGGATGAAGTACGGGGAGCGGATTGAAGTGAGAGACGGGCTTGTGGCAGAAAATGAAATTATAGGGACATGGGATTTGTTTCCGAGGCTTATTACGAAGTTGGCCTGCATTGAAGATTCTGGGCCTATGATGGCTTGCACTTCAACATTATTTATTAGGTCCATAGCTGTTAATAAAATTGAAAAAACTGAGTTAGATCTTTTGAGAAT
Organism: Rosa persica; assembly: GCA_025331145.1. NCBI lineage: Eukaryota > Viridiplantae > Streptophyta > Magnoliopsida > Rosales > Rosaceae > Rosa > Rosa persica. The sequence goes on along the minus strand of WFKR01000006.1, from coordinate 46,879,086 downwards.
CTAGATACACATGAATGGCTAAATATTTGTGTGTCTTCCATATTATATTTTTATTTCAATTAATAAAATATATATTTAATTTTGTATTAATATTATAAATTGATACTTAGGTCAATTTCAAAAATGTTAAATTTATACTTTTAAAGATTTATATTTATTTTTCAACTTGAGAAAGAATAATTTTTTAATATTATAATAATTAGAGTCTAATTAATAGACTAAACAAATTAAAAATTTAGGATAAAATTAATGGCTAGAATAATGTTATGTCACTTAGAGAAAAATAATTTTCGAGATTTTAAGGCAAATTAATTTTATGAAAATTATACCTAATTAAAATAATTAATGCTCATAAACCTATTTTGTATCGGAGGATATCTGGGGATGGCGTGTTTCTATTTTCTATACTTTTTGTAACAACTCAACATTTTCTAAAGCATCAAGAGGAATAGTAGCAACATTCAGTTTTCTACCTTCTCATTCATTGTGTGCTATGAGTACTCCACTACATTTAAATTTCATGTATTTATTACATTAGAAGACAAATTGCTTTTGTTTCATATATACCCTCAATTTTATATATACCATTTTAATTAATTCAATTATACTAAAAACAAATAAATCCAATTATATTTTAAGCGGGAAGAACTACAAAAGCATCAGATTAAGCGTAGGTTCATATTCTCTTTTGTGTCCGGCAGTTTGTATACTTTTCAATCTAACACATTGATAAGTAAAAATTAGGTCTAATCAAATACCATCATGTCCTTCCTGGTGAAAAACACTAATGAAAAATGGTAATCAAGATTTGCAAATTTTCCCACTTTGTTTCGATCTGCAAACCCATTCACCCGATATATAAAACCATGTTCTTGGATCGAAAGAAGAAGGAAAACAGAAAAAACAGAAAACGAATCAAACCATTCTGTTTGGTTGTTTCTAATTGTATATTATTATGACATAATTATTCCAAACTACAGCAGCCACATCACCACTTCACCCCTGCCAATCTGCCATGATAATTTTTATCCCCAAAAACACCACATTTGCTCCCGTCATTCAAAAAAACCAAGAGATATCGACAAAAAAATAAAAAATCAACACCACCACGAGATGAAATCAAATGGTAGAAACCGATTACCCAAACTCTATGGCTAGAGATTAAACCTAATGGGAATGGTTGTCGAGAATGAAACTGCATCTATGAGCTTCTCCCTCCTCACGGAACGCATCACCATTCTCAATCTCTCTACACCCCTCAGTCCTAGCTACTGTCCTTCCCTATTAAGGTGTCGTGATTATGAACTACTTGTTTTTAAGTAGTCTCCATCATTCCTTATAATTCTGAAAACTAGTTGTCGATAATATTTTAATTGTTTACTGATTATTCATTTTTTCTTTTACCCACTTCTGCCTTTTTAAATTTTAATTGTTGTATTAAAGATAATGAATAAGGGCACATATGGAACAAAAGCAGTTTGTTTTTCAATGTAATAAATACATAAAATTTAAATGTAGTGGAGTACACATGACACACAATGAATGAGAAAGATAGAAAGGAAAAGGTTGGAGGGGAATGTTGCTAGCATTCCTCAAGCATCAATTAACAAACAAAATTCATAAAAAGTATGTCACGGATCCAAAAAAAAAAAAAAAAAAGTTAATTAGTAACTGAATTTTTATCACATCTCTGTGACATGATTACTATTTGTTCTAATATCTCTTCAGCTAAATGAAAATTTGTAATTCTGAAAAAGAGAAAACAAAAAATCTAACAATTTTTATTTGTAAGTCAATTGTAGTACATATCGTTGTGTATCTATATATACACACACGCACACGTAATGTAGAAGAAGAACCAAAACCATAGAGTTCAAACTTTCTAGAACATCTACAAAATCCAGACGAATTAATTACTAAAGTCAAGATCGAGTACTGGACAGCTGGTATGACTAATTATACCAATTTCATCCAATATTTGTGGTGCATGTTGAATTCGATCCTGAAAACCCTAAAGAATGGACCAACTTCTTATACATTGAAGAACAAATTACGAAAATGATGGGAGAGTAATATGGCAGTGAAAGAATTAATGAATTGAAGGAAGAACTGGATAAGAATTAATTCACAGATCGAGAAACACCTGAGAGAAAGATATAACAAACCTGCAGCAGCTGTAAGAACAACGTCTGTTGGTGAGTTTCTCTGGTGCAGAAGCAGCCTGGTGGTGTAATTGGGATGAGAGGCATAGAAGTCAGAGAGCGACATGTTGATGCAGGTCAGCCCCATCTTCCCAAACCCTGTATCGAAATCAAGAACCACTCCAACTCCCACATTCACCGGATTATTCTGTGCCGCCACGGCCGCGAAAATACTAGAGAAGACTAAGAAGAGAGAATAAGAAAGAGAGATGATATGAATACTCTTGATCACCTTCATCGTGTCTGAATATTCTCTCCCTCGGAAAGTCTCAGCAGTTATATGTAGCACTTGGAAAATACTTGTTGGAGGGTACGTAAGGTATTGGTTAGGGTATTATTGAAAGCACTTGTCTGGGTTATATATATATATATATATATATAGAGAGAGAGAGAGAGAGAGAGAGAGAGAGAGAGAGAGAGAGACCCAGTGATAGAAGATATACAATTCATTATGCTTGAGAGTACATGTAATTTTCACGCTGTTAAACTGTCTGCAATCAACGAGTCAATGGCCGGCAATATTAACTTTTTGGCTCATAATAGAATCGACCCTGGCTACGTGTGTGGACTACCTGTCGGACAACTATCTGTGCATCCTTTTCTTCCCGGTAAAGGAAATATATTCGAATTAGTTTGCCACATCGTAGGAATGGGATGTGTTTGGACTCTGAAGTCTGGTCGAATTGAAACATTCTAAGTTATTGTTTGTGTCTTGCATATATAATATCTTCTAGCTACTAGGCTATCTAGTCTAAATTAAAAGTCCACATATATATGAGTTATATAACTCATAATAGAATCGACCCTAGCTAGGTATATGGACTATCTGTGCATCCCTTTCTTCCTGGTAAAGAAAATATATTCGTATTAGTTTGCCACATCATAGGTTCCTATGGGATGTGTCTGAACTCTGAAGTCTAGTCGAATTGAAACATTCAAAGTTACTACTACGTTAGCTATGGTCAAAGTTCTAAGTTCATATATATACATACCCTCTGACCAATTCAAAGTATGCATGTACACTGCTTCTACATTGTACCAAATAATGAAACAAATGCTAGCTAGATAGTAGATTGCTCGCCTGTCTCTCTTCTTGGTCTTTGTCTTTGATTTACTATTTGGATCGAAGATCATATATATATGGTGTTCGTTATAACTAAACCCTAGAAATGCCATTCAGGTTATCTATACAAGTATGTAGTGACGTAATTACTTAAATTCCTGCGTGCGCTCGCGAGTGAATTAAGGGAGTGGAGGAGAGAAAATAATGTTTGGAAAACGGAGAGAGTTTTAACCATTAAGATCAACTGAGATTAGTTTCTCAATCCAACAAGTTATTTTCCACGTCTTTCATGCTATCGGTCATTTTTCACTTTTCACCTTATGTGTTCATATTAAAACCTTCAATACGGCCATTCTTTTGGTTGACCACGACATTTAATATGGAACTCCAAAGGTTTGGAGTAGTTAGTATAGCATATGAAATCACACCTACATATAGTCCCCGTTTGGTTGGCAGGAATGTCAAAATAGGAAAATGATTTGTTTTCCTTTCCATACCGATATGGAATGGAATAAGTTTTGGTATTTTCATGTGGGTGTTTGGAACATTACTAGAAATTAAATTCTGAAATTAATTTTCATTCTTAGTATAGAGTTTGGTAAGTCATACGAATGAAATATAAAATTATAATTTTCAATAATACATTTTTACTAAGTAAGGTACAAATATGACATCAACTTATAATGAATATTGATGAAGGAATATAAATTTTTTAGAGGGATAATTTATATAATTTTGCCTTTGACAGTGGGAAATGGAAATAGAATACCACCTATGACTAGCTAATTCTATTCAGGTTTTATGAGGGAGTCAATTTTCAGTCAAATCTCATTTTTTATTTCATTTCCAATCTCCTATTACAACCAAACGGCACCTCTAAATGGAAAATGAAATTGATTCACATTCCATACCATGATTTCCTGTCATCCAAACGGGGCTATATACTAGACATACAGAGGATTATGAACAGTGGTCTTGGTCTTGTCATGGTCACAAAATTTCGAGAATATGATTTGGTATACAAAGTAAGTCAGTATTTGAATTAGTTAATTAATTAATTAGTAGGAAAAAACCCAAAACAGAAAGGTAAGCAGAGACAATATATTTCTAAATTACGCCTATAATTAATTAGTTTACTAATGTGAAAATTAGACAGTGATCTAGACATATATCAATGAGATATAAAGCCAAATTAAGAATGGATTTGAGAAAATCCAAGGACGTGAGCATATAGGAAGTGAGCATTTTCCACAATTCAGAAATATATATACTATGAAATGATGACTTCAACTAAATAGAGTATTTTAGAAGACATGTTAAACAAAAGACTTGACTTCCAGGTTGATAAATAAATTAATCAACTACTAGCTAAGTTTGGAGCTCAAGGCAGCCTTAAGGTTATTCCAAGGAGTTGGTGATCTAGATGCAGTGTACGTTGTACAGATATATCTGAGCATATATACAATAAAGGAAAATTTCCAAAGTAATTTATCATGTTTCGAGTCATGTAATATTCTAAATGTTTCAATTGTGGGTTTCCAGTGGCGGGGATGACACCCCTATATCCTTACTGGGGTTGTTAATTCCAAAACCGGCCATTAGATTTGGTGAGTGGCTATGATCTCGTCAAATAGAATTGTATAGCTAGGCAAAGACACAGCTGGGATTGGCCATATATATAATAGAAAGAAGTAAATACGTGCCATCTAACAGTGAGAATTCATATAGGAACCATAGGATGGGGGTGACGGTAATATCTCCCCATTCATTGCCACAATATTTGCATTTACAGCGGTCGATACCAAACCAGAAAGCAGTAAAAACTAGTTGTTTGCTCAGCTATGGTGGACGAGGAGGAGTCTTGCTTGGTCAAAATAACCATCCAGACCCGACCACCTTTAATAGTATCACTCCTCTTCCCGCCATGAAACTCAGCTCATCATCATCTAGTATTGCAGCAGAGGCAACTAGCACTGGTGCTGCGGCCACCGCCGCCGATGTAGTGTTGGAATTGGAGCTGGGAGAGATTAAGGACAAGTACATGAAGTGGAAGTGGAAGGGTCAGTACGCCATCAACTACGTTGTTTCACATCCAGAAGATGCAAATCCGAATCCAAATGCTCCTCCTATTCTTCTTGTTCACGGCTTCGGCGCCTCCGTTCCTCACTGGCGCAGGTTTGTCTTTGGTCCTATTCTGATGGTTGATCTGCATCCACAACTACTACATTGCATACTAGCCACTTATTCCCTTATCTACTTGTATTATTAATGTAATTTCCAACTCATATATTATTAGTTGCTTTTAGAAAGATGTTAATTTTGCTTAATTTGTTCACCGGATTGCAATATGTTACGATCAAGTAAATGAAATTCAAAATCAACAGATAGAAATTTGAATAAATGAATCATTGCTTACACTTTGATTATGTTTTTATTTTGATGAATAAAATTTGTGAGTAAATTTGGTAATATATATACTTGCATGAAATTCTCACAGAAATATTAAGACATTGGCGAAGAATTATACAGTTTATGCTATTGACCTGATTGGCTTTGGTGCCTCAGATAAGCCTATAGGCTTTTCATACACCATGGAGAAATGGGCTGAGGTACGTAACATGTTTGTTTGTTTAGTTTTAATATAAGTTTTTTGAAGTAGAAAATTAGAAAAATTTTACCATGTTTTGGAGTATCACAGCTCCGAATTTTCAAGATTAATCTTACACTAATAAAGTTGCATTGCATGTAAACAGTTAATCTTGGATTTTTTGGATGAAGTTGTTCAGAAGCCTACTGTTTTGATAGGCAACTCTGTGGGAAGCCTTGCATGTGTAATCTCTGCCTCAGGTGCAGCTTAATTCAAGCCTCAATTAGTTAACCTTATGTTTAATCTTAATTATCTGTGTATACTAGTTAGTTAATTTTGCATGTTTTGGTCCAACGTACTAGAACCTAAAAAGGGACTGGTTCGAGGGCTAGTGCTTTTAAATTGCTCTGGTGGGATGAATAACAAGGCCATTGTTGATGATTGGAGGATCAAGCTGCTCTTCCCTTTGCTCTTGCTGATTGATTTCTTGTTGAAGCAACGACCTATTGCTTCCTTCATTTTCGAGCGTGTTAGACAGAGGTATGGTAAAAGCTCTGCAGTGTGGTAAAAGTTATTTACATGGTTATGATCTAATGATTTTGAATACTCGGTGCAGGGAAAGTTTAAGAAATATCTTATCATCTGTTTACGTCAACAAAGAATCTGTGGATGACGAATTAGTAGAGGTAAAGTGATGTTGTGAATATCTACTATATTTTTGTATATGACACGAATTGTATCGTCCAATCATATGAGAAAAGCATATCAGAGGACAAAAAAATAAAATAGAATTTCACTATTAGGAGTTTCATTTAATCCAATAAAATGTCACTAGCTGGTTGGATTAAGTTGTGATTATCTGATTATTATGATTAATTTTGTAGATCATAATGGAGCCAACAAATGACCCAGGTGCACTGGACGCGTTTGTCACGATCATCACAGGCCCACCAGGACCAAACCCGGTCCAGTTGATGCCAGGCCTCTCCCTACCGATTCTAGTCTTATGGGGCGATGAAGACCCGTTCACTCCACTTGATGGGCCTGTTGGCAAATACTTCACTTCCTTACCTTATCAGAAATCGAATGTGAGCCTCTCCATTTTACAGGGAGTTGGGCACTGTCCCCACGATGACAGGCCCAAGTTGGTCCACGACAAACTTCTTCCCTGGTTGGATAATCTTTCTATTTAATCACGTACAGAATCCAGTTGTATGATTGAGACTCTTCACCAAACATATATAGAAACGTTTTCCTAATATGATCAAGGGAAAGCATCACAAATGGTGTATGAACTTTAGGCCAATTCTATAATTTGGTGTACCAACTTTCATAACTATCAGAATTGTATATCAAGTTTGCTTCAATATTTCATTTTGGTGTACGCCGTTAAATTTTCCGTTATCATTACAAAAAAATAAAATAAAAAAATAACTGACAAAGCTAAAGGGAATATAACAGAATTTTTTTTTTTTTTGCAAAGATAACGGAAAATTTAACGGCGTACATCAAAATGAAATATTTGAGCAAACTTGATACACCATTCTGATAGTTATGAAAGTTGGTACATCAAAATATAGAATTGCCTAAAGTTTATACACCATATGTGAAGATATCTCTATGATTAATTGTATCATCGAGGTTAAAAGAGGAAAACATACGGTTCCAATCATATTAATAACCTCATACAGTTTATTTATTATTTAACATGGGCTCTTGAAACCTCTAAGGTTGAGAAGCGCGCCTCACGCACTCGATCTTTCGACAAGCTTCCTCTCGTCCAGTAGCGCTCCGGTGTCAATGTCAGCATTGCTCGGAGATGCTGCCGGATAGGTGATTATAAACTATGGTCCTCTGGCTTTTGGGAATGCTTTATTTGAAGTTTTGGTAGTGGTGGTGATTTTGTTATGGTCAATGCATCTTTGTGGCGGAGGCGATTGTGAGCATTGTTTTCAAGGACGGCGAAGGCATCATCGATGGGGTCAATTGATGGCTTGGATGCAAGGGGTCTTTACCCAGTTATAGTTTCGGGTCTAACTGTTTTGCAGGGTTATCGTTTGTCCTCTTGAAGGTGGCGCACGGTGGTGGTTGGTTTCGTTGGAGCGAGATGGCGGGGTTTCATGATGAATTGTGGGTTTCATGGTGAGTCGTGGCGGGGGTGGTGGTAACATGGTCGTGGTGGCTTTTCTGCACAGGGATGTGAAGATTAGAGTTGGGTTAGGGCTGTTGCTTGGCCTCAAGCTGGCTTTTTCATTCCTTGGGGTCTTTAAGACTTCTAATTAGTTAGTTGTTTTCTTTCTAATAATTCCTTTTTTTTTGAGGGAGCTGTGCACTTTTGTGTTTTGTACCGTGTCTATTTACTTTGTTGTAGTCTTATCATACATAGTAAATAAACGTGTCTTTCCTAGGTAGGCACTAAATGTTTTTAACGAATGATCTATTCATATATACTATTACGGTGCCATAACAACTTCTTATATGTCTATAGATTATAGCGAAAGAGTAAGTAATTGTCATTTTGACTTGAGTATCAATGACTAGTGGATTTGGTTTTATTTCAAAAATACAATTCATTTAACATGTAATTGGACGGAAAATTAGTGTATCATGTTTGGATGATATATTTTGTTAACGTGTTTAAGACTTATTATAAAAAGTGTACTCAATCGTATTTGACACCTACACTTATATAACTACACTCGTACATCTGGTTTTATAAGGACTCTCTCCAATCTTTTAACAAAAACTCACCGAGAATGTTTGAGTTTAGCCGTTGCATGAGTATATTGATATTTTAAGTATAAATATCTAATCTATTTTAACGATTAAACTTAAAAGTTTTCGATAAAGATACAAAATAAAGATTCTTCCAACTGAGACGTAAAGAAAGCGAAAATCAATCCTTTTGACCAGATGATGACCCTGTTAAATGGCAACCGAGGATATTTGAAAAGAAAGAAGAATCTGTCTTCAGAAAGGTTGAATCCATTGAACATGAACATTTAGCTAGTGACTTTTGTGGTAACTTGCTATTTTTCTATGATTAACTCAAAAATATCTACCTGCAATTCTGCATCTACGGAGCATATACTCCTTCATAATATTATACAGCCAAAAAAAACACAATTGGCTGGAAAAATAAGAAAATGATTACTGACAGGACCCCCCCGCCCCATTAAAATAGGTGTGAAGAGAAGAATTGACCCGCCCACGTCAATTATAACGGCTGGGCTGGGCTTGGGCTCGGGCTCTGGCTCTGGCCCTTTCAGGTCAGCTCTGCCACCTCCACCTTTGGCAGTAACAGTCAGTCACAGTAGGTAGGTATGGTAGCTGGCAGCTGGCTCCAACCTCCTCCGGCGTAGCCAGCTCTGGTCTTTCTCTCTCTATCCAAAATCTGTGATTGGTGAATAAAGTAGTATATAAAAACAAGATAAGCTGTTTGTCTGGTGCTGGCTTAAATTAATGCCGTGGTGGAATCCCATCATCATCATCATCATCATCATCCATCCATCTCCGACTTGTTTTTTGAAGTTATAAGCTACATGTGTACGGACATCTTTCATACCAGTGGCGTCCTCATAGCTATGGAAATTTCACCGTGCAAAATTTGCTTCAATTGTTTGTTTTCTGGTTACTATTTTTGTGATCACTATTCTAGTACTGGGGTTTTTGACTGTCATCATCGTCCTGAGCTCAATTCCATGGCTTCTTCGTCTTCAAGCTCTGATCTTTCCTTCTCTGCGGTGTTTGATTTGTAGAAAGTTCGTTTCTTTTTTACTGTTTTTGACATTGTTTTAGTCTCAATTGGAAGAGCTAATTTCCATGGCGTGTCTGCCGCCACTGATGACTAGTTCAACTGCCATCTGCTCTGCTGACTGTGACGATCGGCTGCCGTACCGGTCCCTGAGGTAAAATCTATATATTAATCTTGCTTAACACTACTAATTTTTGTTGTTCCTACTAATTTTTGTTGCTCTGTGAGTTCTTGATTGGAATTGGAAGTAGAATTAGAATTAGAATTAGAATTAGATGTGTGTTGTGGTTAGAGGAGTGGAAGATGGATTTGTGTGATGTGTGTGTTAGGAAAACTCGCAATACCCTTTGTTCTTGACCAATGACCGTCATATAGGTATGATCGTTGGAATGGTTGTGATGAGAAGAACACGAAATCGACACGAAGCAAGTACCAGAGGAGGAGGAGGAGCCTTGTTCTTGGCTCTGCTTCTTCCGCTTCTGCTTCTGCTTCTGCTTCCCCTCGTTCCCATATTTATCAGCAGGTTCCTAATTTGCTCATCACCTGTCATAACTAGGCCGTCGTTTCGTATATTTACCAGACCTATCATCACCTCCCCTATGATGTCTTCACTTGTCCAGTTCCTAGATTTGTACTTGCCATTTGTTTATTTTCAGTTGATTATTTCATCATTGATCCCCAATTTCAAAGTTGAAAGTACTGTTTTGAACAATGCTAGGTTCTTAAGGCTGCCAGACAAAAGTTTACTCAGGAAATCTCCTTCCGGTCTAAAGACAAGGACGTCTCTCTTGCGAAGGTATGATATGTCTTTCCTACTGAAATTTTACTGATAGCTGGTAAGGAATGGCTTTCTTTTATAGGTTAACACACTTGGCACCGTTTCAGATGATCTCATAACTTGTTCATGTATTCCGCTTAAGATGTAAATCATTGCCTTGCATATGTAGTTACCTTGTTGGAAGGACCTTTATGCCATTTCATCTTGCATACTAGAAACCAAAGTGCTTTTAGTCTCAGTTAAATGCTTGGAGATTCTATCTTGTTCAGTACTACTTGATGCTGCAGGCTTTGCTCTACATAGCAGCTGAAGATGAGGCATTTATGGCTTTTAATCGAGAGGTGGATGCTTTCTCAATTCATAGTGAAAGAAAAGGTGTTTCTGGCTCATCTACTCCCCAAGACCTAGCATGGAATACTGTGGAGGGAATGCCACTGGCCGGAAAAAATATACATGAGTGGCAAGCTGAACTGGATGCTATTGCCAAAGAAGTTGAAGCAGAGCTAATTTCAAAAGACATAGGTTGTCATTTGGCTCAAGTTTTGGAGGCAGTGAATGTGGTTCTTTTTGAGTCAAGAGGCTTCAGAAGGTCACCCGTTCTTGGAGATGCAAAGAATTCATACTTGCACTTAGTTCTAAGCTCTGGAAGTGGAATTGGTGAAGTTTGACCCTTGCTTCCTTTATACATATTTAGTCACTGATTAAAGGCATATTTCTTGCTGATCTTCGTGTTTAACACTCTTGGAAAATTCTTCTGTGATATGATTCTTTGGATATATTGATGTAGCATGATGGCTGAATATGTGTTTCCTTGTTTACAGCAATTATGCTTAGCATTATATACATTGAGGTTTGCCGAAGACTTAGTCTGACCATAGTGGGATCTCGAGTTGGGGAAGAATTTTTGATCTGGCCACAAACAGGATATCCAGAGGTTTGTTATTACTGTCACTTTCTACTTTCTCATGGGTTCTTTCAAATGATTTAGTTTGGTAGTCAGTAGCTTATGATGGATAGTTTTTGTTTGCTGATGCATCAAAAATTCGTAATATCTACTTTCTGCTATTCATTATCATGTATCCTTACCTGAAGTCATGTACGTTTGGTCGAACTTAGAAATTGATAGCCTATCACTGTTCTTGTTTTTGTCTAGGAGCTGTTCAAGGTAACTTCAGGACACAGTCTGTTTGCAATTGTCAATGGAAGGTGTGTCGAAGACCCCAGATCAAAGGCATCGGATTTAACAAGCAATTCACTGTCAGGGCTTGAGATAGCTACAAACCGAGACATTATTGGGATTGCTTTGGCCAATCTTGTTGTAAGTTCTAAAATCACATCATGACAAAGCATTTTATGTATTTTCATGAGCTATAATTGTCTTCACTTGCCATTAACTTTTAATTAACAAATAAATATCAACTATTGCAGAGGCTTCACTGGAAACATGCTTCAAGATCAACTCATGGACTGATGCTGACTTCTCCACTCAGGCATGTTCACAATGCTCATGATAAACTTTACAAAATCACTGATTCAAAGGCTCCTCTGTTACGCCCCCAAGAACTTAGGTAATGTTTCTTTTGCCTCCTATGGAAACTGTAAATTTTTTGATGTCACAAGTGTAAAGGCACCAATTTTCATAGTCCTAATTAGTGCAAGGAATGAATATTCTTGTGTGTTATGGTTTGGCAGCTTGACATACATGACTAGCAAGTTCCCGTTGGTTTCTATATTAGAAATGCCATAATGTGATTTTACTTTGCAAATTAAATATAAGTTAGTTTTTTTGTGACATATAACAATGGAAGTGAGGTGATGATAATCTCTGATGATTGTCAATGATAGGGTTTATGGTTCAATGATAGAAATGTAGCTCCTCAGAGTTTGCTTATTGAATTTATTCTGAGGCTCCACTTTCTTTTTTACGTTGTTGTTCCATTACCATTGTTCTTTAATGGAAATGTAATTACACAGTTGTCAATTTCTTCTGTATGTTCCTTGGCCACTTATTGGTTTCTCCCATTTAATACGTATTAAAGCAAGACTCCTTTACAGGTTGGCCATCATGGCTTCAGAAAGATTGTTGATTCTGCAACCACATAATTGGGCTTCGAGGAGAGATCATGGCATGATGTTATACTACAATAGGTATGTCTATCATAGGTTTACCCAAATTGATTTCGAAATTTCTTAATTCAATTGACTGGTCCGAAGTTAACATAATGGTGAATGCCAGGGAGTACGGGAAGGCTGTCCAAGAGCTTAGCATATGCATGGCTTTTGCCCCAGAAGAAGAGGCAGAAGTTCTTGAACCATTTGTTGAAAAATTACATCTGCTGCGGCTTGAATCATCATGGAAATCTTTAGAGCACTCAAGTGAACTGAAAGTCTCTTAACATTTGTGTACATAACCAGCGATCTCTCGGTTTACTTGAACTGCATCTGCTACTGTTAATTTGTTCCAGAATTCTTGCCCTCAAATATGTATAATAGCATGAATTGGAAGACCAACTAGGGTTGATCATAAGATCTCAGGGAAACATTACTTCACCAACCAAGCATTACTTTGAGATCATTTTTCCTTATGGAGAGGAAGTATAAAAAGTAAAGAAACGTGGTGATGGAGGAGTGTAAGGCGTGGTTTTTCATCGGCAAAGCAAAACTAGTCCCATGCTTAAATCAAAAATTAACATAAAACATGATCCAGTATAGTGACAAATTTCGTCCATAAAAGTATGCCGAGAAAAGTTTGTTGGTAAAACGGGGTGACAATTTTTGTCGGTAGAACTGTAGAAGCGGCAACAATAAAAAGGGACAACGAAATTTCATTGGCAATATTCTTTACACAAGCAAATATCGTCAGCCAGCAAAAGTACTCCTATGGCTAAATTAGGAACTGAATTAAACGTGACCTTCGCCGGTGAAAATTTCGTCTACAGAAGTGTCGCAACAGTAACCGGATGAAGATGGTGCCTTTTTGTTCTGAACATGCAACTGGAAGTTGGTGCGGTTATTTGTAACCCTCAAATTAACGAAGTTACTTCCTCAATTTACAAATTCTTCATTATGAAACCAGATAAGAACCTGTATATGATGTAGCCGAGTTTCTCTACAGCCACATGCAAAGTATGCTGTACAAAATTACAAACTATATCTGACATACAAAGCGTTGCAAGTTGAGTGCAACCCAATCTCCTAAACCAAGGTTTAGGCATTACGGCCTTTGAGCTTTAGTATAGTGCTGCATGTCACTCGCCTCCATCAATCTTTCTAAACCTGGATCAGGATCAGGATCAAAACTGGCAGTCTCTAGATCACTGGTTTAATGTCTGATGATTCGATTAGCATATCCCTTCACGAGTAGATATCTTGTATAATTCATTGTTGCTGTTGCGCTCTGCACATTCATGCTTTATAGACCATCACTAGCGCAAGCAATCCTCACTTGATCCAGCAGGTATTCTCGAGGCTGCAACCCATCTGCCTTCATCTGATAGAGAAACTTAAGGGCTTCGATGTGTAACCCATTCCGCAAGTAACTTGTAAGCATGGCATTCCAACACGCAGTAGATGTTGTATCGTTGACCATCTGAAACACCAGTTTCGCATCTCCAAGTAGCCCGTTTCTTCCGTACATATCAACCAACCCGCAGTGCACGAAAGAATGGGTTTCCACTCCAAGTTTGATCGCATTGGCATGAACTTGTCTGCCACTGAAGCCATCATCATGCATCCTAGCACATGCCCTTAGGACACAAGAGATCATACAAGTGTTCTTCTTTATCCCAGCCCTCCCTATTACCTTAAAGTCACTGATCACGTCGAAAAACCTCTCTCCTCTAGAGTTATTGATCATTCTAGCCGTCCATGTGAGGGCATTAGGCTGCGAGAGTCCAATAGAAGCGCGGTGTGCAGCTTCGTGGCACCTCAATCTGCCGTAAAAGTTGATCAAGGAGGTGGCAACAAACACATCATGATTACCATGACCCAACTTAAGGCAGCAGCCATGGAGTTGCTCCCCTGATCTCATATCCATCGTGCAGGCACAAGCGTCGACAACGCAAGCCATGATCCATGGAGGAAACTCAAACATATCGACACGATAATCCTGCTGGTGCAGCATGCTCAGAAACAATCTCAAGGCCTCCGGGTAGTCGGCATTGTGAGCATAAGCAACTATCAACGTGGCCCAGGAGTTGAAGTCCTTAAGCGGCATTTCATCGAACAGCTGGTGGGCACTGTCTAAACGACCGTCAGTGACGTGCCCGAGAAGCAGGCGGTTGAGTAAGTGTAGAGGCGGTGGTGGGTTGCGGCGGCTCTTCCTAGTAAGGTGGGCCTGTAAGTCGAAAGCTGCGCCGGAGTCCGAGCAATCGTTGATGAGAGAAGCATACATCCCATTGTCAGCTGCGGCTGTTGCTACGGGGACTCGGAGGCCATCCATCAGCCGCAGAATATCGGAGGTGCTGCAGCCGGACCCACATCCATTCTTCGTCTTGTTCTTCCCCTTCCTAATATTATTATTATTATTATTATTATTATTGCTATTCCGGTGGGGTTTAACCGGCGGTGTTGGAAATGGAGGAGTTGTAGTATTGTTGGAGGCAAGAGTGTTTGATTTTGAGCTGCGCGGGCGCGGGAGGGGTAACCTGAACCAGACTTTGGATATGGACGGGTTGTTGTGGCTGGTAGCTGAGAATCTGGAGTGGCATTGCCATTGGTATGTGTATTGTTGAGGTGCTGCAGTTCCCATGTTGTGATCGGCTCTTCTAATTTGTTTCTGGTCTGAAAATAGATTGTTCTGGTTCTGGTTCTGGTTAGAAGGATGCCATGAAACAAGTCTAAGCTTTTTGTCAAGGTTCAGTACCCGGATCTTTTGGTGGACATATAACTCAGAAAAACAATAGACGCCTTTATCAGTATTTGTAGCTTAACTTTGATTTTTGTGATGAATGGAAATTCCGTGACTGTCAAAATTGGGTCGTTTCCGATTAGTTCAGGTAATATTTGTCGTAAAAGCTGAAAGATGAAAAGTTAAGATGACAGGGTATTTCCTCCCCGATTGGAATTGGATTAGGAATGGTTTCCTGCTCCAGTTTGATGCAAGTGCAGAGTCATAAGTCTGTAACCCAATTGTTTCAACAGTAATCCAGTAACGAGCCCCTGGTGAAGAACTGGGAGTTTGGGTTATGCTGGCTAGTTCAATTAAGTTTAAGATAAACCCACCCCTTAATTTATTTACTTTCCCATAATCAATGTAATTAACAACAATGTATTAGCAAACATCTACAGCATCAAGCAAGCAAATTTCAACATCTGTTATGGCTAAACACAGAATCTTCCCATGGATTCAAATTATGGTGATATGGGGAGCAGAGGTATTATGAACCCTGCAATGAGAGCCTCAATATGTACTCTGGATGCGAAGGAAACTGATAATTAAGAAATATGGAGGAACAGATTATTTGTCAATCACGAACTTTTGGCTCTTCAACTGTTCCCTATCAGTTAATATGTACAAGCATGCATGATCACAATTCAAAGTACAAAAACCCACACTACATCAAACTTTCCTATCAAGACCCTCCAAAGATAGGAATCGCATGTAAGAAATCAAATCCAATACAACGGAAAGAGGCAACATAATCCTTGCACCCATGACGAGATGTGGTTCAAACAATTTTCGTCATCATTGTTCAGCAACAGCTGGTTCTGCCTCAGAGAAATAATCCTGCCTGTAATTGAATAGGAAAATATCATTCTGTTTACTGAATTATTTAGTACGAGCCATGCCTTTTTTCATCACATTTACAAATCAAAAAGACATGAAATGCACTTACCGTATTTTCCGTGAGAGTTGGTAGAGGCCTGTCCCGGCCATTGCTACGTTGACACTAAAAAGATTCCAGTTCTTCTGCAATTACGGATTACAGAGACCAATAATCAAAATCAAGCGAAAAATCCATCCAGAAAAGCCACACACAAAAAAAAAAAAAAAGAGAAGAAGAAAGAATCAGTAAGGAAAACAAAAGACTATCCGTAATGTCTAACATAATACTAGGAAGGCGATAATGGGGGATGAAGGCAAGCACTTTTTCCTCTTATTCAACATGTGACAAGTACCCTTTTATCGGCCAAAGAAACAGGAAGGAAAGTTCCTTCTGTGACATTGTTCCACCTAAGTACATGTACATCTATGAATGTTTGTTGTTATGGTATGATAAGAATTTAAATGCAAGCCATTAGTATATTAAGGAGTTCAAGAGTTCACTGTGAACAGGTAATTAAGAGACCTCCCTTGTTGTTGTAAACATCCTCTCTTTTTTGTTTTCGTAAGTGACAAACACAGAGCCGAATTCTCAAACAGTAAAGGACCATTCTTTTTAATTTTGAGAAGAAAATAATTAAGTAAAGCTTATCAGCTATGTTTACTACTTGGCTTTTTGTTCAGTAAGAAGAGATTAAAAAATAAAAATATAAACCAATCAACTCCCTTCGAAGGAAAAAGGATATGTAACGTCCCAATTCACACCACAAATTTCATAATAACGAACAAGATAACAATAGAAAGTAGAAACGTGAGTTGTAGATGCATGCATCACCAAAGTATGAAACACTAGTCAGTGTTAAGTAACTTAAAAAAGAAAAGTAGCTATGTGACACTATCAGAGTCGGAGCAGTTATAAGCAATCTCGGGATCTTCTAGAGGCAGGACCATTATACTCATGGTGATACTTACAGGAGTGATAAGAGTACAATAGCGTGACCAGATAATTCCAGTGCATGCAACGGCTGGATAATATCAAACAAAAAAGAGTGAGAAAGAACTAACTCAAGGTGACTAAATAATATGAAAATGACTGTGTTTCTTTACAGCAACACTAGTTTACAATTAAAAATCAATGTGTATATGGTGTGTGCGCTCAGACACATGTTTGTAACTTTGATAAACAGAAAACAGCATCATTGAACAAACCTATTTGCTGAGGATATGGAAGATTTTCAGGTGGTTTAGAGAAGTCAGCAATATTAGCTATGATGATGCCCCATTTAAAAGTCGGTGCCCAAAAATGAACTGCAACAACAGAGTGGTGTAAGGTTCTCCGACAGTACAATAACAGACAATAAACAAAAAATGGAATTAGATTGAATAATCTGTATGCCAAACTATAAATCACAATGCAGCAAGAAAAATCATGGGGTGCTCTTAACTCAGCGAACTGATTAAAGAGTGGTTTTAGGCAGCCTTAAGGGTAACAAAAATTTTGCAATTGATTAATTAATAAATTAGCCCAACTTGTTTCCAAGTTTCAACCAATGCTTTGTCGTAACAACAAATTTAAATACAAATAGTACAAGTACAAATTTAAATACAAACAGAACAAGTGGTAAACTACAGGCTCTGAAAGCAACATTCTTTCTCATTTGAGGTCATTTCCATTCATATTTTATGCTTTGCAACTTTATTAACCCCTAATTTACTTTCACATTTGTCAACCCTAGTTTCTAAATTTGCAGTGAACTTGAACAAAATTAAACAGCAAAAAACTAATCTTGATCAAATTTTTTTGTAGTTTAACTAATTGGGTATGTTGTAGTGCAAAAAGATGATTCATTTTGGGTTTCCGAACAAATCCCGATTCCTAGAAACAAAGTTTGAGTCTTTGATCAATCTTTTTTCTACGAAAATGATCCATCAAAGAAACGAAACGAGACAAGCAATTCAATTCAATGAAAGACCTAATTCGCCAAAAGGGCCAACAGAATCAAAGACAGAAACTTTAATAATTTTGATGAAATTAAATTGAATAATCGGAGAATTGGGATAGTTAGAGAGTGAGACTCACTGGTTTTAGGGCCGGCCGGGTGGTTCCACAGCGCTTGGAGCTTTGAAGACGCCATGAATCTTCTCTCTGTAACTCTCTCTAGCTCCTCCCTCAAAAGCTCAATATCTGCTCGACTTTGTTCTCTAAGCCAATTATATGGTGCCAAAAAATAGCAATGTCCAACTTTTTGGGCCCTCTACAGCTCTACTAAGACATTTATGAGTCTTTATTTCAGTCTAAATATACAGCCAGGAACTTGAAATTCCATTCACAAAGTTCCTTAGTCATTCTCTGTTTAATTACAGATTTAAAGACTACAAAGACTTTTCGGATCCTATTTAATAACTAAACAAATTAAACTACAAATTTCTACCATCCGACTCTTAAACCAAATAGAAGAACCTGATTAACTTCGCCCTTTCGGATTGACATCAAAATGCCTCCTATATTTCGAGAGCATAATCTTGCTCAGGTATCCAATCCCATCCTTAAGCACCCAATTCACCGCCGCAGCTGTAGGAATAGCTCCTTCCCCCAATCCAACAGCATAAAGCAAAGCCTTACAAAAAACCAAAACACAAACTCATCATCAATTCAACACTATAAAAATACACGAATGCGTGCCGCCGAAAGAGACTACAAACTAGCTAGCTACCTGTGTGGCAAGCACACCACTGACTTGGCTGGCGACGCCCTGAACTGCTCTCCAGAGAGAGTAGTCCAGATAGTCACTAGTAACACTATAAGGAAAGCCCTCCGGGAGCATCAATTGCACAAACAGATTCTTGCATTGCAGCCACAGACTCCCGAAGCTTATTGAACCCAAGCCACCGCCTTTAGCAGCAACAAAGCCGTCCCTAACAAAATCAGGAACGAGCTTGGTCCGCTTGCCTCCCTTCACTTCCCACACAGACTCAACATCCTCCTCCGCCGCTAGGGCATACGCCAGCCTGAGCTGGCACAAGCAACACGCCACGGAGGCCAACAATATAGACGAGAACAAAATGAGGTTATGAGATGCACCACCGTTGTCGTTGTCGTTGTCGTCATGCCACCCCCATGAGGATGATGAGTCGAATGGATTATTCCAACCTCCTCCGCCTCCGCCGGCGTTGTTATTGTTTCCGGCGTCGGAGCCGCCGATTGCCGGCAGGAGAGCGAGTGCGGTGAGTAAGTGTGTTTCAAAGGCGGCAGGACGTGAGAGCGAAACTGTGGCGGTGAAGTGAGACAGAGGGAAGAGAAGAGTGGAGTGGATTTTAGACGAGAGGAGAATGGCGCGGCGGCGGCGGCGACGACGGGAGGCGGTGGTCCGGTGGAGGTGCGAAATGGATAGTGCTTCCTTGGACTTGGAAGCGCAACCCTTTCACAGGGAACGTATGAGGTCGCCTTTTGCGAAATAATTTTTTTTTTTTTTGTATTAGAGGGTTAGCGTCAGTAAATTAGTCATTAACACTCATACAAGGTATCCCAGTCGAATTCAGACTAATCCACTACACACATATGAAGAAAATTCCACCACAAACTGACCACAAAGTGTAGGAGAGGAGACTCGAACCCGGATGTGGGAATCCACACTTGAAAACTCTGCCACCCCATCATACCTTTGGTGGTTTTTTGTGAAATAATTTTAAAAATTAAAATTACTTTTTTAAGCATGATTTTTATGGAAAGATATAAAATTAGGAACCTTATAATGATTTGTACATGAAAAGTAAGGTCTATACGAGTATATTATTTTAAAAGTCACAGACAGAAATATTATTTCAATTTAAAGTCATTTCACACTTTAATATCTTTTGTTTTAAATATATTACTTTAATACGTAACTTATTACTTATGCATAATATTCACACAATTCCGATTAATTCAGATAACATTTGTTGTAAGAGCTGAGAGCTGACGAGGTTAGATGACAGGGTATTTCCTCGCCAATTGGTATTGGATCAGGAATGGTTTCCTGCTCCAGTTTCACGTAGTGTAGAGTCATAAGTCGGTAACCCAATTGTTTCGACAGTAATCCAGTAACGAGCCCCCGGTGAAGAACTGGGAGTTTGCGTTATGCTAGCTAGTTCAATAAGTTTAAGATAAACCCACCCCTTAATTTATTTACTCTCCCATAATCAACGTAATTAACAACAATGTATTAGTAAAAATCTAGAGCATCAAGCAAGCAAATTTCAACATCTTAAGTGGCTAAACACAGAACCTTCCCATGGATTCAAATTATGGTGATATGGGGAGCTGGTATTATGAACCCTGCAATGAGAGCTTTAATGTGTACTTTGGATGAGAAGGAAACTGAAAATTAAGAAATTTAGAGGGGCAGATTATTTGTCAATCATGAACTTTTGGCTCTTCAACTGTTCCCTATCAGGTAATTAACGAGCATGCATGATCATAATCAAAAGTACAAAAACCCACACTACATCAAACTTTCCTATCAAGACCCTCCAAAGAAAGGAATCGCATGTATGAAATCAAATCCAATACAACGGAAAGAGGCAACATAGTCCTTGCACCCATGACGAGATGTGGTTCAAACAATTTTCGTCATCATTGTTCTGCAACAGCTGGTTCTGCCTCAGAGAAATAGTCCTGCCTGTAATTGAAAAGATCGTCATGGAGGTGACACATTCAAGGTGAATTTAGATTTATGTGAAACATTATGAAAGAGTGACAGAAGAAAAATTAGGAAAATATCATTCTGTTTACTGAATAATTTAGTTCTAGTACGAGCTATGCCTTTCTTCATCACACTTACAAATCAAAATGACATGAAATCCACTCACCGTATTTTCCGTGAGAGTTGGTAGAGGCCTGTCCCGGCCATTGCTACGTTGACACTAAAAAGGTTCCAGTTCTTCTGCAATTACAGATTACAGAGACCAATAATCAAAATCAACCGAAAAATCCATCCAGAAAAGCCACACACACACACAAAAAAAAAAAAAAACACAGAATCAGTAAGGAAAACAAAAGACTATCCATAATGTCTACATAATACTAAGAAGGAGATAATGGGGGATGAAGGCAAGCACTTTTTCCTCTTCTTCAACATGTGACAAGTACCCTTTCATTGGCCAAAGAAACATGAAGGAAAGTTCCTTCTGTGACATTGTTCCACCTAAGTACATGTACATCTATGAATGTTTGTTGTTATGGTATGATTAGAATTCAAATGCATGCCATTAGTATATTAAGGAGTTCAAGAGTTCACAGTGAACAGGTTATTAAGAGACCTCCCATGTTGTTGAAAACATACTCTCTTTTTTGTTTTCGTAAGTGACGAACACAAAGCCGAATTCTCAAAAAGTAAAGGACCATTCCTTTTAATTTTGAGAAGAAAATAACTAAGTAAAGATTATCAGCTATGTTTACTACTTGGCTTTTTGTTCAGTAAGTAGAGATTAAAAATATAAACCAATCAACTCCCTTCGAAGGAAAAAGGATATGTAGGGTCCCAATTGACACCACAAATTTCATAATAACGAACAAGAGAACAATAGAAAGTAGAAACATGAGTTGTAGATGCATGCATCACCAAAGTATGAAACACTAGTCAGTGTTAAGTAACTTTAAAAAAGAAAGTATCTATGTGACACTATCAGAGTCGGAGCAGTTATAAGCAATCTGGGTATCTTCTAGAGGCAGGACCATTATACTCATGGTGATACTTACAGGAGTGATAACAGTACTATAGCGTGACCAGACAATTCCAGTGCATGCAACGGCTGGGTAATATCAAACAAAAAAGAGTGAGAAAGAATTAACTCAAGGTAACTTAATAATATGAAAAATTACTGTGTTTCTTTACAGCAACACTAGTTTACAATTAAAATCAAAGTGTATATGGTGTGTGTGCTCGGACACATGTTTGTAACTTTGATAAACATAAAACGGCATCATTGAACAAACCTATTTGCTGAGGATATGAAAGATTTTCAGGTGGTTTAGAGAAGTCAGCAATATTAGCTATGCTGATGCCCCATTTAAAAGTCGGTGCCCAAAAATGAACTGCAACAACAGAGTGGTGTCGGTTATCAGACAGTACAATAACAGACAATAAACAACAAATGGAATTAGATTGAATAATCTGTTTGCCAAACTATCAATCACAATGCAGCAAGAAAAATCATGGGGTGCTCTCAACTCAGCGAACTGATTAAAGAGTGGTTTTAGGCGGCCTTAAGGGTAACAGAAATATTGCAATTGATTAATTAATAATTAGCCCAACTTATTTCCAAGTTTCAACCAATGCTTTGTCGTAACAACAAATTTAAATCAAACAGCACAAGTACAAATTTAAATACAAACAGAACAAGTGGTAAAGCTTTGAAAGCCAGATTTGTCAACCCCTAGTTTCTAAACTTGCAGTGAACTTGATCAAAATTAAACTGCGAAAAGAACTAATTTTGATCAAAATTAAACTACAAAAAACTAATTGGGTATGTTGTAGTGCAAAAAGACGATTCATTTTGGGTTTTCGAACAAATCCCAATTCCTAGAAACAAAGTTTGAGTCTTTGATCAACCTTTTTTCTACGAAAATGATCCATCAAAGAAACGAAACGAGACAAGCAATTCAATTCAATCCAAAATGAAAGACCTAATTCGCCCAAAAGGGCAAACAGAATTAAAGATAGAAACTTTGATAATTTTGATGAAATTAAATCCAATAATCGGAGAATTGGGATGGTGAGGGACGGAGACTCACTGGTTTTAGGGCCGGCCGGGTGGTTCCACAGCGCTTGGAGCTTTGAAGACGCCATGAATCTTCTCTCTGTAACTCTCTTGCTCCTCTCTCAAAAGCTCAATATCTGCTCGACGGTGTTCTCTAAGCCAATTATATGGTGCCACGTATACGGTTAGAGTTTTGTTTGCATACAGTGTTTGCTGAAACGGTGGGGTGGCGTGGCGTTTTGGTCAACTCCTCCAGTTCTTTTCAACAATGGGGTACCAGGTCACCAATAATACTCCCAAATAAAAAAATAAGATAATAACTTGGAAAAAAAAAATAGCAACGCCGAGCTTTTTGTCTAAGGAGGCCCTCTTTTTACGACAATTTATGAGTTTTTATTTCAGTCCAAATATACTGCCTAAACCCTAAATTCCATTCACAAAGTTCCTTTGTCATTCTCTGTTTAATTACAGATTTAAAGACTACAAAGACTTGGGATCCTAAATCATAACCAACTTAAAGACTACAAAGACTTGGGATCCTATATCATAACTAATCAAATTGAAACTACAATTTTCTACCACACAACTCTTGACTAAAAGGATGTCCTAAACCAAAAGAAGAAACTGATTAACTTTGCTACAATAATGAAACTACCGAGAACAATTCCGACTAAAGGGATGTCGTAATTTGCGACATCTGCCAGTAAAATTACCAGCACAATGACCTGTGTCAAGTATTTCAAGAACCCTCTTGTATGCAGTAAATCAGCATCCTGATAACCAAGGCCGACCAACCCATTTATATGAATCCAGGGTTTCAGACCACAACGTGGACGAAAGAAGAAGCTCATCTGCAGCAAGTGCCACACCCCAAAAAGATTAGTCATCGCTTCACATAAGTGATAACTTGCGACCGTCCCTTCTCTTGTCACATCTTGTAGTCCTGTTAGTTAGTCTTTCCATTTGCAGCAAATAATGAATCAAGGGCAAAAGCATGGGATCCAATGATAATCCCAATGATGGTTTCTTTTCTCATTTCCTATGAGATGCCATCATGGAACACCATCTGTAGGTCATATCAGCAAGCAACTGATGAGGCCTCATAACCCGGACGAATTCTATTAGGTGCAGGTCTTGCAATAAGACCATCCATAACCCAACCCGCTGATTCCCCATCAGTTTTGACGTGGTCGAACTCCCTCCGCACATAATCTAGAGACATTTCCAGTCTTCCACCTGGTCTGCAGTCAATGGAAGTTCCTTTTGCTTCATATCCAGCATTCTTCTCCAACCAATACAGATAATTTACATGGAACAGTGCTTTGAGCATGTCTTGTAGTGAAGATGTTTCTTTAAGAACCACCTGATTCACACCAATATTTAAGTCACAACCAAAAAGTATGAATGTACATGTGTATATGCAAACATGGTATAGAAAATGAAATTGCGCTAGCACTACGGTTTACAGTTTTAACAAAAGATATGAAGACATAATCTTGATTTTATATTTCTTATAGATCCCCTTTGTTTGGCTGTTTTCCCAGCCCAAAAGACTAGTGAAATAAACAAGAGAACGAGGAATTAGAGAAAAAGATAATTACTCACACAGTATCTTCCCCTGTGTTCAGTCAAAATATAGCCTTCTTCTTTAAATAAACTGAACAGTGCAAGCACATCCTCCTTGTTGTTGATTAGATCACTGAGCTTGGATCCCAACTGCAGCCTTTGCTCAATTTCAGCAGCTGCATCCTTTGCTTCTGAAGATAATACTGTTGGTGGTGCCTAAAGATTCAAAGGAAACAATGCATGCAAATGAGACTATGCAACCTTCAACATAAGCATTTATGAATAATTATCTGATTCTATCTAGTTTAGTATCATGAGTAACTACTAATTGTACATATATTTCAAAACCTCCAAATCAAGTTAAAAAGGCGACACCATAAAATATTTTGAGTCACACTCAGTAGTGTTGTGCTAGAAGCATCATGGCTTCGCAAGTTGAATAATTTCCTCAAGGAATGATTAATCAAAACTATATCTACTAGGCTTTGTTATTTCTCTCTATCTCTTTCTCAGCAGTGTGCTGCAGTAACCTTAACCTCTGTTGCGTAGGGTTAGACTTTAAATCCTATGATGCCATTTATCAGATCTCCATTTCCCCAACAGTGATCTATGACTCTTCTACCATCTTGCTCCCACAAGACACCACACAGCCTTCAGATTGAAATGTCAAGGCTGTCTCACATCACTCAAGTTATTAAGTAATAAGTCACATGAGGAGAACATGAATAACTCACACTGTTTGCTGGCTTCCAGTTAAGAAACGGTACAGCTGGAAAAAGCGGTTCCTCCTCGTTCACCTCTTTGACAGGAGGTGCTTGGCCACTAAGCAGATATTCACTGAAAACCAAACCTTTGAAACAACCAGGAACATATCTTTATTAAGTTTGTAAGTCAGATCACCAAGAACTAGTAGTTATTTGATTTTCATACGAAGACAGGTATAAATAATGATGCCGCAGGTGATACAGATAGGTCTGGTCATCAAGGAAAAGTAATTGTAGTATCAAGACATAACCCATTTGAATGCTGATGTACAACTTCATACTCCACATGCTATGATTCCAATTTAAATACATAGGCCTATCAGTGTGCTAACACTGAATCATCATGAGTCCTTCTTTTCACATTTTAGGAAGGCAGTCATGCAACAGAACATTTGGAGTTCTTATTCAGTGAAAAGCATGTTTGGTCATTTTTTTCAGTGAGAAGAATATTTGGTATTTCATGCACAGCAAGACTTGTGATGAATGAAATGTGGAAAAAAAGAGAGAGGAATTACTTGCACGATAAGGATTTAAAGTCCTTATTTGAATGGCTTGATACGATTTTAGATTGCAGAACATGTGGATGCAAGTGACCACACTAAAAGAAGCTAGGCCAAGAGACGTAGAAGAGCCTATCTGGTTAGCCAATGCTATACCAAGCATGATACCGATAAACTTGCTCACCATTCCCTGAGCTTCACCCTTAGCAATAACCTACATTTTATTAGGCATCCTTTCAGATTAGTACAACTAGGTAAAATAATAAACCAATCAAATTCTAGCGCCATTTGATACCTCAGCAAAGTTCCTCTGAGCAGCAAAACCAGCATAGAAACAGCTCCGGGTAGCAGCCTGTCAAATGATAACGGTGCATCATTATATTGGTTGAAAGTAAGGATTAAACTGTGGGTTCAGCATCCTAACATGATTATCTACTGAAATACCATAAAGGTTCATTAACCACAAGCTGTACTTTTATGAATGAGTATGCAATTAAACATAAAAGCATAAGAGTATGTACTAAAATGATACACAGTTAATACGTTTCTGGACCATTTATCAAAAAGGCAAAAGCCACCATGTAATTTCAAAGTCGGAAACTTGACATCGGAAATAACCTGGATAAGTGCAGCAGCTGAGCGCCCTGCGCCGGCAGCAGCACCAATCAAGAGAAAATAATTGGGAAATGCAGGAGTGAGCATTTCCATTCCAAAAGCAGCATTTTCCATAAGATCAGCAAACAGCCTCCACCCTTTCGGATTGACATCAAAATGCCTCCCATATTTCGAGAGCATAATCTTGCTCAGGTATCCAATTCCATCCTTAAGCACCCAATTCACCGCCGCAGCTGTAGGAATAGCTCCTTTCCCCAGTCCAACGGCATAAAGCAAAGCCTTTCAAAAAACCAAAACACAAACTCATCATCAATTCAACACTATAAAATACACGAATGCGTGCGACGAGACTACAAACTAGCCAGCTACCTGTGTGGCAAGCACACCACTGACTTGGCTAGCGACGCCCTGAACTGCTCTCCAGAGAGAGTAGTCCAGATAATCACTAGTAACACTATGAGGAAAGCCCTCCGGGAGCATCAATTGCACAAAAAGATTCTTGCATTGCAGCCACAGACTCCCGAAGCTTATTGAACCCAAGCCACCGCCATTAGCAGCAACAAAGCCGTCCCTAACAAAATCAGGAACGAGCTTGGTCCACTTGCCTCCCTTCACCTCCCACACAGATTCAGCATCCTCCTCCTCCGACGCTAGGGCATACGCCAGCCTGAGCTGGCACAAGCAACACGCCACGGAGGCCAACAATATAGACGAGAACAAAATGAGGTTATGAGATGCACCACCGTTGTCGTTGTCGTCGTCGTCGTCATACCACCACCATGAGGATGATGAGTCGAATGGATTATTCCAACCGCCGCCGCCGGCGTTGTTGTTGTTTCCGACGTCGGAGCCTCCGCTGGCCGGCAGGAGAGTGGGAGCAGTGAGTAAATGTGTTAAAGGCGGCAGGACGTGAGCGCGAAACTGTGACGGTGAAGTGAGACGAAGGGAAGAGAAAAGTGGAGTGGATTTTAGAGGAGAGGAGCATGGCGCCGCGGCGGCGGCGGCGGCGGCGGCGACGTAGGGACGCGGTGGAGGTGGGAAATGGATAGTGCTTCCTTGGGTGAACAAGGACTTGGAAGCGTAACCCATCTCTCTCCCTCCCTTCTCACTTATGTTGCTGCTTCCTTATTTGACCAAACATACCTTTTCCCTTTTCACAGGGTATGTATGAGGCAACGGGAAACTTTCAATTAAATTGATAATCAATCGTTACTGTATTGTATCGATAAAGATCTTTTTCCATGTTTTTAGATCTACATGAATATATTTATGCAAGTTTTAAGTTAACGTACAAATTAGATTATATTAGTAGATGACCCAAATCAATCCAACACGAACCAATTCATCACCAATTCACATATATATATATATATATATATATATATATCATGATGAATTACGATTATGAAGGCTTTAATAATAATTTTCAATTTAACTGAAAATGTACACAAATGATATACTCATAAACACCTAAAGACTAAACAATTAAAGTGCCAATATATAGAAAAACGAAAAACTAAAAAAGTTGTCACATAAACGATCCTTTAAAATGACAAAAAAAATAAATCCCTTGAAAGTGCCCTATAAAATGTTTGTGTATGTGTGTTTTGAAAGTGTGAATGGTTCCTCCTGAAACCTGAAATGAATAGTATTATTTAAACACCGTCTGAATGTATAAGTGCCCTATAAAATGTTTGTGTATGTGTGTTTTGAAAGTGTGAATGGTTCCTCCTGAAACCTGAAATGAATAGTATTATTTAAACACCGTCTGAATGTATAAGAGGCTGCTTGTACACCTTGCTATAATCACTGCCTATAAATCATCTCATTTCTCATGTCAACATTTGCTAACTGATGAAACAAGGAAGTATGTGTTAATCGACCGCTAATGTGAATCACAGGCTCCGAAACATATATGTATACCGTTGAAAAGTTAAGATTGTTGGATTTCTGATCAGATCAGGTAGATTCATATCAAAAAGATACGAACACGCGGACGCCTCATGAGTAGTGCTCAGCAGATCCGCAACCCAGATTGAAAGTAAGCTTTGGAGACACAGGGAGGGGGTTGGGGGGGTCCGAAATGATTTTGGCACCAGAGTATTTTACAATCAGTGAAGCACTGTTGTGCACATGACCCCAAATCCCATGGACATGCAGCCTTGTTAACAGGTCAATTTCCCTGCAAAACAATCTGTTGAAACTGATCAGTTCGGCCAGCTCAACCCAAAACCACAATAATCCCACCCAAAAGAAAAGAGAAAAATAAATGATTCAATATCTATGAACAAGAGGGAAGAAAAATTGAAATTCGACAGAACACAATCAACTTGAGGCAAAATTAGCTTAGGTACAGGAGAGAATTTAAACTGGTGACAATAGGCATGCACTGGCATTTTAAATAAATGATGAATACACACTGGTAAGAATAGGTTTACGATTCCAATAAAAACTAGATGCACCATTAGGACAGACGCTCATGATAAGTTGAAAAAGGATTCATGGCCTTCCTGGCAAGTGTATTTCATCTGGAAGATCGCTTTGATTGCAATCCTTTTTATCTTAAATATAGCCTTTGTAATGGGAGAAATATATGTGCATCATCACTTTCTTCATAAATGTTTAGAGGTGTACCATATTTGGTAAACTATTGTTTTGGGTAAGTAACAGCATACGTCTCGGCTGAACTGGAATACATGTTTGTAAATTGTAGGGCAATATCAGTACCCTAAGCTTGAATGGAGATTCTACTTTCTTCTTTCTCAATATATATAACAAGTAGTTAAAAAGAAAGAAATGAACATACCAAAAATTTGCAGATGAACACGTCTTATACTTTTGCCATGTGTGCCTCAGTCAGAGAAGAATTGAGGTCTTCTCGAGATTGTGATCGCCTGCTTTGAAGACGCATCTGAGATCTGTGCGGAGACCAGAAGGAGCCCATGCTACTGCTGTCGAATGGCATCTGGCCCAGGCTATTTGACGAATAACTATGGGAGATGCTGCTACTTGATGGGTACAAGGAAGACTCCATTAGTTGGATTCCAGCACCGTTGTCAAGACCATGTCCCAATCCAAATGGTCTTTGTTGGACACCACCTGCAATTGTTGGACTTAGAGGCGTCTTTACTCTTCCATCCCCTGAAATACAAAGTTGACATTGACTCCTAAGGATTTAGAAATTCATAATACCATCCTAAAAAGGCTGTACACTATCGTCCCTTATATTGGGATCAAATCTTGGTTCTTTTTCTCAACTTTCTCAATATTCCCTAATAATTTCATTAAAGTCACATGTTGTTAAATATCCAAATCGCTCCTTTTAGACTTTAGGCTCATAGCCTCTCACATAAACCTTCGCATGACTTTGCACTAGATTGGTTAAACTATAAATGTAGTGAATTATCCTTGTACATTTATAGTTTAACCAATCAATAGGCATTGACTTCGGAACCATCGACAGAGGATATGATGAATAAATATGTGACAAGAAGATCCAGAAGAAACATCTTGGAAGGATAAGTGGAACACAGTGAAGTTTAAATGGAAGAAACATTACAATTGCCTATGCAAGTCATTTCAGAACTAGCAAATCAGGAGTCTTGAAGAAGAGCTTACCAGGAATAATAGGACTCCAGCGCTGGAACCGGAAAGGAGATGGAATACCAGATGCAGAAGAGGCATTATTGGTCCAAAACAGCGGGAGATATGGCCTCCAGAAAATTTTTGGCATCCAATTGCCAATACATGATAACGCACAAAGGAGTAAAATCAATGATATAAACAAAACCGAAAGAAAAAATATTGGGTTTATTTTCATCCGGAGTACTTCGTAACTGCGAAAGCCCAGTCCGGTCGAAAGTGTCTTTCCAGCTTCCAGCAGAGCAACCCCCTGTGTCCATGTGATACTTCCAGAACCAATGGTGATTTGATTGTCTATAATGTGCAAGCCCTCCCTCAACAAGAATGCAATATATGGTGCCCTAAAACAGTACTGTTCAATGAAAGGCTGAGGAGCAACACTCTTCTTTGCAGCTTCCCAAGTTCTTTCACAAAACTGCCGACCCTTTTCCAAAACATCATCAAGTGACGACTCAGAAGTCAAATTGAAAAACCGATAAACCACAAAAAATCCTGAAATTGCATAAAAATTTCCATAAGGTCGGGGTAAACCATCTGGAAGAGCACAAGGTTGCACATCACAATCGAGTGCAGGCGTTGTATTGGACCATTCCGATAAATTAACAGCAACTCTTGCTAGTTTACCACACTCCTCCCAATTTGGGGCACCGATGAGCTTCAGAGAAACCCCTGATCTTCCTCCTTTGCCCAAACTCTTTTTAGCAATCACAGGGCTTCCGCCTTCTTGGAATTTTGAAACGCATTGAGAGCAAATGTATTGCTCCTTGTACCCAGACTGCAAGCACGGATGCTTAAGTTCTCCCTTCCCATTCACTAGTTCTGTCTTATTGACTTCTGGAAGCCTCTCAAAGAGACGACCCACAGACTTGTCAAACGCATCATTTAAACCATAACCAGGGAGAGAATATGCAGTGAGATGATGGTCCACAGCCCCAATTCTAATGTTTAAACTAGTGTCTTTTTGCACATGTTCATTACTCTCAAATGTAACCTGCAGTGATGAACCACCCAAGTCAAGCGAACCAAATGTTGGCTTTCTAGGTCCAGCACCAAACATACCCCTATGATGGTTAAGGGCTATCCAGCCAAAGTAAGCTTCTTCCAGGCCACTGATAGTTCTAACCCAGTCTCTTTGGCACAAGAAAGGCGAACTCTTGAGTATAGACCATGCATTATCTAGAAGCCATTTTGAATCATTACTTGGCAGCCTACGAACCCCTGCAGTTGCATAGAGGAAGAGTGAGGTTGTCTTGTGTGCGTTCTTTGGGATTTGCTTCTCTGCCCATTGAACAAGTGGTTTTATTGCAACCTTCAATCCTGAGACATTGTGCACCAACTTGTCGAGCCCAGGCTCAGTTTCCATCCGATCATAAGCTCGCCCTGTGTGCGCCTTAGGTTTTCTTTGAAGACCTTCTGTTAATGACTTCATGACAATCGGAAAACTGTTATCTTTCTCGTTGTCCAAGGTTGCCTGATATACATAAACTCTAGTCCCAGTACTTCCACAATCCAGCACAATATAGAATTTGGGCTCTCCTCTAAACCAGTACGAATAAACCAACATGGAAACCAAATAAACTAGAAAACCAACCAACAAAAGACAGCAAAGAAACATGAAGGCTCGTACCCACTTGTTGCGCGAAAATGGGGCTCCTCCTCCTCCTCCTCCTGGCGGTGATTTCTCCTTCGAAAAGCTGGAGGCAGCAGCAGTTTCTCTCTGCAATGAATGAGGAGGGGGTTTCGAATGTGTCACGGTTGCGATATTGGGATCTTCGATATCAAGCTGGCTATAAGATGAGAAATCCTGGAGAGACGATGAGAGCCTGAGAAGGTTCTTGTTGCGTGCGGTGTTTGCAAAGGCAAAAGCAGCAGATTTGGGAGGCGATACAGCGGAACCACCCTGAGGGCTAGACCAACGACTCGATAAAGAAGCAAAGAAATTGGCAATTCGATTAAACACCATGGTTGGCCTTTGGTTCTACTGGGTGCTGTTTCTGATTCGAGAAGTTGTGAAGAAAGATATGAACTTTCAGCACATTAAGTTAAGGTGACTCTAGATCCGGAGTGACACTATAGTTGGGGAGTAAGAGCACAGAAAATTGACAAAAAATTGAAGGAATCGGACACAAATACAAATGCGCATATTGCGGGGGGAGGGGCGGGGGCGGGAAAGAGCGGGAGCAAGCTGTGGAGGATTTACCTGGAGTTGACGAAGAAGAGGATCACAAGAGGAGGAGGAAGCCGACGACCATAACCATAGCCATGAAACTGAGTCATGGTTTGTAGCGAAATGGTTAAAAATGTTGAGGGTGGCAATCAAAATCAGTAAGTACAATAGACGTTGATTTCTCCTTGTTTCGTCTCTGTCTTCTTCTCTGTGGGTAGTTTCCGGGTTGTTCAGATCCAACCACAACCAGGAACCGCGACACCTCTCTCTCTCTCTCTCTCTCTCTCTCTCTCTCTCTAATTTTCTTTACGTAATTTCGTCTCCTTCCCTTTCCGTAAACTTCAGGATTGATGCCAGGTGGCGGAGAAGGGAGCTATCAGACTTGGGCTTTTGGGCCGTTTAGTCTGTATTGCCTTTCCTTCTTTGTGGCTGGGTTTGGACCGGGTGTTAGGTGAGAGGGAGGCTAAAATGTTGGTCTATCGAAAGTCAGTTTATTAAATCTAAAATATTCGGTTGGCATTTAGTTGGTTTTGACTGGGTCTTAGGTGAAATGCAAGAGACAAAGAAGCTATAAGGTCCAATTTATCAAAAGCCGATTTACTAAGCCTCAAATTTTTGGTTTGTATTTATTAGATTTTGGCTACGTACTAGATGAAATGTGAGACTAGAGGGGGGATACAATGTTCGGTTTATTAAAAAGTTAATTTACCAAACTTAAAATGTTTGGTTAGTATTCATTCAATTTAGTATTAATACTTCTATTGGCATGAATAGTATTGGCCTTGATGTACATAATACTTTAGTATTGAGTTACTAAGGTTGTTGAGTTCATGTTTGTTTTCATAATATAATAATGATGGAAATATCAATATACAAATACAAGTAAAGTTAATTTGATATAAAGACAGATTAGTACCATACAGAAATATGATAGTCTGAAATAATTTTTGATCTAAAAACACTCGCAAATCCATACGTTTTTTATACAATTTTTTCTTCAATTTGGTTTACAACTTCACGTGTTGTGATTTGAACAAATGGTTAACCAAACCAAACCGAAATCAATTTGATTTGATATTTTACCATGAATAGCTTAACCAAGTATCTGGTATTGACTATTCACAAGACATGTCTATGCAAAACAAAAAAAAGTTGATCCAAAGTTTAGAAGAATAGCAAAAAATCCAGGGTCTCTCTTTGCAAACCCTAGGGTTTCGTGGTAGGTGTAGCAGTGACTTGTTTTAGTGATAGCTCGGTGCACAGGCGAGTCAACAACGTTGATAAACTGGTTGTAAGCGTATTTAGAGGGTTGAGTTTTTTATACAAGTGTATTTCCTGGTGTATGGGGTAGACTTCACTTGGTGGATCTTTTTATTCGGGAGTTGTGAAGACCCGCGACTATGGCTGAGAGTGTCGGTGATAAGAAATCGCCACCTAAGTTCTATGTGGGTGGGGATCCAAGTTGAGTTCAAGTCATAGCGGAGAGGTTGTGGTGGGCAATGCTGTTGCTTTTGTTCTTACTCAAGTAGGAAAGAGTTTGGTGAAAGCAGCGGTTGGTTTGGTAGTGGGTTCGGCTGCCGAAGGCCGAATGATGGTGGTGATCCAGTATAGATTGTAGAGGAGATGGGTCTATTGTCTCATCAAGAATGGATTTGGGTTTTAGGCTCTAGGCCTACTACCTTAATTCTTTTTTCTTGTTATTTTGTTTCAGGCATCCCTTGAACTTTTTGATGATATGTGTAGCAGCCTAGCAGGTTCAGACCAGTGAGTAATATTGATGGATGTTCTGTGATGTTGATGGATGTTCTGTGATGTAGTTATGTAATGGATGATATTTTATGAAGGTGGATCAGTGAAATCGTGTGAATATAAAAATATTAATTAATTATGAAGAATGGAATTCACACTACCTAATCTGAAATCAAAACTAATTTTTTCTTCTTTTGGTTAATATTTTAATATTTTTTATAAATGAAAAGTGATTATATCAATTATCAAGTGCTGATTGTAAAATGACCATTCCTTAAAAAAAAAAAAGTCGAAAAAGTCGGCTATTTACCATTCGGTTCGGTCAGTAAAGTCGGATATGCTCCACCTCTATCGTTTTAGCCCGGGTTAAACAACCGTCACCCGACCCGATACCCATCTCAGGCTCCGCTTGTAAATGCAGATTTAGAGCAAGCTTTCTCTCTCACTCCCAACACAACGAACAAGACTAGAGGACGACGACGACGACATGGACACGAAGCTGGCGCCGGGGCTCTCCCGGAAGCTGAAGAAGGTTCTGGACTGCCGCACCGACTCTCCCGACGTGCTCTCCTCCCTCAACACTCTCTCCTCGTTCTATGCCGAAAATACCCCTCAGTCGCGGCGCAATCTTAGATCGAGCATCGAGAAGCGAGGCCTCTCCATCAACGTCGACTTCCTCGAGGCGTCGCGTGCGGCGCAGCAGGCCCTGGATCGCGTGGAGGACGAGGTCAATGCCTTGGCCAATTGCTGCGACAAGATCGCCAAGGCTCTCAACAGCTGCAGTGCCACCACCGGTGACATTATCACCACCACCGAGCGGCTCAAGCAGGAGCTTAACGTCACCACTCAACGGCAGCAGATCGTCTCCTGCTTCCTCCGCGATTACCAGCTATCCAACCAAGAGGTAAACGGAATATTCTCTATCACTGTGTGACGGAATATTCTTCTTCCGATGGTTGAATCTGAGATCGGATTAGTTTGTTCTGTGTTGGGTAGATCAATGCTTTGAGGGAGGAAGAACTGAACGAGGACTTCTTCAAGGCGCTCTCTCACGTTCAGGAAATTCATGCCAATTGTAAACTGCTACTGAGGACTCATCACCAGGTACATTATCTTTCTTTTACCGTGCGTCATTTATTCGAAAATCGAAAAGTGGAAATGTGATGCTTGTGGATATAATGCTGATTTGAAGTTGATCATTTACAGCGTGCTGGTCTGGAGCTCATGGATATGATGGCTGTGTACCAAGAGGGAGCTTATGAACGCCTCTGCAGGTTTTTCTTCTCTTATGGTCTTCGTTGTTGTGAATAATCTTTGTTTATATAACCACTGTTTCGATTCGGTGAAATACTAGTATGCTAGTGGTAACTTGGTGACTCTTTAATTACTCCTCCAATTTTAGGTGGGTTCAGGCGGAATGTAGGCAGCTTGGTGACTCTGATAATCCTCAAGTTAGTGATCTTTTGAGAACCGCGGTTCGTTGCCTCAAGGAAAGGCCTGTGCTTTTTAAGTATTGTGCAGAAGAGGTGATTGTCTGGGCTAAACTATTTCTCATGAATTTTTCACTTCGTTTATTTGCTAATGGACTAATCTTTCAGGTAGCGAATATGAGGCATAATGCATTGTTCAGACGGTTTATCAGTGCTCTTACACGTGGAGGACCTGGAGGAGTGCCGCGACCTATTGAAGTTCATGCTCATGATCCATTACGATATGTTGGGGATATGCTCGGGTGGTTACATCAGGTGTGGAAACAAATGGCTATTGGTTGTCTTATATCTGTGCATCTTAATTCATCATGTCTTAATTGTAGTTTCTTGCTCTCTTTGCAGGCATTGGCATCTGAACGTGAACTTGTACTTGCGCTACTTGATCCAGACTCTATTGCTGATAGTCCAACCACAAACCAAATGTCCAAGAGCCAAGAAAGTGATTCTCAGAAGACAGAATCTGATATTACATTTGTTCTGGATAGAATATTTGAAGGAGTTTGCCGTCCATTTAAATTGAGAGTTGAACAAGTTTTGCAGTCTCAATCCAGTCTTATAATTTCATATAAACTAAGTAACACGCTGGAGTTTTACAGTTACACTGTAAGTGGTCTTTCTTGTAATTCATCAATGGAATAAATTGTCCCATATGTCTATTTTTTTTTTCCGTTGTTGTTCTCCCACCCGATTTATCGCTGTCTGTTTACTTGCAGATATCAGATTTGCTTGGGAGAGATACAGCTTTATCTAATACACTGTGGACACTGAAAGATGCTGCTCAGAAAACCTTTTTTGATATTTTGAAAACCCGAGGGGAAAAACTTTTGAGGTATCCTCCCCTTGTTGCTGTTGACCTTTCTCCACCCCCAGCAGTAAGAGAAGGAGTCTCTGTGCTGCTTGAATTAGTTGAGACCCATTACAGCATGATGCTTCAGAAAAAACCTCCTTTCGATCCAGTTATATCTGCTTTACTCGATCCAATTATTCAGGTGTGTTTATGTGGACATTTGACTTATAAATGGCATAATCTTAAACTTGCTGCGGTATCACAATACTTAAAACAACGTTGAGATGTCTACACATGTTATGTTTGCAATAATTAAATGAACTTCACCTAGAGTGTGATTGATTGTTGTGTGTTGTATAATCGCACAAACTGGCTCTCTATTAGCTGGACCAGTCCATAAAGCAAATAAAGTTAGGTGACCTGGCCTTGTGAGCCAAACTTGTTGCAGAGTCAGACATTGACACGATCTTATGGAACATTTAACTGATAATTCTTTTTATTGTAACTGTTCCAGTTCCACTCATGTTATACGCTTAATAAGTAGAAATTAGAAGTATCCAACCCAAAATCCATAGCCAATGGGTGGAGAGCCTCAAGATATTATACATTGCTATGCAAAGGCTTCTCAAGCACAATGTGATAGTGTCCAATCAATTTAATATGTTGAATAAACTCCATTACTTCCATAATTTGCAGATATGTGAACAAGCAGCAGAGGCACACAAGTCCAAGGGAGTTGGCCATTCTACAAGAAGAAGTAGAATGAGTTCTGATTCGGGTCAATTCAGTAAGTCCTCAGTTGATGCACTACTGTCCAGCGGTTCTGCCCCATCACCTCAGGTTTCTACTTGCCCTGTTCTTTTCTCAATACTTTCCCTGCTGTCTGATTGCAAATTTATCTTCAGATGCGTAGTGTTAGGTTTTGTTGTTCTCATCAACTCTACTGTATTGAATTTTTCCTGGTGCTGAGTTATGTCAAATTAGAATCCCATCCCATCATCTCACCACCAACCCAAGATCAATCTCTGCAGACTACAATGACATCCCTCCCAACTTTTAGAAATTTTAACAACTTACCCTGTGACAAGTGAGTTCAAAAGATTTCTGTCACTCCCATTCTGTCCCATTGTATTATTCTCTATATGGGGGAACAGAGTTTTTAAGACATTAAAACTAAAATTCTGAACTTTTCAAGCTGCAATCACTTTTCAAAATAAAAATAAAAATAAATAATAATAATAATAATAAAACGCACAACTTGTCAAAATGTTAAAGGAAGATTGGTAGAATCATATAAGGGCCTTGTATTGTTAATGATTTCCAGCTTAATTCTTGTGGTGGTAATATTCCATTCTAAGAGTCTTGAATCCCAAGTTTGGAATTCTGTGCCTTATGTGATAATATCTAAGTTCTTCAAGTTGGTTCTGACTATATGCATACTCCATGGATTGATGCAGTCTAGTGAAACATCCTCCAAAATTTTCCTCATCAACTGCTTGTGTGCCATCCAACAACCATTGTTGGGGCATGAGGTTGCAGCAGAGTATGTGAAGAGTCTTGGGGCAATGATAGACAGACAGATACACGGTCTCGTAGAAAATGAAGTCGATGCGATCCTTAAAAGATGTGGCTTGTCAAACAAAATGTCTCACTTCCGAGACTCGGTCAACAAGGAGTCTGGCAGTACTCCATTGGTAGAGATTGAGGACACTTCTCCAGCTGCTCTTTCTGAGAGTTTGAAGGCTTTCTTTGGGCTTGTTTTGGGAAGTGACAGCTCCCTGCCCGAATTTGAGCAGATGCAGGTTCCAAAGTTGCGTGCTGAAGCTTGCATCCAAGTGGCCAAAGCATTGGCAGAAACATATGACCTTACATACGAGGCAATTATGGATCCCAAGAATGGCTACTCAGATCCCAAGTCGCTTGCAAGGCATCCTCCGGACCAGATAAGGACCATTTTAGGAATATGAAGAAGCACTATTTTCTTCTCTTCACATCCTCTTGCCTCCCATATGCCTGTTTGTTTTATAAATTTGCCTTTTCTTTATTCAACGGCCTCTCAAACACTTGATTCGGAGTATTCTTGAGCCAAAAAAAAAAAATGTAGGTAAATACTTTAGGATGGATATTCTGGTGGTATAAGACATTAGTACAAGGGAGATACTAGTGGGATATGTTGTATTTTTGTGGATAAGATTACTTTTCATCAGCTTGTTTCATGAGTTTCGTCCAAACATATTTACCGGGAAGCTAATTGACTATATATTTCAATCAATTTGTGATTCAAATATCCCAGGATCAGCATCGGCTTTTGGTATTACAATTGCTTGGCATTGTATCATCAACTCATGATACAGATTCCTCTTTTATTTGTAATAATCACACCGGACAATGGGACATGCCATTTTTTCTGTTGTCATTACTCATTCCTGAAGTGCTTGAAAAGTTGTGTGTGATTCTCTCGAAAGGATAGGATCCATTTCAATAAATTGTGTATTAAAATTTAATTTATACACTGTAAAGGGTCTCAACCTATATTCGAATCCTTGATATTTGTATATTTCATTTTTTTGTGAAATTACATTAAACTTCAAGGCTTATCAGTTAGGGAGAAGAAAAGTCAACTGAGGGACAAGAAAAATAAAAATAAACAGAAAGAACAAAGCACTTGGAATTCTGGGTGGCCGAGGTTGTTCTTAACTTCGTCTCGACGTGAGGTTTTTTATTTTTTATTTTCTCAACCTAAAAATGACACACCAACGGAAATAAAAATAGCGACAAAAGAAAAAGATATACAAATATTATTTTCTGGTGATTGGTCTCCAAACAGAAAGGAAATCTCCAAAGCTAGCAAAGTCTTGAAGACGATAGAGTCTGATTCACACAAACAACAACTCTTTAACCCACTAACAAACTGCCATCATCTTCCTTAAGATCCCTGCCCCTCTCTCACTCTCTCAGACCCAGAAAGCAAGAGAGAGAGAGAGTGATGTCAGCAGCAGTGGCTTCTGCGTCAGCAGCAGGTGTTGCAGTTGGAGGAGATGTATGGAAGGCACACGCGGCCATGGCACTGGTTCAGCTCATCAACGGAGGCTATCATGTAATTACCAAAGTAGCCCTCAATGTGGGCATCAACCAGCTTGTCTTTTGTGTCTACAGAGACCTTCTTGCTCTGGTCATTCTTGCTCCAATCGCCTATGTCCGTGAAAAGTATGTTCCTTCTTCTTTTAACTGATTCGATTGGATTGGATCTTGTGGGCACCCATTAGTTTCTGCTCTATTGGTAGTTTGTGTAATCTGTGCAAAGACATGAACTGAACTTGGGTTTGATTAGACAGAGAGTTTGTGTCTTTGATGCTTAGTAAAATAAAAGCTGTGATTTTTAAGTGATCTGGAGACTTGTATATCTTGATATTGAGTCGAAAATGGTCGAAAGTGGGCACTTTATGCAACAAGTGTGGAAGCTAAGAACATATATGATGCATTTTGTGTTTGAAGTCATACTGTGGAATAACATTGAGCAAGCAGCTGTTTTAGGCGTATTTCCAAATGGCCCTGATTTCAATAGGAGCAAAGCAGCCTCATCCAGTGCATGTAATTCTGAAGGTTATGATAATGGTATGATCATGAACCAAAAACCTCTGCATCTGAATTTTTCTTATTTACTGTGTGTAGACGGATTCGACAACCAATGAATAGACGCCTCTTCATGACCTTCTTCTTTCTTGGGCTAACTGGGTAAGACGAGATTTATCTCAATGGCATTCTTATACCCTATCATGATTACTTATATTACGCATGACCCACCGATCAAATGATGGAACTCGGCTTTTGGTGGTTCTTTGTATTAAACAGAATTTTTGGCAACCAGCTTTTGTTTCTTATTGGTCTTGGCTACACAAATCCAACTTACGCTGCGGCCATACAACCTGCTATCCCTGTTTTTACTTTTATCCTGGCAGTACTCATGGGGTCAGTTTGACAAAGTTTATTTTGAGCTCTTCATTTGTATGTTTCTCTAGAAATGTACCCTCGTAATGGAGGTTAATTGTACGATATCATATGTGAACGTTTTTCATGCAGCACAGAAAGAGTGAATTTGCTCAGAGCTGAAGGGCAGGCCAAAGTTACAGGTACGCTTGTATGTGTTTCTGGTGCCATATTAATGGTCTTATTCCGAGGGCCTGCTTTGATTGGAAGTACAGAGCCAGACTTCACATCACAAAGTGAGATAAGTGCCAGAGGTCAACCAGAGCCTGTTGGGTGGTTGATGTCCTCTTTCCTGGAATTTGGACTGGATCATTTCCACATCGGAGTTTTATGCTTAATTGGGAACTGCATGTGCATGGCGGCTTTCCTAGCCATTCAGGTGCATGACTATATACTCTACATTTATCTGTTGAATCTATAATCATCTCATTTACTTTCAAAGTTTGCAACTTTTTCTTTTCAAGAACAAAAAATTCACCTGACAAATCAATAAGTTGAAAGATCAACTATTCTAGATGGTAGTTGTGCATCTTTATGCCATTCTTGACAGACACCTGTCAAGAATTACAAATTTTCTATAGGGAAGTTGATATTGTTCAATGCAAGATTGTTGATTTCTGGTTGAGTAATCATGTTTAACCTTTCCTATCAATGCCGGCATCCTGGCTACTCTTGAGCCAAGAATTTGGAGGAGCTGAGGTCAAGTGACCATACTTTCAGCTTGTTTGGATAGTGTATGAGGAGTCATATATATATATATGGATGATGACATCCGGTGTATCTTTCAAGGTTAAATCTGCTTCTGATCTCATTCTGAAACTGATAACCTCCTGCGTTTTGGGCTCTTTTGTGGAAGCTGCAAGTTCCTCCAAAATGGAAAACTTCATGTCAACCTTGGTTCAAGATAATACAAAAAGTGGAACTTGACACATGATTCTACCGCAATTTGTGTAATGGGATTCTTGAGTCTTCAAACCATTTGCTGTGAGAGTGTTCTAGAGCTCCAGCTCAGCTGTTCTTACTGAATTGTTGATAATCCGAGATGTAGATCCCTAGGCAGAAATGCTAATTTTTTATGGAGATATAAGGTGATATTTTTATCATGAGATTGGCCTTGGTCTCATATTTGAGTTATCACTTCAGCACATGATTACTGATT
Organism: Rosa persica; assembly: GCA_025331145.1. NCBI lineage: Eukaryota > Viridiplantae > Streptophyta > Magnoliopsida > Rosales > Rosaceae > Rosa > Rosa persica. The sequence continues at coordinate 46,837,775 of WFKR01000006.1, read as the reverse complement.
AGCCAATCTGGTAACAAACCCCCAAGAGGTGTTTCTATCTTTGCCTGTCCCTCCCAGGGTGTCTTGGTAAATGGTAAATTTGCCGGTGTTGAATTAATTAGAGGTGAGGCACTGCTTGGGTGATGTGTTTTTCAGAACATCTTAGAGGTGGTGGCATCCTTATTGCTGAGTTATGCGGCTCTGGTTTGGTTTGAAGCTAGCTTGGGAAAGGGGATTCCCCACCCTACAAAATTATTGCTGAATCTGACTCGAAGTGCAGTGGATTTGTTCCTTGGGTCAGTTACTTCCGACAATGTTTATTGTAAATTATTGGCAGCAAGATCTGATTAATGAAAATAGGGATTGCACTCAACCATATTCAAGGGGGAGGAAATGTGGCAGCAGATTGGTTGAATTCTTTTTAGCCTGACTTCCAGAGTTCCCGTTAGCTATCAGTGTTATCAACAACTGCCTGGGTGTATTGACAGGTTCTGCAAGAGGACGTCAGGGTGTAGCCAGACCTAAGAATCTAGTTGTTGTTGGTGTGTTTATTTTTTTTTTGGCCCCCATTTACACCAAAAAAAAAAGAAATTTCCTTCTTCATTGATATGACTGCTTAATTGCATTTGTTGTTGATATTTCATAATTCCATCATGAAAATTATCCATTCTCCAAAGTAGGTGCAAACTATTGGCCAAAAAAAAAATACCAAAAAGTAGGTGCAAACTATGAGACTGGGGGAGCTTTTGTCTTCTAGTTAACTGCTGTACAGATTTGTCGAAATGAATGCACTTGAATTGACCTTTTTTTTCATTAAAAGTTAAAATTTGATTTACCATGCCCATGAGTGAACCTTGACCTTTTTTAGTAATTACTTTTATTGTGTTTTTCTACTTGTTCAAGTGATAGGTAATATACAATTTAACGTGCTTTCTGTTTCTAACAGTTGGTACCTTGATGTTCTGATATTAATATTGAAACTTTCAGGCTCCACTTTTGAAAAGATATCCTTCCAATCTGTCAGTCACAGCATATTCGTACTTATTTGGTGCTTTATTCATGGTGGTGACTGCATTATTTATGACCAATGAATCAACAGACTGGACATTGACACAGTCCGAGCTTTTTGCAGTTATTTACGCTGTAAGTTTCCATCTGGCTGGGTATATGTGATTCTCTGGTAATAGATTACTATTCTCCAGGTGATAAACAAAATGTAATATCAAGTAAAAGTTCTGAGCTAATGTGAGCAGAAACCTAACCTTCTTAGGTCAAGAAATCTGTCCAGGATTCTGATGGCCGCGATGTACTAAATATTATATCAAGCAAAAAGCAAACTCTGTGAAGAAAAACCACCCCAAATTTATATCTAAATAGATGGGAAAAAATTTAGCAATGCAATCTGAACTTTGCCCGTTTCTGTTTGACCTTGAGCTCTTTTTGTGCCAAGTTGCCTCCTAAACTTTAATTTCATTTTTTAAAGTCCCTACTGTTGATTAAGATGCACTTTCTGTTAAAAATGGCATGATTAAGGATATACTAGTCCTTTTACTTGTTTTACAAAAAAAAAAAAGAAAAAAAAAAGGTCCTTGTGCTTTTCCTCCACTTCTCTTCCATTCTTTCACCAGATTGACCTCTATACCCATCTCCATCATATCTGTGTTAGGAGAGAGAAGGTTGGTTAGCAATGTGTACCATTGTAATTTTCAAGGGGAGGCGAAACTTTTTGACTCAGGCAGTTTCACAATAGGTTACAAACAGCTTATACAATGATAACTCTTTGGCATGTCTATTGGCTGTGTATCCTTGCGTATTATCTGTAATGTAGTCTGTAACTACATTACAAATAGTGAATCATACGGGTTATAAACTGTTGTATAGACATTTCTTTGAATTCTTTATGTATATAGTTTTTTCACCTAACCCTATTGCCAGTTCAGGCTGGCTTAATTCTTAAAGTTGTGAACATACTCCTTTATTTTCAGGGAATTATTGCATCTGCCCTTAATTATGGACTCCTGACGTGGTGCAATAAGATCTTGGGGCCTGCTTTGGTCGCTCTTTACAATCCACTTCAACCTGCAGCTTCAGCCTTTTTGTCAAGAGTTTTCCTAGGGAGCCCTATCTATTTGGGAAGGTTTGCTCCGGTCACACCCTCAATTTCTGTGATTAAATCCTTTTGTTGGTTGGCCATAGATGTTAAGTTACATAGATTTACAAGTGCCTTGTTTTGTTTAATAAAATTGAGTTCTGCATCAACTTTATTTAAACTACTTTTAGAAGTCCCATGTGTTTACTTCTTTTGTACTCTGCTATTTTGTACCGGAGCACTTTTTTTCTGGAATGATACTAATTGGTCCTTTATCTTTTTCATGTGAAAACAGTGTTGCAGGGGGTTTACTAATTATTGCTGGTCTTTATGTGGTCACTTGGGCCTCCTTTAGAGAAAGACAAGCAGCTTTGGGTGTTATACCGCCGATTGCTCGGGTCTCCGAACCTCTCATCCACAAAGATGCAACAATTAACAAGACACCATTCCACAGGGTACACGTTTTACCAAAATCATCGTCAGATTAAGAACATTATATTGCTTGTGATATAAAGATTTACAAATTCTTGAAATCGACATAAACCCAGTTGAGATGTGACAGTGTCTTTTCCATTGATATTTTTTCTTAATGAAAAGTCAGTTGAGAAGATGCAGTAGGTATGAACTGTCTTTTTCCCCTGATCCGTTCGTCCTCACGAGTTCACCAGTGCACGAGTCATTCACCTTGGTTATGATTATCCCAGTTTGGCTACCCAGGAGAAGTGAATCTTCAAAGATTTCGGTCTTTGCTATTTGAACCAGGAACATGGTGTATTACGGAACTAGTAGCACTGGTGTTCTCCCAAGTTTTAAGTCTCTAAGGAGAGACAAAAACCATAAAGCAATAATAACCTGATAACATCCTTATTTCAAGGTATATTCTACACTATTAGATTAAATCAGACGGTGAGAGATCAAAATTTTTTTGATCGCCAAGACTTATATTGAACTATCAGAACGTAGTGTTTAATGGTTGTTCGTTCTTGGTGGTGCTCATGCTTACGTGAGAATGATCAAGAGTAAACAGGTACAATGCGCGTGCTCTATGCTTAGGTAATTCGAAGATATTTGGATTAGACTAGTTTGATTTTCAATTCGCACAATGATTCCAATTATATCAGATAGAATCCCACTTACAGCAACAGCATCAACGACAACAACCTAAGATCTGCACTACTATTGCCTTTTGATCAATAATATACTGGCTTGAAAAAACACCATCAACTTGTATACTATTAGCTACTTAAGCTAGGATATATTCATATCATTCTAGCAAATCATAACGACCATTATCGACCTCCTCCATCTAGATTGATAGGCATGGGTGTCTAGTTAAGAATTAAACAGAGACATGATCGAGTTTGAAGTGGGTGGGAGTACAACGAAAGCAAAAGGAAACAAGAGACGCACACGCGTGGTTTGAGGACTTGTGTTTGTCTGCAAAGTCTTCATAAACAAAACATAATGGAAATCTCCAAGCCTTACCCTCGCAATCTCGCGTTGCTTACCCTCTCTCTCTCTCTCTCTCTCTCTCTCTCTCTCTCTCTCTCTCAGTACATCATTGGTGACAGTGGCATGCTTTGGAATCGATCGGTCACATGGGGCTGTGCCAAATGCATGATTATCACACGTCTAAAGGAGCACATATATGTTCTCCAAAAAAAAAAAGGTGCTCATATATAGTTGTAGTATATCAATAAATCTTACCAACTTAGTGTTTGTGATTTATCATGCTTCGAGTTCTTCGAGTTTGAGACGTTTCGATAATTTAAAAAAAAAATAATAATAAAGTATTCTTCATTAGCAATGCTCATTAATGTTCAAAATTTGATTCATGTGAGGTGAAACGTGTAACCAAATAACGGACGACCTAAAAATGATACCTTGGTCATTTACTGATCAAGTGAATACCATTGTACCTAATACAATAAATGGCTACTCACAAGTCAGACTGCCATCAATAATAAGTTTGATTTCCTTCTCCACATAAGTCAAGAGAAAGAGAGGGCGATCCGGGCGAAGGATGGATGGTTGTGTGCGTATATACTATGAGCAGCCATTTAGGACCAACAAAATTTCTGCCAAATCGAGATGGCATGCATTATAAGAAACATGATCGATCGAGTATAATCCTACCAATTCACTTTTTAGCAGATCTCTTTCCTTACTTTCACCCAGTCTTGTCGTCCTGATCATCATCATGTACTCATTAAAACAACCTCTTGTGCTTTCAATTATATGACATCCGAATCACACATCTATGCTCCCATTACTAATAATGATCATAATCAACCGTCAATACTAACAAACTCAATAATCATATCTATCTGACTAGTCTTGCAGTAATACCGCAGTACTACTACTCAAAAACATAAAAATATGCATAGATTGATATAATAAATTAGTAATCAACTCCCACTTTCTACTCATGTTCTTCTCTCTTCAAGAGATATTATATTAGTTCTCTCTCTCTCTCTCTGTTTTCCGTTCATGACAGTAACTTTCATTTGTAATGCAAAAACTTCGATCACAATACGTATAACTGATCAGCATGTGTGGTTTGATAATGCTAGTTTAAATGAGGATAATCTAAAATATGTTAATCACCAAGTCTTCAATCAATTGGTCAGTTATCACCATCCATCAAAGTAAAGACTAAAGAAAGGTGGTCTACCACCACACAGTTGAGCATTCTCCTGAGACGTAAACATCATAGGAAATCTGCAGAGAAAAGCAATTTGAGCTAGAGTCAAGAATTGAAATGAAAACGAATTATTTGTCGACAGAAAAGTAACTCAAATTGAACTCCGCTACAGATCGACTTGCAAATTTGATAGTTTCTCGAGATTTTCTCCTGCAAGGAATTACAGAGAGAAGTGATTTGAGTTTTGTTTTAGAGAAAATATAGAACTAAAATCACATGAAAGAAAATGGGAGAAAAAGAAGTGTGGAAACAAAATTTTAGGCTTTTGGAAGGAAATGAGTTGGCGGGACCAGCAAGGACCCTCCCACCAAATGATTTGAATACGACGCTCGAAAATCGACCTCACCCCACTAGAAAGTGGGATTGTGTGCCACGTGTCGATCTACCAACTACCCTTACTTGGCCAACAAACATACTAGACGACAAGACAATTTACCGGAAAACGCCTTCCCTGCAATGATTTTGTTACAAGCAAAGTAACACAAGCTTCGTACGTGTGTACATAATATGCATTCAAACCCTAATATTACATACTATGAAACGTGATAGAAGTTTTCAAAATAGAACTCCCGGGGTGGGGGGGGGACGGGGTGTGTCGGCGCTGAGAATCATTTTTTTTTTTTTTTGGGGGGGGGGGGGGGGGGGGTGGTCGGCGCTGAGAATCATTCTAAACCTCTATCTAGATAGCTAGCTAGGGTCAATTTTCTAAAGATAATTAAGTCCAGATAGAGACAATCGATCCATTGATGCATATGAAGCTTTAGATATAGAACACAGAAATGGTGAAATACCAAGGATGAAATTAATAATGAAATAGAGACTATATCTGTGTGTGTTTGTGTGATATTAAAAAGCAAATGCAAGTTGGGCAAGTAAAGAGAAAGCACTAGAAATATGATATGCGCCACCAAGCAAAGCTAAGCTAGCGTCAAGTAGCCAAGACCAGTCTTTTTTTTTTCCTCTTCGCGCAAGTATTTGAAACCAGAAAAGGGCAGGCTCCACCATATATTCAGGCCAGGACCCAGTAATATATTTCCTCTTATCTTTCTCAGTTCGATCAAAGACGTCTCAAAGTACACAAACACTCTTTTGCCCAAAAAAAAAAAAAGTACACAAACACTCTCAGTGCTCTCTGCCAAAAAAATATTAATTCATATTTTTAAGTTTTATGGACAGAAATCGGAATCCCATTGATGGGTGCGTCCTAGCTTTAATCATTCTGCTCTCTAGCTTATGCAGCTTTGAGTTTTAATATAGATTAGCAAACAAAACAAAAGTGCAAGAGATTAAGGCAAATGGGGAAATTGGGGAAGCAGACAATAGGAGGATACAAGATCGGAAGACTTTGTTTAATTAGCATCTTACTCGGTAACATGGGATTAAATTTACTGTTCTTAATATTCTGTGCCAAACCTGTCCTAATGTATTTATTAGTTCATAAAGATTAAGAAAATATTTTCTTTCATATTTTATTCTTTGTGGACCAATGAATACATGGGGATAAGTTTGATACAGTGCTTTTGGGATAGCAGATTTCACTGGGGAACATTTCCCCAGAATCTTTTGCAGATGATGAATATTATTAGTGATATATAAACATTATGCAATCATAAAAATACAGCAGTCATATCGAATTTCTATGATACGAATGTTGAAAACTACAGTCCGAATCAAATTAACTGTATTTTTAAAGGACAAAGGAATATAGGAATCAATCAGTTGGCTGCTTTAGAAAGAAAAGCACCATTAGTACCACTTTTAATTTACTCAGAAATTCTTTAGACAATTCAATTCACCATAACTGGCTAGCTTTTCCTTTTGAACTTATTCTTTTGCTGTTAAGAGAAAAAGTAAATTCTACAAAGAGAAGCGCGCACATGAATATGCTTTATAAATAAGTTTGTGACAGCTGCATGATCACCAAGTTAATTCCGATGGCATTTTAATTTATTGTACTTTTGAATCTAATATTTGACTAGTTAAGATCATATCTACAGAAGATAATAAAAGGAAAGGAAAAGGTCTTTTGACTTAATAATGATGTTGAGTCCTGAAATTTCTTTAAAGGCATTATGTGAAAAAAAAAATTGATATTATTTTTTCTTCCCCAGTATCATAAGTAATGGATTAAAAATTGCTAGGAATTAAGCGGTGGTGGGGAGGGGATTAGTGCTTTGGAGCTTAGGCGAGATTTAGGTGTGTGCCTAGGCGGTTTCTTATTTTAATTTAATTTTATTATATAACATATAAATATGTGCAATTTAAAAAAAAATATATTGATTCAAAACATAATAGAAAAATTAAGCATATAATAGGTATTTACAAATAAAATGTTTAGATCCGACCCACCTAGACACCATCCACACTAATTAAAGGCGGCTCTGGGCGACCGTCCATAAATATTTTTAGAACACTAATCATAAACCTTCAAATAAAATTTTTTAAAACACTAATCATAAACCTTCAAAATTAAATGATTGTTATATCTTATCATTTCGTAATATTAATGGTAATCTAGCATTAATATTATCATCGACTTTTTGTAGAATCTGCATTTTTGTATCGATTGTAAAAAAAAAATTTGTACCCACGACGGATGAGTACTAATCAAAAGTATACAAGACATAAAATATACTAATGATAGCCAGTGACCAGCTAGCTAGCTTGGTAGACTAGCATAAAAACTAATGGTTAACAGTTAGTGCATGTTGGAATAAACTAAGATAAGAAAAAATTAAAGGTGGGTTCCCATCCACCGTCACCATGGAGGCTTAGCTAGCTTAGGCCTAGCCTACATCACTCACACAGAGACCGCATACACAAACAGAGAAAGCTGATCGAGGAAGAGGACATATGTCCTCCATCCATCCCTAACCTGTATATATCTCGGTATCGACCATCTATATATATATACCCACATGCTCCACCTCTCCTCTCCACTATAAGCAACTCAGAAAGTAGTGTACTTGTGCCTCTCATCTGTTACTGATCGATCAAACAAGAAAAAGAGTAATTTCTTTAGAGAAAATAGTACTTAGTGGTTCCTTCTTCTTCCGATCAGTCCCTGCAATCAGCATCATCGTGGAATCCAGCTATCTAACTGTGACGTCATTATGGAAGGTCTGCCGCAGGCGGAGGTGTCTGAAATCCACGACAACAACAAGGCGGCCGTCCTTGCCTACCCAGCCGGGGCCGCACAAGTTAATGCACAGTCTTTCCCACAACTCGCCATGTACCCTATTACTCTAAAGGTCGATCTTTACTCTCTCTATCAACTACTATTAGCTAGCATCATCTTGACTTTGATTCTTTCCGGTTTCATATCATCTTTCTTAGCCCAATGAGGAAACATTTGTCTTATTTCACGAAGGCTACGGTTTTTTTTTTTTATATTAGTAGAATGATTCTCATGATCTTATGATGGATCGTTCATATGCGTATTTGCAGTTTGAGGAGGTGTTTTACAAAGTGAAAATGGAGCACAACGCTGGACTAGTACCGTGGCCGAGTAGTAACAGGTCATCGTCTGAGAAAAGCATACTGAACGGAATATCAGGTGTGGTTTGCCCCGGAGAGATACTAGCCATGCTAGGTCCATCCGGCAGTGGCAAAACAACTCTTCTCACAGCTCTCGGCGGCCGCCTCCACGGCAAGCTCTCCGGCAAAATCACCTACAACTCCCAGCCATTCTGCGGCGCCATCAAACGGAGAACCGGATTCGTCGCACAGGATGACGTACTGTACCCTCACCTCACCGTAACCGAGACTCTCGTCTTCACCGCCCTGCTGCGGCTGCCCAACACCCTGACACGCGACGAGAAAGTGCAGCACGTAGAGCACGTGATCAGCGAGCTCGGGCTGACCCGGTGCCGGAGCAGCATGATCGGGGGCCCACTGTTTAGGGGAATATCTGGTGGAGAGAAGAAGAGGGTGAGTATTGGACAAGAGATGCTGATTAATCCGAGCTTGCTTTTGCTGGACGAGCCCACCTCGGGTTTGGACTCCACTACGGCTCAAAGGATTCTGACCACGGTGAAGAGGCTTGCAGGTGGGGGTCGGACCGTCGTCACCACAATCCATCAGCCCTCGAGCCGCCTCTACCACATGTTTGATAAACTGGTCTTGCTTTCCGAGGGCTACCCCATTTACTATGGCCCTGCTTCTGCTGCCCTCGAGTATTTTTCCTCTATTGGTTTCTCCACGTCCTTGCCTTATGTCAATCCAGCTGATCTCTTGCTCGATCTTGCTAACGGTACGTACCTAATTAAGAAAGTGTATTATGGATGTGAAATTAATGGCAAAAGAATCTAGGTGGCGTAAAATAGGTATAATATGTTTTAATATTTGATTCTTGACTTTTATGATTAAAATTTAAACGCTAAATGATGAGATAAAATTAAGAAATTAAAATAAAACTACTAAGCACGTGTTAAACACGACTTCACTAAATACATTATTAGACATGATTATGTTATATATTCTAGCTCAATAATTAGTCCATAGTTATTAGGCTTATACCTAATTAATTAGAGCATTTAACTATGTGATTATCTAAGATTATGTACGTACGTATAAAGGAATCGCCCCTGATTCGAAACCTGCCTCCGATCATCAACAACGTGAGAACATGGAACAGGATCAAAAGACGGTGAGAAAAGATCTCGTTTGTGCCTACGACAAAAACATTTACACAAGATTGAAAGCTGAGCTCTGTGGTGGTGGTTTGGAGGTCAACAATGTCTTCAACAATTACATCAAAGAAGCTGCTTCTTCAAGTAAATTAATATTTAAGCACATCCTCTCAACAATGCATCAATTTGTTCTAATTTTCGCTGAGTAGTTAGCTTGATAATCATGTGCAGGACACGATCAACATCATGAACATTTTTGGTGTACAAGCTGGTGGCACCAGTTCAAGGTACTACTCCAGAGGGGACTAAGGGAACGAAGGTACGAAGCATTCAACAGGCTAAGAATTTTCCAAGTCCTAAGCGTCGCCACGCTCGGTGGACTCCTCTGGTGGCACACCCCTTCTTCCCATATCGAAGATCGAATTGCCTTGCTCTTCTTCTTCTCCGTCTTCTGGGGTTTCTACCCCCTCTACAATGCAGTCTTTACATTCCCCCAAGAAAGAAGAATGCTAATAAAAGAAAGATCTTCCGGAATGTACCGCCTCTCGTCATATTTTCTTGCCAGAACAGTGGGTGATCTACCACTCGAGCTTGCTCTCCCCACCGCATTTGTGCTGATAATCTACTGGATGGGTGGACTCAAGCCCGACCCGTTCACCTTCATCCTTTCTCTTCTCGTTGTTCTCTACAACGTCCTCGTCTCCCAGAGCCTCGGGTTGGCTATCGGTGCCATTCTCATGGACATAAAGCAAGCCACCACTTTGGCTTCGGTTACGACACTTGTTTTCCTCATCGCCGGAGGCTACTACATTCAACAGATTCCTCCGTTCATAGTGTGGCTAAAGTACTTGAGCTATAGCTTCTACTGCTACAAGCTTCTTCTCGGGGTTCAATACCGGGAAGACGATTACTACGAGTGCTCGAAAGGTGTCTTGTGCCGAGTTGGAGACTTGCCTGCTGTCAAGTCAATGGGAGATCTTAACAACTTGTGGATAGAGGTCTTCATTCTCGCCCTGATGTTACTAGGTTACCGACTTATTGCTTATCTCGCTTTGCATCGAGTTCGCTAGCTAACTAGTTAGGCTTTTGCACTTCAAATCATCTCTGGAGATCGCGACAGTCTGAAGAGTTTTCTCCTACCTTCTTTAACTGATCATCGTCTCTACATTGGCGGCTCAACCACTAATAATTCATTAATAAGAGCTAGTTGATTAATTAGCTAGTAATTAGCAGAAAATAATGTACGTGGTGTAATGGTAATCAAATTTTTTAGCCATACATATATACATATCCTTGTGACCGATTATCAGAGCTGGATATATGATTGTGCATGGCTTTATATAGATTAGGTACTACTGAATTGAAGGTTCCAATCTTAAACCTATTTACTATAAGAGGAAAGAACATATGCTCTTCTTAATGTCCGCATCATATATGAAGAAGAAGAAGAAAAAATATTAATGACCGCACCCTTTTGTTCTTTGGCGATGAACAATGACCGCAAGTTTTTCTTTGAATGCTGAAAAGATTTATGGAACAAAGAGGGAAAGAGGAGGGTTGGTAAGATTGAAAAGGCCAAGTTCAAGTCCCAATATTCTTAAAAGTTCTTATTGGTAAGTAATCGGGTTAACTCTTGTGTGGCCACCATTAAGGAACACGGTAGGGCTCCATTAGTACGCTGACGAGTAAAAGGGAGCAATAGAACCATCGGTGGATGCTTGCAGGTTCTTGATGTGGGAAGTGTGAACACAGTAGCAAGAGGTTCTGTCAAACGTCGAAAGCCATATGAGATGAACTAGAATTCACTAGTAATTACGGGCACAGCTGTAAGAAATATAGAGAAATTTCTCTAATATTTGTTTTTTTTGTTTTTTTTTTATTTATAACTTCCATGAAAATTACAATCCAAGAGGTGCCTTATATAAACCTAATACAACTAGAAAACAAAAAGAACAATTTATTATAGACTAAAACTAGGAAACCTAATTAAACCTCATTAAATAAAAATCGGAAATAGAATCTCATATACTAAAGAATATTACACAAATATTATTTTGGAATCTCAACCACGATTTTGCTCAACAATCCTGATATATCCAAAAGAGTAATTTATGATTAATTCCATCATTAAGAAACCTATTTGAATACCAATTTCTAATATTCAAATCATTCTTTTTTAATGTGAAGACGTTCATTTCTTTTCGAGATTCTTTGTTGAAATTGGCTAAAATCTCGTCATACGTTAGTCTCCTCCACTTGAAAAGAACTCGACCTGGAGTTCCTCTTGATAGCAGCTCGATCATTAGTATGAATAAAACATGATAAGCCATCAACTTCAATATTCTCGAATTTAAAAGGTGTCACCATTAATCCAATACCGTAGACAAGTTTATATAAGCATCTTGAAACTTAAACTCCTCCACTTGAAAGGAACGGGCATTGACTTCTCCTTGGGTTGATCTTGAACACAATTAGGCATGTATGACATGTATATCGATGTGATGAATGAATCAGCTTCCTTGTATTTAATGAGTTTCTCTTCAATCTTCAAAGTGGCTTCTTCAAAGTGGAACTCTTTTGTCTGACCACTCCTCGGTGGCGCACCATTCAGGTTCGACTCCTCTTCTCATCGCCGACCTCTCTTTGGGGTCAAATCACCCAAAATCCGAACAAGGAATGAGAATCTAAGCCAAAAAACTCTCGGTACTTCCGTTAATGTTTATGTATTTTCTGACTACTCCGATCACCGTCGGAAATGCATGAGGTATGAAAAATGATAATCTGGTCGAGTTCTAAATCTAGATGTAATTAGTTTTTTTTTTTTTTTTTTTTAATTTTGATTGATTTTTGATCGATTGGTGTTTTGGGGTGCCAACGGATTTTGTAGAAGTCACTATTCATCGCGCACTGCTCCTCTCCATACTAAACGACAAGCGAAGCACCAACATCGCACTACCTCCTCCACGCTGGAGACTTGTTGCTCTTGGTCACGAAGACGCTGGTCTCATTTTTGCCAGTAGAAGCAAGATTTTGCAGAATTAGGCTGAAGTGGTGACCTAGCCTAGATGGAGATTGGACTCTTCTTCACAGCTAAACTTGCTCTTACATCCGGACGTTTAGTTAAAAAACAAATAGGGAAAGAAAAAAAAAATATAGAAAAGAACTTAGGCATGGCAACAAAAAAGACAAAGACTCACGTTCGTCATTAAAGTGGTTCAAACTTAAAGTAGGGCTTGAAAACTACACATTGGAGGAGGAGGAGGGCCACATGGTGTGTGGATCTTCGTTGAGGTTGGGTGGAGGCCCATCTAAAAGAGAAAGGATATGTCACTTCCTACTTTTGCATAGTGGAAAACCCACGCCATAATATGTTATCTTAGCAAATACATTGAGAGAGAGAGAGAAGAAATCCTAGTATATTTAAAAATAAATAACCTATAACTTCGAAGGATGATGATATAAAAGGATAAGAAAACAAAGAAGAATAACCCTACCATGATCAAGTCAAAACAACTAAAGACTAATTATTAAATCGTGGAAGCAAAATTGATTAAGGAGTGAAATAATACATCAAACCTATCCATTCCTCTTCCTGAAAAACGAATTGAAGACAATTGTGGGTGCGCAATGCGCATTCTACTGCTCCTAAGCAGTCTAATTCTAATTTTGTTTTATGTTACGATCACAATGCTTAAAGGAGGAACTGCTAACTAGAGAAAAAGCTGTTACCACCCCAATGGCAGAAGTAAAATAAGTAAATACATAAACTTAATTTCTTTTTGGTTGACAAGATTTATATAAGAAAACAGCATATTAATTCTCAAAAAAAAAAAAAAAAAAAAAACAGCATATATTAGACCAAGAGAAAACAAAAAAAGAAAAATTTGGTGATGGATAACGAAAACCCAAATTGGCAAAGTAATCCAAAGCCCAATCTCCCGAGTGAGAACGACAAGTCGTACCTGCTTGTTTCTTCCGGAATATAAATAAGAGGGAAAGGGGAGGAGCGCGGTCGTTTGCGTCTTCTCTTAGGGTTTTGCAGAGCGAGAGTAGAGAAGTGTAGTCATGAGCAGAAGCTTGGGAATTCCGGTGAAGCTTCTTCACGAGGCGTCAGGGCACATCGTGACGGTGGAGCTCAAAAGCGGCGAGCTTTACAGAGGAAGCATGGTCGAGTGTGAGGACAACTGGAACTGTCAGCTTGAGAGCATCACCTACACCGCCAAGGTACCACACCTTTTCATCTTTCTTTTCTCTTTATTTCGATGCTTGTTAGGGTTACGTTTTCTTAAAACTGCGTTCTCTGCTGTCTGTCTAAAACCCTAGATTTCGGCTAAACCCCCTAATCTGAATCTGATTTGAAACCCTAGAATTGTTAGAAATCAAATGTATGCTAGTATCCTTTAGTGGAAGATTTGTAATTGCCCTATTGTGAATTTAGGAAATCGAACGACTTTTAAGATTGAAATTGGCTTAATGATGGGGTTTCGGGTCTAGTATTGTTAGTGTATGGACTGCATTTGGATTAAGTGACGAGGGGTTCTGTTTTTGAAGCTTGAGCAATGTAGTTCATTGTCTTTTCATTTATTTTCTTCGCTTAGAGTAGTTGCTAATATAAGTATGCTTGTCTGCAGGATGGGAAGGTTTCACAACTTGAGCATGTCTTCATTCGAGGGAGCAAAGTGAGGTATATACATCCTACATTTTTTCCGACAGATATATTTGCATTTCATATGGTTTAGTATTGTGTTGCTACTTCGAATTGACTGTTACTCTGACACTGATGTGAATTCCTGTTAGGTTTATGGTCATTCCAGACATGCTGAAGAATGCTCCAATGTTTAAGCGTCTAGATGCTAGAATCAAGGTATCTTTCCATTTCGAATGATGATAGAAATCTCCTTTATGAATGTGTTAAAAGTTTTTTATGTCTTGACATTTTGTTTTTAATCTTGAAGGGTAAGGGTGCTTCACTTGGAGTTGGCCGAGGTAGAGCTGTTGCAATGCGGGCCAAAGTAAGTGTTCTTATCTCTACTAAATCTTTACATAGTTCCTTTTTTAAGAGGTTACATTGAAAGCATAAGGATCTGGATCTGTCATTCTCTAGTATGGTAGTTTCAACTATGTTATTGCTGTTGCCCATGTGGACTTTTCTATGTGAAGCATGGAGACAAGGATTGCATTGGTTGAAATACCAGAGTTTCATAGTTTTGTTTGCTTGCCAAAATAGTACGGGACTTGGCTTGACTAAAGATACTTGTTTTGCAGGCTCAAGCTGCTGGTCGTGGAACAGTTGGTAGAGGAGTTGTGCCACCGGTACGGAGGTAATCAACCCTCTCTGCAACTCCTTTGCAGAGTCACTTCAATATGCCTATAATTGGTGTAAAAGAATAGGCTAGTTTGTTTGGAGAGAGTGAGAAGAAATCTGAGAACAAATTGTATGGTCCAAAGGCTGATCTCTTTCTGTATGCATGTTTTGGATGCCAAATCTTCTTTTGACTCTTACTGTACTATGTAGTTTCTATTGTTAATGTTAATGTAATAGCGGAGGTTTTATTGGTGTCTATAGTTCTTGATCTTGCTTTTTATGGTTGTTTATTTTGCTGCCTCTTATACGAGCTTTCTTTGTTCATCATTATTGGGCTCCAAAGTCTTTTGGCTCTCAACCTTCTATATGAAACAACTTGATCTTCAGGAGGGTGTCCAGAGATTAGAAGTAGACCATCTCCATTTTCTTTCAGAAGAATCCACCCTATCGTTAATGGATATGTATTTTCTGTTACCAATATTTCAGTTTTGAATTCAAAATTGATATCAAGATGCATTAGCAAGTAGCAACATTTCTGTTATCAGCCTTGCAACGTGTTGTTTGGTGGCCTGCTGTTGGGACACCAATAGGACTATGCGAGTTGTCAATAGTCATCAGTGTTATGATCATCAAATTATGGCAATGCTAAACTTATATTTTGGATATAATGGGAATCAAAAGAAAATCTCATGGTATGGTGAACAAGTGAACAACTGAAGTTCCATTGATTTATTGGAACAGTTTTAACTATTACACGTATACATGTACATGATATTATTTGGACAAATGGGAAGAGAGGTTCCCATCAGATTCGTAAGATGTTATAGATTAGTGGAAGTAGCCATAGAGTTCTAAAAAGCAAATGCAGAAATTCCAAGGGTTTGAAGCATCCATTGTAGGTCCAGTCAGAACAACCCTAAAGAATCTGAACGGAAGTAGAGCATTTGGTCCTGTAACTGGCCATGATGCGAACTGCCCTGGCTTGCATATAGTTTGGTCATTCTCGTGTACTCTCAGATTTGTCCATGTCTTCCCATCCAGAGATCCCTGGAATATATGGAAGTTCACTTGTTACTCTATCCTCCATAAGAACCGCCAAAAGCAACAGATGACAACAAAGTAAAATTAAAAAATGTCTTTATAAGGACCACATTAAGGTGATCTTTACCTGGAAATTCCAATATCTCATGTATGATCTGGAGCCATCATGTCTCAAGGTGTAGTAGTTGCAAATCAGCTGTATAAACCAATAATCATGCATCAGAATTTTGATTGAAACATGATTAACCTCCAATAAGAAACAATTACATCAGACAGGAAGGTAATCCTAATGATACTATGTCAAGTAGATTAATTTCACTGTCAACGCTTCGGAGTAGTCTCCACAGAAGTGGAACACATAGTATCATTTATCATATAATTTGATAATGCTTCTCTGATCGACAATAACTTCTCTCTTTTTTCTTTTGTTATAACTTATCTAATGTGTATGAATATGATGCATATTAAAGAACTAAAGATAGAAATACCTGATGATCTGCACCAATGTCGACCATCCACCAGGTGTTATTCCGCCCATCTTCAATCTGTGGCCCAGCGAAGGATGTTCCCTGATGTGGCCAATGTTAAATTACTAGTAGAGAAGCTCACAGCTACCTTATACAACATTTCAATTAGCATACCTGGTAAGATCTTGAGACCAAAACCTTGGGATCGGTGAACCTAGAAGGGGGACTGCTAGCTGTAATTGTAATTCTCTGAAACATGCAAATTTATAAAGGATGAGCAGCTGCTTTAAAAGTCATTAATACTATGGAGAGCTATGCAAAGAAACAAGAAGCTGAAGAGAACTTAGAAATTTACCTTCGCCAGAACAGGATTAACCCACTGATGTTCTCCATATGATGTACCTGCAAAGTACAGGACTCCATTGCTGTCCCCATCACATATGTACTGGAGCTCCTTATAACTAGATCGCCTATGTTGGATTCTCAGGCTACAAAATATAATTTTGTTAATCAACTATATAAACAAGTGCTCAAAATTCACATTAACCAAGAATTCCTTTCAAATACATCAGGAACGGGAGTAAAGTGTTTGCAAAGATTAAACCTTGCAAGAGTGCAATAAGCTATTCCAATAAATCCATTTGAGGATGTACAAGAAGAACATGAAAAATTTCTAATCATAATGATTAGGCTTGGGTCAGCTTAAGCATTAGCGGTGGCTATACCTATTGATTCCACCTGAGTCTTCTACCACTACCTTCACTAGAATATAAAATATACAAAAATTGAGTAAAAAGCAGAGTTCTATATCAGTTGCGCGGTTCCACCTTCAGAAGTTCAAATCTTTGATTATTAAAATATAGAAAGAAGGAAAATATATAAATAGGAATAACACTTTAATTGTTGACTGCCTTATGTGCAAAGTTTTATATGTCCAAACTTTTGATTAAAAATCCTTACTCAATTTGGTAGAAGATTGGTTTTTCTGTATCCTCTCCTTTTCTCAGCAACCATATAATCAATTTAGTTTGCGGGAATCCACTTATAGCAAACATCAGAAACTTGAACATGAAAAAAAAAAAAAAAATGCTCACTTGTGCTCGTTTTCCGGTCTTGTCAATCCATGCTCGATATAATTGATGGCCTCCTTGACCTGTGATAACAGGACGAGAAGATAATTATTAGGAAAACAATTGAGAGTTGAGCTTCATTTATGCCGAAAAATTGTGTGAAATTAATGATCAACTCACAAGGTTATTAAACATAGACATATGCCTGCTAATGTTGCTCTTCTGTAACTGCAAGATCATTATGAAAAATGTTTGTTAGACGCAAAATTTCATTTCTTAAGTAGATGTATTCGCACATAAATTAAGAGTTTCTGATGCATCTCTATATCCAAAGTCTACGTATACCTTCTCAAGCAAGGTCAAAGGCAGCAGCACAAATCGAACAAGTGGTAGAAGGTCATTTACTGTCTGCAGCCTATCCCCAAAAAGAGCTTCTGCGGTTGAATATGTCATCACCTCATCCACCACCTCCCATCCACACACTTCCTTTGCTTTCGCACCCCACATTAAGATTGCATTGAGAACCTTCTCTTCAGATGTGACTGTCAAATCTGGATGCTGCAATAGCATAACCTACTTTAAGAGAATACTTAAGTTGAAAATGCAGAAGTACCAACTTCTAAATTTTCCCTCCAACTCCATCGTAGGATCTCTTAAGCAGTTGAAGTGACAACTAGTTTTCGTCAATTATACAGAGGTATCAAACCAACCCTCATTTAGTTAAAGCTCAGTACATAATAAATAATAGTAGTTAAATAGCCAACAAGCACAACGTGAACCTCATTTTCCTCTCACAAAGCTGCTAAACATACGACTTCCATAGGGAATTATTATGGTGGTTGTAAGATATGAGATCTCTCATATACTGACCCTTTTGTATACATGATGTGATATAGTTATCTTGACTTTTAAGATGTCCCTCAGTGTTAAAACAGGTGACTTGAATGGTGAGAGCTTACCTGAATGATATTTCTAAAGGTTGCATCATCTAACAAAACGAAGTCAATGCTTGCAGTTGTGCAATAGTCAAAGTGCATAGAAAAGTTCGTCTCACAAGTTTCTTCAATAAGTTGACATGAGGGAATTGATGAAATCACTTGAAGCATCAGACAGACCGAATCCTGCAACAGAAGTCAACAGTCAGCTTCAAATGAAATCGTCCAATTACTTTGGCAAAAAGTCTGCTTCCTCGTCCATTAAACTTGTGGTAATAGAAAAACTCTTGTTGAATGACCTTCTTCGACTAGAACTCCATCCCTGCATATAATGTGCACATGGACAATATCAATATCTCTATAATTCATTATCAATAAAGGGATCTCTTCTTTTGTTTTCAGAAGTCCGAAACCGCAAGTCACTTCTCCGTTCTTTTATTCTAATCATGCAAGTTGCATACTGTAAAAAGTGACAAACCATAGGCATCGTTTGAAATAATATACATGGATTAAACTTTGTTGTAAGATAAGGAGTACCAAACTACCTCTGATAGGCATTCTAAAAGCATTTTGCAGCATTCCTGATGAAGGAGAGTGACTCCAAATTGATCAGCCAACAGAAAAAGTTGGAGTAACAAGGCACCAGAATCCATGGTAGCTTCTAAATTGAGTTCCCCACTATACATGAACTCAAGCAAAGCTTGAAACGCTTCTGGTGATATGTCTCTCAAAAGAACCTCTGATGAAATTGTTTCACACATTCCATTTGTGAACATCTGCACAATGCAACATCTTTCTCTTATTTTCATTCTAATGGGAGTTGAGAAAACAAAAAAGCAGGAACAGAAATAAACACCAAATGCCTATGTGACAGACATAAGGACACATAGAACAGGAGGATATTTATGGAGCAAACAAAAAAGTGCATATGCTAACCTTTGCAAATGGAAGACTCCATAAACTGAGAATAATTTTATGCGACTGGGCAATAAGGCCATGACCTTCAATATAGATGTTAACATCACTGTACTTGTTAGTTGAATGCACTTGTCTAAGCCTCAGGACATCGATGGGAACTCCAAACGGGAAGGCTGTCCAACACTGTGGCCTACTGCATGGGTATGATAATTCTACACATTTGCCCGAGTCAAACAACTTTTTATTTAGCTTGAATCTTTCCACGGACTCCTCACATTGCTTCACTAATGAAATCACTTCAAATTGTAAGCCTAGAGCCCTCAAGGAACTAAGCTGCGATTCTGAAATCTATATCAAACAGCACGAAGGATAACATATTTAGCATACTATTCTGTCGTCCAATAGTAAAAGTGATGATTTTGGCATACAAACAAACCCATATGATGAGCATTTATAGCAAGAATTACACATATTTTTACTGTATTGATATGTTCATGCAAAATGCTCTATACTTTTGAGATCTCAATAGTATTTCTTTCCCTATAAGAGCATACAGAAGTATCTGAGATAAGAAGATGGTATACCTGGGTTCGACCTTTGTAAATATATTCAAGTAGAGCATGGAGAACGGGATAAGTTGTCCCCTTTAGCTGAAGAACGTCTTCTGATGATATAGGGAAATTCCCAGATGCTGCCAAAATAGGCTTGTGAGCTGGTACATGCCTTTCTTCTGGACCAACAACGAAAAGAACATCAGATAGTTCCCAGCTCTCAAGAAAATTTTCAAGCCCCCATTTCTCATAACCCGTTCGTTCGTCCTCCAACTCCTCTTCGCCAGCTTCCTCATGCATGTACTCCTTGCAATCCAAAGTCTTCCACAAGGATATATGGTTTTGAGTTAAAGGTAATACACTGACATTCCTATACCCAACATGTTTATCCCAACTACTAAGCCCAACATAACGAACACTACAATTCGGATTTGAATCTAGCCACTGAAAGACAAGATTCTGAAAAGGGTATCTTCCCTTGCCAATACTGATCAAACCATCACAGATACTGATCCAATAGCTCCGAAATGCAGAAGAAGAACAAAGACCAACACCCTCCACATCGACCACAGTTTTCCCATCCACCTCAATTTTCAACCGCCTATTTCTATGACTACCCAAAATAACAGTATAGTGAGGACTATTATCTTTCTTGTAATGATAGTGCTGACTTCCCACGTTCTCCCGGAACACCAGCGTCACATCATTGTGAGCAAACGCTTCAAAAGCCACGCAGCCCCTCCCAGCTTCCCGGAACTTCAAATCATTTCGCCAAGCACACTCAAAAGGCGCCACTGTAAGGAACTTCTTCTCTTTCTTCTCCATCGTCTCTCCTTATTGAACACCACTCAATCAATCTCAAACACAAACAGTATCTATACAAACCTCGCGACCCTGATACACACCACCAACACCTTGCCTATCTAGAAATGAGAAACTCATCAAACAAAACGAAAAGGCGAAAAGCAAGTAAACAAAAGACAGGTTCTTTAGGCTCAAACTCTATCGAAATAGCACCAACTCAAAATCAGTGAAACCAAGATGCAAACTTTATTGTGGGAAAATTAAATGCAATGACAGACAGTTCAAACAGTAGCCAGAAATTACTAGAAGACGAGGACCCTCAACTTGGAAACAAATATCTGAAGCCACTACTAAACAATGAAAAAGATGAATCACAGATCGCTGTCAATCCTAACCACATTCTTATCCAACTTCACGATCAATAAAACAAAATATCTATAATCAAAACGTCTTTCAGGCTAAGAAAAATCCCAAAAAACGACAAATGAATGCCATGACTAATAATAACAACAACAAACAAATCAATATCGGATAATAACAGCTGCAAATCAAATTCCGGATAATATTCACCGATAATGGAAAGTTTTCGACTTTCGTGGTGGGTTCTAACCTGTTTGAAGATTCATGGGTCCATACCGGTTGGGAAATTGAGCCTGA
This sequence comes from Rosa persica, assembly GCA_025331145.1. Taxonomy (NCBI): domain Eukaryota; kingdom Viridiplantae; phylum Streptophyta; class Magnoliopsida; order Rosales; family Rosaceae; genus Rosa; species Rosa persica. The sequence goes on along the minus strand of WFKR01000006.1, from coordinate 46,816,624 downwards.
CCACAAGAACAGAGATATTTAAACAAGTGGGAAGGCAAGACATTTGACATGTGATCTGAGCCTTCAAGAACTTTGATGCCCACTAAAAAATTTATAAATTGTTGTATATATCCACAAGTAGTAATATATATATTACTATTTGGGGTTAATGAAATTTACTAATAATATTTTTGTGATAAAAAAAAATGACAGAAGATCAATTTTAGTGGGAAGGTGTCGACGCTCGTCGGTAAAGAAAGTTCATACTCTTTTATGTTTTGCATGTAAAAATTGGAAATCGGACTTCTTTTAAAGTTTTATTTATTAAGTTAGATAAATTTAGTGATTTGATTGTTCTATTAAAGACTTGATATTATCTCATTTGAAATTCATTTATAAACTCAATATCTGAAATATAAACAACTATATTAAAGTGGTAAACAAGTCCATATAAATTCCAAATAACGAGTTATGTAATTTTGCGAAATTGACTTAGATACACTAATTCATATGTAACAAAAAATTTACTTGTAGATTAATATATCAAAGTAGGTATGTATGTATAAATGTTATATTTATACTTTATAATGAGATGTTATGAAAATAAATGTTATATTTGTAATTTTCAAAATAAAAAGGAAAAAAGGGTTAAAAAAATCATAAACTCCAAAGCAAATGTTTTTTCCGGATATGAATTTAGGATCGCCATCCTCAACTTTGCTCATTCGGTTACACTCAACTAGTTGAGCTTAGTCACGGAATTTTTGACCTTGCAATTTACAGAAAGCCCCAAAAGTAGAAGTTTGTTGGTTACGAATTAACCAACTTTCAAATAGCTATATCTATTTTAGGCGCTCTTACAGACCCGAAAAGCCCGCCAAATTCTCACCAAGAAACTCACACGCCACTTGGAATCCATGCAAATCATCGTTAGGGTTTCAATTCCATTTCTCCAATCCCTCGAATTCCCGTCAACGAAACCAAAACCCTATCTGCTTTGTTCGGTACATTAATGCATTCAAAACTGTATACAACTAGGCTTTTTGTGGCGGTAAAATCGACATATATGGGCGAAGAAGATCCACGTCGATGGTGATGGATGGAGAGAGAGAGGGATGTGAAGGTGAAGGATGTGGAGGCGGCGGCGGAGAGGAGACGGCGGAGGGTTTGATTCAATCGTTGGAGAGCGTGATTCAATCGGCGGCTCGATTAGGAGAGTACCGGAGGACGCAGAGAAAAGAATGTTACAACCTTCTGAGGCGTATGAAGCTTTTGTTGCCGCTTTTCGAAGAGGTACGAGAGCTCGAAGGCCCGGTTCCGGAGAGCGTTGTTGTTTGGATGGTGGATCTGAAGAAGGTTCTTGTTATGGCCAAGAAATTGCTCAAGTTTTGTCACGAGGACAGCAAAATTTATCTGGTATTCGAATTTCAAACTATGTACATGTGCATTGTATTTTGGGACGATTTATTATTATCTTTTTGATGATTTTGGTGTTTTGATAATTTCAGGCAATTGAAAGTGAGGCAGTCACGGTTAGATTTCATGCGGTTCATGACAAACTCACTCTGGCTTTGGATAGTGTGCCTGATGAGCTTGGTATCTCAGACGAAATCAGAGAACAGGTCTGTCGTTAGAAAATACATATAGATCCAGATATTCGTTCGACATGAAATAATTAGCAATATGTGTTGATTCCTCATGTAATGTAACTAAGCTTTTGTTTCGATTGGTCCAGATTGACCTCATGGTGAGGCAACTTAAGCGAGCAAGGAAGCGAACAGATACACAAGATATAGAACTTGCAATGGATATAATGGTGGTTTTGGAGAAAAAAGATGACAGAAATGCTGATAGTGCCATAATAGAAAGGCTGGCGCAAAAGCTAGAGCTGCATACAGTTGAGGACCTGAAAATAGAAACAATTACTGTAAGGAACCTTGTTAAAGAAAGAGGAGGGATTAGTGCAGAAACTTCTCAGCAAGTCATCGATCTTCTTAACAAATTCAGACTACTTGCAGGAATGGAAGTAACCAATGTTGTCGATGAACCTGTTGTGCCAAAAATGCTCAAGTGCCCATCTTTGGTGATCCCTCATGAGTTTCTTTGTCCAATCACACTGGAAGTAATGACTGATCCTGTGATTGTTGCAAGTGGACAGGTGATTTTACATGTGCCAAATGAAACTGATCTTCTAATACTACATCACACTAGAAACTAATCTTCTTTTTTCGGGTTTGTCTGTCTTCTGAAGACATATGACAGAGAAAGCATACAGAAGTGGTTCGACTCCAATCATGCGACATGTCCAAAAACGAGGGTAACTCTGCCTCACCTGTCAGTAGCGCCAAACTATGCTCTCAAAAATCTAATCCAGCAGTGGTGCGAGAAGAACAAGTTCAAGCTTCCAGTAAAGGAAGCTTCCCCTGGCCAGGAAAGCTCCTCCACTGAGCACAAAGAGGAGATCACAACCCTGGTTGAAAAGCTATCTTCCTGTCAATTAGAAGTGCAAAGGAAGGCTGCCATGAAAATTCGTTTGCTCTCAAAAGAGAATCCTGAGAACAGAATTTTGATTGCGCGAAGTGGAGGAATCCCACCCCTAGTGCAACTTCTTTCCTATCCGGACTCTAAAATTCAACAGCATGCAGTGACAGCTCTACTGAACCTATCAATCGACGAAACAAACAAGAAGCTCATAACCAGAGAAGAGGCCATTCCAGCTATCATAGAAGTCTTGAAGACTGGAAGCACAGAAGCTAGAGAGAACTCTGCAGCAGCTTTGTTTAGCTTATCGATGCTTGATGAGAACAAAGTAAAAATAGGATTATCAGACGGCATTCCACCATTAGTAGATTTATTGCAAAATGGGACAATTAGAGGTAAAAAAGATGCTGCAACTGCATTGTTCAACTTATCTTTGAACCAAGCGAACAAGGCAAGGGCCATCAGTGCTGGCATTGTACCGCCTCTACTCAAGGTACTCAAGGACAGAAATTTGGGAATGGTGGATGAGTCTCTCTCCATCTTCTTGCTTCTCGCATCACACCCAGATGGACGGCAAGAGATTGGACAGCTCTCATTCATCGAGACTCTTGTTGACTTTATTCGAGAAGGAACCCCCAAGAACAAGGAATGTGCAACATCAGTACTACTCGAGTTGGGGTCAAATAATTCATCTTTCTTACTCGCCTCACTTCAGTATGGAGTATATGAGCATTTGGTTGAGATCACAAAGAGTGGAACCAATAGAGCTCAAAGAAAGGCAAAAGCACTCTTACTACTCATAAGCAAATGTGAACAAATTTAAATATTTTTTTCTTTTTCTGCTTCTTTTCCTTTTCCCTCAATTGTACATGATTTTATTGGATCCTTGGGTTATATGAGGTGTCTAACAAAGAAAAAGTTCATTTTACAAGCCTTTCTTTTCAGTTCAAAATATCAAGTTCTAGCGTTATAATCAATCCGGAAATGGAACCAAAACGATCTTGATTTAACTTGAAAATCAACCAAAAATGTACAGTTGAACCGCATTACACCCGTGTGCAGGGTGAGGATGTCGTGTATTTATTTAATTTATAAAGGCAGCATCGATGCATAAACTCAGAAAACACAAATGTTGAAAGAATCTATAAAACAACTCATTCTTGGAAAAAAACTCCATTCCTCAAATAACATACGGACTCAAATATAGTTGATGTTAAATGAAACCATTGTACATTTAGATTCTCGCCTCATGGCAACACCCAAAACTGGATAACTGCAATCACACTACAAGGCATAACTCAAGTAGCAACATGGAACTTTTTGGAAACTCATCCATGTAGGAAAGCAAGCATCACCTCTTCAGCAGGCAAAGGACTGATCGTCTGTCAACATGTCGGGGCCCTCAGCCGAGATCCCTTTAGAATCTGTATAATGCCCTCTGAATTTGCTAAACTGCAAAGTAGAATTCCAATTAACAAAGAGATTCCATGAAGACGTGAAATCTAAGCAATGATATAATTTGTAGCGATGAAAAAGCACACCGTATTGATTATATCAATCATCCAGGTAATAGTAGGAACCAGCATTCTTTTGTTCTCTGTCCTTCGTTGAGTTCATTTTGTTGATTCTTGGACGAAAGTTTGTCGGGTCTCGTCTAAATGTGATATCCAGATGCTGCATCAACCAAAAAAAAAAAATTCAATAAAAAGATACTTGTGGAGACAGAGCACTTCAAATTTTTTTTTACCCATTTTAAAAGTAATTTGGGAGTGGTAGTACAAATAGCATGAGTTAGCAGAAAGTTTTGACTATGCATAAACAATTAACAGAATCACAACTATATTCATGTCATCGCTAGTTACTCTCATTAGAAGGGTCGAAAATAAAGTTGTCTGAGCACTTACAGATAAAAAGAGGTTCATCCCAGTCAACAATGACTGCGGACAATTTGCAGTACAATCAATCGATGGCTTCCCTTCATAGACAATAACTCTATCTGCCAAGTACGTAGCCATGATAAAGTCGTGTTCAACCACAAATGCAGTTTTCTTGGCATGCAGGATAAACCTCTTTATGACTTTTGAAGCAACAATACGCTGCTCAGAATCCAGATATGCACTTGGTTCATCGATCAGATAAATGTCTGCTGGCTGCATTAAGTAAACAGAGAAATATATCAAGAACTGAAAAGTGACTGCTGCTTAACGTTAACATTTCAACATTAATTTAACTCGACAATGATTTTTATAAGTAACAAATAACAATCATTTACCTTTCCAAGGCACAAACACAATGCAACCCTTTGCAACTCTCCACCAGAGAGATTTACAACTTCTTGATCCATTAGTTGCTCAATAAGAAGAGGCTTCATCACATCTGACATGAACTGGGGATGAGTATACGAATCACGTATTTTTGAATGCAACAAGTGTCTGACAGTGTTCTGAAACTTTGGACTGATCTTCTGCGGCTTGTAAGAGACATTAAATTCAGGTATTTCCACATCCGAATTTTCTACATTATCAGGTTTCAATAAACCAGCCTGCAAAATGGATGAATACGCATACTCAATGTCTCAAAATAAAAATACACTCAAAAACAAAAAGCCAAAAAAGAGAAGAGAAAACATCTCAAGATACAAAGTGATTTGTGATGGAAAAAGAAAAATACCAGCATACGGATAAATGTTGTTTTCCCTGTCCCGTTCTCACCAAGCATCACAATAATCTGTGAATCAGTAAATTCACCCTCCATCACACGAAGCCTGAAGTTTCCCTGTGTTTTACTCATTGTTGGGTATTTATATCGTGCATATGTTTCAATTTCCTCAGCAGTTTCTTGTGGAGTCTCAGCAACCTAGAAGAGGCAACAAAGTAAATCACATAGTACTAATATGTCAAAGAGCATATCATGGAAAAAATTTGTAGCCTTACCTTAAAGGTCAGTGATTCATCTCGAAACCTCAGATTTTCGGTAGGAACAAATCCAGCCAAGAAGATGTTGATTCCTTCTCTAACTGAGAAGGGAAGGGTTACAACTCCATATGCACCCGGTTTTCCATATAAACAGCAAATGAAGTCCGATAAGTAATCCAGGACACTCAAATCGTGCTCCACAACAATTACATAGCTGAACAACACAAAGACATATACCCATTACCGAAACGTTCTGGAACATAACTTTCTGGAATATAAGAGAGGGATTTCCCATTATTGGGCAAAGAAAATTCAAGGACATAAGATAGATTAACGACAGACCTATTAGGCCTGAGCAACGAACGAACAACTTGGGCAGCTTTGAGCCTTTGTTTGACATCAAGATAACTTGAAGGCTCATCAAACATATATATCTCTGCACTCTGTATGGCGACAACAGCAATAGCAAATCTTTGAAGTTCCCCACCTGATAAATCCCCTACATTACGATCAATAACCTGGTTCAGCTCAAGGTCATGACACAGTTCTTCCTTGACACCCCTCTCATCTTTCTGGTTGAGCACCTCCCCCACATTTCCATGAACTGCTTTTGGAATGTGATCTACATACTGGGGCTTTATGATGGCCTGTGAAATAAAAAGGAAACTCTATAAGTATGGAATTAGCATAAGATAAATATTATATTTAGCACCAAAATTGTACCATGATGACAAAAGAGAACAGAAATGCATGCATTCAGATAGAATGGTAGACAAAAAAAATAAGTCAGCTTGATGGAGGATCTACATGGCAGAGGCCATTGAAAGTTTATAAGAGACGTGGCAAAGAGGGTTCCAAGGCTCAAGCCTTGATCTGGCACTCAGTGGGCGATGATGTGTCAATATGGGAACTTGACTGATTTGGGGTCAGCAAGTATTTGGAAAGTTTTGGGGAAAGTTTTATGATTTCTTTTCTTATTAGGATTCGTTTTATTCTTAGGAGATATTATTAGGGAATCTTCTTAACCCTAGGGATGTTAGGATTACTTGGTCTAGCTTCCCTATATATTGAGGCCTTTGTAGTCTTTTTTTTTTTTCAGATTAAGATAATAAAATTGAGAGCGTTTGCTATCCTTGGTTGTGTGACTCAACCTCCCTCCTAGGTGTGACTCCTAGCACCTACTGGTGTGATTCCAGTAGTTATCTTTCTGTCTTCTTAGCCTACTGCAGATTATCTCTACAGCATCCTTAGTTCTACAGTTTACGTATTGGTCCTGCATCACAGCTTCTCCCAAAATGAGCAGACATGGGCCTAGGCGAGGATATCAGCTCGGCCAGGCCAGGCTCACTGCCAATACTTTCAGTATTGAAACAGATGACTATTCTGATTTGCTTAACCTGTAAAACTAGGAGTGCTTATCAGTCTGATCACATAGGTTTATCAGTGTGGTTCGGTGACCAAAAAGACTTGGTTTTGCAATTTTAATTGTCAGTTCATTGTTGATTTTCATTGACCACTCTGAAACTGTATAGCAAAACACACCTGGTTCAACAACTTGCCATTCTGAAATACCATGAGGTAATTATGAGAGCAATGTGTTCCATATTGGAAATCAAGTCAACCTCAACCCTACAGCAATGTTTACTAGTGCTAGCTTAATTTCAAAATGGACTAAGAAAGCATAACCAGAGAGTTGGGGAGTGAAACAAACTATATGGCCAACTAGTTTCCTAGGTACTTGAGTGAGAGTACAAAATCCACGTCAGCGAAACTTGTTAAACAAAACGAGAAAACAAAAAATATGACCAACAGTCAACAAACCACAACTGGTCAAGCCATACATTATGTAAGGTGAGATGTATTAAGAATTGAAACAGACAGAGTCTTATTAAGTCATATCCAATCCCGTAAGAAAAGTTACAAGCATCAAAGTCAAAAGGTACCTTCAAATTGTCTTCCAAAATACGGGTAAAATAATTCTGCAACTCAGATCCACGAAAGTAGGTCAAGATTTCCTGCCAATCCGGAGGATTCTGGAAAAGAATGATAAAGATTAAGAAACAGAAAATGCCAAAGTGATATCTTTATCAGAGAAGGGAATAGTTGAATATAAGGAGTGTTACATTGAAACGGCCTAAATTTGGTTTCAGTTTTCCAGCCAAAACTTTGAGGGCAGTTGACTTCCCAATTCCATTAGTTCCAACCAAACCAAGGACTTGACCTGGCCTTGGGACTGGTAACCTGAAATTGAAATTGCTTCCATCTCAAAACAACCAAAACCAAAAGTTACGCCTTCCCAAAAATGTGCTCTGGCACTAACCTGTGTAACTTGAAAGTGTTAGCCCCATAACGATGGGTGGTATCTTTGTCCAAATCCTTTGGCAAGTTAATAATCTGAATTGCCTCAAACGGGCATTTCTGCATCAAAACAAGAGATAGAGTCACAGACAAGGAAAAAAAAAACCTTTAAACACACAATAGAGTAGAGAACAACAAGAAAAGTTATAGAGACACTTATTACAGACCTTAACACATATACCACACCCAATGCACAACTCTTCTGAGATAAAAGCAATTTTGGATGCAGTAGTAACCTCAATACATAGTTTCCCTGCAGATTGATCGATCAGGTGAGACAATAAAAACAGCTTATAAATAAGTTTGTGTTCAACAAAAGATAATTTGATCCGATAATTGCATGAGTATACAAATATAGGGACACAGATACAAATTGCCACATGAAGTTTACCAGTCTTGACGACAGGACAGCTCTTCTTGCATTCCTGGCGGCACTTCTTGGGCTTGCATCTATCAGAGCTCACAATAGCTATACGGGTTAACCGGTCTGACATCTCTTATTTTTCTTTATCCACTGTCAATTGATATACAGAGACAGAGCAAAATATCAGAATTATAGCTAGAAGGGCCTCTCTTTCTTTCTGTATGTTTGGTATTTAACACTGCACACAATTAACTTTCACTCTCTCTCCTTCAGATGAATTTAAGGAGGTGATCATCGGTTCAAAACTGTCGAATTTTAACAAAACTGAATCAAAGTTGGTCTTGTTAACTCTGCAGTCCAATTCAACCTTACACTCCACACAATTTCTGACAGAATTAATGGATTCGTAAATCATTGTATATGAAATCCTAATCTTTCAATATACATCTGGCAAAAATTGATACTTTTGCAGATAAAATAGTAAACTCAATCCATAGAACTAAACTAAATCCATTAAATAATTTACATAATTTCACAGAAAATCTAAAATTTCACAGAAATCCAGAATTGATCATATTGAGATGAGGTTTCTCCTGCTCGATTTTTCAGTAAATACTAACAATCAATCCGGTGGGGGAAAAAAAAAGATATGTGCTTTCGGTTATCGAGGAATCCACAAGTAAAGTTGTAATAGAATGAAGCAGAAATTTACCCAGCAAGTCGAAGCCGATGGAAGCGCAGAGATTGAGAACAAGAAGGAGCTGAAACTCTAAAGGCGTGTGGCGTAGCAGAGTTGGACACAGGAGGGTTTGGTTGTCCTTTTAGAATGTTAGGGTTTCAGAAAGTAAAGAGACGAGGGACAGATGCGGCGCGTGAGCTTAAACACTCTACTTTGTTTTAACTTTTAACTACACACGTACATATTTTACTGCCCTTATATATATTTTTACAGTAAATACAGAAACTTTTATATAGTAAAAAATCTCTATTTTATTTTTCTCACAGTGATTGGGAGTTACACCGTCTGCTGACTTTTTTTTTTAAGACAATTAATAGTAACTTCTTTATTTTAGGTTAGAGCATTAATTCAGTGATTCAGATATATAAATATATATATATATTTTTTTTTTTCATAATGAGATTTTTTCCCTCAGCATAGGTGTATGGGTTAACTACATTTCATTACTCTATATTCAGTTTGGTTCTCGACTCTCAACCTGACATCGATGAGACCAGAATCTGTTTTCGACGTCGGTTTCCAGGACTGAACCCTTTCTAAGTACAAATACAAGCACTTAGATTTTGAATAAATAAAATTTATTGCTTATAAGTGCCATATATATCGCATACAATGCTAAGAACCAGCAAGAGCAGCACTGATAACACACTAACATTTTAACAACAACAATAATAGTACACTCCCCTGATCTACTATAAGAGTCGATTCCAGGAAAAGAGGAAAAAGATCTACTCTAAGAGGTCATTTCAGGCATACACAGAGATGGGGCTCGACTTAAATGAGTAATATAAATAGTACACACGGCATTTGTTCTAGACATGCCAAACATCACCAAGATGGGAGACCTTGATCTGTTCACAAAAACCTCCAAGTAGCTTCTAGCTCTTTCTCATCCGCACAGTTATATCCCAGCAAATAAGCTCGCGCTGCCACAACAAATAACAGCACAATGAGTTTTGCACACCACAATAAAACACACTGGTTGATAATCAACATTCAACTTCTCAAAGTAACAAACAAGGCAACTGAATTACCAAAGCGGCCGGATCCCATGAATGGTTCTGGCTCATCTGTCGGATCTTCCTGTTGCTGTTCCTGAAAGATTTGTCAGTGAAACGATTAAGTTACATATATACAAATCAACATACATGAGTAACTACTCGCCCATTCAGCAACCTATTGCAATTTACCTATACTACAAGAAACAAGAAAGGGATGTGGGCAAATGGCGAGTGATCATAGTTGACAATTTTCTCCTATGGTTGATAAGGTGCCTTAATAATCGTATCTAATTATTTGTATAATTCAATATATCATGAGGACAAATGAGGTGCTACTTTATGAAGACTTTTAGTATGACAACTAAAATTGCAAGGTAGAGGAGATTTCCACTCACTGCATCTGACTCCACTTCCTGTGGTGACAGTACATTATCAAAGCAATGACCAGATATTCTACAGACCCAAAGCATATTAGCGGGATCCATAACAGCTTCTCTGCAAAACTCATCACATACTGAAGAGGAAAACAGAAAATAAAACTGGATGAGATCCAAAATCCATCATAAATTCCTAGATATATGCATCAAGAAACAAAGTGCATGAAGTCATTGAGAGAATCTCCTACCATGAACCTGCCCAGTCTTCTCGCAAACAAACACATCTCCAACTTGGTAGTAAGTACACTTTTCACCCGAACAAGTATGATCAGTAACCACCTTATCAGTCAGGCCTTTACTTCTTTTCCAGATGGACACTTGATCAGCTACTGTCTTGTCAAGAATTAACCCATCGTCTTTCGCCTTCACATGAAAAAAAGCAAACCAACAGATAAAGTTTAAAGGATTCTTCTTATAAATGTTTTTTTTATAAAAAAGAATAATGTTATTAAGAGATAGAATAAAAAAAAGAGTAAAAAACCAGGTGTCTATCAGAAATAGGCAAACAAAATCCCACAAGGTGGGCAAAACAAACCGAGACCTGCAAAACCCTTAACCCACAAGGAACACGAATAAAATGCCTAGACATAGAAGCCCAACGAGACATATACTTGATTCTGTCACATACTAAAGACACTTCTTTGTCATCAATAATTGCTCTATATCTTTCCAACCACACCACCCACAAAGAGGCCAAAACAGCACAGTTCCACAGAGTATTAGCCCTCTTGTCGGCACCTCTCTAGAGTCCAAATCCCTGAGCAATGAATAGCAGTCCCTAGGAGCCTCCCAGTCCAAACCAAAGACCCTGACCAATCTGTTCCAAATCCAAGTTATGAACGAGCAGTGCAATAAAACTTTGTCAAAAGATTCAGCCATTGTTTTGGATTTGGAGAGTGTACACCAATGAATAAATAATGCAGAGTGAGGCATTCATTTTGAAAGTATCAGAAAAGTATTGATCTTTCCATGAGCCAACAGCCAAGCAAAAAAATGAATTCTTGCACATAAACTTAAAGGGACCAAAGAATTCAAATTATTAAGCAAAGAAAGGGCTTGCAAGAAAAAAACCCCATTTTTCATATATAGACACTCTCTTCATCAGGACAAGTGAGATGCATGGCAACATTACTAATGCAAATCAGCAAATCAGAAGATTAAGTAACCTCCTAATCACATTTCTTCTAAAAGTAAAATTCCAATAAAATATATAAATAACAACCTGGGAAGAAGAGAGTGACATTAAGGATAGATGGACGCAAACCTGTATAAATTAGAAATGGGCTATGAAATTCAAGTCTCACCTACCCAGACACCCTCCCAAAAAAAAAAAAAAAATCTAGCCCACTCCCCCTCTGTGGAACAGGGGGAAAAAAATAAGGATGACTCTGGGAAATTCAGACCAAAACAAGAAATTGAGATATAAATTTTAAAGGGCATGTAAGGGAACCATTAGAACATGGGAGTCCAACCATTTCCATGCAGTCCCTACTCCACTTCTAGTAACAGACCACCACAATAAATCTTGCTCAAGGGGGAACAGCCATAACCATTTTATTTACCCATAAAAGTAAACTTATATAGTGGATGAATAGAAATAACAGCATGCTCTTCTCTAATCTCACATGAAAAGACAGCTTCACAAATATAAGAAGTAATTTGAGGCTGAAGTAACTCCAATTACCTGTGAAGGAAGAGGTGCTTGGCTTCTTTTGGCAGCTTGCATTTGGACATAGTACTCCTTGAACTCAACTGGGCAATTTCTACCAAGATCCACCATGTCCTCTTCATCACGCTGCAAAAGAAAAGAGTTTTCTTATAGGCTAGAATCGTTTATCTAGGTTTTTTCTATAATCTTGTTCAACTATGAAAACTTCAGTGTTCCTAGTCCAATATAAGTGCTTCGAAACTGACAATGATAATTTGCAGCAATTACGACAATATTCAAAAACAACTGATAGAGAAAGAAGCACCTCAATGTAAAGCTTTTTCCAAGGACATTCCCGCAACTTTCTGGTAGGGGGCAAAAGACCCCATCGCATACGATACCTGCACACATATTAGCACATTATTCACATTATTCGAAAACTTTGAAACATCTAACATAGGAAAAGCAACAAGCTTTGGTGGCGAAAACATCAAAAAATCGAAGAACTTTCTACAGAGAGACCAAGAGAGTTAGTTACTCACAAGCGTTGCCACAAGGATTCATCAGAAGCTGCATGATTCAGAAATCTACAGACAAGTGAACAAGCAATGAGATCCTCAGAAGATAGGAACTTGAGGATGTGACGAAACAGCTCAGGTGGGATTTTGCTCAAAATCCCAGTCTCAATTCTCATGAGCTGGTTGTTACTGACAATGGCAGTCGAAGAAGATGAAGAGCAGCTTGCTTTATCTTCTTCTTTGCTTTTCTGATTCTCTGCCTTATCCTCAGTCATATGCATTCTCTTAGGGTTGGGCTCCTTTATCATCATATCTTCCTCCTCCTCCTAAAACGCAACCAAACCAATCAAAACGCAAATTCAAAGACAAATTGAAACCCTAAAGATCGGATTTTGAAATTAAACAGATCGAAAATTGAGAGAAAGATGAAGGAGATAACCTGATCGGAGACCTCGGAGAGCACCTCCGTTTCAAGGAATTGAGCCAAGCTCTCGTCCTCGTCCTCTGATATCGTCATACCGGTGGCCGGAGATTGAAAAACCAAAGCAAATTTCAATCGGAGAATGGGTGGTGAATCCGATTCTGTGCGGATTATCAAATCTATCTTCACACGTGTAATTACTGTTGTTGATCATGTACACGTGTGGATGTGACGGAATAGTTAAAAAAAACTTTTTTTTTCTTTTTCTCTTTCTTTTACTTCTTCTACGATAAGAATATGGAAAATATCTAAAATAGTGTATGAACTTTAGGCCATTCTACACTTTGATGTATCAACTTTCATAACTATCAGAATGGTGTATCAAGTTGTTCCAATCTTTCATTTTTGTGTACGCCGTTAAATTTTCCGTTATCGGAAAGATAACAAAAATTTTTTTTTTTACAAAGATAACGGAAAATTCAACGGCGTACACCAAAATAAAAGATTGGAGCAAACTTGATACACCATTATGATAGTTATGAAAGTTGGTACACCAAAAAATATAGAATGACCTAAAGTTTATACACTATTTGTGAAGATATCCCATAACAATATAGTGACATAATAGCTAAATTTCGTTAAAAAATTACATTCAATAATAATAAGAGCCTCGTCTAATCCGTGAATGCTAACAAAGTGTTATAATGTTGCAAATCTTTATATTACGGAATACACAACATATTTCTTGGAGATTTTCATGTTGCGTTTGTATAAGGTACTCTGGCTGAGCTCAGTAGTTCAATTGGTTGTTTTATGAGCATTGTTTGACGGTTCTCAACAGCTGCTGTAAGTCTCCCTAGCTCTAATCGAGTGTCACTGTGGAATCTTTTCTTCCCGTCACGCCTTATAGTAGCATCTCCTGGAACATTATCTGTGAGCAGAATGGCTCAGTCCAAGGAGAGAAGGAGAAACCCAAAAGAGAGTGCGAAGCCTTGGCAGTAAAATCTGGATTTGCCAGATGTGAAGTTTGCTGTGCTTACAATTTACAACAGACGAGTCATGGAGTTCCACAAAAGAGCAGATAACTTTGTTGTTTCCATTTTTGTTATCCGCAGCCAAAACCGGACATTGCAGTACAGGGATTATGAACTAAGAGGCCAAAATTTCGTTGAACATAGTTTTCAAGCATTTGTTGCCATTGCCATAAGGAACCAACCGCTTTGCATACCTGCAGCTTGGTTCGTAATCCCTGTGTTCTTCTTGTTTGGTATTATGCAATCTTCTTGTTTCCCTTTTTTTGATAGCAAATTTATAAACAAAGATGGTTGCAAACGGACTGCTAGTATGAAATATTGTTCAGAAAAACAGAAATACACCATAAAAAGTTGTACCAATAATCACAGACAGACATGAGAAGCTCCCAATAATCATATATCAGTTTAGCCACAAAAGAAGAATCATGTCCAACAATCAACTCAGCAATATCAACACCATGAAACAAAGCCCACGGCTCGAAGCAAGAACATCAAAGTATTTAACATGCAACGATAACACACTCAAAAGTAGGACAATTATTTAAGACACTCTTAAAGATGAAGATATCGTATCCTGCTGCTCTACTTTTTAATGGCCTTCCCTGTTAATTTCTTGGATTTGTTAGCCTCCATCTGCCCAAAAGTGGCCGTTGCATCGGTGCTTTTGATAGTGGAATAGGTAAATTCCGGTGAGAGCAATCTGGTGACCTCCGGTAACCCAACTCTGTCTTTGCCGTGCAATAATGTCCTCAAGTTCTGCTCCCAATTCCGGTCCTTGATTCCAGGACTCTAAATAACATAACCCAATTAACCATAAATCTCTGCCTCACTGGTCCGTGATTCCAAGAATCAAAGTAGCAAAAGCATTACCTGATTGTTGTGGAGTCTGATGAACTTGGAAATTAAGAGAGCAGTGGGAGATCGAGATCGGTCAGAAGGGTCAGGGATGCCGAGGAATTTGCAGACCTCCGGAGAGCAAGCCTTGACCTTCAGTTTTGATTCCGTGACGGAGAGAGCGGCGGCAGCCGCCGTCAGAGACCCTCCTCTTATCCTATGAGCGCTAGCAACAGCCATCTTGATTAAACCCCGAGTTAAACCCTACAGCATATATTTTCAGAGGGGAAAGTGACTTTGGTTTGGTTTATTTGCCATTTCTTACATAGGCTGGACTACTAGTCTGGGCTGCCGAACCGGACACTGTAAAACAAATTATCTTTTGGTCTTCTCTTTTTACTTTTTCTTCCTAGTTAATTACATTTTACTTCTCTTTAATTTTTGCACATCTTGCTGAAACTAGTTGTACAGATAATAGGAAATTATGTAATTTAACCATGAAACTGACATGTATGCAAAAAGCAACTGGCAATAACATTCATATTTCTTCTTCAAATGTTCAAAACAAATCCTTTCTTTCTTATATGGAAGTTGTATCGATGGACTACCAGTTTCATGAATACAATACAACAAACACAGGTGACAAATAATTGGTCGTGTCAGTTGACTCGGGTCCTCCTCACGTTTATGAGTAAAGCTCATTTCCACCGGAGCACTTTCCAGGCCAGATGTTCCAAAAGACTTTGTAAAAAAATTGTTCCGATAGGCAGAAGATTGATGAACTGGTGATGGCAACTGCAAAGGTGTCTACATCTATCATCCTCAAGAGTGGGAATCTACATCTACCGCTTGTATCTACTGTTTCTACTTGTATGATGCCTTTTATCATTGGTCTCATTAAATGAATAGGTAGGCTCATCCCTGCTTCTTTTACTTCTTTTCTGCCTGCCTATGTCAGAATCTTCAGACGAATAAGAATGCCGATGTCTGCTCCGCTGTCTTCTCTTGTCACTTGAATGGTGCCTATCAGGCTCAGAATCTTCGGATGAATAAGAATGGCGGTGTCTGCTCTGGTGTCTTCGCTTGTCACTTGGAAGGTGCCTATCAGGCTCAGAATCTTCAAATGAATTGGCACAACTGTCCCTGCTCTTCTCCCTTCTAAAATGCCTATTAATCTCAAAAATTTTATATGAATGAGAGTGCCTCTGTCTGTTCTTTGTACTTCTATGATGTTTTTCACCATCCAAATCCTCAGATGAGTAAGAATGCTTGTGTCTGGTACCTCTTTGGTTCTTATCAGGCTCAGAATCTTCAGATGAATTAGCATCTCTGTCTCTGTTCTTGTCTCTCCTGTTCTTTGTACTTCTATGATGTTTTTCACCATCCGAATCCTCAGATGAG
The DNA here is from genome assembly GCA_025331145.1 of Rosa persica. Lineage (NCBI taxonomy): Eukaryota > Viridiplantae > Streptophyta > Magnoliopsida > Rosales > Rosaceae > Rosa > Rosa persica. The sequence goes on along the minus strand of WFKR01000006.1, from coordinate 46,800,494 downwards.
TAAGAATGCTTGTGTCTGGTACCTCTTTGGTTCTTATCAGGCTCAGAATCTTCAGATGAATTAGCATCTCTGTCTCTGTTCTTGTCTCTTCTGTACTGCCACCTGTCCATGTCAGAATCTTCAAATGAATGAGAATGCTTCGGTCTGTTCTTTGTACTTCTGTGACGTTTTTCATGATTCAAATCCTCGGATGAATAAGATTCCTTGTCTTTATTCGTTACTTTATGTCTATCAATCTCTGGTGAGCTCGATTCAGAATGATTACACTTCTTTTTCTTTAGCTTGGATACTTTCTTCTTTGACCCCCTCGTGTCATCCTCATCAGAAGATGACCGGTCTTCTCCACTAATGGATGGTGACTGCTTTGTTTTGCGCTTGTTCTTCTTTTTGGACTTCTTCCTGGGTTTGCTCGAGAAGTTGGCCAGCAACTCAGGGATGACATCCCCACTGAGAAATCCTAATAATGGATGGGGTTGGCAGTTATTTTGTATGCACTACAAAGACACAAGTTATACATGCATGTTCCAGAATTGAACTGAAATTGAAAAGTAAATACCTCCATACTCATCAAATATATCCTCCTCGGCAACTATTTGCTGGTTGGGGTCATCTGGCCTAAACCCTCCACGTGGAGGACTAATTCCTGGTTTTTGCTTGAGTTCCCACTTCAGAGGCTGAAAAAGAAGCAAAATAGGACAAGAAATAGGTATAAGTTTCATAACAGGGCACTATATTTTTAGTAGTTGTGTTTCAAGCAGAGTAAACCGTAAAAAAGCAGGGTATTCGAATCCCAGACCAGATGGGAGCAAACCATGGGTCTTGGTCTCTTAGGGTAGTATTAACCCAACTTAAGCTGGACACTCTCGTTATCACAACATAGTTTTCCAACTCCCCACCCACCCAAAGAAAAACAGACTCAGAATCTTTTAGCTCCAGCCCAAGAGGCAAAGACAGTGAAAATGTTAAATGGATCTAAAACAAATATAGATTGTAATGGGGGGGGGGGGGGGGGGGGGGGGGGGGGGGGGGATGGTTTGGGTGGAGGAAGAAGAAAAAAAAAATACACGGACACACACTCACACCATGATCCATGCCCTACACTTTGAGGCTCATGAAAACCTATTTGTTTTACCATTCAAATGAGCAAAGACTGACCTCACTAGGATCAGTGTGTGCAAGAATGGCAGTCAAAGGATCGTCCCTTTTCAGTCGGCTCTCTTCATTAGGCATAATAACATCCTTCAATGGACATTCACGATCACCGCTTTGGTGACCAAATGTTCCACACCTGACACACTTTACATTGCGCACTTCAACTCCAAATGGTTTTGCCCTCGTAGGAACACCAGTCTCCAGCCTTTACAAACAAAACACAAATTATATTCTTATGCTTCTTATCATCATCCAAAAAATAGTGTCAACTTAACTGTTCCAATGCAGTTCAATTATGGACAATGATAGCAAATAACAAAGAATGACTTTCATGTTGAAAGATACTCTTACATGTACCGTCACTGTTGGTTACTTTCTAGTTACAAAAATATAGACACCAAGAAAACCAAACCATCATTTACAGCAAGTGATAACTACATCTTCAGCCAGGTGAAAGCAATTTCACATTGGAGTAAATCGAAAATCAATATCACAATTACTCTATGAGGAAAGGTAAACCTCAGTACGAGATCCAAACTCCCTTTTGTAACAAAATGTATAATTCAATATCATATATCTTACCTTTACGCATCAAGTGAACAAATGCAGCCCAAACAAATTTCATGGAAGATAACTGTTACCCGTCATCTTAGTGCTAATGTTGTCCACCATTGCCGCATTCGTTTGAATCTAGAAACTATAATAACACAAGCAAATTGCATGCTGTAAAAGTTACTGAATATCCACACCTGGGAGCATTTTTCAACACTTCAAACTCTTGTTCAGTAGGCAAACTGCGGCCAAATACATCTTTAGGCCTTGGTTTCTTCTTGCCTTCTTCACCACTGGGAGGCCTAATAAGTAAGGGTTGATTAGAATAAACACGAATTGAAAATATAATCAACTGCGAAAACAAAACAAAACAAAGAGAGAGTATATGGTACATTGAAGTAGAAGGACCATCTGTTTGTGTCTGTTGACCATCTTTCATACTCTCATCGGCAAGCTCTGCAGCTTTGGCACTCTCGGCATTGTAACCCGGCGGACGAACATACATGAAGCTAACAGCTTTCATCGTCTCAATCTACACATAATATAATATAATGATCAAATTTAACCAAACGTAGGTTAGCTTAGGTCAGATATCAAACAAGCAGACAGAGAAACGAAGGAGATTATAACCTTTTCTTTATCTTTCTTGGAGATGAGAGCTGCCTGGCGAAAGAACTCCTGCTCTTGCGCATACTGCAAAAATCAAACACAATCGAAATTGAGAACCATAACAAAAATTGAAGAAAAAATTGAGAGGTTTGATGGAGAGAGAGAAAGGGAGGTGCCTCGCGGGAGACTTCTTCGGAGCGACGCTGGTGCTGGGCCTGGATCTGCTCGGCGATCCACTTGCGGCGTTGGTTGGGGTAAGAGAGAGGGTGCCATGGCTTCTGGTTCAGGTACGAGTGGCTCCACGCTGTGCCCGACTTGGTTTTGTTATCGACTTCGCCGCCTTTGTCTGAGAACCTCTTGCTCAGCCTTATCCCTCCTCCTTCTTCGCCCTCCATCGCTTCCCCTTTTTCCTGTTTCTATTCTTTTCTGTTTCTGTTTCTATAACTATGAACTCTCTGCCGCTGCTCGTCTGCTGGGTTCTACTTGGTGCCCGGTGCCGGTGGGTTTAGGGATCGGGCTTCACTACTTGGCCCAATCCTTCTCCTCTTTCTTAATTTTTAACTGGACAATATTGTTGTTCAAAAATAAATATATGTTTTCTTCGATCAAAAAAATAAAAAATAAAAACATGTTTTTTTTTTATATCCGAATCATTCTTTTGCAAAATCAGAATAACAATTACTTAAGTTGTAATCCTCCTACCTCTAACAATGGCCCTTCTAATGGAATTATTATTTGGCATCCCCTCTTTATTGGGAATTTGAAATTGAATTTTGATGGTTCTGTTATAAATAATCTCGGTGCTGCTGGATTTGTTTTTCATAATGCATAAGGTGTTCATGTGTTAGCAGCCTCAAAGATTTTAGGCCATAATGATGTTCTCACTATTGAAGCTTCTGCACTTTGGGTTGGTTTAATTGCGCTTGGTTACATGGTTTTACTAATTTGGAGGTGGAGAGAGACTATAAAATTCTACTGGACAGTATTTCGGGTGCTTGTCAAACCCCTTAGAAGTTACAATCTCTTTTACAAGATATTAGAATTTTGGCAGATATAGTTGGGAATGTCACATTCAAGCATGTCAAACGTGAAGCAAACTTTCTTGCGGATGTTATAGCTAAATATGGTCATCATCTTGGAGTTTGATCATGAGCCACTCTTTACCTTTGTCAGCTAGTCAAGCCTTCCACTTTGATAATCTGAGTTGTGGTTGTATTAGGGGTTTTGTGTTGTAGTTTTATTTTGCCTAGTCGAGAAAGACAAAACAACTACAGAGAAATTATAATTAAATCACAAATTGTTCATCAAACAAACGCACGATTTGGTAAATTTAACATTCTCGTGACTGATTGTCTATTTGTATATGTAAATATGTCATTTTTATATAACTTCTTTAAATATTTATTTAGAAAATGGACGGTCTATTTTTATGAAACTACTATAATACATATGCAAGAGTTTAGACGAATATGCCCAACTTAGTTTAAATGAGCCTATTTTATATTTTTAATACGTGTTTTGGCAGTAGTTGATTCTTTACCAGTAGAATTATAAGCGTGAGTCTACCACAACTAAAGTTTGGCCATTGGGGCGCTAGCGAGTTGTACTTGGACCGCAACTAAATTTGTTTCATAATTTTGGTAATGTTTAGTAAATTTTTTTTCTCTTTTCTTTACAAAAACCTTTAACCTAACCAAATTTTCAATGGATATCATTAATCATACAAAATACATTAAGTAAACCTATTTTTGGTGATTGGGGACCAATGAAAGAGTAATCATGAACTCGAGCAAAATGGTCATTTCAGTTTGGGCTAGCATTTTGTTATGATAATGAAAACCCCCCTTGATAATTTGGAATGCACAACTTAACATTGTACATTATTTTTTTATTTTTTATTTTTCATTTCAATAATCAATTGCACTTGTTTGTTGTCCGTTGTGGTATGACTCACACTTTATCATTGGTTTTGTGACCTCTAAACCTACTCCCACAATTTTATGTCACTTATATAACAACATGATTGTTTATCTTTAGTCATCGTCTCACTTTTTTTTTTTTGTCAAACATCGTCTCACTTATCATCAAATGTTTTATTTAGAGCGATTGGTCCCAATCATACCTTACATTAATAAAAAGAGATACATCATACTTCCAAGCATATGTCTAATTTTATGAACCGTAGAAAAAAATTAAAATATGTCATCCTTCGGAGTAGTATAAAATATCCGATAAATATCTAAAAGAAAAGGAATCAATAAAATGTTGAATATTCAATATTCTAAAGTCTAAAACACCTGGAAGCAACACGTAGGCAAACGGAAACCAACGGCTGTGGAGGAGTTGTCCTCATAGTCTCCTAGTGAGCCATCCGTCGCGTGTCACGTGGAGATTATGTACTTGTTTCCGCTCCAAAGCAATCACATCGCTTTCTCCAGAAGAAGTAGTAATCAAATCCAGCCGGGAAAAGTTAACCATTTTCGTGACTGCGGGTCCCCCAGAGGCAGCACCAACCGTCCAGATTTTTTCAGGCACGGCCTTTTATTCTGAGGGGAGAGAGAGAGAGAGAGATGGTGGGAGAGTGTGGCAGGGGTGGGAGTGAGTGTGAGACTGACAGACGAGCCAGTGAGGCTTAGTGATCGGTGAAAGAAGATGTTGGGTTCTTTGGGTCTTCATCTCACTTCTTCTTCTTCTTCTGGGTCTATATCGTGTTCCAAGGACTTCCTGAGTCCGAGGGCAACTCAACCTAAAGCAGTCTCTTTTCAGTTTCGACATAGAGTATTGTTCCCTGCAAGAGGTTTAAGATGTGGGAAGGTAGGTCTGGTTCACGTTTCTAAATATGGTCATATGAGCCTTGATTTTTATTGAAGTAAAGTAATTTATTTATTTATTATTTTGAGAATAATCTGGCTTGCATTGCTTGATTTCCATTACTAAAGTAGCAAAAGGATAGGGATTTCATGTGGGTTTTTTTTTTATTAATTTTCAGCATGAAGTTTGAGCTAAGTAAATATGAATTTTCTTTTGTTTGTTAGTTGGAGCATAGTCCCAGAGTTTCAGCAGTTCTGACAGACGACAGCTCGAAAATGACAGTCAGTGATGAAGAGATGGAAGATATTGGTGTTTTGAGAACAGATTCAAACTTGGAGCCATACAAAGATCACTTCAAGTATAGAATAAAAAAATATTTGGAGCAGAAGAGTCTCTTTGAGAGATATGAAGGAGGTTTAGAGGAATTCGCGCAAGGTGATTTGTATTTCCTGTCATCAATGCTTTTCCCTTTTGGTGGTTTATACTTTATACATGGATATCTATGAATGCTTTTGAGTATGGATGTGAGGATCATAACATATGGGACTGTTTAGACAATAGCATTTTTCTTAAGAAGGTTCTCAGTATGAAACACTGTTTTGCTGCTCCTGTAGGTTATGTGAAATTTGGATTTAACAGAGAAGATGGTGCAATTGTGTACCGTGAATGGGCCCCTGCAGCTCAGTGAGTTCATTAGCTTTTGAACAACCATTCGATTAGCTTCAGATGCATAATTATATTTTGATTGATTATGTAATTCTAAAACTTAGGGAGGCACAACTTGTTGGAGACTTTAATGAATGGGATGGCAGCAAACACGAGATGGAGAAGGGCCAATTTGGGGTTTGGAGTATTAAGATACCCGATTTTGGTGAAAGTCCAGCTATTCCTCACAATTCAAAGGTTAAATTCCGGTTCAAGTATGGAGATGGAGTTTGGGTTGATCGTATTCCTGCTTGGATTAAATATGCCACTGTGGACCCAACAAGATTTGCAGCTCCATATGATGGTGTGTACTGGGATCCACCACCATCAGAAAGGTATTCTTCAATTTTTCTCTACTTTGCAAAATGGTCTGATGATTTGGAGAGTTTCTACTTTCTAGCAACTTAAATGTTGGCATCTAACAGCTAGAAACCTGTTTTACTTTCCAAGTTAGCCTCTTTATAATTTAACTTGGTTTTTCTAGTAAGTTTTATCCATTGGATCATGCAGGTATCAGTTTAAGTATGGTCGTCCTCCAAAACCCAATGCTCCACGAATATATGAGGCCCATGTTGGAATGAGCAGCTCAGAACCCCGCATCAGTTCATACAGAGAATTTGCTGATAATGTTTTGCCTCGTATCCGAGCAAATAACTATAACACAGTCCAGCTGATGGCCGTGATGGAGCATTCCTATTATGCATCCTTCGGTTATCATGTGACAAACTTCTTTGCTGTAAGCAGTAGATCTGGAACACCTGAGGACCTTAAATATCTAATTGATAAAGCACATTCCCTAGGTTTGCGTGTATTGATGGATGTTGTTCACAGTCATGCAAGTAATAACGTCACTGATGGCCTCAGTGGCTTTGAAGTTGGTCAAAGCACACAAGAGTCCTACTTCCACACAGGAGATAGAGGCTACCATAAGTTATGGGATAGCCGACTTTTCAACTATGCTAATTGGGAAGTTCTCCGCTTCTTTTTATCCAACTTAAGGTGGTGGCTGGATGAGTATCAATTTGATGGGTTTCGGTTTGATGGAGTAACTTCCATGCTGTATCATCACCATGGCATAAATATGGCATTTACAGGGAATTATAATGAGTACTTCAGTGAGGCAACAGATGTTGATGCTGTTGTTTATTTGATGCTTGCCAACCATCTGATCCATAAAATATTGCCATCTGCAACTGTAATTGCAGAAGATGTTTCTGGGATGCCTGGACTTGGTCGGCCTGTTTCTGAAGGAGGTGTTGGTTTTGACTACCGGCTGGCAATGGCCATCCCTGACAAGTGGATTGATTATGTGAAAAACAAGAAAGACGAAGAGTGGTCGATGAAGGAAATTTCATGGAGCTTGACTAATAGGAGATACACCGAGAAGTGTGTTTCCTATGCTGAGAGTCATGATCAGGTATGAGGATATCTTTTTTTTGCAAGAGACCAGTCGAAACAATAGAGTCAAGTTTTGTCATGGTGTGTGTTTTTTGTTTTCTTTTCTTTTTCTTTCAAAAATCTTTAAAATGTCAATGGTCTTGTTCCATGTTCTTGTTATTGTTGCAAAATTTAAGTTCTCTTTACAAGTTCGGTCGCTACTGCTTGTTGCAGGCAATTGTGGGTGACAAGACGATTGCATTCTTTTTGATGGACAAAGAAATGTACTCTGGCATGTCTTGTTTGAGTGAAGCTTCTCCTACTGTTGAGCGTGGGGTTGCTCTTCACAAGGTTTGTTCTTCTGCTTTTGGTACCGGAAGCATCAATTGCATGGCTGTTTCTCTTGCTCATTTTGTTTGTATATACAATGGCTACATCAACAAGGATCATAATGATCAGATTACACCAAAAATGTTCACCTATCACTGACAAAGTAGCTAAAATATTGTTTTGACGATCTTTTGGGTCACCGACTTGCATTTTAGGTTTGGAGAACATCAGAAGTTCTGAACTACTGCCAGTTCTTATTAGCATATTTATCTGTGACGTGTTCTCTGATTCAATATATTAAGTTTGTGGACTTATTTAGCTCTCGTTGTTGTTTTCCACTTTTGCAGATGATACATTTTATAACTATGGCTTTAGGAGGCGAGGGTTACCTTAACTTTATGGGTAATGAGGTAAGCACATTTGCTAGTATGTTGCGTGCAAAACACTTGGTGCTGCAGTGCAGCAGGACCTTGAAAAATTTAAGACATGAAAAAAGTGTCGGCAAGTGGCAACCCTGTAAAAAGGTTGGTTTATTTTATAGTTTGGACATCCTGAGTGGATCGACTTTCCAAGAGAAGGCAATGAGTGGAGTTATGAAAAGTGCAGACGCCAATGGAACCTGGTGGATACCGATCATTTAAGATATAAGGTCTGGACTCTGGAGACACAATCTCCATTTTCTGTTTTTAGCATTTGTTAATTTTGCATGTTTTGTTACATCTTCTGTCAATGGCTGCTCAAATTAAACTTTTAACCGTTGTGGCATGAACTGAGAAATAACTAGTTGGCATCCTTTGTAGAGTTTTCATGTGTGTGCTTGCATGTGAACTTTCATGCACGTGCGCATATATTTAACACAAATCAGATTTACTGGACCAGTATAGTATATCTACTGACATTCCATCTGATCAGAGTGCTTGTTCTAAACCTATGTTCACAATATGTTCTCAACCATGTGTTCTATAAGAATCAGTCTCGGACTCTCGGTTTATTGATTAAAAACTTGTGGTGTGGAATCATGATGGAACGTGGTTATTGATGGGCTTTGGAACTATATGCTTAATATTTGAGTTTTTGTTTTTCTAACCCAAAAAAAGTTATGAGTTTATGTTGTATAGTTGATTTCTTTGCTTTTACATGCAATAAAAAAGTTTAATGTCACTTATTACATCCTTATTCTTGCAACTTGTCCAGTTTATGAACGCATTTGACAGAGCTATGCACTTGCTTGATGAGAAATTTTCGTTCCTTTCATCAACAAAGCAGATAGTGAGCAGCACAAATGAAGAAGACAAGGTAAGATATGGTGGTGTTCCTTTATTGTTTTTTGAACAGTGGTAGTATTCAATCTTATTATACAAATAGCAGTAAGTGGATAAGTGGTTCCCAGTTCTCATGCATCAAATTGGATTTAGCAGGAATAAACCAATTAAATTTCTGCACATTAACAATAGTGAGTAATGTGGATAACAATTGTGGGTAATAGTCTGAGCAGCAACCTTGGAATTAACATGATTATCTCTAGGGTAATGTTTTTAAAGTATGCTCTGCTGTTTGACCGACCAGTTTGCACTTTTATGAATATGAGTTTATGGATAAACTAGTCTAAGTAAGAATGTAAACAAAGATGATTGATTATTTCAACTGACAAGTATTTTGAAATTGCGGGTTGCAGGTTATTGTCTTTGAGCGTGGAGATCTAGTTTTTGTATTTAACTTTCATCCAGTAGACACATACGATGGGTATATTTCCTTTTGCTTATTTGTTGATGTAGCTGCATGCTTGATAGAAGCAGTTTGAACAATGATTGTACTGGCAAATTACGTTATTAAGTGAATTGTGTTCTGAAACATACAGGTACAAAGTGGGGTGTGACTTACCTGGGAAGTACAGAGTTGCACTAGATAGTGATGCTTTTGAATTCGGTGGACATGGAAGAGTAAGGATTCCTTTTACATACCTATTCCCAGTGTTGTATAAGCAGAAGAGTATTTTAGGGAAATTGTAATTAAAATAATCGCAGAAACAAAAGGTAATGCACCATCTCTCTTTGTTATCAGAAGTTGTTAATACGTTTATTACATTTTACTGGCAGGTAGGCCATGATGTAGACCACTTCACATTCCCAGAAGGAATACCAGGGGTTCCTGAAACAAATTTCAACGGCCGTCCCAACTCCTTCAGAGTACTCTCACCACCGCGAACATGCGCGGTATGATAATCTCTGACAGTTTTGTTAATCATGACTTTCAAGTTTTCTTACATCTAGTGGTTGTGAGGTGTGATATTTTCTCATTTGCTTTAATGTGGCAAACAAATATCTGTTATTGTTCTTGATCATTCTGTTACAAACTCCTCAAGGTTTATTATCGAGTGGATGAAAGTAAGGAGACTGCTGTGAAGGAGGACTCGGCAGCAGAAGTTGTGGTTGGGCAGAAGAACTCCCAATTACTTGGATCCGTGAAAGATGAAAATGTCGGTACAGGAGTGGAAGAGACCGGCAAATTTTCATCAGATATCTGAAAGTGGTGCTCCCGCTGATGGATTCTGAATGTGAATAAAATAACAGGATAGTTCAGAGATATAGAGCATGTACCACTTGCAGATGCAGTCGCACTAGAATGTATATGAAATAAACCATTTGCATTACTATTGAGTTTGTAATTTTAATTCCGAATTCTAAATTATAGTGTGCTTTGCCAAGCTTGAATTGTCTGGTATATCACTGTTAAAGGTATGCGATGGGAATGAATTGATCAAACAACACCAGCTAAGCTAGTGAAGTTATTTCCTCAGGGTTTCTTTCCCAGTTGATTCAGGATAATGCCTAATAATGTAATCAAATGACCCCAATTATTACGTCTTAATATCTTATGCTAAATTCAACCCGGATTTGGATAATCTAGATCAATCCCAATTGTAATCAAATACTGAATCCTTTCTCCTTGTGAAAGAGACATAGACCTGGATAATCCAGAATCAATCCCAATTGTAATCAAATACTGAATCTTTCTCCTTGTAGAAGATGACATGCTCCTCTAGTCTTCCTTATATATACACCCTCAAACATCTGCACTTATCATCGCTCACAGACATTGTTCTTGATATTTAGTACCATCATCACTTTGCTCTCGTTTTAGGTTTTTCTGCTTTCTAGTTAAAGAGAGAAGATGGAGATTGATCTTACACCAAGGTTGGCTAAGAAGGTTTATGCAGGAGATGGTGGTTCCTACTCTGCCTGGTCGCCGTCAGAGCTTCCCATGCTCCGTGAAGGTGACATTGGAGCTGCCAAGCTCTCTCTGGAGAAGGACGGCTTTGCTCTCCCCAATTATTCCGACTCTGCCAGAGTTGCTTATGTCCTTCAAGGTAATGGAGTAGTCGGGATTGTTCTGCCGGAGAAGGAAGAAAAGGTTCTTCCAGTGAAGAAAGGTGATGCCATTGCACTCCCTTTTGGAGTTATCACTTGGTGGTACAACAAGGAGGACACTGAGTTTGTGGTTCTTTTCTTGGGTGATACCAAAACGGCTCACAAAAGGGGTGAGTTCACTGACTTCTATCTCAATGGCTCTAATGGCATTTTCACTGGCTTCTCAACTGAGTTTGTCGGCCGAGCATGGGATTTGGAGGCGAGTGTTGTGAAGACTCTTGTTGGCAAGCAAACCGGCAAGGGCATTGTTAAGTTGGGGGAGGCTAATTTGCCTGAGCCAAACAAGGAACATAGAGACGGGATGACATTGAACTGCGAAGAGGCTCCTCTTGATGTTGACATTGAGGGCGGTGGAAGAGTTGTTGTTTTGAACACTAAGAACCTTCCTTTGGTCGGTGAGGTTGGGCTTGGTGCTGATCTTGTTAGGCTGGATGGAAGTGCTATGTGCTCCCCTGGGTTTTCTTGCGACTCTGCATTGCAGGTGACTTACATTGTTAGGGGTAGCGGCCGTGTCCAAGTTGTTGGTGTCGATGGAAAGAGGGTCTTGGAAACAACCGTTACAGCTGGCAACTTGTTCATCGTTCCTCGATTCTTTGTCGTTTCAAAAATTGCTGATCCTGAAGGCTTGGAATGGTTCTCCATCATCACCACTCCCAATCCAATATTCACTCATTTGGCTGGAAGTATTGGTGCTTGGAAAGCATTGTCTCCTCAGGTGCTGGAGGCTTCTTTCAATGTGGATTCAGATACTGAGAAACTATTCCGATCAAAGAGAACTTCTGATGCAATCTTCTTCCCTCCTCCGAAGTGAATCGACGAAATACGATAAGCGTTGTTTGCTGTAGGTTTCATCGCCTTTTCAGTAGGGATTTCTTTGCCTCTTTTAGTTGGGATTTGTTTGGCTTTTGTAGGTCCTTCGTATCCGTTTAGAATTCCTATTATGCTTTATTGTATTTTTAATTAGCGTTGATTCTAGTGGTTTTATTTCTTAAATTTATATTGCTGATTCTCAATGAGATGGTTAATTTCATTCTGTGACTCGATTCTCTGGTTTAGCATATGATGCATATTGGCATGTTTTCAACAGTGCGCACCTAAACTTGGTCCAATATCACAAGACAAACTGAAAAACATGACAAATTTGGTCCAGCCAATAATCTTTTCAACAATATCTAGAACTGCTAAAATGTTATTCAAACAATAACATCTGAATGAATGACACAGAGTTCCATAAACAAAGAAAACAGAGGCAAGCCAACATAACCCCACAAGTTCATCCCCAACTCCAATCACAGAGTTTCAGAACAAGAGAATCAAAGGCAAGCCATATAACCCAAAACATAAACACCATTACCCCAAACTCAAACCCCCTAATTCCTAATACCCAACTCTTCGAGATGCTGTTTTCCTTCCCCCTCCTATCACCGATTTCTGAGCAGAATAAAGAGTAGGAGGCTGAGCCAGAGGAGGCTTCTTATTCTCCTTGCTCATACTCCTCAGCATATACCTCGGCGTCTCGCTTGTCCTCTCCACCGAGTAGGCCGCAGACACCGATTTCCTCATGCTTTCCAGCTTCCTAGTCCCGCTGCCTCGCTTCGCAGACTCCACCGCAACCCCCAGCTTCTGCTTAAACGCAGACTTAAACTCCTCCCCTGTTCCGCCATACTTCTTCCTCAGCCTCTCATTCCTTCTAGCAGAGTACTCCTCATAGAATCTCCCCCTCTCAAACAAAGGGCTTGAATTAGCACTCACTGATTTACGAACCCCACCAGCCTTTTCGCAATCTTCATCCCCAAATTCCTTGCCAACCATCTTAGCCAGAGCCCTCAATTCGCAGGAAATGGAGCGGTACTCTGGCCGGAGATCCGGTTCCTCCATGTCCCACATCCGGCTCGGTTTCTGGGATTTCGTCAGCGACCCTGAATCAATCAAATATCAGTAAAGATTGCAGCGAAAAACAACAAGTGAATTTTGATCTGGGTTGGCAATAGAACAACGCACCTGGTGGGGTTTGAAGAGAGGTTGCGCATGATCGGAGGACCCGACTGGGTGGTCGGACCCGGATCGGGGACTTGGCCAGCGGAGGCTTGCGATCGAGTTTCATCCTTGACATCGTTGAGTTCAGATTTCAGAGATATTGTAATTGAATAATAGGAAGGAGCGTATCTTTTTATTGGGGGAACTGTGTGGCTTTGGCTTTTATTGAGGGAAAGGGGGCCTGTCTCCAACGGTCATATTGGTCCGGATTTGAAACTTGGATTAGTTTCCGGTCAATTCATTAAGTGGCTTCTAATAGAGGAGGTATGATATTTGAGGGGGTTACGACTATATGGTAACCGTTTTAATATTTGAGGATCTGTCAACTAAAACGTTTTATGTGGAATTAAAGGGAATTGGGCTTTGATTTGACCAAGCAAAAAGATATTGGGTTTGAATGTTCTCTGTCTTATCATACTGTTATTGGGCTAAGATTCATATGTGAGTTTTGGCCACCTTTTTGTATTTCACCATGAAATAATAAAACTCAAAAGTTTCTAATTACTTTCTGAAGAAAAAAATTACTTTCTCAAAGTAAAAAAAAAATTACTTTCTGAAGTTACAGAAAGTAATTTCCCCTAATTATTGAGTTTTGTTTCTTCAAAATAATAACGGAGTGGAAGTCGAATTTGACACATCTTTCACAATCTGTTAGTGAAAACTATTTTACCTCAACGTTAAGAATTTGTTTGAGTCAATTTCATGCAACATTTTAGTATTGAGATTAATAAATCATATCTCACGATATTTAAATGTTTCATATTTTGCTGCATCACATTTAAACTACATGATTTGGTGATTTATGAGATTGAATTTCACCATAACATCTGCGGTAGTTTTACTTTTCATTACTTCAAGTTTTGTGAACAAAGTAATGCGAGAAACACCATGCACTCAATATGTAAAAATTTTGATCGACACATGCATCCTTTAATGTCTCACTCACTCTTTGGAAGAAGTCATGATTGTATGACAGCAGTAAAAACAAGTTATATCACATTCAGAAAGTGAGCGCACGTTTTGTTAGGCTATTCTTTGGCCATTTGTTACACTATGTTGCTAACGCGATCGACTCGATAACAACTGAACAAACTGCTGGGGACAAACCCAGACGGCAGCTGCGATATGATTGATCCCATTTCTAATCCATACAACACCAACAACGTCATTACCTACGCATGAAAGCACTCAAAACATGCGACGAGGTCTCCGATAATGATTTATGTATTGGACCGATCATCATGTGCTTATATCTAGAAACCTAGCCCCGTTGAAATCGATGCTTAATTCTTGTCAGATTAGCTTAGCTAATATTGTTTAAGAACTAGAGGATTTGATAAACAGAATAGAAGAGTAAAATTTCAGAGAGAATGAGGATTTCAATGTGTTTATTCATCTCATACAAAGGGGGTATTTATAGGATTACATTGAAGTGTGAATGCTCAAAGAGAAACTCAAAATGATAACCATCTTGATGATGATTTTCTGCCATGCTTGTTGCCCTTTGGTAAAGCATGTTTACATAAGTCTTCATACACTCAAGTACCTATGATTATACACTCAAGTACCTATCTAAATACTTTTACGTATTTTGTTACATGATATAGACATATACGGTATATATGCGATTTATACTACAACACTCCCCCTTGGATATTTCATGTTCAATAGTATTGTGTAGATGGTGTGCATCGAAGTTGCCTCGTTAAAAACCTTGCCAAGTAATAAAACCCTGTGGGAAAAAACAACCTTGGTCGAAAGGGAAAAAGAGCACAACGCGCGTTGAGTGTGAAGTATGTTTCTGGATACTCCCCCTGATTTAGACTCCTCTTGAAGATTGTGGGAGTTCGGATATCCTCCTCAATCCGATACTCCTTACATGTTTCTCGAAAGGAGATTTTGGTAGTGACTTAGTAAATAAGTCAGCTACATTATCTTCTGATCGGATTTGATTTACTTCAATATTTAGAAGTGTTTGCTGTTGCTGATTGTAGAAGAATTTCGGCGATATATGCTTGGTATTGTCGCCTTTGATGAAACCTAATTTCATTTGCTCAATACAAGCTGCATTGTCCTCGTAAATGCATGTAGGTTCATTTGTGGTGAATTTCAAACCACAAGTTCCTCGAATGTGTCTATTTATAGACCTTAGCCATATGCACTCACGCACGGCTTCATGTAGTGCAATTATTTCTGCATGATTTGAGGAAGTAGCAACAAGAGTCTGTTTTGTAGATCTCCAAGATATCGCGGTATTTCCCATGGTAAAGACATAACCTGTTTGGGAGCGACCTTTGTGAGGGTCAGAGAGATACCCTGCATCAGCAAAACCCGTCAAAACATCATTTTGATGGAGGGGAGGAAGAGAACGTCGGTCACTATGGATAGTGTTGCCGGTGCTCACATTTCTTTTCTCTCTGTAGGGATAGAACAAGCCCATATCGATCGTACCTTTTAGGTATCGAAGGATTGTCTTTATACCAATCCAATGGCGGCGTGTTGGTGCAGAACTGTGTCGAGCTAACAAGTTTACTGCAAATGAGATATCCGGTCTTGTGCATTGAGCTAAATACAATAATGCGCCTATCGCACTTAGGTATGGTATTTCAGCTTCTAATAAATCTTCGTCCTCATCCCTTGGACGAAACGGATCTTTCATGGGCTCAAGACTACGGTTGATCATGGGAGTACTCACAGGCTTTGCTTTATCTTCATTAAAGCGCCTTAGTAACTTTTGAGTATATGCTGATTGATGGATCATAATCCCATCATTACGGTGCTCGAGTTCTATTCCGAGACAAAACCGTGTTTTCCCGAGATCTTTCATCTCAAATTCAGATTTCAAATATGTAGCAGTTTCTTTTAACTCATCTAGAGTTCCAATTAAGTTCATGTCATCAACATAAACTGCTACAATTGCAAATCCGGATCTTGTTCTCTTAATGAACACGCAAGGGCATATTTCATTGTTAACATATCCCTTCCCAATCAAGTAGTCACTTAGACGGTTATACCACATCCGTCCGGATTGTTTCAATCCATATAGTGAGCGTCTTAATTTTATTGAAAACGCGCTCCGTGGTTTAGAGCCACTTGATTTGGGTAATTGAAGTCCATCTGGAACCTTCATATATATCTCTGAATCTAGATCCCCATAGAGATATGCTGTAACCACATCCATGAGCTGCATGTCAAGTTTTTCGGAAACTACCAAACTGACAAGGTAGCGGAATGTTATAACGTCCATTACGGGAGAATATGTCTCCTCGTAGTCGATTCCAGGACGTTGTGAGAAACCTTGCGCCACAAGGCGGGCTTTGTATCTAACAACCTCATTTTTCTCATTACGCTTTCTAACAAAGACCCATTTATGGCCAACAGGTTTTATATTTGGTGGTGTCAGTGTTATAGACCCAAATACCTGTCTCTTTGTTAGTGAATCCAATTCAGTCTGGATCGCATTTTTCCATTTTGACCAATCTGCTCTACGTTGGCATTCTTCAACGGAGCGAGGTTCGATATCATCGTATTCTATAATTCCTTTTGCAATATGATATGCAAACGCATCATCAATAGCCATAGAATTTCTGTCCATAATTACATGTATACTAGTGTAATTCATGGAGATCTCTCTATTCTCTGGAATTGGTTCTATTATTGGAGCGTCCTCCAATGATGTCTCTTGGACATAACCATAATCCGGAATTTTTTCATGAGATGGATTATTTATATCGATGATTAATGGATTATTTTGTGTCAAGCTCGCTTTCTTTCTTGGGCGAGAATCCATCGAACCTATAGGCCTCCCGCGCTTTCTAGCAGGAGCCATGGGTCTAGCCACTGCATCACCCATAGAGGGGATGTCATGTCCTTTATTTTTAGGAACATCAATCCTTGCAGGTACGTTTGCAGCAGGTATGTGTGATCTTGTCACTTTAGCGATATCAGAAAACGCATCAGGCATTGATTCTGCTACGTTCTGAAGATCGAGAATCCTCCGCACCTCTATTTCAGACTGTGTGGTTCGGGGATCAAGATGAGACAAAGTGGGGACAGACCACGACAATTCCTGTCTTTTCTGTTGAACATTAATGTTCTTGTCTCCCCCTAATGACGGGAAGACTGTCTCATCAAAGTGACAATCCGCAAATCTAGCGGTAAATAGATCACCTGTCAAGGGTTCTATATAGCGGATAATGCTTGGAGTATCATATCCAACATAAAGGCCTAAGCGTCTTTGAGGACCCATTTTGGTGCGCTGTGGCGGCGCAATTGGCACATAGACTGCACACCCAAAGATGCGTAAGTGTGAGACATTAGGCTCATACCCAGTCACCAGTTGGGACGCAGAAAAGGGTTGGGTGGCAGTGGGTCTCAGACGAATGAGCACAGCTGCATGTAATATTGCATAGCCCCAAGCAGAAATAGGGAGATTGGTGCGCATAACCAATGCCCTGGCAACCATTTGAAGTCTTTTAATGGCAGCTTCTGCGAGTCCATTTTGGGTGTGTACATGAGGAACAGGATGTTCCACCTCAATCCCAATGGACATGCAATAATCATCAAAGGTTCTTGATGTAAATTCTCCAGCATTGTCAAGACGAATTGACTTAATAGGATGATCGGGGTGGTGAGCCCTTAATTTAATGATTTGTGCTAGGAGTTTAGCAAATGCAGCATTTCTTGTGGATAAGAGCATGACATGTGACCAACGTGTCGATGCATCAACCAACACCATAAAATATCTAAATGGTCCGCAAGTTGGTTGGATAGGTCCACAAATATCACCTTGTATTCTTTGTAAGAATGGTATATTTTCTTTAGTGTCCTTTGCATAGGATGGTCTCGATCCTACCTTTGCTAAAGAGCAAGCTTTGCAAAACGAATGATACACTTTAGAAGTAACTCTTTGGACCAATGTTTGGTTCGTACTTCTTTTCGTTTTGAAGAATGGATGTCCGTGTGAAGTTTTTAATATACGGAGCATCATGTCACGACCTGGATGTCCCAAACGGTCGTGCCAAAGCTTGTATGTGTCAGGATCCCATAATTTGTCATTCATGACATGGTTGGATTCAATAACTCTAATAGTGGTTGCATACAATCCACTAGAGCGACACATAAGTTTCTCTAAAACTCGTGTATTTCCGTAGTTTTTAGAGGTGATGCAAAGGAACTCTTGTCCATTCTCACAATGTGTTTCCACATGAAAATCATTGGCTCTAATGTCTTTAAAGCTTAATAGGGTCCTTCCGGCCCTTGGAGCATATAGAGCTTCGGCGACATTAATATTTGTGCCATTTGGTAACAAAAATTGAGCTGGTCCTCGACCATGAATCAATTGTGATGGTCCTGCCATCGTAGTTACTGAGGATCGACTGGGTGTCATCCATAAAAATAATTGCCTATGTCGCAATATCGTATGTGTGGTGCCACTATCAAGAAGGCATTCCAATTCTCCGGAAAACATACTGAAAGGAATAAAGTTCGGAATATTAACACATGTCCATGACATTGAATGCGATACTTTATTAATGGGAAAATAGCCAATGATTACATCAAAGTTATTCATAAGTCTATTCCAAATATCAAACTCTAGACAAATTGCTATCACTCAATCCGTTTGGTAATTCCAATGGAATATGACCAGGAAAGTAGAGAGATGTTGGTGGAGCGAGGCTCGCTTAAATACCCCGATCTCAATTGCTTTCCTAGACATCATACTTCATTGGGTACGCCACATAAGAAGGAGTTTAATACAATTGTTATTTATTGACTAAGGCACATTTGCCATTCTTGGAAAATAGAAAGAGGATTATTCTAATCAAAGTCTGTGGCATCCTCGTGCTCTTCATCTACAGCTTTGAAGTCCTCAACAGTGAGATTGACATCTTCACTATTTTCATCTTCGGCAAGGTTAGCTTCTTGCTCTCTTGCTTCCCTGTACTCCTTGTAGCGTGCAGCTAATTGGGTACTTGCATGACATTGTTTAAACCAATGCTCGATTGATCCACATCTATGACACATGTCATTGTGGTTTCCTCCCTTCATTTGAGGTATAGGTTGTGCAGGTTGTACAGTTTGTACAGGTTGTGCACATTGTGGATATCCCCTAGGAGGGTTGCTGCTACTACCACGGCGCATGGTGCGACCTCCACGGTTCATGGTGCTATTTCCACGGCCGGTGTTGCCATATCTCCCTCTTCCACGTGCGGAGTTACCATCACGTGCGCCCGCTCTAAAGTTGCGGTTTCCTTCCCTGTTGGGGCGGTTATATGGACCTGTTCGTCCTTCATGTCCCCTATTATTAGGGTACACATGTCCCCTATTGCTGGGGTACCGCTCCCTGTGCCCTCTTTTGGGTGCATTATAATTTGCCTCACGAACGCTCTTGGTTCCAATGGGTCTTGAATTATAATTCTTTACAAGAATGTTGTCGTGCTTTTCGGCTACCGACAAAATATTTATGAGTTCATTGAACCTCGTAATTCGTCCAGCATTTACTTCAGTGCGATACTGCTTTGATAGCAAAATTGCTGCAACAGGGAAGGTGGAGAGAGTTTTCTCAATTAGCTCTTCTTCTGTGAGGGGTCTTTGACAGAACCTCAACATGGATTTAAGACGAAGAGCTTCTGAATTGTACTCAGCAATAGACTTGAAGTCTGAGAAGCGTACATCGTTCCACTGAACCTTCAAGTCAGGGAGGAGAGAATCTTGGATATTGTTAAAGCGCTCTTCTAGTGCTTCCCATAAATCCTTTGCATCTTTGATGGACATGTACTCTAGCCTGAGTGCTTTGTCCATATGACGTCGCATCAAGATGATTGCTTCTGCATGCTTCTTGGGTGATCGAGGGAACACAAGAGCCGGATTTGGTTCATGGATGATGGGCAATATCCCCTTGGATGTGAGATGGTTCTCAACGTCGGTTTTCCAGCTATGGTACTCCGAACCTGTTGAGTCAAGGATTTGAAAATCGAGTCTAGGTTCATTCGACATCCTTGAAGATAAGAAGAAAATATTAGTTTCGGAGTTAAAACTTCCACGAAAAATAATAAGATTTCCGAGCTATGCTACCAAGAAATCAATTTCCAAGAATCATTGTGAACACTCTTAGTTCATTTGGCGTGAATTGCTCTAATTCCGCTTTTGATTGTAAGTTCCCGAGAAAAAAGGAAAAAGGAGAGAAAATAAATAAAAACTCAAAAACGGGAACTTTTAGTAAAGAATACCTTGGAATAGTGTTGCCGGAAATTTTTTTGACCGGAAAAATTATCGGAGTTGACCGGAAAGATCGTTGGAAAAAGTTGAGAAAAATCGTCCAAAAAGTCGCCGGAAAAGTGTCGAAAAAGTCGTCGGAAAGTCGCCGCGCAAATCTGTCGACAGATGTGTCGACAGCTGCTCGGCAGCTGCTCGGCAGCTGCTGCGCAGCTGCTCGGCAGATGGCTCGGCAGCTGCTCGGCAGCTGCTGCGCAGCGTCTCGGAAGCTGCTCGGCAGCTGCTGCGCAGCGTCTCGGCAGATGCTCGGCAGCTGCTGCGCAGGGTCTCGGCAGCTGCTGCGCAGGTGCCTCGGCAGCGTCTCGGCAGCTGCTGCGCAGGGCCTCGGCAGCTTCTCGGCAGCTGCTGCGCAGGGCTCTCGGCAGCGTCTCGGCAGCTGCTGCGCAGGGCTCTCGGCAGCTTCTCGGCAGCTGCTGCGCAGGGCTCTCGGCAGGTCTCGGCAGGACTCGGCAGCACCTCGGCAGCTGCTGCGCAGTTCTCGGCAGCACCTCGGCAGGTCTCGGCAGCACCTCGGCAGCACCTCTGCAGCTGCTGCGCAGCTCTCGGCAGCTGCTCGGCAGGTCTCGGCAGGACCTCGGCAGGACCTCGGCAGGTCTCGGCAGCGGTCCGGCAGCGGTCCGGTTCGGTTTTTCGGCTTCCGGCGGCCGGTTCAGGCCTTTTCCGGCCGGTTCCGGTGAATCTGAGACCGGTTCCGGGCTCCTGGAATCAAGGGCTTTAATCTGAGCTAGGGTTTGGGGATTTTTTGTAGGTTTTGAAAAATGACTTCTATCGATGAAGAACTCTTCTTTCGTCAATTTTTCGATTCTAATTCTAGAGCAACTTCGTGCTGATAACGTGTTTAAGAACTAGAGGATTTGATAAACAGAATAGAAGAGTAAAATTTCAGAGAGAATGAGGATTTCAATGTGTTTATTCATCTCATACAAAGGGGGTATTTATAGGATTACATTGAAGTGTGAATGCTCAAAGAGAAACTCAAAATGATAACCATCTTGATGATGATTTTCTGCCATGCTTGTTGCCCTTTGGTAAAGCATGTTTACATAAGTCTTCATACACTCAAGTACCTATGATTATACACTCAAGTACCTATCTAAATACTTTTACGTATTTTGTTACATGATATAGACATATACAGTATATATACGATTTATACTACAACAAATATAAAATAATTATTCTAGCTACTGTGTTACTGTTAGTCTATGGATATGACAATCAAAGCTGGAGCAGCACGTCATGTAGAAAGATTCCCATCCACTAATCCACTTTGTAAATTAAGATGGATAATCAAGAAGAAAAATATATCTAGGTTAATGTTATATTGATTTTGGTACGTAGCTAGTTAGTCGTAGCAATTACTATAAATCACCTGGAATAAACGTTCTTCTTAAGCTTGCCAATCCAATCGAAACGAAAATGAAGATATTGCAGGTAGAATTTGTTTCTGAAGAGAAGATTAAACCATCTTTCCCAACACCCTCCCACCTCAGAATCTTCAAGCTTTCCCTTCTCGATCAACTCATCCCAGCCCCCTATGCTCCCATTATTCTCTTTTATGATCCCATTACTACCATCACCACCACCAAAAGACTAGAATTGCTTAAGGCGTCTCTATCCGAGGCCTTAACTGAGTTCTACCCCCTCGCCGGGAAGCTCAAAGATGATGAGCTATCTGTCGAGTGCAACGATGAAGGAGCTGCCTTCATCGAAGCCAGAGTCAAGTCCTTTTCCCTTCACGAGTTTCTCAGCCGTCCTGAACTTTTTGATTCTTTGCTGAACCGATTTCTCCCTGGAAATATTACTCATACGAGTAGTAGCAATTTTATTACAAATATCCAAGCAAATGTGTTCAAGTGCGGTGGCATTGCCATGGGCATATGCATCTCACACAAGCTCCTTGATGGGGCTGCCCTGTGCACTTTCCTCAAGTCATGGACCGCTATTGGTCGTCGACTAGTATCAGGATCATCGGAGAAAGCAGCACCACCGCGTATATCTCCCAACTTATTTGCTGCGGCTTCTTTGTTCCCCACAAATGGCGATCTGTGGCTTAGAGATTCCTCACTTCACATGTGGGGCTCCTTGTTCATAAAAGGCAAGGAATCTAGTGTCACAAAAAGATTTGTGTTTGATGCCTCGGCTTTAACCACCCTCAAGCTCAACACTCGAATGGCTCGAAAGAAACCATCCACGCGAGTTGAGGTGGTTTCGGCTTTCTTGTGGCAGTGTTGCATGGCTGCCTCTAAAGAGAAACATGGTATCCAAAAACCTTCACTGCTGACACATATTGTGAACCTCCGCTCAAAACTACTGACTGCAATGGATGATACCGATTCCGATCTTGAGCACTCCACCGGAAACCTCCTTTGGATGGCAGCCGCACGATCTTATATCGGAGATATCGATGATGATGATGAGGAGGAGGAGGAGGAGCAGCATCAGCAGAACATGGTCTTGCCAGGCTTGGTGAGTGAGTTGAGGAATGCATTGTCGAAGATTGATGCTGATTTTGCGAAAGAAATCCGAGGGAAGCAAGGGAAGTCTCTAATGATTGATTCTCTGGAGGGAATCATGAACAGTTATGGGTTGGATTTAGATTATTATGGGTTTAGCAGTTGGTGCAAGTTTGGGTGGTACGAAGCTGCTGATTTTGGGTGGGGGAAGCCTGCATGGGTGAGCAGCATTGGTTCCAGTAGTGCTCCTCATTTCATGAATCTGATCATTTTGGTGGACACAAAGCCCGGTGACGGAATCGAAGCATGGGTCACCTTGGATCAGCGTCAGATGGCTCTACTGGAAAGCAACTCCAACCTTCAGAAATTGGTTTCAGTGGATCCTAGTCCTTTGATCTTAAATTAACTCTATGTATAATTGTATATGGTGTAAGGTTAACTACTGTCGCAAAGCTTCCATTCGCTTCACTCAGTTATCTGGTGATTTGAGGAATTTGTGATCACCCACTCTTGAATATGATATCGAGGGTTGAGGTTAAATGAGTGTATTTAAATATTCTTAATGAGTCATCAATATTTAATCCAAGTGTAACGAGTAAACCTTTTAGTCACATAGTAATTGATTCGAATGAGCATCAATGAATACACCACAACCATATATATGCATATATATGAACTCCAATTAATACTCCATCTTATAAGGCATATTAGTTTGATATATGATGAAGTACTACTTGCAACTTTAGCTGAATATAATGTGTTATCTTGCTAATTTGTAGTTTAGTTGTGATTATTATCTAGAGTAGGGTCAACCATATACTTATAGTAGAGATAATGTCAATTATATAACCCAAATTTCAATTTGAAAACCCTAGCTGAATCATAGCTAAGTGTTTGAACAATTATTGGACAGTGATTGAACATGTTATGTTAGTATGAGTTTATGTTACTAATAATGTGAGAAAAAAGAACTCTACTAACAGAAACTAGTTTCGATATTCATATATTGGGTCAGACCATCAAACCATTTTAGTTGTTCGATATTCCGTCAGTCTAGCTATCCTACCCTCTAATTTCAATAAACGGTGCGTTTGTACTTTAAAATATTTCGGATTTCTAAATTAGTAAATTGTGATGGGTGCATATGAGTATATGACTCCTATGCTCTATAGTCAAGCAACTAAATTTATTTACTTTTGCATCCTATTGGGTTGCAGTCATTGTGATACAAGTAGGTGTGTGCTTAGACAAATAAGAAGTTATAAAATGTGATGGTGCCATTGCGCCATTTTGTGTCCGACTGGCCGGAGGGGCAGGAGATGCCATGGAAATGTAAATAATGAAATTTAATTGTAAATACAAATTTTAAATAGGAAAAGGAGAAACAAAATCAAGACCGTTGAACGTGGGGAAGTCGGACCATCATTGACAAACTGACAGAGACAACCCCCTCTTCTTTTTCCATACACTCACACGCTGCTTCGAATGGAAAACTAGGAAGAAAGAGATGAAGAAAATAAATTAGCGAATAATAATAGAAAAGCTTTCTTCTTCTTCTTCTTCTTCTTCTTCTTCTTCGCCTGGGCTTTTGTACCGGGTCCTGTTATGGCTCATCAGCTTCCTCTATCGTCTCCCTTGTGCATCAGTTTGTGCTTCTTTGCTTGGTTGCAAGGTTTCTTCTCCATCGTCCATGGCGATACTAATCTCTCTTACCCTTCTCTCACCCCCATTGACCGCGATCTCTACCATTCTAGGTCAGCTTTTCTTATTTCTTAACCATTTCAATCTGCCTCGTGTGCTGAATTGGAGATATCAGATTCATTGATTTTGCTCTTGATTTTGATTTCAATATTGGTTAAGGAAATTAGGTCTTACAGTGACCGAAGCTTGAATCTTGGCCATTCACTAAGCTATCATTTGGCTTACTTGATGTCAAGTTTTGAATTTGTTAGGTGAATTAGCCTTGAACATGAAGTATTGCTTTCTATTGGTTTACAGTGGGGATTTGATGGAGGAAATTAAAGCTTTGGTCCTTCGACACAAAGATAAACTCACTGTAGGTTGCTCTTGCCGGTCAATCATTTTTCTGAATTTCATTTCATGTCCTAAGGTCCTAAACTTTTCGTTGCAATACGATGATAGTTGGATACAATTAAGGCTCAAAACAAGGGTTACTCTGCTGAGATTGCTGTAGTTACTTATAGTCGGAGAAGGCAGGAGGCCAATGACAAGCCAAGGTTTCGGATACTTCTTGTAAGCTTTCTATACAATTCTATGTGTTGGATGACATGATCCGTTTTAATTAGATTTTGATTGGTAATGGCTGCTGTTTTTGACAGATGATTCCTTGTCTTCCAGAGTTTCGGGCAGCATGGAAGGGAGCTCATTACATCTGAAGTCGCTTTGCGAATCCTTTCAATCTTGTGTATAGAAAAGTTTCTGCCCAACCTAGACCAAGCTTCCTTAGACCAGACCCTTGACAATCTTGTGATAAAGGTAACAACTGTACTAATTTCAATAGTTATTGATGTAGCTGCAATTAGCTTTTACCAAGTGATGTAAATAGTTAACGCAAACATTAAGCAGCATATTACCATAGGATGGGAGCTACAATAAGTGGGGTACAGTAGAATTGCAAAGCAATAGATAGGTCGCCTCTTCTTATCCTAATCCTCTCCCTCTTCAAGTATGTGGCTTTCACTAAAACTTACCTTGCATTTCTCCTGAAGTTAAAAGGCAATATTGGTGTGTACATTAGCTCTAACTTATAGACAGCTCTTAAATTGTGATGATTTTGCTTTCATGTTTCATGGATCTATTTCATATATTACACTTAATTTTTTTTAAGTTTGATTACAACCTACACTGCTACAAACAAATACATGACCACGGTAACACCATCCAAGCTTGCACTCCCGCTCAAAGAGAGATGCCTCTGAGACCCCTCAAGTTCTAGAATTTGAAGGAGGTTCTCAGAATTCAAAACTTGGGGTTTCCCATTTTTATTTTTCCTATTAGATGGAAAGCTGTTCCTGCCTTCCTGGCTTTATTAATCATCACCAAAACCCAAAATCCTAGGGATCAGAAAATATTCCTCTTGAATTTTAGCTGGTTTCTCTGGATTTGCTTCAGGAACCTTGGTGGTTTTTGAGTTCTGATTCTAATTTATGTCAGGTGGTGCCCATGGAAAACCTAAATGGCCGCAGACTTGTTGAAGCAGGAGACCTCTGCGAGAGAAGAAATGGTAATCCCGCTGATTCTACTGACTTTAAAAGATACACATACACTACTATAAATAAAATTCTATTTGTCAGTCAACATACATAAGAAACGACAATATGGCAATTGGAAATTATTTCACTTTCCATTATTACCTACTTTTACTCGTCTTCCTACACTAACGCTTGTGTGATTAGCTTATTTAAATGTTTAAGTTTGTACTATGTGCCAGGGAGAGGAGTTGATCTTAACCGTAATTGGAGCGTAGATTGGGGCAAAAAAGAGAAGGTTAATCAATGCTGCTAATTTGTTTAAGTCCCATTTTCTTTTCCATGCTATGTCATTTCATCATGTTGCTTGTTTATTTCATCTTTAAGGTGTATTGATCTCTTGTTGAGGCAGAATTTTTTTAGCCAGTGGATATAGGAATTCATTTCTATTGAATTTCATATGCAACGCACCATTAGATGAGTCTGGAGTTTCATTCACTGGTCATGTTGCTTCACTCTTTAACTTATATATTCAATTGTCAGTTCATTTCTTGGGCTGTTCTGTGCTTGACACTCTTCTTTCTCTTTTATGTTTTTGTTTAATAACAGGACTATGATCCGTATGAGGAAAATCCTGGTACTGCTCCTTTCAGTGAGCCTGAAGCTCAAATAATGCGCAAAATTGCAGTGTCATTTGATCCACACATATGGGTTAATATACACTCTGGGATGGAGGTGGGTCAAACTGACTTCCAATTATATGCCCTCATGTTGTCTCCAAAATCATATCCACCTTTTTCAAGTTTCAGAATAAAGCACTTCTTTTTTTACTGAAATATGATCTGCATTACTTAGAGAATCTGTTCAGATTAAAGCACTCTTAGGAGAACTTAGGATTTTGGCTGCATAGTCTGTCTGACACATTCTTAACAAAGTTTTTCTCTTTTACTCTTTTCTTTTTCCAGGCTCTATTTATGCCATACGACCATAAGAACACAACCCCTGATGGAGTTCCCTCACAAAAGATGAAGTCATTGCTTGAAGAACTGAACCATCTGCATTGCCAAAAACGTTGCATGATTGGGTCTGGCGGAGGTTCTGTTGGGTTAGTAGTACACTTATTCAATTGTTCTTATTGTTGTCATTATTACCGTTAGCTTTGCTACTCTTTTATTCAATCATTCTCACTACAATGGCCAATGCCCCTTTGGTGGAGGTTCAATGATGTGTGATGCCGAGAACGCCTTCGGCCTTGTGGCTTGGGGCACATTTCATAAATTCGGTGGCTAGGTTTGGCCTGCTGGCCCTGCTTGTAGCCATGTTCTGTTCTCTAATAATGTTTTTTTGTCAAGCAATATTTATGTTATTAATGTGATGATAAATAGCCATTGTCAGAGCCAAAGTTCAAAGGATTCAATGTTTACTACTTCAAAATTCTTGCAGTAAGAGTTTTCATATACTTAATATTGCTTACTTGCAGATATCTGGCACATGGGACAGCAACTGATTTTATGTTTGACATTGTAAAGGTGCCGATGGCTTTCACCTTTGAGGTTTGTCATAGCATGCCTCTTTTTCCTTAAAATTTTAATTTCACAGCACTTTGACTCATAGAAAGAAGTATCCTTCTTCATTGTGACTAGATATATGGAGATGGAGCAGCCTCATCAAAAGATTGCTTTAAAATGTTCAATCCCACCGACTTCGGTACCTTCAATGTATGTAACTTTATGGTTCATCTTCAATAAAGAGAAAAGGGAGAACTGTTGTTTAACAGTGCAA
Organism: Rosa persica; assembly: GCA_025331145.1. Lineage (NCBI taxonomy): Eukaryota > Viridiplantae > Streptophyta > Magnoliopsida > Rosales > Rosaceae > Rosa > Rosa persica. The sequence goes on along the minus strand of WFKR01000006.1, from coordinate 46,772,768 downwards.
TTAAATTTTTTTTTTTTTACACTTTCAGAGGGTTCTCAATGAATGGTCAGCTGCATTTTTCACAATTTTTAAATTGGGGCCAAACCTGCTCGGTGAAAATTATTCAAAGCCCCCCTTAGACAAGTGGGTGTCCATAGATGAGTATCTTGATGGGTACTTGGTCGAGAGGAGTAGTAGATATGGAAAGAAGATGGAGGTGCTTGAGCTAGGACTGCAGGAGATGAGAACATATTTCAGGCTCTTCTTATTATCTTCAGTTCTGTTACTGTTCATGTTTTGTTCCAGAATTTCAAAAAGCAAGTTTTCTAGACCAATTGTTTCTGCAATTGCACTCTGAATTCAGATATAGGATTGTTTACCAAATTTTTGACTAAGACGCATAATTTGTTATTTGTAAACTACACACCATAGGAATATCTTGTTTTAACTTACAGGTGTACTGGTTTCTCTGTAAAACTCATTATTCTTTCTTTAAGGAAAGCATCGATTTGTGTGGCCAAACAGAGCATCCAAGTATTTGGTAGACTGAACCTGCATTTATTTAAAGTGGAAATAGATAATGCTGGCATAAAAATGCTCTTCCTTTAGGATAATGAAGAAAAATAATACAATGTAGTGTTATAATTACATTCCACCTTGGGATAAAAATATGATCGGAAGATTTTACAAGATGCAAGCAACAAATCATATTTTCCCTGGTGCTTATGGAAAAAGAATTACAACCAAAAATTAGTGAGGGGATGGGTTGTTTCTTCAATTGTTCTTGTTTGTCATTGGTCAGTGTCTTTGTTTCCAAACTGTGAAGCGTGATTGGCCTTGAATTTGAATACCCTTTGCACGATGGCCGGTGCAAATCAATCATCGTTCCTGCAAAATCTTTAGACCAGAGGAAAAAATGTTTAATGCGGTGGCTGGTGATTCATCAAAACCTTTGGAGATGCTAACACACTGAAAATTATTTTCATAAAAAAATCAACTCTCAAAACTTCAATCATGCTTATGTAAAAGTAAAGCAATATCATTGTTAGGGTTTTGACCTAACCTTTATAGTAATAATCCTGACTCGATCAAACATAAAAGGTGGAACATATGTAAATTTGGCTGTAGGAGTCGATCATATCATCTATGATTCAGTGTCTGTTTCATGTATTTCAGGGCAGACCGCAACATTGCCCTAGCTTTCCTATCAGGAGTAACCCTAGAGTGGATCATTTCTTCATACACATCTGGAACCTGAAACGAAAACCATATTTCAATATCAAACAACAGCAGATGCTGAAATTATGTAGCCCAAAGGCCTGTGATGCATACAATCAAGATGCAGAGGTCATCTATAGTAAGGACATCAAATAGGATTCATACCTTATAAAATTTATCAACGCGAATAAGGGCTTTCATAAGTGTAGTATATGTAACCACATCTGGTTTTACATCCTGCAATTATAAGAATAATAGTAAAGTTGGTAACATGGAAAGATCAATTGTACCACTGTATGCAGTATTTTTAATGGTGAACAGCAGCATAAATAACTTACATTGTCCTTCATGTACTGCAACACGGAAAAGGCCTCAGCATCCCTCCTATCTTCGCCAAATGCATTAATTAATGAATTGAGAGCTAATAGACTAGGTTTCAAGCCGTCTGCTCTCATAACCCTGAATGCATTCAGTGCTTGCTCAGACAAACCCTGTAAAGGATTCCATCAGATCATATTAATGATCAACCATCACATCAACAATAAGAGTATCCGATTTATTCTCAGAGATTTAAATAGAAAGATAAATTAGTTGTCTGAAGTAAGATGAACTGCCTACCAGTTCATCATAGAGCTTCAGCAGTCCAAAGAAAGCATACAAATATATAGGAGCACACAAATTCTAATAGACCAGTAATTGAATAGTTCAGGAAGAAGAACTTGTATATTAAACATTCTTTAACGTCGTCACTGGTGATATTGACGGTGCCAAAGCTAAAACAGATTGTCATGTCAATAGAAGTAGATATGACATTGCATAATAAAATTAACCACATAATGGTTATGCAATTGAAAGTGCACAACAAGCTGGCCATATCATGGTTTCAATTCAAAGAACTATGCAATTAAAAGTGCAAGTAAGATCACCTAAGATGAGATGGTATGAACGCACGTTAATAGATTAGGGTCTAATCAATCTACATTTTGAGAAACATCACAAGGTATAATGTAAAATCAAGTGAACCGACTGCATAATAAAATTGTCAAGAAGTGTAGAGAAGACAACTTACTCTTTGAGCGTAGGCATTAATCAAGGCATTATACATTGTCGGGGATGGTTTCATGCCTGCAGACTTCATTATCTCCAAGCACTCTATTGCATCATTAAATCTCCCCGACTTCCCATATATGTCAACTAACGTGGTATAAGTAACTATATTCGGAAGTAAACCCTGACTCTGCATCTTCCCCATTAGGCCCTTCACTTCATCCCATCTCTCCTGCTCCCCTAAGGAGTTAATCATGATGTTAAAGGTGGTGGCACAAGGCGCGCAACCACTCTCCTGCATTTCCTCAAACAACTCCTCTGCCCTTACATGGTGGCCTGACTTACAATGACTATCTATGAGGGTATTCCAGGTAACAGTATCTGGCTGAATCCCCTCCGATAGCATCCTTTCAAAGGTAGCCATAGCATGATCAAGACAATTAGACTTTCCAAAAGTATCAATCATCACATTGTAAAAATGCCTATCAGGCATTACCCCACTGCTCCTCATCTCCCTCAAAACTTGAAATGACTTCTGCCACTCCCCTCTATCCCGATAACTAGCTAAAATCCTACTGAAAACATACGAATTAGGCTGCACGTTGCTAGCCTCCATCTCCTTCAATACAATTCTCGCGCTCTCCCACCTACCGGCGTTGGCATAAGCATCAATGAGCAGGCTGTAAGTGTGCTCATCCGGTGAAATGCCACTCCTCTCCATCTGTGACACAATGGATTCAGCATCTTCCAAAGAAGCTGCCTTCACATACCCTTTAAGCAGTGCATTGTAAGCTCTAGTCCTTGGTTGCAGCCCACCCTCTTTCATTTCCTCGAAAATAGCTTCCGCCTCAACCACCCTACCGGAGTTCCCCAAAGCCGAAATAACCGCCACCAGAGTGGCGGTTTTCGGGCTCAACCCACTAGCCTGCACCATGGCAAGAAAATGCATAGCCTGGCTGGGCTCGCCGGCTTTTGCGAAACCAACAATCAAATCATTTAACAGCTGTCCATCAATCTCAACATTCTCAGACTCAATCTCCCTATAAAGCTTTAACATAATCGGAGAATCGACCTTGTTTGAGCGATTAAGCGACTGAATTACCAGGCTGTAGTTCACGAAATCCGATCGGTAACCGTCCTGGCGCATCCTGGACATCAAATTGAGCGCCTTCTCCAGGTCGCCGTTGCGAGCGCACGCGCCGATGAGAGCGTTGTAGGTCAACGGAGTCAACGTCTGCCGCTGAGAGAGCAGGAACGCCTCGTAGAGCTTCTCGGAGCGTCCGAGCGCGTGGATGAGGATGGAGTAGAGGAGCTCATAGGAGAAGCAGAGGTTGTGCTTCTGCAGCCACGAGACGAGCGCGTAGGCTTGTTTCAAGGAGGAGGACGACGACGCGGAGCAAAGGGATTTGAGGAGGGAGTGCCACAGTGGGGCCGGGACGGCCCGGTACGACTCGGCCAGCTGGAACTCGGCTGGGTCGAGTGACGTCGGCGACGCCGGGTCAATGTCGTCATGAGTGGAGCTGGACGAGGTGGAGAGGAAGGCGAGGAGTGGAGCGAAGTCGTAGCGGGAAACGGCGGCCTGGTCGGTGTCGTAGTTATCCAAACGACGTCGTGAGGATGAAATTGTGGGGAGATGAGATTCGGCGGAAGTGGAAACGGCGGAGGGAGGCGCGTGGAAGATGTGGTGGTGGAGGTGGACGTGGTGGCGGATGAGTATCGGAGACGAAGATAATTGAACGGATGGGAATCGGGTGGAACCAGGCAGAGGCAGAAGAAGCATGTCGACGACGATTTCAGGGGACGTCGGCAAATAATTCTGCTAACACATTTTCGTGTGGTGTTCTATTTTATCGGTTTCATTTGCTCTGGGATATTTTCTGGTTTTTGTGGAGGGAAAGATGACAATGAGATAGTCTTCCTACTACTACACTATACAGTCAAAAAAAAAAAAAAAAAAAAGGTCGTAATAGAGAAATGGAGGGCTTGTATTCTGCCACGTATGCATGATTCCAGTTTAAAGTTGAAGCTCAAACCTTGATTCCAGTTTCCCCGGCTAGGGTTTTTCTGCAACTGTCGGTTCAAGGGTTCGATTACTCCAATCGTGATGCGCGATTATAAGACGATGAATATTTCAGCTGCAAAAAGACTCGGGTTTTAATTTCTGTTTCCTTATTGGTTTTAAATTTGAGGTCCTTAGTGCTTCGTAACGGAGCTCAACTTCCTTTGAATTTAGATCCGTTTAGGCATATTAAATTGGAAGAAGGGAGAGGGAACTATAATTACTTTCTATTGTTGGAACATGAGAAGATTTTTTTAGATTCCTAAGATTAGGATATTGTTATATACTTGTATCCTCTATATATAGAGGATCCTACTATTGTCAATGAAAAACATAATAAGTCTCTCTAAATTCTCTCTCAATCTCGTTTCCTTAAACACTCTAATCAGTACAAATTCTAGCCTTACCTTCAAAAAGTCAAAAACCCTAAAACCTGCTCAACCACCACCGACGCCGCACCCTGCTCCCTTTCGGCTTCTGACTTTGAGAGCTGTTGCCCTCATCTCTGCTGCTGCATTGCAGCACGCCGCGACCACACAAGTAGGATTGAAGTTCGCCTGCAATCCTCTGCCAGGATCGAAGCAACCTCTGCAATCCTATTATAGGATCAAAAGCAATTTGCAATCCCAAAGAAGCTTCAAATTACAAGTAAGATTTTTAATTAAAGTTTCTGCTTTTGAATTTGAAATTCTTCTTCTTTTCTTCGAGAACTTGCAAGCTACATTCTTCTACCTCTTACCTTTCTTATAACGTGAGATCTAATAAAAGTCGAAATGTGGGTGTTTGCACTAAAGCTACGAATGAGAGATTTGTGAGCACCGAAATTTGACGACCATTCAAACATCATTGTTTTGGTCTAATCCACATTTCTTGGAAGCAAAAGCGTTCAAAAATCTTTACTAGTTGTCGTGGAAGTATTATACTCCGAAACTAATCCATTCTTGTTTTTCCTTTTCAGGATATCGACTGCAAATATGCAAAAGCTCGATTTTGCTAAACTAGATTCAAATGTCACAAGATACCATAGTTGGGCGGTTGATGTCGAAAATCACCTCACTGCCAAGGGTATTTTGCCTACTATTCAAGCACCAAATGTTGACTTGCTGTTTCAGCCTACTACGGCTAAGAGTGCCCAAGCCCTCATATTGATGAGGCGATATATGGATGAGTCATTCCAAAGGGAGTATATGTCGATCAAGGACCCTAGGGCTTTATGAATTGCGCTTGAAGAGCACTTTAGAGATATCCAATATATCCTCCTCCTTGACTTGAAGATGCAATGGAATGATTTACGCTTCGTTGACTTCAAGACAGTTCTGAATATAATTCAAAAGCTCTACGAATCAAGTCGATGTTGAGATTCTCTAGAGTAAACATCACAGAACAAGATTTAATTGGGAAAACTCTTTCAACCTTCCCCGTTTCAGCAATATTGGTTTCAAAGCAATATTGGTTTGAGTACAATGCTCAACGGATCATGAGGTTTCATCAGCTTGTCACTGCTATGTCAGTCGGAAATAAAAGCATTCATGAGGTGAATTATGGTGATACACCTAAAAGAAGGCGCAAGGAGCAAAACTCTAAAGTTAAAGTGACATCAAACCAGACGTGTGGGTCCATACAACCACCATACAAAGGAAGGAAATCACCAGAACGATGCGTGGGCACGTGGCAATGTTGGCCAACATGGGAGAAGCAGGGCCGACACTGCTGATAGTGGTGGAGCCACCACCAACGTCCCTAGGGGACGTTCTCGTGCACAAAGTGCACCTCAATTAAAGGGAGGCAATCATAGTGAGGTATATATGCTATAGATGTAGATCTACCGAGCATTGGGTTAAGCAATGTAATGCGAGTGAAAAGTTAGCTGCACAATACAAGGGGTATAGAGATATGAGAGAGCAAGAGGCTTTTCTCGCAGCATAAGGAGAAGATGGCATGGAGATGGCAATGATGTCAATCTCACAATTGGAGACTTCAAATCTGGCGAGGGAAATAACTTGGATGCCGCAGATTTTGATTAGATAGTCTTTTATCTCTCCAAGAATTTATGTAATGACATTTTGCCTTAAAGATATTGTTTATAACTCTTTCACAGCTAGGCCCATCCAATTAAGTGTGATAAAGTAGTTGAGATAAGTGATACTTAAGCGAGTTTTGCTCCACCAATATCTCCTCTCACTTTTCTAGTTATGTTTAATTGGAGTTACTGAAAGGATTGAGAGTTATTAAATGTTAACTTTATTAAGTATTTATAGATGAAGTTTGAGCGAATATCTCGACTACTGCACGTAGTGGGATGTAAAGTCTGCAAGTCATTGTTAGTAGATTCACCACGCCAATTTAGGGCAATGTGGAGGAGTGTTTACGAATTCGGCCTAGTTGACTGATTCCACTGACTAGTTGTTAGACAAATAATCACCCCCAAGTATAAGGGTCAAGTTATAGTGTATGGATTATAAGTAGGAGATATCGTACTCAAGGGATTGGAAAACTCACTCTAGCTAAGGAAAACCTAAAGAATGTTAGATGAATATGCAAATGTACAAATTACAAACAAGTGCTCACAAATGAACTAAAGTTCATGGTGATTATATGCAAGATGGGGTAGTGTTTTGATTTTATTTTTAGAGATGATTTGATTAGGAAATAACTAAATGAATACTTGAAATGTAAAATAGCCTAAGCTAAATTAGATATAATAAAATGGATGAGAGTTAGGATTTAAGGTTTTCACCTCTAGCATTTCTTGCAAACAATGATGCTTCTATAATGAATGATGTTATTTTAATTAACCAATTTCTCTCCTTGCATCCCTCTTGGGTATGACAAGGGACATGTTCCTTTGATGATATCAAGTAACCCCTCTCGGGTGTAGTACTTAACTACTTAAGTCATGCATTTCAATCCGGTTAGGTATGTAATGCATATACCTAAGTGCATAAAGCTTGGAGATGAGGAAATTATGCAAACCAACCAAGCTTATCTCTAAGTGATTGTAGTTCACAACCCTAACATGCACATATGATATGCTATCATGCTTCAAATAACCAAGGTTAATCAAGCCTTAATTATTTCTCATGTCATGACAAATATTCATACCCAAATTGATTAAGTTTAAACATAAACATTCAACTCTTGAACTAGCATATTAATGTGCTAAAGAAAAGTGCATCAACCATAATATTTACATCAAAGTCATACAAGATTGGTTAGGGCTTTCAACCCTAGCCCTAACAAACTAACTTCCCACTCATAATCAAATAAATAAGCTCCAACATATTTATGAACATCAAACTAAAAAGTAGGGATAAAGAAGTGACTAGTGATGATCAAATTAAGGATGATGTAGATGAACTCATAGAGGTTTTGTCATGGTGATGATGATTCCTCAAGTGATGCTAGACTCCTCTCCTTCTTCTTCAAAGATTGATGATGGAATATGAGAAGTGGAAATTATCAAGTTGTGAAATGGTGGAATGGTGAAGCTTTATGTATATGAAATAGAATGGGTAGATGAGAAAGATGATGACTTTGGTGGTGGTGGTAATAGATGTTGTGGATTGATGGTGGTGGTGATGGAGGTTTTGGATTGATTGTGGTGGTGATGGAAGTTTTATGGAGGAGATGATAGTGGATTGTAGAGAATATAGAGAGAAAAATATCTAATGAAGTGATATATGAGTGGTGTCACAAGAGTGTAATGAAATGATGCTTATATAGAGAAGATAAAGATGAGTATGATAGTGGAAGTAATGATGAAAATAAAATAAATGAGATGAAATATGATAGTGGAAGTAATGATGAAAGTAGAATAAATGAGATGGAATATGATAGTGGGGGTATGGAGGTAGGATATGAGTGGAAGTAGGATATGAGTGGAAGTAATGATTAAAGAGAGTTGAAAAACATGACTAAAGGAAAAGAGAAGAGCATCTAAATTCTCTTTATTGTGAGTGGGAGACATGAAAATGATAAGTGATAAAAATGATTTTTGGTTACTTTCTGCTCCTTTATTCCTTCAATTATATCTCCACCAAGAATTCAGAATGGGCATTCGACTTCTTCATATCAAATGATCCACCATGAGTGTAGATCATCCTGGTAAAATTTCAGAACTTACTTTCATGTGGTTGGGTCGGAAATGCTGGTGGACTCCTTACAAGTCGGGTTTTTCAGTTTTGTCTTTCAGAAATTTAAACTGATTGTTTGAAGGTCTTTCACTCCAATGTAGCTCTTGCACTATTTATAAGAAATGATCATTCAGATGTTTAGAATGGATCTGGAAAGTTTTAGCTCATTTAAATTTCGTTTGGTTTGTCTGCCGCCCCTCCTTCCTTGTTTAGCTCGGTTTCTCCTAGCCGAAGTAGGAAAAAGTGCTAAATTTGACTTTTCATTTTCATGCTTCCATCATTTCCTAGCATGATAAAGAAAACATAATAAATAGTTATAAATAAACACAAATCTTAAGCAAAAGTATAAGATTAAAAAAATAAAGAAATTGGATTAATCAACATTAAATTGGACTTTAGAATAAGTAATTTCCATATTTTAGGGCAACAAATATGTATATGAATTATGACCCAACACTAGTTCTGTTTTAACCAGATTCATTTCGAGAGGATTTCGCCTGGAGAGGATCTAGCCTTCTCAGAGCTTCCAATTAGTTTAAGCCTTCTCTTTTGGCCCTTCTTTTGATTAAAACATGATTTCATCTCACTTACATTTGCTTTAAGGGGATTTCACCTCACTTAGACCTGTGTTGAGGGGATTTCACCACACTTAGATAGGCTTTTGAGGGGATTTCACCTCACCTAGATCCCCGCTGAGGGGATTTCATCTCACTTAGATCTACTCTGAGGGGATTTCACCTCACTTAGATCCCCTTTGATATAATTTTACCTCACCTAGATCCGCTTTGAGGGGATCTCACCTCACTTAGATCTGCCTTGAAAAGATTTCACTTGATTTAGATATGCCTTGAGGGAATTTCACCTTGAGGTATCTCCCAAACTAGTTGGGCTGCTTCTTCTCCAGCTCATTTCTTGATTAGGAACCCATTATTTTATGTTCCAAAATTTTACACCCCACACACTGATTGATTTAGGATAACAATTCTTCTTTCTCTTTTATTTCATGCCAATGTTGTTAAAAAATGCTTTATTTAACAACTCTGTCATAGAACGAGACATCCAATCCATTGCCACTTCTTTAATTCTATTACCATTAAACACATTTTTAGATAAGTAAATTTTATAGCAGATGTTATTGCCGATTTAAGGGATGGTCTTGTAAGGTTCAACTCAGATCAATAGGGTCCCTAGCAAGGCTTCAAGAGCTTTGCTCTTTGATGTTGTAAATTGTGGATGCCCAAAAGACCTCCAAATCTAATTTATAATTTTTTCGAATAGAAAAAAAAAAAAAAACAACTCGGTCATAGAAGCTAGGATGAAAAAGAGGGCTTTTTAACAGCTTTGGTTTGCCTTTCTGCTGTTGTTGGCCTCAAATTCGATTACTGATCTTCTTTCATTATCATCTCAAGGTTATGGGTATGCCATGCTTCTGATTCTTCCAGTTGAATATCTGTATGCAATTATGTGAGAAACTACTGTGAAGTTTACATTGAATCTATCTGTTGATTTTTCAAATTTAGTTCATTGTTTAGACTGTAAAAACTAGCTTCAAGGAGTTGGGGTTTCATGTTAAGTTGTCAGCTATATTGAGATAAAATACAGTCAGTACTCAATGTATCACTCTGAATTTGCATCATTCGTTTACAATTTGAGCTGTGGTTATTATTGATAAAAGGCAATTAAGTATATAACTTAATATCGTGATTGGTGCTTCTGTGCTTTTAATTGGTTGCCCTGGTACAATGCGATTATACTTCACACTAATGAAACATTTTCCAGTTACAATGAGTGGGGACGGCCGATCTTTCATGGATGAGAAACAGTGTTACCAAGTTCAAGAGGACTATGATCAATAGAAGCAAAAGCAAGAAAGCTGTCATCATGTTCTAATATAGCCATCTCTTGTTCACCTAGATAAATCCAGGCCTCAACTCCCTCACGAGACCTCGTATCTGTTAAAACAACTGAATTCATGAACATGGATTGTGGAGCATTAATATCTGCACCAACACAAGACATCCATATAGGCTTTCCCCACCCGAAATCAACGTCGTACAGACCAAAGTTGCACCAGCTGGTAAAACATATATAATCCAAGGCACCATCAGATGCTGCATAAGAGAAAGTATCACCCATCTCTTTCGAAAGCTCACATATTTTGGCTACCCGTCCGTCGCCTTGTAAGCTTTGGACAACATTGCCATCGAGTTTCTTTATTGCTTCCCTCATCCGAATCACCAAGCTTCCTAGTTCTAACTCTTGAGCGCTGCTGCTGCATGAAGTAGCTGCAGCTGTAAAGAGAAAATTTCCCATACAGTTTTCTGAAAAGGGTGGCACAGCTCTTCGACGCAAATTGACTGCGTGAGTTATCAAACTTGACCTCTTTTGCCTCTGCCCACCATCAGTACTTTTGGTGTTGAAGGCAGACGCAGCCATAATGCATTTCCAGATGAGTGCTGTAACAACCTCTACACGAGTTGGATTTTGCACGCTTGAGCTTGAGGCACTACTGGCTGTTGCTTTGGCCTTAAGTGCGGCAATAGCTGTGGCATCAAACACAAATCTCCTTGAAGCACACTTTCCCATTCTCAGAAAGGGGATCCACAAAGCCATAATAGTTGCTTCTCTTGGGAACGCATCACTTTGAGGAAACACAGATGAGGCATCAAAACTAGGCTTACATATATCAGATTCAGGAGCCTTACGAAACCTTGCAGCCCAAGCTTTAAGAAAGGTGCTCACCGCAGTTCCATCAACAACCATATGTGAAACCAAGACACCAACAACAAAACCACCGCATGCAAAGTTGGTGACTTGGATCATAGCTAAGTGAGCTCCTGGACCTGCTGATTCAGTGAAACTAGCACCGGATGGAAGGAACTGACCGAGCAATGTGACATCAGGATGGTTGAGGAACTCGGAGAGATTCATGGACTCGGCTTCTGCCTCTGTGTAACTAGCCCCCTCATCATTGCAATCAATAGAGAGATTGTCTCTAATCCTTCCGGCAAGTGGGTAGAAGCTAGTCAAGGTTTCTGAAAGGGATTGCTTTAGCAGTTTTGACCTTTGGCAAGTATTACCAGAATTAGCAGAAGCTATTGGGTTTGGGTGGATGGGATAGAAGAGGATCATGGGTACATAAACGGAAGGAACGAACTGGTCCAAGAGGGAGAGCTTGTAGGTTCTCAGGTGCTGAGGTGTTGGGGAAGAGGGTTTGATGCACTCTTTCGAGATAATTTTCACGACCGTGTTCATCATTCTGATCAGCTCAATGCTAAACGTAGAGGATCCAAATCCATAAATTATATATGCTGTTATCACTTATTAGCGGGCTGCTTAGTTTCCAAGGAAATTATGCACTAAAATAAGCTGCCGGCCGGACTAAGGATTGTTTTAATGAGTTGATGAAATAAAGAAGTTATCTAATTAGCCATGTATATTCTTCAATATAGTACTACTACTGCACTTACTGAATTTTCTTCACTAAATTTAATGTCTTCTCTGATTACTTACGGTTTTCATTTATTTAATTTTCTGTTAGAGCTGAATTTTATTTATTTCTAAGAATATACCTTGTGTAGGAGGATATTCGAACTTGAGACTTCTACAAATATTTTTGTTAGAGAAAAATTATCTTACCAAACCAGATCGATGTTAGCCGAATTCTAATACTAATAAGCAAATTTGGTGAATTTGACATTTCCTCTCTAATATGAGTTTCATTCATGATTCCCATTAGTCTTTGTTCAAGAATACAAGATACGGCCTACAAGACACTATAGATGTCTGCAAGTCTTTGGATCCAACGCTGCGGCTATAGAGATACCTTAGAGTTAATGTCCACCTCCATGGTGGAGTGTTAACCTTGCCTTAATCAATCATATATATCTGGTTTTAGCGAGTGGCAACCATATGATCGAGATTGATCTAAACAAACAAAATGATATTTACATATTTTACCAGCTCAAAGCCGAAACGTATAGAACGCGCCCCACGCGCGAGACAAAAAAGAAAAAACAAAAGGAGAGTTTTCTCTCGCGGCCGTACGCCGGTGGCTCCCCCGCCGCTGCGTTATGGTCCGGGAGGGGAGTATGGTTTTCTGCGTAGTGATGGAGGTCCATGGCAGCGGCGTGGCTCTGGGTTGGTGGATGGGTTGTCGGCTCCGGGTGTAGTCGGATCGATCTCAATCTGCTATCCCGGTTCATAGATGTTTTGCGGCGATGGTGCAACGACGGATCTTGGGGCTCGGGCGGTGATCTCTTTCGCCATCGTCCCTGCGTGTTGGGCTGTGGCTGTCCTGATCTAAATGCGGCGGTGCTGATCCCGGAAGGGACCTGTCCGATCTCGTTTTGGGAATTGTGGGGTTGTCTGCCTAGTACTGGGGTGGTTTTTGTGGCGTGTCAGGGCGGGGCTGCGGGCGAAGGGGTTCGGCGTGGAGTTGTTTTGAAGCGTGACGATGGCCTGGTGGCGTTGGCGTTTGCTGGCGGTCGGTGGATCTGCTGGTTGTGCTTGGCCGTGGTTGGGAGTGGTGGTCTTTGGGCTGGGTCTAGTTTCTTGGGCCGATCTGTTGTTTTTCTTTGTATATTGCTGTTTAGTTCTGTTGTTTTGTTGTTGCTGGTTTTCTTGGTGTTTATTTTGGTGTTAAAATGTCCCTCCTCATGTGAGCGAGGGTTTGGGTTAAATTCCTCCTTGTGAGTGAGGGCTTGTTTGTTTTCTTGGTTTGTGGCGGTGTTGTCTGTCTGGTGATCAACGGGACGATGAATCACCCTTACATGTGGTTCTGGCTGTTTCGGAACGCGGTGTCAAATGGGTGCAAACAGTTCATCTTTTTGTTGGTTGCGGGGTGGTATCGTTATACTGACTGGTTAAAGATTATTCTGGTTTGGGGTTGAGTTTGTTTAGCTCATGTAAGTCCCGCCTGTTTGCACTCAAGGAAGTGTTTTGAGATATGAGTAGTGATTGGACGTCTAATGTGTATGAATCCATGAGGCTACGCTGGATCATTCCCACTGTATGTAATATCTTTTCGGATTAATAAAATTGTCTTTTATCAAAAAAAAAAAAAAACCTAAACAAATGACATAGTCACTTACGACTCATTACTTTGGCTTAACCTGAGAGGACTAGGATATTGAGAGATGCGATAGCAAGCAAGTCCTGGTTGCTTTGCAACAAAGTCGTTTCTTCTTCATCTAAAGAAATCCAGCTGGAAAACTGGCTTAATATTATTATTTCTTGCTCTACAGGTACATTGCAATTATCAGCTCCTGAGTTCCACTTACAACACAGTGAGAATGATTTGTCATGAATGAGAGACAAAGTACCCAAGTTTAACAAAGAGCAGTAGGATCGAAAAAAGCACAAGCAAGTAAGCTGTCGTCATGTTCTAATATAGCCATGTCTTGTTCACCTAGACAAATCCAGGCTACAATGCCTTGCTCGAACCTTCTATCTGTTAAAATGACGGATATGCCTCCTTTAATTAAAGTGATGAGTGCGTGAATTTACTTCAATTTTATAAAATCTAGATGCTCCAAGAGTTCTAAGAGCTGACACATCACTCTACCACAAATTTTTGGGGTTTTATTCTAACATGAACTAACTTGCCGTTAACTCTGGTAAAAAAAAAAATTCTTGTCTTTCTCCTGAGCGTGCTGCGTTTTCTCTTTCTTCCATGGAAACGTGTCCGTAGTTGATACTCATGTAGTTTGCGTCTCGCCAATTCACCATGCCATTAATTACTTGAAACAAACATAAGTGCTTCAATCAATATCTAATCAGAGCGGTGTAATACTTGGAGGTAAAGTCAATTGTAAATTTGTTTGTGAATTTGGGTTTAGTCCTGTGAGTAATGTGTGTAAGTTGGTTATGGTTTCGATTCCGAGGATGTGGTGGAGGTGATCGTTTTTACTGTTGGCTCTGGGATTTGGAGAAGCATTGGCATATCCATATACCCTTGTTATTAATTGGATTCAATCATCTGGGATTTATCTTAATGAATTTAAATCGCAAATCGAAAAAATCACCAAATCGAAGGGACTTACGAATTCAGCTTTGTGGTACAATTTGATTCAATCAAACATTAATAAAGAGTTAGTATTTTTCTTTATTAAGGAGAGAACTCAAAGTTATCAACACATCGATTGTGTTTATCATTATTATGTATATCAACTAAGATCGTGTTTATCAAGACCTCAATGATTTTCAGCTACGGATGAGTTTCTATGGAAGCACAAAGCCAAATGCAGCAGTGAATCAGTGATGCACGCACAAGAGAAACATCACGTCAAATCCCTAGTTTTTTTTTTTTTTTGGGGGAGTTAATAGGGAGTTACAGTTATTTAATCTAAGATCCCAAAAATTTGTGATTGAGTGATGTGTCAAATATTATGACCCTTAGATTATATGGAGCGTTTAGATTTTATGAAATTGAAGTAAATTTCACCCTTCTCACTTTAGAGGAGCGGGATCCATGAAATGACATGACTATATTCAAGAAAATGGGTGAAACATTGCCTGCATTAACACAAGATATCCCCACCCAAAATCAACATCATATAGACCAAAGTTGCACCATCAGATGCTGCACTAGAGAAAGTACTACCGGTCTCTTTCGAAAGCTCAACGAGTTTAGCAAGCCCTCCATCGCCTTGTAGGCTATGTACAAAATCACCATCGATCGAATTTGTTTAGTGCCTCCCTTATTCGACTTACCAAGCTACCCAGCTCTAACTCTTGAGGGCTGCTGCATAATGCAGTTGCAGGCTTGAAACTGTGGAGAGAAAATTCCCATACAGTTCTCTGAGAATGGTGGCACAGCTCTTCGGCGCAGATTGACTGTGGCTGATCAAAGGATGATGACCTCTGATCAGTACTTTTGGCATTGACGGCAAGTGCAGCCGCAGCACATTTCCAAATGAGTGCCGTAACAACCTCCACACTCGTTGGGTTTGGCACGCTTGAGGTTGCTGCTGCTTTGGCCTTAAGTTCGGCAATAGCTGTGGAATCAAATATAGCTCTTCTTGTAGCACACTTTCCCATTCTAAGAAACCGGCTCCAGAAAGCCATCATAGTTGCTTCTTGTGGGAATGCATCACTTTGAGAAACCACAAATGGGGAGTCAAAATTAGGCTTACATGTATCATGGGCTAATTTAGGAGCTTGATAACGAAACATTGTTGCGGCCCAAGCTCTAAGAGAGGAGACCTGCGCAGTTCCGTCGACAATCATATGTGAAACAAAGACACCAACAAGCAACAACAAAACCGCCGCATGGAAAGTTGGTTACTTGGATCATAGCTAGGGGAGGTCCTGCAGTTGCTTCAGCAAAACTAGGGCATGTCGATGAACTCGAATAGTTCTAGGGACTCGACTTGGGCCTCTATGAAGAAAGCCCCCTTGTCATTGCAATCGACAGATAGATTGTCTCTGATTCTTCCAGCAAGTGGGTAGAAGCTAGTCAAGGTTTCTGAGAGGGATTGCTTTAGCAGTTGCGATCTTCGGTAATGTTAAGAAGTTCATTGTTAGAATTCCGGTGGGGGAGATAGAAGAGGAGCAGAGGTACGTAGACTGAAGGCAATGAGCAGGTCCAACAGGGAGATTGTGGATTTTCAGGTGTTGGGGTGTCGGCCAAGAAGGCTTGATGCACTCTTTTGAAATTATTTTTACATCCATGCTGATTCTCATCTTATTCAGCTCAGTAGATGGAGTATAGTACTATCAACTATATGTATATATATGCTGCCGTAACTTCCTAGCTAGCTGATTCATACCAAAAGAAAATAAAAATTAGCTGCTTGGTTCATAGATCTCCATTTCTTCTTTATTTTATTAAGATTTTTCTAATGGCTGTTGAGGACAAGATCTGCTATACTAGGGATTACTGGCTACATTTGATTATATATCATTAGTGTCAAAGGTAGTGAAGAACAAGTTAGCCGATTAGGCAAGTTTGTTAATTAATCAATACTGGTATGGCTACCGAGCGCACACCCCACACCCCAAATTTTATTTACTCGGTTTTGACAAAGAAAATGATAGTACAAAAGGAATTATTGTGAGGTAGAACCACACAAGTCCATTTTACAAACTTGAACAGCAGAAGGCTCAAAGCCAAAACGGAAATGATGAAATGATCAACTAGAACCCAGTATTTTGGCTTGATCTGAGAGGACTAGGATTGAGAGAAGCAAAAGCAAGCAAGTCCTGATTGATTTGCAACATTGCCATTTCTTCTTCAGCTAGAGAAATCCAAGCTTCAAATCATTGTTTCCCCATTCTCCTGTATCCAGCAAACGAACCACATTGACCGAAAAGGCCTCGTGACAGGCCTCATGAACTGGAACGACCCACAGAGGCTTTCCCCAGCCGAAATCGGCTTCATACACTCCAGAGTAGGCAATGCTGGTATACCCAATAAAGTTCATCTCCACCTGATCATCTCCATTAGTGGAGTGTGTGATAGCCTCGGCCATGTCTTGGAAAACCTTACTAATAGTGGCTAACCCATCTTCACCTTGGAGCTTCGCCGCCAAGTCACCATTGAATTTCGACGTTGCTTCCCTCATCTTGCTCACCAAGCTTGACAACTCTAACTCCTGTTGTCTCTGATGATCATTTGCTATTGCACCTGCCAAGCAAACAAAATTCCCCATACAATCTTGTGAAAAATTAGGCTCAGCTCTTCGGCGCAAATTCACTGCGTGGGTTATCAAACTCGGTGCAGATTGACCAGACTTGGCCTTCCAAGCAGCCGTGGCGCATTTCCAGATGAATGCTGACACTGCCTCCACCCGACTTGGATTTTGTAATGATGATGTTGCTGCTTGCTCTTTAAGTTTGGCCACAGCAGAGGCCTCAAATACAAATCTGTTCGTTACACACCTTCCTCTCTTGGCAAAACGCCTGTACAATCCCCTCATGGTTGCTTCTCTTGGGTGTGTGCTCTTACCTTGTTCATCAACAATAGGAGGGAACAATGTTGCAGCATCAAAATTAGGCAATACATGAACACTCTGACCTGATAGACTCTGTGCAGTGGCTGCAGCCCAAGCTTTAAGAAAATTGCTGATGGCAATGCCATCAACAATCATATGAGAAACAAACACTCCAATCACAAAGCCGCCGCAGGCAAAGTTAGTCACTTGTATCATGACTACATCAGCTCCTCCTCCTCCACCTAGGCCAGTGGTGGCATTTGAAATTAGATCAGTGTAATCAAGCAAACTGTTGAAAGTTGGGAGAAGCTTAGGGAGTACTGACAAGTCAGGATGCTGCAGAAACCCGAGAGGTCATGATACTTGACATCGGCCTCTATGTAATAAGCTCCTTCGTCATTGCAATGGATGCAAAGGTAGTCTCTGATTCTTCCAGCTAGTGGGTAAAAGCGAGTCAGGGTTTCCGAGAGAGATTGTTTTAGTGCTTGTGATCTTTCACTTCTAGTAGTGTTGAGAGGTGAAACAGGAGGATAGAACAAGACCATGGGAACATAAACTGGAGGCATTAAGTGATCCAAGAGGGAAAATCTGTATGTGTTCAAGTGCGTAGGCGTGGGGGAAGAGGGCTTGATGTACTCCTTGGACAGTATTTGGACCTCCATAGCAGCAAAGCTTAATTCACAGACGGTATATATGATCAATGATTTGTTAACTATGTCTTCTGCTGCCTGAACAGAATAGATAACTATAAGAATGAATGAAGTTCATGAGCCACTGCACTACTCTATATACATGCCCTTTGGTCTGCTTTGTTGGATTGACCATTTGCCATTACTGAAAGGCCCCGCATGGCAATTAAATATTTGCATCTTATATTTTAATCAAAAATTATTTGCCATCTAATTATTTTTATCAATAAACTTGCCTACCAATTTCTCAAAAAAAAAAATAAATAAATAAATAAATTAACTTGCCTACCAAGATGTTAAGCCTTGGGTCTTTGGACTGGAACGTTCTCTTGATTTTTCCCCCGGAAGAAACGAGACAAGAGACATGTGAGAGAGTTTGACATTTTTTTATTGTTGGAATTGACTTCATCAGATCTCTTATCAACATGGGTTTTCTCTTGGTATTTTTGATTAATTTTGTGTTTACTTTGATGAACTACCAAAATGGTATTAAACTTGGGTCTTTGGACTCTAGAGGGTTGAGCTGTGGAAATAATCTCTTTTCAAGTGAAAGAGTTGATATTTTTTCTCTTTCAATTAGTGGCAATAGAATTGAGATATTATTCAACATTGTGAGTTGTAACAATAAAACTTTGTTCTTTGAACTCTTATTTTATTTGTTTTCTCTGGATAAAATCACTCTTCACCGTGAAGAGTTGATTAATTTTTTATTCAAATCATAGACAAAATAGGATCAAATTTTTTGAAATACTATTCAACATTGTGGGTTATAACAGCAATATTTTTATAATAACAAAGTGACGTGCAATACATTTTTATTCTTATTATATAATAGCTAGTCATCTTAATTCCAACTCATCTCTTACGTATGAAGGGAACATTATACTTTTTTCCACAAAAAAGATATCACTGAACCAAATGACGACATAGAAAAAGTTTGACAAGAATATTGAAAAAAAAAGAAGAAGAAGAGAGAGAGAGAGAAAAGAGCAAATACGAGTATTGGAGTTCCACAAGCTTGGGCCTTAACTGGATTAGTGAATCGTGACCCAACATCCTAAGGCCCAAAGTCGAGTTTAGCTCCTTGGGTACTGATGGACTGATACAGTGATATACTGCGCTCTGAATCAATCACAACGGGGGTTTTGAGATTTTCTGGAGAAAATTCCTCCATCCTCGAAATGCTTAAACCCTAAACAGAAGTTGAGGAAGTTCCAAAACCATGCACAGACCTCTGTAAGTATATTCAACACCAATAAACACATATCAATTTCGCCTCACTACCTCCACCTTGTTCACATTTCTCTCCTTGTTTTTTACAGAGCCAGGATTCCATTTCGCTCCATTGCAGAATCGCTTTCACACCTCCACCATGTATGCCTTTATTTCCATCTGTGTATTTTTGAGAGAGTATACTATATACGAATTTTATGAATTTGATTTCCGTATCGTATTTATTTACCGAGTTCTGATTTGTTATTAGTGTTGTTATTGTAGGGACGAAGAATTGTTCCTGAGAGACTGGACTATTCTCGGACTTTTACTATTTCAACTGGTAATCTTTCATGGCTCATCTATGCCATTGTAACTAGATAAGCAAATGCATGTTTTTCGTATGCGTAAGGGTGTATTACAGTGGATATTGCTGGGCTTATGTTTTCCGTAGTCAAATATACTTATACGGAAGAATTTAGCTGCTTTCGGATGAGCTCAAAAATGCGAATGATCACCAGTGCAAGTCTATTTCCTGAATTTGAGTGCAACTTTATGAATGCAGGTCGAGATGTTTTATGCAATGGAGCAGAATCAACCACGATGAATTTGCAGATACAAATTGTTAAGGCTTTAAAATTGGGTAAAAGAGGCGAAGCCTCCAATCTTCTTTTGAGTCTAGGCCAGGGAAATGACGTTAAAGGGGCTGATGATTTCGTGCATATTCTACAGTACTGTGCCACGTCACCTGATCCTTTGGTAAGCTGAGAAAAGAGGAATTAGTTGACATATGTGCTCATTCATCTAGGCTGGATGACTTGTTCTGTCATTTGTTTGTTTATTAATCTAGGCGTTTGACATGTATAGATAGAATCTCAAACATGTATTTTTAGCTGAGAAAAAAGATAATAAATGTATATGTTTATGTTTATGTTTATGTACCGGTAGCATCATGATATGACTTTATGAAATCCAACTCGCTGTTTGTAATTGTTCCATCCTGCATCTTGATTTTTGTCAGTTAAAACATTCTGAGGATTTAGCTCCCCAGGTTTTCCACAGTCTTCAATTGTATATTATTTGGTTTGTAACATTCACGGAAGTTTTACTTCTGATGCAGTTTGTCATGGAAGCTTGGACAATAATGAATGAGAAAGAGATTAGTCTGAATAGCCTTTGCTCCGCGCTTATGGTGGAAGCTCTGTGTAATGGAGGATATTTGGAGGAGGTATGATTTATACTATAAAATTGGACAGCATTATCTAGCTAGCCTAGTCAGTTGGTAATAGTAAAGTTATCTTGTATGAATACTCTAATATCATAGTTATCGAACTATCGATGCTACCATATTTGCACCAGCTATCATTGTCAACCTTTGCTATGATCAACTAAATATTCTCGTGGTTTCTTGTTTTTCTTTGATCAGGCATTAAAATTGATAAATTTTCTTAAAGAAAGTCATGGTATCTATCCGGTTCTACATGTCTACAACACTTTTTTGAAAGCTTGTACCAAAATGCAAAGTATGGTTTATGCCAATCAGTGTTTGGAATTGATGGAGCGACAAAAGGTGGGGAAGAATGAAGTTACATATGCAATGCTTCTCAAGGTGTGTGTATGAAAACATTTTGAATTGTGCTGTTTAGATGTCATTTTATTCCTGTTTCGACATAGCAGTTTTTGTGTGTGTGTAAGTGTGTTTTTTTTTTTTTTTTTCAGTTAGAAGATATTTGGGCTTCATTTTTGCTATGATCTCTGTAAGAAAATTAACCTGGAAAATGATTTTGATCGGTAAATTAATCTCCTGATTTGTGGATTCAAATGGTTTGTTTTAGAATGCTTCAATGTTTTGTAAAGGGGTCAAAAGATCAGTTTCAATTTCTAAGGCAGGCCTCAGTCATGCTTCAATGTTTTGGAAACAATGCTTGATTTAGATATTGAGAAAGACTGTTTTAATTATGATTTTTTTTTTTGGTGACGCTTATGTGATGCTTTTGAGATGACTGTTTTTATTATGATTTTTTTTTTTTTGGGTGATGCTTATGTGATGCTTCTTTTGAATTTCTGCGATGTCTAGATTTAACCTTAAAAAGTTATTTTTCACATCAATTTTAGGAGTGGGAGATAAACATAAAAACTCATGTTCTTTGTACTGTTTGTTCCCAATGGTGATGCTTCTGAATAACCATAGGCTCTGTTATGTCTTCCTTCACGATAGTGATATGACTGGCTGTCCATGTACACTTTAATCATAAATCTCTAGAAATATTGACTCTGGAACCAAATTATTCTAAGTTCAGTTTTGTCAAATGATGACTCTGTTCGTTCCTTTTAGCTTGCAGTTTGGCAACAAAACCTGTCTGTAGCCCATGAACTTTGGAAGGACTATATCAAACACTACAGTCTGAGCATTATCCCTCTGCAAAAGTTTCTTTTGTCCTTTAGTAAGTTGGGAGATTTAAAATCTGCATGCAAGACATTGCAATATATGGTGGCTTTAGTCATCAGGGGAAAGGCTTCTGTTAATAAATCTATTAAGGGAAAGTTGTATTCTTCAAGATTGGACATTCCTATACCTTTGAACTGTGAATTAGGCTTGAAGAAACTTAATTTGGAGGAGAATGAACAGTCTGTCCCTTCCAGATACTGTGAGAATTTGGATGGCCATGTTGTTAGTGCGGATCAATGCACTAATTTTGGCTTGGGTTTTGGAGAAACTAAGAGTGCTCCAGCGGATGGTCTTAATATTAATATAAGTACTCCTGTTATGGAGGCTTTGAGATGTTCGTTCACGAACTTGATATATGCTTGTGCAGAATTGAGAAATGGTGGCCTGGCTGAGCAGTTAGTCCTACAGGTATCTTATATAAAAATGGTACAATTCTCCATATTCAACCTGTAACATCATATGCAAAGGTTATGTGATAGTTATTTTTCTCATATGGAGAACTATGTAATTGTATATTTATGCTTAGAAGTTAAGATTACTGTTTCTGGAAACACTCATACCATTTATGTTTCTTTTGATCATGATGGCTCTTTTCTTGATGGATTTCTTTTCTTGATGGATTTCAATCATCTACTATAATCATGTGGTTCTGTATCTTTCCCTTCTTTTATTAGGTATATACTTGGTTCAGATGTCATCTTACTAAAGGGGCCCATTTTTATGTAGATGCAAAAATTTGGGTTTCAAATAAATAGCCATGTGTACGATGGCTTAATCAGAGCAATTGTTCCAGAAAGAGGTTTCAGCAGTGGGATGGAAATTGTAAGTTATATTAATTTAACCTGCATTTGTTTTCTCAAAAAAAAAAAAAAGCACAGATTGCCTTTGGGCCATGTACTTAGTTCTTTTTTCTTTAATTACAATATTTGCATTTGTTATTCTTCTGCAGTTGAAAAGTATGCAGCAGAGAAATTTGAAGCCATATGATCGCACTCTTACAATCCTTTCAATAGGTTGTAGCAAGGCATTAGAATTGGGTTTAGCTGAGACTCTGCTGGATCAAATATCTGTGTATTCACATCCACATGCTTTTAATGCTTTTCTTGCAGCATGTGACATTATGGTGAGCTGATATGCTATAGATCCAAATTCTCTTATCAGAACTATTTTCTTTCCTGTAGCTTCTGAACTAAAACTTTATAAAAATGAAATTGGATTCCCTCGCCCTAGTGGTCATGATGGTGGGTCCTGAGCATTCAACATTTGAACCTTTGTCCCTAATTCTTTTGAATAATATATCCGACATAGTTAGTTGTGCTGTGGTTAAGACAAATTTAGTTATGTTAGGAAGAAGATTATAGAAGTTGTGCTTCTATGTTCTTTGTGTGATGATTAATTATTTTAATTTGCTCCAATAATGAAAATTTTGTAGCATGGTGTTTATGCTAGCAGAGGGCAGCATGATAGAAATATCATGAAGATTTTTTTATTTGTTATATTATTTCCTTATAAAAGTTTCATCTGTTTTCTTTTCATTTTACATTCTCCATCAATTTAAAGCTGTTTTCCTGTTGGTTAATAATTCTCCCATCAAGTCAAATATTGTTGCATGAACTGTGCAGGATCAACCTGAAAGTGCCGTGCGGATGCTGGCTAAAATGAAACATCTACAAGTCACGCCAAATAGATGGACATATGAGCAGCTGTTTTCCTTATTTGGTAACGTGAATGCCCCATATGAAGAGGGCAACATGTTGTCACAGGTAGATGCTGCTAAACGGATTAAAGCTATAGAAATGGATATGGCGAACTATGGCATTCAGCACAGTTTTTTGTCAATGTATAACTTGGTAACTCCTGGCCTCATGTGCTCCTTTTACTTTGGAGAATTAAATATAATTGAATTTCGAAGCAGATACTTAAATTTTGCCCTTGAGGATTTGAGTTTGTGTCCATGTATCCTGTATTATAGTTCTTTGGTGATCAAGAAGCATTTACCTAGTGAACTTCTATGCACTATGAATATCTATGGCATTCTTCATTTTTATTTCCTTATTTTCCCAGCTGAAAGCCCTTGGAGCAGAAGGGATGACGAGAGAGCTGATCCATTATTTACATGTGGCGGAGAATCTGTTTTGTCGTAATCACATTTATCTGGGAACACCTATCTATAATACGGTGTTGCATTCACTTGTTGAGAGTGAGGAAGTAAGTGTTCAAACACCATTTTTTCCCTTTCTTTTGCAATTATAATGGAGTTTTGACTAGTACCATGCTATTGCATTTCTGTTTACATGCAGAGCCAAATGGCAATTAAGATGTTTAAAAACATGAAGTCATGTGGTGTCCCGGCAGATGCTGCAACTTATACTATAATGATCAAGTGTTGTAAAATTCTCAGATGTTACAGATCTGCTTGTGCATTGGTTTCTATGATGCTGCGAGATGGCTTTTACCCTCTAACAATAACTTACACTGCTCTCATAAAGGTAATTTTATTCTATTTGAGGCATTCATGCTTCTTTATTGTTATCTGTTTTTATGTTGGGAGCCTACTTTGTTTCAGACTTTGTTGGAAGGTGATATCATTGATGAAGCTTTGAATCTTTTGGATCAAGCCAGCTCAGAAGGGAATGAACTTGATACTTTAGTTTTCAATACCATTCTTCGAAAAGCCTGTGAAAAGGTATATCATGTGTCCCTGTTGCTGGTTCTTGATTTAAATTATCTTTATTTGCTGAGTTTGTGAGTAATATTTTCTTTTGCGTTTTTGAAATGGATGTCAGGGACTGATTGATGTAGTTGAGTTTCTTGTTGAGCGGATGCACCAAGAAAAAATCCGGCCTGATTCAGGGACGTGCTCTTCTGTTTTCACTGCATATACGAACTGTGGTTTTCACAGTACAGCCATGGAAGCGTTGCAGGTTTTGAGTATGCGTATAGTATGTGACGAAGATGGAAGCTGTTCAGAAAAGACAAAATTTGAGGACGACTATATCTTTGCTGAAGACGAGGGAGCTGAATCCCGTATAATCCAGCATTTTAAAGATTCTAAAGAGGACTTGGCTGTTGCCTTATTGAATTTAAGATGGTGCGCGGTGCTTGGCTTCCCAATTTCTTGGTTGCCTGATCAAAGCCCATGGTCAAAAAGACTCTCAACTAACTATACTGCCAGGATAGGAGCTACCTAATAGGGGGAACACTGATTGTCGCATGGCAAGGGTGATCCATTGTTGTTATACAATGAGAAAAAGCTCCTCGACTTCAAAGGCACCTATCAGCCCTTGATGAGGCCACACTGCAACTAACCAATTTTAGATAAATAGCACTAACCAGGAAGGTCTAGAGTCAAACAAAATCACTGATTTCTTAGATTTGTTCTTAGGCTACACTTTGATGAGAGAAACTAGGTGAACCGAGCAGAGAGGAACACAATATTTAGACAAAATTTTGGTTGTACAGAATTCTTGGCTCGGTAGGGATAATGGGATTTACCCCCTTGTATTTGTTAGCTGTAGCTTTCTTGTAAAAAGATATTGTGTGCATTATGAGATGGATGCATGCTTTGGTGTTCAATCAAACCATGGGACTACGGGACTACTGCTATTTTTCCGGTCATTTTACTTCTGTTAGGGGGACTTATTACTGATTATTCAGGAGCCATGTTTAATATTCGAGGGATTACCATTGATGACAGCTAGAGGAACTGTTTCATGTTTTCTTCGACCGCCTTTCTTGGCCGAGTCGGGAAGCCTGACATTTCTTACTCGCCTTATGATCTTACAGTTGGAAACAAATGTTTCCTCTTCCTTGAGATCAAAATTAGCTTAGAGACCAGGAGAATTATTGTTACTTGAACAAATTACCAAGTAAAACAACTAATGTTTGCTGTGTCCAATCCTCCAATGACACAATAAATTGGAAGTTAAAATGATAGACCAAAGATTAGAAGTCAAAATGTTATTTCATTTAATTGATAATTTGAAGCGACTAATAAGATTCAACTGTGTCTGCCATGAAACTACCCTTCTGCTGCTTACTCATCCGTCTAACTCCCGTCTCATCACGTGTCTTCTAAAAGGGCACATATTCTATTGTAGCAGACCCATCAGCCTACTTGAGCGTTCCCGTTATAACTTTCCATTATTTGCAATTCCACACACAGCACTTAAACATTTTCACCTGGAGGCAATTCTGCGAGCTTTGGAGGATTCCCAAGTACTCGTTCCATATCAAAACGAACTTCAATGTTGCGAAGACTATATCCGACTACCATTAGCCAATAAAGCAGCTTTGCAAGTTCCGGTGCAGTTGTTGATGTTACACTAGCCTGTATAAAACAAGGTTATAAGCAACTGAAGCAACTCAGAGTGAATTTTGTAAAAATAGGTCAACCTACTATCCTAAAACAAAGAAAAATATTCCAATATGGGGTTCAACTCATATGACTCTGCTCCGGGATACAGACTGTTAATTCTGGTTTACAGACTGTTCAGTCCAACCCCACTGCCCCCACAGTGGAAGCTATTAAATATAAAGAAAGAGTATGATATAATTAGTTTAAGCTCAGACTCTGCCCCAAGCACCTATTTAACCAATTGTTGATGCAGATTATGACTTTTACAAAAATGATTGGAGAACACTAGATTGCAGGAAGGACGCAATGAACCATAAACGGAAAGGCTTACCTTCATTTGACTAGGATCTGAAACAGCCAAAAGACGCTTGATGAATGTATCCATTGCAACCACAACATCGTCTCCAGCAGTACTAGTCAACTCCTACAAATGTTAACACATTTAAACAAAGGTCAGGAAGAGACTTACGGCACCTCATAAATAAATGTATATGGAAGCAATAACAATACAAATTCATAACAAAAATAAAGTTCACATCATTCAGCTATCATCTCCTGGGGATTTATGCATATAACCCAACTGACTAGTAGTGCATTCCAAGTTTCCAAAACAAACAAGTCTACCTCAAAGAATAATAGTTAGTAATAATAAAATTTATGCTGGTCATTTCCCTTCCACAGTGGATATGATCTAGCAGATGCATCATTGCCTAGCCATGAACCTAAAATCTAGACAACATAAAAGGCAATTCACATGAACAAAAGGGAAGTTGTTTACCTTTAAATTTTGGGGCTCGAGAGACTTGAGATACTCCAACAATTCATTTTGTCCATTTGCAGATTTCCTACCAACTTCATTATTCAATTCCTCAATCTCTGCTTCAAGTAACTCTATGTACTTCTTAGCATCTATTTTTTCAGGGCCAGAAACATTATTCCACCTAATAACTTCCCCCGACACATTCGTCTTCTGTGTACCAGGTGCATAATCTGGTGCATCCTATAAAAGTCACAGGGTCATATTAGCACCATTTAAAGATTCTACATAGAAACATCTCAAGAAGTAAAACAGAAATGACAAAAAAACCATATGAATGATTATAAAATATGTATGTACACTGATGAATGAGTGGGTGTACAAACCTAAATGATAAAAACAAAATTGTTTTATGAGAAAGCAGCAGCCTTGATGAGAATGACTACCTAACACGGAACAGCTTTGAATGCCACAAGGCAAACTTATAACTTAGGACACAATGCTTCTAGGATCAGGTCTATACAAAAATTCAATATAATGCAAAGACATTTTCCATGTCAGTTACGAGACAAAGGGTCTCATAGACTGATACAATAACGATTTCACTGTAAGACAAAGCCTTCTTGAAGCACTCTTTCATGGGGGGGGTTGGGGTAATGTCAAGTGGTGCCACCATAACTTCTTTCTTCAGCAAATGATGATATAGCAAAAGGTTTACTCAGCGACCAAAGGAAGTTCATAACAAGAAATGTAAAAGAAAAAAAAAAGAAAAACCTTTTTCTCTTGCCCTTCGGGAAGAGCAGCTGGCTCTAAACTTTGCTGCAGTTCCAACCTGTACTGTGCATTTTGAAACATATATCCAGTCATCATGATACTGTACATAAGTTGTGCAAGATTTTCGGCAACCTGAAACAGAAGTCAACCATTCATCCCACTGAATGTTCAGCAACTATAGAAACATGGACTTAAATTTTGCATCAGCTAAAAGTATAAGTTACATCCTTACTGTGGACACTGTGACTGTAAAAAATTGTGGGGGTAGTGTTCCAATCATGTTTGTCACAGTTTGGCGCATTGCATCAACGACCTACATGAGAAGAGTGATGGATTTAAAATATTAAAAAAAAACGATACTCTCAATCCTTGCACGAGCACGAGCACGAGCAAGTAAGGCATCCTCCTCATCAACATTAAAATCGTGCGGCTACGTGCCAAAGACATAAAAATAAATACCTGCTGGGGTGCTCTCTTTACAAACAGCTCCATAAATTCAGGCTGCACATTTTTCACATACTCCAATAGTATATCCCTCCTGCTCTTTGGCTGTTGAATTCAACAATATAGATAAAATCTAATCAACTGCACATTATCAAAGCTCTAATTTTGATGTTCTTGGCATTCATGATTAAGTAGTAGTGAAATGAAACCCATCATATTAGTACTAGGCCACTAGCCAAGCTATATCACCATCATCCATAAAGCACAGTATGAATCAATAATGGAAAGAGTACCACAGTGCCGTTGGGAGGTTTGGAATCACCGGAGTTGAGCCCATCGTTGTTCTTGGAAGAATCGTAAGCCGCAATTCTCAAACTGATTCTGCTGCCCCTGCTTTTGGTCTTTATTGGGAAACTAACCGTAGAAGAAGAAGAAGACCCAACCCAAGAATGAGCAGATGAAGAAGAAGAAGAAGATTTTGGTACAAGAAGAAAAGAGGGCTTCACCGTCAAGGAATACATGGTCTCCACAACAATCCAATAACTTTGGAAATCCTAATGCTTTGGGTTTTTACTTGGGTCGATTAACACGGAGACGCAAAATACAGAGAGAAGGTGAGAAGTGCAGGGATGAGGTTTTGCACGTGTGCTTAGAATGTGTGCAGGCTAAGCGCCATGCGGCTGCGGTGTAGGGGTGCACTCATCGGCTCAATTAGCTAATCCAGGCCCATGACATATGAAGGACGGGTCCAAGTCCACAACTGTAGGACCAGTCAGGCCCGATGTGCCAGTCATATGGTTTTCCTAGTAGGGGCATTCCCCTGAATACTCCGGACAAGGGACACCGGCTTTATCTCCAACGGGCTGTTGAGAATATATTATGGTGAATTCAGAGACACATGTGTGAAAATTCAGTGAATGTCTATCTGTATCGTGACGTGTCATAATCTTAAGATTTTCATATTGCTGAAAGACATGACATTCGAGTATGATTATCCACTCTGACACTATTCTTTTGCCAGAATCATCACTCAAATAAGCATCAGATGTTCCTTAGTGGTCGAACACACGATAGGCCTTCTAATCGCTTTTCTATATTTTATAAGTTCTTCAAGATAAACTTTTGAACTTGCATCACGAGCAAGAAGCAAAACTAGCTTTGTATTTCATAAATTTCTTTGGGAAATTTTTAATAATAGTACACTACAAATTGGTGACTCCGAACTTTGATACATTAAGTTTCAAAACAATCACTTCAGTGCATGAACTTGAAATCTCGACCCAAAATATATACACATCGTTACAATATCCGTTAGTCAATGTAATTTCCGTCAAACTTTAAGGGGCAAATCAGTCACTTCTTAATTTAGTATTAATTGATTATTAATATTAATAAATGAAGAGAGAGAAATTTAAATAAAAAAATAAAAAAAGAGTATTGTTCTCTCTCTTTCGTCAGTTCAAACCCAGCAAACTCTCTCTCTCTCCCTCCCCCCCCCCCCCATTCAAGCACAGCAAATCCGGCCATGGTGGCTGCATGGCTCGCATGCTCCGAGCTGCCGTTGGGGCCGGAGGTGGTGCGGTACATATTGGATGTTGACTCGCACACATGAAGCATGAGGAAGAGCAAAGCGAATTGGTTGGTCAGGTTAGCGAAGTGGTTGGATGATATACGAAGGTGGAGGATCTCGATGACGACGATTTTGGTGCATATGTTGTATTTGGTTCTGGTTTGGTACCGGGATTTGATAATCCCGACTGAATTTCTATATGTGTTTCTGATTGGGATTCGGTACTAACAGTTCAGGCCCAAAATACTAGTTGGAATGGTAATTATTAGTTTTATATAATTCTTATTTTAATAATTAATTTAAATAAATGAATTAATTAAAAATAAATAAAATAAATGAATTAATTAAATAAATTAATAATAAAATAAAAACAAAGTACTTCTAAATTGATCTCACCCCTTCTGGCTCTCCTAGGAGGATGCGATCGACCCAGATGAACTTGATGACGAGTTCGACACTTTCTCGGAGCTGCCGTGGGAATTTTTTTATTTTTAATTTTTTTAAGAGAATGGGTTTTAGATCAGAGAGGGACCGAATCATCCTCGGGTCTGGGCAGGAACATGTCGCCGTTAGGGGAGAGGGGACGAGATTAATGGATCGATTAGTGGTGGTTGGCGACAATTTGGCATATGGCTTGAGGTCTGGTGTTGACCATGGTGGATTTGTGGGTAGTTGTGAGTGGAGTGTTGAGACCGGTGGTGTGGGAGCAGAGTGGTGTTTAGGATGAAGTGCACTATGGATCAGGACCCAGGCAGGGCGGAGCAACGGCGGTGCTACTTGGTGCCGCCGGCCAATGGGTCGATGCTAGGTTGGGAGGATGAAAAGTGCTAGGCTGCTAGCTAGTTTGTTTCAGCGAGAAAGAGAGAGAGAGAGAGAGAGATGGCAAATACAGAATTACCCTTTAAAAAATGAAGAATTACATAAGACTAACGGAGAATGTAACGACATGTATATATTTTGGGTTGAGATTTCAAGTTCATGTATCGAAATGATTGTGTTGAAACTTAATGTACTGAAGTTCAGAATCACTTATTTATCGTGTACCGTTGTTAAAAGTTTCCCAATTTCTTTAGTTCTACTCCTGCTCGAAGACTATAACTATTTATGATTGTAATGATGTTTTATTACCCTTACCAAAAAAAAAATAAAAAAAAACTTTTGAACTTGCACATCTCTGTCGGCCGACCAACGAATCGGTTCGCTCGCTAATTAACGAGGGTGACACACTCGTATCAAATCTGTGTGAACACGGATTGATTTGTCCAATATTAGTTGGGCGTGGTTGATGGACGAAGAACGTGCAACAAATAGTATGTTTATTTGATAGGAAGGACACTGGAGCAGAGAGTGTCAGCAATAAAACCAAAAACAAAGAGCAGATGCCAGCCAGGCTAGGCTAGGCTAGGCCAAGCTAAAGCCTCCCCTAACCAAAGCCACGGCCATCCCACCCTGCTCACTCACACATCCAATTCTCTTAACAAAACCCACCAAACCCCAAAGCAATTTCTCAGACAAGCTCGGAGGAGATTAGACCTCCGGAGCTTCTCCGATTCATTTAGCTGATTCATTCATTCTAAAACAGTGAACGAACCAGAAGCACACAAAAATGGCGCCACTGCGGCGGCGCCACCAGTACTACCACCGCTTCCGGTATCTTATTCCGCTCATTTCCGCCGTCTCCGGCGCGCTTCTCATCCTCTTCGCCGTTCTCTTCTTGTTCCTCGCTCCTACTCCTTTCGATGTTCATCAACGTCAGGTCTGCCGCACACTCTCGTTTGCTTCTCTCTCGCTCTCGCATTCACATCACTCCACTCCATTTTTGTCTTAATTTCTTGTGCTTTCGTTGCAGAATGATCGTGTCGACGATGCGATTGGAGATACAGTGGTGTTTCGCGTCCCGGTTAGGGTTTATTTTTACTTCGTTTTTGGTTCTTTTTTGTGTGAATTTGAAGGTTTGCTTGATCTTTGTGGTTTCCTCACCTGCTTGTTCATAACCAGAGTCGTGGTGGACGAAGATCCTCCGATCGTGATCTTTGGACTTCTAGGAATGCGAATCTCTACTATGGATGCAGCGATGCCAGCAAAAAGTTTCCGAGTGCGTATTTACTATAGTTTTCATTTCCATTTCATATTTACAGAATTGTATATTGATTTTACATGTTTATGTTAGCTGTTGTCTTGGTGTTCACAATGACAATGGTGAGATTAGTTTAATCAAATATGGATGATTTTGTTCATACTTGCAGAAGCTGAAGATGTCAGGCATCCTAATAGATATTTGGCAATTGCAACAAGTGGAGGCTTGAATCAACAAAGAACCGGGGTAACCATCTCTACATGTGTAGTATTTCCAATCATAATGATTGCATTGTTAGTTGTCGAGAGTTTTAGAAAGGTTGTTTGATTTATCCCAACTCTGACGGTCAAATTGATGGTCTAATAAAAGGAGTATAATGTAGAGTTATAGGTTGCCTGTTGTTGATTAAGATATGGATGCTTAGAAGTTGTAGTTGTACCTAAATTTGTTCCTTGCATTAATTGTTATCCATGGCTTTCTAAATCTTAGTGGAATTAGTGGCACAGTTTGGTTGCCTTCTGTTCAGTTTAAGTTAAACTGGAATTAGTGTAATTGTGTCTTTAATTGGGTCCAGCAAGAAGTCTTACTGCTGGAGTGAAGCTTACTGTGTCTGTACCTTTGGCAGATTACAGATGCTGTTGTTGCTGCTCGCATACTGAATGCTAGTCTTGTTGTTCCAAAGTTGGACCAGAAGTCTTTCTGGAAGGATGCGAGGTTAGACATTGAATGGCATATATATGCAGGCCTCTTTATTTGCATTCTGGATTTACTTAGATGAACACACACACACACATATTATGCATTCACTAGTTAAAATTTTATTTACATATTTGCAATAATGTCTTTTTGCTTTTCTTCTGCAGTGAGTTTTCAGAAATCTTTGATGTTGATTATTTT
This sequence comes from Rosa persica, assembly GCA_025331145.1. Taxonomy (NCBI): domain Eukaryota; kingdom Viridiplantae; phylum Streptophyta; class Magnoliopsida; order Rosales; family Rosaceae; genus Rosa; species Rosa persica. Next base: position 46,740,170 of record WFKR01000006.1, on the reverse strand, counting down.
ATATCATATCTGTCAAAAGATGTTAAAATCATTAAGCAACTCCCAAGAAAGGGTGGTAAAACATGGACTCCATACAATATGCGTGTCCCAAGGAAGTGTAGTGAAAAATGTTATCAGACTCGTCTAGTACCTGTTCTTTTGAAAAAGCATGTAAGCTTTCTGTTCTCTTAAGCTTCTAATTTCTTGGATACTGTATGAACTTTTACGAAGTAGGTAGTAGTACTGCCTTCTTCATTGCTCCATTTGTATCTTAATATGATTTTTTTGTCAGTTGTTCATGTCATGACATGATGTTTCGCTGTTACATGAAGCTACACCTTATCCCGTACTTATGGATGAAATCAAAACATTTCTTAACTGCTAATGGATACTATGCGAAGTAAACACAGAAATCTTGAGCTTGCATTTGATGCATTCCTTGCCAAGCTATTTTGTTTTTCCCATTTTTCAAATCTGTTGTTTTTCATAGGGTTCCGAATCACTTCCGATAGATTGCTCATGTATGTCTCACATTCAATCAAAATCCATTTTCTTCCAAATTCTGGAAGGGGTCTTTTCTTCAATCACCAAATGCTTAAGTCCTAAATTTACATTTTTTATGACCCTAAAATTAAATTTATATTACAGTAAACGTGCTAAAAGTATGATCATTGTAATATTTTCTTTTATTCCCCATGCCATTAGAAGTCATCTCATTTCACTTCCTCAGATTTTAACCAATTGTTTTTCCCCTTTTAAACCATCTGTATATGTTTGGGGCTGATTAGACTGGACCCTGTAGGCTTCATCAAGCTCATAGCTAAGATAATATATTTACTAGTCAGTTAATAAGTTGGAGCTTGGGCCTAAGCTTTAAATTATATGTTGAAAGTATTTATATTAGTATAGTAAAGCTCTGTGATTACCATTAAAATTAACTGATTAAATTTACAGGCTAATGTGCTGAGACCAAGTAAAGCTTGTGGTTAGGCTCTTGTGATAAATCACCCTAGTTTAGGCTTTGACAATGGCTTTGATCTTAGTACAAGCATCTGAAAATTCTAATAAAGGAGCTTATTACTCTTCATTCTATGACAGGCTGTTCAGCTCACAAAGTTTGATTACAGACTTGCAAACAGGTTGGGTACAGACTTGCAAAAATTGAGATGCAGAGTGAATTATCATGCTTTAAAGTTTACTGAGCCAATACAGAAAATGGGTGAAAAGTTGGTTCATCGAATGAGGATGAAAAGCAAGCACTTTATCACATTGCACCTGAGGTAAGTTTGTTTGGCTTTTCTATTTTCTGTGGTTAGCTACCCTTTAATTATAGAGTTAATATTTGTGAGCTTTTTACATCAGTACAGTTTTTCATTGTTGCCCTGTCTTTCTTGTATATTATCCGGACCCATTAATTTCCATGTCGAGCATGTGGTTCGTCTCACCATATTTGTATGTACGTTTGTACACATGTATTTCCATGTCTATGTGATACACGTGCTTACATGTTTACAAGTAGAGACCAAAACAACCTCTCAAATTCCTTTCCAGATGTTGCAACTTCAAGGGTTGCTTATAAGGTGGTGTCCTGATTTAAATAATTTCTTGCTATAGGTTTGAACCTGATATGCTTGCATTCTCTGGATGCTATTATGGTGGAGGAGACAAAGAAAGGAAAGAACTTGGTGCAATACGAAAGAGGTGGAAGACGTTACATGTAAGTGTTAAGTGTAATTGAATATGGTTCCCTGGATCTACGAGGAATGCCATGTCATGATTGCATTGCTCTCTGTTTGTTCCAAACTTGAAGTTCCCTGATTATGCTGTATGTATTGGAATGATTTCTCTCATTCATCTGGATCTATAGAATGTATGTTTTTGACATATTTTGTTTTGAGGTGCAGATAAGCAACCCTGATAAGCCAAGGAGGCATGGGAGATGTCCCCTTACTCCTCAAGAAGTTGGTCTGATGTTGAGAGCACTTGGTTATGGCAGTGATGTTCATATTTATGTGGCATCAGGGGAAGTGTATGGAGGGGAAGAAACGTTGGCGCCACTTAAAGCACTATTTCCCAACTTCTATTCAAAAGAGACAATAGCAACCCAAGAGGAGTTGGAACCATTCTATTCATTTTCCTCTCGCATGGCTGCTCTTGATTTTATAGTTTGTGATGAAAGTGATGTTTTCGTCACTAACAACAATGGTAATATGGCCAAAATATTAGCTGGACGAAGGTAAGCTCCCCCTCCCCCTCTCTCATTCTCTTCTAATCTTATTTCTTTCTGTTTAGTTTTGACATCTTGTATTTGTTGCAGGAGATATTTTGGGCATAAGCCTACTATTCGTCCAAATGCTAAAAAGCTTTATCGATTGTTCTTGAGCAAAGAGAACACAACTTGGGAAGCTTTTGCATCTAGTGTTCGTACTTACCAGAGAGGCTTTATGGGTGAGCCACATGAAGGGAGGCCAGGCAGGGGTGGGTTTCATGAGAACCCATCCACCTGCATATGTGAAAATTCTCAGGCTAAAGTCAAGAGAGATGTGGAACCTAGAAAATACGGCAAGGGTAGTAGTGTAACAAGAAAAGATGAAGTAGAAGTCGATGTCCAAGACTCGGAAGATGATCCAGAATGGCCCGACTCTGATGAGGATGAAGATCTAAGTGTCCCGCTGGAGAATGATCACTTTAACAGAACTACAGAGGATTATGATACAGTAAACTCAGAGGAACCTGAATTGGAGGAGCTTATTTCTGACTAGACAAATCTATCTCAACTCTTGTTCACTACTGCTTCCTCATATTTGGCTCATCAACTATTTCCAGCTCAAAGTCAGATGATAACCATGTCACTGTATATACAGAAGGACAAGGAAAGATAAAGTGGATACTACTTCTGGGAATACTTTGGCTTGAGCCTCGTTTCATCAACAGATTTCGACATTCAACTTGAAAACATATTGTTCAATGCAGGGGTATGCAAGGGTCTGTGCTTTCTGGCTGAAGAGTGAAGATGGCTCTTATACGTTTCCAGGGTCTTTGCATTGAAGGGGAAGCATGTATGTGAACAGTTGTCAGCGGCCAGAAAATGGTTGTTGTGGCCAAGGTAAAGCATGGGGCTTAAGTTTAGAATAGAATGCTCCAAAAGAGGTTTATGAATTCTTTTCAATTTAGGTTTCTTAGTTGAGGATCTTTCGCCATGCTATACCTATTCTTGTATTTTGATCAGAAAACTGAGTGACAGATCACTGCTGTAAATTAAATCTAAACAAGGGAACACATTTTTGGATAGCTTTTTTATTTTCACACATTTGAAGTCAATATAAGGGGTAAAAGATCGGAGTACAGAACCTGATTTCCAGTGACGGGTATCTTCCGATTGCCTACATCGAGTTTTAGGATTTTCATTTTGAGATTGAATGGAGAAGGTTTGTTTGATTTATTACTCATCCTTATCTTCTGATTGTCTACTCTTGTTAGTTATTGAAGTATTTATTGTTTAGTTTCATTAAAATAAGGGTAACAATTGGAGATTATAGACCAAAAGTACAGGGGCATTTCATATAGTTGCACTCTCTAGGTAACATGTTTATCTACTGGCGTAAAGACCCTTTTTCTGTCCAAGCCAAGATGTCTTATGTATACAATTAGTGAAAAGTCTGAGCTTTTATTTAAAGTGGGAACAACTTTGCCAACTACCTTTTCTTAAACAATATCCGATGACTTGCGAGAGTCGTTGGAAATTGTTATAGATTAAATTGCACTATAAACAAACTTGCAAACTAGTCGGAAATTGATTAAAATTAAATGTGTACATTTCCAATTTAATGTTCCATTTGAATTTAGGATTCGCTCAGTTATAATTTGAAATGAAACACCTATACATGTGAACTAAAAAAAAAATTGATTTTCAAGTTCTAATGACAAAGCATATGCCAACACTTGTAAAATCAATGAAACTCCCAAATGAATAATGGGCAATGTAGCGAAATCCAAAATGAAAAGATGGAGATTGAAAGAATGAATAAATTTAGGAGTACTTTTCGCCACATGACAAGAGTTTCAACCAGCGTAATTGGACTTCGAGCAATGTTCTAAACATCCTAACATTAATTACCCCTTCATTATGGAGAAAATTCATCCGCCGGTTTATCTTCTGGAGGTGGTTCATCCTCTGGAGGTGGTTCATCCTCTGGAGGTGGTGGTTCATTCTCTGGAAGCGGTGTACCCATTGCAGGTGGTGATCTCGAAAAGTCAAAGTTTGGGTAGACCTCAGGCGGCTTTTCACGAGGTTCAATTGATAGTAACTGGGTAGAATCGCCTACAACGTCTGCCCATCCGTAATGCGGCACAGCCCTTCCATCAAAAAGTGACCATCAGAATTACTTCACTTAGATATTTAAGTTTTATTGTATCTATAGAAATCGTAATGCTTCCTTCCCAATACAATTTCAGAGTGTAGATTTGTGTATGGAATGTATATGAATGGAGTATAATGACAGTGAGCAAGTCTTACTCGTAATAAGTCTCCTCATCCACAACAATATCCCAGCTTTCACCTGTTGTGCTCTTCCCATATTTGTGCACTTTACTGCAAAGACTAAATACACGTGAATAACTTTATACACAGACCTGACTCAAATATAGACACCGATGCAGTTCAGCAAGGTTACTCCGTTTGCATACCCATTTCCTATGTGTTCTTCTCCCCATGTCCTTGACCAACCTAGACATCAAAGAACAATATATGAGCTACATCAAACTCCATAAATGAAAGATCATACAAAGAAACTAAAGATCTGAACAAGCAGACTAAGTGGAAAGAGAGTAAATCAGTAAAGCAACACTTTGTAGAATATTGCTCATAGATTAATTGGACTTTGAGCAATATTGTTGCTCATGACACGATCCTTATATCAAACTTTTTCAACAAGTAGATCACGGTAAGCAACAAGATGTCAATAGTAGTAATATAGATATACTGAACAACGATCATCACTTAACTGATGCAATCAAGGACATCTAATATCTGATATGAAAAAATTATGCAGGACATCTTTTAGATCTCGAGGGGTAAAATAGGAGGATGGGACTTTTTCTGCTATACGAACATGTACATCAATGGCTCAATATATATAGTACGGGCACCAGCTCTTTGCTGGAGGTTTCCGCAACAAATGTGTTAATAGAATAGTTTCTTCACCCAGCCTTACTTAGCTTACAACATTAGTAAAATTTTTATACGTCATGTCTTTTACCCAACTATGATGAATGAGCTTTACAGAGATGCAAACTATTATTCCAGAGTATAAGACTCTACAAAATTTCTCAGGGTTTGATGCCAAAATTGTTTGATGGTAATTAAGATAATCGAGACCGGGGGACATGAGATGTGGATTTCGGTTGATAATGTAGTTCAAACTGGAACAAGGAAGAAAATAAGGAGTTCATTCCAAACTAGTCACTACATAAGGAAAGATAACTAGTCACTACATAAGGAATAGTGATATAAGTATCATACCACATGCGATAATTAACGCATAAGTAAACAAAATAAAGGCAGACAAATCTGTAAGTTGAATATTTATATTCAATATTGTAGGACATACGTTCATCATTGGAAGTTACATGCCATGTTTCCCCTTGTCGTGAACCTATACCCTCAAAGAACTTCTCTTCCCACTTGTCTCCCCATTTGGTTCCAAGTTCAGTCTCTGCCCATTTATCTGTCCTGATATTTAAGAAAACAAAAGAGGAATATAGGGTAAGTTCTTTCAACTAAGAAATAAAGATATAAGGGTCAGTTGGCTAAATATGCCATGCTCACTCTTGATAAATAATAAAAGAAAAGAAGAAACAAACAAAATCAGATAATTAAAGTTTATGAGTACTGAACAGAACAAGGAAAAATCAAAACAGATTTCACAAAGATATGATAAAAAAGTTTTGTTTTGGTTGCTCTGTTTTTTTTTTTTTTTTTTTCAAAAAGACAGCTGGTTTTATGACAGTAGAGAAGTTGGACAAAAAATACATATAACATTTAAGCATGTAATGATTTTAGGTAAATTAATTATGTTCTACATATCATAAAATCATAAAGAAAACCATCCCACCAAATTATTAATAATCAAACTAAATGGCTAGATAGTTTTAGCTGTATTGTGCCACTTTTAATTGTAAAAGATCAAATTATTGATGCCAGATTAGAAAAAGGCATCCTAAATTTCAAAGGGGAACAATTAGCAAACTAAGAATTACATCAAGTTGAAAATAGATAAGAAAAAACCATTTGAGAACAGATCCCCTTCCGTCATAATGCTCTCCCCACTTCTCCCACCAAGACTGTTCATTAAGTCTACCCCATTTGTGTGCTCCTTTCTCAGTCCAGCCTTTGGCATCATATTTCTCCCACCTGCATCAAAATTATGCATGTCAACATACATATATTCCAGATATATTTCATCTGTGTAACGGACTATAATATTAATAAATTGACAAAATATTAATTAGCACCCAAAATGGAGCTTACCATTTCTCAGACCATCCAGCATTTTCAGTGCCTGATTTTGCTCGTTTCTGTGCACTTCTCTCAATCCTTGCTAGGTTACTGCACTTTCAAAGTTACAGAATTCATAGTTTGGTAAGAAGATGAAACAAGAGATTTAAACAAAACTGTATCTGGATCACTTAGTAAATACAAAGTAACCAAAAATATTTAATCACAGAAAGCTAAATAAATAAAGACCTCCATTCATCTTGATGAAGAACCTCTTGCCAGGTTTCCCACCATGAATCCCCTTCGGCATTTCTACCAGATTTCTCCACACCTATGAAAATATAAATGATGAAAATAATGCCTGCCAATATATACCAATGACAGATAATAGTGATATTCACAGAAAGATCAATAATTGAGATGTATGAACATGATTAGGTAATCCAGTATGTTGTGCATAATTGTGATTCCATTCCCTCAGTCTTGAGTTTGTTTGCCTCAGTTCAGAAATTCTAGAAACATGGATGAATACAAAAGTACTTCAATATTTAGATTGCATAATCATGATCCTCTTTTTTCTGAACAGGATTGATATTGGCAGGATTTGAAGATAGAAACAAAGGAAGAGATATACCTAGCTCTTTGTATCCGGTCCAGTCACTTTTCTCCCACCACTGTCAATGAGATCAATAAATCCAATTAAATGCACTCATAAAATCAAAGCCAATGTATCAGAGAGGCATCCAAATTGCTCCAATTTGTTTCAGACTCTTGAGTATGAACAAAAGTAAACACATATACAAAGACTTTAGTGTTGTTTTCCACATTAATCTCAATCAAATACAAATTCCTGATAAACTATGTTATGTCAAGGTTGAGTTTCCGAACAAGCGAAGAATGATAGTCATGTATATATATACCTCTTCTCTCCACTCCGAAGAAGAGTCATGAGAAGCACCACCCATCCTTGTCCACCTACATCTGTATCCAGTATCCCCCAGCTCCTCCCCGCTTTCTCGGTACCAAGTACTTCCATCTTCATTAGTGCCGGATTCCTTCACATGTTCGTTCAACAAGCTAATACCCCATTCCTTCTCACTGGCAATACCAGTATCTACACCAAACCGCATACAAGAAATGTTCCATTACTCATCACTCAAAATAACAACAAGCAACCATATCTAAGCATATCTGAACTCATCAAATCACCTCTTTTCGGCGGTGTATCACGAGATTGTGGACCAGTATTTCCCGGAGTACAGCGAGGGCGCCGGCGAGGGTACACCTTGCTGTTTTGTTTGGAGGCAAATTGAGATCTGCAGCAGTACAAAATCGATGACAAATACCGAATTACTATTCCGAAAAACAAAGGAATCCAGCACAAAAAAAAAAAAAAAAAAAAATACAAATACAAATAGAAACACAGAAAGAATTAACGTACTGCTCAGAAGCAAAGGGCAATGCAGCAGCAGCTTTGAGTCCAACTCTGTGAGGAGGCCTCTTGTTGGAATCGAACCGCCGCTCATCGCACTTCTTCCTGTTCTCGGCGGGGGAGCTGCTCCGAATCGGAACCGCCGAGTCGGAACAGCAGCAACTGATTCGACTCACTCCGGCTCGGTTTCCGCCGATGGTGAGCCTCCGCCGCTTGCTTAGCTCGTCCACGTCGGCGGTGTGAGCATTGTTCCGGTGCGGATGCGGTAGATGATGGAGGAAGGAGAGGCGGCTGGGGTGAGTCGCGAAGCCTCTAGTGGTGGTGGTGGCCGCCGCCATTGCATTTACGAAAATGACATCATCGCCAAAATCCCAAGGGCAGCGGAGGAGAGGTTAGAGAGAAGGCTGGGCGTAGGTGTGGTTGATTTGTTGGAGTCCAAGAAGAGAGACTTCGGTTTTGTTTGTTGGGGCTAAAATTTAACTTAATTCAAAAATGTGATTTCTCGTTTCCTTCTTATAAAAGAAGGCCAATGAGAGCGACGGAGAGAATTTCGGGGGCGAATCTAAAGATCAGAGGGGTTTCTCTCTCATCTCCTCTGCTCTGCTCTCTCTCTCTCTCTCTCTTCCCTCATTTTCGTTAGAGAGTGACCGACTGATAAGAGGGAGGGATGGTCACGGAGGTGGGTGTGAGATAATGAATATAGGAGAAATTGATAATGAGATCGGGCTCCGAATCCCGAGAAATTGATAATGACACGTGTTGCATACTGAGCCGTCACTTCCTGCTTCAACCACCTATAACTCAAACGCAGCAAGACCAAATGCAAAATCTGTTCCCAGTTTCATAGTTGAATTCATTACAACTTTGTCCATTTCAAAAGGTGATATCAGTTATGTTGGTTAGCTTGAAAATTTTGAAGTTCAACCGTTGAATTAGATTAAACAGTAATGTTTCAAATATCATCATATTCATCCAATAATTGAACCTTAAAATCTTTAATCAATCATTATAAGATACATATTACACCAGTTTTTATATTGTTTCGAACCGAGTTCTATTCAAAGGCTCATTTGAGAGTGTTCTTGAAATTTGCAAACACTTTCAAGCTTATCAAATACCAATTATGAAATGCTCCTGTTATGTAATTACATTTGGCTTATCCTAAACCTACCACCCTAATGTCTATTTCATGTTATCATCCTATAAACTTATAACGTGATAAACGTGTTAAAGTCAAATTTAACTTCTCTTCGCACTAACTAATAATGCACATATTTTTTCTTATTTTGTGGTTTTAGGTTAGTTATTATCCATAAAAATCAAGGGTTATCCATAAATAAAATAAAAAATAACGCAAAGGTAATAAGTCAAGGGTTATACAATGTTTTCGTTGACTTTCTTTCTTCCAATTTGAGTTGTCGATCAAACAAAACGAAACGATATGTATATAAGAGGCTTTTGAGTTGTGAGGAGTACCGGTCCTCGGTGTAACAAAATGTAAAAGTGTGATGGTATTGCGACAGGGAGGACCAGTGACCCAATACTAGTGGAAAGGGAAGAGGAAGCTCGAATCTCTCTCCTGGTTGCACCACGCGTCGGTAGCTAGCACCATGATGACATGGCCGGACGTGTTGACCACGGGGATCCTTTTATGTGGATAAGCTAAACGATCCTAGCTTACGTGTAAATCAGGACGTGGCAACAGAGCTCTGATGAAATGGTGACACGTGTCATGGTGAAAAACATGTGGGGTGAAACTTTGGATCTCTGCTGTTGGACGAGGAAACCAAACAAATATATTTTCTGATACCATATCAATGATACGGGTGTCAGCCCCCAGTTTGGATAAGCTTAATGTCACACTCTGACCAAATAAGTTTGAAATTTAATGGCTACCTCTAACTTTCTGACCCACATGATGAAAATGGAAGATAAGTGTGTGACTCAGAAAGGATGAAGATGAGTTTCAACTCATAAATGTAATCCTGATTTGAGGCTACACTATGGGAAGCCGGTCTACTTCAACTGCTTAATTCTGAAGGCCTGGCTTAATTGTCATCCCAAAAATACCAAGGAAGAAAATAAGCATGATTTGAAGATAAAAATATTGCCACAACTGAAGAATCTTTGGGTTTCATACCAAGTCCTAATGCAATGCACAAACGAGAGATCTTATATCAGAAACAGTACGATTTGTATATGCATAAAGGCTATAGCAGCATAGACATCTCATTTGATGACTTTGGAGAGGATGTTTATTAAACATTCACACCTTCGTAAGGAAATAGATGCAATATGTGTACATATAGGGAAAAACTGCGGAGGTTATTGAATAAAAATGAAGTTATTAGGGGGAAAGTGATGATATTTACTGATATACATGCAACTCAATCGCCTAACATTACCCTTTTGCCTTATAGAGTATTGTATTCCCCAGTAGTAGCATAGCCGTAGTAATAAATACACCAAAATTTCTGCTGATGTTTATGTTGGAATATCATCTATAATCACAGAGCATGATTCACTCGAAAATCTGAATCTAGAATTTCATCATTACAGTTAACAAAGATATTTAGAATCACACGCACCAAGTACGCTGATGACAGCAATGAAGCAGTTTGTGTTGGACCTTACTTCCTTGAGAGAAATGGTTTCACTGATTCTACAACCACCTGTGAAAAAGAATCAAATCAGTTTCCATGTTCCATCATGGCATTACAGCTCCACACCAGACACGATTTCTTAAGTTATTAAACATGGTTCTTCCAACAACACATGCATGTTCAAACCTTGTGACAGAATGATCATTTGATTGCATATGTATTGCAACTGAAATAAGTTGCAAATGCATATGAAACTGGTATCATCCAACAGAAAACAGCAAACATTCATGCTCTTAGAGATTTTTTATTTTTTTTTTCCAATTAGGTTCTGATAAAGTTTGGTGTTCTTTCTGGTTATCCCAGACCACAGATTAGTGTTCTTACCCTCCCATCATAGGACAGTGATGCAAATATCCAAGGCTCACGAGAGCTCCAAGCGAGGCCTGCAATTTCAAATAAAAATAGTTAGCCCAAGATTAAACTTAAGTGTATGCCTAGGGAGTTGTGGCAGTTACCATAGATACTGTCTTCATAATCACTGTAAGACTGGAGCAATGGATCAATCCGCTTACTTGGTGACTCTACAAAGCTGCCAAAAGCATAACAAGAACCTTCCCATTAACCAAAAAAACTAATGAGACAGCATACAAAAAGTGTGGAACATCAGTCATCAATATAAACTACCTTTCAGTTATTGATTCATTGTTGCTGGGCGCAGATGCTAACCACAGGTTGACTGTTGAGTCCGTACCTGAACTCTGCAGTAACACAGTTTTATTAGCTTCGAACTCAAAATCATGTACAGTTTTTGGTCACTTCAACAAGGTCAACATATGCCTACAGGGACAAGACGGTGTGGCAAAATCCCAAACTATCACTGTGGTCTAAACTGGTGCCATATTTGGAATGCAAAAATGAGAAAATGATGAAGGAAGTGCAATACAACATAACTAATAGTTCAGTGTGTGCGCGCGCGCGTGTGTGTGTGTGTGTGTGTGTGTGTGTGAGAGAGAGAGAGAGAGAGAGAGCAAACCAGAATCAGCCCGTCATACTCAGGGTTGCACCTGACAGTCCATGTCCTGTAGGTATATTCAACAGATTAAACTATGCATTATTGAAACTTTTTCCATACAGCTCACACACTCCCTGATGCACCCCCAAAAATGTTATAAACATACAGGGGTTCGTCAGGGAAACATTGTTGAAAAGATCAAATGCAACAGAACACTATATAGTTACCAGTGTGTGTGTCCAGGAAGTTCCAGGATGGGGACCTTTGGCTTCCTCAAATCCCACATGCGAATCCCAGATTCATCTTCTGCAGTCATCTGTAAAAATGTTAACCATTTGTGACATGGTAGCAGAAACGAAAAATGCCACACAAAAAAAAAAAAAAAATGACCCTGGCCATTTTAAAATAGATGGTCTTTTTTTACGATTACAATAACTGTAACTACTGTGACAGTTGATACATGTCTTTGTGTGCATGTAAGATATTCAAGTTGCATTACACAACACACCCTTCAACTTCTATATTTTAAATGGACTAAAGGTAATCATTGTAGATGAGGAATAAAAATTACTTATAGAATGGCACAAGCACATTCAGTGGAGCAGAACTGCATCTTACAAGTATATGTGTCTTCTTGGGATTATAATCAACATTGCGGACATGAGCATGTTCAATTGAATTTGTCCTCCTGCACATAAGCAATTTGTTTTGATCAGTTGAGGACTGTGATGACAATCTTACATTCATGAAGGTGAAACCTCATACAGTTAACAGCCCCAAAAATGTTTCAGTGTTTCTTGGTTGATCAGAGTAAATATATTGTACGAAGAGTTTTACAGAATCTAGTTTCCCCTTTTTGGGAATTCTTCTCCCGCAACAGAATCTAGTTTCCCCCTATTATGATGCAAATACACCAAAAACAAAAAACAAATCCTGAGTAAAAACTGAATGCATGATTCAAGAGAGACCATAAATTTTAATCATCCAGGTTGATCCTGATTGACAAATAACGCAATGTAACTTTTACAGTATCAAAAGAAAACATACTTCATTGTCCGTAAATCCCAAAACTGAATGGATGATTCACACATTACTGCAACAGCATTCATGTCATGCGGATCCCATGCTCCACCAGATTGAGCAACAAGACCAGCTGACTCCTGTGATTGTACCTGGATTGAGCAAAAGACCTAAATAAGAATCAGTCTGAAAAATTGAATTTAAACAGATGCTCCATCAAGTGCGAGAAGCTTTAGTAGCAAGAGATTTTAAGGTCTTAAAGTCCCATTAAAAGCTGTAACAAAAGTCAAAACAAAAAAGGAGACAGGAAATAGGCCAATTTTGTTAACTTTCTCCTCTCCTCTCCATTGCATTCTTCCCCAAACACATTTCTTTTTCTAATGAACTTTTCACATATTGTAAACACCTTTTAACCTAGTAGTATTGAAAGAAGAAAAACTTGGTTACTTATCCATATATGTATAGTTGTATACTAAAATTACAGATGATCGACAAGAGATCTCATAGAATTCATACCTGAGCAGTTTTTTTGGAAAGATCTAAGCTCCACAAGGAAATATTTTGTTCATCAATGCTGATCAGCTTATCATGCCTTCCAGATGGCCACCAAATAATGCTGTTCCATGTATAAGTGCATTCATAAGAGAGTCACAGAATACATGGAAGATCAGTAAGTCCAACAGATAATACAAAGTTTATTCAAATCTCAAGATATAGCAAAACAAGTGAGACAAAATCAACATGAGATATATTCCACAGAAAACTATTGCAGTATAGGATGCTCAAGAATCCGACCAAAAGATTATACCAGCGAAATAACTTTAAGCACTTAAATGACCAAAGAACATAATATGAACACCTTTTTTGCAAACCTTAAGTTTAATCACTATGAAAGAAAATATTACACACACACACACACACATATATATTATACTTCCAAAATATCCTTTACCATTGGCATATAGCTTTCTGTTTTTTTCAACAGTTCTCACAAACTTTAATTTACAGTGTAGAAAACAAGAAAAAAGATATAACTAGAATTCGTGAAACACAACTAGTCAGCTAACGTACAGAGAAAGACCAAGGTTAAAACACTCACGATTTGATTTTGCCAACTTCCCCGTCAAGGGTGGTAATTCTTTCCAACTGGGGAGAATTTAATTCACCATATAACTCAGGGATCTGCCATATTGATGCTCCATATGATTCACCTTCAAGCACATTGAACTTCATTTAAAAAAATAACAAAAATAAAAAATAAAAAAAACTCCCCTGTGTTGGAGATACTTCAAAGCAGAATAGGATAAAGAAACAAGATGAAGAATAGAGAGGAACTATGCCAATTAAAAGTAATTTTGGCAGATATATTCAGTGACAAAATAACAATAGGTTTTCTTAAACAGTTATCACACGAAGTAAATGGGGGTGCCATGATTACTGATCCAAGGCACATCCAGCCATTTTTCATATAATTGACGAGCTATCATAATCGATTCAAATGTTGAATCATCAAGCAATCAAAGTGCCTAGTTTTGATTGTAACAACCACTCGAAACATTACTGACAAAAATTCACAATATAGCAATGCAAATGCACCAGTTCCCTTCATAAACAAAATGCACAACAAATACATCAATAAATGAAAAATCAGTAAACAAAAATGAAGAAAAATTACCAGTAGAATAAACAGTAGAGAAAATACGCTGGTCGAATGGACAGGACGAAATGTCCCAGATCTCATTGGGGTGCGAAAACAAGCCCTCACACACCAGTTCAGTTCCATCCGAAGAGAGCCGAATCAAATGCACCTACTCAATTCCAATTCCTATTCCATTAGATCCAGATCCAAATTCATTCGAAACCTAATGGAAGAAGACGAACCTCATTTTCTTCTCTGAGACTAAGAGTGCCGGTGATGAAGCTAGTGTGATCTGTGTCAGCTTTAACATCTGATATACATCTAGCCTGGACGCGACGCACAGAATCAGATAGATTGAATCAAAATTAGGGTTTAGGGATTTGAGATTGGGGTAAGGGTTGTGGGTATTGACCTGGTATTTGAGACCGTATCCGATGCCCGATGATCCTCCTTGCATTGCTGCGCTACAGGTTCACCTCTGGTATGCAAAACCGATTGGAACACTGTCACTGATTACAATTACAACGGCCAAGACTTCCGCTTTTTTTTTCTTGGGCTAATGATATGCAAAACCGATTGGAACACTGTCACTGATTACAATTACAATTTTTTTCTCTTATTCACATAATTTTGATAATGTAGTTTTAAGGTCTGAACCGTTCGTCAAATTAGCTTTTAAGAGTTGTTTGTGCAAAAAAGGATCTTAATAGGAGATTGTTGTTATTGTATGAACAACTGATTTTTTTTTTTCATTAAGTTTTTATAATGATATTTAAAGAATTTTCTAACAACTATTCTAAAATTAGGATTGCAGTGAAAAATAAATAACTTTTTGAGCGGTTAAATTTTTTAAAATCATTTTTAAATGTTACTGAAACTTAACCGAGACAAGTTTTTTTCTACCTCTCTCGCTCGCTTGCTCAGCGTGACTTTGGCCTCCTCTCGGCTCCAAGAGATCGGACGAATCTTTACTCAACCTTCTTCTATTTGATCCTTCTTAACTGCCCTCAACTACCATATTCATTCACTGGAGAACAATCCATAACTACCATGGGAAAATGAAGAACGAAGGGAAGAGTTTGTATAGACTTTTTTGAACAAAAAGACTTTTATAAAAGCCCCTAACGGGGTTGATTACAATCAAATGCAAGCACATCCAAAATGCAATCTGGAGCACTGTCAAACCAATAAGAACCATTATCAGCCTCATAAGCTATATTAGCTAAACGATGTGCTACAATATTGCAGGTTCTGGGGCCATACCCAATTGTCACCCTTGGCATATGCTGGATGAGTTGTTTTATATCATCCAGTAAACCTCTCTCAGGCAATCTGGTATAGTGTACATCTGTGATATCCATAGTAGCTTGTAAACAATCTGTTTCCACAATGGCCTCTTCAACTTGCAACTGTTGCAATAATAGCAGACCTCGCTTAATAGCATGGAGCTCAACTTGCTTTAGAGATGATACATGCATAACTAGGAATGCCAAAGCAGCACGGAACCCCCAGTATTATCACGCAGCACAACCCCAGCTCCTCCCACGTTATTTGTAGGCAAAAAACTGCCATCTACATTCAGTTTCCATTGTCCATTTGCAGTTGGCACGACCCATGTTTGGCTTGAACGAGATTGTTTCGGCTTTGCATCTAATTGTCTAGCCTTCTGAAACTCCTCCAACCATGTGAAGGCTCCCAACACTAAATCACTTGCTGACTGACAAGCATCATTCTATAATTTATTGTTCCTATTCTTCCAAATTGCCCATAGAGTGATGACTAGCTTTCCAAAGATATCAGTTTGCATGTGAATGGCCCGCTCCAACATCCATTCCTTAAAATGGATATTTGGAAGAAGACTTTCACTCAAATTATACGGTGGAGCCGATAAAATGGAGTTGGCAATGGGACACTTACAGAGTATATGACTGCAATCCTTATATCGATGCGAACACAATACACAACTTAAATCTCCAGTGTAGCCTTTGGTAGTTAATTTGGCACGAGTAATAGATCATTGCATGCACGCCAAATGCATATTTGAACCTTACCCGGCACTTTTGCTTTCCACAATCTCTTCCACAACTCCGCATAGGGATCACCACTAGAGGGGGATGCCAAACAGTTATCAAGTACCACTGCCCGGGCTATCCAATAAGCGGTACGAACCGAGTAAAAGCCTCGCCGCTCAGGATTCCAACTAATGGTATCTTCCATACTCCGACAACTAAGAGGGACGCATAGGATCTTCTCAGCTACAGGAGCATTGAAAACTGATCTTACCGAAGACACACACCATTGCTTTGTGGAACCATCAATTAGGTCGGAGACTTTGGTGAGGGTACATCCTACCGGTTTTTGCACAAGATACTGAGGAAAATCAGGGATCCACTTATCGTGCCACATGTTGATATGATTGTCATTGCCCATTCTCCACTGAACACCCGCTTTTAGTACCGGTCTTCCCTTCAAAATACTCCTCCAGGAGAACGAGGGAGCCTCTCCTACCTCCGCTTCCCAAAACGAGCAGTTGGGGTGGTATTTGGCTTTGTACAAACGTGCAATTAAAGAGTTGGGATTAGACACCAGCCTCCAGCCTTGTTTAGCAAGCATTGCTAAATTGTAGGCATATATATTTTTGAAGCCCATTCCGCCCTCCTGTTTTGTAAGACACAGTCTGTCCCAACTTCTCCAATGTATCTTTTTTGTCTCAGCAGTATCCCCCCAGAAAAATGAAGCACATAACTGGTGGATATCATCACATAAACCCTTAGGCAACAAGTAACAATTCGTTGCATACAAAGGCATCGTTTGAGCAATGGCTTTGATCAAAATTTCCTTACTGGCCGAGCCAAGTATCTTGGCCTTCCAACTCACCAATTTTTTTGTGAGCCTCTCTTTGATATACTCAAAGATTGCAGTCTTGGACTTTCCAATTCTCATGGGCAAACCCAGGTACCTATCATGCTCTTTGACACACTTGACTTCTAAAATTGAAGCCATCTCCAACTAACGAGTAGGGTGCACATTGTTGCTAAACACGACACTGCTTTTTTTGAAAATTCACTCTTCGACCAGATGCCTTTTCATAAATATCAAGGATGCTTCTAAACTGAAAACATTCCTGATGCTTCTAAACTGAAAACATTCCTCATTGGCAGCAGCACCAAATAAGATGCTATCATCAGCAAAGAGAAGATGATGTAGTGTAGGGGCTTGAGGGCACATAGTAAGACCATGAATAACATTCGGTTCAACTGCTTTAGAAATTAATGACGAAAGGCCTTCAAATGATAATAAAATTATTTTGATATATATTAATTGTAGATGCTAGTTCTTTATGAGCTTACAATGTAATTGTTCGCATCAAGCTTCTAAAATGTCAGAACCGATCATAATTGTACACCCACCAAGTTCTTTTCTCTTTCACATGAGTGGTACATGGTGGCTCATTGGGTTACATTATTCATTATCGAAATGCGCAAAAGTATTTTAAAAAAGAGAAAGTCCTCTTCTTAAGCATAAGCTGGAGTGAAAAAGATTTGTCATGCCTATAGTCTCACTATACTAATCATATAATCGCAAAGTCATGTTTTAATAATTAATTAATTTATACATTAAAAAAAACATGAGATCTCTCCTAAGAGGTGCTCCTCTTTGCACTCACCCTAACGCAACTTGTTTGCGGCGGCGACAAATACTGTGGCTTCGGCTGCATCGGACCACCAAGATATCTCTCTCTAGTCTTTCGAGAGGTGGATGGCCCTCTCTACCTTAAGAATAAACCTCCTTACTTCTCCCAATATTTTAATCGAATCAGTGTCAGTGGAGCTCTCTCCGTTGAAACCCTAAGGCCGCATCCCTTCGTGGGTGGTTCCACTCTCGGAGACTCTTCAGTTCCTAGCGGCCATTTGCGTCATCAAGGTTGGCGGGTTTGGTATGGCCTGGTGTTAGTGTCTTGGTACACAGCACGGGGAATTGAGTTCATCCCCCCATTTGGGGATGTCCACTTTGATGGCGGTGGATGGGATCCGAATCAATTTAATTGGATCGAAGATTTGGTACAGTAAGGCTATCTGACTGGCTGGTTGGTGCCGATTTGGTTGGGGCTCGCTTTGGTATTCAGGGCGGCGCTGGGCTGTCGCTTGGACTTTGGTTCCATTCAAAGGTCACGACACTGGTGGCGAAGCACATAGAACATTACAGATTTTTGGCGGAAGACGACTCGCGGTCAACTAAGATTGGTTCGGCTTCTGTTGACGACGATGATGAAACGCGGTGGTGTCGGGTCCATTTTGAATCCTCTTTGGACTGTTTGGCTTCTAATGGAGGTGGTATTGGGATTTGCAGGCATCACTGTAATGGTGTTTCCAGTTGTAGTGTATGTAGTAAGTTGGCTATGGTTGAACAGATGAAAGGAGATTCGGAGCTGCGACAGCAAGAATCCGATTCGGATCTGGGTGTTCAAATCATTATGGGTGGCTATGCCTTCGGCTTGTGGTTGGACCCATGTTCAAATATAGGCCTCATCAACGCCCATTCATAGTGGGCTTAGGCCGGGCCGGGCCGAGCATTATTATATTTTTAAATATTAGCAGTCCAGGTCGGGCTTTATTGTAAATCGAATGATTCAAGCCCATCCATATAAATGGGGCCTTGCGGGCTTTTTTGGGCCGGCCCTTGCTAGCTTTATTTACAAATAAATCTTTAAAGCTATTAATTTTTTTATAAACTTATATTTATATATCATACACTCCAAAGGGCAACGTCTATCAATTCAAAGAAAATAAAAAAACTAAATGTTGGATGTAATCATTACAATAAATTATGAGTGTGGTAAAAGATTTAGCTAATTTCACTATATTTTCGAATCCGATCGAATTGGTCAACCGGTGTCACTTCTATGTCTTCTTGGTTAACCGATGGCACAACAATCGAAACGTGCTTATTTTTCTACAGCACGTCTATAAATATTCCATCGATGGATATGCGTGGATATAAGATAAAAATTTCAATTTTAATTATAAAGACGTTGACGTATACCAATTTGCCTCATAAAGTTGTATGACTTATATGTTGCATTTAAATTATTGAGGGTCACTCTAAAACAACCATGAAGTGGAAAATGAATTTAGATAAACCAACCGCTTGATCGAGAGATTGTAATGTTTTATGGTGGCTGTTAAAAATCCAGCCTATTTGGTTCCCGTTTCGAATTCAATCAACTAGGTCAAACTTAGTTACTTTTATAAACCTATATTTATATATCATGTACTCCAAAGAGCAACGTCTATCAATTCAAATAAAATGAAAAAACCGATTGTTGGATGAGATAATTACAATAAATTATGAGTGTGGTAAAAAATTTAGCCAATTTCACCATATTTTCGAATCCAATCGAATTGGCTAACCGTCGTCACTTGTATGTTTTCTTGGTTGACCGATGGCTTGACGACCGCGAAACATGCTTATTTTTTCACATCACGTTTGTAAATATCTTATCGATGGATGTGTGTGGATATAAGATAAAAATTTCAATTTTAATTACATAGACGTTGGTCTGTATCAATTTGCCTCCTAAAGTTGTATGACTTATATGTTGCATTTAAATTGTTGAGGTTTATTTTGAAGCAACCATGAAGTGGAAAATGAATTTAGAGGAACCAACCGCTCGATGGAGAGATTGTAATGTTTTATGGTGGTTGTAAAAAATTCAGCCAATCTGGTTCTCGTTTCGAATTCAATCAATGAGGTCAAACTTAGTTACTCTTATAAACCTATATTTATATATCATGCACTCCAAAGAGCAACCCCTATCAAGTCAAACAAAATAGAAAATCCGACCGTTGGATATGATTATTACAATAAATTATGAGTGGAGTAAAAAATTCAGTCAATTTCACCATTTTTTCGAATCTGATCGAATTGGTCAACCGTCGTCACTTGTATGTTTTCTTGATTGACTGATGACTTGACGACTGCGAAACGTGCTTATTTTTTCACATCACGTCTGTAAATATCATATCAATTGATGTGCGTGTACATAAGATAAAAATTCAATTTTAATTACAAAGACGTTGACCTATATCAATTTGCCTCCTAAATTTGTATGACTTGTACATTGGATTTAAATTGTTAAGGTTCATTCTAAAGCAACCATGAAGTAGAAATGAATTTAGAGAAACCAACCGTTGGATGGAGAGATTGTAATATTTTATGGTAGTTGTAAAAAATTCAGCCAATTTGGATGTCATTGCAAATTCAATCAACGAGTTTAAACTTAGTTACTCTTATAAATTTATATTTATATATCATACACTCTACAAAGCAACCCCTATCAATTCAATAAAAGTGAAAAAACCGATCGTTTGATGAGATTATTATAATAAATTATGAGTGTGATAAAAAATTCAGCCAATTTCACCATATTTCGAATCCAATCGAATTGGTCAACCGTAGGGGTCATCATGGGTCGGGTTAGGGCCGACCCTACCCTAAATTTTAGGGTCGGGTCGGGTCCGGTCGTGTCGGGCCGGGCCTAGTCAAACTCAACAAAATTTAGGACCGGGTAGGGCAGGGCCGGGGCTTAAATATGCTAACCCTTACCCACCCTAAAAGTCCGATCTATTAGGGCCGAAAGGGCTGGGTTGGGCCGGCCTTCTGAATAGGGCCAAATAAGGCCGAAAATGGCCTTATTTTGTTTTTTGTTTTTTGTTTTTTTAAACTTACATTATTTTTTTTCCCTCAAAATGTGGATCAATAATTATATAGGTAATATAAGACATTGTTTTTGGTTGATCATATTTAATATGTGTGTGTGTGTATAGGAATTAACTTATAACATTTATTAATATTAGTTAAGGTGGTTATATTCAATTAACTATCGCTCTAAATCTCCTAATATTAATTGTTATGTAACAAAGAAAATAAAAACTAAGGAAAACAAAGCTTAAGAAATTAATTACAAAGAAAGAGATAGATTGCATATTATAGGAAAAAGAGAAACATAATTGAAAAATAGACTTAACGGGTCGGGCCGGGCTTGGCCCTGAAGGGCTCAAACGGGTAGGGCCGGGGGGCCAGGCCGGGTTTCGTTCTCATGGCTCATACCCTATCTTATTTTAAAAAGGGTCGGGCCGGCCAGTCCTAATGCAAGGCCGGGTCGGGCTTCGGCCCTACGGGCCGGGCAGGTTTAGGGCCTAAGGGCCAAATGATGACCTCTAGTCAACCGTCGTCATGATATGTAGAATATATATGTACATATTCTATATAGAAGTATGAGAACTTCCACATACACACATATATATAAATAAGAATATATATTTATAAACACACACATATACATATATATCTATAAGAATATATATTTATAAACACAAACACACACATATATCTATATATACTTATATATATATATATATAAGAATATGTGTGTGTTTATACATGTGTGGAAGTTATCATACTTTTATATAGAATATGTGTTTATATATATATATATATATATATATATATAGAACCTTGCTCAGGTGCGGATATCCGCACCTAAGCAAAAACATTCGGATTTTGGGTTTTTTTCCCACTTTCCAATCATACATTCACATCTTAACCGTTCAATTTTTAGGTCCTAATGTATAGATCATCTATGCAAAATTTCAGCCAATTTGGTGATCGTTAAGGCATCCAAAATGCAATTTACATGAACGAACCGAATCTGTCGAACCGAAACCGTTCGTATATATTGTTGTAATTTACAGTTTTGAATGCCTTAACTATCACCAAATTGGCTGAAATTTTGCAGAGGTGATCTATACATTAAGACCTAAACACTGAACGATTAAGATGTGAAAATATGATCGGACAGTGGGTACAAACCGGAAATCCGCACCTAAGCAAAAAGTGCGGATATCCGCACCTAAGAAGCCTTGTAGATATATATATATATATATATATATATATATATATATATATATATATATATATATATATATATACAGTCCTTCTTGGCTAAGGACTTCCTTAGTTTTTCTTAGGTACGGATTTCCGGTTTTAACCCACTTTCCGATCACATTTTCACATCTTAACCGTTCAGTTTTTAGGTCCTAATATATAGATCACCTCAGAAAATTTTCATCTAATTTGGTGATCGTTAAGGTATCCAAAACTGTAATTTACCATTATAAATACGAACGGTTCCGGTTCGACAGATTCGGTCCGTTCGTGTAAATTGCAGTTTTGGATGTCTTAACGATCACCAAATTGGTTGAAATTTTGCAGGGAGGATCTATACATTAGGCTCTAAAAACTGAACGGTTAAGATGTGAAAATATGATCGGAAAGTGGGTGAAAACATCAAATCCGCACCTAAGAAAAACTAAGGATATCCTTACCTGAGAAAAATCCTATATATATAACACATACATATATGATAATTTACGGGCTTTTGCGGGTCGGGTTTCTATTGGCTTTTTGATGGGTCGGCCCTCTACCCACCAAGGAAGGCTTTTGTGGGCTTTTTAAAGGGTCGGGCCGGTCTTTTAGCCATGTTGGCCGGCGGACCTCCATCGGCCCACTTGATCCGCAGGTTTTTTGATGGACCTATTCAAATATGGTGCTGGATAACGTCGATGGTAAGAGTTCTCTCCTTGTGGTGGATGTCTGATAGGCCAAAGTTTATGGCGGCGCCATCGTCATGGTGGTCTCCAGCAGAGAAGCTACTTTTGGGCCTTAAGCTTGTTGGACCTCCATCTGGGCTAGGTGCCTTAGTCAGTTGTGGACTTTTGTGGGGGTCTAGAATGTCTAGTGGGGCTTTTATCCTTAATGGGCCGCTGGTTCAGCCTGAAGCATGGAAGATAGATTTTAGGCTTGGCCTTTTTGGGTCCGGAATGACTGGTGGGTTTTTATACCGACCCTCTAGTTAGTTTTTCATTTAAACTTACCTAATACTATACGTATGGTATCATAATTAATATCCTCGTTTTGAATAAGTGAGCATGAAATGTTAAATGAATGGTCCTACCCTATGTATCACTGTGGTGTCTACTGCATCACAACTTCTTGTCTATCTATACATGATAACGGAAGGACATACAATGGTCATTATGGCTTTACCAAGTAATTGATTTATATCTAGGTTGGCATAACTGTTGTTGGATTTAAATCTAAATGTAGAGAATAATAAACATTTCAACTATCAGTTAAACGTGATGGGGTACAAACTAACTAACTTCTGCGCGCGAATGATTTTTGGTCTACATATTTTTTCAATGAGACTTTGAAATGTTTGAAGCAAGATAGCTCCAACCTAGCCCAATAACCTCACTAAAACGAAAACCGAAAGCATCCCAATCACCCAATGGAAGGTTATCCACCCCAGCTGCATCCTCACGCGAAAACGCTTTGTCATCTTCCCTTATTACATCGGGGAAAAAGAAAAAAAGAAAAAACAATAATGATAATAATTTGAATCTTACAAAAAAGAAAGTGAATAAAGCTGAGAAGTAAAACCAAAGTCACCCAAATTTCTCATCATATCACTCCTCCTCAGATGGGAGACATCACAATCCTGTCCAAAAAATGCTAGATAATCCCAAAAAAGCTGTCATGTATTTCTCCCGCTGCTTCTCCGATCTCGACTGGCGGTTCCTCCTCCTAGTCATCCCTCCCCTCTCTCTCATAGTCTTCTTCTCACTCTCCTCCGTCCCCACCAATCCCTTATCCCCAATCCGATCCTTCATTCTCGGCCGTACGATCCCGCAGCCCCAACACAACGTAGCCGTCAACTCAACTGACATCGTCGCGTCCTGGAAGGATGAACTGGATCGGTCGAGAATTGCGGTGTGCTTGGTGGGTGGGGCCCGGAGATTCGAGCTCACCGGGCCGTCCATAGTGGAGAAGATTCTGAGAGAGTATCCGAATTCGGATCTTTTCTTGAATAGTCCGATGGACCCGAACGCCTTCAAGTTCTCGCTTCTGAAGACTGCGCCGAGGCTCGCGTCCGTCAGAATTTTCCGGCCAAAACCAATGGCCGAGTCCGAGTTGCAGCTCCGAGTCTTAACCGCCCACAACTCGCCCAATGGCATCCAGGTTCGTTTTTCACGTTTTCCGTTTTTTTACCTTTTTTCTTTTCTTTTGAAAAATTATATTTCATTTTTATGTTAATTTTGGTATATTTAGAAGGGAAAAAAAAATGGCATATCTAGTTGAAGAAGACAAAGTTGAACCGGGTAGTCTTCTGATTTCCCTATCAAAGTAACGCGTCTTAGTTAGCCGTTTCAGTCATTGAGAATAACGTAACGCGTCTTAGTTAGCCGTTTCAGTCATTGAGAATAACGTTCTTGCTGTTACCGTGTTTCCGATTTTGAACTTTCGTTTTTGGTAGGCGTTTTACTTTTCTTGAAAAGTAAATTTCGAAAGTTTTAAAACGAACAAATTATGCACAGCCCCAACAGTTCAATGAGATTTCAGTCATTCATATTTTTGGTCAATCTCTAACTAAAATGGTAAAAAATATACACTCAATATTACCGAGCATTTCTTTTATGTTGATGCAAGTAAATGTTGATTTAGTTCCTATCAATGGGATTAGTAGTAGTACGTAAATGTAATTCGTTGTTCAAACAACTGCTCAGAGTATTTGAAGTTAATGTTCATATTGTGGCAAGTTAATGTTGCTTCACCAAAGTTATGAAAACTTGAGAGCGTTGCCTAACGCCTCTACTTCTCTTAAACCAAAAACAAGATGAGCCCGTCCTCATTTTCTTTCTTGTAGAAAAATAATATTAGAACAAATTTTGCAGTCACGTGCGCGTGGAATGCGGACCACGTGATTGAATTATTATGCTGATGCACCCTGAATAAAATGTAGCAGATAATATCGGTCAAAGCTTTGCACAAAAATGGAGGGTGGTGATCTGATCATGTTGGCCTGCTGCGGGCCCACCCGAAATGTCGCAAGTGGAATGGCACCACTGCCGAAAGCCAGCTACTGATTTTAAGTCTTTAACCATTTCTTTGTTTCGTAATTATTTTAAGCAATAGTCAAACCTTGAATTCTAAGCATGGTCAAAATCTAAGCAATGTATATTCATTTTTTAATACTCCAAATCTATTTCACCCTGAAATCTTCACCATGATTTTTTTAACTGGAATGGTAAAAGAAGCTTTGGTGTTTGATGTTTTCAGTTTTCTTATGGCTTCTGCAGGGTCTTTTGCAATATTTCAATCTAGTGGAAGGCTGCCTGACTCTAATTCAAGAATACCAAAAGCAGAACAACTTCACCTACGACTGGATAGTCCGAACCCGAGTCGACGGGTACTGGAACGCCCCGCTCGACTCCAAATTCTTTGTACCGGGCAAGTACCTAGTCCCACCCGGTTCCAACTATGGCGGACTCAACGACCGACTTGGAATCGGGGACCTCAACACCTCCACAGTGGCCCTCTCTCGCCTCTCGCTCATACCTCAGCTCGACGCTGCTGGGTTGCACCAGCTCAACTCGGAGACGGCGTTCAAGGCCCAGCTCACCACCCAAGGGGTTACTTCCGTCACAAAACGACTCCCGTTTTGCATAGTTACAGACCGCAAGTATGATTTCCCGCCAGCGCGTTTTGGAGTTCCGGTTGCAGCCCTGTCGAGCCCAGGCCCATTGAGCGGCGCAAAATGCAGGCCTTGCAAGCCGGTGTGCCAAGGCCCGTGCGTAGGGGACGTGATGGAGCGCCTGTTCAAAGGGTGGAGCTGGACGGACTGGGCCAACGGGACGCTCGAGCTTTGCGATGCGCATGGGGATTGGGAGAAGGGTTGGGAGAAGATATTTGATAGAGTAGCTGGGAAGAAAAAGAGTGCCGAGCGAAAACGAGTTTGGAGTTTGACGGTGGAGAAGTGCATTGCTGATTTTAATCAGATGAGAAACCGGACCGGAATCTGGGACACGCCGCCGGTGGATGAGATTTGTAGGATAGGAGTCACTTCCGGTCCCAAGTGAAGCTACAAGCTCCTTACAGAACGAGAAACTAACCAAAACAAAAAAAGCATACAAGCACAGGCTCCTTTACAGAGAAGGCATAGAGAGATATTTTTGGCTGATGTAGAATTTCTCTTCGGTTGTAGTGTATAATGTTTTTGTCTAATATATGAATTATTGTTGTGAATTTTTCAAAGAAAAAAAAAATAGTTTACCGATTTTACGGTACATTACAGATGAATATGATGGTTATTCCAGTACTAAAATTATCGTATAATCCGGTACAAATATTAGCTGAAAGTTGATAAGAAATCTAACAAAAATGTTTTGGCCGGAGATTAATGTTTAATGTGTTCTAGCCACATCATTGTCACGGTGTCCCCACTAAAATCCGCCTATCATAGGTTTTTTTTTTTTTTTTTTTTTTTTGGGGGTTCATAAGCCTATGATAGGTTTAAGAAAAATAAAAATCACTGTTAGCACCAGTATTCGCCTATGATAGTTTTAAGGGATGAATAAGCAATTTGGTATGGTGGGTGCATCTGTCTAAAAGATTTGGTAAGGTAGTTCAGATTTGATGGTCGAGTTGTAAAGAAAAGGAATTTTAAGCAAATAACACATACGTACGTCCAAGTCTCAAATGTTCCTCTATATATGACTTTGGTACATCACATTAATGTTTCATACACTTTGACTTTGATACATCACATTAATGTTTCATACACTTATTCACGCCTCTCGCTCATCCATTTATTTACCTACTTCACCCCTGGCTCTGGGATCTGAACTATCACGGACAATAATTCCTTCATGTTTTCTAAACCAAAAAATAATTTATTTTTTTCCATTCCGTTATTGCTTAGTAATTAGCTCAGGTTGTCTGTTATTCCAAAAACCAACATCGTTCCTAGTTCCTACTAAAAAAAAATACGAGAGGAAACAGGCGTGAGAAAATGAAGATATATATTAAGGAAAAACAGCCAGCTAAAACCCTAAGTAATACAATCACATAATATTACATATAAATATCCCACAGCCTAGCTACTGAATATAGGTCTGGCCAGTTATATCGAGGTCTCGGTCGCCCGTGGACGGTGGTGGTTTATGCTTGGGTGGCGGGCTAGGTTCAACAGGTCCATCGGCGCTTTGGGTGTCGCTCGCCCTCCCCACGTGTGGCTTTTCCTCCGCCGCGGCCTCGCCTGAATAATGCTTCTCGTTAGCGTACAATCCACCGCCGTATGCCTCACGGTTAAGTGGCTTCATATCTGAAATCACGCCATGTTTCTCCTTCTCTTTCCGCTGCACCTCTTCTCTTACTTGCTTCTCGCGCTTCTCTTCCATAACCTAATTAACTATTTTACTTGAATAATTTGATCGGTATGCAGATTTCTCTAAGCTCAATAATAAGCTCGAACACCAGTTTTCAAAATTTGCTCCGATGGACTCCTCAACATAAACTCCACCGCCAAACACGTGGCGAGAGAATGATCTGCCTTGTCATTTATGATCCATGCATATGTATGAATCATGAACGTACTAATGTTTATCCGTTGCGGTGCTTTAAGTATTCAAGGCTTTTGGGCTACGGCCTGTGGGCTACAATGCAAACACCTATTTAAAATGGCCCAATTATGGCAAATTATTGCAATACGATATTGAATAATATTAATTTACTTTTTCAAGATAAATTTGATCATTCGGAGATCTTAGAGGTTTTTTTTTTATTATTATTTTTTATTTTTTATTTACGAAAAATTAAAAAAAAATTAAGATCATTGACGATGGTTACAATTGTAAGTGAGTGCATTCGGGATAATATCTAAAGCATGAATAAACCATTATATGTTTACATGCATCGAACATTCTCAAAAGAGAAGCTAGCTAGCCAATCTATGAGCAACGACATTCGAAGACCTAGAAGTATATGTAAATGTCATTTTTGGACCAGTAGTCATTTCAACCTGAATATCATCCAAAACATTGCCCAAACCAGATAAATCTGAAGAGGCAGCGTTTAGGTCTTGAGTTTGACTCTTATTTTTGTTGTTGTTGTTGTTGTTGTATAATCAAAACGGGAAATATAAAATTAAGTATGTTCATATTGCGAGCAACAAATATGAATCAAGTTTTAGTGTAGTTGGTATGGTATGTTAATGGAGGTGTGACCCTGTTACTAATCAAGGTTGGAAAATATGATACTTTTTTGGTTATGTTGGAATTTTCACAGAGACTTGATTTTATCTTTTACTCTGGTTGTCGTTAAATTATCAATATACAAATATGGATAATTAGATACCTTTCAAGCTAACTGACTATGCCATAAAAGTGACTCTGCCATTTTGATTGCTGCTCTCAACAGTGGGGAGAAAAATCTCTTGAAGATAAGTCGAGTTTTAGATGACTATAATTAAGTAGTATATGGATGCTTTTCAATCAGTTAGAATTCAACATATTTATCATGAAGCAAGTGGTGTTGCAGATAAGCTTACTCACCTTGGTAGTGTTGGTTTTATTGATGATGTTTGATTAGATGAGACACATGTAATTATTCAGGATGTTTTCTACAAGGACTATTGTGTGTGTTTTTTTATAGCACGAGGTTTAGGTTTTATGTCATCTTCGTTGCAAAACTCTACTATTAATATAATAGATGGATTCGGAGTGGGGTTGAGCCTCCCAGTTAGGCTGAGTTCCAAACCCATTTCGGAGGGGGGGGGGGGAACTATGCCATGAAAATTTAATTAAGAAGAAATGATATTAGAACACGTGACACATTCTTAAGTTTATACATTATTAATCGACCTATAAATGGAGAATAGATACTTTCCTAGCTAACTAACTATAATCTCCTCGTGGGATGACTCATCGCCACTATGTATAATGTAAGGTTTGTCTTTATTATCATATATATGATTCATGCTCTTATAATACAAACGTGAAACCCTCAAAACTTCCATTACACCAATTTCACTCATTATTCATGCACGGGACACGGAATCTTTGACTTCATTTTCAATTCTTGTATATATATTACGAAAGCACACAACTTGATCGAGCTCGGTCTGAACTCTTGAGAGTAAAACGAGGACAACTTCATCAGTGCCTATCTGTTATTGTCTGGTTTATTTTTGAATCCTGAGTTCCACAAACTAGGGGATCCGGAGTTTACTTAAGCAGCTTAGCGTATTAGGGCTAATTAAGAGCGGTTATCAAGAAGTCAAGAGTATTTTTGCAACCTGGTCAATGTAATCCTCCTCGATCAACTTCGCAGCTAGAGCTATACAAATTCCAAATCAAAGTTTCAAGTTCCAAGAGACTACAGAACTCTGAAGCAGACTTCACAGGGCCAGGTCTTTCTCCCGAAGAAGCAAAGAAAGAGCTCGGACAACGAAAGAGAGGAGGCGAAGGAGCCACATTCGCATAAGAGCTATGGGAGTGTCCGCTAGTTGAACCCGCCCAGTAGACTCCCTGTTTCGCTCATCTAACCAGCAGCAAGGACTTCTTCGAATTCTTCTCCAGCATATGACCGCCGTTGGCGCCTTTATGTCTCCATCTCTCGAGTCGAGCTCAATCTCTGACAGGTATTGTTTGCCCACACAATGAGTGCTTGCTGCTTCTGCTGCAGCACTTGCAGCCTCCTCTGCCTTTCCCACACCGCACGCATCGCAAAGTATACGAAACCATCATCACCAACCTTGTTTAGAGCACGCGTTTACAGTTCAAAACTGCATATGCAATCTTGTTTAGAGCAATACTGTGGCAGGAAAACCACGTGTCCATGTTCTAGAGTTTGTTGATAGCTAGCTAATATTCTCTCTCGACTCGATTATGGGACAGAATTAAGTAGACATCCTGTAATTCCACTAAAATTAAGAGTTGGAAGGTTTGTTGGGTTTATCCTAGATTCATTAATAAGGGGGTTATAGAATCATTTAACGAGGGGTTATGAATCTTACTCGGTGACAAATAATAAATATAATATTGGTCACAAACTAATGCTTTGAAAAATTGAAGAAAGTGACATGAGCAAAACTTTTCTTCTTATTGTTTTCATTTTACAGTTTTAACCCAATTTGATTATCTGAACGATTCATTTCTTTTCATCATAAAAATCTTTACACGAACACTCAACTTGTTAGTTTTTTTTTTGACAGTGTTAGTGTATCCCAGAAGCTTTTTAAATTCAACTACTAATCTTTCAGTGCATGTAAAATGCTTCAACTATGCATAAATACTTTAACAGCTTCGTGAATCGAACGCAGATAAGGATTTCCAACTGGGTAACTCAACCATTAAGCCACTTGCAGTGGTTACTGGCTAGGTACTGAATTAAGATCATTTTCTTGCACCCTTAAAATAAGTAGATTATTGATATAGATTGTCATTATAATCTTTACATTCACTATGTGAGTCAACCTACTCATTTACCTTTGAGATTAACGTATTTTGACTATACATTACCCCCAAAAAAAAAGAAAACGTATTTTGACTATAGACATTCATAATCTGAACAATTCCGGACATCCCTAATAAATGATTCAGCAACAAAAATGGGATCTAAAGAATATAGAAATCGATGGAGACAGCGTGTACAAACCACATGCATGCTCCATATCTCCACAGGGAAAAGCAAAACCTGTACGCGCCTTGGTTTATACCCTAAACCCACATGATTAGCTGATTAAGTAGCTACCTAATCCAGGTTACAGCCTGTTCTTGTCAACTTGCCAAACCCTTGCCTAGCTGCCTCTTCACTTCTCCTCCATCCTTACTATAAATACAGTCTTCCATTAACATATATTTTATAACGGTCTTTGCTTCCAACTCCGATCCAACTCTTCAAGAAACTCCAGTCAAATCTCGAAATGGTAGGCGTTTTCCGGCGCTCTCTTTCCTTCCCAAACAAACCAAATACCAACCGTCCGTCCAAACCTAGCTTGTCTCGTCACACCAGATCCATAAGTCTTCCATGCAGATCGCACCCATTGATCTCTCAGCTCAAGGACCACATCTCCGAGCTCCAATCATGGTCCTCCAAGTGTGATTCCTCCTCCGCTTGGCTCGTCGACGGCCTGACCCGCCTGACGGCGTTGTACCACTGCCTCGACGACACTCTTCAGCTTCCACAGACCCAAGAAGCCCTCCGCCGCCAGCCACACTACTCATCCATCGAGAACCTTCTAGAACAGTTCCTCCGCTTCGTCGACGTGTACGGCATCTTCCGGAGCTCCGTTTTGGCTCTCAAGGAGGAGCACTCGGCGGCTCAAGTGGCTATGAGGAAGAGAGACGAGTCTAAGATTGGCTTGTACGTGAAAGCCCGAAAGAGAACGGCCATAGAAATGTCTAAGATCGTGAACGAAGTTCGCTTCTGTACTAGGTCATCTGAGTCTGTCTCTCCCAACAGTGTTAACGTCGGAGATGTTGAGCTCGCCGCCGTTGTGAGCGACGTCGTTCAGGTGACGGTGACGGTGTCTGTTTCACTCTTTAACGGAATTGCATTGTCATTCGGGCCGCGAAAATCAATCACGTGGATGAATATGGGGATGGTGAAGAAAGGCAAAGTTGATAATCAGGAAGGGATTCATGAGTTTGAACAAGTTGGGATTAAGAGCTTGTTGGGTTTGAGGAAGAAAGGAGATGAAGAGGTCAAGATGACTTTGAAGAAAATGCGAGAATTGGAGACCTCCATTGAAGGAATTGAAACTTGCGCTGAAAGAGTTTTTAGGGGTTTGATTAACGCAAGGGTTGCGCTGCTCAACACTCTTACTAGCTAAAACGTAATCAAAGTTCAATAGATAGAGATGCCATCTAGCTAGTTTGGTTTCCTTCATTTGTAAATTGACTTTCTTCAAACATTATAAATTACAGTTGCATGTGTTTTAGTATACAAAGAATTCTTGTTGATCCATCCTAGTAATTCTTCACGCA
This sequence comes from Rosa persica, assembly GCA_025331145.1. Lineage (NCBI taxonomy): Eukaryota > Viridiplantae > Streptophyta > Magnoliopsida > Rosales > Rosaceae > Rosa > Rosa persica. The sequence goes on along the minus strand of WFKR01000006.1, from coordinate 46,708,101 downwards.
TTTTAATTTTGTGCATAGTTAAGGTTTTCTTTAATTTTCTTGTCATCTTGAACAGATTCATTGGGTTTTAATTTGGTAGTGCCAATGCTAGCTAGTGGTCGTGCTTAAGCACATGGCCTGGCTGTTAATTAGAGCATACAAATGGAACGATGGAAAATAGAGCATCTGTACAGGTAAAGCCAATATCAAATCTGGTTTTGGCCGTTTGGAGAATGAACTTCATGGTCGGACTTTATTATTCTCGTAGCTTGGATAAATTTTGGACTGCCACTTCTTTCAATACATGGTTCTCGCCTATTTCTCTCCTTCCTCCTTGGCCTTGATGGCCAATTCTCGCTCTTATGTTCAAGTGTTTGTTCGTTGTTCAATTTGGTGAATGAAATTTTTGGTCTGTAATTGATTAGTACGTACCGGAATCCTTATTCTCCATAAAAACTGTGTTATTGGAATGTTTGAATTCCAACAGAAGAAAGACTCTGGAAAAAACTACTTGAAAAATGCTCCATACGGTTAGTGTATGGTGGTGTGCGTACGTTTTCTATACCTCAGGATAAAAAGAAAACGCCCACGTGATTAGTTTGTAGGCATGTATATAGTATATAGAATACAATATAATTCATCCTATCATTGACCTCTGCTGCTCTAATTGTCCGCCCCGTTCTCTCCTGGATCAACTTGGAGTTGTTTGTTGTTGTTCTATATAATGTACATTATGAAGCATGGATTCTCCATTGCACCGTCATCGACAGCTGATCATCATCGATCTTTTAGCATAAGATGGGCTACCATCCCAACTAATTATAAGTGGCCGGAATAATAGAGATGGTGGTACTATGTATCATTCACCTTTCTATTATAAGCTAGGTCTAAAAGTTCAAAAGCAATATAACTAGGTTGCATAATGAATGAATTATGTGTCGAAATCCATTCTTTATTGTTTTCGATTGGCTCAAGTGGTGATGGAAGGGGTTGAGAATTGGGTTATGTCGGAAATTAAGTTAGCCCAACGACAGATTTAAATAGCCGCATCCTTCAAGTAGTTCATGAGATTTTGTCTTTTGGGCTTCTCCTTGGAGCCTGCCTTCGGCTTGTAACAACTAACAAAGTTGTTTCGTATGGGCTCTGGATTATCAAGGTCTCCGTACATGCTTTCCACAAATATAAAACTTGGTTCCAAGAGAGTAGGGTTGCAGATTTTAAACTTTTGGATCAAATTGAGCTCATATGACGTGGTAAACAACATCATGCTGAAATTTTCTACGTTACAAATGAGGATGGGAGAGATGTTACATAATTTGAAATTCAAATTTCATAACAATATTTGAGATCTCAAACATTTTGTATGACACTTAAATATATATTGTTTGTATATAATTAACTTAATAGTTCGTTCACGTATTTGATTCAACTTACACTACTCAATAGCATGATTTTTTAAATAACATCCCATATATAGATGACAAAGTCATTTCTTTTTTTAGTCAGTACCTATATGAACTATATATTACCATAATGTGTTATATCTTCTAGCTAGCACATGGAGGAACAAAAGGTTTGTCTTTCCTAAGATATAGGACGACTCGACACAGGTCCATGTCTTCTGGTTCTCAACCTCTTCCTTGTTTATCTATTCATCTCCCACTACATCAAAAGCAAACAGAAAAAGAGACAACACAAAACACTTTCAACCCTTTCATGATCAAGTAATATCACACAAAAGCAAATGCTGCCAAATTTTACTGAGTTGGAATTCCACACAGCAACCAACGAATCCTCCTTTTCCACAAGATTTCCTCAGATCTAAGAATCATCACATCCCTTTCTACTTTCAAGTACATCACATCACTCTTCTTTTCTATCTGATTTCAAAAATAATTCCCTTGGGAATTCACTTCAACATGAGTAAATGACATTTACAACGGTTACTATCTTCAAAAACCTACCATATATAGGACACTCTAATTATAGTACTTTTGACATCTTAGTTATGGATTATTAATTACTAGTATAATGCTTGATTTTGTTTTCAAAAACAAAATCATACCCCTTTTAGTTTGTCAAACGCTTCATTATTCATCAAATTCTATGGTAATGGTGATATGTACCTCCCCATGATGATGAGTACGAGGCAAAAGTAGCAATGACCCTTTTATCTTAAGAGAATTTTCATGGCCAGCAGAGAACTGCCTTTCTAATTTTCAGACCTTCAGGTCACGTGCTCAGAACAATGGTTTTATCTACCAAACTTATTTCTCACGCACAAATCATGGTCAGACATGCTTCAGATATTTCATCATTTGTGATATAGTAAGACGTTATGATCATTTTGATAATATAATAAAGAAATGTACGCAAGAGCGTAATAAAGAATAAAATCAGGGCCATAGAAGCAATTTATCTGTTCGTCACTTGTGATGTAGTTTGAGAACAGAAACAAGAAAGAGTCAGATGGGTGCAATCAAGAATAAAATCGGGGCCATATTGGCAAAAACTCTAATTTAAAATAGAGACGTTATATATGAATACGCCTATTCTCTTTTCCTGTCCCGCCAGCTTTTCACTCAAAATTATGGAAGACTATTAATAACCTTCCCTATTAAGCTTAATCTTCCCATTTAAATCCTCCATTTCTGCGATCTCAATCCTCCAAATCCAAATCCGAGAAATCACAAACAGTAATTACAGTGCCATGGGCTGCGCCCCCTCAAAGCTCGACGACCTGCCTGCCGTGGCTCTCTGCCGGGACCGGAACAAGTGCCTGGACCAAGCTCTCCGGCAAACCCAAGCCCTCGCCGACGCACAAGTGGCTTACTCGGAGTGCCTGAGAACACTCGGCCCCTCCCTCACTCGTTTCTTCGATATCGGACTACTTGAAGAAGAAAAGTGTAATTCTCGGACCACCTCGGCTTCCGATTCCAAGTCGGGTTCGGGTTCGGGTCACCTCCAATTCTCTTCCGACTCCGAATCCGAAGACGGCGCCGATAAACACCCGGACGAGCCACGTGTTCACCGATACGGCGATTTGAGTTCGAGCGGCAGCGGCGTCGTTTTGACCTCCCATTTTGCCAAAACCCCGCCGCCGCCGCCGTCTCCGATCAGCTCGACTTGGGATTTCCTGAACCTCTTCGATGACGTGTACGAGAGATACGAATCGATTTGTGCTTTCAATTCAGAGGCTGTTACCGATCACGGTGAAAATATTAAAAATAAAATCGAGGGCGTTGTAGTAGAAAATGATGTGAAAAAAGTTGGAGAGGAAGAAAAGAAGGGTGAGCCGACGGAGAAGAAGAGTGATTCGGAGAAGTCGAGTACTCCTCCTCCGAGCGTGGAAGTCAAAAACGGCGTCGTTGAGGCCATGACGGAGCTTCAGGTTCAGTTCGAGAAAGCTTCCGAGTCTGGCAATGAAGCTCTGAAGCTGCTGTCTCATAGTCACCATCACAGGATTAGTTCTGTTCATCCAGGTATATACATTTCCCTAAATCGCTCAATTTCAGTGCTTCAAGAAATTCGATTGAGTAAAACTATTGTGTTTATTTTCATATATGAAATCCTATGGTTAATTATGATTTGGTTTGAAATATTACATAATGATTTGATCTTGTTGGATGTTGGATAAGCAGAGTGTGGATTTGATCAGTTAGATTCGGCGATGAGTTCACAGAGCCTAGCATACACTCTGAAGACTCTCTCCTTGTGGGAAAAGAAACTCTATGATGAAGTCAAGGTATGTACATTTGCTTACCTTCAGAGCTTGCTTGTTATTAATATGTTCATCTGCATTGTACGTTGTTATGTTATCAGACGTGTTTCTGTAGTGTTTATATATTTTGTAATGCAGGCTGAGGAATTACTACGTTTGACGCATGAGAAGAAGACTAGGATGCTGAACCAGTTGGACAAGAAGGATGGTGACTCCCCCAAAGTCGACTCTATTCACAATTCAATTAGCAATCTGTTAACGAAAATGAAAATTGCAATTCAGATTGTTGATAGAATCTCGATTACCATCAATAAGTTGAGGGACGAAGAGTTGTGGCCGCAGATTATTGAGCTGATTCACAGGTATGTGATGTTGTTTCTGTTTATTTGTGAGTTGAAAAAAGCTTTTTCTTGACTAATATATTGCGTACATTTGCCTGGCTACCCATTTATAGAGTACTCACTTGAGTTATTAGCTAAGACTAGGATGGCTGTGCAATGAAAAACTGAAAACTGAACCTAACAGGTTCCTTTGGATAGCAAGAATGTGTTAACCTTCTTGTTTGGAATTTGAAAATCTGTTTTAGACCTGATTAGCGTCCATGATGGTTATTATTATGGTTTGAATTTTGAACTTAGGTGCGGTATTTGTATTCAGATTATTCCAAAGAATGTTATATTTGATTATGCATGTCTACCCAAACTATGACTAATGTGAAGCTTCCTAAGTGGTTTGACATGTTTTTCCATTCAGCATCTAGGTCCAGGTTTAGGTTCTGGGTGTTTTTTTATGTAATTTGCAGTCTCCTTCCGATATTCATGGCTTGACTATATCTACTTCATCATTCAGGTTACTAGGCATGTGGAAGGCTATGCTAGAATGCCACAAGCTCCAGAACCAAGCAATTGCGGAAGCCAAAGGCTTAGATGTCATTGCATCCAAAATTAAGTACTCTAATGACGACCATCTTGAGACTGTAATTCAACTCAAGATAGAGCTTCAAAACTGGAATTTATGCTTCTCCAATTGGATCATCACGCAAAAAGGCTGTGTAAAAGCATTAAATGGTTGGCTTCTGAGATGCCTTCTATATGAACCTGACGAAACACAAGACGGTGCAGTGCCCTTTTCTCCTGGTAGAATGGGAGCGCCACCTGTTTTTGTGATATGTAACCAGTGGTCCCGAGCTATGGATCGACTCTCAGAGAAGGAAATAATTGAAGCCATCCAGGGATTCCAAACTAGTATAGATCTTCTTCTGGAACAGCAGAATGTAGCACTGCAGCAAAGGGTTATTGAAGACAAAGATCTTGCGAGGAAAGTAAAACTTTTGGAGGAGCAGCAGCAAAAGATGCAAAAGGTCATGCAGGCTGGAAGAGGAAAAAAATTTGGTCTACTGGGAGGAGAAGAGGGTAGAGTTGTTTTACCTGGAGAGAAACTGCAAGTGCTGAGTGAGGATAATAAAACCTCTAGGAATATAGAATGGGATCTGAAGCAGACACTAACGGCAATGGAGAAGTTCACCGCAAACTCCTTGGAAGCATACGAAGAGCTCCATGCACATATTGAAGAAGTCCAGCATGCTGCTAATTGAGACAAACCAGTATTATTCAGGTTATTACTTAACAGGCATAAAGGTACTCAATAGAAATTTAGGTTATTTCTACTTAGATGAGTTAGAACTAGATCATTTGATTAGTTTAGAAACTTGGTTTTCCCTTTTGAGGGGTTCAAGGTTTTGTGGATATCCCAAATATCAAAATGTTGCTTTTGCTGCTCTCTCTCATCGACAAGGGGATTAGGCTTGAGCGGAACATGAGCCAGCTTCCGTGAATTGTCTTTGAGAGAAATAGCAATAGCATCCTGGTGATTACTTGGTAGATGTTTTTGAGATGCCAAGATTTCTGGACTACAAAATGACTCAGGTTCAGTTTAGGCCTATAATTCCCGCAATGCTTTGGAAGAAGAAAGGTTGCCTAGCAATTTGATACAAGCTCGGATTAACTTCCTAAACAGAGAATGGTTGCTGGTATATGGGTTTCTCATTGGACCAACAATATAACTTATCAGTGGGCTTAGTCCTGTCAAACCAATCCGTCCTAACCCAACTTCTAAAACCACCGCGCCCTCCCCCCTCACTCGGGCTGACTCCATAGGTGCCTTGCTTGCACTGTCCAAGTATTCAAATCTTTTATTTTATGGTATAATTTACTTTAAGCTGATGACCAGCTCTGGACCGATTGGTCTTTACCTATATAAGATAAGAGTAACAAATTAAAGATTCCTGGAGGCTATAATCCTCTGTCGGAGGTGTAATACCATAATATAGTCTTTTTCCATGTTTATTAGCTGAAACCGACATTTGGAAATAAGGCGCGCAAGTGTGAAAAGAGACGGAGCTACTTTGCAGTTGCAGCCAAGAGCAAAAAGGCGACGTCCTTTTCTTTAGCCGCGTTCATGCTCTCTCTCCCCTCTCAAAGCGATACGCGCTTTCTCAACTTATATCACACTCATTAATTGTTTTGTTTATTATTGCTCATTTGGGCCCCCACCTACAAATTCCACTAAACACGTATCGCATTAGACCAATGATTTTCTTTTTTCTCAAGTGGAACACTTTTTGTTAATTGAAGAAAACATGCATCAATTGGTTCCCTATTGTCAACAAACAAATATGCATGGAAACAGAGAACTAATTTTACGTTACACGTAATATTTGAAACATAACCTAACAGAACAATTAGGCATGATAGAGAAACCTATTACAAAGATTTGATGCAGCGATCTAGCATGAAACTCTTATTTCTAATATTTGAGTCTCAAGTCTCATTAGTTTGTGATCAGCAGGTTTGAAAAATTTTCGAATTCATGCATCTGCAGCAAGAGATTAATATAATTTTGTTGGAACATCATCGTGGACCTCGATCCGAATACTGACTAACTTACTAACATAACTGAAGTGTTTTCTACCACTACCCGATAAACACAAAAAAAAAAAAACAAAAAAAAACTGTGACAGATTTTAAAAATAAAAGAAAAAAAATCTGTCTGAGAGCGGTTCTAACAAAACAATATTTTTCAAACAACTTGCGACTGTGATAACGATTAATCCTGCTCAAAGAAGAAGAAGAAGGCAGTTAATTAATGGAAGCCGGGCCAATTGGTGTTGAGCTGAATGATGTTATGTTGTTCTAACATATTAGATACGAGCGGCCAGCCTGTGTCCATGAGATTTGACGATATTTTTGTGCCCGCCCCGCTACTGCTGTTTGATCATTTTGCCCAAAAAGCTAATCAATTTTAGAGACGTTGGCCCGGTACTGTGGTTGGTTGGTGCGAACCCGAGAATTACCAGAATATCCCCTTTCACAAATCTGAAAAGGACCCCCTCCGACAGTTGGAGGTACCAGAGAGACGGGGAAAACGCATTGAAATTGTGCAATGAGAGGGAGAAGAAAGCTCACTACTTAGATTCTCTTCCTTCGCTCTGTGTGAATTTACATAACTCTCCCTCTCCCTCTCTCTGCTCTGCTCTGCTCTCTATGATTGTTGAGGACAACGAGGAGCTGGGGAAGGCGGGGAAGTGAGTCGACTCGGCCGAGTTATGGGCTGCTGCGAGTCCTCGTTTTTACCACGACGGCTGCGGCGGCAAACGAAAGAAGAGAAGACCAACCGACAGCAGCAGCAGAACAAGAGCGTTGCCTCGGCGTTTAACGCCACGTCGTTTGCGAACGGTCCGGCGGAATTGTCCAAAGGAAACGACGACGTAACGGCGCCGGGATTCTCGGAGTTCTCGCTGGCGGAGCTGAAAGCGGCGACGAACAACTTCAGCTCCGACTTCATCGTCTCCGAGAGCGGCGAGAAAGCCCCCAATGTCGTCTACAAGGGCCGCCTCCAGAATAACAACAACCGCCGCTGGATCGCCGTCAAGAAATTTACCAAACTGGCCTGGCCTGACCCCAAACAATTCGCCGTACGCCAGCTCTCTCATTTTTCATTTTCCAAAATTCAAAATTTTTTTTTTTTAAATTTATTTTATAATTTGGTATTGGTGTTTCAGGATGAAGCTTGGGGAGTAGGGAAGCTGAGGCACAAGACGCTTGCCAATTTGATTGGATATTGCTGCGACGGCGACGAGAGGCTGCTGGTGGCCGAGTACATGCCCAATGATACTCTTGCTAAACATCTCTTTCACTGTATGTTTTCTCTTTATTTATTTATTAGTAATAATGTGTTGTATAATCTGGCTTCTATCGCTCAATGACTTAGTTATACAATTCTGCCTCAATTCATGGTGAGAGATTCAGTTTGTCTAGTACTCTAGTTGGAGGAGCCTTTTGAGTTGCATTGCATTGGATCAAGATCGAAAATTCAGAATTGAGCTCTGGGGCTTTTTTTTGAGTAAATATCAATATGCTGTTAATATGTGGAAAGCCATAAAAAGTTTAATTTGTCAAGACAGGCTTGTCGGCACTCTTGCAAAGATATAACTTTCTCTCCGTTGCCCTATTATTTTTAACGTCTGGCCCGGTGATTCTTTTTGGTACAGTTCTTTGAAATTTCTGTGGATATACATTGAGTTTATACTTTCTTGGACAGGGGAAAATCAGACCATTGAGTGGGCCATGCGATTAAGAGTTGCTCTCTCCATTGCTGAAGCATTGGATTATTGCAGTAGTCAAGGCCGTCCGTTGTACCATGATTTAAATGCGTACAGGGTTCTCTTTGATGAGGTGTGATCTTAAATCTTATTTCCTAAGCTTGAATATATAATAGTTTTAGCGAGAAAAAGAAGAAGAAGAGGATTTTTTCACATCTTTTCAAATTTTGGTTTCTTACTTATCTAGGCATATTTATTCTCGCATCAAGATATGTCATCTGTAGATTACATGGTTTATATGAGATCAAAGTGGTAATGTTGTGGATGATCTTGGCAGAATGGTGATCCTCGGCTTTCTTGTTTTGGGTTGATGAAAAACAGCAGGGATGGAAAAAGTTACAGCACTAATCTCGCCTATACTCCTCCTGAATATCTTAAAAATGGTATGTGCTTATCTTCTTACTTCAATGTGTATAAGTTATGTTCCTTTTCTGCTTACTATTTATTAGACGATCTTTTTCATTGTTGTGATTGATGTTACTTAATGCATTACAAACAGCATCACTGAAAGCATCATTAAGAAAGATCGTTTCAGTCTTGATTGCGTATGTCGTAATAGTTTCTAGCAGAAAATACAGAAACTTAAGTGCAGTATTCTTGTTGCAAGTAGCACTAATTTTTTTTTTTTTTTTTTTTTTTTTTTTTTTTTTCAGATTGTTAAGGAAATATACCTTGAAGCAAAAATGGAATTTTTTATACTTGCCATAAAGGTTGTCAGAGACATCACTAAATTTTTATACTCAAGAAAAGGAAGACTACAGTTTGCTATTATTCCAAAACTTTTAAGTTTACATGCCAGTATTATCTGTTTAGTAATTCAAACGGGTAACCACTAAAACCTTAGTGCTGATAAGTCTTTTTGTATTTGGCTTCACATGTTAGGATTACTTATCAATTAGTGGGTTGGATGTTTCTGCAATGTCTAAGTATGTAAGATATCCAATTGTATTAGTAGACATAAAGCCTTGAAATGAAAATCTTAATGGTTTGGGATATCTTAGATCATTAGGAATGGTAAACTAAATCCAGACTGAAGCAATGACAGATTATTTGAAGAATCAGATATGAGAGATTAGTCCACCCTTGCCCGTAGTTTTGAAAGTTTCTGTGATGTGCCATTACTAGTATATGTGTAATAAATGTCCTGCTTAAGACATAGCATGATACATGTGGTTAATTTACACTGCCTGGGATGTTGTATGAAATTCTTTCTGACTGAAGAACTACTTTGGCAAGTGTTTCCCATACCAACTTTAATTGTGTATGCTGCAGGAAGGGTGACTCCAGAAAGTGTTACATTCAGTTTTGGGACTGTCCTTTTAGATCTTCTAAGTGGGAAGCACATACCTCCAAGTCATGTAAGTATTTTACAACATCATCCAGTTGTTTTACAGTCTGTCAGTGCGGTGGCCCCATAATCAAATAGCCAAAGTGCAATGCTTTTGGCTTAGTTATGCAGAAGTCCAGAGTCGGTATGGTAACAGAGGAGTTGTTTGTTAAATGACAGTTAAAATGCCTCTTTCTCAGAAATGTTTAGTACATGGCATCAAAGGGGCCCTTGTTTTTCCTCATTGTGTGGTTGAAAATAAGTTGGACACATTAGTTGACTTTTATTATAGCCACCAAGTCATGGACTAAAATAAATATCTTTGTTACTCGATATGAAGTTGGTTTCGTCATTCATGACACTGATGTTGAAGAACGTTTCGAAGCATGGATCTTAATTGTTTTTCTCCCGTTCTTCTGTGGTTTCTATGTCTGAATATTCTTTTGGTTTTTTCATGTAATTTTGTTGTGATGGGCAAACAGAATATCTGTATCTATATTTGATGTTTGTATCTATGCAGGCTCTTGATATGATTCGGGGTAGAAACATTCTTCTCTTAATGGATTCACATCTTGAAGGTAACTTTTCAACTGAAGAGGCAACTGTGGTTTTTGATCTTGCTTCACGATGTTTGCAATATGAACCTAGGGAGCGGCCAAATACCAAAGACCTTGCTGCAACACTTGCCCCACTGCAAAATAAATCTGATGCAAGTATTCTTGCCTTCTTTCCTCGTGCTTTTCAAGTATATGCTATCTTCTATCTGTTAAAATAATGCATTTTTCATTATCATAACCAACACTGTCAACCGAAAGTATTGCAACTAAATTTTCATGAAGTTTACTTCAACGATGCTGTAGATCTTTATCATGCTTTCTGTTGCATAGTCTCACTGCATATTCTCACTCCTTTCTAGACTATTCTGTTTTCCCAAGCAATTCTACATACCTACATTTTTTTTCCAAAAGAGGCTTAATCATTATTACTTTAATGATGATGATGCAGGTTCCATCTTATGTGATGCTGGGAATACCAAAGCACGAGGAAGCACCTCCGACTCCACAACACCCTCTTTCTGCCATGGGTGATGCCTGTTCAAGGATGGACCTGACAGCTATCCATCAGATTTTGGTAATGACTCACTACAAAGATGATGAAGGAACCAATGAGGTAATTACATTTTGCAAATGTAGGTTCTCATGCTTATCTGATTCCTTGCTGAACCTTTTTGTCTTTGTGTTTTAGTTGTCTTTCCAAGAATGGACTCAGCAAATGAAAGATATGTTGGATGCAAGAAAGCGCGGAGACTTGGCATTCCGTGACAAAGATTTTAAATCTGCCATAGACAGTTATTCTCAGGTATGTATGCTGAAACGTACGCCTAATGTAGCAACTCATAAGGAGTTCCATTTCTTGTCCCTGTTTTAACATTTTCGTGCCACAAGGAGCTGTGGCACTTCATTTCTGTATTAATGAATGAAGTCTCAATTGTGAGGATGCATATCTCCCCACCCCCGCGGCTTTAGTTGATTAATTTTTATTTTTTATTTTTGCAGTTCATAGACGTCGGGACCATGGTTTCTCCAACTGTCTATGCACGAAGAAGTCTTTGCCATCTCCTTTGTGATCAACCAGATGCTGCTCTCCGAGATGCAATGCAAGCGCAATGTGTCTACCCCGACTGGTCTACGGCATTTTACATGCAGGCAGTTGCTCTTGCCAAACTAGACATGCACAAGGATGCAGCTGACATGCTGAATGAGGCTGCCGCGCTTGAAGAAAAAAGACAACAAAGAGGGAGATGATCCTTAAAAATGCCTTGTAATTATTTGTTTTCGTAATACAACTGCCACCAAAATCATTTATTGTTGTATTGAAGCTGATATAGCTGTTGTTGTAACAAAACATGTAGAGTTACGTACAATAGAAAACGGGAGAGTTGTTTCAATCCAAAAAAAGTAGACTTTTTTCTCTTCTGCATCAAAGTACCGTGCTATATATATTTTTTTCCCTAATTTGATTAAATAATTGATTAACCTGTACGTGTGTATTTGAAACTTATAATACAACACTAGGAATAGTAATAGGAGAGAAGGTTCTAGAATTCCTAGTCCTAATCGGATTAGTTTTCTTTATAACATTAGAACATGTACTTTGTAATTCCTATATATAGGGCTCCTGTTCTCAATAATGAAATACAATTCTCTATTCCGAATCCAACTTGTAGTCCTGCTTCTTCACCATATATGAAGAGAAGAAACGTTATTGAGAGACAGAGAGAGATTAAGAATCCGCGTCCAATTCACTTGTGTGTCCGATCCGAAAACAGAGGAGATTGATACGTTGTGTACTCTTTTGTTAGCTTGGTTCATATAAGCGTTGCAGCAAGTTAAATAAAAAATAACTTCTGTTTTGGTTAAGGAACCAGGATTTACCAATAATCGAACGAAAGAGGTGCATCAGAAAGTGCGTGCCATTCGCTGTCCCCAGTTAGTTACAGTTATGTCATTCTCCAAGTCAAAGGTTACCATGTTCCGTTATTACAGAACCATAATGGGATGGACTAATGCACAATGCAGCTCTGTCGATAAGTGGGCCGAGATTCCACTGAGCGATGACGTGCTTAAGATGAGATTTCTATTTTGCAAGGCAATCCAACATGCTCTTGGATGTGGACATGTCTATGAAGGATTTGAAACCGTTCAAACTGAAAAGTTCATCACCATCCATCCTTCTGAGTTATGTAACGCGGATATGAATGCTATTAAGCAATCTCATTCCATACGTAAGATCGAGGACTTTATTAATACTGAGCTTCCTCCATTACAAAGAGAAAAAAAGCGGTCTCATATTGTGGATCAGGCAATTGAATTAGTTCAGAACTCTATCAGCTCTCCTCTACCTGCTCCTAATTATTATATTGATGTTCATTTATCTGACGGGCTTATGATTGTGCACGAAACTAGTGATAAGCTGGGAGAAAATACAGTACTCGATTATATTGAAACCACGAGACATGGGACATGTGTTATTTGCCTGGATGACTTCGACGTTGGACGTGATGCTAGTCGATTGCCTTGCTTGCACATTTTTCATCGACATTGCATTGTTGATTGGCTGCGACGAAATCATAATTGTCCCATTTGCCGGCATTCGATACCACCTGCATTGATTACATGGCTTTAATATATATATATATAGCTAGCTCTTTGCATGAATCTGGGTTTTGAGACCTGGTTTCCATTTTGTGCTGCTCGTACGCATTGTTATAGCTTATGTACTTGCGGAGCTCTCAGCACGAGTGCCCAGAACTTATCCGGGACGGTGTCAGCTTGGGTTCCCATCATAGAGAAAGGTCTAGTATTAGGGAACTTTTTGTGTTTTGTACTTCATTTTTATCGTTGGGGTTTTGGTTTCGGTACCCCATGCCAATTGTATTGTACTCTTTTTTTAAGTTTGAATAAAATTTCAAATGAAGGGGGTGGGTTCTATGGACCCTTCCTCTTTGAGCTTGAAGGTGAGACTTTATCTCTAAATTGTCTGCCTCCAACGAAAAAGAAAAAAAACCAGCATTTCAGTTTGTTTGGTTGATAATTCCCCATGGTTCTCTATGTACGTGGCTTAGATTCATTGGGCATGCCCATGTATTGCTTACTATCTTCTGTGTGAATAAAATGCTTAGTGAGGTTTATGATATATATATCATATTCAAAAATGGGTGGCAATGGACATTGAATTTGTCCAATTGTTGTTGAATGTCAATAATTCTATCTGCTACAGTGGAGAACTGATCCATCCAAGGCAGCCAGTAAAATTTTGGTAGGATTCATTCATAACCCTAGCTAAACTTTTTTTATTGTTCTCATCAATAATACTGTCTCCTATAATGGAGAACCGATCCATCCAGGAAAAAAAAAATTCACAAAAAGCAGATTCTGCCATCTAAGATTCTGAATGAAGCTATTCAAACACCAATGCATGTCTTTAGTTAATAAAGTCTTATTCTAGAATCACATGATACTAAATTCATACCATTCAAATACTCACTTAAAATTCAGCCATCTGTATAGAAAAACCTACTTGCTAATTCATAAAAGTACATTCTTAGTTTGACATAACAAATTCATAGAAAACACATGACGAATCAATGTTTGGCCATTTCTTTTACTTTTCATATTAATCTCATTTTAACAATTAACAATAAAGAGATTATTCATATGTCGAAGAGGAACTGTTGTATTTCCACCGTAAAAAAAAACTCACATTCCTAATGGACATTAACGAATTGAGCAATAAGATGTGAACTTGTGGGAAGAATTTTTGTATAAACTTTCTATTAATGACAGGCGTTTGGACTGAAAAAACAGGGGAATAAGTCCGAATCAGACCGAAATCGATGGAACAGTTCCATTTTTGATCGTGTTGGAATGACAACCCTAATTATATCTAAATTAGGATATTTCGTTCTTGAACTAAACCATACCTGAAAGTGAAATTTCACTCATCACGTGTATATGTATGTATACGTATATATGTACATATTTTCATATATAAAAGAAACCATAAGAAGTGTTCTCTGAAATAACTCAAATGGTCAAACAAAACAGCAATCAAAGTCACATAGAAATGACAAAGCTAGCCTCTTTATGATTGTTATGAACATTAACAAAAGCAAGAAAGATGGACAAGTAGCAGATTAAAGAAGAAAGAACAAAAGGGTAAAAGCCAGTCACAAAACTGCAATCATGTCCCTCACAACCTATAATCTGAGAACCGAACTAATAGCTATCTAGTTGTCCTTCACCTCAAACAAAAGATGCAAACTCTATCAAAAATCGAACTCAAACCAAAAATACAAAATTAAATAATTCATTAACCTTACCGAATTTTGATCAAGATCGATCTTGATGACAAAGTTGAAGTCAGTGTAAACGCCGAAGTCAGTGCAAACAGGACAATCAATCAATCAATTATCCAGTCAGCAGATTATAAATTAATTTTCACCCAATCATCCAAAGACCACAACTTTAAACAAAACTCAGAATAATCGAGCCCAGAAGAACTTAAATCAAGAAAAAATTCAGATCCTATCTCTTCTTTCAAACAAATCTCAGAACAACCTCTTCTTTCATCTATCCTATCTCTTCTTTCAAAAACCAATGAAACGGAAATCAATACGGAAATTTCTGTTTGTGAGTGAAAATGGGAGGAAGAAGAAGAAGAGTCGCTAGCTTTTTAAAATACCCAGAAATTTAAAGCAAGTACCTGAATCACTCTACTGAAACTGATCCTTTATATTATGATGTAGTTATGGGTCTAAAACATAGAAAACTAATATCAATTCAAGGCAAACAACAACCGAATAGCGAAAACTCATACTGTCATGCCCCGAATTTTAGAATAAAATTTTAAAATCCGAAACATGAAATTACTACAACCTCAAAATAGTCATCCTGAAAAATTTCTTTTCTTAACATCCACACCACACGAATAAAACCAAAACCGAATTTAGTCTCGGTTAATTATTACAACTCAAATCCAAAATGAACTGTAAAGCTCTAAATGAGCATACACACCTTACAACTAAATGAAATAACAAAACTGTTGTAACACCTAAGCAGCTCGGTCACCTCCTTGGTTATCCTGACCTGCAGGAATATCGCTACACCAATTGAATAGTGTACCGGGATTGCAACAACACAAAATCCGGTAAGCTTATGAAAGCTCGTATGAGTAAAAGGAAAGAACTATTGTTTAATTTAATTCATAAATATTCCCACACACAATAACACTCAACAATTTTCACATCCGCAAGTACTAACAATCTAAATCAACACCAATTCAATATATCAAGACAAACCCCAACTCACATCTTTCTTCACAACCCTCAACATCTTATTTATAAAAATACGATACATGACAGACTAGAGCTCTAACTGAATCGTAGCCCGTCACCTGGCCTAGGTTATGGCATCCGACATATTTATCATTATCGTATTTCATCAATATGTATACCTATATATTTAGAACGTCCGATAATTCCACATACTCAACCAATCGTATCCCATCATCCACCCAGGATTAGAGCGTCCGATTACCCCACACCGGTCACTACGTCGACCCTAAACCCATAAATGAGCATAACATGTAATATCACATACTGAAAACAACCCAACCAAGATACACCATATTATTATGGAATTACACAATTGAAATATAATCAATTCTTCGATTCAACTTAATCATATCATCACTCAACAATCCACTCATCAATATATATTTTCCACGTAAATATATATATATATATACGTAATCATCCACTCAGAAATGACCACTAATACCATCTATAGTTTACACAAGAAAATCATGAAATTCATTTGTATAATTAAAAATTCATTTTACTTACCTATGAACCGTGGTGATTCAAGTCCATGAAATTTTAAAACAAATATTTAATCCGCAAATATTTTTCACACAATTACCAAAAATAATTAAATATAAAACGCTCGGTTCGTAATATGAACCACGTGAGTTTTACTCACCTCGAAATTCCTGCTGCGTCTTCAATACAATTATAATTAACGCCGAAATAGCCCACTCAAATAAAATCCGTCAATCACCTAATTAAATGTGATTCGAATTTAGCCAACAATTTCAACACATAATTTAACTACCATTTAAAGGCCGGATTCTAATTTACAATAAAATCCGACGAGAGGATTCTCACGAATCGCTCCCCTAATTACAGTTTTACACATATACGAAGATCCAACGGTCGGATCTTCGCTCATGACCACACAAAGCCTCTGGGACAGTCATATGATCATCATAACAAATTTACAAGTTCATCCGACGGTCCTAATTTCACATATCAAAAATCTAACGATCGAAATTGATCGAAATCTCAAAATTCATAACTAAATCATACGATATCCAAAAAATGCGTATAATATGCCGAAATGATCGTATTGAAACATAGAATCATAAAATGGACAGAAACTAAATTTTAGACCTCCCGAGGTGGCCGGAAAGGGCCGCCGGAGTTAGGGACAGAGCCGCCACCGACCACCTCCAATGGTGTCAGGGCCGAGCTTGTCCCATTCATTTCGTCATTCTGATCAACTTTCATAACTAGCACAAGACAAAAAAATGACGGGAAGGGATCGAAAAGTACCGATTACAGTCGGCGGCCGGAAAAATTCCAGAAACCGGCGAGCTTGAAAACCGCAACCTCAAGCCTCAATCCCTTCTGAAACCTTGTTCAGAACTTCCTTGCGAACACAACAAGCCAAGAATCACAAGAAACGATCGTGTATAGCTCGAGATATTTGGATCGAAAGTTGGTTGTTTCGATCCGTACGGGGTCGAGCTCCGACGAACGTGAAAACGTTCGACCTAGTTCCGGTCCTTCTTGGTGCTTGTAGAGGAAGTTGAGGCTAGCTTAATGAGCCAAAAATCAAGTGAAATGGTGGTGTGTAGCTCGAGATATCAAGATCGAACCGAAAACGACCCTTTTCGGTTCGGGCCGTGCCGCCGCCGCTGCCGGCCGTGTCGCGGCGCAAGGCTGCCTCTGGCAGCTATGCAAGATTGAGACGAAGCTCTTGGAGGAGGTTTGAGGTCGTGGGGTGGCCAGATGAGGTGGAGAGGGCTTGCCCTGTTTTTGCTTCTGTTTCGGCCGAGGGAAGGAGACGACGCGAGAAGAGAGAGAGAGAGAGAGAGCTACAGTGCTTTCCAAAAACAGAAATGGAGGCCGGACCAAAAAGGAAACTTCCCAAAAAAATTCTAGGGTTTTATCTATATATACCCGTTTCGGAAAATCTTCTAAATTCGATAACTAATTCAGAAAAAATCCGATCTTCGTGTTCCGCACGTGTACAGACTCGTATCGACGAGCTCTACAACTTTCATGAAGGAAGTTTTTCCAAATTTTGTACGTAGAAAAAGTCTATTTCTCAAACCGAGCATTTCGAGCTTTTCGTTAAAAATAATCGTTTTGAAACTTCGATAATTCTAAAAGTGAATTATTATCGAATAATATTCGTGAAATCGCATAATAATTGTTCATTACTCGAATTTAAAATGAAAATTACGGGTATTACACATACCTTATAACCGCAAATCCAGTATTGACACTTCTATTGAAGCAACACAATATTCTCCAAGTTTCTTAATCGAGCCACCAAAAAAAAAAAAAAAAAACCATAGCAACAAACGGATCCCCAAACCTTCGATCTTTCGCCAATAAAACTCAGTAACAAATAGCTCGCCGAACCTTCGATCTTTTGACAATATTCCAACCGAAACTCAGACTAACGGCTCTCCTGCTCCTTGCCTCTGCTAAACACAACTCAGAGTAACCGCTCCCCAGCCCCTTGCCTTTGCTAAACAGCACGACAGCTTCTAGTTCCTAAAGACAGACATACCCAGCCAACATCGTGTCAGCCAGCAGTACAAAACTGAAATTATAATAGCAAACTAAGGGCAAAAGCGTCAATTTCTGTAAAAAGACCCATATGCCCAGACGACATCATCTCAGCAGTCAATCTTGAAATATAACAGAAAAGCAGGGACGAAAACGTCTTCTCCAACCCCCAATGAATAGTAGTAACTGTGAACTCATCTTTCATATATTGTATAATATAATTTTTACGCCGAGTAATGATACATGAATTTAGTTTCAATTGCCCAATTATGAGACATAAAGCTCAGCCTTTCCATCAATAAAGAGGCTCATGAATTCTTCACCATCAACACTTTCCTTCTCTATCAGGAGGTTGGCCAACTTGTGGAGAATGTCAATGTGGGTTGTGATGATCTCCGTGGCCCTTTTGTAAGCTTTCTCTACCAGCTCCCTCACCTCTGCATCCACGATATCAGCGGTCGCCATGGAGTAATCTTTTTGGGATGACATCTGCAATTGAAATGTATATAAATCATCGGTAGAGGCACTAGCACACAATTATAATGCATCCTATGGGCAAAGTAATAGAAGAATTTCCATGTAGATGATAAGACGAACAAAGGCAATTGCTTAAATTCAAGGGCGCTGCTTTACCTGTTGACCTAAGAAGGGATTGCCACCTGAACTGCCAACCGCAACTTGTCCGATCTTTTTGCTGAATCCAAATCTCTCAACCATCTGCCTTGCCACCCTTGAAACTTGCATGAAGTCATTTGATGCTCCTGTTGTCACATTCGCCTGACCAAAGATAACTTCTTCAGCCACCCTGAAATGGCAAAATGAGGGTGAGAATTATATTATACACTAGATTATCAATACAGCCCAAACTCAGAAAGGAATTTTGAAAAGACTTCCGTTTGTTTTGTGCTGCTCTCAGGGGATTAGAGGTAAAAGACCAAAGAGTTGTTTAACTAACCTTCCTCCAAGGGCAACAGCCATTTGATTCTCCAGGTAGCTTCTGCTGTACAGTCCAGACTCGAGTCTCTCTTCACTTGGAGCAAAGAAGGTTAGACCACCTGCTTGGCCACGGGGGATGATGGATATCTTGGCTACAGGATCATATTCCGGCATCAAGGCACCAACAAGAGCATGCCCAGCCTCTGCAAAGGAAAATTGTAATACATAATTAAGCACTCTATACCAAATAATTGCAAAAACATTAGTATCGGATGGGATAAGCTTTGTATTATTCTATATACCATGGTAAGCAACTAATTTCTTCTTCTCCTCCGAGACTACAGCATTTTTCTTCTCTGGTCCGGCAATGATTCGCTCCAGAGCATCAGCAATCTCATCTTTGCTTATTTCCTTGAGCTCACGTCTGGCTGCAAGAATGGCAGCTTCGTTCATCAGGTTCTGTAGATCTGCTCCTGTGAAACCAGGCGTTCTCCTAGCAATCTTTTCAAAGTCCACATCCTTTGCCAGTGCCTTCCCTCTGGAGTGCACCTGCCACAAAAAAGTGCTCTAATTGAGAATATGGATATATAGAAGAAGATTTGTTCTCACAAATTTTTAACATAACATTGCAGAGTCCACACACACTATTGTCTACAATAATGCTTTAAAGTAAATGCATATAATCGAATTCAAAGAGATGCCTTTATTTAGTTCAGCATGTACATAGCCTTTATAGTTTTACTCCCTTTACTAAATTATAGTAATGTAACTTTTCTAACTCATATCACTTTGTTGCCAAATCCATAATCCCATTAAACTACTTACGCTAGCTTGTACTAAAATTGCTGTTTTCAGTCATATGCTTATTATAAACCAATAAAATGAATGCCAACTGAATTCACTGTACTGATAGAGTTAACTAACCTGCAGGATCTTAACTCTCCCAGCAACATCAGGCCTGTCCACGGTTACTTGTCTGTCAAACCTTCCGGGCCTCAACAGAGCTGAATCAAGAACATCCGGCCTGTTAGTCGCTGCCAACACAATCACACCAGAATTACCAGAAAAACCATCCATCTCCGTCAACAACTGATTAATAGTCTGTTCTCTCTCGTCATTTCCACCTCCCATTCCTGCCCCTCTCTGCCTCCCAACTGCATCAATCTCATCAATAAACACAATGCACGGCGCTTTCGACTTTGCCTTCTCAAACAAGTCCCTCACTCTCGACGCTCCAACTCCAACAAACAGCTCCACGAACTCTGAAGCTGCGCACGAGAAGAACGGCGTGCCAGCCTCACCGGCGACGGCACGAGCCAGAAGGGTCTTTCCGGTACCGGGTGGGCCCACCAGAAGACACCCCTTTGGGATTTTAGCTCCCAGCGCAGTGTACTTATCCGGGTTCTTCAAGAAATCAACAACTTCCTGCAACTCCAGCTTGGCCTGGTCAGCTCCAGCAACATCAGAGAAAGTAACTCCAGTTTCTGGAACTTCCTGGAACTTGGACTTGGACCTTCCGAAGTCCATAGGCCCACCGAGCCCACCGGGTCCTCCGGGACCTCCCTGTCCCCGCCTGAAAAGGAAGAACAATCCGGCGAAGGCAATTATCGGAAACAGCAAATTCCCAATGAAGTTGAATATCCCACCCCCGGAGTCTCCCTCGGAGACGGAGATATCAACGCCGTTCATGGCCAGAATGTCGATGAGGTCCGGGTCGTTGGGGACCACCACCGAGGCGCGACGGCCGTCAATCGCCGTCAGCTGAAGAGCCGACCCTTCTTTGGCGAACCTGACTCTTTCCACCTTCCCCTTCTTCACGGCGTTCAAGAACTCGCTGTAGCGCCATTGGCTACCTTCCGGGAGGTCAGTAACGGCCTGCTGTTGTGGCTTTGGGGCTGTTAAGTTGAGGTTCTGAGAGAAGGGAGAGGAATTGGGCTTGGTGGGCTGGGCCTGGAGCAACGGCGCGGGCTGTGACGGTGGTGTGACGTTGTCTACGGCGAGGGCTTGTTGGGTGGTGAGTGAAGTAAAGAGCAAGCCAGCTAGAGTGGCTTGGGATGTGATGGATTTGAAGGAGTCGGAATTGGGTTCTTCATTTTTGGCGATTACAAGCTTTCGTTTGGAGAAGAAAGGAAGAGGAAGGAGCGGTGCTGATGATCTAGTGGTTTTGGGGGTCGGAGGAGAGTGGAGGATTTTAGTGCCGTAGAAGCTAGAAGAGAGTAGAGGGTTGGTTGTGGAAGCCATGGATATGGATTTGGTTGCAGAGAAGATGGGTTGGCTTGGCGTTGGTCTCTCTTCTTCCTCTTCTTTTTTCTGTTATCTCTTCAAAATTATTGAAGCTAAAATTGAAATCCCGATTTCCAATCCACTAGCAAATCGTGGACGTACGATTTGGTTATTGTGGAGAAAGAGAAATGAAAATTTTATTTATAGGGAGAAAGAGGCGTGAAAGTATTTAAGTACATGTCGTGGCAAGCTTGGAACTGGAAATTTTTGGGCTGTGATATTTTGTGGGTTTTTCACTTGGAATTTTGTATCTGGTCAAGTTTTCACTTGGATCTTGGGACACCATAGATGATGAGTTTGGATTGTTTTGCTTTGGGTTGTGAACCTACGTGGTCTCTTCGTTTCCATTCATTTTGTCCGACCTTAAAAATTATTGATTCATTTTTTGTGCTTAAAATAGTTCAGTGATTCATGGGCTCTTGCACTTGCTGTTTACAGATTGGGCCTAATGTACTCTGAATTTGTCATTGGGCCTCAATTCAATGAACAAATTGTGGAGCTGCTCACTTCTTGATTGGGGATTTGGGTCTAAAAAAATAGATAATTCAGAATTTATTTATTTTTGGATGTAGATCAGCTCATTTGCATTCCAACTCCATTTACGTTAGCAAAACACTCGGAAAGCCATGCATTCAAATCATTTTTCTTATTCCAATACTAATCAAAAGTAAGTGAGTAATGAGTTCTCTATTTCTATACGGATTCAATTACATGGTTGGAGACCTTGGGATAAGTAATTGAAATTCGGATACTGCCAGGAGTTTATTTCTATTCATGATTAGTTACCCAACTATGTGATTATCTATGTCCTAATCAAGCTTCAGAAATGTCTTGTGGCTCAATGGCAACAACAATCCAAATTAGTTGATAAATAATTCCCTAATTCTGTACAGTCTATCTATATGTTTGACTAAAACTGTTTCCATGAACCTTCCCATGAACTTCTGTGAAGTTCCTTCAACTGCTGCAACTGTTGATTTTGGTCTCAGCTTCTGATCACTCACTAGGTACTATGTCGTACGTTGAGAAAACAAAACCATTTGAACACTTGTCTTTAAATGGATCATTTCGTAACACGTCCATTAAATTAAGCTCCTTAATCAAGACTTAATATTTAGCTAATCTTAATTTGTTACAACATCTTGTCTCCTTGGTTTCTAGCAATTAAAACCAGGCTGGCCTGTGCCCTAGTCCCCCTCGTGCATGTATGATTATCCTTATAAGTCTAATCACCAACAGCAATATCTGCTTCATATATTGCTTTGCCTCCATATTTCTATTTTCTTGCTATCTAAAATACTAGTATTTTATATGCATGGAAGGTTCCTCCCCGATATTATTTAAACAAATTTGCATGAATAATATTATATGTTAGCTAGCTGTTTACCAATTGTATAGCTACCGCCACTAGCTTCCGTACTCAACAGGATTCTTCATGGTTCTCTTCCTCTTCAAGATCTCAGATCTCTAATTTAACTTATATGGCTAGTGTTTATATATAGGTGCTGCTAGCTTCTTCTTCTTCTTATATCATCCACCTACAATCCCTTCAACATCAACATTCTCTAGGTTCTAGCTGATTTCCAAGCTCCCTTAGCTCAATCAAATTATTCGAATATGGCTGGCCTGAACTTTGAAGCTCTGAGAAACTTGCACAACTCTGCTAATGATCTTCTCCACTCTCCTATCATCCAGCAAGCTCTGGTCCGCAACAGTCAAGAAAAATGGGTTCATGAAGTCTCGGAAGCATCTCTGAGACTGTTGGATGTGTGCAGCATTTCGAAAGATGTTCTTTTGCTTGTGAAGGAGCATCTCCAGGACCTTCAGTTCACATTACGTAGAGTGACCAGCTCCGGCGAAGAAGATATTGGGAGCAAAATGACTGCCTACAATTTCTATAGGAACAAGTTGAAGAAGGAGACCCTCAAGTGCTTGAATTCTTTGAAAGGACGTCCTATGAAGAACAAATCCTCCATCGTTAGCAGCTCAGAAATTTTCCCTATAGACCAGAACCTTACGCTTGTTGTAGATGTGCTAAGACAAGTGAGGGTCACCACTGTTTCCATTGTGGAGACTCTGCTGTCTCTCATTTCCATTCCCTGGCTGGATGGAAAATCAACTAGTAGAAGTACCGCTACTTCTTTCAAGTTCATGTCCAAGTTTATGTGTGGAAGGAGCCAAAAAGTACATGACCTATGCGATGCAACGGCGCTTCAGAGTGCGAATACAAGGTTGGATGCTGTGGAGATTGCCATTCAAGATCTTCAAGTTGAATTAGAGTGCATGTTCAGACGCTTGATCGACACCAGAGTTGCGCTTCTTAACATCCTTACTAACTAGTTAACTAGCTAGTTACTTGTAGCCAATGATTCTTTAATTCTTTGATCCATTAATAGTAATGTTACTGCTTCTTTTACTTCTTTTGGTGAACAATTCTTTGATTCTTTAACCATAAACTACTTTTGCCCAATTCATTATTGTAATTTTACTGATCTTACAATAAACTGCACCTCCAGACTCCAAAGGATGCAAAAGAATAGCACCGCACGAATGCTTGAACACTGTGGATAGCATTGTGACTTGTGAACACTCAATTGGGTTGCAGAGACACAACGGAATATTATCAGAGCTAGAGCAAAAGCAAATCCAACTACTTTCAACATCGCAATCTGGTTACAGCATACAGTATGATTAATAACATTTCGAAACAAAGTTTGATGTCCTGGACATAATCTGCCCATCACACTCTTTTTCACAATCACTTTATTAAACAGAAATCAACAAAGATGCTCAGATCACATTTGCACCAGTCTCCCAACAATAAATCCCTTGATGATTTCCACTCTTGGTTCTTCAACAAGAGATCTGCAACCAATACAAAAGAGTTTGTTCATTCAGTATTCATTCATTTTATATAACATTTTCATGAAGGCATTAAAACTTGGCAGTCTGAAAATAAAGCTAACAATCAACCAAGATGATGGCCACTCGTCGCCGACTCATGGACGTTAATTAGGCCACTACTTCAAGAGAGGGTCATGGCCCAATCAGATAATCTACAAGCATAAATCATACTAACCGTAGATTATGACCAACCCATATGAAGGACCATGATCCTTGTGTCTAAAGATTCTTTCATTGAAGGCTTAGGGCTAGTCGCTACTTCTAAGTACAGAAGTATAGACTCACTGCATAACAGTGTGAAAGCATAACCATAATTCAAAGTCCAAATGTATAGACTCATGGCACAACAGTATGAAAAAGTAACCCAATTGTTAGTCACATCTGTACAAAAAAATAAGAGCTCTTAAGTTCGAAACTCTCTCTCCCAAATGTCACAACTCATCAACGAATATAAATCATCACATCAAGAAAACAAACAAATGCAACGTGCAATTGTCTAGTGGAAGCTGAGGCATATAATGATAAATTGTACCTAATGATGTTCATCATGGCCATGACCATGATCATCATGGCCCTCCCAGGGATGTCTCCAACCCTAAAAAACACAATATGAAAGTCAGTCCATGCATATATCACATAACAACGATAAGTGAAACAAAGAGAAAGTCTTACCAGCACTACAGGACCATCTTGCTTGGCCCTGTAAAGTACCCAAAACCTGAGACATCAAAGTTTAAACAAGACCCGTAAGCTGCGGAGAAATGCAATGTTATGCCCAAGAAAAGAAACACAAAGAGAAGAGGAGGGAAAGACACAAAAACAAATTCACTATCCATCTCCATTGCTACAATAGAGATAACTAAAGTTCACAACAAGAGAAAAAGATAGGACAGCTTAGTGCTGGACTTGGAGACAGCCATGAACCCATTTATTGCAAAAACATTCATCAAGGTCCTTTTCAGGTTTTCAAGTTTCAAGTACCCGGTGTATAAGCTTTACAATATAGCGAAACAACTCTCATTACTCTTATTCTCTCTGCCCTAAATCTACTTTAACATGGTCATTAGGCTAATCACCAATCCAGTTGTTGCGAATAATAAGAAATCCCATTACACAACATCAACCCAGAGTAAAGCCTATGCAATTCAGCTTATTGAACATCTAGAATCCTCAAATTGTTCTCCAAGCCTTCTACTTTCTTGATGCTAAACTCATGCCTGTCTTCCCAACAAAACAATAAATTCCGCAAACATTACAGATAATAACCCAAAGATTAACAGCAAAGCACGCAGATCCGAGATGACAGAGTACATTGAATTGAACGAAACTTGATCAATAGTGATTCAATAAAAATTTGAGCAAAAGCAGTATATGGGTTTTCTATAACTAAGCAAAACACACACAAGTGTAAGAGCAAGATGTAATAACAGGTGGGTCAATATCTGCAGAGAACATTCATGTGAGAACCGAAAGAGGGTGAGAGTGAGCGGCTGAGGGTTTACCACATGACGGCGCAGAGTCCTTTTCCGGTGATAGTGTGCCACCGCTTCGGCTGATGGATGGTAACGCCCTTGTACGTTATGCCATCTCCATGTCCTCCTCCCATCTTCTTCTCTCTTGTTTCTCTCTGCACAAAAGCCCCTCTTGCTCACAACTCAGATTTCACAAATGCTCGTGCTGCTGGAGACCTTAGTTACTGTGTGGCCTACTTTTTCCACGCCGCACTGAATCACTTCCCGTTTGTGGATTTCTGGAGATGCTTTTGCTGGGCTTTTGTTGTTCACAGTTGGCCCCCATAAGGCTTAAGGCCCGCTTGAAATCGTCTTGTTGGGCTTTCCTTTTGTTCTAACAATGTCCACACTTTAACAACATGAAGGTGGATTGCCAGACTATTACTATCACGTGTCCATGACACGAGACAGTATTAGTCGACCGGGGTGTGGTATGTTCTTTAACGATTTGTTTTCTTTCTTTTGAGGTAGGTGTATTCACCTTATCCCTACTCTTATAAAGGAAGACATAGTTTTGGTGTTAAAAGTTTCATCAATTTTTGGAAGTCTCCGTATTACCCATGGTAAAACAACAATTGACTCAGATGGAAGTCCCCATGTTACCAGACGTCAAAAACAGAGTCACTGAATCACATATACATCATTGCAATTTTGCGAGACTACATAATAATTACCTAAGTTTAAATCAAGTGCCCGAAAGTTGAGTTGAGAGACTTTGCCTTTATTTTTTAGAGATAGTTGATTACTTTTTTGTGTTATTTAATAGAAAAACCATACAACTAGAGGACAATGCACCCTAACCTAAAGTTAAAGATAAAAGAAAAATCATTAGTACTAACTAAAAAAACAAACTATTTTTCTTAACAATAAATCAAGGTAGTATTTGCTGCATGATTACACTCTCTTGTCACATAACTAATTTCCAAATTTCACAGGTAAGACATGAATTTTATAAATTTTTATTTTTTTTAAACTAGAACACCTTCAACCGCAAAACATGGATCATGTATACTAATCTATGAAAGCTCCATCACATTTGAGTATTCAAATCAACCATGTAACCTAATCTTATGGGTCCTTTTTTAATACATCTACGAAAAGACCACTTGTAATAAACCAAACAATTGTAAAGTCAAATTTATAGTAGATTTACATGAATGTCTTTGCATTTAAAGTTATGATTTAATCCATCTTTTTGTTTTGACATATGGACAAATTCCAATTCTTAACATTTTTATTTTAGTATAATGTTAGTATGTCTAAATCGGTTTGGACCTAAATATTTTTCTTCTTGTTATTATAATGTATATTTTTAAGTTATTGAGCTGTAACTTATTGATTACTATCAACACGTCCGCATTTTTAGTGAATAATATTGTTAGGTTAACGAAAAAATAAGTCGGCTAAAGAATAATGTTTTTTTTCCAATGATGATTTAGTTACTTTTTCAATTTTACACTTTGTTATTTATACATTATTTAAAAATTATAGTGACGACTGGTGAGTTATATAAAAATATTATGGACATTTTATATTTTGGTCCATCCTACTAAAAAAGTTCCTCTATTTATAGTAGTACTGATTCGAAATAAGATAATGTAGAGGCAGGGATAAAAAAAAAAAAAAAACAAATTCAAAAGAATGAAAAAGGAATGTTTCCAAATTCCCAAGTTCCCAATCTGGTGAATCATCAGGAGACTTGTTTAGTTGTCTTACTTTTGACCGGAAGTGAAAACTCGGGGTGAAGCTCAAAGGGTCACACCGTTGGTCGGCACTCCGATGATGATCGAAGCATGGTTTACACGTGTGTCAAACTGTCAATCAAAGGCATGAAACTCATTTGACTATAGTGCTGAAAATTGAACAGTAATATAGCAATAATTCGTCCATCCAATCCATCATAAGAAGCCCTCAAAAAAAAAAAAAAAAAAAAATCCATCATAAAATGCCACCACGCATTTTCAACTTGGATCAGCAGCAAAGAAAAAAAAAAAAAAGCTAAACCACCCCACTTTGATTCTGAGAATTGAAGCCGCCACACGTGATCAATGGCACATCCGTCTCCGACCACCGCCGTCGATCCCAGAAGCGGCTGCTGCAGATCCAACTCCATCTTCTACAGCAAGCGCAAACCAATCCCTCTCTCACCCAACGACTCTCTCGACGTCACCACGTTCATTTCCTCTCAGGCCCACCGCGGCCGCATCGCCTTCATCGACGCCGCCACCGGCCGCCACCTCACCTACTCCCAACTCTGGCGAGCAGTCGAGTCCGTCGCCTCCTCTCTCTCCGACATGGGCATCCGAAAAGGCCACGTCATACTCCTCCTCTCTCCCAACTCAATCTTTTTCCCCGTGGTCTGCCTCGCCGTCATGTCCCTCGGCGCCATCATCACCACCACCAACCCCCTCAACACCACTCGCGAAATCACTAAACAGGTCGCAGATTCGAAACCCGTTCTCGCCTTCACAACTCGGGAGCTACTCCCCAAGCTCGCCGGGTTCGCTTCCAACAACATAGTCTTGATGGACGGTGCTGATCAAGCTGCTAAGACTAAGAGCAGTAAAAAAGTGTTGACGCTGGCGGCGATGATGAGCAGGCCGCCCACCGGAGGCCGCTACAGGGAGACAGTGAACCAAAACGACACGGCGACTCTGCTATACTCTTCGGGAACGACAGGAGCCAGCAAAGGCGTGGTGTTATCTCACCGGAACCTGATCGCGACGGTCGTGACCGTCCTGGGGAGATTCGCCGCGCAAGTACAAGAGGAGGAGCAAACGTTCCTCTGCACCGTTCCGATGTTCCACATATACGGCCTGGCGACGTTCGCCACCGGTTTCCTGACGTCAGGATCCACCATCGTCATTCTCTCCAAGTTCGATATGCACGACATGCTTGCGGCGATTGGGAAATACAAAGTTACTTACTTGCCCCTGGTGCCGCCGATTTTGGTGGCGCTGGTGAACGGCGCGGATCAGATAAAGGCCAAGTACGATCTGAGCTCGTTGCACTCGGTTCTGTCTGGTGGGGCGCCCTTGGGCAAAGAAATGATTGAGGGGTTTGTAGAGAAGTTTCCTGCAGTCAGCATTCTCCAGGGGTACGGCTTGACCGAGTCAACGGGGCTGGGAGCCTCGACGGACACGTTGGAGGAGAGTCGGAGGTACGGCACGGCGGGGATGCTGTCGCCGAGCATGGAGGCCAAGATTGTGGACCCCGATACCGGCAAGGCTTTAACGGTCAATAAGACCGGTGAGCTCTGGCTCAAGGGTCCCACCATTATGAAAGGTATAGTTACAGCCACGATTGGCGTTGACGGGTTTCTTAATTAACCTTGCTTGGCTATTTCATTCTGTCCTTTTGTGGTTGCTAATAGATTATGACCTTACTTATTGTCCACTAAAAACTATAAACAAAATAATCTCATCCTTCTTTGCACGTTAGTCTTAATTGGGGGTTGGAATCTCCTTGTTTGAGGGATTGGGATTGTCATTAGATGAGCTTGAGCTTGTTTATATGTGTTTAATTTGATAGTACGTTCAGACAGAGAGAAAGACAGTTTAATATTTTATCTGCTCGATCATATGATTTGTGATTAGAAAAGTCTCGCGAGTTATTTAGAGACATTACGAATTAACCTTGGTACAATATGATGTACATGCAAATAGGATACTTCTGCAACGATGATGCCACTGCATCGACGCTTGATACGGAAGGATGGTTAAGGACCGGAGATCTTTGTTACATTGATGATGATGGATTCATCTTTGTGGTTGATAGGTTGAAGGAGCTTATTAAATACAAGGCATTTCAGGTGAGTTCATAATAATATGCACAATGCATGGCACGCAGGGTTGAATATTGTTTACTTGTATTCATCACGTGTTTAGTAATTTAGAATAAACAAATTGAGGATCTTAATTGTCAAAATATGTCTATAGGTGCCTCCAGCGGAATTGGAGGCTTTGTTACTCACTCATCCCCAAATTGCTGATGCTGCTGTTATACCGTAAGCTTATTTCCTATATCCAACTAGCAAATGATACGAATCACATTTTCAACTTCATACTCATTTCCTCATCAGCTGAACTGATTTTATGGTTTTGTTGATTTTCCCATCAGATTTCCTGATGAAAAGGTGGGGCAGTTTCCGATGGCATATGTGGTAAGAAAAGCCGGAAGCAATTTATCGGAGACGGCTGTGATGGACTTCATAGCGAAACAGGTTGGTATTTGTTTGCAGATTACTGCCAAGTGCTTGTTTGCTACAAACTTACTTAAACAGAACAGGCCGGACAACATTTTCTGTTACAATATTGATCGAAGAATTAAACTATTGATTTCTGTACATATTCGATCTCTTAGCTTGTTTGTTACAATTGGCGCTATATCAATGATATTATGCAGGTGGCTCCGTACAAGAGGATTAGAAAAGTGGCGTTTATAGCTTCGGTACCGAAGAATCCATCTGGCAAGATTCTCAGGAAGGATCTTATTCAGCTTGCAACTTCTTCTTCTAAACTATGAAGAAGTCAAGGGAAACACCAGCTGGTAGCTAATCCAGCTAGAGTCAGTTCTTCACAGCCAGTTTCAGTTTTATATAAGGGCATTCTCATTCTGTGGACAAATACTAGTTTAGGTCGTCACTATTTTGAATCCCAACCAAGTACCCACCTGCAGGCCTTGCTTGCCCCTCTCCTAGTACTATCATTTTACTATGTTTGCCTGGTGAATTTTCATATAAATTCTTCAAATTTTTACTAGTTATTCGGATGAATTAAATCTTGAATTTCCTAAATCTCAAACGGCAGTGTGTAGCAGTGGTTGCTCGTAAATCATTACAGCAGGGACTCAGAGTTGGACTGGGAATACTGTAATATTGATGTGTCTTGAAGATGCATGGGTTGCACTAATGCAAAGCCCAATTAAGTAACTCTAGGCTGGCGATCTTTTAAGATCAAGTGGCCCAGTGAAAATTTAATGAAGATAGAGGCCCAACTTTGAGTTAGTCGCATGAACGATGAACGATTGTCTATCACGACAGCTTGCGTTTACTATTGTCAACAAAAGTTTGCAGATTGCCGTCCAATTAATATAACGGCCGGATCTAGATATTAGTTTTGCAAAAGAATCTCTCTGACTATCGTGGTCTCGTGGAACTGCAATTGAACGATCGGAATCATTTATATTAGCTTTTAAGTAAGTACTATTTTTCTAAATAATTGGTAGATAAAAAAATGGAAAAAAAATGCAAACAATATCTGATTTTTTAGTCCATTGGTAACTTTCATACCTCAATTTCAAAAAATATTAATTTGGTATCTGAAGTTCGAACCCTAAACCCCGATCCAATATTAGTATTTGAAGCCGTTCTATTATATCGTTAGTCAACTGAAATAACTTGAAGGACATATAAGTAATTTCAACTCTAATGTTATTATTATTATTATTATTTTTTTAATTTCCACGCCCTCTCTCTCTCTGCTAATTATAGTTGATTTGGGTTAGAAAGCAAAGATGGCCTCAGACGTACCTCCATTACTGATTTTGATTGGGGCTTCAAGCTTGAGCAAATTAGGCTGCTGGAGAAAGATTTCCCGAGAATCAACACAAAGCTGTTTGATCTCGGACTCGGAGAGGTGGATCTGCTTCCCCGGCCTAGCTCCGTGCCCTGCGACGCCATTCAATTCGATTCTTAGCTCCCTCACCGGTCGGGGATTTGACGATCCAGATTTGTCTCTTTGTTTTTGTTGTGTTCTTGGTCTGAATTGGCTGTGGCGGAGGTCGGGTAATTGATCCAGATT
Organism: Rosa persica; assembly: GCA_025331145.1. Lineage (NCBI taxonomy): Eukaryota > Viridiplantae > Streptophyta > Magnoliopsida > Rosales > Rosaceae > Rosa > Rosa persica. Next base: position 46,676,557 of record WFKR01000006.1, on the reverse strand, counting down.
TGCATTTGATGTTGTTCGATGTTTCCCAGGCTGTGAGGGTCGGATTTAAGGGTTTGATTGGTGGTGGGATGAGCAGCAACTTCTCTTTTTCTGAAAGAGGCGACGGCTGCAGAAGGTGACGGGGTTTTGGTTTCGTGGTCTGACTTTGTACACGAGGTCGGTCTCGATTGTGAATTCTTTGGATTGCTTCATGTGCTGCATCTCTATTACCGTCGATGGTGATGGTAATCAACATGTCCGGTGTTCTGAGTATACGTTGGGTTTTTTGGAGGGTCGGCGATGGAGGAGACTGTTGAGTTCATGGCTGAATTGAAAGCGGGTGGGAGGGAGGAGAGATTTGTGGCATTCGTGTTTGCTGTAGATGCCTGGATTGCTATAGTGGATTCTAGGAAGAGTGGGAAGGAGATTGTTAAGGAAGGTTTGTAGTTGGTGGAATCGATGTTCAGCCAAGCTCTGCAATTGGAGCACTTTATGGAGGGTCTTTAATGATACCTGGCATTAATTAGCTTGCAGGCTTCAATTGAAACTCACTGTGGGCATGGTAACTTTGGTCTTTGTGGAATTGTTTTCTAGCATCTTGTTCAGTTGAAACTCAGAGAGTTATTGATTTGATACACATTTACGCAAGTGTACGTATTATTGTCAAGATAGAGAAATATTATGCCCAAAGTTTATCGTACCACGGGGATTAGTTGCTAACCCACAATCGTTGGGTATTCAGTATTAGAGTCACTAAGTAAACAAAAGAAAAAATGAGATAAAATAAAAAGGCTAATCTAAGGCATCAAGGCCTAGCAATGCTCGGTCTTGGTTTTCACCAAAGCCTAATTAAAACTAAGAGCCTAGTGATGACTATTTACAATGAGATAGAAATTGTCATTTGAAATTGTAATTGTAATTTTCTAAAAGACTGAACTAAAAACTAAATGAACAACAACAATTAAAAATGAAGAAAAATAAAATAGAGAGATTTTGGGTACTAGGGATCGCTCTCTAGCAATTTCAATGCACGAACATATTTCAAGCAAACAAACATATCTTCATGAAAATCAAATCCCGTACTTAATGCCGGTCAAGGCCACTAAGCTGAATTTCCTTAAGGTTATTCACATTTTCAGTTAGGACAAATATGAACTCTCTAATTCATGAGTTAGTACCTTACTAGGGCTACCAAAACATGAACTAAAGACTAGAGCTCTAGAAATTAGGGATTTAAGCATGCAATAGTTACAACCTAAAATTTAAGGATTGCTTAGTTCTCAACCTAATGCCGGTTCAGGCCACTAAGTCAATTTCTCTTATTTGGTATACATTCTTCCGGTTAAGGCAAGAATGAACTCTCTAACCCTAATCATTATGCCTTGTTAGGGCCACAATGTTTAGGATTAAAGGCGAAGAGCACAAGAAAATAGAAACTTAGGCAATCATTCATTCTCGACTAAGCAACTACTTGACACACCACACTAATTACATGAAGCTAGTGAACAAAAGAACCACCAATTGTATCACACATCACAAATCTCAACACATAACAAAGAGAGTGGTTAATTCCCTAAATTCATGCATCAAGAACCAGGTAGCATAGTAATTAGAGTGCACCCATATGAAAATACATTATTTATCACTTGAAAAATATGTCAATTACATCAAAATTGAGCTAGAATTGGAAACCCTAGCCCTCAAAAGTAACTACTCACAACCCCTATTCATGAATATCAAAATTACAAAATTCAAATAGCAAAGAGTAGAGAAGTGTATGAGAAAATAAGGATAGTCACAAATAGCTATGAAGCTAGCATGGTTAGTTTTGAATTACAACCCCACAAAATACCCAAATCTTAAATTTTGTAGAAATTGAGTCTCTGGATGAATTCTTAAAGCTTTGTATGAATAGTCCTTCAAATCTCAAAATAAAATATAAAGAAAAGAGGAAGAAAATGGAGGAAGAAGATGGGAGAAGAGAGCAGCCCAAACCTCTGTTTTGTGGTGCGGCGCTGTTCTGTTGTGTGTGTCCCTGAGAAAGGATGAATCCATCAATTAAAAGGAGTGGCTGGTCGTGAGAAGAGAAATTGGATGAGTAATGGGTGGCTGTGATTAAAGAAGAAAAAGCAATGGTCTTTTCTTTTCTTCTTTTCTTCTTGCTGCGTGTCACATGTTCATTGGTGGAAATGATTATGTTAATTAAGCCATCTCTTCATTCTGTTTGCACAGCCCACGTGCCTCCTTCTATAATTAAACAATTGTTTAATATTGTTTAATTAATTAAACATTTGTTTAATTAATTGAACATTGTTTAAATAATCCCTCTCAATATTATTCTTTTTTTCTTTTCTCTCTTTTGCTCCGGTCTTGACGCACCTCCGCCCAAATTATATTAGGGTGGTCGGTTTCCATCTCTTCGTTTGTCGTTTGAGTTGACCATGATCGACTTTTCTTCTTTTTGTCGATAACTCTAATTAATTTCACTTTTGCACAACTTCTTTCAAAATCCACAATTCCGTTTATTTCCTACAATTAAATAAAAATAGATTAATTAAATAAAAATTGACTTGAGTATTAACTTATTTTTAATGCTTTAGATATAATTACATACATAGAAATACTTGTAATCAGTTATGTTAATTATGAGTATGGACTATGGAATAGAGTTGCTTTGAACAGTAGCCTCCAAAGTTGTCCCCGTCTATTATCACTGATATAGTTCCATTGCTTACATCGACATAAATAACAGATGCCAGTACTTCCTCCCATTGATATAGTTTCATCTTGTATTTTCCTTTAAATTTTTGGTTGAAATCTCAATATCCAAAGCCATGCCTTATCTAGTCACAGGGTCTGCAGATCCCACACTGTCGATGATAACATAACTCTTTGTGTGCAGGGGAAAGTTCGTTAAGCTGCCCATACTTCATAATTCATAAACCAATAAAACTACCCCTCTTTACATAGGCACCAACTAATTTTCTGAAAGTTTGAATTAATGAATAAGGTACTTGTATTGTGTCAGGCTTCAAATATCAGGTACCAAAGTGATATATACTTTGGTCAGTTGGCGCCAAAAAATCAATTAACTAGTGAAGGGACCATAATACCCCTCAAAGTGTGCCACATGGCAAACACCATAACGGTCAACAGTGTTTCAGGTACTAATATTGGGTCGGGGTTCGAACTTCAGGTACCAAAGTGATATTTTTGAAGTTGAGGTATAAAAGTTAGTAATGAGGCAAAGGTCAGGTACTGTTTGCATTTTTTCCCTAAAAAAATAAACTAATCTTTCCCTTCTGTAGTCTATACTCGCTCTAGGGTTTAGAAGAAACTTTTCCCCTCTCCGTTCGGAGCACTGCTGTCAGACGGGCTGTGTTGTCTGGCTTGTTGTGAGGTAGTGGTGTCCTCAATCGTTGGGATTCCGACCTAGATCGTTGCGTTTTGAGGGGGATGGTGGAGGTGATCGTGGTTGTTGTGTGGGTGTGGTCCGATTCTTGGAGGTGGGGTTGGAGGCTGGTGTCGTCACCGGGTTTATTTAGGGTCACCGAATTCATGGCGGTTGGTTGGTGGAAGGCGGATCAGATTTGGGGCAGTTGCAGTTTCAGTTTCGATCTGGTTTGGTACCGATTTTTCTTGAGTTTGTGTTTCCAGTTTCGATCTGGATTGGAAGGATGCAGGTTGTACTCACTTGGATTTGGAGGACGACGGTGGTGGAGCAACCATCAGTAGCCAGTAGTGCACTCTTTGCTAATCGGTGCTCGTTAGAATACACGTCTTTTGTAGAGATTTCTGATATTATTTCGGTAAGTATTCTAGATGGTTATTGTAATAAGGCGTTTAGGTTTAATGTCCCCCCCTCTGTATTCAGTAGTTTCATTAATCAAGGCTTGAGGGCAGCCACACCAGCCCTTTATTCAAAAAAAAAAAATTGGTAGATAAAATTCGTTTGTGTTCAAGTAAATCCAGACTATGTGTCTAGCCCAAACTCTAGGTTAGTTGACCTAGTGGTAATATGGTTAGAATTAGAGATAATGTTGGAAAATCTTGGAGATATCCAATAAGTTATAATATTATGTTTCATTGTAGAACTCTGATTCTATGTCTTGTAATCCTCTATATAAAGAGGCCCTTATTATCAATGAAAGCATGTCTCAATTCTCTCACAATTTCAGTTTTCCTTAAACACGTTATCAGCGCGACGTCCTAACCCTGAAACCTTAAAATCGTAATCTTCTATCCCTAGCAACCACCGATCCTCACTTACAAAAAAGGTTTATATAGAAGGCTACAGAAATATAATATGCTACCACTCACACATAATGCATAAGTATGTCTACCACTTAATGATCAGTGCTAACTACACTATATTATGTCTATTACTCACGACACTCCCCCTCAAGTTGGCTCATACACATCAACCATGCCCAACTTGTTTAGTGAGTCATAAAACGTCTTCCTGGAAACTCTTTTAGTAAGTATATCTGTAAGTTGCTCTTCAGTAGGAACAAAAGGAAAGCTAATAAGTTTGGCATCAAGCTTCTCTTTTATAAAGTGACGATCAACCTCCACATGCTTGGTACGGTCATGTTGTATTGGATTCTGTGATATATCAATGGCTGCCCGGTTGTCACAATATAACTGCATAGTACCTTTGAGTTTGAAACCTAAATCACGTAACAGATTTCTCGGCCAAAGCAACTCACACACTCCATGAGCCATATCTATATACTCAGCCTCAGCACTAGATCGTGCCACAACTTTCTGTTTCTTACTCTTCCATGTAACTAAATTACCTCCCACAAAAGTAAAGTAACTTGATGTTGACCTCCTATTTGTGATACTCCCAGCTCAATCTGCATATGTGAAGCCACAAACCTCAAGAATGTTATTGTGTTTAGAAAACATTACTCCTCTTCCAGGGGCTGACTTCAAGTACCTTAAAATTCTCACAACAGCATCCATGTGACTCTCACTCGGGTTATGCATGAACTGACTTACCACACTCACTGCATATGCAACATCTGGTCTAGTATGAGCCAAATAGATCAAGCGCCCAACCAACCTCTGATATCGAGCTCGATCAATAGATACCTGATCTGGGTACTCTGCTAAACAATGGTTTTGCTCAATAGGAGTATCAATAGGTTTGCAATCTAACATACCTGTCTTTGTCAGCAGGTCAAGAATGTACTTCCTTTGGCACAAGTAGATCCCATCTCTCCCCCTAGCTACCTCAATTCCTAAAAAGTACTTTAGTTCACCCAAATCCTTCATCTCAAACTCAGAGGCTAGCTGTCTTTGTAGTATATCCATCTCAATAGTATTATTTCCAGTGATTACCATATCATCAACATAAATGATTAGAGCTGTTACCTTCCCTTGTTGATGCTTGGGGAATAACGTATGGTCTGAGTTACTCTATCTGTAACCAAACTTTCGCATAATCTATGAAAACCTCCTAAACCAAGCGCGAGGTGACTGTTTGAGGCCATACAGAGATTTTCTCAATTTGCATACAAAATCACAAGGAGAAGCAACTACATATCTAGGTGAAAGACTCATGTATACCTCCTCAGCTAACTCTCCATGAAGAAATGCATTCTTGACATCAAACGGTCGGAGAGGCCAGTTTAAACTAGTAGCACACGAAAGCAGAACTCGAATAGTGTTCATTTTGGCAACATGAGCAAAAGTCTCACCGTAGTCTATACCATACGTCTGAGTAAACCCTTTTGCTACAAGGCGTGCTTTATATCGATTCACTGATCTATCTGCATTATGTTTCACAGTGGACACCCAACGACAACCTACAGCCTTCTTGCCTTGTGGTGGAGACACGAGCTGCCAAGTATTGTTCTTCTGCAATGCCTCCATTTCTTCTTCCATTGTTTTCTTCCATTTTGGATCCCCCAATGTATCCTTACTTTGTTAGGTATTGATACAGCATATATTTGATTCACAAATGATTCATATGACTTAGACAATCTCCTAGTGGACATGTAATTAGCTACTGGGTACTTTGATTTTGCATGAATAGTGGGTTCATATCTTTTGGTTGGTTGACCTCGAGTAGACCTTTTTGGTAACGCATACTGTCCAACATTAGACTCACTAGTACTAGTAGGTGAACATACCTCAGATGAGTGACCTTCAGCACCAAAGAGCTGTGGGTCAGGGGTAGAAGCAACGACTAAGGGCCAGTTGTGTCTTCAGCTTCACATTCGGTGATTGAAACTGGTGCTTGAATGCTTGGAGCTTCTGCTTCTTCGACTACTGGATTCGGTGGATTGGGAATCTTAACTGGATCTACCGAAATATCTCCTGCCAGCATTATTTCTTCATCTTTTTCCAATTCCTCCCTTTCACCATGATACAACTCTTCAAAATATGAATTCTCCCTCTGAAGAGCAGTATTAGAGGATGAAAAATAGCTCATGTCCTTAAAGAAAGTAACATCCATAGTGACATAGTACTTTCTGGTAGGTGGATGGTAGCACTTGTACCCTTTTTGATATCCTCCATACCCAACAAACACATACTTAATCGCCCGGGCATCCAACTTAGACCTTTGATTTTTAGGAATATGGACAAAAACAACATAACCAAAAACACGAGCCGTAAGATTATGAAATGATGGCAAGGAGACATGAGATGCTAGAACCTCAAATGGAATTTTTCCTTGAAGGACACTAGATGGAAGACGACTGATAAGATAGGAGGAAGCTTGTATGACATCGCCCCAAAAATATTTAGGCATATGAGCCCTAAAGAGAAGGGCACGAGCCATATTAAGTAAGTGACGGTTCTTCCGTTCCGACACTCCATTTTGTTCTGGAGTTTGTGGACATGTAGTTTGGTGAACAATCCCATGTGTTTGGAAAAGATCTTGGAAAACATGATTAACATATTCTCCCCCATTGTCAGATCGTAGGACTCTAATGGTGCTATTGTATTGTGTTTGAACAAGAGTACGAAAAGTTTGAAAGGCTGGAAAGACTTCATCCCTGGTTTTAAAAAGAGCAACCCATGACAACCTCGTACAATCATCAATGAATAACACAAAATACCTCATACCAGCTCTGTTACGTCCCGAACACAGAATTTTCTATTTTTATTAATTTGACGGTAAATGTCAGTTACACTTAATTTTTACTCCGTTATATGATTTTAGTGGCCCTAAAAATTGACTTTTTGTTCGGGTCAAAATTTGAGAAAATGTTCTTCATGAAAGTTGTAGAGGACGTTAAACCGAGCGCGTGCATATATGGTTCGTAAAAATCGGAGTTCGTATGCGAAAGTTATAAGCGAAATATTAAAGTTACTGTTCATGATAAAAAGGTATAAATTTGAATTTTCTACTGTAGCCGGGTAACTTTCTTTTTCCTTCCTCTCTCTCCTCCCGCGCGCTCCTTCTTTCTCTTCTGCACATTTTCTTTCTCTCCTCTGCAACTCCAGTTGCTTTCTCTTTTCCGGCCACCAAAAAGCGTGAAACCGGTGGCTACGGCCTCGTCTCGACCTCCTCTTGGCGCCTGCGGTGGTGGCTCACGGCGGCTTGGCCAGAAAATAATGCATCGGGTCCTTGAAGTTTCACTGTAGCAAAAGTGGTCAAAGCCGATTTCTCCCGATTCCGGCCACCTCCGGCGACAAACCTTAGTCCAGTAGAAGCGCCTTGCGACGTAGATGATGCTCCTCAAACCTCTTGCAACGATTTGCAGCGTGGAGGAAGAAAGCATAATTGGAAGATTTTACTGTTCATACGGGTTCAAACTTCTCCTTAATTGTTGAGGTACTTCTACTCATTTCCTGACTTGGTCATAGTTGAGAGAATTATTGGGTGTGTTGAGAAGGTGCTGCTGCCAAAATTTGGTGGCCATTGGAGCTGGTGACTTTGGTGGCGGCGCCGCCACTGTGGGCGGCGGTAGCGGTGGCTAGGGTAACTGTTTAATTCCAATTTCTGACTAGTTAAATCCTATAATTATCCTAGAACTTGTATATGAAGTTTGGTGAGGATTGGTGGAGTTTTGAATCGGTTATAAATTTCTAAAGATTTGGATTTCGATTAATGTTAATCGTGAATCCGATTGTCGGATTTTCTCCATAATTATTGTAAAGTCTGAATTTGACGATTGGGCGGTGTTGGTGAAGTTTGGTTGGTTGTAGAAGAGAATTGGAGGAATTGAGGTTATGGGTTTAGGATTTAATTATTGTTTATCGTAATATTATTTTCTTTCGTCCGGTAATTGTTAGTTACGAATAATTATGTACAGGACGAGGTACCGACTCATCATTCGACGAGGATCCTTACGCTTGGATACCACGTTAGCCGTATACTGTGAGTGGACGTTTGATTTTAAAGTCATGCATGCAATTAAATTTTCTAAGTTACGAAATTATTTAAATTATTTGTTGTTTAATGAGCAAATTATTCGATTTTGATTATGAAATTAGTTATGGTTCAAATTGCAGATTAGAAGTGGTTATGTTCCATTTCGAACTTTTTATTAGAAATAATCTTCGATAAGATTATTTCTGAAAATGGAAGTATCATTATTTATTAATAGATTCGGATTTCTCAAAAAAATCTTCGGAAATGGAAGATTTCTTCGAGATTATAAACTTACATGATTTTAATATATTGATTCATAATTTTGAATCGTGTTGGCGTGCGGGGTCACGTCGTTGGACTAAATTCCTTTCTTGTGAGACTTCGAGGAAATCTCACAAATTCTCGATTTTCATATGGTTCTTACCCACCATACCTGGGTCGATATACTTTATTGCTAGCTAGCCTATTGGTACTCCTCCCTACTTACTTTGTGTTAGTGGGTGAGTAGAGCCGAGCATGGGATGCTCTTGAGTGTGGGACACTCCGACCCGAGCCTTAGCTGCTCACTTTATTTTATTGTATGGTGATGACGTTTTTCCTCATACCTTTTAAATTATTTACTTATTTATTTATTCGTCCGACTAACAGGGTCGGTCGAACTTCCCTTAAGCCAGCCCCGCTGGCTTAGTCATGAAAGTGATTTAAAAACCTTTAGTTCCCTATTGCATGCATAAGAACATTCTAAACAATAAATGTGGGAAAGTGAGAAACACTTCTTTCTTAATTAAATATTTTTGTCCACTCACAACTAATGTTTTATCGCTTACTTTCTCCTGGGCTTTTCGGTTTCCTTTGCCCAGTTCGCAGTGTTGCTGTTCGGCGTGGGATCGAGGCTTAGCACCAGTTCTGCCACTTGCCTTTCGTAGGTTAATATTAACCTACCACATGTAATATATTTGATTTTATCGTAGATTGCTCTGATAACCCTAAGAGGCTGTATTGTATAAATTTTACTGCCTTACGCTTGGATTTTGCTTAATAACTGTGGTGGTTGTGAAATATAGGATGACTGCATGTGGTGAGATCTTGAATTTAGAAATATGTGTTTTTGTCGTTTTTCTCACAGGTTGGGTTGTCCACTTTTAAGGGAAGTTTTGTCGAATTTTTCTTAAAAGTGGGCCCCGCAGAGTCCATCTTGAAAATTTGAAAGGATTTTCGGGATGGGTTCTGACAAGCTCTCTAGAAGGTCCCCAAACATCAAATTGAATTAACTCAAAAGGAATAGCACTTTTATTAGAAAAACTAGGAGAATAAGTAGCAAGATGACTTTTGGCCAAAACACATGTTTCACAACTCAAAACAGACTCATTCACACCAATAAATAAAGTGGGCGATGCCACAACCAAATCTCACTTAGCTTGTCAGAATTCGAAGTCAAAGCGGTGCGGGACTGTGCTCCTGGTTTATCCCCAGCGTATGTCTGATCTAGATGGAATAAACTGCCCCTCAGATACCCCCGCCCAATTAACTCCCTGGTGAGAAGATCCTGAAAAATCACATACATGGGATAAAAAGTTACAGAGCATTGAGATTCAGTATTCAATTGTGGGATAGATATCAAGTGATGCGATAAGTCAGGAATGTATAAAATATTATGGAGTTATAAGGTTGGGGTAATACGGACTGATCCTGTCCCTAACACAGGAAAGGTTCACCATTGGCGTTCATAATATAGGACACTAGTGGGGAAGATAATTCAGTAAAATAAGATTTATCATAAGTCATATGATCAGATGCACCAGAATCAATAATCCAAGTATCAGAACCGACAAAGTTAGAAACCTGTAAAGCCATACCAATCTTACCATGACCAGCTATAGATACTGTAGGAGTAGCCCCACCTGTTGTATGATGATCTTGTCCAGCCACTCCATAGAAATGCAGTCCTTGGACTAATTGAACAACAACTGCTTTGGCCTTAGGACGATAACCTTGCCTTTGAGGTTTAAGGTGCGGGTTGAGTTTCCAACAAGTCGCTCGAACATGCCCAACATCATTACAATAAGTACATTGCGGACGAGGGTGATTGGGAAAGCCTGGTGGAGGTCCTTGTTGATGGAGTAAGACCGATCTCTGCTGTTGGAGAAATGGTGTAATACCCGCAATTTCCATTTTAAATCCGATTGATTGTATCGAATGATTATTATGCGATTTCACGATATATGTTCGATAATCATTCATTTTTACAATTATCGAAGTTTCGAAACGTTTATTTTAACGAAAAGCTCGAAATACTCGGTTTGAGAAATCGACTTTTTCTACGTACGTAATTTGGAGAAACTTCCTTCATGAAAGTTGCAGAGCTCGTCGATACGAGTCCGTACACGTGCGGAACACGAAGATCGGATTTTTTCTGAATTAGTTATCGAATTTCGAAGCTTTCCGAAACATGTATATATAGAAAAATTTTGGAAACCCTAATTTTTTCTTCTACCGGTTCTCCTTCTTCTTCCTTCTGTTTCTGAAGAAAAAAAAAAAAAAAAAACTATTCTCTCTCTCCCTCACAGGCGCTCTCGGCAGAAAGGGGAGAAATTTTTCTCCTTAATTGTTCTCCCTCCACAGACCACCTCTCGACCTCAAACCAAGTCCCAGGCGTTCGTCTCGAGCTGCTCTAGCTCCCGGAGGCAGTTTCAAAAGGCGGCGCGGCCCGTGGCGGCGGCGGCACAGCCCGAACCGAAAACGGCTATTTTCGGTTCGATCTCGATATCTCGAGCTACACTCCATCATTTTACTTGATTCTTGTCTCATTGAGCTCGCCTCAACTTCCTCTACAAGCACCAAGAAGGACCGGAACTGGGTCGAACGTTTTCACGTTCGTCGGAGCTCGACCCGAACGGATCGAAATACCAAAACTTTCGATCAAGATATCTCGAGCTATACACCATCGTTTCTTGTGATTCCAAGCTTGTTGAGTTCGCAAGGAAGTTCTGAACAAGTTTCCAGAAGGGATCGGGGCCTGAGGTTGCAGTTTTCACGTCGGTTTTCAAGCTCACCGGTTTCTGCATTTTTTCCGGCCGCCGACTGTAAATCGGTAATTTCGATACCTTCCGGTCATTTTTAGGTCTTGTGCTAGTTATGAAAGTTGCTCAGAATGATGAAACAAAGGGGACAAGCTCGGCCCCGACACCATTGGTGGTGGTCGGTGGCGGCTCTGTCCCTAACTCCGGCGGCCTTTTCCGGCCACCTCCGGAGGTCTAAAATTTGGTTTCTGTCCATTTTATGATTCTATGTTTCGATACGATTATTTCGGCGTATTATACGCATTTTTCGGATATCGTATGAATTAGTTATGAATTTTGTGATTTCGATCGATTTCGGTCGTTAGATTTTTGATCTGTGAAATTATGACCGATGGATGAACTTGTAAATTTGTTATGATGATCATATGACTGTCCCAGAGGCTTTCTGTGGTCATGGGCGAAGATCCGACCGTTGGATCTTCGTATATGTGAAAAACGGTAATTAGGGGAGCGATTCGTGAGAAACCGCTCGTCGGATTTTAATGTAAATTAGAATCTGACCGTTAATTAGTGGTTAAATTATGAGTTGAATTTGTTGGCTAAATTCGAATCACATTTGATTAGGTGATTGACGGATTTTAATTTCGTGGGCTATTCGGCGTTAATTATAAATTATAATTTATAATTATATTGAAGACGCAGCTGGAGTTTCGAGGTGAGTAAAACTTACGTGGTTCATATTACGAACCGAGCATTTTAATTAATTTATTTTTGGTAATTGTGTGAAAAATATTTGCGGATTAAATATTTGTTTTAAAATTTCATGGACTTGAATTACCACGGTCCATAGGTAAGTAAAATGAATTTTAACTATACAAATGAATTTCATAATTTTCTTGTGTGAACTATAGATGGTATTAGTGGTCATTCCTGAGTGGATGATTACGTATATATATATTTACGTGGAAAATATATATTGATTAGTGGATTGTTTGATTGATGATATGATTGAGTTGATTATATTACGATTGTGTAATTCCATAATAATGTGATGTATCTTGGTTGGGGTGATTTCAGTATGTGATGTTATACGTTGGGTTCATTTATGGGTTTAGGGTTAACATAATGACCGGTGTGGGAAATCGGACGCTCTAATCCTAGTGTGGATGATGGGATACGATTGGTTGAGTATGTGAAATTATTGGACGTTCTAAATATGTATATAGGTATACATATTGATGAAATACAATAATTGATAAATATGTCGGATGCCATAACCTAGGCCAGGTGACGGGCTACGATTCAGTTAGAGCTCTAGTCTGTCAAATACCGTATTTTTATAAATACGAGGATGAGAGTTGTGGGGAAAGTTGTGAGTTGGGTTGTCTTGATATATTGAATTGGGGTTTTGATTGAGTTTGTCATTATTTGCATATGTGGAAATATTTGAGTGTTACTGTGTGTGGAAATAAATGAGATTAAATTAAGCAACAGTTCATTCTTTTACTCATACGAGCTTTCATTAGCTTACCTGGTTTTGTGTTGTTGCAATCCCGGTACACTATTCAATGGTGTAGCGGATATTCCTGCAGGTCAGGATAACCAGGGAGGTGACCGGGCTGCTTAGGTGTTACAGCAGTCATGTTATTTATTTAGTCGTGATGTGTGTGTATGCTCATTTAGAGCTTTACACTACATTTTGGATTTGAGTTGTAATAATTAACCGAGACTAAATTCGGTTTGATTTTATTATGTGTGGTGAGTATGTTAAGAAAAGAAAAATTTTCAGGATGATTATTTTTGAGTTATAGTATTTTCATGTTTCGGATTTTGAATTGTTATTCTAAAATTCAGGGCGTGACAAATGGTGCTGGTGATTTTGCTTGAATGACGAGGCTAAACACTTCAACTTGTGCATGTTTAAGACTTTCCTGCTGAAACTCATCCTTACGAAACTATGTAAAAGCTGTGGTCAAGCTAGGAAGGACTGGCATCCTGAGCAATTCCCCTTCGGCACTGTTATGTTTTTCATCAAGTCCTCTAAAAAAAACGTGAACTCGCTCAAGCTCCTTCTCTTTCTGGTACTATGGAATATTCTCCTGATGCTTGATCTTGTAAGGACGCTTCTGATCAATTTCAGCCCATACATTTTTCAGTTTGGTAAAAAACATTGACACTGGTTGCCCATTCTGTTGCATTGTCGCAGCTTTGTACATCAATTCATGAACCTGTATAAAATCAAACTCATTTGTATAGAGATCTCCTAAAGTATTCCATATTGCCTCAGCTGTTTCACAATCCTCCACCATCTGTAGCACATCTTCGGTCATGACTCTGAAGAGTATTGCCATTACAAACCCATCATCATCCTCCTATTTAGCATAGGCACCCACATCATCTTCACTAGGAGCCTTGATTGTTTCAGTCACATGTCCCATCTTGTGCATCCCGCGGAAATAAACAGACATAACTCTCTTCCATGTTCAGAAATTGGTACCGTTGAGTTTGATACCCCCGAAAGAAAAACTTTCTGAGCTTTTGACATAGACTTCAACCTTCCGGATCTCATTGATCTTGGAATCATGGCTTTTCTCCATCAACTTACTTTCTCCATCTTTAGCCATCACAAAACAACCTTTTTTTTTTTTTTTTCTTCTCACCTACTTTCTTTTTGTCTTCTACTTCCCTTTTTGTCTCCCACATCCACTTTTTTTTTTTTTCTCCCACGCGCCTTCTTCTCTCTTTAATAAAGAAAGGCTATTCCTTTCTTTTATTATCCTCTTCTCCTTTTTCTTTCCCAGTTTCCCGTCCTCGATCTTTTCTCTCACCCACCTAAAACAAAAGGTGGAATAGGCCTATAATTTTATATATTGCTGGAGGGCTCGGGTATGGTGATAAAAGAAAAGGAAGTCTGGGTGGGGTGTTGGGGTCAGTGAGAGAGAGAATTTATAAATGTAAAATGTTGGGTAGATTTTAAGAGAGGCTCAATAGAAAAGGTGAGTAAAATGGTTGGTGGGAGTTTTCTCTCTGAATCCTTGAGGGGCTGTAGCAAGCTAGAAAGGAAGAAGCTTAGTTTGCAATGGAGGAAACTGGAGAGAGCGAGAGAGAGTAAAGGAAAAATAAGGTGAACAGAAATGGGGAACCTGAGGAAGTCCGGCAGATCAGAACTCGGAGGAGCTGCTACTGCGTAAGGAAGTTGCTGAATGAAGAAGTTGCTGCTACTGCATGGAGAAACCCGGTTCGGAGCTGAAGGTGGAAAAAACTAGGATTGGGTTATTGGCAGAGATAGGGCCAGCACAACTCTGGTAGCAGGACTGTGGCGATTCTGAATATGTAGGTGAGTCAAGTGCCGATGGTGGAAAGCGCTGGTGGTGGGGCAACTCGACGCAGGTGATGGCCGATTAGTTGAAGCAAGATCAACCGTGAAGATGAGTACGACCGCTCTTGAACAAACGACGAAGTCGATCTGAACACAGGAAAAAAGAAGAAGACAAAGTCCGTTTTCGGATCTTCGCTCGGATACCAAGTCAAGTATGATAAGATTGGAAGACTTAATCGTCTGATATATTGTACATCTTACAACGGAGGTTTATATAGAAGGTTACAAAAATATAATATGCTGCCACTCACACATAATGCATGAGTATGTCTACCACTTAATGATCAGTGCTAACTACACTATATTATGTCTACCACTATAGTATGTCTATTACTCACGACATGAAGCTCTAGATCCCAGAAATCCAGAACCGCCAACATCATCACCGGAATAGGTCGGAAAAGTTCTGAACCAGCCCTCCAAAGAGAGAAAAATATTCTTACCCGGTTCAATAGCTTCCACACAACCTTTCCACGTAAAACTTGGGTATCATATTTATCTTGATCCCAGCCTCCAGAAACCGTGACCAGCTTTCCAGAAACCGGTCAAAAAGTGATCGGACCTGTAGCATATCAACCAAATAATTCCGGCCAACCACCACCAAGCTCCGACCACCTCCGGTGACCAAATTCCAGCAACGACTTCCGATGCCAAATTCCGGTGATTTTTCTGGCAATTTTCTACACTTTTCAAGGTATGTTTTAAAGGTTCCTTTAGTTCACATTTATGAAGTTTTTCATCCTTTTTTCTTCTTTTTTATCGAGGACTTGTAACCTCTTTTCTTCTACCCCCCTTTCTTCTTTATAGGGGAGACCAAAAGCCGAACTGTGAGGGTTCGTGTTCACTTCAAGCTTGGAGCTTGTAGAGTCCTCCAAACTTAGAGTTTGTTCAGAAGAAAACGATCGACCACACACATCATTGTTTTGATCTAATCAAATACCTCTTGGAATTAGATTTATTGGAAGCGACTATGCTCATAAATCCTAATTTCTTAGAAGCGATTACTCTCGGAAATTCATAATTTCTTGGTAGCGACTACGCTCAGAAATTTTATATGTTTTCGTGGTAGCCTTTTTACGCTCCCAAACTAACTCTAATTTCTTGTTCTCTTTTAGGATGAGTAACCTGAACAAATTGGATTTCGCTCCATTGGGAACAATTGGCTTTGGATATCATAAGTGGGTTCGTGATATTTGCCAGCATCTCAAGGCTGATGGAATCCTTGGTACGATTCTTGAGCCTAGCCAGGACTTGCTAACTGTTGAGCAAGCTCAAGCTTTGGAAGCAAATAGAGCATCTTTAGAGGCAAATAAGGCGAAAGTCATCATCCTAATGACTCGTCATATGGATGATTCACTCTAGTACGAGTATATGAATGAAAAAGACCCCAGAAAGTTGTGGGTCTCACTCGAAGAAAGATTTGGCAACGTCCGTGACTCCCTGCTTCCTGACTTAGAAGTGAGATGACATAGCCTCCGGTTTGTGATTTCAAGTCAGTTCTTGACTACAACTCGGAAGCACTTTCCATTAAATCCTTAATGGAATTATGTGGTAAAGATATCACATATGCGATGTTGATTGAGAAGACTCTCTCTATCTTCCCCGTCTTTGCATTGATGGTTGCTAAGAACTATCGAATCCATGTTACTGTAGGACGGCTCACAAGATTTCATGAGCTCATTGGAACTATGAATGTCGTTAAAAAGCATGACAACATCCTTATGAAGAACTATAATTCGAGATCCGTGGAAACAGAGCATATTCCAGAATCTAATTATAGTAACGCCCCTAAGAGAGGGCGCCAAGAGCAAAATCCTAATCTTAGGGATATTTCCGGACGTTCTGGTCCATATAATCGCTCTAATTGGGAAGATAACCGCCAAAATAGGTGACCACGGAACCGAAAAAGTCAACGTGGAAAGAGAGAGAGAGGTAACGTTGGTCATGTTGGTGGCGCCACCAACACTAAGAGCCATCCTAATGACACTTTCAAAGCGCCTCAATCAATAGAGTCTGAGCACAGAGATGTATGTTCTCGATGTGGAGTATCCGGTCATTGGACACACATTTGTAGAGCTCGTGAAGAAATTGTCACCACCCACAAAGCATACTGTGAAGCAAGAAAAACTCACTATGTGGAACAAGAAGATCAAGAAGATGATCTAGAATGAAGGGTTAAAGACTACAAATCTAGCTGGAATCAATAGATCACCAATTCTGTTTAAGTCTTTAATTTTTCAAGAGATGTAATAGATAATTACCATATATTTTTGTAGTAGATGCCAATGGTTTAGTCTTTCTTTAAAGTACGCTCACCCAAAGTAAGTGTGGTGTCTAGGAAGGTTCTGAGATTAGTGGTACTTAAGCGAGCCTTGCTCTACCAACATCTCTCTACTCACCTGGTCACATTTATTTTGGAATTACCGAAAGAAGTTAGACGACTACCATTGTTTTGCATTAGCTAGTATTTTGGATTAGACTTTCTTTGGTCAAAGAGACAATGATATAACTCCGTTGGCTTATGAATAAATTTTTGAGTTCTTTTTATTATGACTCCATTTTGATTCTGAGCATATGACTTTGTGACTACGATGGCTGGGCCATCAGCATTAATTCAAGGACATGGAATAGCCCAAGTTCCCCTTGCCAAATGACACCTTGATTACTGTCACATAAAATCTCTACGCTCCTAGGGCAAACCTCACCTATGAATAGCCAACGGATTCCATATGAAAAAATATGTAGAGAATGAAAATGTATTCCTCTGCAATACCTCTAATGATTGCGAACAAAGGCGCATCTTCGAAAAGTTTATGTGTCTCTCACTATTCGAGCTATTAATCCAATAAAAGTTATGAGAGAAGATCTCTTAGATTTAGACACATATTGACTCTGTCACGACAAGATAGGTCATCCTGGTCATGATATGATGATCAGTCTACAAAAGACTTCACATTGACATCTTTTCTCTAGAGCGAAACGAAGCATGAATCAAAAGTTAATTCCTGGACTAAGTATGACTGCCGCCGCTGCCTCTGGCACTACCACTGTCCACCACCAGCCTAGGGCTGGCATAGTCCCTATCCATGATGGCATGGATGGTGTCCATCATAGGGATGGCGCCCCAGGTGATGCTACAATCACCAACTTTGCTTCAAATAGCGTTTCAGACGCTCATAGCCAACCAAAATCCTTATTGGTTACTTTTAAAGCCTCTCACTCGTTTTACAAAGCCAGTTCCTTAGGAAAATTAGGACTAAGATCGTCCTATGCAAAAGAAATGAACATACTCATTATGTTCTTACATAGCATCCGTGGGGATTATGTGGACTAATGCAACCAATTTGCGGACGTTTAAATATCTTATGATGTTGGTTGACATGTAAACACGCTGGTCATGTGTGGTGCCATTGTCCACCTGTAAATGCTGCTTATACTATACTCCTCACACAGATCATATGACAGATGGGCTCACTCCTCGGATCATCATATTCAGTCAATTGGATTTGACAATGCTAGAAAGTTTATATCGAAGACTTTCAATGGTTATTGCATTGGGATTGATGTTGGACATCATATTCCTACTAGCACACCCAAAATGGTCTTGCGGAATGACTACGATGGTAGTCCAAACATTGGTAATGCGCACCAATCTCCTTATATCTGCTTGTGATGATGCAATATCGCATGCAGCTATGCTAATTCGTCTATGATCCACTGCCACTCAATCTCTTTCTCTGTGTTACAGCTAGTGACTGGGCACAAGTATTTCGTACTTACGCACATTTGAGTGAGCTATTTCGGTGTCAATTGTGCCACCACAGCGTACTATGATGGGTCCTTACAGACGAATGGGCAACTACATTGGATTTGAGACTCCAATAATCGTCCGTCACTTAATGCCCTTGCAAGGTGGTCTCCTTACAGCTAGATTTGCCGATTGTCACTTTGATAAGACAGTCTTCCCATCGTGAGGGGGAGATAAAAACTCGGATGTGTAGCAGGAACGACAAGAATTGTCGTGGTCTATCCCCACTATGTCTCATCTTGATCCCCGTTAAAGTGACGAGATCACACAAATATGCTGTAAACATGCCTGCAAGGAAGGACGTCCCTACGAGAGGACGTAGTGCCACCCTACACGGAGGTAGGCATGGCACCAACGCCAAAGAGAGTGGCACTCTGACATTATAGCCATGGCCCCAGCTAGGAAGCATGGGAGGCCTGTGGGTTCGAAGGATACTTTAGTACACTCCAATCCTTTAATCATCGAAACTCAAAATCCATCTCATAAGTATCTTCCGGTTATAGTTATCGTTGGGGGACGCCTCGATGTCAGACCTATTTATGAGAATATAGAGTTCTTTGAAAATTACACTAGTATATATGAGACGTGGGATAGAAACTCCATCATAATTGATGATGTAATTGCGCATTTCATTACGCATGAGTTGTTGATCCCAATGATATCGAACCATGCTCCGTTGATGAACGAATGCCAAGTAGAGAAATTTGGCCTAAATGGAAATATGCGATCTAGGTTGAGTTAGATTCTTTAACGAAGAGGAAGGTTTTTGAGCCAGTGATGCCAGCACCTCCTGACATAAAACCTATTGACTAATAAGTCTTCGTTAGAAAACGTGTTGAGAAAAAGAGATGCTAATCTCGCCTTATGGTGCAAGACTTTTCACAGAACCCCTTGGAATCGACTACAATGAGACATTTTCTCTCGTAATGGATGTCATTGCACTCCACTACCCTGTCAGTTTGGTAGTTTCCGAATAACTGATCATGCAGCTTAGAAATGTGGTCACTACGTATCTATATGGGCATCTAGATACGGAATGTATATAAAGGTTTATGGTGAACTTCATTTACCCAAGTCAAGTGGCTCTAGACCACGGAGCGGGTTACAATAAGGTTGAAATGCTCACTAAAGTGACTACTTGATTGGGAAGGGATGTGCCCCCTCATTTCCATAATAAGTTTCGGATTCTATCGCGGTTCATGTTGGACATGATCTTCATTGGAAGCCCTTAAAGACTTAAGGGAAACCTCTGAACACTTGAGACCCGATTTTGAGATGAAGGATTTTGGAATAACACAATTATGTCTCGGTTTGGAACTTGAGCATCGTGTTGAGAGATGTTTAGGCATTTTGACAAGGTTAAGCCTTCAAGCACCCTATGATTATCCATAATCTTGGTCCTGAAAAGG
Organism: Rosa persica; assembly: GCA_025331145.1. NCBI lineage: Eukaryota > Viridiplantae > Streptophyta > Magnoliopsida > Rosales > Rosaceae > Rosa > Rosa persica. The sequence continues at coordinate 46,656,630 of WFKR01000006.1, read as the reverse complement.
ATCCTTTTCGTCTGAAAGATGATGGCCAAGACGTGTTAGAGGCGGAAGTGCCCTACATAAGTACAATAGGTGCATTATTATACTCAGCTCCATGCAGAAGACCGGACATCTCATATGTTGTGAACTTGTTAGTTAGTTATAGGTTTGCGCCAGCGCGACGCCATTGGATTAGTGTAAAAGATATCTTTCGATACTTTAGATGTACGATTGATATGGGCTTGTTCTATCCCTATAGAGAGATGATGGATACCCATGACACACCAGAAACGCCGCCAACGCTGGCCTGCATTTTCTATTCCCACCCCAAAACGACATAACTGTTTTGGAAGGTTTTGCTGATGTTGGGTATCTCTCTGACCCACACAAATGTCTTTCCAAACTGGTTAAGTGTTCACCATAGGTAAAGACCGTGATATCTTAGAGGTTTTCAAAATAGACCACAGTCGCTATATCTTCGAATCATGCAGAGATTATCGCTCTTCACGAAGCATTCATGAATGTATATGGTTACCATCCATAGTTACGCATGTTCGAAGTAATTGTGGTTTGAAGTTTACCACAGATGAGCCAACGAGCATTTATGAGGATAATGCTGCTTGCATTGAACAAATGAAGCAAGGCTATATCAAAGCGACAACACCAAGCTTAATCAGCAACAGCAGACTCTCCTCAAGATCAAAGTGAACTAGGTTCGATCTGAGGACAGTATGGAAGACTTGCTCACTAAGTCATTGCCTAAATTCCACTTTCGAGAAACATGTTGGTAGCATCGTTTGCGGAAGTTATCCGAACTCCCATAACCGTAGTTATCAAGGGGAGATGCAGACATCAGGGGGAGATGTCTACAAGTATGGTCTCGAAACGTGAATGGTGTGTTGTGCTCTTTTTCCCCTTCGACAGAGGTTATTTTTGTCCCACTGGGTTTTTGTTACTTAGCAAGGTTTTTAATGAGGCAATAAGAGAAGCACCACGTTTGGGCGACACAAGGGGGAGTGTTCAAGTAAATCCAGAATATGTGTCTGGCCCAAACTCTAGGTTACTTGACCTAGTGGTAATAGAGTTAGAATTAGAGATAATGTCGGAGAATCTTAGAGATATCAAATCAATTGTAATATTACGTTTCCTTGTAGAACTCTGATTCTATGTCTTCGAATCCTCTATATAAAGAGACTCCTATTATCAATGAAAGCATGTCTTAATTCTCTCCCAATTTCGGTTTTACTTAAACAGTTTGGTTATTTTTGTTATATATATGAGCTTCACGCACAATTTCTATCTATGATTAATGTATTAATGCATCAATACATTAACATAAATCATTCTATACTTAATGTAATGATAAACCAGAGCCACTGCTAGCTCCACGTATATCATACCACTAGTTTAATTACTACTGTATGAAACTAGCTTATTACAACATTAAACCGATTTGCATTTATGTAGAATTGACCAACGCATGATGAATGATTAGAAATATTTAGCACAGATACACGAGCTTCCACAATGAAATAGTTTTTTATTTGGATAAGGTGACATTAACAATTTCTCAGGACACAATAATATGACCTACTAGAAGGCATATGAACGCGTTTGTTTGACAATTAATCTTGCCATTGAATTTCTGGAGTTTTCTGACAATGACTTCAGATGGACTGTGTTGTCGTATGCATTAGGGCTGTAGAAATTAATAACAGAAAATTGCCTCTGATTTCAACGGCACTTTTGTAATCCCAGAACCGCGGAATGACTTCATATATTTAGTCAGTGATCTACTGATCAATCATGTTTTTCAAACTTTCTGGAAGGACAGAGCGATCGATGTTGATTTTTTTTTGTTTTTTTTTTGTTTTGTTTTGTTTGCCCCCTCATTTACTGTCCTATCAAATCAAAGGAAAATAGCCTTCTTGGTGCGAATATTAGATCATACAATATATTGCGAAAGTAGTTTAACCTATGGTTTTAGAGTATTGATCCAAAAGTATGAAATTAATTTGATTTACGAGCATGATCGATAATGATTCCATGGGATTGAACTCGCACATTTAGGGGGGAACAAAAAGAGATCTACCAAATATGAGCTTTCTGGTAAGCTACTAATTTTTAGGTAATGCTCAGAAAAATGAAGAATGTTCCAGATTAACATATAAAGAAGAGTTTAATTGACAAGACCGGTCTAAGATTTTGACAAAAGTAAGGCGCAATCCCGTTTTGGGATAGGTGGTAACTGGTAATCCAATTATTAAGAAACTGATTCATGAATAATTAACTCTCCAGCCTTAGAAGTCCTTGGTCCAAGTCATGCAGAAAATACCTTCCCCAGTACATGACACAAGAAAATAATATCAAATGGATCTGATGGATGTTCGTCTTCAGTACTTCATTTTTTTGCTAATTTACTTATTATGATCGTCGTAGAAAATAAACTCGTTTGATGGAGATCGAAGAGAGGAAGCTACCATATGTGGAAATATTTCCGCAAGTGCCGGTCAACAAAACCTGTTGACCTAGCCAGAAGTATTAATGTCAGCAACCATGACCTAACTGATTATGTTGTCCAATGAATGACTTTAGTGATCTATAAATTGCTCTCTGTTATTAACTTAATCATTAACCTTATTTGGTGAAGCTTGCATTGCTAGCTAGCTAGCTAGCACTGAATCAGTTAAGGTCCAAAAATGGCAGAGAGTAACCAAAGAGAGCTGGACATTCATGATGAGTTCATGGAGGAAGATGATATTTCTGCAATCCCTGTTAGCACTACATCACCCCCAGAAATAGATTCTGCGTCACAGGATCATGTGGATGATGTTCATAATAATCATGTCGCAACAGCGCCTCCGGTGCAAACAGATCAATCCAATCCTAGCGGAATGAGTTCACCGTCTCTGTCGGAGAAGCCACTTCTGAATCTCTCCATAGTACCTGTAAATGTACGTAGAGTAACCCCGAGGTCTCACACTCCCAATTTCTTCACACCATTGGGTAGCCCTATTAGAAGGGCTATCCGGCTTACCAAGTTTGACCCTCAGGATGCTTGGCTTCCCATCACAGAGTCAAGAAATGGCAATGCCTATTATGCTGCCTTCCATACCCTATGCTCTGGTATCGGAATTCCGGCCCTTGTGCTTCCCGTCTCCTTCACCGTTCTTGGATGGTACAGAAACCTAACTACTATTTTCATTTGGAATTCCAAATACAATTCTGAAGATGTCATTTTTGTTTCGATCTGGAAAAGTGTGCACTATTTTCATAAATCTTCCTTATTGTTTTAGGTTAGGTGATGCTTTGTATATTCATTAGGTCTGTATGTTTCGCGCATATATATTTAGGTCAATTGTATTAGGTTTTGAATTTCCAGTTTTCACGTTTTGTAAATTTGTAAGCGGTAGTCTAATTAGTTAGTTAATTGCATGCAGGACATGGGGAATCATAAGCTTGACGGTGGCCTTTACATGGCAGCTCTACACTCTCTGGCTTTTAGTCAAGCTTCACGAATCCACCGAAACTGGGATGCGTTACAGTAGATACCTCCAGCTCTTCAGCTCCACTTTCGGCGACAAAATGGGGAAGATCTTTGCCGCTTTCCCCATCTACTACCTCTCAGGTGGCACGTGCGTAGCCCTCATCATAGTTGGTGGTTCCAGCATGAAGCTTTTCTATGAGATGCTGTGCGGCCACGAATGCACTTCCAAGCCGCTCACCACGGTGGAGTGGTACTTGGTGTTTACGTGCGCCGCGGTGGTTCTGTCTCAGCTCCCCAACTTGAACTCCATCGCTGGAGTTTCGTTGATCGGTGCGATCACTGCAATTGGTTACTGCACCATCATGTGGCTGGTCGCCGTTACAGAGGGCAGGCTTGACGGCGTTTCTTATGATCCTAAAAAGGAAGAATCCAATATCGCTATGATCTTCAGCATCCTCAATGCTCTTGGGATTATTGCTTTTGCTTTTAAGGGTCACAATCTTACCCTAGAAATTCAGGTAATTATTTATACTCAAACAACATCGTTAAGAGTTAGAAACTTGATTCAATTTGTTACTAAACAATGTGTTTTTACACAGGCAACTATGCCTTCAAGTGACAAAAAGCCATCCCATGTGCCAATGTGGAGAGGGGTAAAGTTTGCATATGTAATCATCGCATTGTGCTTATTTCCTCTAGCAATTGGTGGATATTGGGCGTATGGACACATGGTATGTAACAACGGCATGGTACACATTATGTATTTATATGCTTGTTCTAAGAATCTAAGGTGAAAATTGAGAGGACAAGTTGAAAAAATTATTTTGTATACCGGATTCAGTAGTATTGTGTTGTTTAACTTAAATATACTACGAATTGACATAAAATAATAGGTCCATTACAGAGTATATTATTATTTTATAATTTATAATTTATTCTTATTAAACATTCAACATTTATTTGAATGATATACTAAATAAAAAGATGTAAAATAATTGTTAGAAAGAAAACAATCTAGCATAGAGATTACAATGTTTTATATTTAATTGTCACCATGAGGCTAACCCGGTATCAAATGGTTTTCGAATTGTTCTTTGTTAATTAGTATATTTGTATGTTGACTCTTTGATAAAGTGTTAGCTGGGGTTTATTTAACATAAGTTTGACTTGATCATATATGGAATGAACTAGGTTAAGCTAATTTTATGCTCTCTTTTGAATTCAATAGTAATCAACTACTCTTTATTCATGTTTTCATAGATACCACCAAATGGGGGAATGCTTACTGCAATTTATCAGTTCCACGGGCGTGACACTTCGACATTCATTCTTGCACTGACAGCCTTATTCATCATTGTCAATGCTGTCAGCTCATTCCAAATCTTTGGGATGCCAATGTTCGATGATATGGAGTCCAAGTACATCACTCGCTTTAACAAACCGTGCCCGTGGTGGCTCCGATCAATTTCTCGCGCCATGTTTGGATTTGGCAGCTTCTTCATAGCGGTCGCAATCCCCTTCTTGGGTAGCTTTGCTGGTCTCATTGGAGGGATTGCCATACCGATTACCTTTGCCTATCCTTGTTTCTTGTGGTTGAAGATTAAGAAGCCCAAAAGGTACAGCTTCATGTGGTTGCTAAATTGGACCCTGGGACTTTTCGGCACCGCTCTCTGTATTATACTCATAGCCGCCGGCATTTATGTTGTCATCGACACCGGAATTCAAGTCAGCTTCTTCAAGCCTCAGTAATCTATTCTACGATCAGTATCAATATTTAGTTCATTATTTCATTAGGATTCCCTTGCATCCCATATTCCTGTTGTTTCATGGTGATGATACTTGTTATATTTTGTGATACACACTTAATAAATCTTAATTTGTATCGGTACTGTAGTTGTACAGTTTTTGTGATGGACTGCAATTATGTTATAATTATATAAGATATCTAATTTGAAATATTTTAGAAATATGTAGTTTGGATTAAGTACCTCAAAGGAGGAGCATTGAACCTTGCTCTGATACCCAGCATCTACCTGTGGTAAAGGTTAAAGTTCCAACTTTTTTTTCACAGGGACATCAAAGTAAGAAGCTATTTTTAAGTGCAACATATTGTTATATTCAATTTTCACAGCCTCAAAATATAAAATTGGACAAATTAACTTCCAGAATTTTTGAAAGAATCAGGTCATGCATGCAATGAACTAGATAATGCACTGCAATTTCTTATTTCTATGTATGTGGATGTTTTGTATAGAGCTAGCTAGATAGCCACACGACGAATGATTTACTTTTTTTTCTTGGTCCATCATAGAAATGGTTGCTGCATCTCGTCCTCAAGTTAGTCATCACCAAATAGGATTTTGTCGGTTTTCTTTTCCAGTCTTTGGCTGCTTATGGTAAAATAATAAAGTACAGATTATATATCTTTAGCTCCGTTTTAATATCGACATTCAGATAGCAAAGAGTAATGAAACAATACATAAATGGGAGAAAAATATTAATTTAGAGAGCTTCAAAGTATCTTTCACAAAAGTAACCATACAGAACCATGATCCAAGTGGGAATTTCCACGAAATTAAACAGGTAAATGCTCATTATTTTCTTCATGCAGCCTCCATTGAATATCTTCTATGCGACTTTTATATGCGGACCTTTTATGAATGGTTGCAACTTTTAACATCATATGGGATATCAGGACATGTACAACACAACGAGAAAGGAAAAGTATCGAGAAATTATTCAACAAAAGTAATTTGAATGGGGTCGGTCAGAAATTGAACAGGGCGAAGAAACAAGGAAGCTCTCAGCCGGTGAGTGCTCAAGTCTGCAGAAAACTAGAGGTTGCAAAGTACTGAAAGTAGATCGATGATGTAAGCAGCTACCAAAACCAAACCTACCAGTCCCATCTCGATTATCACAAAACTTAATTACTTTATTAGTACAATGCTAGCTAGTTAAGATTTATATATGTAAACAGGAAGGCCGCCAGCTTATAGTGCAAAGTCTACAACTCTACATGCACGAAGACTGCTCAGTCTCGAGCAGGCTTAACTGTTTAAAGAGGCTGGATATCATAATGAATTAATACATTAGTTTTGTACCAACCATAGCTAGCTAGCTAGGGTTTAGAAGTTAGAGAACTTTAGGAAGTAAATTTTCACTTTCTCACACGTTAGGGTACTGATTTTTGAGGATATTCTACAGTACTTGTATGCATGTGATACACTCATTTACAAATCTGACAACAATTTTGTTATCACTGTGATAAACAGAGTTATTTTTGTGTAATTTTAGTTTTATTACAGGTAATTATCCCACCTACGATATTTTTACAAGTTTATGAACAAATTGTTGTTAATATAGTAATTTGGTTCAATTATATGTAAATCTATAAAACAAATATGATAATTTTGTGGTTAATGCTGTAAATTTGATTCAACTAAATTGTAATTTTGGTTCAATTAGATGTAAATGAGTGTATGATAAACAGTTAAGTACTCTAGACAACCCCCTGATTTTTGTTTCTTTATTAATGTAAATGAGTACTCTATATGTAAATGAGTGCATGATAAACAGTTAAGTACTCTAGACAACCCCCTGATTTTTGTTTCTTTATTAATGTAAGGGCATAAGGCAAACCACATAATTTAATATCATTTAAAAGTTATTTATTTCTGAATACATACGTGTTTATTAAAATTTCACTTTGCGCCTTTACGGTAATATATACCTACTAACGCAAAGATGAATTAGTGATTGCAGTGTACAAATATGCATGGCTAGCTAGCTAGCATGTTACATTACATACTCGATCTGAGATTAAGCAATTTCATGAGTCAAGTAGGAAGGAAGTGTTCTGTAATACAAAAAGTTTCAAAGTTACTTAGAAATGCTAGATTGTTGACGTCTCTTTCTTAAACGACAAGCTAAGAAAAAGTGTTCAACGCCATTACCGATTTACAGCAGAGTAGCAGCCAAACAAACCCCATGCTAGTCAAAAGATTCTATTTTACGTCATCACCGCTTAGGTCATAACTCACCAGATACTACGCGATCTATTTCGATCACCCGCACTCACCAACCCCTTATCCAGCAGCTAGCTCTCTCTCTCTCTCTATATATATATATATATATTCATCATTGGCCTTCACCACTCTAAAAATCAGTGATCATCTAAACAGAGTTGATCAGATATGAGTAGTGAGGTGATGGAAGTAAAAGCGAACTCAATGACGGCAAGGAGGGCAGCAGATTCAGAAATCGAAGCTCCGGCAGCCGATATGTCAAGCCCAGCTGGTCCGCCAAAAACGCCTAAGAGCCCTTTTGCTTCGCGTTTTATGAGTACTCCTCTTGCCAGCCCCATGAAAAAGGCCATTGTAAGCATGCAAGGCTACTTGGAAGAAGTTGGACACTTTACCAAGCTCGATCCTCAAGACGCCTGGCTACCCATCACCGAGTCGAGAAATGGTAATGCCTACTACTCGGCGTTTCACACTCTCAGTTCCGGAATCGGAGTTCAAGCCCTCCTCCTTCCGTTGTCTTTCACTGTTCTCGGTTGGTAAGTAGTATATAGAACCGAAACCCTAATGCATAAGCATACCTTCAATTTAGTCCTCGATCGATCAATTATTTTATTTTGCTTATATGGTACGTACTTTGCAGGGCATGGGGAATCATATGCCTCTCAGTGGCTTTCATGTGGCAGTTGTATACTCTGTGGTTACTGATACAACTCCATGAATCGCAATCTGGGATGCGCTACAGTCGATACCTCCGCCTTTCCATGGCCGCTTTTGGTACGCACAATTACCATGAATCCTAGCTCATCGATCTTCATCATCTCATCCCATAATTCTTCAAGCTAGCAAAATCAAAGTCTTCTGAAACTTATTGATTGATTACAATAATAATTAGTAAGGCAACTTTGAGGGTTCATAATATAAATGAAAAGCGATGCATGCATGCTTTATGTTAAATGGTACAAAACTATAGCAAATCTCAGGATCCGAAATATATAATTACCATTATTCGCTTTAGTGAGAGTGGGATGATTAGTGGTCCTCAATTTACAGATTTATTTTTACTTTTAAACCCTATCGCTAACTACTTTAACATACTATATTTTTAGTTTTAAACCCTAGCTATCACTAACTACTTTAACATGCTATAAAGATACACAAAAAGATGAAGCTAGCTCTTCATAAAATTATCTAATGTGTTTTAAGGTATCAGAAAAGCAATATGCCTTCATAAAAGTTTACAATATGTTGATATCATTTGTTTGATTGGGGGGAAAAGAGACATAGGAGTGCCCTGGTCAAAACCTAAAAGCTTTCACTCTTATAGGGAACTGTTAATTCCGTCATCTTTGTCCGCACAGTATTTAACGGCAGGTTAACGTTACGTGACTGGCAGGTGAGAAACTAGGGAAGTTGCTGGCGCTGTTTCCAATCATGTACCTCTCCGGTGGCACGTGTGTGACCCTGATCATGATTGGTGGTGGAACCATGAAGATTTTTTACCAAATCGTTAGCGGTAATAATACAAGTCCTTTGACCATCCTGGAGTGGTACTTGGTGTTCACCGGCATGGCCATTGTTCTTGCTCAGCTTCCTAACCTCAACTCCATTGCCGGGGTTTCGCTAATCGGAGGAATCACTGCTATAACTTATTGCACTCTCATTTGGGTTGTTTCCATTACCAGAGATAGGCCAGCGGGTGTTAACTATGACTATCCAGTACTTCCTCCCCAAGCAAAATCTGATCCAGCTGGTTCGGTTTTTAGTATTCTCAATGCGCTTGGGATCACTGTCTTTGCTTTTAGAGGCCACAATCTTGTGCTCGAAATACAGGTAAAATGTTTAAAACCATTTGAATTTTGATTACGTTAACCCTCTCTATCTTGCTGACGGTTAATTTGATGCTGATATGGGTTTTATTTGCAGGGGACTATGCCTTCAAGCACAAAGAGTCCGTCGCGTTTGCCAATGTGGAAAGGGGTGAAGTTTGCATATCTCATCATCGCAATGTGCTTGTTTCCCCTTGCAATTGGCGGCTACTGGGCTTATGGAAATTTGGTAAGAACTGTAAGATACATGGTTTAAACTTTAAACTATTAGTTGGAGTATCCACTAATGTAAAATGATTATTCCACGGCAGATACCATCAAACGGAGGAATGTTAAATGCCTTGAACAAGTATCATGGACACGATACGTCAAAATTTGTGCTAGGTTTTACAAGCCTGCTGGTTGTGGTTAACTGCCTAACCTCGTTTCAAATATATGCAATGCCGGTGTTTGACAATCTGGAATTCAGATACACTAGCTGCATGAACAAACCCTGTCCACGGTGGCTCCGCGCAGGGTTCAGGATTTTGTTTGGCTGCTTCGCCTGTTTTATTGCAGTGGCACTACCCTTCTTGCCAAGCTTGGCAGGGTTGATTGGAGGAGTTGCAGTACCAATCACATTAGCATATCCATGTTTCATGTGGGTACTTATAAAAAAACCTCCCAAACATATCGCAATTTTCAATTGGGTACTGGGATCCTTAGGGATAGTCCTTAGTATCTTAATTGTCACCGGGGCAATTTGGAATATAGTGACCATCGGAATAGAAGTTCACTTCTTCAAGCCTGAGTAAGTAATAGCAACAAGGGCATCACAAAGACGAGTAATGAAGCTTAGCTTCTACAAAGTATGGTGCTAATGTATATCTTCAACCAGCCTCCTCCTATTAACCTTAAACTACCATATGGATCTCTTTCAGTTGGTTCCTGTTAGTATAACCAGTGCCTGGTAAAAGGAACATACCCAACCCCGATCAAAGAGAAGGAACACACTACTTCAAGAACTGTTTGAATATCTAAAATAACTGTACAACATCCTGCATAACACTCTGGGTATGAATCTGAAATGTAATAACAGTTTGTTTCTTATGTCATTGTATTGTTGATAAGTAAGATAAACATCAATCTCTCAGTAGTTTGTAGGCCAAAAAACAAAAAAACCTCACTTGTAGCAGAAAGCAACTGTACCTTCAACTAATCATTCTTCCTCCCTTTGCGTATTCTTTCTATCTTGAAAGATGAGCATGCCACTTTGATCAGCATTTTCAAGAGTAATCACATCAAGTTTTACTTTCTACTTTTGGAGGTGTGATTACACACTAAAAACAAAAGAAGGGATAGTCGGGATACAGATCAATTGCAATGGCCAAGAACTTCCATGGTTAACTTCAGGCACTGCGTCTGTGTCTGGTATTACATAGATAATGGAAGAAGCATCCTTCGTTTCTTTTTCCTAGCCAACTTCACTTGCCTAGTAACTTTTATGCACAAAAGCAAAAGCATTGCGATACATACTAGGATGAAAGCAAGTCGCATATGCCTAAAGTACAACGAAACTGCTGAAAACACCAGGAAAGCTAGAATTACCAATTCCCATATTACAAAGAGCACAACATCTACCCTGCATCCAAAAATTGGGAGAAATGAAACAAATAAGAGATATGATCATGATTAAAATGAGCCAAAAGAGTGAAAATGCAAACACTACGTGTTTATACGTTTACGTGGATCAAAATGTTACAGTTAAAACACTAAACTAACCTCATCTATTACTATTTCCCAGTATGGAAAAATCAAGCTCATCAAGTATGAGAACATCAAAAATACAATATCAAGTCAACAAAAGCCCACAAACTATACTGCAAGATAACCATGACTTCTCTGTGATGGAAATTTGTTAATCATGATATAGCAACAAACACCTCGTGATTACAGAGACCCTCACAATTCATATGCTTAGACCAGCTCTATCAGAATAAACAAAAGAATATGCATCCCCACGCTACCACTCTGCAATAAGCAAAAATCAACAACGTTCCGAGCATGCACAACAACAATCTCGGCATAAGTCCCTATCTTATTCTTATAGATCTAAAGGGACAGCTCTATGGCAGACAGCCACTCCGAACCACAGGGTACACCAGCAGAAATCTCTGGTCATCATTATATTCCCCGCCTCTAAAATTTACTTCTTTTCAACTACTCATATAGTAATCAAGACAGATTACCCAGCTTCCAGACTACAATCATCAAAAAGTGAACCATAAACAACTTTAAAATGAAAAATCTAGACCCTTTTGCATAGACATAACAATTTAGCTTCAACAACTCAGGAAGGCTGCCTCAAATTAAAAATTAACCAACTTGCAAAGCAAAACCAGAACAAGAGCTGATCTATCTCAAACATTACAGGTAATGAATCAAGTTCTTACGCACATAGATCCCTCAATAACAGAAACCAAGCAAAAAGATGACAAATTTAAGCATAGACGAAATCGAAAATTGATAACAAGGCGAAATCTCTCTCACCTTGACAAAGTGTGGTTAGAGGTGGAGGAGAAGAAAGAGACGGAGGCCCAGTCATGCTTCGATCGAATCTGATACTCTCGCAACTGATCTGCCAGATTCGATCGCGTTATCATCTCTTCCAAGCCCCCTTCGCTTTCTATTTCTTTTCAGAGAGATCGGAGTCGGAGGTCTTCTTCAACGGCGGGAATTGCACGTCGCTGCACCGGCGGAATTAAACGTCGCCGTTTTCACAACCGTCGCTGGCTTCACGGCGGAATTGAACGTCGCCTGGGGTTGAGAGCGAATCACCGTTCCGTGGACCTCGTCTCACTATAACTCTCTTCCCTTTCGCTTTTTATTTGCTTATTGTTTTTCCAGGTCGGCCAGGCCCATCATCCAGGCCCAACAAAACATGCTTAGGCCCAAGACCAACAGAGCTAAACTGTAATTAGGGTTGGGGTAAAGTAGGACAGCTCTACACACGACATGAGTGACACACCCATATGGAAGCAGCGGACCAACCCCAAAACCCTTCCGATAACCAAAACGACGTCGTACCCGGCGATTTGTCGCCGGAAACTGACCTCACCCGCTCATCGAGCCCCCAGGAGAACAACCAAAACGATTCACAGAACCAGTCCTCGGAAAACCCGTCGGCACCACCGCAAGCGCCCATTTCGGATTCTCAAGATGACTCCTCCGAACCCATCCCTGAAGATACCCCTAATGAACCGGCTCAAAACCCCGCCGGACCGGGTCCAGCAGAGACGACCAGCCTTCCGGCGAAACGACGCCGTCGCAGGAAGAAGTTTTTCACGGAGCTGATCGGCACTCCGTCGATGGCCAAGAGCCGCCGGACCGACCTCAACAAAGAGGTCGACACCGAAGCCCTGATCGCACTCTCGGTGGGTTTTCCGGTGGACTCGCTCACCGAGGAGGAGATCGAGGCCAACGTGGTCCCCACCATCGGCGGAGTTGAGCAGGCCAACTATATCGTCGTCCGGAACCACATTCTGTCCAGGTGGCGGTCCAATGTTTCGTTCTGGTTGACCAGGGAGCTGGCTCTGGAGTCGATTCGGCTGGAGCATAAAGGATTGGTCGACAAAGCTTACAATTTTCTGGTGGAGCACGGCTACATCAACTTTGGGCTAGCTCCGGCGATTAGAGAAGTGAAATTGAGGTCGTTTGATGGCTCTGAGAGGGGCAATGTAGTAATTGTGGGAGCTGGTTTGGCCGGTTTGGTGGCGGCCAGGCAGTTGGTGTTTTTGGGGTTCAAAGTTGTGGTATTGGAAGGCAGGAGTAGGCCTGGAGGGAGAGTGAAGACGAAGAAAATGAAAGGGGAGGGATTGGAGGCTGCAGCTGATCTCGGTGGGAGTGTCCTCACCGGAATAAATGGGAACCCACTGGGGGTTTTGGCTCGGCAATTGGAGCTGCCTCTTCATAAGGTGAGGGATCTTTGCCCTCTTTATTTACCAGATGGAAAATCTGTGAATTCTGAAATTGATGATAGAATAGAGGCTTCTTTTAATAAGTTGTTAGATAGAGTTTGTAAGCTTAGACATGCAATGATTGAGGAAGTTAAGTCTGTAGATGTTCCGTTAGGGACTGCACTGGAAGCTTTTCGAAGAGTGTGTAATGTGGCTCAGGATCGGCAGGAGAGAATGCTCTTGGATTGGCATCTTGCTAATTTGGAATATGCAAATGCCACCTTGATGTCTAATTTGTCAATGGCATATTGGGATCAGGATGATCCCTATGAGATGGGTGGTGACCATTGTTTTATTCCCGGAGGCAATGAGACCTTTGTGCGAGCCCTTGCAGAGGGCCTACCAATTTTCTATGACAGGACTGTGGAAAGTATTAGGTATGGAACTGATGGGGTTTTGGTTTATGCAAATGGCCAGGAGTTTCGAGGGGACATGATTCTTTGCACTGTGCCATTAGGTGTGCTTAAGAAGGGGTCAATTGAATTTGTCCCAGAGCTTCCACAAAGGAAGAGAGATGCAATTCAGAGTTTGGGATTTGGATTGTTGAATAAGGTTGCCATATTGTTTCCTTATAACTTTTGGGGTGGAGACATTGATACTTTTGGGCATTTAACTGAGGATCCGTGTATGAGAGGAGAGTTCTTTCTGTTTTATAGCTATTCTTCTGTGTCAGGAGGCCCTCTTCTAGTTGCGCTTGTTGCAGGAGATGCCGCCATTAAGTTTGAGCTGATGTCTCCTGTGGAATCTGTGAATAGGGTGTTGGAGATACTGAGGGGCATTTTCCACCCGAAAGGTATTGCTGTTCCGGAACCTATTCAGGCAGTGTGCACTCGGTGGGGGAAGGATGACTTTGCATACGGGTCATATTCATATGTTGCAGTAGGTTCTTCAGGAGATGATTACGATATTCTTGCAGAGAGCATTGGGGATGGGAGAGTATTCTTTGCTGGAGAGGCCACTAACAAGCAGTATCCGGCAACAATGCATGGAGCTTTGCTCAGTGGGATGAGAGAGGCTGCTAACATGTTGAGAGTAGCTAAAAGAAGGTCAATAATCCCCTCACAGAAAATTAATAATGCTTCCGAGGACAATGAGGATTTGGATAAATTATTTGATACCCCTGACTTAACATTTGGGAGCTTCTCCGTTTTGTTCGATCCCAGGTCATCGGATCCTGATTCTACATCCCTGATTAGGGTTAAACTCGGAGGGGAAAAGTTGGACATGGGATGTTTCAGTTTGTATGGCTTAATATCAAAGAAGCATGCCTTCAAGCTGAGAGATGTAGAAGGTGATGGGAACAGGATGACAATGTTGAATTTTGAATTCGGAGTGAGGCTGGTTGGGAGAAAAGGTCTGAGTGGTGTCGCGGAATCTCTGATCACCTGCATTAGATTAGCAAAATCAGGTATGAAACAGTAGTAGGTCGGAGCTGTTTTTGCATAGTGAATCAGATCATTGGTTTCAACAGCCGGAGGGAATTCAAAATCATGGTTAATTGTTGTTGTAGTAAAAGTAGTTTCTTATGCCAAGAAGACTGGAAGACTGAAGTGATTCTTGTTGGTCATAGAGAACCACCGCAGTTGTTTAACAAGTTTAACCAATGCCTTTTCCGAGTCGCTTGGTAATTCTTTTTTAGAAGTGAATAACTGATCGTGAGTTCTTTATTTATCCTCACATTGACATTGTTGTACATTCCTCAATTCAGTTGCAGTATCATTTTTCTATTTTATTTATTTATTTATCATATATTTTTCTATTTAGGGTGCATCATATTGTTTACTTTAACAGTTTAACCTTCTTCGGGGTTGTCGGATACTTCAAATTCGAAGTTGGGCTGGTTGGCCCAAATCTGGATGTATAACGACGTCCACAGAACCTTATGTGAGCTTTTGGGCCGAAGGACTAGCATTGATATTTTGCCTAATGCTGAAACCCAAATCATTTTTCTTATAATGTTTATTTTGTTCAAGTAAATATTACGTGTCTGGTCCAAACTCTAGGTTACTTGATCTACTGGTAATAGAATTAGAATTAGAGATAATATCGGAAAATCTTGGAGATATCCAATCAATTGTAATATATTGTAGAACTCTGATTCTATGTCTTGTAATCCTCTATAAAAAGAAGTCCCTATTATCAATGAAAACACGACTCAATTCTCTCCCAATTTTAGTTTTCTTTAAACACGTTATCAGCACAAGTTCTAACTACAAAACCAAAAATCCAAAAACCGAAATTCCCTTCAACATCACTTTTTCCACCATTGCACCTAGCCCGAGCTAGCCTAGCCACTGTTGTCCACCTACGTGCCCCTGTGTTGCATGCTGCCCCTGCAGCCCTTACGGACCCGTGTGCCACCTAATGCCCCTACAGCAACGTTGCACGCCTGCTGCTCCTGCAGCACAACAGGACGCTCGTTCCTGTACAGATCAGCTAGCTTGCGCCCCCTGAAACATCTTGATCGGGACCTCAGATCAAAATCATTTCTTCATCAAAGTTGTTCGTCTCTGTCTCTTCTATCTGACCTCCGAATTTCAGCCTTATTGCAGTTGTTTTGAGATCTGTACACCAATCGAAGTGAAAGCTGTTCAAAAGCAAATCTGCCTCGAATTTCAACAAATAAGTTTTTAAATTAAAGTTCCTACTTTTGAAATTTAATTTTTCTTTTTCTTTTTCTTGAGGACTTGTAACCTCTCTTCTTCTACCCCCCGTCTTTCTTCTTTATAGGGGAGACCAAAAGCCGAACTGTGGGGGTTCGTGCTCAATCCAAGCTTGGAGCTTGTAGAGTCCTCAAAACTTAGGGTTTGTTGAGAAGAAAGCGATCGACCACACATATCATTGTTTTGATCTAATCCAATATCTCTTGGAATTGGATTTCTTGGAAGCGACAACGCTCAGAAATCATAATTTCTTGAAAGCGATTATGCTCGGAAATTCATAATTTCTTAGTAGCAACTACGCTCAGAAATTTTATATGTTTTCGTGGTAGCCTTTTATACTCCGAAACTAACCCTAATTTATTGTTCTCTTCAGGATGAGTAACCTGAATAAACTGAACTTCGCTCCATTAGGAATAACTGGTTCTGGATATCACAAGTGGGTTCGTGATGTTCACCAGCATCTCAAGGCCGATGGAATCCTGGATTCGATTCTCGAGCCTAGCTAGGATGTGCTAACTGTTGAGCAAGCTCAAGCTTTGAAAGCAAATAGAGCAGCCTTAGAGGCCAATAAAGCGAAAGTCATCATCCTAATGACTGGTTATATGAATTATTCGCTCCAGTACGAGCATATGAATGAAGAAGACGCCAGAAGGTTGTGGGTCTCACTCGAAGAAAGATTTGACAACGTCCGTGACTCCTTGCTTCCTGACCTAGAAGCAAGATGGCATAGCCTCCGCTTCTATGATTTCAAGTCAGTTATTGACTACAACTCGGAAGCACTTCGCATTAAATCCTTAATGGAATTCTGTGGAAAAGATATCACAGATGCGATATTGATTGAGAAGATTCTTTTTACCTTTCCCGTCTCTACATTGATGGTTGCTAAGAACTATCGAATAGATGTTGCTGCAAGACGGATCACAAGATTTCATGAGCTCATTGGAGCCATGAATGTCGCTAAAAAGCATGACAATATCCTTATGAAGAACTATAATTCGAGACATGTCGGAACAAAGCATATTCCGGAGTCCAATTATAGTAGCGCCCTTAAGAGAGGGCACCAAGAGCGAAACCTTAATCTTTGGGATACTTCTGGACGTTCTAGTCTATAATCGCTCTACTTGGGAAGGTAACCGCCAAAATAGGCGAACACGGAACCGAAGAGATCAACCTGGAAAGAGAGAGGGAGACAAAGCCTCTGGCCATGTTGGTGGCGCCACCAACACTAAGAGCTATCTAAATGATGTTTTCAAAGCACCTTAATCAATGGAGTATGAGCAAAGAGATGCATGTTCTCGATGTGGAGTATCCGGTCATTGGGCACACATTTGTAGAGCTTGTGAAGAAATTATCACCGCCTACAAAGCATATTGTAAAGCAAGAGAAGCTCACTATGTGGAACAAGAAGATCAAGAAGATGATCTAGAGTGAAGGGTTGAATACTACAAATCTGGTTGGGATCAATAGATCGCTAATTCTGTTTAAGTCTTTATTTTTCCAATAAATGTGATAGGCAATTGTCACATATTTTTGCAGTAAATGCCAATGGTTTAGTCATTCTTCAAAGTAAGCTCATCCAAAGTAAGTGTGATATCTAGGAAGGTTCTGAGATTAGTGGTACTCAAGCAATCATGGCTCCACCAACATCTCTATACTCACCTGGTCACATTTATTTTGGAATTACCAACAGAAGTTAGGCGACTACTATTGTTTTGCATTAGCTAGCATTTCGGATTAGATTTTCTTTGCTCAAAGAGACAATGATGTAACTCCGTTAGCTTATGAATAAAATTTCGAGTTCTTTTCTGTCACGCCCCGGATTTTGAAAAACAATTCAAATCCAGAACATGAATAATGACAAACAAATAACGTCCTGAATTTTTTCATAAACAATCACACCTCACACCACTCAATAATAAACAAACTAAAACCTCAAGTTACATATTACAACTCACTCTCACAAAGTAAAATTGTAAAGCTCTAAATGAGCATAACAAACCTCACAATAAGGAAAATAAAGTAACTGCTGCAACTCTTAACCAGTTCAGTCTCCGCCCTGATTATCCTGACCTGCAGGGTTATCCGCTACACCGTTTGAATAGTGTACCGAGATTGCAACAACACAAAACCCAGTAAGCTTTCTGAAAGCTCGTGTGAGTAAACAAGAAATGAATGGTCGATTTATTAAATCCAATTTTTTTAACTCAAGTAAATAACCAACAATTTCAACATTCACAAATACAATCTCCTAACCACAAATATCACCACTTTGGTCTCATCCCACAATGCGTTAGAGTTCTAACTACGTTGTACCAGTCACCTTGGCCTAGGTTCAAGTAACAACACATTCCCAGGTTAACTTAATAACCCTCGAACTTTGGACCTCCCTGTCCTCAAAACAATATACCTCAGTTAACATTTAACCGTCGAACTTTGTACCTTTCTCCTGTCCTCAGAACACATATTGTTACAACCCGAACCTAAATTTATAGACTTACGAGTCTTTTGGACGGTAAACGAAAGTTATTTTAATTTTCGACTCCGTTTTGACCGTTTAGGGGGCCCTAAAAGATGATTTTTTGTTCTGGTCAAAATTTGAGAAAATGTTCCGTATAGAAGTTGTAAAGGACATTAAACCGAGCGCGTGCATATATGGTAAGCAAAAATTGGAGTTTATGTGTGAAAGTTATGGCCAAAATACTAAAGTTACTATTCATGATAATTTTCTATAAAAGGCAGAATTACTGTGCTCGGAAATTTACCGAGTCTCTCTCTCTTTCTCTCCCCGACGCCGACCTCTCCACCTTTTTTCGACCATAACTCCTTCATCCGGCTATGGATTTTGTCGCATAATGTATCATTGGAAAGCTCTCTTCTTTCTCTTCATTATTGGGTTTACTGTTTTCTTAATTGTGCATATAGTTCTAGTCATTTTATTGCTTTGTTGTAGTTAAGAGAATTTCTTAGGAGGTTGAGATGAAGCTCTTGCCGAAATTTGGTGACCATCGGAGGAGTTAGCCGCCACGTGAACAGTGCGATTGGTGAACAGTGATTAAATTATATATATTTTTTAGTTAATTAGATCACATAATTGATGAAAAGTTGATATATGTGATTTTGGTGAAGATTGGAGAAGTTTTGAATCGATTATGAATTTCTAAAAATTAAGAGTTTTGATTATCGATTTATGAGAACTCGACCGTCGGATTTCTCTCAAATTTGTTTAGACACTGTAAATCGATAAATCGATATTATTGGTGGAGTTTGGATGGAATTGGACCAGCATCGAAGATTGTGGGACGTAGAGAAGAGGATTAGAAACTCAATTCCTATTTATCGTAAATTGAATTTCCGTCCTATATTCATTCGTTTATGGATTATAATTGTTCAGGGTGACGTATCAGACTAATAGTTGGCAAAGGAGATCTATTGCGTGATCGCCTAAATAGTACAGTGAGTGGACTTTTATTTTCAACGGCAGAAGAAGCGTTCTGTGACGATGTGGCTTATTCAGTGGAAAGGTCTACCTGTGGAGGATGCAACTTGGGAGTAGGCTCACTCAATTGCGTCGAAGTTCCCAGATTTTGGTGCCCGCGGTCAGGCACCCACTCGAGCGGGAGGAACTTGTTAGAACTACTTTCTTGAGAGAGACAAAAGTGCAGTGGGAGACGAAGTAGACTGCACGTATAGGAGACAATGACCAAATGTTAGAACCACTTTTTTTTAGAAAGACAAAAGGTCTGGTGCAGTTGGTTGTATTGTTGACTGCTGTTGTTAATAATTGTGCTTATGGTCTGGCATAGTCTCAACATAGATGCTCAAACTTATATAATTGTAAACGGATGCTTTTGGGGGACAGGAATGAAATGTTTGAAGTTTAGTTATTCTTTTTTCCATTTTTTTACTATTCTTGCTATTCTGGTGCTATCAGTTTGCAATAAGGTTGAAACACTCACTACAGTGATTATTTGATTGGGAAGGGATAAGCCCGCGCGTTTCCATAACAAGTTTCGCATTCTATCGCGGTTCGTGTTGGACATGATCTTCATTAGAAGCCCTTAAAGAGTTAAGGGAAACCGCTTAACACTTGAAATCCAAGTTTGAGATGAAGGATTTTGGAAGAACACAATTATGTCTCTGTTTGGAACTTGAGCACCTTGTTGATAGATGCTTAGGCATTTTGATAAGGTCAAGCCTTCAAGTACCCTCATGATCGTCCGTAGTCTTAATTCTTAATCCTGAAAATGATCCTCTTCGTCTGAAGGATGATGACGAAGATGTGCTAGAGACAGAAGTGTCTTACTTAAGTATAATATGCGCATTATTGTACTTAGCTCAATGCATAAAACCAGACATCTCATTTGCAGTGAACTTGTTAGCTAAGAAATGGCTCTGCGTCAACGCGACACGTTTGAATTGGTATAAAAGATATCTTTCGGTACTTTAGATATACGATTAGCATGGGCTTGTTCTATCCCTATAAAGAGACGATGGATTTGGACCCATCATATGTCATGAATGCCAACAATAGTGGTCTGCATTCCCTCTCCCCATCCCATAACATTAGTTTTGCTGATGTTGGGTATCTCTCTGACCCACACAAAGGTCATTCCCAAACTGGTTAAGTGTTTACCATGGGTAAGACCGCGATATCTTGGAGGTCTACAGAATATACCCTAATCGCTATATCTTTGAACAATGCAGAGATTATTGCTCTTCACGAAGTGGTTCGTGAATGTATATTGATTGGATTCATAGTTATGCATATTCGAACAATTGTGGTTTGAAGTCTACCACAGATGAGCCTACAAGCATTTAGGATAATGCTACTTGTTTTGAACAAATGAAGCAAAGCTACATCAACAGCGACAACACCAAACATAATGAACAACAACAGACTCTCCTCAAGATCAAAGTGAACTAGGTTCGATCTGAGGACAGTGTGGCAGACTTGCTCATTAAGTCATTGCCTACATTCCACTTTCGAGAAACATGTTGGTAGCATCATTTGCGGATTATCTGAACTCTCATGACCGTAATCATCAGGAGAAGATTCAGACATCAGGGGAGATGTCTACATGTATGGTCTCAAAACGTGAATGATGTGTTGTGCTCTTTTTCCCCTTCGACTGAGGTTATTTTTGTCTCACTGAGTTTTTGTTACTCGGCAAGTTTTTTAATGAGGCAACGAGAGAAGCACCACGTTTGGGCGACACAAGAGGGAGTGTTCAAGTAAATCCAGAATTTGTGTCTGGCCCAAACTCTAAGTTACTTGACCTAGTGGTAATAAGGTTAGAATTAGAGATAATATCGGAAAATCTTGGAGATATCAAATCAATTGTAATATTACGTTTTCTTGTAGAACTTTGATTTTATGCATTGTAATCCTCTATATAAAGAGACTCCTATTATCAATGAAAACACGTCTCAATTCTCTCCTAATTTTAGTTTTCCTTAAACATATTCAACTTTCTAAATAATGTTTGCAGAGTTTCTTATTAATAAATAAATAAAACTCTCCATTTGCCCTTTACCTCATTGGTCTTGCCCACCCTTTCTTCTTCAATGCAAATCGGACAACTAGTATTCTTTTTTAATTGCTGTTCTCTCCGCCGTAAAAAATTATTCACCATCGATTGCACTGGAAATACATTTTTTGCACCTTATTTGTTTTTAAAAAAAGTTAAATCGTTAAGTTCCATCTTTAATCCCCAAAGCCGCCATCACTCCCTCTTTTTCTGTGCAGCCTTCTCTGCACAACATTCATTTTAGCTACACCATGAGGGTCAAGTGAAAGAAGAAGGGCGTGAGGAGGTTGAAGAGGAAGCGCCGAAAGATAAGACAAAGATCTAGGTAGTCGCCATCATTGATCAATGTTCAACTCTCCGGAATTTTCATGTTTTTGTGTTTCTAATCAAGTAATCAACATCGATTAATAAGATTTTTTATAAATTTGTACAGTGTTTGAACACATTTTGCATAATTCAGTCGGTTTGAACCTAACCTAAAATAAAAAAAAATAAAAATGCTCATTGTTATCTCGCTTAATGTAGAGCATGTTTTTGAAGTAAAAAATACGTAAATGTCTCAACTTATAAATCTCATTTTCATTAGTCAAGCGACTGATTTGAGTAATGAAACTAGGTGTGTAAGATATCACGAAACTACTTATCTTTTCACTTTAAAAATTAATTTAACTATCACGTCATGTGCATTGACACGTGCAAATGTCGGGTCTTAATCATCCAAAAAGGATATAATTGATTAATTTCTATATCTAATCAAATAAAGAAACTTAAATTATTCTCGCTTCATAGTTGAAAAACTAAAAACGGTACGACTCTTTGATATTGTGGGCAAGTGGCAACCCCAAAGCCCAAACGGCCCACAAGGCAACGTATTCCAAGTAAACGACAATCATCAAATTATAAAAGCGATAGAAAATGTCCCTCCCCACTGAAGCTTACGGTGCACCTACCAGTCCCTAATCTCAAAACCCCTCCCTCCTCCCAAAGCAAAGTGCCACGTGGGCCACCTCCACGCACCGCCCCTCTCAAATATCAAGGCCGACACTGCAAGGGCCCCACATCTACCGTCCACCACGTTACGTCTGACACGTTGCGCGCACTTATTGGCCTCAGGCCTACTGCTCTGCCCACCACCAGTACACCGTGTCCCTCTCTCTTTGGCCTTTTGCCTTTTGACTGTTTGGTTTCGATTACTCCTCGCTTATCATACACGCACAACTCGCTGGCATTCATAGGGCACATATGCCCTATGGACACGTGTCAAGCATCCATAGCGCGTGTTGGATTCCAGCGCGTGAGAGTACTCTGTTCTTTTTGATTTTGTGCAACGCAGAGGTCGGTTGTACGAACCAAATGGGTATTACTAACTTATCAAAAAGAAAAGAGGATTTGGATTGGGCCAGCTAATTTTGAAGCCTTTTATTAATTTACTTAATCGCGTCACGTCCGTGTAGTGTAGGATGGTACTATAAAAGTTCACAGCCTGAGTGAGCTTAGCCTCATCACAAACACAAAGCATTTCACCACTTGTCTAAGAAAACAAAAGCCTACTAGCTTATTTGCTTCGTTCATTGCTTGTTATTTGTGTTTTAGAATCGATTTTTAAGAATGGCTGGTGAGTACAACAAAAGCCACGAGCACGAGACCAAGGCCGAGGAGGGCGGTCCAGTTGAGACCCAGGATCGTGGGTTATTTGATTTCTTGGGGAAGAAGAAGGAGGAGGAGAAGCCTATTCATCCTGAACAGGAGGAGGTGATTGTCACCGAGTTCGACAAAGTCAAGGTGTCTGAGCCTGAGCCAGCTTATGTAGACTACAGCAAACCTGCAGAGCATGGTTATCATCATGAGGAACATAAGGAGGAGGAGGTGGAGAAGAAGCACGAAACTCTATCCGAGAAGCTTCGCCGATCCGACAGCAGCTCTAGCTCGGTAAGTCACGTTTTTAAAGTTTGAATGGGTTTGTTTTTCGGATGATCTTTCTTTAACACATTACCTGAATTGACGATATATTGGAATAATGAATTTGCAGTCTAGCGACGAGGAAGGAGACGACGAAGAGAAAAAGCAGAGGAGGAAGGAGAGGAAAGAGAAGAAGGGACTGAAGGAAAAGATCAAGGAGAAGATCTCCAGCGACAAAGAAGAAGAGAAGAAACACGGCTACGAGCAGGACACTGAGATCCCGGTGGAGAAGTTCCACGAGGAACACGGCCATCCCTACGATCACGGCCCAGTCGTCCACCACCATGAGGAGCCAAAAGTTGAACCAACAGCTGTGTACGGAGAGGAGGAGAAGAAAGAGGACGAGAAGAAGGGTTTCCTTGAGAAGATCAAGGACAAGCTTCCCGGACACAAGAAGCCAGAGGATGGTCCGGTTGCGTCTCCACCACCGCCGGAGTATGAAAATGTTGAGCCTGCTTATCATGAAGGTGAGGTCAAGGAGAAGAAGGGTTTATTAGAGAAGATCAAGGAGAAGATTCCCGGGTACCATCCCAAGACTGAGGAAGAGAAGGAGAAGGAGAAGGAAAAGGAAAAGGAGAAAGAGAAGCCGACTGGTTCTTACTGATCGGTTTACTTTTGTGTCCGACAGTGTGATCGATGATGATGGTGTGGGGTGTTGGCGTCTTTAGCTATTTTCTGGGTGGTTTTTCTTTTTGAAAAAAAAAAAAGTATAAAGAGGGAGAATGTTTCATCTATATCCGCTTATTTGCAAGTTTGTTTATTAATTAGGAGTTTATGTTTTCATATTAAGGTCATCATTTTCTTATTTTGTATGTGATTTAAAAATTGTTGTTAATAATATTCCTATTATATTTTCTTTAGTGTGGAACTTTCTTTATTATGCTTACGTACTGCTATCATAATGCTCACTGAACCCACATTTTTCCAGAATAGGAATAAAGTGAGATTGAAATGAGTAGAGGTTAGGAAGGTGCTTTGCTTGAGACTTTGGGAACTGCTTGTTCAACAAATAATAGTATATGGGGCCAACAAAACCAAATGAATTTACTAATGTAGTTTTGTGTACGTGTGTTACTGGGTGGAGCAAGTTTAGGACTTTAGCAATGTAATATGACTATACAAGCCGGCCTCTCTAAAGTTTTTGACTAAAAAGTAAACCATTCAAATAGAAGAATTTAAGTTTCCATTTTGGTAGTTTTGGAGTATTAAATTTAAAATGTGTTAAAAAAATAAATTTTATTGTAGTGTATGGAAAAATCTGAAATATTTTAATTTATTCTCATTCAAGAGAAGCTTTTTCGATCGGTTTTTAACTTTGATCTCTTTGGAAAGCCAATATAAATTTTTAGTTTTATTCAAAATAAGTTGATCAATTTTTTCATCTCTAATTATATGAGATCCAGAATATTGTTTGATAATATACAGGAATGATCTAAACAGATATTTAGAGGATGAATATGGACACAAACTCTGGAAAGGTTCAGCAGGATGAACGTTACCAATACCAATTTCCAACTTGTAGCGAGACTCTTGAGCTGCCTATTAATCCAGCAATCAATTCTTTCTGGCTAAGCAAGATATTAAGATGACGACCGTTTCAAAAATAATCATCATGCTGGCAACTCCTCCTAATAATTAATTAGATATTTCGATTTCATGCAATATATATAGTATTAACTTTCTGGTAGGGATCTTAATCAAACACGTCATTTCCACTAGAGAAAATTCCAATCGACTATGGGAGTGGGATCGCCATGTTTTATGGATTTTAGGTACAAATTCAAGTCGATCATCAACTCCATTTATACGTCCTGTATTTCATAACCGCATTTCTTCTTTTGAGGGAAGAAAAAAACAGTTCCAGAAAACAAAAAATGTGATGTCTCCCTCAAGCCTACAATAAAGAGTAAATTGCGCGATCGACGCAAAATTAAAGGAGGGATGACCAAAATGAAAGCACAGTGGAGTGGTGGAACCGTCATGGACCATCTCCATCCTCTATTCCTCTTAATATTCGGAGCTTTTGTTTGGTGTACGTACAGTAACTAATCCTAAAGCTTTTTGAAGCTGAACATTGCTAGATTATCGCCACATTGTGGTGTAAAGTGTAAACTCCATTCTTCATACGTTGCTGGCTAAAGTCATAACAGTCATAATTGATCTCGATGACCCAAACCCATCATTGACATGATACTATGATGAGTATAAAGGTTACATAAGGATAAACACGTATACTTAGAATTAGAGAAGAGGCACTATCTACAAGATTAAGGTTTGCATAAGGAAAAAAACTAAACATGAAGTAATTATAATTTTAAGGTGAACATGCAGCAGTCCGTTCTGATTTCAAGATAACTGTTTCGTGATATTTATTATAAAGATGTTATAATTGTTCAAAATGACATTTTCGATAACATTATCAAATCTCTGTATTGGAGTAGTCGGCACAAATCATTAAATATATTAATTTCTTAATTTTAAATTTTAAATTTTAATTTAGAATTTGAAATGAAAAATGTATGAATAATATTTCACAGCTAATAAAAGAGGGTATGGTCACATACTGACAGGTGACAAACGATCAAGAAAACCACTTATTAAAGCTTTTAAAGTCAAAGGCCACGAAATTCGTAGGTGCATGCTCATGGGATATGAATCCAGATTCAAATCCAACATTGACGTATCAACTGTTCTCCCCCTGCATGCCCACCATTAAATTAGTAACACGTCCGCTATACACTGAGCTGCCTACAACAAGCCAAGAGTGGTTATAAAGTCTCATCACTCTCATGGAAGTAGCAGCCACTATCTAGCTATGCAACACACTTTAAAATTTAGATAGGGATTTAGATATATAGATGGGAGGGAAATGTCTTTTGGCTTGCTGGTGCCTCTTTTTAGAAGAGAAACTTCTTGCATATCCGCACCATATGATTTCCGAAATTGTGTTCATTTTGGTCTGTACTTAGTAACTAATCGACCAAATAATTTTTGGCTAATCACCATTGAGTCTAGTTACAGACATGAAAAACTCTCATTATCATTTTGTTCCACCTGATCTTTTATTTTTACTTGATTACCTACGGGGTATATATTACTTGGAGGCTAAACTTGCATGATACCTAGAAACCCCACAAAATGGACAAAGACCAAACGTTGGCCATGTTTCTTGCATTCGGAGCAACCAAGGAAAGAGATGCTTCTCTTTCTTGTGCCGACTCAAACTCCTTTGGCGCCTCTCGTCTTGGGCGAAACGATGGAAGTGATGAAGTCACAGCAAACTATACCTAAGAGAAACAACAGTAAATGCCAAAATAAAATCAATAATTTATAACTAATCCTGAGCTATATAGTTGAAGCTTCATGTACATACAACTCGCAACTTCATGGTATTGATGAAATTTAAATCAAACATGAAGATCAAAAGCAAATTTCCTCACCCAAGGACACTCTTATCACTTACTGTTGTTGCTATATGTGTTATAAAATCAGTGAGTTGTAGTTCTACCACTGATGATAATGGCGAGTATTTGATCGGAGTTGGAAGCTATGACATGACGGGACCGGCAGCCGGAGTGGTCATGATGGGTTACGCCAACATGGGCCAAACCACTGCGGGTGTACATTTCCGGCTAAGGGCAAGGACTTTCATCGTGGCCGAGAGCTCCCAAGGTCCAAGGTTTGCCTTTGTTAATCTTGATGCAGGGATGGCTTCACAACTCGTTAATATTAAAGTGCTCGAGAAACTCAAATCAAGGTACGTCTAATTTGCCAATCCAATCAATATTATATTATTATTATCTTCAAGGTAAATGCAGGTTAATAGTTAAAATTTTCTTGTTCTTCGTTTCGAAAGGTTTGGCGATTTGTATACCGAAGAAAATGTGGCGATTAGCGGCATTCACACCCATGCAGGACCTGGAGGTTATTTGCAGTATTTTCTTTACTCTATATCAACACTAGGATTCATCCAAGAATCATTCGATGTCATTGTCAACGCAATTGTGCAAAGCATTGTTCAGGCTCATCATAACCTCAAGCCTGGTTCTATTTTCATCAACCAAGGTAACCGACCTACCTCATACAAAGTCTGTAACTTACTAGAAAACCTACTTAATTACTTCACCTTATTGATTTAATTTTATAGGGGATGTGGTAAACGCCGGAATAAACAGGAGTCCAAGCGCTTATTTGCTAAACCCAGCAGAGGAGAGAGCACAGTATCCGGCCAACGTTGATACCCTAATGACTCTTTTGAAGTTTGTGGATGGTGCCAGCCAACAGAGCATTGGAGCATTCAGCTGGTTTGCCACTCACGGAACCTCCATGAGCAAAGAGAACAAGCTCATCAGTGGAGACAACAAAGGTGCAGCTGCACGGTTCTTCGAGGACCAGTTTGCTACAACTCCCATCAGAGCACCCTTCAACTCCTCTAGCAAACCAGGTAAGGAATTAAAGCTCGTCAGAATACTCGGCGACATTAGTTGTTACAAACGTCGATCAATTACATTTACTAACTTTATTTGTAATAGATATTGGTGAGTTAGTAAAGAAGACGCAGACAATCAAAGCAACAGGAGGGCAGCGCTGCAGTAAAACGAGCAGCAAAGACTGTAAGGTGAGGAAGAACGACGGGTCACTATTCGTGGGAGCTTTTTGCCAATCTAATGTTGGAGATGTGACCCCGAATGTGCTCGGAGCATTCTGCACTGATACCGGAAGACCTTGTGACTTCAATACATCATCATGTAATGGGAATGACCTGCTTTGCCTCGGCCGGGGACCTGGGTATTAGTACTGTTTAGAGTACCTTAAAATGACCTTCTTACAATCAAATGGCTTGCGCCACAAGAAACAGAGAGAGGAATAACAACACTGTTCTAAATAACCAGCTTATGTGTGACTGTGACTTTGTGTTGTGTAACAGGTATCCTGATGAAATATTAAGCACCAAGATTATAGGGGAAAGACAGTTTAAGAAGGCAGCTGATCTATTTACATCGGCTTCAGAGAAATTAACCGGGGCTATTGATTACCGTCACGTGTACCTAGACTTTACGGATATTGAGGTTGAGCTAGAAGGAAACAAGAAGGTGAAAACATGTCCAGCAGCAGTTGGTGCTGGTTTTGCTGCTGGGACTACAGATGGACCTGGTGTCTCTGGGTTTCAACAAGGTGATACAGAGGTCAGCACGTTTTGGACCCAAAAAAAAACTTTGGTTTTTAGTCTCCAGGCATATCAGTCTTCTCTGCTTGCTTTAGTACTTACTATGGTTTTATTTACAGATCCCTGAAAAATATAGAAAACTTAGGGACGCACTGCAAAAACCTAGCGAATATCAAGTGGACTGCCAAGAACCCAAGAATGTTCTGCTTTCCACCGGTGAAATGTTTAAACCTTACGCATGGGCGGTAAGATTGACTTTCACTAGTTCTCATCATTCTCATTAACTTTTGCATAGATACATTATCCGGAAGACTTATTGTTTCTGTTTTGACTTGATTTAAACTAGAATTCAGATAAATATTTATAATTGTTTCGACTTTATGATGCAACTGCAGCCTGCAATTGTCCCTATACAAATGCTCAGATTGGGGAAACTCATCATACTTTCTGTCCCAGGAGGTTGGTACTCTTTTAAAAAATTCACATCAGCATCTTTACAGATAGAAGAGCTCTTGCTACTTTATGCTTGTGCTGATAGCAGCATGTGCACCATTGCATCAATCCAATGACTGTAGGCCATTTTTTGCATACTTGACCAAATTGCTAAAATTGAGCAATATAGAACCTATATTTCCCTCGAATATTTAAAACAGAGAACGTAGAATAAACCCCTACAAGTCCATTTACCGAGCTAAGCATCTAATTTCTAACAAGGTGGACTCATGTTCATTCCGGCCAACGATATTGAGGTTCTCTTAAAATCTACTACACAAGTTGCATGTCTTAATACCAACAGACACCTTAAGCTGATCATCACAGGCTTTGACATTCATAAAGCATGTTAACAGCAGTACTACAATGGTTTTTAACTTGCAGAGTTCACCACAATGGCGGGGAGGCGGCTAAGGGATGCAGTAAAGGAGACATTGATAAGTAACAGCAAGGGTGAATTTGATGAAAACACCCACATAGTAATAGCAGGCCTTACAAATACTTATTCCCAATATATAGCAACTTTCGAAGAGTACACACAACAGAGATATGAGGTAAATACTCAACCTATAAAGAAGATCTCATCTCTTCAACACTTTTGGCATGAGATTCACCTAAATGGTCCTGGGTGAATAATAACTTAATTTTCTAACTGGATTCTTCCATATGTTACTTCATCTTCAGGCTGCTTCCACTCTCTATGGTCCTCACACATTATCAGCATACATCCAAGAATTTGAGAAATTAGCCAAAGCAATGGCCAAGGGAGAAAAGGTCATTTCTAAAGGTCCCTCGCCACCAGATCTTTCCTCTGTACTAGTCGAAGTCTTACTTGGACCTTTTGGAGATTCGCCTCCACCACATACAAAGTTTGGAGATATGAAACAAGATATCATTATACCAAAAAGTGGTTCATTCAGAAAGGGAGATTTGGATAGACCAAATGCCACATTTTGGAGTGCAAACCCAAATTATGACCTGTTGACAGAAGGCACATATGCTGTGGTAGAGATGCTTCAAGGGGATAACTGGGTTCCAGTTTACGATGATGATGATTTCTCCGTGGTTTTCAAGTGGAATAGAGATGACAGGGGATTATATAGTGCAGCAACCATAGAATGGGAAATACCAATTTATGCAAATTTGGGGGTGTACAGGCTCAGGCATTTTGGTTCATCAAGGAAAAAGAAGGACTCCCCCATCACCTACTTCACTGGTGCATCTAGTGGGTTTGCAGTGTCGTAAATATCTATTTAGTAATTTCTTCCGTGCATATCCTACTAATAAAAAATAAGAAGAGCTAGCAAAACTGAAACTTATGATAATATGGTTTCATTATTTATGTGTTTAGATGGTGGTTCCTTATTAAAAACTGAAATATTGCATGTAAAAGTAAAGGCTGTTTCTCTTACTGATTGCTCATACAGATTACACAACGGAGACATTTCCCTTCAATGAGTAAATCAAAAGCTTTGTTGATGTCTTCAAATGTCACTTCATGTGTCACAAACTCATCTAGTTGTAGTTCCTGATAGAATGAAAAGCTAAATCTCAAAATGACTTCCAGGTATCACTTAGGCAAAAAGCAATTAAAACAGACAGTTAACTGCTAATTCACCTTGTTGATGTAGCGATTGAGGAGCACAGGGATATCTGATTTAGGTTTGAGTCCTCCAAAGAAGGATCCCATGAGGGTTTTACCCTTATGAAGCACATCGTATGAGGGAAGGGTCAACTGTGACCCTGGCAGGTCCACACCTAATACAATTGTTTTTCCCCAACCCTGAAATTAAAAAGCAGGATGCTAAATATAAGTTTAATACAATGGAATTACAGCTGCATTGCTGCCTAATCTCATCCTGATGTGAGTTAACACGTTCATGAACTTGAAGTCTAAGATACATAAGGAAATCTACATAAACTAGACTCGCTGGATCTGTATGATAAGAGATCACATTCTTGAAGATTTAAAGTTATGATAAGGCATGACACTATGAAAGTGAAAAAGAGAGCGCGCCCGTGTGTGTGTGTAAGTGAGAGAGAGACCTTCCGGCAGCAAGCATAAGCTTGTTGCACCAGTGATGCAATTCCAACACATTCAAAGCAATAATCTGCACCCCCGTCAGTCATCTCAATCATCACCTGCTTTACATGTGAAAAAGAACAGGTGTGCCACCAAAAACATTTTCATTAGCACAAATGAAATATTAATGTCAAGAATAAGAGTTCATAGGAATACAAAAGGCTAACAAGGAAGACTCCAGAAAGTGTTTATCAGAAAAACCTCTGTCACAGATTTATTCTCACAATTTGCAGGGTTGATGAAGTCAGTGACTCCAAACTTTTTTCCTGTGTCAACAAGAAACAGCTCACTATTATTATCCAAATCCTTGCAAAGAGAAACAACATAGCATGATCTGATTCAGCAGATCACATTTGCCTTCTGTGAAGAAGGGTATCTATGGCATAGATGAACAAGAACATGCAGCTCATCACTGCCTAATGTAAATCAAGTACTTCCCAGTATGATGCAAATACCAATTTCAAATTTGTCTTGGTTAACATCCACCCCGATAATTCTAGTAGCTCCACACAGTCTTGCACCCTCTGCCACCTGGATAATTCAAGCATGGTAATCTGTAACAGGCTCTGAGGAGGAAAAGAAATAAAATGATATATCTAGACTAAGTTCTGAAAATGCATACAGCCAATCCAATTGAACCAAGCCCAAATATAGCCACAGTTGATCCTGGCTCCACATTTGCTGTTCTCCAAGCAGCACCAACCCCTAAAACCAGATTTGTGAAATTTTGGTGAGAAAAGGACGGAGTTTCTAAGTACAATTCAAATCTAAAAAATGCAAACCATCACTTCAGGTCAAGAAAAATACCAAAACAGAATAAGGAATTTTGAAGTTTACCTGTTGATACTCCACAACCTAGAAGGCCTGCAGCCTTGGTCAAAGGTATTGCAGAGTCAATCTTTGTGAGATGGGCTATGTCCACCACTGTATACTCGCTAAAACTAGACACAGATACAAAATGGTGTATAACCTCGCCATTGAGGTCTGTGAATCTGCTTGTCTCATGTCTTGGCATAAAAGGTGAGATCTTGAAGGGGAGTTTTGAACAAAGATTGCTCTTTGTTGATCTGCAATCCACACATTCTCCACAATCCGAAATCAATGTGGGGATGACAGTATCTCCTTCGGCTACCTCAGTCACTTCCTCCCCAACACTCTCCACAACCCTACATGGCATCACCATTGACCATAGATCTTCAATGCTCATATTTTACATGCATTCTGTAAATAAAATTCATTTCATAACCTAAAGATGAATTTTTTTTTCCCCTTATTAACGGTTTAAAAGATGTCTTAAACACAGGAAATATGGTCTAATTTGGAATTGAAAGATGAACAAAAGGTCGCACACTGTTGGAGCTCACCCGATAGCTTCATGACCGAGAATTCTAGGGAAAACTCCAGGAAAGTCCTATATACATCAACAGCTTGTTAATTATTCGAAATAGCAGCGTCAAGTAAGAGTTTGAGGTGCTTAAAAAAAAAAAAAAAAAAACCTTCATTTTCCAAAAAGTGATATCACTGTGACACAGAGAAGTATAGACAATCCGAACGCGAACTTCATGGGGCATTGGCGGCGCCACCATGATCTCTTCCATCACTAGTGGCTCACCTGGCTTGCGAGAGACCGCAGCTACAGTTTCGTATTAGCATTATTAGATACACAAGGATTTGGTCAGTTTCAGACTATATCCAATGAAAGCAAAAGAGCAATGACTTTGAACGTGTGATTAGAAAACGAACCTCTGCATCGAATAGGCTTCCCTCTGTTTCCACTTGACAACTTCTCATCCATGGCGGCCATGGTACTACAAGTGTCGGTGGCTGTAATGCCTATACTTGAGTTGACGAAGGGTCTCGGCCTTTTAGACGGACAAAGGCACCAATGGTGTTGCTACAGACATTAAAATTTACGGGAAAATTATTAATTCGGGTGTTTGCGTAAGGATTCACTGTTTAGTAACAATAGGAAATAGGAAAGTAATCACAAAATGAATAGTAGTTGCGACAAGATTGATATTTCCCAAACATGAAAATGGAGGCACTTCTACGCATAAGAAAGATTATGAGATCACGAGAGAATAGGATAAATAATTTTTTATTATCTCAATAGATTGAATAAAATATGTAAATAAAATTATTATTTAGTGATAAGAAATTATTAACAAAGAATATCTTTCTCGCATAAGAAAGATTATGAGATCACGAGAGAATATGATAAATATTTTCTTATTATCTCAATAGATTGAATAAAAGAATTGAACATAAATGAGTTATTTCTATTAAATGAAGAAATTGACTACTATTAATTTTATCAATGTGTATTCAAAGAAATTTAAATACATTCTATTTTCATATAACAAATATATGTGGGTCTCTTAGCCTACACATGTGATTATTATTATTACTTTTTCCTCCTGGTTAGGCCCTATACCTCTCGAATTAAGGCCATCGAGAACACCCCATACTAAGCGGATTCCCGATTGGGTTTTGGGTCTTTCATCCTAGGGAGGCACAATCCCTACTTAATTATCCGCTCGAATCCACGAGTCTCAATCAGGTTTAGGGTTTTTCACCCAAGGGAGACACAATCCCTACTTAATTTTTTTCCGGGCCTAACTGGTTTCAATCCGAATATTTACTTGCATTCAGATCACATAAGCCATCCATTATCTTTGATTTTTCTTTCAATATCAGATCATTATGATTTGAAAATATCAAACACAACCATAGCCATGAACAGGTCATACATACAGGATATACATACATATATAATACGAAACATTTATATATAAGCTAACTGATTATTTAGAAGAAGTAGCTTACTTGAATGTATTACCTGCATTCTGGAGCTTATTGCAACCTCCCCAGGCTTCGTTGATGGGATATATGTATACTTACATATACAAATACATAGCAAAAGGAATAATATACATCTATATAAACAAATAAATACAAATGAGGGAAATAAATAAAACCTTCCAAAATAAAGTATGAAGGCTGGTTTAACTCCCTGTGCATCTGTTACTTCTGCATAACTTGTCGATAATTGTATTGGTGACATCTAAACTTCCTTTTGTTAAGTCTGTTGGATCACATGAATGCACCCATATGAATAAACTTCTTTGGAAAGTTACTTCATCTACAAAGAGATCATACAAACAACAGAGGTGTTAAACTAAGACAATGTTTTTCCACACAAGGACAAGGAATAATTAAATTCAATACTAAAGTAATGAAGAATCTCTATGAATTTAGCAAGCTTCTTTTCTGGAATTCTCTTAATACCAATCGGAATCGAGCAAATCATATTGCTATTGCCAATTAACTCTCCTGAGAACTACTGTTACTTCATCTTGGTGCTTCTAAAAATTACTATGCTTGGTGAAGAAGTGAATCTATTCAATCCAAAACTAAAATGCCAACATGCACAATTAGGATAAAACCCATAGAATACTTATCTGCACTCTCCTCTGATCGATTTGACTCCATCTTTTTCCATATGGAAGCTAAGCTAGTTTTCCAGTGCACACATTTATCAATATAAGAAATAGATATATAAATAAATTTGATCAAGAACATCAGTAAAGCTGAAATATGGGGAAGATCACAATGTTACAGCTCTGCAAGTACTTCACACCACACCCACTATAGCATCAAGTAACGCAAAATCATTATCATTCTCCTAATTACCTTAACACGTGCACAGACAGGTAGGTATGTAATTATATAAGCATACCTACCTATAAATATATCTATACATAAGCTCAGAGATCAAAACTAGGGATGTATATATTCTCCTAATTGTTGAAATGACTATGAGCAATACGTAGTAAAAGTGGTTGATTCTAATTTACAAATCATCAATGCTTTTGTGGATTTCAGAAAACAGGGGCAAAAACTAATATACCTTTAAAATAAGAACTAGATAGCACCAGAAGTAAGTCCTATAATTATAGACTTAGAACGTCAAATAGGAAAAAGTAGAGAAGAAATACTTGGGGAGACTTTTGTTTGGCTTCCTACTCCCAGAACATAACATAACCATCCAAACTTCCTGTGACAAAACCATTTTCCTTGGGAAGTCTTGCAATAGACTGAACAAAAGCATAAAGAAAAATAAATAATAATCACACGTGTAGGCTAAGAGACCCACATATATTTGTTATATGAAAATAGAATGTATTTAAATTTCTTTGAATACACATTGATAAAATTAATAGTAGTCAATTTCTTCATTTAATAGAAATAACTCATTTATGTTCGATTCTTTTATTCAATCTATTGAGATAATAAGAAAATATTTATCATATTCTCTCGTGATCTCATAATCTTTCTTATGCGAGAAAGATATTCTTTGTTAATAATTTCTTATCACTAAATAATAATATAATATGCAAATAAAATTATTTATTTTTAAAATGTCTCAGATAGTACAAAAAAAGTCTGAAAAGCTAATAGTCATAATACATATTTGATGCTTTGAGGCGATTATAAATTTCGAGGACGAAATTTTTTTAAGGGGGTGGATTTGTAATACCCGAGACCTTTTAAAAATAAATAATTTTATTTGCATATTATATTATTATTTAGTGATAAGAAATTATTAACAAAGAATATCTTTCTCGCATAAGAAAGATTATGAGATCACGAGAGAATATGATAAATATTTTCTTATTATCTCAATAGATTGAATAAAAGAATCGAACATAAATGAGTTATTTCTATTAAATGAAGAAATTGACTACTATTTATTTTATCAATGTGTATTCAAAGAAATTTAAATACATTATATTTTCATAGAACAAATATATGTGGGTCTCCTAGCCTACACGTGTGATTTTTTTTTTTTTGTTGACACATAGCAAATCTAGAGAGACCCAGAGGCTTCGGGAGGCAAAAAGAAAAAGAGAGAGAAAAGGAGGGGGAACTTCTAGAGCAGAGGAGATAGAGAAGGGGAAGGAAGCTTCCTCTCACTTCGGGGGAAAACTGATCACATCTCTCTCCTCTCACTGATGCGTCGCCAAAACCCATACTTCTAACTCTCTCTCTCATTAGTCTTGTCTCTCTTCTCCCATCGTACCTCCCCCTAGGGTCATCTTTAACATCATCTCTAATCTTCTTCAAGGGAGGAGCTAGTATTTTTTTTAGTTCATATGACGAGAATGAAAGGGTGCAGGGATCTAGATGATAGTGAAGTTATTGTTTTTTTTTTTTCAATTGGTGTTTATAAGAGATAGATCGTGGTAAGATAATTCCAATTCACCTCAAGTTCTTATTATTTTTTATTAATTCGGGTTGGGATTTTACAGATGCTTATCACTAAATAATAATATAATATGCAAATAAAATTATTTATTTTTAAAATGTCCCGGGTATTACAGGTATTAAAAGAACCAAACTAAAATGAAAAGTCTGCATTTTTATGGCATAGAATACTCGGCCATGTTTCAAAAGAGAGACTGAAAATTTTGGTGAAAAAACAAAATCCTGAATGAACTTGATTTTTTTGATCTAACAGATTGTGTAGAATGCTTTAAGGAAAAAATAACTAATACTAGAAAGAATACTGCATATAGAAGCCAAAATTTATTAGAACTCATACACACTGATATATGTGGACCATTTAGGCATCAAACTATCTGTGGGAATGTTGTATTTTATCACATTCATTGATGACTTTTCTAGATACAGTTATATTTATCTACTTTCAGAAAAGACACAGGCATTGAAAGTCTTTCAAATCTTTAAGTCTGAGGTAGAAAATCAACTAGAAAAGAAAATCAAAACAGTAAGGTCAGATAGAGGGGGAGAGTTCTATGGCAAGTACACTGAATCCGGCCAACAAAAGGGACTATTTGCCTTGTTTTTGCAAGGAAATGGAATTAAAACTCAATACACAACACCATATAATCCACAACAGAATGGTGTTGCAGAGAGAAAGAATATGACTCTTTTGAACATGGTTAGATGTATGATGTGTACAACTGGTTTGCCAAAATTTCTGAGGGGTGAGGCATTAAAAACTGCAAATTATATTTGCAACAGGACACCTAGCAAAGCTATAAAAAGACTTATTTTTGAGCTTTGGTATGGTAGGAAACCTAGTCTTCATCACTGCCATGTTTGGGGATGCCATGTAGAAGCTAGGATTTATAATCCAAACTTGAATAAACTTGATCTTAAGACAGTTAGTTGCTATTTTATAAGTTATCCAGATAAATCTAAAGGTTATAAATTATATTCTGCTCATCATTCACCTAGAATTTTTGAAACACATCAAGTAAAGTTTCTAAGTGAAAAAGTTCACAATACAAACCTTGAAGATTTATCCTCAGATTTTAAGGAAATTGTGTCATATGAGAATATAAGTGTAGCATTGCCTTTAGAACAAGAAGTTACTGGTCAAGTAACTGATCAAGTCACTGATCAAATAGCTGTAACTGACCAAGTCACTGATCGAGTACTTGATCAAGTAACTGTAACTAACCAAGTAACTGATCAAATACATGTAACTGGCCAAGTCACTGACCAAGTAACTGATCAAGTACCTGTAGCTCCACCTAATCCTGAAAATCCTCGGCCTAGAATATCACAGAGAGTAAGAAAACCAACTTATGGGGGGGGGGGGAAGAGAGTGACTACATTGTTTATCTGCAAGAAGCAGAAATTGAAATGGACTATGCAGAGGACAATAATCCAACTACATTTAATCAGGCCATTGAAAGTAATGAATCTCACCAATGGCAGCTAGCAATGGAAGCAGAAATTGATTCCATGAGCCAAAATGCAGTTTGGGAATTAGTTGAACCTGACCCTAAGCAGAAACCTATAGGTTGTAAATGGGTTTTCAAAACCAAAAGAGATGCAAATGGCAATGTAGAGAGACACAAAGCAAGATTAGTTGACAAAGGTTTTACACAGAAGGAGGGCATTGATTTTACTGAGACTTTTTCTCCAGTTTCTACAAAAGACTCGTTTAGGATAATCATAGCTTTAATGGCTCATTTTGATATGGAGCTGCACGCCTGCACCAGATGGATATTAAAACAGCCTTTTTGAATGGTGAACTAGATGAAGTGATTTATATGAGGTAGCCAGAAGGGTTTGTACAAGCTGGAAGTGAAAACTTAGTATGCAAGTTAAGAAAATCAATTTATGGCCTAAAACAAGCTTCTAGACAGTGGTACAAGATATTTGATTCTGTGATTTCTACTTTTGGATTTACAGAAAACCTTGTGGATGAGTGTATTTATTTGAAGACAGTTGGGAACAATTTTATTTTCCTAGTTCTCTATGTGGATGATATACTTTTGGCTAGCAGTAACTTAAAACTGCTTAAAGACACTTAGAATTTTCTGTCAAAGAATTTTGACATGAAAGACTTAGGAGAAGCATCTTATGTACTAGGTATTGAAATAAAAGAGATAGGGCACAGAGACTACTTGGTTTGTCTCAACATAATTATATTACCAAAGTTTTGAAAAGATTTGGTATGGAAAAGTGTGCAGCCGGAGAAGTTCCCATGTCTAAAGGAGATAAGCTAACCAAGAAGCAAAGTCCCAAGAATGATGTTGAAAAAGAAAATATGGAGTCGAAGCCCTATGCCAAACTTGTATGAAGTCTCATGTATGCACAAGTCTGCACTAGGCTAGACTTATCTTTTGCAGTAGGGATTTTATCAAGGTTTCAGTCCAATCCAGGCCATGAGCATTGGGTAGCTGGGAAGAAAGTGTTGAGATACCTACAGAGAACTAAGAGTCACATGCTAGTTTATAGACAAGTGGAGGATTTGAAGCTTGTTGGATTTCAAACTCGGATTTTGCAGGGAATTATCCAGACTCCAAGAAGTCTACTTGTGGATATATGTTCATGCTTGCAGGAAGTGCTATTGCTTGGAAGATCATGAAACAAACTCTTGTTTCGACTGCTACTATGCAAGTTGAGTTTATTGCAGTTTATGAGACTGTGTGTGAAGGAATTTGGATTATGAATTTTTTCATACAGACCAAAGTGTTAAGTCACATTGTGGCTGGTACACTTGTGATCTATTGTGATAATGAAGCAACTGTTTTCTTTAGCAAAAACAGTAAAAGATCAAATAATTCCAAACACATTGATTTGAAGTATTACAGTGTAGAGAAAGGGTTAAGCATGGTGAAATAGCTATTTTGAGTATTGATACAAATTCACAGCTAGCTGATCATTTCACCAAGGCATTGTCAGTGGCTGCATTCCAGAAGCATACAGCAAGCATTGGAGTTTTGGCTAGCTTAGATGTTTAGATTAAGTGAGAGTTAGTCCAGTTGAAGCATTTAAATTCTGAGGTTTTTGAGTTCTTGTGTTTTAGTTGTGATCTTTTATTTTGTTTATCACAACTCATTTGTAATGACAGTTTAAAATTATCAATGAAATTTTTGAGGTATTTCCAGTTATGGTTTGCTGCAGCTTTATTGTTTTGGAAATTATCATCTTGTTTTCTAAATATCATACTTGCTATCAGATGGCTTAAATCATGTATAACATGATGTTAAGGTTCAAGCAATATTTTTAAGCCATCAGTGTTCAGTAAATTTTGCTTGAGTTTTTGGTCTAAGAAACATAAAGTAGGACCTGATATATGTCTTCTTGTTGATACACATTAGCATATATCGTATCACTTCTGGATTGACATATGTAGGTTGCAGGAGCTTATGTTTGTGGTTTTGAAACTCTGCATTTTTGTTAAAATGTATACTGTTTCTTGCTCTGCATAAGTAACTATGATCTGACCATGTTGGAATGGATTTTCGATTTGAGTTTGTCATATGGCGCGCACTTCAGTAAGTTAAGTAGGTTTTGATGTTCTCTGGTGCAAATCATCGAGCATGATATGTGTGAGTCCAAGGGGGAGATTGTTAGATCAAATATGGACTTAACACATATCATCATAAAATAATTGATGATTAGCTAAATGCTAAACCTAGTTTAACATAGATACAAACTGTAAATCAATACTAGTAACTTAATGAAAAAGTGTATCAATTCATTACGGTAAGTAATCCAATTATTGTTCTGCAAGAAAGACCACAATGAAGTGTGATTGCTTTAATGAGAAGCTTCTTGAGGTTTAAGTCTCCTATATATATGGATGGATTGGTCCCTGTTGCTACCACGACCTATTGTATAAGTCCTGTCCATTGAGAAGTAAGTTGGTAAGCAACAGAATACTATATTCTTGTGATCGTGTTTGCAGCTGCAGAGATGGAATCCATGCCAGTAATTACTGAAGGTAAGTCTTGATCCTTGTGTGCATATATTGTGAGCATGTATATATGGTTTTACATGTTCCTCTTATTAACAGTTCAAATTGAAAAAAATGATAATGTCGGTGATTAAACTAACAATGTGCCAATGTGGTCTAATTTGGTTTTGAAAGATGAATTAAAGCTGCAATGTTGGACGCTCACCCAATAGCTTCGTGACCGAGAATTCTAGGGAACATTGCAGCAGCAAAGTCCTACAACAACAAAACCAAACAAAATAAGATAAGCATCAACAACTTGGTAATTAGTCTAAACAATAGTATCACGTATATATTCTGAGGTGGTGCTAAAGATAACCTTTATCTTCTAGGACAAGAGATCACTGTAGCACAGAGAAGTGTAAATAATTCGAATGCGTACTTCATAAGGCATCAGCGGTGCCACTATGATCTCTTCGATCACCAGAGGCTCACTTGGCCTCCGACACACCGCACCTATAGTTCGTAACAGAATCAGAATCAGATACGCAACATATTAGTTTCAGATCATTCATCAAAAGTTAACGAATGCAAAACTAATTAATATAAACAAATCCTACCTCTGCATCGAATAGGCTTCCCTCTACTTCCATCAGACACTTTCTCAGCCATGGCTTCCACAAAGACACCGTCTTTGATTCTCTGAGAGTGTGATGACTATTTATTTGGTTAGCCCGTGTCTAGTTTCGAGTGTAATACCTGCAACATACGTACGGATACAAGCTCAGACTTCGCTGTCTTGGTTTTCTTGCAGAATCAGGGATGGAGAACTTTATTTGATTGGAAATTGCGAAGGGAAGGAGTTGGTGGGTTGGGAAAAAAGAATCTTCATGTGGGGCTGGTGGCATTGTTTAAGACTTTAAGTTTAGCTTTGTAGTTTGTGCTCAACTCACTTAAGCGTTTCCGACCTTACGTACGGATAAGTCGTCACGTGGAAATGACTCGCAGACTTTTGTCTTTACTTCTTTTAATACTGGGGTGAAATGGGCCCGGTTTCAATATGATGCAGAGGATCGGGCCGAAACTCAGATCAATGATTAGCTCAAGCCCAGCTCAAGCCCATTTCATTATTCCTAATAGGTTTTTTTTTTTTTTTTCCTTTCTTCCATATGAGCTAAAGAAAATCAAACTGGTTAATATGTAATGTGCACTAAGAATTTTGCGGTAATTTACTAAATGAGATCGATAAAATATTATATAGCTCTTTTAGTTTTAATGGATTGTTCTTCGATTCAATTTCTCTCAATTCCTTTGCACTTACCAAACATGAAAATAGTAGCACTTTCCACTCCCTAACTAACTTATGTACTATGCAGCCGACCAACCTTACTCTTTCTCATACATATATATCTGCTAATATGAATTTTTTTTTTTCAAAAAGAGCTAGTATAAAATTTACTAGTTCATAGTTTCACGTATATCTAATTGCTTTATACTTATGATTCGACTGTAACCTGTAAGTCTTACTAGATAATTTCTCAGATTGGGGAAATGTGTCGTACTTTCAGTCCCCAAAGATTGGTACTACTATTTCACAATTAACATTACCAAATCTTTACAAAAAGGAAAATTCTTGTTGCTTATACTGCACAACTTATTATTTACATAATTCTTAGATAAAACAGACAGCTTTACAATAATGAAATGCCCTGAGTCTATTTACTAAGCTCAACATCTAATTTCTAAATAGGGAGTCTTATTCCAATATTTTTTTTGAGATCTTCTTATACAAGATTAATCTAAAACCTAGGACCCCGCAAGTTCACCATCACAGGCTCCACGTTCGTAGAGCTTGTTGACAGCAATACTGTAATGGCTACGCAAGCTCCAAGCTACTGTTTGATTAAAAAAAAACAAAAAAAAAGCTCCAAGCTACCGAGCTTGCAGAATTACCACATGACGTGATAGCAGCTTAGGATAAGCTGTAAAGGAGATATTGGAAAGTAAGAGCATCTCTATTCATAGTTAAAAGTGAAATATAATTAGTTAGTTATTGAATGATTCGGCAGAATACATAAATTTCACGTTAAATTTAGGTTTTAGTTAAATTTTCTCTCATCATAGCTAAATATAGCTAGAGAATTTAACAAAAGTTAAATTTAACTGTTGTTTAGATATTTTATTGGAGTAGAATTTAAACCTAAAATTAACTAAATATTAAATTTATTTTGAAATAAGTAGTTTATTGGAGATGCCCTAACAATGAGAAATATGATGAGGAGCCATATTGTAATTGCAGTCCTCACAAATACTGATTCACAATATATTGCAACTATATATATCAAGAGACAGAGCACATGCAACAGAGATATAGGAGGTACACTCATACTCAGCATATTAGAAAAAAACTCACTTCGATGAGTTTAGCATGAGATCCATAAATGAAACTTGGGGGAAACAATGACTTAATTATAGTATGCTGTAATTCTATTGGTTGTATCAACATATTACGGAAACTGTTTGCTGTTTCCACTCTTCAGATCCACTCTCTAGATGGTAGATCCTTATTAGACACTGAAATCTTGCATGTGCAAGGAGAGGCTGTTACTAATGGAAGTAACTCACTGATCATCCATACAGATTACACATCGCAAACATTTCCCTTCAACGAGTAAATCAAAAGCTTTGTTAATGTCTTCAAACGTCACTTCATGTGTCACAAACTCATCCAGCTGTAGTTCCTGATGGGATGAAAAGCTAAAATGTTAAATAGGCATCCAATTACGAGTTTTTGTTTTTAATTATTTTTTTGCTTAGAATAAATGCAGGCGTAAGTTGAGCAAAAAGCAATTAAAACAAACAATTACTGTGAAATCACCTTGTTGATGTAGCGATTGAGGAGAATAGGAATATCCGATTTGGGTTTGAGTCCTCCAAATAAGACTCCCATGAGGGATTTTCCAGTGCAAAGGATATCCCGTGCAGGAATGCTCACTTCTGACCCTGGTCTATCTACTCCTAATACAACTGTTTTCCCCCAACCCTGAAAATATTTTGTATATTGTTTACGAGCGTTGGTTGGGCATATATAACTTTGATATATATATATATATAGGATTTTTCTCAGGTAAGGATGTCCTTAGTTTTTCTTAGATGCGGATTTGGTGTTTTCACCCACTTTCCGATCATATTTTCACATCTTAACCGTTCAGTTTTTAGAGCCTAATGTATAGATCCCCCCTGCAAAATTTCAGCCAATTTGGTGATCGTTAAGACATCCAAAACTACAATTTACACGAACGGACCGAATCTGTCGAACCGGAACCGTTCGTATTTATAATGGTAAATTGCAGTTTTGGATGCCTTAACGATCACCAAATTGGCTGAAAATTTTCAGAGGTGATCTATACATTAGGACCTAAAAACTGAACGGTTAAGATGTGAAAATGTGATCGGAAAGTGGGTTAAAACCGGAAATCCGTACCTAAGAAAAACTAAGGACGTCCTTAGTGTAGCCGGACTGTATATATACACATATATATATATATATATATGTGTGTATATATACAGTCCGGCTACGCTAAGGACGTCCTTACCTAGGTTTAGGTACGGATTTCCGGTTTTCACCCACTTTCTGATCACATTTTCATATATTAATCGTTTAGTTTTTAGGCCCTAATGTAAATATCACCTCTGTAAAATTTCAGTCAAATTGGTGATCGTTACGGCGTCCAAAACTGTAATTTACATGAATGAAGTACCAATTTGACTGAAATTTTGCAGAGATGATCTATACATTAAGGTCTAAAAACTAAACGGTTAAGATATGAAAATGTGATCAGAAAGTGGGTGAAAACCGGAAATCCGTACATAAACATTAGGTAAGGACGTCCTTACCTGAGAAAAATCTTATATATATTAGAACCATTCTAGCGAGAGGGTCCCATATCACTTTTCAATCACATATCAACATCTCGACCGTTCATGTTTTTTATAACTCCATGAATAAATCACTTATGCAAATTCAATATGTTCATGTTTATAATTATAAGTCATAATTATGAATGTCTTAATATTATCGATTGGGCTGAAAATATGAATAAGTAATCTACATATATAAACCTAAAAATTGAACGGTCGAGATCCTGATATATGATCAAAAAGTTAGTCTAATAAACAATCCTTTAAAATGCCCAATAAAAGAATTCCCTCTAGAAGGGTGTTTGTGTGTGTGAAAGGGAGT
This sequence comes from Rosa persica, assembly GCA_025331145.1. Lineage (NCBI taxonomy): Eukaryota > Viridiplantae > Streptophyta > Magnoliopsida > Rosales > Rosaceae > Rosa > Rosa persica. The sequence continues at coordinate 46,611,966 of WFKR01000006.1, read as the reverse complement.
GAAATCCACACTACCTAATTTCTAATCCACACTCCCTTTCATTTTTGGGCCAAAATTCTCATAAATAAAAAAAAACAAAATTTAAGTTAGAAAAGGCAAAACATATATATGAAAGACCTTCCGGCAACTAGCATAAGCTTCTTGCACTACTGATGCCATTCCCACACATTCAAAGCAATAATCTGCACCCCCGTCAGTCATCTCAATTATAACCTGCCACAAAAAGCACATCCATTCCCAGAAATGAACTATTAATCTCTAAAACAGCTGTGGACACTAGCGATTAATGAATCATCCACAAACTAGGTGCATAGTTCAAGAGAAAGACCTCGCTCACAGATTTATTCTCAGAATTTGAAGCGTTGACGAAGTCAGTGAGTCCAAACTTTTTCCCTGTGTCAGTAAAACAATTATATCATCCAAATCCGTTGCGAAATGAAACAATATAGAATAATCAGATGGCATACTCCTCCTATGACGAAGGGTACGTGTCCCTACCATACATTGGCATGACTACGAAGCTCTCTTCACTGCCTAAAGTGACTAAAATCAGATACTTCTGATAAGATCCACATACCAACTTCAAATTTGTCTTCGTTCACATCCACGCCGATAATTCTTGTAGCTCCACAAAGTCTTGCTCCCTCTGCAACCTGGATAATTTAGCACGGCTGTGAGCATTCTCATAATTAAAAATGTGCAGGAGGAAAAGAAGTATGAAACATCTAGACTAAGGTTTCGAATGCATACAGCTAATCCAATTGAACCGAGCCCAAATATAGCCACAGTTGATCCTGGCTCTACATTTGCTGTTCTCCATGCAGCACCAACCCCTAAAACCAGATTTGTGATTAAGGTATTCTAACTTTTGGTTAGATATGAGTCATATGACAATGTAGCTTAACAACCCCAAAAGGATGGAGTTTTGTAAACACAACTGAAACATAAATTTTGCAAACCATCACATCAAAACAAGAAAAGTACCAGAAAACAATACAGATTTCAAGTCTACCTGTTGATACTCCACAGCTCAGAAGCCCTGCAGCCTTGGTTAGAGGTATTCCAGAATCAATCTTTGTGACATGGGCTATGTCTACCACTGTATACTTAGTAAAACTAGACACAGATAGGAAATGGTATAGAGCCTCGCCGTTGAGGTCTGTGAATCTGCTTGTCTCATATCTTGGCATAAAAGGTGAGACCTTGAAGGGTAGTTTTGAACATAGGTTGCTCTTTGCTGAATTGCAATCTCCACATTCTCCACAGTCTGCCATGAATGTTGGTATGACAGTATCTCCTTCACTTACCTCAATGACATCCTCCCCAACACTCTCCACAACCCTACAAGGCATAAAAATTGATCGAAAAACAAATCAACTCCGTGACCCTAATATATAGTTTTATGCAACCGTACCAAATATATGTGATCCTCAGTCCTTATACTTTAGTGCATTAAGCCTTGTGTAAAAGATGAATGTTACTCCTATTAACAGTTCGTTTTGAAGAAAAAAATTGCTAATGTCAGTGACTAAACTAACAAGGTGAGGTAAGGTCAGTGATTAAACTAACAATGTGGTCTAATTCGGTTTTGGAAGATGAATTAAAGTGACAAGAGTGTTGGAGAGCTCACCCGATAGCTTCGTGACCGAGAATTCTAGGGAAAATTGCAGGAAAGTCCTGCCACAACAAAACCAAACCAAATCGCCATCTTTTTAAGTAGTCTAAACAATAGTACCACGTGTGTGTGTGTGTCTATATATATATAATATATATATGAGATGTGCTAAAAAGAACCTTCATTTTCCAGAAAGTGAGATCACTGTGGCACAGAGAAGTATAAATAATTCGAACGCGGACTTCATGACGCATCGGCGGTGCCACTATGATTTCTTCGATCACTAGCGGCTCGCTTGGCTTCCGACACACCGCAGCTTCAGTTCAGATAAGAAGCAGATAAGCAACACATCAGTTTCAGACCATTCATCAAAAGTCAACGAATCCAAAACTAATAGAAACAAATCCTACCTCTGCATCGTATAGGTTTCCCTCTACTTCCACCGGACAATTTCTCAGCCATGGCTTTCACTAATACAGAGTCTTTGATTCTCTGAGAGTGTGAATGACTATTTGTTTGGCTAGTCGGAGTCTAGTTTGGAATGTAATACCTGCAACATTAATGGAAGCAGCTGAGACTTCGCTGTCTGGGATCTCTTCTTGTTTGCTGCAAGCAGATGAAGAATTTTATTTTATTGGAAGTTTTTTTTTGGATGAACTATTGGAAGTTGATAATAGGAGGAGCAGGTGGGCTGGCAAAATGGAGCGTTTACTTGGGAAAGGCGGCGTCGTATAACTTTGTCCTTGATTTGGCTTTCTTCTCGGACCGATTACCGAACGTACCGATAGGTCGCCAAGCGAAAATGACTGTCAGACTTTTTGTATTTACATCTTTTAATACGGGGGTATGATGCAGAGGACCGGGCCAAAACTCAGATTAATGAGTAGCCCAAGCCCAGATCAAGCCATTTTCATTATTCCAACTCGTTTTAATTTTTTTTTTCAAGAAAAGCTAAAGAAAATCAAACAAGTTAATATGTAAAGAGGCATCTGTAATGCATGACTTATTACTTTGTGCAGTAAGATTTTTGCGGTAATTTACTAAATGTATAGCTCTTTTGGTTTTTAATGTACCACTCTTCGATTTAAAGTAATTAAATTCATATTCTAAAAATCTATCGGAGGAATATAGTTTATTGTCACATCAATTAAAAAGCGACCTTATAGAATCTTTCATGTAGCAATGCTTTACCTTAGTTGAATGTTACGTACTCACTGACTTTTAAATGTCTTGTGATTGTGAAGACTCCAATTCAATTTCTCTCTGTTTTAGCAAAAAGCTCTAATGATGTTAGTTAATCATGCATGCTTTGTAGCGATTACTTAAATTTATCTTGAATTAAAATTTATTGTTATAATGTTATGTACTGTTATTTTTATTGCTTTCAAAACGAAAAGCGAGATGCAAAATAAAAATATCTAGTGACATTTTTTTAATCATGCATTCTTTTAATTGGTAATTAACTACACATAGATTGTAGTATATAATTTGCGGGCTTACGGACCGGGTCGGGTGGACCTCCATCGGCTTATTGATCCGCACTCTAAATGATGACCCATAGTTTTAGTTAATCATGCATGCTTTGTAATGATTACTTTTTTTTTTAATGAAAAGAGGTCAGCTCATTATACATATTCAGCAAGCAGTACAAAAACGAAACACTCATATGGGGTCGACAAAAAGAATTGTTCCTTAGGGAACCCTAAACACCTATTCTATGACAAGAACAAGCCCCAGGCCACCTCGAGTACACCCACCTCTTGAGGAAAATAACGCACCCTTATTTCAAACAAAGATCAGCATCCTCCGAAGCAAGTAGTAAAATGAATCCTCAAATGATGTGAGCTTTGCGACCCATTAAAGAAACTAAAGGCTAGGAATGGAAGATGATAAATCACCATCCATCCCTTCTAAAATTAAACAAGCCCAGCAGGCCCACCAAGCCTAGGACCTAGAGCCAAAAAGCCCTAGTGCCGCCCATGATACCAGACAACAGCCCCAATTCCACCCCTAAAAAAGTGCTCAGGGCACCCAGCCCAACTCCAGCAAGCTGAGCTACGCCACCGTCAGAGTACACCGTCTCCCTCAGCAGCTGCGACGTTCGTCCTCTCCAGATCTAGGACTCAAAGCCACCACCAACCCACGGAGAGCCTCGATCTTGTAACGGCCGCCTCCTTTACACTAGACTTGATCGAATCCCGCCACCCCACACCACCGGACTTCCGCAGACTCCTAGATTGGGAACCAATCCATTCTCCACCATCCGCGACAAACGCCAGAGAGCAAAACCGATCACCATCCCAACAGTCGTCAACACCAATATATCCACAAGTCGGTCCCGACACCGACAACGTTATGCCATCCAGCCATAAGAAAACTCCCTTTCGCACCCACCGAATCACCACCCTCTACCCGGATCCCACTCCAGCCCGTAATCACCGCCAACCATTGATGCAGTACCAGCAAGTCGTTGGCCCACCAACACAGCCTCAGCCGCACCCAAACTCTTCTCACAAGAACTACTTCCGAAGACAACGAAGACGAAGATGAGGAGGTCGAAACCTGAGATTTTCTCCATGAGTGGAGTAGGTGTAGGTCGCGACAAATCGCCGCTTCACAAACCCTAGAAAAGCGCTCTGCTAGGTCACAACATCTTAATTTTTGTAATGATTACTTAAACTTGTCTTGGATTAAAATTTAGTGTTATAATATTTTGCATTATTATTTTTATTGTTTTCAAAACGGAAAGTGAGATGCAAAATTGAGATATTTAATACAAGTTTGTTGAAGAAAAATGGCTTATCCATAAACTAAATGCTAATTTCTTTTTAAATCTAATTTATAATGTTCAAGCCACGAAAATGCTACTAGGGCTAGTATGATCGGATGGTTACCTTGATTTCACCATGTAAATCAACAACTGAACCAATCGTGTTGGTTAATAGATTTGAAGCCAAGTTTGAACATGTATCATGTTAATCTGGCTAGATTCGGCCAAGATAGCTAGATCAAGTTATAGATGGCAAAATCTCCATGGATACTCGCGATTCAAAATGGAAACATAGAGAGGAGAATAAAGGCAAATAAAGAAAACGAAGAAGACGAGGTCAATTATGTCGATGTATCCATAACTAACATTGTAGATCGAGCTGATATTCAATGTTTTATATCATATCACCTAAATTTAATTTCGTAAGTTTAATAATTAACAGTATAAGTGTCCGATATTATTTGATGTAGTGATATAAATTTTTTATTTATAAGTGAGCAATCATGAGTTCGACTAGCATTCAGTTACTTATCACCCAAATTTAACTTTTTATATTTTGATTTTATAATTTTTATCAAGCATATCCTAAATGCGAGGAAGATAGAGAGAGAGAGGCACAGGTCGGACGGCAAACAAATGAAGCCCAAATGAAATAGTCGAAAAATAATAGCTTTTTTAAAAACATTCGTTTATATCAAAATAATTTTCTTTTTGATCAATAAAACCAAAATTGTTGGACCTTCAGAAAAGAATTGGACTCGAATGCTAAGCGCATCTGCTTTACAGCAACCCGAAGTTTCCCGAAATTTCCCGAAGTTCACAATTTGGGGTTTTCTAAATTTTAGGCATTGGATTGTAGACCACTACGTATTTTAGTCATCGCCCTCCACAGTTTATATAAATCTCGGCGCGCACGGAAAGGAAATATCGGAATCGCAGATACGGCTTTGCAACTCATATTTAGCTCAACGGAAACGCCGCCGTTGAATTGATTTTCCGGTAAGTAGATTTGCTTCGATTTGTCTACCATAGCCTCCGCAATTTGGAATTTTCATTCTGAGTGTATGATTTCATAGCCTGTGGAATTTTCATTCTGATGGCTACATCGGAATTTGATGCCAATTTTCGTGAATGGCTTCATTTGAAGGTCAAGTCAATGAAATCGAATGGAGTCTTATAGGGTTTGACTAGAAAACCCTAGAAATCTGGGGTTGCTCTCTGTCATTTAGGCAATTTATTCGATATTGGTCACGATTCAGCTCAATACAGTGTCATCAATGATTCTATTTCGCATTGGATTCATTCAATTTCGCTATGGACATGTCTGATTTATGGTCTTTGCTTATCAAATTGGATGCTGTTCTAAACACATTGTACAATGAGCAGTTTTAATTGTTTGAAGTTAACAATAGAAGGTATCTGTTTTTATATGCTGCTATTGAAATTGGAAAGATAAGAGATTTTCGTGATCATTTCAGATACAATTTTGTTGCTGTTATGTTTTTTACATACCTTCTTAGTCCTTTCAAAACCGGGCATACCTTGGAGGCTAGCAAAATTAATTCACATGACATATTCTTTGAGTTGCTTGAAAGTTAAAACCTTTAATTGCATACAGAAATGGAAGTAATCGGAAAATGTTTCATCTTTGTTATTATTTATTTAGTTAATGAATCGATGCCTTGTCAGCACATTTAATGCCATTTACGTTACGTCTGACGCAATATACATTGCTTTCCTTTTCCTAATGTAACTAAGGAACAGACTTTTTGGTGCGATTTCTGATCTCTTAGCTTTGCAATTAGACATCTGGTTCTATGTATTTTGTTTATAAAGTTTAATGTGCTCCTAGTCTTCTGTAATATATAGTTTAATGATGACAGTATTGATTCGGTACACCCTTTGTTTTCAGACATTCATTGCTCTTAACTAGCATGGCAAATCAGTACTCAAATGAAGGCTCTGGTCCCAGCAATGTTTCTGAGGAGACTTCTGATTCAACCGTTGAGATCAATATCAAGACTTTAGAGTCGCAGATATACAGTTTTCAAGTGGAAAAAAATGTGAGCTTCAGTCTTCCGTTTGCATCTTTGCTTTTCTTGTTTTATTAAGTATTCACTTCATATTCTGCAATATTCAAAGAGTGAAATAGTTTTTAGAAGCTACTTGACTGCATTACGACCTCTTCAGACTTGTTTCTAATGTATTTGTACTATATATAATTGGTTTCAGATGTTAGTGTCATTGTTCAAAGAAAAAATAGCTGATCAAACAGGTGTCCCAGTTGGTCAGCAGCGGTTGATTTTCAGGGGAAAGGTGCTCAAGGATGATCATCCCCTTTCCGAGTATCGTATCCTACTATTTCAAATGTTGATCTTTTGTTTTTGATTTATATAGTTAATCATGCAAATAGAACTGGACATGGAGATTTATGACATTGATATGATTTTTCCATCAATCAGTATCCTCTAATACTTATTATTACGAATGTTGAAAAAACTATGCTTAGTACACCCTAAATCTGTTATATGTGTATTTTGCATGGGTTTTCCTTGTGAAAAACTATGTGTTTCTGCTGTAAGTGTGCGTGTATGTGTATAACTCTTTACTGTCTAATTCTATATTATTTGAAGAAATGAAAATTTGGAAGGAACTTTTTTCATTGATCAGAGACACCACGGAACAAAAGCTGTGGACTAGAAAGTTGGCTACTTTTTGTGTAATACCAATACAAATTTTGACATAGAAAGCCTCCTTCACAATTTTTTTTATTTTATTTTTCAAACTTTTTCTATCTTTAAACTCTTTTAGGTATTCATCCACAGATAAGTGTTGTTGATCTCATCGTTTGGTTATAAATAACAATTTTTTTTTTGGGACTTCTGTAGTGTGCGTTTCATGACTTTTTGATAGAAAGTATGTCCATGTTGGTCCGGAAGTTGAGCTTGTCTTACACATCTTGCATATTTATTATGAATTTCAGTGTATGATCCTTAACAATTCTTAGATTTGGAAAATGGGCATACATTGCACTTAGTTGTGAGGCAGCCATCCCAGCCACAAACTTCATCTGGTGCTAGTTCTGCTGAGCCTAACGCTAATGCTGGTGGGAATTGTTTCTTTTATTTATTTGGTCACATTCAGAGTATTCCCATGAGATTAGAAGCTTACTGTATTCTTGATCAAATTTGGCAGGAAATGAGGGTAATGGGGCTCCTCGTGGTCGCATAGGGCAGATTTCACACAGTGTGGTTCTTGGGACCTTCAACGTTGGAGATCAAGGTGAAGGCATGGCCCCAGACCTTAGTCGGGTTAGTATTTTCTTCCTGCATTGTAAAAGTGATTGGCTCTACATAAACTGCCAGCAGTTTTTCTTGTTGGAGAGAAGCAAATTATGCTCTGTTTTTCTCTTTTTTCTTTTTTGGTAGGTCATTGGCGCAGTTTTGAATTCTATTGGAATTGGCAACCAAGCTACAACTAATGTTAATGGCAACATGCAGTCTACTATGGTGAGCAATGCATTTTTCTCGATTACAAGTTTACAACCACAGATGTCTAATAGGCTTGTACATTGTTTGTAAGTTCTCAGTCTGTACAATATAGATAGCATAAGTAACAACTTCTCTAGGCCCCGCTACTTGAGTTAATTATTCTTAGAATTTGTTGAAATCATGCAAAGCCAAAAAGTGAATAAAAGGTAGTAAGTGCTTAAGGATTATAGCTCCATAAAAGGATAATAAAAATTTTGCATATCTGTTGAACTTATGTAGTTTTTTTTTTTTCTTTCTTTCTTTTCTTTCCCTACAGCCAAATAATCCTGGTCAGTCTCCTCAAGGAAATGAAACAGAAGGGTTGCATGGTAATGCAAATAGTCAGACTCAAGGAGGAAATAATGCACAGTCTGGACTGACATTTTCTTCTCAGCCTGTTCAAACTTTGCCTCAATTTCTGCAAACTCCCCTTGCTGCTGGAGCATCTCCCTTTCCTTCACTAAATACGGTATAATTAAATGTCTTTGGCATGCTTTATTTTGGCTTGGTTTTGATTGTGACATGTATATGACTGCTTATTGTCTTTTGTTTTCTGTTCAGCCAATTCCGGACGCTTTGAACACTCTCTCTGAGTTTATGAACCGCATGGAGCGGGCATTATCACAAAATGAAGGTACACCAGAACCTTCTGTTATTGTTTTGTAGAAGTTAGTGGCACCTGCTAACTGCTTTATCTTTATGTAGGCTACCAACAAAATATATCAGCAACAAACCCAGGAGACCTATCAAGGGTGAACTTACCTTCCAATGCTCAGGGGTTGCCCACGCCTGAAGCCTTGGGCATTGTTCTTCGCAATGCAGAACGACTCCTCAGCAGTCATGCTGCTTCTGCATTATCTGTAAATACTTAGAAGCCTTTTACTTTTGCATTTTCCTCGATTGAAATTTTTTTGTAAATGTTCTCTTGTAATAAAATATCATGTATGGGCGATATGCAGATAGAACATAACTTTTTTAGGTTATGAAATAGTTGATTATATGATTGTCATTTGCTACAACTTGTAGCACATTGCAGGGCGCTTGGAACAAGAGGGAGCATCTTCTGATCCCTCTGCAAGAGGCCAAATTCAGACAGAATCTATTCAAGTAGGGCTTGCAATGCAACATCTAGGTGCTCTTCTTCTTGAGCTGGGCCGGACAATTTGGACACTCCGCATGGGACAATCTCCTGTAAGTTCTAATTGTGTTTCAGTGACTTGTTGTGTGTGTGTGTGTGAATAGTATAGTCAGTGTAGTCATTTACAGTTGTGGCTAATGACCTACAGGGAGAAGCTGTTGTGAATGCTGGGCCAGCAGTTTATATTTCCCCATCAGGGCCTAATCCCATAATGGTGCAGGTTCGTTGATGCCTATAGAAGGCATTCATTTTCTTTACATGAGTGAAACATGTCAATAAGAATATATCAAATGTAAATGAGGATTAAAGGAAGATATGTGATAATCAAATTTATTTCATCAACTCTGGTCAATTTAACTCTGCATTTTGTACTTCTTGTCAGTTTATGCTTTCTTTGAACTTTAGTTAATTTTGTTTTGCCAACCAAGCATATTAATCTCTGTTGTTTTGCAGCCTATTCCTTATCAAACAAGCTCCCCTTTTAGTGCTTCTGTTCCCTTGTCGAATCCTATGAATTTTGGTCCTGTTGGCGTTGGAAGTGCTCCAAGGAATGTAAACATTCATATACATGCTGGTAAGCAAACTTTATGAGTGATTTGCACCTGTACCATTTTGTGTATCACTGTAACCTTCTGTATCATCAGGTACCTCACTCTCTGCACTTGGTGCTAGGGGAAGTAATGGGGAAGGGATGCAGGGAGAACATCGTAATGGACCTGGGTCAAGGGATTCAGGTGCAGCTCGAGTGCTGCCAGTAAGAAATATCATCGCTACCGCTATCCCATCATCCCAATCTGGTATTGCAACTTCCAGTGCATCACAGTCTGGTTCAGGTGTATCTGTACCACGGCCACGTTCAGACTCCTCTCTTTCGTCCATCGTTACTGAACTTAATTCACAGATTAGAAACTTTGTTGGTAATGCTCAAGGAAATGATGCTGTTCAATCAGGTAGCTAGTCATTTTTACTTCAGATACCAGTGAATGTATAATATTATTCTAGTCTGACTAGCTTGTTTGCCCTACAATCAGGTCAAGCGGTGCCCAATGTGCAGAATTCATCTGCTGGAGTTGGATCACATAATGATACAGGGAATGACCAGCTCAGTAATTTAGATGTGAACGGAGGTCAGCAATCTAATGCGTCGCTACCTGGTTCCACATCTGAAAGTGAAGTTCAGAAGGTATTTTTCTGTATCAATCTTTTTGATGCTGTTTTGTTGACTTTACATGCATGGGTAATCCCAGGCCCAATCATAATTTGACGAGTTAGTAATTAACTAATTATCAGGCTTCAGTAAGTGTACCTCCCTTGGGAGATGATTCAAGTGGACAAAATCCAATGCCATCTGAAGATGACAAAGGAAATGCTTCACAAACTGCTGCAAAACAGGATAAGACCGAGGGCGCAAAAACTGTTCCACTTGGATTAGGACTTGGAATGTTGGAACGTAAGGTAAGATGGTTTTGCAGTATGCGGTTTTGCTTTCAGCAGGAAATGAGTTGGAATAAAACTTTCGCATTACAGTCCACAATAATTTCCCTAGGCATTCACTGGTTTTGGGGCAAGTTGACTACTTGGATGTATATTTGAGCAGTTATTATAGTTGCCAGACTTGGCCATATCACATGGGATGTTGGATATATAGAATCCTATATTAGGAATTTTAAGTCTTAGATAACATATGTAATATATAATGTCTTGCGTTACGTCAACCCATTGCCCAATTGATTTTGCCACAAATAAACCATGATTTTATCTTTAACTCACGTCAGTTGGATGCTCTAACTTTTTACTTGGTGGTATAGTGGGAGCAAGGATCTATGTCTTAGGCCAAGTATTACACTTTCTCCATGGCACCCAATATAATTGATTCACTTGTCTTGCTTAGTTTGGCTGCCTGTGAGCTTGAGTGTGAGTGAGAATATAAGGCATGCTTATAAATATATGATGTTCTGGGCATTTTCACCTCTTACGGTTTTGGTTAGATGCTATTAAGTGGATCTAGTGTTACAGATGTTCTGTTTTGAGCTCCTTCACATTCAAACAAAAATAACACTATAATCCACTTACCTTTGTTTTATCCAATCAGAGACAAGGCAGGCAGCAAAAGGCTCTTCAGAAGAATGGTGATGGTGGAACAACTAGCCTTTCCTCCAATCAGAATCAGCAAGTAACAAGTGGCCAACAACTTTTGCAGTCTCTTGCAACTCGTACTACTGCTGGAAGTAGGTTGAGCACAAGTGATACTCCTGCAAGGCAAACAGTCCCCAATGTTGGGCAGGTTAGAGATGGTAGATCATTGGGAGGGCAAGGTCCTGGTGGCCAAGTTGATATGGGAAGTGTGATGTCTCAGGTCCTGCAGAGTCCTGCCTTAAATGGTCTGTTGTCAGGTGTTTCGGAGCAAACTGGGGTGGGTTCTCCTGATGCACTGCGGAATATGTTGCAGAACTTTACACAGAGTCCGCAGATGATGAATGCTGTCAACCAGATTACTGAACAGGTTGACACCCAAGATTTTGGAAACTTGTTTGCTGGGCTTGGAGGAGGCCAAGGTGGTGGAATTGATATGTCGAGGATGTTCCAACAGATGATGCCCATTGTATCTCGTGCCCTAGGGGCAGGGTCTTCTCCCGCTCAGCCACCCCCTGTCATGGGATCTCAGTCACTGCACAACGAGAGGAGTCTCAACAGAGATGATAATGAGGTGGATTTTTAGCATTGACTTCCCTTCAGTAGTTATTAGTAGTTATCGTGATGCATCAAAGTCTATAAGAGTTTTTTTTTTTTTCCTCTTTCCCTTTCTTTCGTGGTTTATAATCAATTGATCTAGGTAAGGTGACGATTTGTCCTTTTTTTAAACAATAGTGATTCCTGTTGTAATTTCTTCTGTAATTATACGTTTTCTTCATGCTGTCTAGATTGACCTCCAACAAGTGGTTCAAAGGATTGGGCAGCTGACTACACCGGGAGATGTTTTTCAAGCTGTAGTTGAAAATTCAGTTCAGCTATCTGGCAGAGGAAGCAGTCCACAAGAACTTGTGGATGAGTTGTGCAGGGACGAGGGTCTCTCCAGTGTATGTATTCTTTGCTTTGAAAATTGCACATTTGCGAATATTGAGGGTTGCCCTGACATGTCTTAAATAATTGAGTTCCCTTTTCCACTTGTGCAGGAATACGCTGAGATCTTACGGAGGGACATATGTCGAAGACTTGAGGGTGAATCGGGGCAGGACAAGTGCTAAGAAGCGATGGATAGGGTAGATTGGTTTCCCATAGTTGGCTATTACATGTTTCCCATACATGGTTCAACTTGTTTCACAAAATGTAGCTTGAAATTATTTCACAGATTGATTGATAAGAAGCGATGTACAAATTAGGTTTTGGGCTTTAATTTGTTTTGGTCGTGTATTATAAATTATCAGGAATTTTTTTTCTTGTGAGAAACTAATGAGCAACCATTTCTGAAACATCCTGCATTTTAGTTGTCTCAAACTCAAGGGGTTTGATTGTCTCATTGTAGTAAGCCAGGATTCAAGTTTTCTGAATGCTGGTCAATGGCTTATCAATACTTTTACGAGAGTGATATCTTCATTTTATAAAATACACTTTTTTTTTAATATCTTAAATTTTGTTTTTTTATAAAAAAAGAGTGTGGATGATAAGTGGATTGTATAATAGTGTAGATATTTATCTTTTAACGAAAGTTTTGATAAATAAGTTTGAAACTGCAATAACCAAAACAAACCAAAATCCAAACTTAAATAGAAAGAATTCGAAACAGTTGTTTGGAATTTTGTGATAAGCATTAATTATTTACAGTATAATCCCCTTGCTGTATCAATTTTGTTGTAAGAAGTAACTTTTGGTTTTACCACACAAAATATTACACTGTAAGGACACACAAAATGGAAACAGCAAGAGGATTAATTCACCGCAGTAAAAAAAAATGAAACAAAAATAAACCTAAATAATATCCATAGGTTCTGGGAAGTTAATTTGGAAGACGAACCCGCCTTATGAAACGGACGGTACCGAGTTTTTCTATATAAACGGAGAGGAAACTAGTCGTCACTTTAACGGTAATTGCGAACCTGCTCTCTCTCTTTCTCTCTGATTGTCTCTGTTTCGCACCTCCTGAGCTTTCAGCAAGTTTCGTCGCCAAAAATGGAAGACTCGGCCGCCGGCAAGCCCAGGAAGTCCGGCGCTCGCCAGTGCTGCATCTGTAACCAGAAAAGAGCTGCCCTCAAGAGGCCCAAAACCCTAGAACAGGTATTTAATTTAGCCCACTCCGATTGTAATCCCTATTAATCTTCTGTTTGTTTGTTGGTTTTGCAACTGAAATGATTGGTTATGAAGATTTGCAGGGAGTGTTTCTACGAGGTATTTGAGGAGGAGATACATGAGGTGATTGTTGAAAACAAGTTGTTTAAGCCCGGTGAACGCATTGCCATTGGTGCCTCTGGTGGAAAAGGTATAGTAACTAAGCTACATGAGTTGTGATGCTGCCAATTTGAGTGTAGAATTACTTCTGGTAATTGTGTTTTGTGCCATTTGATACTATCAGATTCCACTGTTCTTGCCTATGTATTGTCGGAATTGAATAAGCGGCACGATTATGGGTTGGATCTCTTCCTGTTGTCTGTGGATGAGGGCATTACAGGCTACAGGGATGATTCGCTTGAAACCGTCAAAAGAAATGAAATGCAGGTGAATATCGACTCTGTATTTCTATATGTTCATCGCGGTTATGTTTTCACTTTTTGTTTTGTACTTTTGTGGTATCTGACTCCTGTTCTGAATTTCTATTCAGTATGGATTGCCGTTAAAGATTGTGTCGTACAAGGATTTGTATGGGTGGACGATGGATGAAATAGTAAAGATGATTGGTCTCAAGAATAATTGCACATTTTGTGGTGTTTTTCGTCGTCAGGTAATGGCTGAACTAGAAACTCAGCTGCTTTTATGTTGTTGAAATCTTGTATTCATGTATTTGTCGTCAATTATAATTTTGACCGGTTGCGATGAACTATATGTTTAGTTAAACTTAATAGATTTATTTCTTGATATTTTAAGGCCCTTGATCGCGGTGCTGCATTGTTGAAAGTAGACAAGCTTGCTACTGGACATAATGCCGATGATATAGCTGAAACAGTTCTATTGAACATATTACGTGGTGATATTGCAAGGTAATGCATTGCTCATTAAGACTTTTTTTTTTTTTTTTTTTTTTTTTTAGTTTCCTTAGTTGGCTTGTTTGGTGAACTGAACTGCTCCTTATTTTGTAGATTGAGTAGATGCACTTCAATTGTCACTGGTGAAGATGGACCAATTCCAAGATGCAAACCTTTTAAATACACCTATGAGAAGGAAATTGTTATATATCCTTGCTGCTGAAATATTTGATACTATTTTATTCTTCCATCACTGTTATTCATCTGATTAATGAGTTGGAATCTGTAAAGCCTTAACTCAATTTGCACGTATGCATACTTCAAGAGGCTGGATTACTTCTCCACTGAATGTAATTAATTTGTCATTTATGCTCTTTTATTGTTGCTTTACTTTTACCCTCCATCGCCTCTTTGCCCTACATTGTATGTGTTTATATTTGTGTATCTAGATCTTAGGAGCTGCTGTTGTTAAAATTGCAGGCATTTATTCACCAAATGCTTATCGTGGTTTTGCTCGTGAGTTCATCAAAGATCTGGAAAGAATCAGGTACCTTGACTCTACTTGTTACTTCAACTGTTTGCGTTGTGGTTGCCACAGAATATTGTTAAGTTAGGTCTCCAGTAGGTAGTAAACTAGTATGGACATCCTCTATTCCTAGTTTGACATTTTACTGGACATTTCTCTGCTGAAGACCTAGGGCCATACTTGACATAATCAAATCAGGGGAGAATTTCAGAATTTCTACTTCTACAAAAATGCCGGAACAGGGGACATGTGAACGCTGTGGTTACATTTCAAGCCAGGTAACTTTGCCACTTCTTTCATCTTAATTGAACATTAAATCCGGTTTAAATATCATGTAATGTTAGACTCTCAATTATCTTACATTATATGGTAGAGAAGACTGGCTAAGCAATACTGGATTGTTGTTCCAAAATTCTGGAATTAGAAGTGTAGCCATGTGATGTGCTAGCAATATGTCTTAGTACGCCCGCCCTTCACTCTTTCATTGCCAAGTCAACACCTCGCTTTTCTTTCAGCATTTTTAGTTCTGAATGCAAGTAAACTGAATAATCATTCTGTCTTAGTCCAGCTTATGGGTTTGTCATGCCAATAGCTCAATCCCTCTCACCGACATTCAGAATTTTAAAAGCTAAAGTAACATCCTGGTCGACTTGACAATGAAAGAGTGAATGACTAAGCATTGCTGCTACAATAGCTTATGTAGCAAGAAGTTGATTACAGAATCTGATTATATATCTGTGTTTACTGTCCAGAAATGGTGTAAAGCTTGTGTATTGCTTGAGGGACTGAATAGGGGTTTGCCAAAGATGGGAATTGGTCGGAATCGAGGAGTTAACAACAATCAGAAGATGGATATGAAACAAAGTAATGGAACAAAAAGTATAGAGAGCAAACAATGTGGGACTTTGGACTTCTGATATATGAGATGAAGGTTTATTCGATACTGTATGGCAGTCACATGGGTAAAGGCTACATTAAAAACCAAAATAAGTGACGCTCTTTGTGGCTGTTAAGATTAGTGTTGAAGGGGGCAACAAGGAGGAAAAGAACTTTTGTCTTCCGTCCATATTGTTGCAAAGTAGAAAGATGAAAGCCTTCTTCAATGTTATTGGGCATTGACGTGCAAGAAGCACTAGCAGTGGTTTGTTGCACTAGAAATTTTGCGTTTCATTTCATCTGTAGCATGATATCAGATTAATAGTTTGGAACTGGAGAGTTTTTGAAAACCAAGTTGGATAGGATTGAATTATGTATTCTAATTGTGTATTTTACAATTTTGTCAGATAAATAGCATTTAATATAATTTTATTAAAAAGTTTGATATAGCCTTGCTTCATTTGTTCAATGCAAGCAGCATTATCCTCATAAATGCTTGTTGGCTCATCTGTGGTAAACTTCAAACCACAATTACTTCGAACATGCGTAACTATAGATCGTAACTATATACATTCACGAACTGCTTCGTGAAGACCAATAATCTCTGCATGATTCGAAAAGGTAGCGACTAAGGTCTGCTTTGTAGACCCCCATGGTGAATACATAACTAGTTTGGGAACGACCTTTGTGTGGGTCAGAGAGATACCCAGCATCAGCAAAACCTTCCAAAACACTTATATCGTTTTGGGATGGGGAGAGGGAACGCAGTCCACCATGTGTGGTGTTCCGGTTATTTGATGGGTCCGAATCCATTATCTCTCTGTAGGGATAGAATAAGCCCATATCGATCGTACCACTCAGGTATCGAAAGATATCTAGCTAACAAGTTCACAGCGAAAGAGATGTCCGGTCTCGTGCATTGTGCTAAGTACAATAATGCGCCTATTGCACTTAGATATGACACTCCTGCCTCTAGCACTTCTTCGTCGTCATCTTTTGGACGGAATAGATCTTTCTTTGGATCAAGACTACGGACGACCATTGGGGTGCTTGAAGGCTTAATCTTATCAGTATTGAAACGCCTAAGCATCTTTTGGGTATAAGCTGATTGATGAATCAGAATACCATCTTCACGGTGCTCGAGTTCCAAACCGAGGCAAAACCGTGTTTTCCCAAGATCTTTCATCTCAAACTCGGATTTCAAGTGTTCAGCGGTTTCCCTTAACTCTTTAAGGGTGCCAATTATATTTATGTCATCAACATAGACCGCTACTATTGCAAATCCGGAACTTGTCCTTTTTATGAACACACATGGGCATAGTTCATTATTGACATATCCCTTCCCAATCAAGTAATCACGCAGACGGTTATACCACATCCGTCCAGATTGTTTCAATCCATATAGTGAGCGTTTTAATCTTATGGCCAACGCGCTCCGTGGTTTAGAGCCACTTGATTTGGGTAACTGAATTTCATCTGGAAATTTCATGTATATTTCCGTATCTAGATCCCCATATAGATACGCTGTAACCACGTCCATAAGCTGCATGTTCAGTTTTTCGGAAACTACCAAACTGATAAGGTAGGGGAACGTAATGATATCCATTATGGGATAATAGGTCTCCTCGTAGTCGATTCCAGGGCGTTGTGAGAAGCCTTGCGCCACAAGGCGAGCTTTGTATCTTACAATCTCGTTTTTCTCATTATGCTTTCTAATGAATACCCATTTATGACCAACTGGTTTGGTGTTAGGCGGTATTGGTACAATTTTGCCAAATACCTTTCTTTTCGTTAGAGAATCAATCTGCCTGGATTGCATCTTTCCATTTTGGCCAATCAGCTCTACGTTGGCATTCATCAACGGAGCGTGGTTCGATGTCATCGGTCTCAATAATCTCACGCGCTACAAAATACGCGAATACATCATCAATGATGATGGAGTCCCATGTACACTAGTGTAATTCACAGAGATCTCTACGTTCTCAGGGATAGGTTCTAACATTGAGGCGTCCCCCAATGATGTCTCTTGGACATAACCATAATCCGGAACATTCTCATGGGACGGATTTTGAGTATCGATGATCAAAGGATTTGTTTGTGCCTCATTCGCTCTTTTTCTAGGGCGAGTATCCTTCGAACCAATCGGTCTACTGCGCTTCCTTGCGGGACCTGCGGCCATAAATGCCACATCATTGCCATGCTGGGCAATGGCGCCATATCCTGGTATCACGGGAGTGGCGTTATGTAGGGATATCAATCCTTGCAGGCACGTTTGCAGCAGGTATGTGTGATCTCGTCATTTTGACAACATCAGAAAACGCATCAGGCAGAATGTCTGCTACATTCTGGAGCTCGATTATTCTTCGCACTTCAAGTTCGGACTGTGCGGTACGAGGATCGAGATGAGACATAGTGGGGACAGACCACGACAATTCCTGTCGTTCCTATTGAACATCTGTGTTCTTATCTCCCCCTAACGACGAGAAGACTGTCTCATCAAAGTGACAATCCGCAAATCTAGCGGTAAAGAGATCACATGTCAAGGGTTCAAGATAGCGGACGATAGTTGGAGATTCATAGCCAACATAAATGCTCATTCATCTTTGTGGACCCATCTTTGTACGATGTGGCGGCGTAATAGGCACATAAATAGCACACCAAAAAATGCGTAAGTGCGAGATCAGGCTGGTACCCAGTCACTAGCTGTAACGCAGAATAAGATTGAGTTGCAGTAGGTCTTAGACGAATGAGCGTCGCTGTGTGCAATATTGCATATCCCTAAGCAGAAACAGGAAGACTGGTGCGCATTACCAATGTCCGAGCTACCATTTGTAGTCGTTTGATAGCAGCTTCTGCGAGACCATTTTGGGTATGAACATGGGGAACTGGATGCTCAACATCAATCTCCAATGACATGCAATAGTCATCGAATGTTTTCGATGTAAACTCTTCAGCATTATCAAGTCAAATTGACTTAATTGGATGGTCGGGGTAGTGAGCCCGTAGACGGATAATCTGGGCAAGGAGTTTAGCATAAGCAGCATTACGAGTGGACAACAGCGCGACATGTGACCAGCGTGTCGACGCATCAACCAATACCATAAAGTATTTAAAAGGTCCGCATGATGGTTGAATTGGTCCACAAATATCCCCTTGGATTCTCTGTAAGAACGGAATAAGTATTTTGGGATCCTTTGCGTAGGACGGTCTCGGTCCTAATTTTCAGAATGAACAGGCTTTGCAGAATGAGGATTTTGGTTGGGCCGGAGCGTCTGTAACGCTATTAGAAGCAAAATGTGTGACTACATCTCCAATGATGGCGTTAGAGCCATGTAAATTGGTGTGTGTAGCGTCATTGCCACTAGGAGGGATAACCATGGCGTCATGCTCATGGTTGGCGCCATTTGTGGGGTCATCACAAGGGACAAGAGTGGCCTTACGGCGGCCCAAGACAGCATCAGCGCTTGAGGTTGCAGTTTTTGCGGTCTTGGTAAGTCCGGGAATCAATGTTTGATTCTTGCTTCTTCTCATTCTGAAGAATGGATGTCCGTGTGAAGTGTTTAGTATATGGAGCATCATATCACGACCAGAATGTCCTAGTCGGTCATGCCAAAGCCAATATGTGTATGAATCCAAGACATCTTCTCTTATGACATTATTGGATTCAATTGGTCGAATTGTAGTGACATAAAGTCCACTAGATTGACACGTAAGCTTCTCTAAGATGCACTTTCTGCCGCATTCATTAGAGGTAATACAAAAGAATTCTATTCCGTTCTCATTATGCATTTTCGCATGGAATCCGTTGGCTCTTATATCTTTAAAGCTCAATAAGGTTGATTTGCCTTAGGAGCGTAGAGAGCTTCAGTGACTTTAATCAAGGTGCCATTTGGCAAAAGGAATTGGGCTATTCCATGTCCTTGAACTAAACCTGATGGCCCAACCATCGTAGTCACAGAGGAATATGTAGGCATCACTAAGAATAATTGCCTATGTCGTAGAATGGTGTGCGTAGTCGCACTATCCGCGAGACATTATAGTTCATCCATTCCTAAAAGAAAAGCTCATAATTAAAAGGGAGTCATAAAGAAAAGAACTCAACTTTTATTGATAAGCCAAACGGAATTACATCATCGTTTAATCAAAGAAGATCTAATCCAAAAAGAAACTAGCTAATGCAAACAATGGTAGTCATCTAACTTCTTTCAGTAATTTCAATGTAAATGTGACCAGGTGAGTAGAGAGATGTCGGTGGAGCAAGGCTCGCTTAAGTACCACTTATCTCAAAACCTTCCTAAACATCACATTTACAAGGAGTACGCCTACTTTGAAGTAAGATTAATCCATTGGCATCTACTACAAATAATATGGCAATTGCCTACATCTCTCGGAAAATATAAAGACTTAATCAAAATCGCCAGTTTCTGGGTCTTGATCTTTGTAGTCTTCCACCCTTAGATCGAGATCACCATCTTGATCTTCTTGTTCCATGTAGTTGGCTTCCGTTGCTTCACGATACATTTCGTATGCTTTCGCAACATTCTGGGATGCACTACACTTCTTTGCCCAATGTCCACTTGATCCACATCGAAGACAAACATCTTTATGGTCAGGCTCCCTTGATCGAGGTGCATTTGATGCACGAGTTGGACGACCATTGTTCTTGGTGGTGTCACCACCATGGCCGGAGGCTCCGCCTCTCTCTCTCTTCACACGTTGACCTCCACGGTTCCGTGCACGCCTATCTTGATTTCCTTCCTCTTTAGGGTGAGAATATGGACCAGAACGTCCATAGTTATCTCTACTCTTAGGGTTTCGCTCCTTGCGTCCTCTCTTGGGGGCGCAACTATAATTAGACTTCGGAATAGACTTAGTTCCCACAGGTCTAGCATTATAGTTCTTCATAAGGATATTGTTCAGCTACGTTCATGGCGCCAATGAGCTCATGAAACCTTGTGATACGTCCTGCATTCACATAAATCTGATAATTCTTCGAAATCATCAGGGCAGAGACGGGGAAGGTAGAGAGAGTCTTCTCGATCAACATCGTATCAGTTATGGTTTGTCCACAGAATTCCATCAAGGACTTGATACGAAGGGCTTCCGAGTTATAATCAAGCACGAACTTGAAGTCACAGAAGCAGAGGCTATGCCATCTCACTTCTAAATCAGGAAGCAGGGAGTCACGAACGTTGCCAAATCGCTGCTCAAGTTCCACCCATAGTTTTCTGGGGTCTTCCTCATTGAGGTATTCACTTTGGAGAGCATCATTCATGTGCCTTGTCATGAGAATTATGGCCTTGGCTTTATTTGCTTCGAAAGCACGAAGTTGCTCTACAGAAAGCATGTTCTGACTAGGCTCTTGGATGGTTTCTAGAAGTCCATCAGCCTTAAGATGTTGGCGCACATCTCAGACCCACCTATGGTATCCTGCGCCAGTTGTCTCTAGTGGAACAAAGTTCAACTTATTCAGGTAACTCATCCTGAAAAACAACACAAGATTAGGGTTAGTTTCGGAGCATAAAAGGCTACCACGAAACAATAAGAATTTCTGAGCGTAGTCACTTCCAAGAAATTAGGAATTTCTGAGCGTAGTCGCTCCCAAGAAAATCTGATTCCAAGAGGGGTTTTGGATTAGATCGAAATAATGATGTATGTGGTCAATCGTTTTTCTTCTCAATAAACTCTAAGTTTGGAGGACTCTACAAGCTCCAAGCTTGGAGTGAGCACGAACCCCCACAGTTCGGCTTTAGGTCTCCCCTATGAAGAAGAAAGGGGGGTAGAAGAAGGGATGTTGGAAGTCCCCGAGAAAAGAAGAAGAAATTGAAAAACTTCAAAAACGGGAACTTTTAGAAAAATTTACCTTGAAAAGTTGCCGGAAATCTTGATCGGAGGAGTCCTTTGAAGGTGGCCGGAAAAAGGTCGCCTGGGGTCACCGGAAAAGTGGCCGGAGACAGGTGGTGGCCGGGGCTAGGCTGGGATGTGCGGGGCTGCTGCAAGGATTGTGCAGGGGCTGTGCGGAGGCTGCCGGCAGGTGCTGCAGGGGTGTAGGCAGGTGCCTTGGCAGCTGTCGGCAGATGATGCAGGGCTACGCGCGAGGCTCGGCAGGAGTAGGCGAGGTCTTGCAGGGGGTGCGCGCAGGTGTCGGCAGGTGTGCGGAAGGCTCTCGGCAGATGCGCGCAGGGCTCGGTAGATTCTCGCGGGCTTCTTGGCAGATGCGGGCGGGGCTCTCGCCAGATGCGCGGAAGGAGTAGGCGAGGTCTTGTGGGGGCTGTGCGCAGGTGTCGACAAGTGTACGGAAGGCTCTCGGCAGATGCGAGCGGGGCTCTCGGCAGATGCGCGGAAGGCTCTCGGCAGATGCGCGCGGGCTTCTCCGAAGATGCGCCCGGGGCTCTCGGCAGATGCGCGGAAGGCTCTCGGCATATGAGTGCAGGGCTCGGCAGATGCGCGCGGGGCTCTTGGCAGATGCGCGCAGGGCAGGCACAGGGCTCGACAGATGCAGAGGCCGGTTCAGCTTTTTCCGATGGCCGGTTCAGGTCGATTCCGGCTGGTTCCGGTGGTTCCACCGCCAGTTCTGGGCTCCTTAGGACTAGGTCTACGATATGTGGGGCGGTGGTTGCAGGATTTTGAAGGTTACAAAAATATGGTTTTCAGGGTTAGGGCTTCGTGCTGATAACGTGTTTTAGGGAATCAGAAATTGAGAGAAATTCGCTGTGTATTCTTATTGATAATAGGGCCTCTTTATATAGAGGGTTACAATGCATAGAATCTGAACATACAAGGAAAGAATTCTACATTGAATAGGATTCTAAAACCTTATATAACCCTATTACCACTATGTCAAGTAACCTAGAGTTTGGGCCAGACACATAATCTGGATTTCCTTGAACAAATTGTTATTTTCAAAAATGATTTTAAAATAGTGATTTGAAATACGAACGATTCATATCATTAAATAGACTTGACAATGTACATCGCTGGTTGAAGTTTACTGTGGTTAAGTTGTGGGCTGAACTATGCATTGCGCGGAATGGAAAACTATCACCGCAAGAAGCTTCTTGGAGATGAAAGGTCCGGTAGCTTATTGAGCATGGTATGTTTTGATCACATAAACGGTTAAGTGTTAAACTCGGAACATCAAATTATAGGTGGAAGATTTATGCCAATAGAACATAGGTATTGTGTGATCGAATATTGTAGGATAGAAATGTTAAAGCATTGATGGTACTTAAAATGTAAAAACACACCATGCAACAACAAAAAATGAAAATCTGCGTAGAAGAAGCCTGTTAAAAAAAAAAAAAAAAATTGCTTAATTTGTCACAAGCACCTATCACGTCCTGCTCACGTGATTTATAGTAGGTATAAAAAGAAGAAGGCTCTCCTGTCTACTGTCACTCTTTCAGTTGCAAACTTGGAAGGTCATGGCGTCACCAGCACCGCCGAGCTCAGCCCCCGGCGCCCGGAAACCGTTAGGGTTTGTAGCAAACGCCGTGAAGCGCAAGGACAAATTCATCCAGTTCTTCGCAATGACCGGAATTTTGCTGCTAAGTGTCAGATCGCTCGGTCAAAAGTATCGCCTCCACGATCTTCAGGAGGACACCGCGGCTCTGAAAGAGGAGCAAGAAACCCTATACAACCGAATGAACAACATCAAGAGAGACCTCCTCCACGAAGCCTCTGTCGAGCCCACTGGTCTCTTCGCCTCCAGGCTCCGCCGTCTCTTCGGGGACCAACAGTGATTGCGGGACGGAGCCCTAACTCTGTGAGTGCGGTGTTCTAAGGCTTCTTTTGCTTTGTTCTTATATATGCTTGGTTAGAAGTGCGAGAATGAACCTGTAATTGTTAGTTTTAATAATTTGAATGTGGCATGGCGTTCTATATGAATTGTGCAACACTTAGCTTCATTTAGGTTTCCTGGAGACTTGGATTGTGTGTGGATTATATGGTTTACATGGTTCCTCATATTCGTGTAGGCTGTGATGTTGAAATGCTCTCATTATGAGTTGGAAATAATTTTGATTGTCTATGATTTTAAGTTGGTTACTAAACGGATTAGAATCAGAGAAGAGGGAAATTTAGTGAGAGATTTGGCATGTTATGGTGAATCTGTAATGTGCTTTGATTCTAAGCAATTCCAGGTAAAAAGTTGAGGCTTCTGTTTCTTTTGCTTGTGAAATTTTAGGAGACAAAATGAGCGCATGAAGTTGTAGGTGAGTGTAAGACATTTAAGAATCCATTCACAATGTGACGTTAGCAGTAATTGAGTTGGGTAAGGAAGGAGAGAAGAGGGTCTAAGACATTTAAGAATCCATTCACAATGTGACGTTAGCAGTAATTGAGTTGGGTAAGGAAGGAGAGAAGAGGGTCTTTTTTTATATTTTTTATTTGCTTATAAATTTAAGTCTGTATTCCACTATCAAATTTTATCGAGTTCTTTCATAAAATTTAGGTCTCGTGGGATCGAAGGATAGACATGTGTTATGTCCACTCATGCTGTACACTTCTTGGTTGCTCAGGAAAGTACAGCTTCTTTCATTTGCTTGAAAGAGCAAACTTATCAAAGTCTTGAGCATTTTGTCGACAGAATCTCACCATATTGTTTTTGATATGCATGATTCTTGTACAAGTAAAGGTCGGCTGAAATATAGGTAGGTGATACAAATAAAGAATAAACATGTAATGTCTCTGTGTCTGGATTCTTGGAAGTTGAAGTGTCACATGCATCTGTCTCTACACTCTACTCTCTGTAGCCATACCTTGATTCTGGTTTGTCTCAGTGCAATAAGTAGGCTGGTTGGATTAAAATTATAAAACCAGATATAACCAACTTTCCAAACAGCACGATTGTGAGTTGATTGGAACTGGTTTGGGTGGAGTTGATTGAACGAGCTGTCCAAATAGAATGTCAATTAAGTCATGAATTAGAGCACCAAAGGTTCCCACCCTCTTCAAGATCAGCAAAGTTCAATTTTGTTGTTTCTAGTGTGTTCAAAGATATCAAAGCCTTCATTGCATATCTGTAACAGTTGTACATGTCAACTGGCTCTTGTAGCCTTGGCTTCTGACCTTTGTGGGCAGTTTCTGGCGTTTTGCCTTAAACCAAGCCATATTGGATAATTAGAGGATGCTGTATATTAGCCTCGGGCAATATAGTACTTGTAGGCCCTTGACTGTAACTGGACTACCAAGCTTTGTGTGGTCTTTTTTATTCTTTTATCTTTTTTTCACTCATGGCCTGCATCAGACTACTTGAGGCTGACGATGAGATTGTCTATGCTTTACTATCATATGGGCCTTCAATATATACACTAGTATTTTGTTGCTCCTAGGAATACTATGGAAAACTAGTGGTGTTGTGTTTCCTGCTTTTTAATTTCCGTCCACATTCCTAGCTTACTGTTTTAGTTTCGACTCTGTATTTCCTTTTGATTGGGTTTTACCCTCCCTGCTGTACAGCTCACCCCTTTATTCGAATTAAAGCTTCAATTGACCAAAAAAGTGCTTCAAATTCAAATTTTGAAGCAAGCTAAAATGACTAGTGAAGACCAATCATTTTTTATGTTTTGAAATCTACAGGTTGTTGGATTGAGATTTGAGAGCAAAGCAATGTCTGCTTGTTTTTCTTTTCCGTGGTCTCAGTACATTATTATGAGTCCCACACAAGTCCTGGATTCTTCTTTTATTCTTTATTATTGTTGCATTCGGACAGCTGTGATTTGCTGCTTCTGTGTTGTTTGGGTTAAGCTCAGCCCCCTAATCATGGTTAGTCCGGTCCTACTACCCAGCAAAGCTTCCTATTAAACCAAGGTTGATTTGTTGGCTTTGCTGCTGCATTTGAAATTCATCTTTGGTTTTCCTTTGTTTTTGAAATTCAATTCGAAACCGCACAAGGACGTGTTGTTTGGCAAGCTGCCGCGTTGTGAGCCGTGTGCCTCCTGAATTTGGCTGTTTTAACAAGTATATTTTACTTGCCTAGTTTGGAAACCGGGTTGGGTTGTACTATACGTTCGGATTTGATACATCCTATCTGGTTTGCTGGGACTTATCGTGTTGGTTTGAAATTTCTACAGGTAAATAAACAATTCAGGCACACCCTATCAGTGTGGTTAAGGGTAAAACCAAGAGTCTATAACCCTGAAAAAAGTAGAACTTTAGTACTACATTTGACCCCACGTGAAGATGTATCTAGCAGAAGAGCGTCTCAGTTCATTTAATTATGATTACTTCACATCTACCTCTACAGTCTACAGCGTCAAAGAGACAAAATTCAATAATTCTTAATAGCAAGACGGTCGAACAAACGAGTGTTTAGAGACACAAGAAAGGGCATTGGAGATTAACTGTACACGAGTGATGATCCGTGTGACGTGTAATTAATTCTAGGGAACTCAGCAAAAACAGCCTCTTGTCAGATAAATATTTCTTACGTGAATTTTATTAGATATCACATATATCTTACTTTATGTTACATCATCTCACTTTATATAACAGTTGATGTGAGTCATGTGACATAAAACGTATTAGAAAATTTTATTAAATGATATGGTTATACCGCTGTCACATAAGATTAGAAAAACAAGTGATATTCAAAAATATAATTTACCTAACATTACGTTGTGTGATTTACAATGTATAATGAAGTTTTACTCATAATCATAAAAAAGAGTTTGGTTATGAATATTCCGCAGTGTTTCGTAGCGTTTCTTAGGTCCATAGTAGTTTTCTTTAATCCAATTAACTGTATGTAAGCAAAGATAGGAAACAAACCTTTACTTTTGTTGGATTATTACACCCATTACTAAATTCAGAAGGAATGGGCAAGTTGGAGAAGAAATGGTTGACTTGACTAATAACTAATAAGTGATGAGTGGAGAGGAGAAGGGCTAGGGAAGCTATTTGTTAAAAACTGATCACGATATCCACATGCACTCTCTAATTGGTTTTGAATCGCGCCAAAACGAAGCCACCACCGCCCTTCACAATGAGTCGCAAACCAAAACCACCACCATCCCATGTGGGAGACAAAAACACAAACACTACAAAATTTCCATTTCATAATGCAAATATGAATAATACCAAGGCCCCATCACCGACACCGCAATTTCCATTTTCTCCTCAGTTTTCCAAATTTCTCAAGTTTACTGTAATTTTTATCTGACAAAAAGAAAAGGAATATCTAGTTTTCCTTTTTCCCTCTCTTTTTTGCGGCTAGGCTACTCCCCCTCTGTACCGCACTTAAATACACATGCCATTCCCCATCCAGAGTCCTTGTCACTCGGCGGTGCGTCTCTTAAAGTCACACTCTCCCAGCTAGCATTGTCTTTCATATCCAACCAATAATCCAAGAGGCAAAATCTCTCTGCCTCTGAAGATTTATCAGTTTAAAAACCCTTGACAAAATGCCGCTGAACTTAGCGGAAGGTGCCATTTCGGCACTTCTATCCCTCAGTCTCACCGCCACCCTTCTCTCCGTGGTTACCGCTGAAGATCCCTACCGGTTCTTCGAATGGAATGTCACTTACGGCGACATCTACCCGCTCGGTGTTCGCCAAAAGGTGATCGTTGATGAATCTTTTTGTAATAGCTGATATTGTCCGTAGGATCAAAAGTTTGTGTCCGGTTTGATCTGACTGAAATTGATCGGATCTGGTCATTTTTTAGGGAATACTCATCAACGGCCAGTTCCCCGGCCCGGATATTCACTCCGTCACCAATGACAATCTCATCATCAATGTCTTCAACAGCTTGGACGAGCCTTTTCTCATCTCCTGGTACACTCGCTGCTCTCTCAGTAAACAGCAAAGATAATGCTTAATTTTTTAATTAATTATTCGGCCTGTGTGTGGAAAAAGACAAGAGTACCCTAGCTAATCCTTATTTCAAGCCTTTGATCAGAGTGCGGGGTTAGGACATTTTCGTTGCTGTACTTATCAGGCATCTTGTGATTCTCAGTACAGCTACGCCGATGAGGCATGTGTTGTTAATACAGATAGTCTCGTCGGCGGAGCTGATACTGCACGTACATTAGGTTTGTTAATAAAGAGTGTCTGACGCCATTGTTGTAGTCACATGCATTATTTAACCATTCCAACTTTTCTTTTGCTTATTAGCAAAAGAACCAAGAACAAATGGAATGGGCCGCCGGATTCAACTTTCTAGTTAGATCTGGCTCATTTAGTATGCTCTGCCCATAGTTTCTTTATTTAGCGATCTGTTATTGGAGTACACGGATCTGGTCACTATTATCAGTACTAGACTAATATTAGTATGGTTTTTAGTTGATAATTATACCTAATTTAGATTACTGATGTTGATATTCCCTTACAAATATTGAGAAACCTTTCGTTTTTCATGAAAGAGAGAGTTAGAGAGACCGAGGGTATTTAAGTAATTTGGAACCTGAGATTAGGTGAGCAACTATGTAGGCTTGGCAGCTCAATGCAATTGCCGTGGATTGTGACCCTGTGGGAAATAATTATTTAAGGATAGAAGGATGATCTTGAATCCTTGATAGATATAGAAATTAATGTTAGTGGTTGATGGTTGATTAATAAATTTTCAAAATAACTAAATAATTATTTATTCTTGACTCCTTATTGAGGAACAGCAAGAAACAATTGTTCTTAACTCCATCACCCACTAAAACAAAAGAACAAGAAGGATGCTTAATTATCCCTTTTCTTTTTTGGTCAAATAATTTCAAACCCAAATTGATAAAGATGGAAATTGATTGTCCTTGAGAAAAGCACAAGGACAGTTGATATATCTAGGACATTGCAAGATAGCTAGTAAACAATGATGTGATTAATTAATTAAGTGATTATATTTGATTTTTGGTTGTTGTGAAACGTAGGAATGGGATCCAACAGAGACATAATTCATTTCAGGATGGTGTGTATGGGACAACTTGCCCAATACCACCAGGGAGGAACCTTACATACATTCTCCAAGTGAAGGATCAGATAGGAAGTTTCTACTACTTCCCTTCTCTTGCATTTCACAAGGCCGCCGGTGGTTTCGGAGGCATTAGAATTCTCAGCCGGCCAAGAATTCCGGTCCCTTTTCCGGATCCTGCCGGTGACTTCACCGTGCTTATTGGGGATTGGTACAAGTCTAACCACACGGTAAACAATCTATAGTTTTTCTTCATCCACTTATCCTAGCTATTACCGTCTTAACAAGTAATTACCAAGGATGACAAAAAGAATGTTCTGGCTTCTTAGTGCTGGCGTTACTTTTTTCTGCCTTTGGACAGCTGCGTTGTTTGTGTGTGTCGGTATTCGGTAAAACATGTGCTTCTCGTTTAAAAAAAAAAAAAAAACATGTGTTTCCTTGCTTGTAATCTTTTTTGTCTTTTCTGGTTCTCTTTTATTTTCTATTGTTCTTGTCTCTTTTCCTCTTTAAAAAAAATAATAATAAACAGTGTTATTTTTTTTATTGAATGGATAAACAGTGCATTATACAGCCACAAAGTTCTCAAAAGATTTTTTTTTCCTGTGATGTTTTGTTAAGAACTATCTGTTTTCTTCTTTTTGAGAGGGATCTTGTTCAAGTTCTTGACCTACTAATATTGCAAAACATGTATAAGTAGATAGCATGCGTGTGACATAGCATGTGCTCACAATCTTCGCATGACATATCTGTTATCGAAATGTTGCACACAATTTTTTTTCCTTCATATCATAAATTTGAGTCATTATTGAAATATGCATTGCCTTGTTGGTTTGAGCGCCATGGATAACTATGTGCGTAAATTTTGGACCACGGATATATCACTGTCGGTCTAGTGCATGTTACCTTGAACTGTTTTGATGTCACAACTTATAGAGCTATCTACATGTTAGCTAGCAAGTTAGTATTTTGTAACAATAAACCTCAAAAACCATATCTCAGAACCGGCCCACACCCTTAATTATAAGTCCCGGGCCCGCAATTATTAGGGCCTGCAAGTGTTGGTTTTTGGCTAAAGCTCAAAGATGGAGTGGTTGGAAAGAAACTTTGATTGGTTTGATTGCTCTTTACGTTTCCCATCTGGATTAATAATTGATGATTTACTTGTTTTGTATAGGACTTGAAAGCTCATCTTGATCGTGGTAAGAAGCTACCTTTCCCTGATGGAATCCTTATCAATGGTCGCGGGCCCAATCAGTTTTCTCTCACTTTTGAGCAAGGTGTGCCTTCGATCTCTTTTGGTTATTTCAGTGCTTCTGAAAATGTTGATACCAAGACTCCCATTTCTAACATCCGTATTTACTATTGTGTGTTTATATTTACCATTGCAGGAAAGACTTACAGGCTCAGGATATCCAACGTCGGGTTGCAACACTCACTCAACTTCCGCATTCAAAACCACAAAATGAAGTTGGTGGAAGTGGAAGGAACACACACCCTCCAAACTACTTACTCATCTCTTGATGTACACGTTGGTCAATCTTACTCTGTTCTAGTAACAGCTGATCAGCCCGGACATGACTACTACATTGTGGTTTCCTCTCGTTTCAGCACTCCGATCCTTACCACCCCCGGCATTCTTCATTACAGCGGCGCTGGGGGACAAGTCTCTGGCCCGCCCCCTGGTGGACCTACAATCCAAATTGACTGGTCTTTAAACCAGGCCCGCTCTATTAGGTATTGCTTCTTCCAATAATTAGATGCATCATTCCCATTTTCTTCAGGAACAATTTATTGTATATGTACTTCAAAACCTAATGGATATGTTTTTCCAGGACCAATCTTACAGCAAGTGGACCAAGGCCAAACCCACAGGGCTCATACCACTATGGACTCATTCCCTTAGCCAAAACCTACATCCTAGCGAGTTCTGCTGGTCAAGTCAGTGGCAAGCAAAGATATGGAGTGAACAGTGTGTCCTTTATCCCAGCAGACACTCCCCTAAAGCTTGCTGACTACTACAAAATTGGAGGAGTTTTCCGTGTTGGAAGCATCTCCGACAGGCCTACTGGTGGTGGATTGTACCTAGACACATCAGTTTTGGGTGCTGATTACAGAACATTCGTAGAAATTGTGTTCCAAAATGATGAAGATATAGTTCAGAGCTGGCATCTTGATGGTTACCAGTTCTTTGTTGTTGGGTAAGCACATATTTTTGCCACTTCTGAGTGCTGATTATAGAGCTTCATACTAATCTACTGTTCTTTTTGTTGTTGCTTCTTAATTAATTTGTAGCATGGATGGAGGGAAGTGGACAGCTGCTAGTAGGAACGGGTACAATCTCCGAGATGCAGTGGCTCGTTCCACCACTCAGGTAACTCCCTTGTCTACTTTGCAATCGTTATTGTATCAAATATCAGTAGTTAAAGCCAAAAGCCTAAATGTCGACTGCTAGCTCGATCTAATGAAGATTCATTTATGAAAGGTATATCCCTTCTCATGGACGGCAATACATGTTTCACTTGATAATGTGGGAATGTGGAACTTGAGGACTGAGTTCTGGGCACGACAGTACCTTGGACAACAATTGTATATGCGTGTTTATACAACATCTACTTCAATCAGGGATGAATACCCTATTCCAAGGAACGCACGTCTTTGTGGCAGAGCAAGTGGCCGACGCACACGACCCTAGAGTCCAATCCAGTAACTGAGCAAAGTGTGATTAGCCCTGTCTAGCTCAGTGGGTGGAGGACGAAGGTTGGAGAGTAGAGTCTTGCTTCTAATTTGTTCTTGGGTCGCCTTTTAAGTACTATTTATGATGTGAAACGAGGAGCATGCATGTACCATTTCAACTGTGGAGGACCTCATCTCGAGGTCGTATTCTTTTTCTAGACCAGATTGTATTCCCTTTAAATTGTTATGTTTCAGGTTTTCGTATACCTAATTAATCGATTATGATAAGGTTAAGTGACCATGTAGTTGCCTCACAACAATTCCATTGATATGTTGCTACAGATAAATATGAGTATGTTGGCTATTGATCTGAGAAATATATGTTTCAGAAACTTTCTGGAGTATGTGACTTTAACCTTTGTTCCTCTTATCTCAGTGTTTAAATATCCTGCAACTTTTGATATATAACTAAGAAAGAGGATATCATGTGAACAATGTAATGGTTATTGATCATCGGCCGGGCGTTTCTTGTTTAATACCGAGATATTGTGCAACCAATCCTAGAAATCTAGGGTTCAAAAATGTTACTTTGAGATGGTTTACAACTGAAGGGACTGATTTCGAGCGGGCGGGTTGCTTCTCTGGAGAAAGATGGACTGGTTAGGCGGACCATGATGGAAGGCCAAGGGCGGAGGGTCGTGCAAGTGTTTCGAGCTTCAGTAATAGATAGGGGGGCAAG
This sequence comes from Rosa persica, assembly GCA_025331145.1. Taxonomy (NCBI): domain Eukaryota; kingdom Viridiplantae; phylum Streptophyta; class Magnoliopsida; order Rosales; family Rosaceae; genus Rosa; species Rosa persica. The sequence continues at coordinate 46,580,028 of WFKR01000006.1, read as the reverse complement.
CTTTTGAAGAATATTACAACAGAGATTTAAATACCAAACTGGCTCGTCCTGCAACAAGCTTCGTAATTTTTTTTTTTACCTTTCTACAAAAACAGGATCATACAAGTTTGTACCTGTCCCAGAATTACCATCAGTTTTGTTGGACTCGTTCAATTTCAGCTTCTTCGATTTTGTCTAAGAAAGATGAGCTCAATATGGCATGGTGAAGAGATATAGAGGTTGAATTCTTCCATTAGCTCGGTATGTCCGGCGCTTTTGCTTGGATGCTTGGTTAACTTGGATGTGAGATACGACAGTGTGAGTCAACAATCAAACCCTTGATCTCTGCATTACGCTTAGCATTGTTAAGCAAATCCAAAATGAATGTAGCAGATTTCACAGGCCAGTGTCTCTGCCCATTGGACATAACATCCTCTAAATATCTCCTTGGCCAATGGCAACTTTTTGATAGCAAAAGCATTATTCATTGTGTTCTTGACATGAACTCCAAGGTAGGCACTTCTTGCTTTGCAAGACTTGTGGGATTGGCGGGTTCTCTTTTCAGTACTTAGACCATGGTTAGCTGCTGCAGTTTCTGCCTCTGCCTCTGCCTCTGCCTTGGTGAAGGGTTGTGTCAGGATTAGGGATTCCGCGTGTGGGTAATTCAGTTTGTGTTGTCCTTTTAACCTGTTGGCATAGTAGTGAAACTATAGTATACCCCAAGGTGTATAAACACTTGAGCTGAGTTGGGCACATGAACTACACGCCCGTAATAATTTATTTAGTACTCCATCACAACTGTTCGTGGTGATCCAACCATTTGATTACATGGTTAAGAAAAATCCGCTAATGTAGTCCTAACTGTCCAACCTCCAAAGCAACAAAAGCTAGTGAATGAGGGTTGAGGGATCAAAATTGGGAAATAGTGGTCTATGACATTTTTTATTATGAACAGATGCACGTGAATTTTAAGTTTTTGAGTACTTTTTGAGATTTTGCTTATCCTAACAGTAAGAAAAGATGGGATTACACAGGTAGCAGCTCTTTTTGACATTCTTATAGTGACGGGTTGCTTTGTCGTAATCCGGTTGGGGAACTACTAATGAATTGACATTTATTCTTAAACAAAAAAAAAATGTACTCTATTATTTATTGTGGCAAAGTAAGTAGTTTGGTTGGGTTGGAGACTTAACGCGCAAAATTGCACACCCCTAAAAGGCCTAGATGGCTAGATCTCACTTTGAAAGTCGGTTCATTTTGCTGGAGTGTACGGGAGAAATGGGCCGGCCCATCATACAGTCGCGGAGGTTAGGCATAGAGTTACACTTTGAACTATATATAACCAATTAACCACTGCTCCTCTTCTTTTCGAGTATTGCTGCTACTAGAAGTGCAGAGAACAAGTGAAAACCCCTCTTCGCGACGCCGTAACCAGATTTCGAGCCGGAGATCCAGACTCTCGGATTCTCCGTCCGTCGTCTCCGACTTCGATTTCTCCGTCAGATCAGGTAAGTTGCTTTCTCACAGTTGAGGGTTACTCGGTTTTGAACTTTTTGGAGGTTTAGGGTTTTAGTTCAGTTTTTCCTTGCTTGAGTTTCCTCTCTTAGTTCCTTTGGTTTTGGGGAAAATGAGTAGGAAGGAAACGGAAATGGACGAAGAACTTGTTCTTTCTTTAACATTTAGGGTTTAGGTCGTTACTATAGGTTTGGTTTGGTTTCTTTTGCGCTTTATTTAACCTCAGTTCATAAATCTTGCAGGTTCGAGTCTGTAAGATATATACAGAATGCCGGTATGGAAATGTTAATTTATAGCTTACCAAAAAAAAAGTTGTTTAATAAATGGTCTAATTCTGTGTACTGTATTTGATTTGAGTGGTGAATGTGATAGGGCGATAACATTTTCAAAGATGAAGCTAGTGAGGAGAAAGGAGAGCGTGCCCGATTGGTAAGTTTGCATTATTTATTGGAAGTATACTTGCACTAATGTTTTTCATCTTTTCCGTATTGGTTCAAGAGACATAGCTGAACAGAATGTGTTGCATCTTAGAATGACTGACTATATAGCAACGTACTTAGATTTGAATGTTTTGCTTTACTGCAAGGCAACATGTGATTGATTAGAATTTAGTAATGATGCAAATCTGTGGGATAGGATGGCTAAAATCGTAGCTTGGCTCAGACTTCCTGGAGGTCTTTGGTTTGACAGGATGGCACTAGTACTTTTGCTTGAAATTTATCTTATGGTTTTGGATATAATGAAAACAGTGAAGAATTGTGAACTTGAATCTTAGAATGGGGAAGAAAACTGAGGCGGACTCCTGAATTTTTTTTATTGTAATAAGTTACTCTGTGTTTGTGGGTGGGGGGTTGTTAGTCAATTCCCCTTCTGAAGCTTCTATTACTAATACTTGTAACTTATCTATGATTTTGTAGGCTTCGTTTGTGGGTGCAATGGCAATTGCTGACCTCGTCAAGACAACCTTAGGGCCAAAGGGAATGGTGAGTTTCTTTTACTTGACTGTGTTTCCAGACTAAATCCTACTTACATTTGTAATAAAATTTACTGTCTCCTTATTTTGGTTCTGGTCTTGTTGAACTACCTGGACAGGATAAAATACTGCAATCAACAGGAAGAGGACATGAAGTTACTGTTACCAATGATGGAGCCACCATCTTAAAGTCGCTGCATATTGACAATGCAGCTGCTAAAGTCCTTGTTGGTATCCTAAAAATTGCAGTTACATTTTTCAATCCATATGTACATATGTGATGATTGTAACAGACTTCGGAAATTTTCTTTATGTTGAGTTATTTTTAACATACTTAAATTTTTTTAAAGACTTTGATGGCACGTTATCTGTGATCTTATAGTAGTTATATATTGAAACTGGCAATGGGTGGTGGAAATAGATATTATCACTCAATATATGATGATCCTTAACACAATTGTCAGATATTTCAAAAGTTCAAGATGATGAAGTTGGTGATGGGACAACTTCTGTTGTTGTTCTGGCGGGAGAACTCTTAAGGGAGGCAGAAAAGCTGGTTGCAGCGAAGATTCACCCAATGACAATTATATCAGGTTTGTTGTGGGTTTTACCTGAACACTCTCTCTCTCTCTCTCTCTCTCTCACACACACACACACACAAGCATACTATTACACTTCCCCTTTTTAACTGTACTGTTGAAATATGAAAGTATTTCGGAGTTTGTAATGCTGCTTGTTTGATTGTGTAGGTTATCGAATGGCAGCTGAATGTGCTCGTGATGCTTTGTTGAAGAAGGTTGTTGATAATAAGGCTGATTCTGGTATGTACTGCTGCTTACTTTCCTGAATGTAATTGCTGCTTCTTTTATGTATCTAGGCCTTCAATGTTTATATGAATTTGATGGATTCACATGGACTCTGAGATGGCCACTTATGATTGGCTTGGCCTGGCCTTCATTATCCAGGTTACTTATAGCTGATGGATAACATTATTTGATTGTGCAGAGAGATTTAAGTCAGACTTGATGAAAATTGCAAAGACCACTTTGAGCTCCAAAATTCTTTCCCAGGATAAGGAGCATTTTGCGCAACTAGCAGTGGATGCTGTGATGCGACTGCAGGTGGTTATTATCAACTTAACATTGGGTAGTTAATACCTTAAATAAGCTCAATCTTAATGTTGTAAATGTTTGCTCTAGTTGGGTGGTTAAGTCCCCTCCCTGCTGACATTGGGTTGATATGCTATTGCTAGTGTATTATTAGTGTGCACGTCGTCCCTTCTCACAGAAATTGTTTTGATGAGTTGTTTTTTCCGTAAACAAATATATATCCCTGTCTTGTATTTCCATGTTGTTTAATAAGGCTGTTGCAAATGGCAGGGAAGCACCAACTTGGAGTCTATCCAAATTATAAAGAAACCTGGTGGATCACTCAAGGATTCCTTTTTGGATGAAGGGTAAGGAAACAAATGGAATTTTGAGCTCATGATCTCTTCACTGATTGTACTGAATTTATGTACGTTATGATGCTTAGGGTTTCCTAGATCTGATTATTTTGGTTCTGCAATGTAGTTTTGAAGATCTTTCTTTTCAGTGCGTTCAATTATTGGCACTGCCTAAATACATGCTGTGAAGGTTCTTGTATTTAGGGCTCTTCTTGACTTCTGGTTTCCTTTCATTCCAGATTTATTCTTGACAAGAAAATAGGTCTTGGTCAGCCCAAACGTATAGAGAATGCCAAGATTTTGGTTGCAAATACAGCAATGGACACAGACAAAGTGAAGATTTATGGGGCTCGTGTTCGTGTTGATTCAATGTCTAAGGTTGCTGAAATTGAAGTGGCTGAAAAAGAAAAAATGAGGGAAAAGGTGAAGAAGATCATTGGTCATGGGATTAACTGCTTTGTTAACAGACAGCTGATTTACAATTTCCCAGAAGAGCTGTTTGCAGATGCAGGAATACTTGCAATTGAGCATGCTGATTTTGATGGCATTGAACGTTTGGCCTTGGTAACTGGTGGTGAAATTGCATCAACATTTGATAATCCCGAGTCAGTTAAGCTTGGGCACTGCGATCTCATTGAGGAAATCATGATTGGTGAGGACAAGTTGATCCACTTTTCTGGTGTTGAACTGGGCCAGGCTTGTACAATAGTATTGAGAGGCGCAAGGTATTTCTTCGCATTACATTTTGTCCTTTTCCAATGTAGTTCTGAACCAGTACTTGGATGCATTTTTGACTTGGTTTGTGGCTTCTGGTGTTCGTATATCTGTCATAATCATTTTAGAATGCCAGAGCCATGTTTACTGTGCATTAGTATCGTGACTTGTGGTGGGTGTAATTTTGCTATGACTAGAGAACATGGCTGCCAGTTTTTATTCTTCTGTCATTCAACTATGGATATCCATGTGCATATAAGTTCGGATGTTGTTTCAGGAAAAAAAAAAAAAGTTTGGATGTACGTCTTTAAGTGTTCCTAAAAAATGTGAGCTTTTCCTGTATATAGACCCACACGTATACTATATGTATAGACTTTGAGAAGCTTGTTGTGTAGTGGATGTCTACTCTAATCCCTCATTATAAAAAATATTTTATGTATTTTTGTTTTTTATACCATTGAGTTGGATGCTCGTTGTGACATTTTTGTACTCCTTTTGCAGCCATCATGTGCTGGACGAAGCTGAAAGGTCTCTGCACGATGCCTTGTGTGTTCTGTCTCAGACAGTCAATGACAGCAGGGTTTTACTTGGAGGTGGATGGCCTGAGATGATTATGGCTAAGGAAGTTGATGTGCTCGCCAAGAAGACTCCTGGAAAGAAATCTCATGCTATTGAAGCCTTCGCACGGGCACTCTTGACCATTCCAACTATCATTGCTGACAATGCTGGTTTGGACAGTGCTGAGTTGGTTGCACAGCTACGTGCTGAACACCACAAGGAAGGATGCACTGCTGGGATTGACGTCATCTCTGGAACTGTAAGTACTGATACACAGAAAAATAACAAAAACAGAAACAGGGAACTTTTGATGTACAGTGATTGCTTTGGAAGGCTGCATTCCTGACATTCAAAGTGAAGCATATTGTTGCATATGTTAATAACAACAAATATTGTTGCATATATTAATAGGGGTTGTTTCAAGTTTTAACTAATTGGATTTTAGTAATTGTCACCTTGTAATGAAGTGTATGCATCTGATTTTTCAATGGAGGGAGACTATGGTCCTCTAAAGAAAACTCGTAATCAACTATCCTGCTTGTTTTGTGGAGTCTCTGATTACTATAAAAAGGAAGGAATCTGAATAGTTATAGTAATGAGGTGGGGATGTACGTTGGCATATTAAGAAATTGTGTACTTTTCTTTGTATCTAATCCAGAAACTTCTTGAATCTGGTTCTGGACTGTCATAATAATTTGGTTTCGGGCATTGTTTTCCTTCTGGCAGGTGGGAGACATGGCAGAACGAGGGATATCTGAAGCTTTTAAAGTTAAGCAGGCTGTCTTGCTCTCTGCGACAGAGGCCGCAGAGATGATTCTTAGAGTTGATGAGATCATCACATGTGCACCACGACAGAGAGAAAATAGAATGTGAAAAGCTGGATAGAACAATATTCCAGTAGCTATCAAAACTGTTGACATATGCCCTTGTCGCGGCACTTATGTATGATTGTGTATGTTGACGTTTTAGTTTGATGGGATTAAGATTTTGCAGAAAGGTTTTGGTGTGGTCTAATTGCAACTGATGACTTATTTTCTGATTTGTATCAAGAGTTTTGATGGTCGGTAAAAAACAGAAATGGCGGATTTTTCCTTCTCTCTATAAAATTTTTAGGGAAAAAAAAAAACTAGAGTTTGCCCCTCTCTCACTGTAATTTTTTTTTTTCCCTTCTCTGTAAGCCTGATTCTGGAAGACTTGCCTGCCAAATTGGGGATTTAGTAATTTGATCCGTAGTTTACAACTTTTCTTTTTAGGTCATTTAGTAGTTTACTATGCCAAGGTTCATAAAGATTGGTAAATGAACTGATGGGTTAACTAGCATTTAGTCTAATGTTAATACATTTATGTTTAACAAAATATTGGTAAATGTCTCGTGTTTTTGACTCACCCGTCACCCTCCTTCTTTGAAGGAAAAATAAAAATAACAATTAATACAAGTTAGAAAGAGTGTTATTGACTCAAGGGATTTGGTCCGGCGGAAACCTGATTGCGTTTGCAAGTTAGGCAAATGTGAATTGCATACTCAAATAGGCCTAACGTTTAATCATCCGCTTTTGAAAAACACCTCCGTGTGAGCTTTATCCAAATAAGATATCAACTCGGAGTGGTAGCACACTTTGCTATTATTTTTGTAACTAAAAAAAAAAAAAAAAGAGTGTTATTGGCCTGATAGAGTAGAACAATAAATTTTATTTTATTTTAACCGAAAAACAGCATTATAGAATAAAACCCCTACAAATCTACAACCCTATCAACTGATTTAAATGGAACGGTAAGAATATAGATAAGAAGAGACAGCGGAACCAAACTAAAACATCTCTATTCTCATGTACCAAACTAACAAGCTTATCGGCTACAAAATTGACCTTTGAAAAATGACATGATAAATAAACTCAAAATGAAGGGCAAGCAATTTAATATAGTCCACCAGAGCAATTTTTTTTTTTTGGATGCGAATCCACCAGAGCAATATTATTGTTGTGTACTTATGTCTACTAGTTGTAGGCTACGGGCAAGTTCACCCATTGGTCATCAAGTCACCCACTATTCACTTTTTTTATGTATTATTTTGCCCTTTGGGTCACGAGTACAGTATATTTCGTGTCTTGGGTCATCCGGAATAGTGTTATGGGTCACCATGATGACCTATACAGTGTATTTCGTGACCCAGAGAATGAAAATATACAATAAAAAGTAGTAAATAGTAAGTGACCCGGTGACCCAACGGATGAACTTGTTCTAATAGACTGAGTAGCTTTTATAAAATTTAAAAAAAGAAAAATTTTTAAAAATTGCTAGAGGACACGCGCAAGTGTTGAAAGTCGTGCCCGCCTCAACTCAGACCCGAGTAGCTTTCCATCTCTCTATATCTTCTTCCCCAATCCAAATCCAAAGTTTGAGTGTCAAATTCGAAAGAGAAAAACAGTGAAGATGTCATCGGACTTCGATCCTGATCGTTTCACTCCTCCCAAATACCCTGAGGTATGTATGTGCACACCTTTTTCTACAGCGCTCGACTCCGTGAATTAATCCATGGTAATTCAGCAACAATACGATTCACCTCCTAATATTTTCCATATCTCATTTTGATGAACACGTTGATATGATACTGGGTACTTCAGACGCCTTACACATATTCCGAGAGGTAAAACCCCCAGTTTGATAAAGCTCAAGCATTCTTATCTGAGAAATGATATGTTATTAAACTGTGCTGTTTGCAAATTGGCAGAGATGTAGCTCTCTATGCTTTAGGTGTTGGAGCTTGCGCTAGGGATGCGGTAGATGCTGATGAACTTAAATACGTTTACCACGAGAATGGGCAGAAATCTATTCAGGTGTGGTAAATTGAATTTTACTTGTTTTTGCTTCGTTAATTAGAAGTGATTGGAATAATTTGAGTTAATGTTATGAGCATGGAGGTTTGTTTTCGCTAGGTGTTGCCAACATTCACTGCTCTGTTTTCGCTCGGAAGTCTGAAGTTTGAGGCACCAGGGTTGGAGTAAGTGTCTAGTATAAGGTCTCCTTACATGAAAATTAGTCTCTTAAGTAATAGTTTCTTTATGAACTTCGTGAAATGTCGGTGTTTGTTTGTATTGTTATAAGCCTTCTCGACTTGATGTGAAGCTGATTGGAACTTCTGGATTGTATTGCCACCAGATATGATCCCCGTCTTTTGCTGCATGGACAGCAATACATAGAAATATACAAGCCACTTCCTACAAGTGCTTCTGTAAGGCCTCTAAGAAAAAGCTGTATATGATATCTAGTTCATGCTATGCCGGAATGTGCAGTTTCTTGCCTAGATATGAAATTAACAACTATTTTGTTTTGATTTTGTTTTTCGACCATGCTTTTCGTTGAAGAGATAATAAGTTTATGTTGCTTTGTTGTTGATGCAGCTAAACAATACGGTGAGTCTTGCTGGACTCCATGATAAAGGTTTGTAACCACTATCAGAAGCATATGTTTAACTAGCAGAGTCATATCCATATTAATATGAGGTAGTTTGACTTTAAGGTTCTTTGTAGTGTTATAAAGTAATTTGCATCACGCAATTGTTCTGTGATACCCTTATATGCATGGGGTATGTGTTGTATATATCGCATGAGTACTTGTTCATAGTTCTATTCATCCATTTTCTTCAAAGAGATGGTAATGTTCTAATAAGTAGTTATCTTCCCTAATTTCCATGCAGGAAAAGCTGCTGTTGTTGAGATGGAAACCAAAAGTTATGATAAAGATTCTGGTGCATTGTTATGCATGAATCGGTAAGTGTCAAGTACTATTTGAAACAGCTGGTCTAGTACTCTGTAATTCTCTGAAAATCATAGTACTGCTATGTAATTGCACATCTGGGGTACTACTCTCTACAGGACAACTGTCTTTCTGCGAGGTGCTGGTGGCTTCTCAAAATCATCTCCTCCGTTTTCATATTCAAACTATCCAAAGGACAAGGGTTCATCTGTGAAAATTCCAAAAGGTCAACCTTTTGCAGTTTTTGAAGATTGTACACTACCATCTCAGGCATGTAACTTTTATTTTGTTATTGCAAGAAGTAGTCACTGTGGTAGAGAGTTAGGAGGTACTCTTTTATTTTTCATCAGTATATATCCCCTGATCATGCTCCTTTTTCAAGTGGCATTTGGTCCACCTTTTTTCTACATAATCAGCAGTGATTAGCTTTTATGGAAGCTCAGTGTCACGAAAAGATGCCCCCCCCCCCCCCCAACACACACACAACAGAGTAAAAAAATATATATATATTCAAGACCTTGATTTCTAAGCACTTTTTGAGCTAACAGAACTCAAAAATTTTGACGCGATCTTTTAATACGATTTTTCAAAGAAGGAAAACAAGAAAATTCATATAAAAAATTCCCATTCTTTGTTAGTTCTCCCCCTTTTGTCAACTTGGGCATTGATGCTTATAATGTTCCCTTTGTGTATGCCTAAGACTGGACCAATGGACAGCTGTTCTTGGCTTTTGCTTGCAACCAGGTGTATGATACTTATGGCTTTAATCAGTATGTGGCCATGAACTACCAAAAGTATGTATTTTACCAAAGAAAAATAAACTCAGAAAGTATGTAACTGATAAATATGTGTAAAATTTGGATATTGGATACATTATTTTCAGATAAAAAGATAATTACATATGAACTATGGGTACATTAAGATTCTGTAGAAATTTTTTATATGTTTTATGCTCTTTTGCAGGCATTACTGTATAGGCTATCTGGGGACTATAATCCTCTGCATTCAGATCCCATGATTGCAAAAATTGCAGGGTTAGTACCTCACTTATAACATATGTGAATGTTTTAACTTTTTACTGCCAACTTCGCTTCAGGTTGTAGTTCTCTTCTTTCACATGTAGATGTAGAAAGTGTGGCCAAATAAGCACTATATAATTACTTTCTTTGGTCATTTCCTATTCTTCTCTTGTCAATTTATTCAGTCCATGCAATGTCGACTTTGATATCACTTGTCCCTTGAAAAAATACATTGCATTTTATGTTGTTTTGAATCAGAGTAGACTTTTCATTTTGAAAATAGCCCATCTGTTAAATGCTTGGAATTGTGAATATTACTTGTCCTAGTTTCTCTACTTAATTTTTGTAGTCATGGTTGTATCTCATTAATTTTTGTAGTCATGGTTGTATCTCATGCCATAGATTTCCATTTTCATGAGACATCCAAACAAACTTGGTTTTCAAGTATTCTAACTATTGTGTGTTGCCTTTTCAAAGATTCACCCTGCCAATACTCCATGGGTTGTGCACACTTGGATTTGCAGTTAGGGCAATTATCAAATGTATATGCCGAGGAGATTCAAACAGGGTGAAATGCATATCAGGCCGATTCCTTCTACATGTTTACCCTGGTGAAACATTGGTCACTGAAATGTGGCTCGAAGGCTCAAGGTAATTTGGCTTCTCATCAATTGCCAGAACTAATCTATTTAAAAGCACGGTGAAGTAAAGATTTTATTCAAATCTGCAGGGTAATATATCAAACAAAGGTGAAAGAACGAAGCCGGGCAGTGCTGTCTGGCTATGTCGATCTCCACGGTTTATCTTCATCCTTGTAAAACACTTTGTTTCTATCCATTTGTAATAATAAGCCTATGAAGCATTGGTTGTAAAAGAACAAAAGAAAACATGAAAAAGGGTAAGAAATAAGCACGCCTGGTATTTTATTAGTCTGCCACTCTTATCTAAGTTCCTATTTCCTAAATCCTAATACACAATCCTCCCTCTCATTTGGTATTGCTGTAAACTATGAGATTGCATATTGTACATTCAGGGACACGAACTTTTTACCTAATAAGTGATGGTTCACTTGCATTGCCGGTGCATAGAAGTATTCACACTAGTTCGAATAGTAGAGTTTTCATTTCTCAAAAGAAATTTACAAGTTGTAATGGATCGTTTCTTAGATATAGAGTATAGTTTATTAGATAGAGTATAATCATCGGTTGATCTAGTGCAAATTGATGCAGAAAATTTTATGTACATTATTGAAGGTATGGTATCTATTTTCCCCTATGAAGATTGGGTAAGGTCTAATGAGGTCACAACTTTTCTTATTAAAGGCGGGAAGATAATTTTCTTGTCGGCTGCTAAGATTTCATTTTAATCATTCAATGTGTCCATGCAAGCGAGGTTGACGGTGTTTATGAAAGAGAACATAAGTGAGCGAGCCTATGAGTGTCCAACCATGCAGTTTCACTTTGAAAATATGTCTTGATCATGTGGAAAACGCATGACTTCCACTAAAAGAATGTTGACAACATTTCACCAAAAATTGTGGACTATGAGACTATCTGTTCAACATAACAAACAAGGTGCTGCAGGTTTTATTATCCGAAATGATCACGGTATTCCTATCCTAGCGCTAGGTCATTCTAATGTCCTTCTAGCTGAAGCTATGGCACTCAGAGCAAGTCTACGAGCAGCTGTTATTCATGGCATGTCAAACATCAAAGTTGAAGGCCTTGGTCGACTCTATTAATAATAAGATCACAGTTCATTGGAAGATTCATATGCTGGTTTCTAATATCAAAATGTTGGCGTCTCAATTCTCAGACATCGAATTCAAGCACGTTTGGCGTGAGGCGAACTTTGTTGCAGATGCTCTTGCTGATTTGGGTCACGACATTGACATAGCTAGCTGGAATCATGGCCTCCCTCTTTCTGTCCTACATGCCTTTAATTTTGATTTTCATGGAATAGATTGTTTTAGGGGTTCTTCATTATAACTTTCTTTCCTTGTCAGAGGAGGAAAAAAAAACCTTTTTTTTTTCTTTTGTGAAAATCTCATGTTTTGATTCTTTCACTAAAATTTGTCCACCCTCAAATCATGATATTTATACACTTGTCACAGTGACCGAAACTCAAAAATTTCATCCAAATTGTTTTTTACAAAGTACTAACCACTAAAACGCAGCGTTTGGAGTCACCGTATAAAGTCATAAAGCCATAAAACCCTTGAACAGAACTAAAAACCCCGAGGACTTCCACGATCCTCATAAACTGAACTCAGGACTTCTCGAAATGGCAACAGAAATTGCAGAGGCTTCTCCGGCGACCGTCAATGGCGACGATGTGCGGGCTCTCTACGACGTCGTTCGAGCTCTGCCCAGCCACGCCGTGGTTGAGTTATTCTCAATAGGGGTGAGCTTCTTTAACCTCGCACCTTTTGCGTTTCGCCTTATTTCTTCATCTAGGTTTTGTTGATTCGAGCATCGCGTAGGGTTTCAGTACATCAATGGATTCGAATTCGGTTTGTTTATTTTAAGATCAACGCTTAGGTTTAGGGTTTCACTATGCTTATAGAGTGGAGTGGTTTTACTGTCTAGATCGTACTGGATAATCTTCATCCTACTACGTCCATATTGCCGAGGCTAGTATTGATAGTAGATGTGGATGGATTGTTTAAATGTGCTTGAAATTTTGAGTATTATTTTCTCGTAGGTATGCACCAGATGCATTTTGCGGTTTTTTGGGGTCAGAGAGAGTGTGCATTATCGTTCTCCACTATCACCGTCGATGCTGAGCTCAGTTTTTTCGGATTCAACTGATTTGGACAACCACAGTAGTTTAAGAGAGCCGGTGGTTTGTAGGCTTTGTTTAGGAATCTTGCAGTTTACTTATTGTGAGGATAAGAAGATGGTGAGAAAGGAGAGTGCGGATGGGTTGGCTGCATATATTTCCGACCTGATTAGGGAACAGGAATTTGAGATTGATGGTTTTTCTCTTGAAGTGTCTATACCACAGGTTATCCTGGAAAATGAACGCACTGTTTGGTAATGATTACATTTTATGCTATTTGACAAAGTATTTCTATAATTACGTTCTAAGTAAAGCTATCTTTCTGCTCAAATTCATGTTTCTTTGAGCTGGTGTACAAATTTTGTATTGGGGTTGTTTTAATTTTGCATTTCTTGTGTAGGGATCATATGAAAACAAAGTACGAATCTGAACATTGGTTTCAAGAAAGGTCACTGCCTGAATGCATTTCTGCAAAAGATGCTTTGAAAATTTCTCTTACTGAAACCCTAGAAACAAAGCTGGTATGCAGAGATTCTACTTCCTGATTCGATTTGCGGTATCATCTATATGAGATAATTATATAAATAAGAATTTCATTGAGAACGATGAAGTACATATGATTCATCTGTATGTCAATTTTAAACATGTCACTGATCTACTATAAATTGAAGTTCTGCAGGATTGCAAATCAAGCATAGGCACTTTCCGCATTCGCTTGACGTACACATACCCTTTATCATCAAAAACAGTTGAGAATTCTGTTGAGGGGTGCGACGGCAGTAAAAGAAGAAAAACAGGCACGTTCATGTTATCTTACCAATGCTTATTCCTGTCTCTAATCATTTCATAAGCAAGAACTTGTCAACTATTTTAAAGAAGTAGAATTTAAGTACTGTTTGACACCTATATGCTAGGATAGCATTCCCTAGATTGCATGTTTTAAGGGTCCTTCTCTCCTTCTCATTTTGCATCTTCGTACAATTTGAGTGCAAGAATCTTGGTTAATATCAAGTTTGGGATATACGTAGTGTATAGAATAGAACCTAACTACCTAAGTGAACCTTGGTAATAACAGCTTTTGCATTTAAGCAACTGTAAGAAAAAGTATAATCACATAGTGGGATTCCCCACAGCTCATTATTTATGTGTTATCATTCTCTCCCTTTTGAAATTCTAATTGTTACACCAAAATCAAGTGAGGCAAATCTTCTTCTGGTGTCATGTCTGTGCATATATTGTCAGTCCACCATCCCTGCATACTGACATCAGTATCACATTGACATTTACCCTCTCCTAGTGGTTAACCTCAACCCTATCCAATTCCAAATTCTTGTAAACAGCCTGATAGTTGATGTGCCTTATTAACTGTTACATATTACAGGCACACATAATGGTTTGGACACAAGTGATGATGACATTAAATGCTCTGGATTTTCAACAAGTGAAGCTGGGAGTCTGCAAGCTATTGAATTGTCGAAATGTTTGAAATTACGTCTGGAGCAGGTATTTTGTTGAAATTTCTTGTGGTCTCATTTCACCTTTTCTTTGCAATGATCCAATGGCTATTTTGTATTTTCTGTTGTGGGGAGTGGGAGGCATAATGATAAATAACTTTATTTGTGGGTTACCATTATTATCTTCAGCTATGAAACTGCTAAGCATTTTTGTTTGGATATACTTTGCATACATGTAGTGAGTTGCCCTTTTCAGTATCAAGCGTTGTCTTTTTCACAGAAGATTGTTGTTCATATTGATTGATGCTTGTCTTTTTGTACTTCACTAGTTTTATATGCAGTGTTTTCTAAATCTGTTGTGTAGTTCTAATTGACTGATGCTTGTCTTTTTAATTCGTTGCAAGTACCTTAAGATTGTTTGCTGAATCTGTTATATTGTTGATTCTAATTCCACTTGGCTTTTCATCCTTTCTAGATCAATGAACCTTGCTGTTTGGAGTTCCTCTGTTACCGGACACAAATATACTTTGGTGGGAGATACCTAAAGGTAAGCTAGTTGTAATCGTTTCCACTAGTTGTTACTTAAAGCATATTCAAACGTGAGCTTTAGAGTGGTGTTGAGATTTGAACCTCCTTTGCTTTGAAATCCAGATCTCATATTTATTATATTTTTTCCTTTCAAGTTTTTCTTGGTTTTCCATGCGAGCATGAACCGTATTCACTGATTTGGGGATGCCACGAAGATGTAAGGATTATTTCGGTCAAAGGGTTCTTTCTCTCTCTTCATATCAAGGAGTAACTGAAGTGTCTGTTTGGTTGTGTGTGAAAAATGGTTGTTCAAATGTGAACTTGAAATGTTTGGCTCAACTTGTCATGTGGACTAGCTAATAATTCTTTGTGATTCAGTACTCGAGAAATGTAAGTCAAAGCTGTTGGATTATTGATGATGAAAGAATGGGAGAAGCATCTGTTGAGGTAATTCCCAGTCAGAATATTGGCTATAATCATTGCAATTTTTGCCTTTTCTTCTGGAAACACTGGGTGAAATTCTGACAGTGATTGTCGTATTCTTTGTAGGAAATAATAGGTAGCAACATTCTTCCTATATGTCGTGGTGATAAGTACAAATTTCATGCTGCAGGCAGAGAAGATATTGATGTAATGGAGATCTTCTTTACTGTGCTTTGGATTTAATAAATGAAATTTTAAATTATATAAGAATCTGTTTAGGTTCGGATGTTGGGTTCCGGAAGGCCTTTCCTGGTTGAGGTACAAAATGCGCGTTATGTCCCATCGCAGGAGTCTGTAAAAGATCTGCAAACAAAGATAAATAATTTGCAAAATAAATTGGTAAGCTCACTGCCTACTTTATAGTGTTGTTTCTTGCTGTCAATGGACAATTACAAAAGAGCACATTATGGAAGCAGGTTGGTGTGAAAAATCTGAAACTGGTGGGCAGTCAATCATGGGATCTCATGCGTGAAGGAGAAGCAGAGAAACAGGTTTTTCTTTTCTTTTACTTACCCTGACTCCCCCTATCTTGTGTATCGTGATGAAATCTCTCATTTTTTGGTCTATATCATGATTAATATGCATGGATCTCTGAATTTCCCTGTTCAAACCAGACCATGATTTGATGGCCTATTGTTCCACTGTTTTGTACTTTTATGCAGAAGCAATACACTGCACTTGTGTGGACTTCTCGCATTCTCAAGGATGAAGACTTGCAGTCTATATCTTCAATTAAGGACATGGTGAGCTGTTGAATGAGCCTCATAGTTGTTTTCTTTTCCTATTTGGTTATCTTAAACTTGAGAGCTTGACATGACAGTCCTCACCGATAAAACTTTGTGGAAAGTCAGTGATTGAATTTTGTACGGATTAAGAATTTTATCAGCTTCATACTTGGCATATAAAGCATATATGTTTAGATGACCTTGCATACGTACATGGATGTATAAAAGAGCCACAGAAACTAATTCCACATTATGCCAACTAATAATGGATAACTAGACATCATGAAATAATCAAGATATATTTGCAGTTTCTTGTTGTCTTTCATATGATTCACAAGTCAAGCGGACCTCATGATAGGACTAAGTGGAAATGAAAGTCCAAACAAAGAAAAATCAGAATAATTTAGTTGTCATATGCTTAACCACTTGGGAAATGTTAACATTTTGGTTAGTTTCTAATATTTACTTTACTTACTATATACGATTGAGGGAGTCTTGTTTTGCAAATAATAGTAGTTTTCTTCTGAGGCTTTCTTTTTCTTAATTCGAATACCATGAAATATGTATTTATATTGCTCAGCGTATTCTGCAAAGGACTCCAATCAGGGTGCTTCACCGCCGCAGTCCATTGGAACGTGAAAAGATTATACACTGGTTAGTGGATCATTCAAATTTTGTGGAACAACAATAATTAGACTCTTTCAGTCATCGGAAATTAATTAGGGTTTTATCTCTTTGCTGTCCAATATAGGATGAGAATTGAGAGGATTGTTGGAAGTTCTCAATATTTTCTTCTGCACCTATGTACCCAGGTAATTTTTACAGCTTATTATCATGAAAATATAATTTGAAGCAATGAATTTGATTGACCTTAAATTTGAAATAAGTCTTGAAGAGAACCCGTAGGCAATGAATCCTTTCATTCCTATTTTTCAATACATTTAGTGCTTTGTTTTAAAATATCAAAAAGTTGAATTAGGGAATTGCAATTAAACCCTCCTATCCGGTTTTTCACGGTTTTTATATTAACTCATCTGCCTGTTAGCATTTTTATTCAGCTTCGTCAAGTAAGGTTGAATGATTTAGAAGACCATTTTTATGAATATTTTGAACAGAATTCTTCAACTTATTTATGTATTTGAAATTTTGGCAATGGACTAATATGATTTAACTCTTTGAGCTTTAAAAGTGGTGCCCCCACACAGACCACTCTAATTTAAATGGAAAATCAGGTGCCGAAATTCTTGATGAATTAAAAAAATAACTTATGCATCTCTCTGCATACAGGCTGGAACATATATCAAGGAATTTGTTCATGGGGATCTTGGACGCACCCAACCTAGGTATAATTTAATTCTTTTGTCACCTTGAGTTTGAGGGGTTGGATTACTGTCTCATACAAAATGTGCAACCATGTAACATTTGTTCTTAGTCTAATTCTCTATGGATCCTTCTTCGAGAAAATTTTCCAGGGTATGGTTCTGTATTCCATATGTCTTCTCTCTCCCATATGGCTTATGGAAGTCTCATTGAAGTTTTTCTCTTACTGAAAGAATCAATCTGCAAAAAGTTTGTAAAGCGAATTTGTGTTACGAGTCAGTTTCGAATGTTCATGGGGGGATTCATTGAAAGCTAGAGTGGAATATTCACACGTTGACTGCATTTCTAGTGAATTTGACGAGGCTGTCTTTTGCAGCTTTGGATCAATTCTTGGTACTAGAGCAGAGATACTGCGACTTGACGTAACGGATGTTAAGATGGATTGTTTTCTCACTGAATGAGGTTTATAGGTTCTCCTGTATTACTTGTCATGTATTATGTTTAAAATTTTTAATTATACAGCTTGAAAACTGGGCGTTGGCCTTGCAGGAAGCACTGCTGAAGCTGGAGCTTTAGGACACATGAATCAGTGGAACTTTAGGTTATGCAGAGGAAATCATTCTCGGCTTATTAGGGAAATGTCATGTTTTTGGTTGACTTCCATGTATAACTTAGGCTGAAACCTTTTTTTTTTTTTTTTGTTGCTGGTGAGTCTGAAACAATCTTTTAACTCGGTGCATGGCAAAAAGACGTCACTAAAGCCCAGTATTGTTAACGGGCCTGAAGCCCAGGCTCTTAGTTTTGTAGTAACGGGCATCAGGCGCAGGTTTTCGTTAAAGGGGACCTGAGTAACAGTATTTTGATAAACGGGCATCAATAACAGTGTTTTGATAAATGGCCCTCCGGCCCAGTATTTTGAATAACGGGCTTCATTCTCAGTATATTGAATAACGGGGTTCGCGCCCAGTAATTTGGTTAACGGGCCTCGAACCCATGGTTTTAGTTAATGACATAACGGTCCAGGCTCAGACCCATGTTGTAAGTTCGAGGACATAAAGGACCTCAGGCCAACTGTTTGGTTCTGTCTAATTGGGCCTCAGGACCAAGTATTAATTCTTAGGGCCCCGCGGCCTACATTTAGTTAACGGGCCTCGGACCCACAATTTTAGTTAACGGGCTACGTTTTTAGTTTTCGGGCTTTAGAGGCCTCTAGCCCACCGTTTTAGTTAACAAGGTTTACAAGCATCAGCGCACTTTTATTTAACTGTCGTCAAGCCGACTCTTTTGTAAACGGGCTTAAAGCTTACTGTATATTTGACAGGCCTGAAGCCCACAAATTTATTTAATGAGCCTCAATTCTACGTTACAAACCCACATCTTTAGTTAACGGGCTAATACAGGATTGTTCATGGAACAGTGTAATCTGGGCTTAGTTTAAGTTCCACGGCTACAGATTAGTGACATTACTATCAGGCCTATCCATGATTCTGTCAAGTTTATTTTGCACAAGCTAGTTTCTGCTTTTCGGACCTCAGCTTAACACTTAAATTTTTTTTTTTTTTGGGTACAAACTTAACACTTCAATTCAACAAAACTGGAGGAAGAAGAAAAAAGGCACCACAAAGGGCTTGCAAACTGTGCCTAGCTATAAAGCAAAAAATGGCCTGCCCTGAGCTAACCAGGATACCGTGGACTGCCGGGTTACCCAACCCATTAGATTAAGTTAATAACCATGAAAATTGACCATATCCATATACTCCACCTCTTTATTCTATCCATGATGCACCCAACATCTTAGCCATGAAACTAAACCGGTCAGCAGCTTCATCAATCTGCAGTAAAAAAACCCAGGTATTAATAAAATGACATTCATATTTAATACAAACATAATAAATATTCACCATTTTCTGTGTCGGACGTCCAGCTCCATGCCCTGCCTTGCATTCAATGCGTCCAATAATTGGATTGATCTGTGGACTTTTCTCCACACTTGTAATTAACACATATTGCAATGTCTGAAAATAAAAATAGCTCATTAATCACTACAAAATGATGCTGTATCAAAAAAAGAAAGAAAGAAAGAAAGAAAGAAGAAAAGACACAAAAACGACGATCATGCCTTCTTAGGCTGCATGGTTCACAAATGACACGACAAAGCAAGAAAATGATTCAGTTGTCTTATGACTTCCATGCAAATAAGAGACTAACCGCCAATAACTTCAACGAGTGTAATGGGACAACTCGGTCATCATGATCTGCAGTCAATAGCATGGTAGGTGGGTACTGCCGAGATTGGTTTGGATGTTGTTCCCATGGTCTCCTGACGTTGTGTAGAGGCGAGTACCTGAAAGTAACGGGAAGGAAGGAGCAATAAGCAAAAAGAACCATAGAAGCTTGCATCCCAAAGAAATGCAGAGAAGGGTGTGACAATATGCAATCCACCCTTATGTTGAACATTGAGAATATTAAAAGGCAATATGCAATCCATCTTATGTTGAACATTGGGAGAGAATATGTGTTATGGAGTTCTAAGAAGATTTGGGGTCAGAGCTATGCCATATATCTAAGCACAAGATGAAGGGCATACCAAGATAGGGAAAGACTAGTACAAAGGTTTAAACATTGGCATAACCACAATGAGAAGTTCCAATCAGATCTTGAAATGGAAGGCAATTAAAATTAAAACAACACTTACTTAATTAGCCAACGGAATTCTTCCTCCTTGTCAGAACATCCATAGTCAGAAGTCCATGCATGACCTGCAGAGCTCTTAGAAATCACACATCTGCCCTTTTTTTTCCTGAAGAAAAAACCCAGGGTGGGCCCAAAGAAAGAAACTAACCTATGGTAAACTTGTGGAACCTCAGCATGTCCATTACACCAACATGAGCAAGTGCACAACCAAAAAGATCAGGCCTCTGCAACAAAGCACATTTTTTTAAATTTCATCTACGCAACACTCGCTGCAGTTTAAGATAGTAAACATTTCCTAAAAGTAAAAAACCACACCTGATTTATGCAAGCCCCGATAAGAAGCCCCCCATTACTTCCACCTTCTATGCACAACTTGCTAGGTTGGGTGTAACCAGCAGATACAAGGTATTCACCAGCAGAAATGAAGTCATCAAAGCAATTTTGCTTTTTTGATAGGGAGCCTGCCTTATGCCATTCCTCTCCATACTCTCCACCCCCACGGATATTTGCTAGGCAGTAAACAACACCTAAATGTCTTGTAAGTACCATGCGACTAACGCTGAATGATGGCGTAAGACTAATGTTAAATCCACCATATCCGTATAACAAACAAGGGTGAGATCCATCCAAAATAATGTTCTTTCTGGCCACAACAAATATAGGTATCTGAGTGCCATCCTTACTGGGTATGAATACCTGGAGAATTGAAAAGCCTGTTAAGGAAACAGCATTTGCTGGTTTCAGCACTAGAGGAGTAACAGCTACTCCAATAGTATTAATAGTATTAAAATCAGAACCGGAACAGTGCGTTAACTAATTGAAACTAAAAGGAACAGTGTGTGATAAAATAAAGAGTCATTCAATGTCAGCCAAAACAATAATTACCTGATCAACATGGAAGTCTGAGCGCTCAAACCCAGGAACTGTAATTTCGCGAAATACCTTCATATCTGGAACTTCATTGTCTAAATTACACTGATATATTACTCCCAGTGTAACAAAGCTTGTAAAGCCAAAAAAAATTGTACTATCTTCACGTCTTGCAGAAACTCCAGTAACTGAGCCAATGTCAATGGGCAATTGATGCAACAAGCTACCGGATTTCAAATCCCTGATCTGTAGAACATACTTCACATCACTCAAGTAACTAACAATCATTTGGGTACCATTTACAGCAGATGCCGATTCAAGTACGTCTTTTTCAGATTCTTTAATCACATCAGTCCAAACAGTTGGTTCCTTCAGATCAACTCGGACCAACTTATATTTTGGAGCATCTTTATTTGTCAGCAAAGTAAAGACAGTGTCATCATTTGCAATCACATGATACTGTGCCTCAAATGTATCAACAATCTTAACAACCGGAAGCAGCTCATTTTTCACCGTCAGACCTTCAAGCCCATTAGGAAGTGCAGACAGGTCACAGTAGTAAAATTTGTTGACTGGGTCACAACCCTCATCAATATATATAAGAGCATACTGCAGATTACACAACAGTACAGAATGGTTGGGTCAAATAATCATACACATGCTACTACTCTATACAAAAAAATCAATCCATAACAGCCATTGCAGAATGCGGAAACACAAGTAGAAAACCCATATCAGAACTATTAGTCTATTATAGCCAATATTTTTCCATGAAAACATAAATACAGTTATATCACAAGGTGCATATTATAGTATGCCTTTCGCACATTCAATTCTATAAACAATATAGCAACTTAAAGGCGTACAAGTGTATGACATATGATATAAAGAAGGATCAGACTTAGACACCCAACTAGATAGACAGATAGTGAACGTCCAACAGCACATATTTGTTTGGCAGATCTATATTGCTTGGTTGTTTGACAATAATACTCAAACCCCTATTAAATTCTAGCAACTCTCTTACAGACAAGGGCCCATTTCTCCACCTATAGGAGGCTGCTTCACATAGATCCATAATGGTTCCAACTCTCTAATACACAGAGGGGACCATTTGACTTACTTCCCGATTCACAACGTGAATGAAAAGAACAAGTGACATGACTCGGATTTAAAGCTTCTTTTTTAAAAGCAATTCATATTACTACTGCAACACTAGAGTAGGAAACAAAACAAAAATAACTCGCACCAAACATCCAGGAAGATAACAGAAAAGACTAATTTACCTTCCCATCATCAGTAACACTGGCTCCAAACAAGTATTTGGGATTTTCAGAATCTTTCCAGCATAATATGTCTCGTGATTGATCCGTACCCACAAAATGGTAGTATAACTCATGATAAAGATTTGCGTTGGTCTCAGTGCCAGCGTCAATGTCCTCTCCTTCTCTACAGCATATAACAATGTTTTGCAATCAGCCTTACAATAGAGGATGAAAGCTATTCCTGGCCCCAATAATACATAAGTACCCTAAAAAAATCAAGTCATTGCTTTCTTTACCACTTAGCTATTATATTCAGATTGCTCAATTTGAAACCAAAAATAACCAGAGCAGAACCTTGAACCATTTTTAACTTTGAAATATTTCCCAGCTAGAACAATATTAAGCACAGTATTTAAATCTCCAAAATTTTCTTCTTCTGATTAGATTTGTCACAACCAAGTCAGAAGCTACAGCTATTCTAATTAGAGAAACATATACCATAACGCTGAATGTAATAAAGCAGGATTGCTGTTTGCCACTTACTTTGGAGCTGGATAGCGGCTGTAGAAAAACCCTTTGTTATCATGTGTCCAACTAATTCCAGAAAACTTGACCTGAAAAGGCAAAACAATAATTAGTTTCTCTTATATGGATCCTCATTTCTACTTGTATCAGTTCATATATAAACTCCAGAGCTTACCCAAGATAAAGTTTCTGGCTCCACCTTCTTATCCTCAACGCGCATCACTTTAATTGTTACCCAATCACTGCCACTTGTACTAAGGGCATAGGCCAAGTACTTGGCATCCTCACTTACTGAATATGTACTCAAAGCTACTGTCCCATCTTCACTAAGCGTATTAGGATCAAGCAAAACCTCCGGTTCTCCATCCAAACTATCCTAAAACAACAATAACACACAGTTCAATACAAAGCAAGTAATGAATCTATGAGCATTTCAATAAAACCAGTTCTAACCTAAACACCAACCTGCACATAGAGCACGTTTTGAGCTTGAAGCCCGGTGTTATGGGAGTAGAAGTACTTGCTCCCTCGCCGAAAAGGTGGATCATAGCGTGGGTGATCAAACAGCTTGGTGATTTTATCAGATAGCTTCCCTCTGACATCATCGCATTCCTTCAACACCGTCTGCGTCAATTCCACTTGTTTCTGTACAAATTCCTTCGTCTCTTCCGAATCAGGATCTTCAAGCCTTAATAAATCATCCAAAATAGAAAATCAAACTCAACGAAACCCTAAAATGATTAAATTAACCGAGAATCAGGATCTTCAAGCCTTAACAGATTACCAAAAACACAAAATCAAATTCAACGAAACCCTAAAATGCTTGAATTAATTGGAAATGTTAGGGTTTCGGACCGCTTACCATCTATAAGGATCGGCAACCTTGACGCCGTGGTAGTCATCGACGACGGACTCATCTCGGCGGACGCTAGGGTACTTCAAACGTAGGTCTAGGGCACCGAGGGATCCCATTCTAGGATTTGAGGATGAAACAACGACGGAGGAGAAAGAGCTAGTCGATTTGACCGGCGTTGACTGCGGCGGAGTAAATAACCACCGTGAACAATTCGAGGAGATGAACGGTCTTCTCCGGCGAAAAGCACAATCAAAATTGGGACGACGAACTGCAACACATAGCGATTCACAAGCAAAATGAGAGAGATTAGATTTCATCCTTGCCCTAATAAATTCAAACGCAGATTCAAAGGCTTAAATCGATAAACGAAACGACGGCGTTTACCTGATGACGAGCGTTGCAGAGAGATGGCGGGGGCGATTTGAGAGCGTCGATTTGAGGATGCTCTGGGCAGCGGGGTAAATAGAGAAAAAGGCGTGGGGAGAGTTTGGGATAATGACGGGGTGCGCGTGACGAGTCTATGACAACACTCTGGTACTCTCGCGCGCACACAAGCTATACCCTTTCGACACGTTCAAGGGCTTCAAGGCTTTTCGTTACGATGAAAAAGTGGGGATAATGACTAATGTCCTCATTTGGAATGGAATGTCGCCATATTGTACCCATAACCCACAACACTAAAACACTAATATGGATTCCGTCTTCCATATTCCATATTCACTCTTAGCACTTCTGAGCCATAACTCGGTTGGAAGTTGGAACACTAGTTTTTGTGGTGGATGTGAGCGCTTTCTTTATAATTATCAGCACTTTGTCGGCCTAGTAGTCATCACTGACGTCTTATGGTGTACATGAGAAGCTGTAGTTCTTATTTTTTTCCTCCTTTGTTGAAGATAAATTCATAACTCTGGATCAAGTTATTTAGTTATAAGTAGGCCTTATGGCTTTAGATTGTATTGCTTCCCTACTTATGGCTTTACTTTATGATTCAGTGAAATGAAATATGACAATTGAGATTAAAATTATATATATATACACACACACAGAGTGATGGATCCATTTACTTTATCATTTTAAGATATCGGTTATTAGTCCACTTTTTGATCACATATTCACATATCAATTGTTTAATTTTTAGATCTATATAAGTATATTAGCTCTGTAAATTTTCAATCAATTTAATAATCATTAAAGCAATATAACTGCGATTTACAATTATAAACATGAACCGTTTAGGTTGAACAGATTCGGTTCATCCATTGGTTAGTCTAGTTCGATACATTAACGATCATTAATTTGGATGAAAATTTGCATAAGTAATTTATACATTAAGATATAAAAACTGAGCAATCGAGATGTCGAAATGTAATAAAAACAATCTCTTACTTGAAGGGCCCTATACACACAGCCATTCTTTTTTTTCTTTTTCTTTTTTTGTCATTATTAACACTATGGGTCTTTGACTCTTAGTCTTTTTTCTGCCCCTAAAATCTTTGGGTTTACTCAAGAGGCATGCTTTGTTATCTTTGAAATGAATCAGTTGGGACGAACCACTCCAGGCCCAACAAGCCTTCTGAAGGCCCAACACGCATTTGATATGACATTCGTAGGTTGTCATGTTTAACATCTCTGCCCAGTTTGTCATTACTTTAACATTCCCAGTTTAACATTCTCAAATAAAACTCTAGCATGATGCTTATTTCTTCTGATTTTTGAGTTAAAACTGAGTGGGTCGGTATGTATGTATGGATCTCGCGATTGCAGGAAAGAGGTCAAGAGAATGGTTGGTGTGTGTACCCATGGATAACTTTCCGTCGCTCAAGTTAGTCAGAAGATGATTTAAGCAAATCAAGTATACCACAGTGGATACTCTTAGTCCTAAAGTCAAATGATGCAAGTATCTAGAAGAGGTTGTCTTGAGCGTGCCTTTACCCAATGTGGAGTCTCAAGATTAGAACATGTCACTATGCGTGGGGAAAATATTCCCCCTAACTGTTCGGATGTGACGTAGATGTGGACAAGGTACTTTGACATCTCTATTGGATGCAGAGAATATGCGTAATCGCCTTCTGTGATTGACAAAATCGAAATCAATTATTAACCGTAAATGATTGGTACAGTGGTACCGAGTTCGTAGGACAAATTTGGTAGGTAATAGTAGAACAAATGCAGCGGACATTGAATTAGGTTAGGTTATGGTAGATAAAACCAGCCTAGTTGGTACTTGCTTAATTGGGCAGGTATGAAGTTCGGTTCCGTAGGTGCTGCCAAGTTTATGCTCCCACCAAGGTACTTGGTAAGGACACATCTCTACACTTTCCGAGCCATGAGATTTACTCTTCAACGATAAAGAACCGGTTATGACCTAAATAGAATGTTCATGCAAAGCTGTTAAAGATATTATATAAGCCAAAGAGTCCATTAAAAACAAAACGTAATGAAACCAGAGCCGTCTCAAAAGTTTTAGAGGCCTTGTGCTAGATTGAAAATAGGGCCTTCAATTCTTCATCAAAATACCGAAGTTCTACAAGCACAAGACTATTCAAAGAGCTAGTTTAGTTTTCACATTTTCACCAAGGACAGTTTAGTTTAGGATCTTTCTAAATATACCAACTAAATATCTAAATACACATAGTATATTTTTTATACCCATCATATGTATGAGATTTCTAACTACACCCAAAATATTTTCCTATAATACCTTTTTCTTTTATTAAACCCAGCAATCCTGATCTGATTAATGTTACTGGAAAATTCATTACATTACCTATCACATACATGCTACCAGAAATTCATGAACGACAGCAGAATGATAGTTGAAGACTAAGTTTCAAAACTTGCGCGAGGATCTCAATTGTCTGATAATCTCTATGGGCATAAACTCCATGAGACATCAGTACAAGAGTCTAGTGAGCATTAAAAAAGGCCGATGAAATAGGAACGAGAGATGATATTAATTGCACCAATGTTTATATACACACTAGCGTCTATGAGGCATCAGTACAAGAGTCTAGCTAGCATTTTATGAAACAACAATCAAATTTGTAGATAATTCAAGGGCTTAGTGTGGCGAAAAGAGGCTCGGAAAGAGGAAGACGAGCGCAGCTTCCAAGAAATTTACAAGCAATTGAGAAAGCAAAAACAAACCTTCCAGAAATTCAAACCCTAAACAAAGAAATTAAACTCCTAAAAGAACTTTGGAAGGAAATTTAAACCAATAAAACTATAAGGTGCGGAGGTGCGGCACGGTTGGGCGGCTGAGTGCTGGGCGTGGGGGGTTTCCTGATTTTCAGGGCAGAGTCGATCCAGATCTTGATCTGGTCTGCTTGGGGATTTGGATGTGGTTTCCAGACGGGCTCTTTCCATAGAGGAGCGATGATGTGCGACCATGTGGGAGCCAGATCGGGCTCGACTGTGGTGGTTGCATGGGCTGCGATGGTTGCGCTTTTGGATGGAGGAGGTTGAAGGTGATCAGGTCGGGTCGGGTCGGGTCATGGTCACAAGTTGGAGAGGTAGGGTGGAGGCGGCGGGTTGTTGGCCAGTGGGCAGGGATCGGGTGGCTGCGTTGTCTTCTTGGGGCGGATTCGAGTTCGGCGACACGAGCGATGGTGGGTGGTTGGATCCATCCTGATCTCGTCGTAAATTCGGCGGGGATTGGTTGGATCTTGGTGTTGGATAGAGCAGCAAGATGCGACGAAAGTTTCAGATCTGGCGGCAGCGGCGTCTGTGCCACCGACGGTGGGGTTCGACAACAAGGGCGGTGTGGTAACTTTGAGGGTTAGGTGGTGGTGGGGGGGGGATTTCTGTGCAAATGGCGTTCTGGGTTGGGTCAGAGGCCTCAAACCTCCGGGCCTTACTCCGATTTTATTGCTCGTTTGGTTATTTATTTTCTGTTCTTGCTTTATCGGAAATAAGCTCCAACCGTATTCTGGTTGGAGACAGTGGCCTGTGTGCCAGTCTTTGCACCTTGTGTGCTTGTTTTGCTCTAGGTAGGCGGCGAGTTCCTTGCACTTGCAAATGGTTGCTGCCTCTTAGTAGCAAAGTGAAATTAAGTGTCACTGGATGTAGTATTCAGTGGCATCATGATGAGAAAGCTGTGTGTATGGTATTTATACTTTGCTGTAATCGGGTTGCAGATCAAGTTATCTTTCCGTTGTGTCACCGCTGCGTTAAAGCAAATAGAGTCGCCAGTAGAGCGCTCTTTACTAGTTGGTGCTTTATTGAGTACAAGCGTTTAGTAAAGACTCATGATGGTATTTCAGGATGTCCTACTTATTGTAATTAGGGGTTTAGGCTCAATGTCCCCTCCTTGTATTCGACAGTTTCTTTAATTAAGGCTATTAAGGCTTGAGGGCTACCGCACCGCCTTTTTCTCAAAAAAAAAAAAAAGAACTTTGGAAGGAAATTTAAACCAATAAAACTATAAGAGAGATATGTTCAAATTATGCGGGTGCAAGAGAGCGAAGGAGATTGAGAAATTCTTGAGTTTGAGACCAGGTATTCATCCGTCATACTAGATCAAGAAGGTGAATATCAACGGAGTTTGGTATTCTTCATCTCAGAAGAATGAGGGAGTTTGCTGGGTGTTTGGTATTCTTTGTCAGGGTGTATGAGTTTTGCTCGGTTTAATTAAAGAAAATAGTATTATAGGAAAACTTACTGAGTGTAGTTAGAGATTTTATAAATTTATTAGGTGTAAAAAATTACTAGATGTATTTAGATATTTACGGCGTACATTTAGAAAGACCTTTTAGTTTAAACTTCTCATTTCTCAAAGGCAATGCGAGTGTTTCTTAACTATTGGTGAACGCACCTAGAACCAGTTGTATTCCGTACACTGGATTTACGACTCCGACCAAAGCCAAACGGCCAATTTTATGCCTCATAATCTCAGATCCAATGGATCACTTATCTCAGCGCGTGCAAGCAAACCTCTAAAAGAAACACGTGGCCATATTCATTTTCCAATCCACCCAATTAATAAAGAGGACCGGCTGTGCCTCCTAGGTGGGGCCGGGTGTTACATTTACAAAGCCAACGGTAAACAGGAAAGTGAACGTCAAGAGTAGTAGCACAGTTTAGCGGTAATCTTTCCTCTCTCCTCTTCCACTTTCCTTTTCTGAACTCGATCACTTTGATCTTGAAGACCTTGATCAATGGAGAGCGTCAACGTCTCGTTCTCGTCGGAAGATGAAGACGTGGAGGACTTGAGCGAGCGGTTCGAGAGCTATAGCTTGAGTGCTGACGTTAGCGAGTCGGAAAGCTCAACTAGTACTAGCTTTTCCTGTCGGAAAAACGAAGCTCATGCTTCTACTTCCATGACTTCCTCGCCTCCCTCCGGACCGGACTTTGCTGACATTTTTTACCGGAAGACGGCGCTGCCGGTCATGTTGCCGGCCTTTGGTGGTGGACGTAATGTTGTAGTTCCGGCGATGACGGAGAAGACTGAGGCTGACTTGTCTGGTTAGTGTGTTGTTATTTTGGAAATGTATGCAGTTGGTGGTTCAAAATTCATTGTGAGAAAGAATAGTAATTACAGTGCAGAATTTGACAATTCCTTAAACTGATTGTCTTATTCATGTGGATAATGGAAATCGATGAACCTGTTAATTTAGTGAGAAAAATGGTGCTCGGGTGGGACTACCACTCCGGGACCGAGAGCACTTGGATAACACCCCTCCCCATAGGATGTTTTTCACATGCGGATGATCGAACCAATGAACTCCTTACTATCAGGAGTATCAATGTAGCGTTCGCCCAACATGCAGGACCAGCCTGCTACCAACTGGACCAAACCCCATGGGATGAACATGTTAATTTAGGCCAATGATCAATGTGATATTTTGAGTTTCAATGCTGGATCGCAACTTGTATGTTATATAGTTTTTTCTTTCCAATCAGGACAAAGAAACACAGTTTTGGTAGTCACTGAATATGTTTCTGTTTCTCAAAGTGTGTAAATTGATATCCATATACTACTGTGATTTGAACTGAATAGTCATGTGATTTACAGAGGTTGAATTGATGAAGGAGAGATTTGCAAAGCTTCTGCTTGGAGAAGATATGTCAGGTGGAGGCAATGGAGTCTGCACTGCTCTTGCTATTTCCAATGCCATCACAAATCTTTCTGGTTTGCACAAATTCCCGTCTTCTTGTGCTTTTTATTGCTTGTTTTGTTTCTCTGTAATTTTCCCCAAAACAATTCTTCTAGATTGTTTGAATTGACGAATAATGTGTGGTCTTTATATATGTTTCATTTCATTGATTTGCTTTGGCAGCTACTGTGTTTGGAGAGTTATGGAAGTTGGAGCCATTGGCACCGCAGAAGAAGGCAATGTGGTGCCGAGAAATGGAATGGCTTTTGTGTGTGAGTGATTCCATTGTTGAGCTCATACCATCAACTCAAGAATTCCCTGGTGGTGGGACATTTGAGGTTATGGTCACTCGTCCCCGCTCGGATCTATATGTAAACCTACCTGCCCTCAAGAAACTGGATGCAATGCTGCTTAGCCTTCTGGATGGATTTAGTGATTCGGAGTTTTATTATGTTGACCGAGGGATAATTGTTGCTGATACTGATGATACCGAAACATTTTCCCGGTCTTCCTCTTCGGGTAGACCTTCAATTAGGCAAGAAGAGAAGTGGTGGCTCCCATTCCCTAAAGTACCCGAAAATGGTCTGTCTGAAAATGTGAGGAAGGCATTGCAACACTGTAGGGAATGCGCACATCAGATCCTTAAGGCCTCCATGGCCATCAATAGTAATGTGCTGGCTGAAATGGAAATCCCAGATGCTTATTTAGAGAGCTTGCCCAAGGTATTGTATTGAGACACAGTTCCTTCATATGATAATTCCTTTGCAGGATCAATTGTGTAGGGAACTAGGGATATAGATGCATACACAGGATATACATATGAAAATAATATATTTTATTAGTGTTTTCGATCATTGTTTTGTTCTATAGGGAAACAAAAGACTTTATGAGTAACTGATCTTACTTCTTGGTATTCGTCTCATTTCGCTATTAGATGACTGAGCTTTTGGTTTTAGTAAAACTTGCAAATTAGGGGCTTATGCGCTGCATATGGCTAAATCTTGCTTCATTGTGTTTTCATGTTTATTTGATAGATTACTAATATATTTTTTGACACCATTCTACCAATGTTTTCAGAGTGGGAAAGCTTGTCTAGGCGAAATCATTTACCGTTTTATAACTGCTGATCGGTTCTCCCCAGAGTGTCTTCTTGACTACCTGGACCTCTCATCAGAGTACACCACTCTTGAAATAGCTAACAGGATTGAGGCTGCTGCACACATTTGGAGACATAAACACCTAAAACGCCATCTGAAGCCTGCGAAATCTGGTAAGTCATCCTGGGGTGGAAAGGTGAAGGGATTGGTTGGTGACATGGATAAATGTAAGCTTCTAGCCTCCCGAGCCGATACCATCTTACAAAATCTAAGGATACGGTTCCCTGGCCTCCCACAGACCGCTCTGGACATGAGCAAGATTCAGTATAACAAGGTATAGTGCCGAAAGATTTTTTGGCAGTAACAAAATAGAACATAAAAACTGAAAGCACATTTTGTACTCAAGAATAGCTAACATTTGGCAGTGATACATCTCTACATTTAGGCTCGGATTTGAGGGTCTCAAAGTATCTCTTGTTTATTAGCAAATAGTAACGTTAAGTCAGTTTCCTCTATATATATATGGTGCAGGATGTGGGGCACTCACTCCTTGAGAGCTATTCCAGGGTGATGGAAAGCTTAGCCTTCAACATAATGGCAAGGATTGATGATCTTCTATATGTAGACGATGCCAGCAGGCAACGCTCAGCTGCAATGTCGATGTCTCTATATGAGCAAAGAAGGTTTGGTGCCGCCTTGCCAAAACAGAAGAGGCCGTTGAGGAGTCCTTTCTCAATTCAATACAAATCTTGTGGCCCTTCAACTACATTACCGGCAATGGATGATCTCCCTTTCAGATAGCGAGAAGCCCTGGCTGAAGAAGGCATCAGTCTACAAAGGACGGGAATTTAAATGACTTGCTGCATGAGAAGTTAGAAAATTTTACTTTCTGATGATGCTGATGCAATAAAGGTATATGGGAAGCTTAATACCTTAAAAAAAGAAACGGTTTCGTTAACCTGATGCAGTAAGTTGATGTTAGTAGATATAAATGTCGTTGTCTTTCTACTGTATAATCCAAGAACATAGCCAAATATCCAGATGTTATAAACTCTATTATTTCATCTTTCATCCAAGAACATACATTGATACATATATATAAGAAACAGGGAGGGAGGGAGAGAGAAGGATGTAGTGTTCAAAAGAGGGGTAGCTAAACTTTGGGCCCCTACACTTTGGGCCGGGTTATTAGTGCACCACATGAATATGGTTGGGATTTCTGTATGTGATGGTGATCAAATGCACTACAATTTCTGGACCAAATCTCAAATACCAAACCCAACAGAAAATTCGTAAATAACGAGATATTCTTTGTCAAACTCAACTTCAAATCCCAACTTTCTAAAAAATAAAAATAAAAATAAAAATAAAAACAACAACCAATGGTGTTATAAAACTATCAACAAATCCTCACTTTGAGAGTTTAAGCTATGATGACTTTATATTTCAAATTCTTGGTGTACTAGAATCCATTATTAGGCATGCATACCATGCAGTGCTCTCACTTACTTTAGTATAAGCAAATAATACTAATCCCTGTCCCGGATTGGATACCTGCAGCTGTGTGAGAAAGCTTCGAGTTTAATCATTTGGCTTTGTGGGGGGTACTAATTAGCAAGCTCTTGGGGACACTTATATTATCTTATAAAAAAATTTAACCTCTTTTTCATTGTTCCAATGCTTTCCTAGAAGAGATGCAGAGTTTTTAAACATGCCTCCATCCCATCCATCAATCATGAAAACGAATAATTATATAAATGGATTTGATTTCCTTCCCTGTGGATTCCCTTGCCTTTCTTGCGGAGTAAAATGTTCACATTCTTATTCTTATTCTACTTGCAGCTACCAAACATGGATATTGTTTGTCAGCTAGCTAGTTTAATATCCTCTCTCTCTCTCTCTCTCATACAGCCTTTGAAAAACAGTGGGGATGCAAAGGAACAGTCTTTGAGCTTCTGGTCAAAGAAAAAGAGATTACTGATTGACTAAGATCAAAGTGCTGCATTGACTTGACCTGTGAAGATGGAGCGAGGGACAGCAGCAAAAGAATTGTGGCCACCACAGTGAGAGCGGAAAGCGACCTCAGGCTTCAACAAAAAGCGCTAGCATTGAGCAAGTTAAGAGTAAGACTGTAAAACATGCATATGCTTATTTTCATATTTTGTCTCAAAGTTATATTAGCCTTTTGCCCTTTTCTCTTAAAGCTGTAAAATGATGTTCTCCATTCTTAATACACCATGATTCAAACCATGCATCCTCCAGAGTCCAGAAATTTAACGCGCCATTAAGGGGCGTGGGGATAATGTTTGGGAAAATATTTAATGGCCTTTGTCAGGCTTTCAATCATGAGCCTTCGGCCCTTCGCATATAGAATAGAAACGACTTTTGTTCTTCTCTTGAGAGCTTTCTTTGAGCTGGTGGTACTGGTTAAGGCTGCCCTAGACTAGACTGATCCCATTGAAACAACTTGCAGGCCTATCAAATTTATAATGAACAATCGATACATGATTCAATCCCAATCATATCCCAGTTACAAAATGGTACACACTATTACACAAATTTATAGTAAACAGGATTATTTATCAAATTTAGATCGAGTAGGTCTGATGTATGGAGATATCCATCATTTTTGTCAGCTCGATCTGAATCTGGGGAATGGTACATTTCTTGATCCCCTTTGACCCAATAGAAGAAAGTAAAGAACTATATGTACATGCCCTAGAAAACATATACAAATGGGAATGTAATCCAATAATCAGCCGTACAAGATCACTAGTAATTACTGTGTACTGAGATGAAGAGGGATAAGGAAAAACTAGCACCTCTTTGATGACGAGGGTATTAAAGAATATGTCATATTAAAGGATAACAAAGGAGACCCAGATCACAAATGAAAACTAGGGTTCCAAACTTTCAATAAGTAAAAATATATGAAGATGAAACAGCATGCTCTCAGAAACAACCGGAGTTACGCAGGCTTCATATAGTCTTGTGGCTCCACAACTTCCACTGATCTGTTAGACGCACCTACAGACTAAGCTGTCACAAAAAAAAAAAAAAAAAAAAAAAAAAAAAACAGACAAAATTAGGAAAGAGATCAACTTTTGATTTTGTCTACTGTAATTGAAAAATTGATAAAGCAGATTCAAGCGAGAATATATGGCATACATATTCTTCTTACCTTCGTATTTATCATAGCAGCTAAGTAGTAGCTAGAAAAACAGAGATCAGCATACATAAACCGTCGCATATTGGGGCAAAGCTGGTAAATTTATATCACGAGGGTTTTACAAAGAGAGACCAGCAGAGCTCAGTTGGCAGTATGCCCACCTCCATATATCTCCATATATAAACACAGAAATCTCGATCGAGATTGATAGGAGGTGGACAGAATGCCAACGAACTCTGTAAGAAACCCTTTGTTAAACCATACATGAAGATCTTGATCATAGAATATCTCACAAACTGTTGTTTTCACACTAATCAACATATCAAAACTAACAAACACGGCAACTGATGGACACGATAGTAATAACTAAAAAGATATCGAAGGAAGGAGGATGAGGATTATTAAGGTGAGGGAGAGAGGAGATGGGTTTTGGTTCTATTTAAGGGAGGGAGGGGTTGTAATAAATAGATGAGGGAGGAGTTGGCTGGGATGTGGGTGTGGGTGTAATGGAGTAATTAATATTGAGAAGAGAGAAAGTGATTGCAGGAGGAAGGAAAAGGTGGGGATTCAACTTTCAATTCAGAGAAGACTGAATAGAAAAGTCATGGGAGATTGGATGGTTCATTCCTATTCAATCTAGCTAGAGAAGAAGCATTTTCACAAGAAAGTGAAGGAAGAAAGGATTAATCAAATCATAGACTTCATAGACATAAAGACATAGATCTCATAGATGATCATCATGGTTTATTCTTCCTTCCTTCCCTGCCTCCTCGTTTTTGATGAAATTAAACCCCATCTCTCTCTCTCTCTCTCTCTCTCTCTCGTTTTTCTTGCAAGCTCAACACCTTTTACTTCACCAGGCCTGCACCTCCTCGTTTCTGCTGCCTAACAATAAAACACTACTGGGTCTACTCACCAAATAATTGCAAAACAAATCAGTTTCAGATTAGAACAAACTGATTAAGCATCTTTCAATTTGTACGCTGTTGGAAAATCTTCGGTTAGTTTGGCAAGGCAAAATACTTGACTGGAGGGAGGAGTCCCGTCTGGACCATCTACATCATTCCCTGGCCAAAGTGATGTAATTAAGTCCACTTATTTAATTAGCAGATATTTCCTCTCTTCTTCCTGTTTTGTCAAATATTTATTTAGCAGATATTAGGTGGGCCTGAGGTTTTGAATTTTGATTATATCACGACTAAAATCATTATCAACCCAAACTCGGCTAGCCAGCTTCATTCAAATGACGTCATATTACAATTAATTTGTAAATTAGTTTTGATGACTCTACTGGTGTATGCTGATTATGATTTAAGTTCAGACCATGTAAATCTTATATGAAAATCAGTTCATGAATATATATATATATATATATATATATATGTATCATTACATAGCATCATAGCATCAGTATCTACAGTTAATAACTGTATAGGCGTAAAGCTGTAAGCATTCTTCAACAAAACCTCAGTGAGAGTTGAAGTGGCGAAAGAACAACCCAGCTAAGTCTTCAGATGATGGTTTCGGGGTCCTACTAAACCACTAAGTGTGGAATCCTAGGTACCTCCACAAACAAATTCAATTTTGACCTATATAACAAGCATTAACAACACAAAAGGTAAAACTTAGGTCAATGCTTTCTCTCCAATTATCACACCATGCCATGTAGCAATTTACACTTTTATCTTCCAGACTTCCACTACATATAGTAATACAGTAATACTCCTTCCTTTTCATTCATTGTGTCTCCATGTGCTGGCTTTTAGTTTTTTTTTTTTATCTTTTTCTTTATTTAAACAAGTGCATAATTAATTAGCTCTTATCGATCTTCTTCCGTAGTCTGAGTCTCAGAAAGAGAGAGACAGAGACAAGAAATCTTCTCCTTTGTCGATCGATACGTCCTACTCATGACCCCCACGACCTTCTTTCCTAACGTAACAATCCCAGAAAATTAAGCTAGCTTTCTGCAAATTTTTAAGAACAGAAACTACTTTCACAGCTCCCAAACCAGTAAATAGCAACAATTATGTGCATGCATTTATTATTAGACCAACACAACTTATCAACTGCTTGCTAGCTTGCTTGCTTCGAATTCTTACGTACTATATATTAATTGTTGCAAATTGACTCCCAACCATACAAACCCTACATACGGTCCACCCCCATTAAATTTTTACAGTTCAGTTTCAAACTTGAGCACCAGAAAACTACAGAGATATATAGTTTTCATGTTCGTGTGCGGATCTGGTGAGCTGTCTACGTCGTCGTCCCATTAGTCTCTTCTGTTCTGCTGTGTGTGTGTGTGTGTGAGAGAGAGAGAGAGAGAGAGAGAGAGAGAGCCATTACATACGAGTTGTCTTGCTGATCGAAATTGCGGTGTCAGAGATAAGTCATGATTGAATCATTGGGACAAAGAATACTTATTAATGGACACATGCACCACTTACTTGCTTTAATCTCATCCCAATTTCCAATTCATATATTGTCAGTCATGCAAATTAATTTAGATTATAATTATAATTCGTTAAATGTGATCCGGAGAGGGAAGAGTAAACGTACGACCGAGTATTCGTGTATATTGAATTAATTGCATTTCCTCCTCTACCAAGCAACTTAAAGCTATCCATGAACGCAACCTAGTTACCATGAGCTAGCAGCTAGGGTTCAAGCACACCTTGAAAACTAGAGGTCGCTAATGCTACGCAGTACAGTTCTATCCGGTCAGAGTGAGAGTGAATAACCCTAGATCATACTGATCATAGCGTTGAACAGATTGAAGCAACCAGTATTTAACTATTTACCCAAAAAGAAAAAAAGAGTTGAAGCGGTAAATAGTATTAATTTTTGCTTGTTGAGTTGGGTTTGAATGACTTCGAAAAAAGTTCATGCGCTTTGCTCCCTGCACTTTTATGCAGCCAAAAGTATATAAGACTTTATTTTCCATACTTCTTCTCTTTCCTGTTGGCAAAAGTATATGAATTAGCTAATGGGCAGTGTAGGGAATGGGATGGGGTCGTGGGGTTAATTTTCAGATTTTCTCTATTGGCATATTAGAGACGTTTTACTTTTATGTATATAACAAAGACACAGTCTTATCGTAAATTAGGTTATCTACTCGTACATAATAAAAATGTTCAACAGTGTATGATTAAAGTTTGAAATTTTTGTTTTGAGATTAATTCCGTCACTTAAAATTTTTGTTTCAAAATTTAATGAATTTTTTTTGTATCAATAAAAATTGAAAATATCAATCAATATTGACAAATATAAATGTAAGTGTTCAAAATATTTTTTGATATTATTTAAATGTCGACAAGTTTTTGTTAGAAATTTAAACCCTAGCGGCCTAGCCAAGTAGCCATAGGTAAAAGGTCAAATATTAATGTGGTTGACTAGTCGTTCAATAATCTAGCCAAAAAAGCAAGGCAGGCCCAAAAGGAAACGCGAAACCGAGATATAAGTTGCAGAGCTCGATGCATGGAATGAAATGGATCCACTCCGTTTCATGATTGCCTCCTCCAAATGGTGGGGTTTTGTATTTATCGATCAGAATCGATCCCACAAACGACATTGTGTTTGTCACGTGACGCAGAGCGCAATGCCGTATTTTGTTTTGGTTGTGATAATGATCATGCAACCGTTGAAAAAAACTCGAAGAAGATTAAAAAGGAGCTCTAGCTAGCCAGGTATTTCTGGGATCGAAAAGATATGTCCGAGTAGTTTTCAACGCAGTGATGATGAGAACTATGACGACATATCGTATGCGTTTGGGATGCTCAGGTAATCAAATTGTATTTTGGAATCATAGAATAATTACTAAAAATTATAAGCGATAAATGGACCATTTTCAGAGAAACTCTTAGTCTTTGACTGTATGTGAGTGTACGATTTCAGGAAGGCAAGATTCAGGTAGCTCCTAGTATGCATGCATGGTACGTAAGTACTCATGTGTGGCTAGGCCAGGGCACGGCAATTAAGCTAAGGATGCTTAGGCTAGCATGATTGAACGTCCTCGGTCTCTTTTATTGATTTCTAACCTTCTATAGGTATATATGAATATGCGTGGATATCAACTTTTATTAAATTATTTTTGTTAAACCGGATTAGTCCTAGTAGAGGAAGCGGAGAATTAGGCTAGGTTAAGGGGGTTAAACCATTCTTAATTAACATTCCATATTTCTTCATATCGCTAGGATTTCTCACCTCCGATGATAGGGTTATTCTAGCTTCTTTATTTGTTAAAACTTAAAACTAATTTTCATTAAGTAAATACGTGAAATAATAAAATTACCCAAATGTTATAAATTAAAAACGTACTGATCGTTAACTTGATCGGGTAATTTGATTTCAATCTTGGTTTGTATGTAACTATAGCTTCATAGTTCATATGCATGAAGGAAGCTGCAGATTAGCTCAGTTCAAAAATGCTAATGACTACTTGAATCGATTTTAAGACATCAATCGCCAACAACCCGATTTATTACGCACCTCATCACCTGCCCAGCTGCATATGCATTAACAATGAAGTTACGAGCTTTAAATGTATGGCTTTTTTTATAAAGTCTTTCTCACCTAGGCAGGGACAACTCCAAACCCTTCAGCTTCATCAGGTCCTGATTCAATCGAGATCCGATGATTCAGTGGGAATATAGGTAATCGAGTTTGGTTTTTCTCCGTTGAATTGAAGATGGCCGTTGAGCTGACAGCCAGCTTTATCTCTAGCTTACCATCATCTGTAATTCCCATCGATATCTTTTATTTTCCGGCTTAAATTCTTTTCTTGAATTCATCTAGCACAGTACTAACTCATCATAGGAAAAATTCGCAAACAACTTACCCCTAGCACCCGACGATGTGGACAGGGTACTTACATAACTATATATGATATATATATATATATATCAGTATCTGTTTGATCTTTTCTGACATTCGTTTTTGCCTTGCCTTCTTGGTGTTTCACATTGATTCCGTTAAATCTTTGCTGGATCTTTTCGTTGATCTATCTTTGCTCCATCAATAGAATTTGTTTCTGTATCATCATGGTCTTAATTGTCTGTTATTGCTGTTTCAAATGGATTGTGTTTGGTAAATGAACTAAATCAACTAATGGTACGATCAGTGAGAGATCATATTGTACGTTCGAGTCGATTTTTAACCAGTTTGCTGGATCTATTGTGAATTTTTTATTGCTGCTTACCATGGATCTAATATTGCCATGGCTTTTTGCAGTGTATTTTGGTTGAAGGGCTACTTCTGCTCCTTCAAATGTTGTCAAACCTTTCGACAGAGGATGTCTTTCCAGACCAGTAAGAAGAGCTACATCCACTTGAAGGGCTACTTGAGCTGTAGCGCATCCTAAAATTCTCTCATACTTTATATATATTATAGTTGCTAATCTTTCATGATACCAATCTTTGCTCAGTTGGCAAAGTGTTGTGCTTATTAAAACTGCAGTAATGTAGAATAACAGCTACATTTTGAGTTGAATTGCAAATTATATGTAAAGAAACCAAATTGGATATTTCCACTTTGGAACTGGAAAGAATCAAACACACGCACACCTGTCAATTAGACTCACTAGTGCGTTGTGGGGAAGAATGTTCAAGCCCACTTCATGAACTTATGACAGAAAAAGCAACAGGAAAGACTTTTCTTCATACAGAGAAACTGTGCATAAAGGATAACTCAATATGACAATTCTGTAGGGCAGCAATCCAAAGCAATGGCCTGATGATAGAAAGTGAAGTCTCAAATGCTTCCAGTCATAAAAGTTTCTACAATGTTTCCCAGTACAAAAAAAGTGGCCTAATCTCTAGATATGCATGGATAGAGGCAATAGGTGTGAGTTAACTTTTCAGGCAAAAGGAAAGTAAAATGTAACGAAACATAAAAAGAGTGCTGAGTGAAAAATAGCGAGTATTAATATAATATATATCAGCATCAGCTATGTGTAGCATCGAATTGCCAGTTGGCTGTCATCTCCCCAGTGCATCTCAACAATGAGAAATAGCATATTATTTTGCTTATGAACAATAATGAGGATGGAACCTTCTAATTTACTTGTGCCAAACCGCATATCTGTGGCCAGAGGTTGCCAGCTTCCACTCCCTCACGTCTGGGCACCATGAACCATCCCCAATTTTCATGCACACTTTCTCCCCAATTATAGCAGAGTAGAGGTTTGGCTGGGCCTCCAGGATCCTTACAGATGATCGGCTGTGAATGTCTTTCTGCTTCCTAATATGGATCTGC
Source organism: Rosa persica (assembly GCA_025331145.1). NCBI lineage: Eukaryota > Viridiplantae > Streptophyta > Magnoliopsida > Rosales > Rosaceae > Rosa > Rosa persica. The sequence continues at coordinate 46,539,959 of WFKR01000006.1, read as the reverse complement.
AGACAAGTTCGAATGCTTAATGAAAAAAGAATTTCTACTAGACACAAGTCAATAAAGGAACTAGCTAGCTGTACTGCGTACCAGTTTCACAATCTGATCATGAATGGAATCACCCGAATCATAGAAGTGGTCATAGAAAACGGAAGGTATTCCAGGGTGCGTGAGTATATATGCATAACCCTGCGGAGAATATGCACGTAGAATGAAGTTATATTTGCTAGTGCTTTTAGTACATTTATGTCTAGATCACTATCACATTGCTTTAGTTGCAAGGCTTATTTAGCTCAATTTTGATGAAGAACTAGACCAGTGGATTATAACAGCAGCCAGGGCAAGAACAGAATAATATCACCACAACAAGCCAACAATCAAAACAACATTTTCTTACCTCCATAATATGATTTGAAGGGAATGGCCAGTGAGCCTGCATATAAAATGATTATGAAGTGAGTGGATTAACTTTCATTCTGGGACCAAAAGCTCAACATCTGAAAAGATAGGCACCAAGTATCACAAATGTGACACATTCATGCAAAGCAAATGCACAAATTCAAGCTGTGTTGGGCCCCAACAGCAGGCCAAACCTGACTCTGGCTAACTCAGCCCAGAAAAAAAGGTAGGCTAAACTCTGCCTTCAATTTTGCATGAACTAATAGAATTTTCGAAAAGAAACTGAAATTCTTCTTTTTTAGATATCGTTGAGATATGAAACTCCCATGCAAGTACATCATGAAAAGGGTGATGGCAAAAATATACAATCCCAAATTCTCTACTCGCATGCAATATGTGCATCTGAAGCAGAAATAACTTCAGCAGTTCTTAGAAGGTTTTCTGCGGGATAGAAAAGTATATACTACCTGTGTTGAGCCTGTATCATGGTTATCTAAGAATGTGACAGATCTTGAAGGCCACCATCCCATTACACCTGGTGGCTTCCCTTGGGGATCACGTAATCGCCATAATTGTCCCTTGACAGCTTCCTACACATAAGCATGCATGATTATCACCAAAATAGGGGAAAAACAAGCATAACATGTTAAAAAGAAATCTCAATTCTATTAAAAAAAAATCTCAATTCTAATGTCAGACTTGCAGAAATGAACTAATATAACATGACCAAGCATACTTGGGGTACTCATGTGCTTAGATGAGAAGATATTTGGATTTAATAGTTGCCTGTTTTAGTTTCTTATATAAAGTTCATAACAAAAATGTTTGGAAAGTTGGCATAAATTACTGGATACTAATGGGTATAATGGCCAAGACTCATATCCAATGGTCAAAACAAGAATGAATGCAGATGTCCACTCAAGGGAAAGATTTTTATGTGTGCATGTGTGGGTGTAGCAGTCAGGTGAGAGTTGAACATCTCAGTCCAATTGAAATGGATGATACCTGAAGAATTCCCTTGGTTGTGAAGTCAAATGCAGTTGATAGCTGTCCTGTGCCATCAATCCAACTTATTATCCGCTGTCTGTGGCTATCTGCAAGTGGAGTCCATGTAAACAACATAAGCACTTCTAATAAAGGTAAAACAGCACACTTGAGAGAGAGAGAGAGAGAGAGAGAGAGCTAAATCCAAGCTAGCCTTTCTATATTAACTAATACTATCAACCTTGAGGTATTTTCATTAACACTTCAGACTAGAGCTTCATTCATGCCTATAACTATATAACTTTATTCATTAAAGAATAACTGAAGTAACTGTGGTTCGTCAATCTGATTAATTGAATTGGTGCTCAATAAACATCAATATATTATACCTTGGTTGTAGTCCAAACCATGACCATTGTAGCTGCAAGAATCCCAATACTCCCCAACGGAAAAAATTGGTTTTGCTCCTTCAATATACTCTTTCACATACTTAGCTGCATAACTAATTGAATATTTGGAAACACAAAACAAAGTAAGCTGTAAATAAACCCAATTTAATATAATATACAAAAGGAAATGAAGCAAGTAGTGAAATAAACCAACTGAAAAAACACAAATGAACTTTTAGTCAGTATAACTCTTACCCCCTTGCGAAATCAAATCGAAAATCCTGAAAACCAACAGTATTGCGAAGCCACTGTAGCCATGTAGTAATATCCTTTCTAACAAAAGGTTGACTATGATCAATATTTGGAACCCCATTGAAATTGTCCCCAGTGCTTCGATTCCCCTGGTTTGGAAAAAAAAAATATAGACATTAGATGAGGTTAGTATTGAATCATGGATCAAACAGTCATGTCAGTTACTAAACTAAAACAAATTTCATTACCAGTCCGCCAGTACAAGATGTGACGGCATGTTCATCCCATGACAAAGGAATTCCATCATAACGATTGTACATTCCACCATGCCCTTGGGTAGTCCCAACACGATGATTGATAACTATGTCAGCCATTGGTCTAACTTTACATTGCTTCATTTTTTCAAGTAAACCTTTTAATTGGTGCTCAGATCCATATTTAGAATTGAGGGAATATATGTTCTGAGGGAGGTAACCTACATATGAGGAAAGCATAGTGGACACGATGATCTGGTCATCTATATGCAGAAAAAAATGAAAACCAACTTGATGAACTTCATGCACCAACCTTCCGAGGCAAAGGAATGAGTTGATGGTGGCAACCATGCTGATGTAACTCCAGATTTTGCAATATCTGGAACTTTACTCTCTAAATTTTTCCACCAGTCATGTTTATGAGATTCCCAGTTAAAGGCCTGTTGAAGAATTCTGTCAAAAAATGTGCTTAAATGTTCTTCACTAGCTAAAGATGGTCAGTAATCCGAGATATGCTAGAGTTTCATACAGCCAAACTTATCCCAAAAAATAACAGAACACTTATCCAACCACTTCAACAACAAATGATTCACTTTACTCATTTTGTATGGAAGATATATAGTTTTTAACTTTTTATGCATCAAGGTTCAATTTTTAGGACCTATGGAGATTGTCAATTTACCTGTAAAAGAATTTCTCTTCCACTACGTATTGAAGCACCTGCATATGTATCCAAAAGTATATTTTAGCACCAATAATAGGAAAAAACAAAATTATCCTCCACATCAATTGCCCCAATATCGGAGCATGACCTATCCCTTGAACATGTTTTTCATTGTGATATCAGGTGCGTTGAAACTAGGAGCTATGGAACAATAATAGCTCCTTGTATCTCCAGTTTTCTTTTATGAACTGGACATTGGATAAAAATATTTGCTTAACTTATTATGCATCAACTTTTGCCTAATTGTACACACAAATAGTTCTTGTGTCCCGTAGGTCGGGAAAGCATGTAAATTATATGGAAAGGAGATGAACAACTGCAGAGCCTAATCTATGCCTACTCAAACAGGTAAAGTTAAGGTCCAGACGTTCTTGGAAATTCCAAATTCGTTTAGACAAACAAATATTTGCTTTAATACAAACCTTGCCCATTTAGATCCTTGATTTGTTTCTAAGATTAAAGTCAGGTGAAAGAAGCATACCAATATCAGTCTGCTGATCCTGTTCTTGATAATCCTGCATTTCAACAAATTAGGAGATTAGTGGGGGGGGGGGGGGGGGGGGGGGGGGAGAGAGAGAGAGAGATTGGTGAGGCTTGCATACAGTGCTAAGGTTACCCATTGCCATTCAGAATGTAGTTTCCCAACACCAGATTCCAGAGATTCCAATGGTAAGGCGCCAACAATTGTTCTACATGGATGAGCAAACTTGAGAAAAAAGGCTATAATATTTCGCATTTGCTAATACAAAAAAAATGAGAGAATATATTAATTACATGCTGATAATGGCCCCTAAACGTTTCCTTAGCGTCTCTCTACTATTCTTTTTCCAATAATCAAGTTAAACAGATTAAATTCATGCCAAAAACTTTTACATTCGATATTCATAGAGACTTGGAAGCAGACAAGATTATGTACAAGCAAGTAAAAAAATCAAATTTTGAGAAACTCATCTGGACCGACTTCGTTTTAATAGCAAATGATTGAATCATAGCCTATAAATAATAATCATATTTAAACAAGGTAACAAAACCCAGCAATAAATCACAGAACGAAGAGAGAGCAAGTCCTTGCCACGAAAAGAAGTGAATATCTGACAATAGAGAGAGTACCGAAGCTAAGGTTGCGATCGCAGCGTGGGTTTGAGCTTGAAGCGTTGTTGGGCTATAAATAACGATATAGCAGACAGAAAAGGTTGAAAATTCGAAGTCCACCGAATGGGTTCACGCGTGTAAACCATAAGTAGAAAAGGTGAGGTCAGCCAGAGAAATTGGTTGGATGATGAAGAAGAAAGTGTGACACTGTGATTCGATAATGAAACGAAAAGAGGGAAGGGAATTTTGAAATTCGAAAGAAGCGATGGGAAATGGAAAGGAAGGTGTAAAGTTTGTTTGGTTTCTGAATGGGGATCTGAGAGACTTAGCGTTGTCCTCTCTGCATTTGGAGGGAATGTTCATATTCAATGGCATCATGCCTTTTAAGCAACTGACAAGTGCCAAACGCGCGGGTAGGTAGGTCCCAAAGTGACGTCTGATGGGGCGTGGTGGACGGTGATAATGCGATCGGGGGTCTTATCTTTTCTTCTTCTCTTTGGGATTTTTATCTGTCCAATAAGATCTCTCCAGCCCAATGGAGGACAGTAAGCAACTAAGTACTCGGGTCGGGCAACAACGGCCGACCTTATTAAATTACTTATTAATAATGTTTACTTAATCAGTAAGTGATTAAAAAATTTATACTTAATTATCGTTAGATTTATATTTGATGGTATAAATAACTACTTGTAAATTGAGTTGTTTTATTTTTTACTACATTCAGCGGTGATCAAGCATAATTTTTTTGATCAATTAATAATCAAAGGAATACGACAATTATAAGTATCAGAAATTCTCAAACTTTCTATTTGTCTTTGTTCTGTTTGACTATATAATATGAAATCGTTGAAAAGGAAAACCCTAAAGGCTCTCATAGCCGCTCAAACTTAGAAACCCTAATACCTATTCCGGCCTCTGTGTCGGCGTTTTCTGCAACTAAACCAATCAGATTTCAACCGATAGCACTGCTCTCCATGTCTACCATTGACTGGATGACCATAAGTTTTGCCACTTCACTCACCATTGCAGGTAATGATGTCGTTGACATCTGTGCAATGTCAGAAGGAGGAGCACAACGAACCTCTCAGTTCTACTTCCTCGCCTGGGTGCTCACCAAGAAACCGACGACGGTTGTGGATCTGAGGCACCATTTCCGGCATGTATGGGTACTAAATCAAGGTTTTCATGTTCAGCAAAGAACCCCAGATCGGTTTCTGTTCTCCTTCGATCTTCGAAGCGACTCCAGGAAGATTATGATGGGAGGGCCGTGGAGGTTTAACCGTTCCCTTGTCGTCCTACAGCAGTATGATGGGGTTGCACCGCTGCAATCGGTGTAGATGTTGGACCTGTTCTTCTGGGTTCGCATAACCAACAAGTCACCGGCGTATAAGCAGTGGAATACCATTGCCAATGTTGCCTCGGTGGCTGGAAAGTACTTGGACATTGATGGCAAACTATTTGATGCTACGGGGGAGATTCGAGTTCGAGTGTCTCACTCCATCTTGAAACCTTTCTTTCAGAAGAAAACCCTAAAGTTTGCTAAGGAAGTTGAGCAGGAGGTACACTTTCTATTTGAAAAATCAGTGGGCAAGTGTGATATCTGTGAGCATGTGTTTCATGAACAAGGCCCCTACAATCCAGATGTTTTACCATCTTCTGTCAAGCCGGTTGAACAACCGGTCGCTAGAAAACTGGTTCTTACTACTCAATTTCTAGGTTTACATGGTCCAAGGAAGGAACATTCAGGTTTCAAGGTATCACCAATCCCATTCTCCCACCTGTGGGGTGTGCATTGTTTGGTGGAGCAGAGTCCAGCAAGCTAAGGAGGCCGATGATTATCAAATTTGCTACTGTGCGAGACCCTAGTGATGGGGACTCCCTTGCTTTTGTTCCAATTGAGGCAGACGGTCCACCTAAGAGGGGCCGATCTTTTCCCTCCCCACAAAAATTGCATTTCTTGATGTCTGACTTGCTTGAAGGAAGATCAAGTCCAATTGCTTCTACAAAAAAGGTTAGGGTGCCTGAATTCTCCTCGAAATTTAGCGCTAAGTCTTTGGGCCTTGTAGAAACTCCTGGAGGTATGTTGGTGCCGGCTGAAGTTATGTTGCCCACATCATCACTTAAGTTGCCAAGTGCAAAGAAGAAGAGGGGAAGACCTTTGGGATCCAAAAATAAAACTACTAAAGCATCGAAGGTCTCTGCTGATGAAGTCCAAACTGTTTTGTACTCGGGCAAGCCTCCAAGCCCTAGCTTGCAGGGCAAGGAAAAAATCTAGTTCAGTGTGGTAGGAGCCTATTTACTATGTCTTTGCTATTTTCCATAGTTTATAGGCTCACTTTTAAATAAATGAGCAGTTAGTTCGAATATAGATGGTTTGTCTCTATGTATCGTAGTAGTTTCTCTTGCTACGACTTCTTGATTTGTTTAGTTGAAGACAGCAGAATAATATGTAATGGCTATCTTGACATGCGCTTAATGAAATCCACTTTTCAAAAAGGAACACCACAATTAAATAATAAGAAGATAATACAAAACCAAATTTGTAATTGCTCGTCTACTATGTGTATTAACGTGTACGTTAAATAGACCAATTCAGTCTCTTCCGCTGCTGGCTTCATTATGAGTGATCAAAATGAAGTGCCTATATTTACAAGTTTCAAAGGAGTTTGAAAAACTAGTGTTCTGATTGCATAAGCTCTTGCCTAAAGAGAATGATTGGCTAGAGCTAAAGAGAAGCAAATTAAGAAGATCACAGTTGAAGGAGATTCCAAACTTGTTATTGATTGCATTCTTTGGAGGCTCAAGGCGATTATTCAAGACATTAACCAAATTACCAATTACTTTGAAGTCTTCTCCATTAATCGTGTATTTAAAGTAAACTTTTCGACGAATGCCTTTGCAAATACTAGTCATTCACTCTCATACTAGACTTATTAGTGACTTTTGGCATTAACCGTTTAGTTAGGAATCCTATTTTATTTGACCTATAAGGGTCAAAATATACTAAAAATTCTAATTTTGTTCAAGTAAATCCAGAATATGTGTCTGGCCCAAACTCTAGGTTACTTAACATAGTGGTAATAGGGTTACATTAAAACAATCTAGATTCCTATTCAATGTACGATTACTTTCCTTGTACAATTTGAATTATATACATTGTAATCCTCTATATAAAGAGACTCCTATTATCAATGAGAATACACAGCAAATTTCTCTCAATTTCAGTTTCTCTACAACACGTTATCAGCACGAAGCCCTAACCCTGAAACCCTAAATTCGTAGCCTCCAAATCCCAGAAACCACTGCCCCCCACCTCGAAGCTCTCAACTCCAGGAGTCTATAACCAGCGACGTCACTCCAAGAACCGGTCGGATTTATACATAACCGGCCTCTAGAAAAAACAAAAAATTCCCTGACCGGTTCGCATTTTTCAAGTCCTTCTCCCGCACTGAAGTTTTTCTAAGACAGGAAGCCAAAACTCATAATTCTGGAACCGGGAAAATAACTGCAAAAACTGGCTAGAAAGTACTTGAACCGGGCGACAGAAACTTTGCGTCTTGAACCAGCAGATCATATTCTCAGGAAAAAAAAAAAAAAGGAAACAGGACAAGTTGCAGCCCAAGCCGCAACACTAGCCACAGCCCAAGCCGCGTCAAGCCCAGAAGAAAAGAAAGAGAAAGGAAAAAAAAAGAAGGAGAACAGAAAGGGCGCGGCCAAAAGAAGAAAAAGAAAAAAGAAGAAGAAGAAGACGAAAGAGAAAGAAGAAAAGAACGGGCTGGGCCCAGAAGAAGAAAAAGAAAGAAAAAAAAGGAGAAGAGAAAAGAGAAGAAAAGAAAAAATATTAAAGAAAATGTCAAAGTCAAAGTGAAAGCCAGAAGAAGTTAAAGCTCAATCCACTGCAACGTCAGCTCCAGCGACGGCTAGAATTTTCCTGCGACTTTTCCAATCAAGTTTTCCGGTAATTTTTCACGGTAAACTTTTCTAAAAGTTCCCATTTTTGAAGTTTTTCAATATTTTCTTCTTTTTCTCAGGGACTTCCAGCATTCCTTCTTCTACCCCCCTTTCTTCTTCATAGGGGAGACTAATAGCCGAACTATAGGAGTTCGTGTTCATTCCAAGCTTAGAGCTTGAAGAGTCATCTAAACTTAGAGTTTGTTAAGAAGAAAAATGATTGACCACACACATCATTGTTTCGATATAATCTAAATCCCCTATTGGAATCAGATTTTTCTTGGAAGCGTCTACGCTCGGAAAAAACCCTAATTTCTTGGAAGCGACTACGCTCAGAAATTTTTATATGTTTTCGTGGTATCCTTTTACGCTCCGAAACTAACCTTAATTTCTTGTTCTCTTTCAGGATGAGTAACCTGGACAAATTGGACTTTGCTCCATTGGGAACAACTGGCTCTAGATATTACAGGTGGGTTCGTGATGTCCGTGAGCATCTCAAGGCCGATAGAATTCTGGAGACGATTTTCGAGCCTAGCCAGAACGTGCTAACTGTTAAGCAAACCTTAATTTCTTGTTCTCTTTCAGGATGAGTAACCTGGACAAATTGGACTTTGCTCCATTGGGAACAACTGGCTCTAGATATTACAGGTGGGTTCGTGATGTCCGTGAGCATCTCAAGGCCGATAGAATTCTGGAGACGATTTTCGAGCCTAGCCAGAACGTGCTAACTGTTAAGCAAACCTTAATTTCTTGTTCTCTTTCAGGATGAGTAACCTGGACAAATTGGACTTTGCTCCATTGGGAACAACTGGCTCTAGATATTACAGGTGGGTTCGTGATGTCCGTGAGCATCTCAAGGCCGATAGAATTCTGGAGACGATTTTCTAGCCTAGCCAGAACGTGCTAACTGTTAAGCAAACCTTAATTTCTTGTTCTCTTTCAGGATGAGTAACCTGGACAAATTGGACTTTGCTCCATTGGGAACAACTGGCTCTAGATATTACAGGTGGGTTCGTGATGTCCGTGAGCATCTCAAGGCCGATAGAATTCTGGAGACGATTTTCGAGCCTAGCCAGAACGTGCTAACTGTTAAGCAAACCTTAATTTCTTGTTCTCTTTCAGGATGAGTAACCTGGACAAATTGGACTTTGCTCCATTGGGAACAACTGGCTCTAGATATTACAGGTGGGTTCGTGATGTCCGTGAGCATCTCAAGGCCGATAGAATTCTGGAGACGATTTTCGAGCCTAGCCAGAACGTGCTAACTGTTAAGCAAACTCAAGCTTTGGAAGCAAATAGAGTAGCTTTAGATGCAAATAAGGCGAAAGTCATCATCCTAATGACTCGTCATATGGATGATTCGCTCCAGTACGAGTGTATGAATGAAGAAGACCCCAGAAGGCTGTGGGTCTCACTCGAAGAAAGATTTGGCAACGTCCGTGACTCCCTGCCTCCCCTTCTGTGATTTCAAGTCAGTTTTTGACTACAACTCAGAAGCACTTCGCATTAAATCCTTAACGGAATTCTGTGGTCAAGAGATCATAGATGCGATGTTGATTGAGAAGACTCTCTCTACCTTCCCCGTCTCTGCTTTGATGGTTGCAAAGAACTATCAAATCGATGTTACTGTAAGACGGATCACAATGTTTTATGAGCTTATTGGAGCTATGAATGTCGTTGAAAAGTATCAAACATCCTTGTGAAGAACTATAATTCGAGATTCGTGGAAACAGAGCATATTCTGGAATCCAATTATAGTCGCGCCCCTAAAAGAGGGCGCCAAGAGCGAAACCCTAATCTTAGGGATACTTATGGACGTTCTGGTCCATATAATCGCTCTACTTGGGAATGTAACCGCCAAAATAAACGAATATGGAACTGAAGAGGTCAACATGGAAAGAGAGAGAGACAACGCCTCTGACCATGTTGGTGGCGGCACCAACACTAAGAGCCATTTAAATGACTATTTCAAAGCGCTTCAATCAATGACGTCTGAGCAAAGAGATGAATGTTCTCGATGTGGAGTATCCGATCATTGGGCATACATTTGTAGAGCTCGTGAAGAAATTGTCACCACCTACAAAGCATATTGTGAAGCAAGAGAAGCTCACTATGTGGAACAAGAAGATCAAAAAGAAGATCTAGAGTGAAGGGTTGAAGACTACAAATCTAGCTGGGATCAATAGATCGTCAATTCTGTTTAAGTCTTTATTTTTCCAAGAGATGTAATAGGCAATTGCCATATATTTTTGCAGTAAATGCCAATGGTTTAGCCATTCTTCAGTAGGCTCACCCAAATTAAGTGTGAAGTCTAGGAAGGTTCTGAGATTAGTGGTACTTAAGCGAGGTTTGTTATACCAACATCTCTATACTTATTTGGTCACATTTATTTTGGAATTACCGAAAGAAGTTAGACGACTACCATTGTTTTGCATTAGTTAGCATTTTATATTAGGTTTTCTTTTGTCAAAGAGACAATGATGTAACTCCGTTGGCTTATGAATAAAATTTCGAGTTATTTTCATTATGACTCTATTTTGATTTTGAGCATTTGACTTTGTGATTACGATGGCTGACCATCAGTATTAATTCAAGGACTTGGAATAGCCCAAGTTCCCTTGCCAAACGGCCTTGATTACTGTCACAGAAATTCTCTACGCTCATAGGGCAAATGGCACCTATGAATAGTCAACGGATTCTATGCGAAAACGCATGTAGAGAACGGAAATATGTTCCTTTGCAATACCTGTAATGATTGAAAACAAAGGCATATCTTAGAGAAGTTTATGTGTCTCTCTCTAGTGGACTCTATGTCACTATTCGAGCTATTAATCTAATAAAGTTATGAGAGAATATCTCGTAGATTTAGACACATATTAGCTTTGTCACGACAAAATAGATCATCATAGTCATGATATGATGATCCGTCTACTGAAGACTTCACACCAACATCCATCATTTTGAGCGAAATGAAGCAAGAATCGAAAATTGATTCCCGAACTTAGCAAGATCGCAACAACTGCAGCCTCTGGCGCTGCTGCTATCATGGGCCGCCGAAAGGCCGCCCACGTCCCATGTGATGACGCCTTATATAGCGCCAACCATGAGCATGACGTCATAGTTGTTCCTCCTAGTGGTTATGACGCCATACATACTAATTTCCATACCTCCAACGCCATGATGGGAGATGTAGTCACACATTTTTCTTCTAATAGCGCTACAAGACGCTCAGGCCTAACCAAAATCCTCATTGGTTAATTCTAAGGCCTCTCGCTCATTTTAAAAAATCCGTTCCTTAAGGGAAGTTAGGACTGAGACCGTCTTATGCAAAGGATATGAAAATACTCATTCTGTTCTTCCATCGAATCCGTGGGGATTCTGTGGACTGATTCAACCAACTTGAGGACGTTTAAATATCTCATGATGTTGGTTGACAAGCAAACACGCTGGTCACCTGTGGTGCTATTGTTCACCTGTAAATTTTGCTTCTACTACACTCCTAGCACATATCATATGACAACGGGCTCATTCCCTTTATCATCCTATTCAATCAGTTGGATTTGACTATGCTAGAAAGTTTACATCGAAGATTTTCGATTGTTATTGCAATAGGATTGATGTTGGACATCATATTTCCATGAACATACCCAAATGGTCTCGTGGAAATGACTACTATGGTAGTCCGGACATTGGTAATGCACACCAATCTCCTTATATCCGCTTAAGGTGATGCAATATCGCATGCAGCTATGCTAATTCATCTATAACCTACCGCTACTCAATGTATTTTTACGTTATAGTTAGTGACTGGGTACAAGTATGATAATTCATTACAGACAAGTGAGCAACTCGGTTGGATTTGAGACTCCAACAATCGTCCGTCACTTAATGCCTTTGCAAGGCGATCTCCTAACCGCTAGATTTACGAATGTCACTTTGATGAGACATTCTTCCCGTCGTTAGAGGAAGATAAGAACACGAATGTTCAGTAGGAACGACAGGAATTGTCGTGGTCTGTCCCCACTATGTCTCATCTCGATCCCTACTAAAGTGACAAGATCACACATATGCTGCAAATATGCCTACAAGCCTGCAAGGAAACACGTCCCTACGAGAGGACGTAGCGCCACCTTACACGAAGGTAGGTAGGGGGCCAACGCCATAAAGAGTGGCACTGTGGCGTTACAGGCCATGACCCCAACTAGGATGCGTGGGAGGCCCGTGGGTTCGAAGGATGCTTTGGCACAACCTAATCCTTGGATCATCGACACTCAAAATCCTTCTCATAAGAATCTTTCGGGTTATGGTTATCGTTGAGGGATGCCTCAATGTTTGAACCTATTCCTGAGAATATAGAGCTATATGAAAATTACACTAGTGTACATGAGACGTGGGATAGAAACTCTATCATAATTGATGATGTAGTTGCGCATTTCGTTACACATGAGTTTGTTGAGTCCAGTGATATCGAACCACGCTTCGTTGATGAATGAATATCAACGTAGAGAGATTTTGCCTAAATGGAAAGATGCGATCCAGGTTAAGATGGATTCTCTAATGAAGAGGAAGGTTTTTTGAGCCAGTGATGCCAACACCTCCTGACATAAAACCTATTGACTAATGGGTCTTCGTTAGAATGCGTGATGAGAAAAAGATATGGTAATCTAGCCTTATGGTGCAAGGCTTCTCACAAAAAGCCCTAAAATCGACTACGATGAGACATATTCTTTCGTAATGGATGTCATTGCACTTCACTACCCTGTCAGTTTGGTAATTTACGAATAAATGATCATACAGCTTAGAAAAGTGGTCACTACGTATCTCTATAAGGATCTAGATACAGAATGTATATGAAGGTTCATGGTAAACTTCATTTACCCAAGTCAAGTGGCTCTAGACCACGAAGCGCGTTTGCAATAAGATTGAAACGCTCACTAAAGTGACTACTTGATTGGGAAGGGATATGCTTGCACGTTTCCATAACAAGTTTCAGATTCTGTCGCGGTTCATGTTGGACATGATCTTCATTTGAAGCCCTTAAAGAGTTAAGGGAAATCGCTGACAACTTGAAATCCGAGTTTGAGATTAAGGACTTTGGGAGAACACGATTATGTCTCGGTTTGGAACTTGAGCATAGTGTTGAGAGATGCTTAGGTGTTTTGACAAGGTCAAGCCTTCAAGCACCTCCATGATCGTATGTAGTCTTGATCCTGAAAAGGATCATCTTCGTCCGAAGGATGACGGTGAAGATGTGCTAGAGGCGGAAGTGCCCTACATAAGTACAATAGACGCATTACTGTACTTAGCTCCTTGCACAAGACTTGACATCTCATATGTTGTGAACTTGTTAGCTAAGGTATAGCTATGCGCCAACGCGATGTCATTGGATTGGTGTAAAAGATATGTTTCGGTACTTGAGATGTACGATTGATATGGGCATGGTTTATCCCTACAGAGAGATGATGGATTTGGACCCATCACACACCAGGAACGCCGCCAACACTGGCCTGCGTCCCCTCTCCCCATCCCAAAACGAAGTTAGCGTTTTGGAAGGTTTTGCTGATGCTGAGTATCTCTCTGACCCACAAAAAGGTCATTCCCAAACTAGTTAAGTGTTCATCATGGGTAAAGACTACGATATCTTGGAGGTCTACATAATAGACCCTAGTCGCTATATCTTCGGACCATGCAGAGACTATTGCTCTTCACTAGGAGGTTCGTGAATGTACATGGATTGGATCCATAATTACGCATGTTCGAATAATTGTGGTTTGAAGTCTATCATAGATGAGCCTACGAGCATTTAGGATAATGCTACTTGTTTTGAACAAATGAAGCAAGACAACATCAAAAAGTGATAACACCAAGTTTAATCAGCAAAACACACTCTCCTCAAGATCAAAGTGAACTAGGTTCGATATGAGGACATTGTGGCAGACTTGCTCATTAAATCATTGCCTAAATTTCACTTTTGATAAACATGTTGGTAGCATCGTTTGCGGAAGCTATCCGAACTCCCATGACTGTTGTCATTAGGGGGAGATGCAGACATCTGGAGGAGATGTCTACATGTATGGTTTAAAAACGTGAAGGGTGTGTTGTGCTATTTTCCCATTCGACCGAGATTATTTTTGTCCCACTAGGTTTTTGTTACTCGACAAAGTTTTTAATCATGTAACAGAGAAGCACCACGTTTGGGCGACACAAGGGAAAATGTTCAAGTAAATCCAGAATATGTGTCTGGCCCAAACTCTAGGTTACTTGACCTAGTGGTAATAGTGTTACATTACAAGGATCTAGATTCCTATTCAATGTACGATTACTTTTCTTGTATAATTTGGATTATATGCATTGTAATCCTCTATATAAAGATGCACATATTATCAATGAGAATACACAATAAATTTATCTCAATTTCAGTTTCTCTACAACATTTGTAATTTATAAAAAGTAAAAAATGAACATAAGGGCTCGTTAATAAGATGAAATTCATCCTAATTTTTAGTGTTTTTTAAGCGTGTCTAAAAATTAAATAACGGTTTTGTTTTTTTTTGTTTTTTGATAAGAATTAAATAACGCTTTCCAAATTTTCAATTAACACTGAAAATCGCTGTAGGGTTTTATCAGGGTACAAAGCAAACCGCCAATCCGAAATGGCCATTCAGCCTGAAAAACAGTTCTAATGAAGTACTCAACCAACATCCACAACTCCCCCGATCACTGAAAATGGAAAACCCAGACAACACAAAAGCAACAAGATCACCACCACCTCCGCCGCCGCAACAACCAGACCCCAAGAAGCTCAAAATGTCCACCACCACCACCGACGACGAAGAAACAGCCGCCACAACCACCACCACCCAAAAGCAACGCATCAAACGCCGCAAGGTCGCAATCTTCTTCGCCTACTGCGGCGTCGGATACCAAGGAATGCAAAAGAACCCCGGCGCCAAAACCATCGAAGGCGACCTCGAAGAAGCCCTCTACCTCTCCGGCGCGGTTCCCGAGCAGGACCGCAACAACCCTAAGCGTTATGACTGGGCCCGCTCGGCCCGTACCGACAAGGGCGTCAGCGCCGTGGGCCAGGTCGTATCGGGCCGGTTCTATGTCGACCCGCCGGGGTTCGTGGACCGCCTCAATTCGAACCTATCCCCGCAAATTCGGATTTTCGGGTACAAGCGCGTGACGGCGTCGTTTAATGCGAAGAAGTTCTGTGATCGGAGGAGGTACGTTTATCTTATTCCTGTGTTTGCTCTTGATCCTAGTGCGCATAGGGATAGAGAGAGTGTTAAGGCGAGTTTGGGGTGTGATGAGGAGTTTGTTAAGTGCTTGGAGTGCTCTGATAGGGGGCGGAAAGTCGGTGGATTGATGGGTAAACGCACTTATGAATTGAGAGGTGATAGTTCGAATTCCGAATCTGTAAATGAAATTAGCACAAATGATGATACTCGGGGCATTGCCAATGACGTTGGGGTTTCTGAAGTTGAGGTTGAAGATAATGTAGTGATTGCCAATGCTGATATGAACTCTGAGGTCAATGGAGAAGAGAAGAAGGCTGTGAAGAGAAGTGGGTTTTGTTATGGTGAGAAGGAGAAGGAAAGGTTTAATAGAATCCTGAGTTGTTACCAGGGAACTCACAACTTCCATAACTTCACCACTAGAACTAAGGCTGAAGACCCTGCTGCAACGAGATACATTATTTCGTTCACTGCAAATACCACGGTTACAGTTGAGGGTATTGAATTTGTTAAGTGTGAGGTCGTGGGGCAGAGCTTCATGCTTCATCAGATTAGGAAGTTAATTGGGCTGGCGGTGGCAATCATGAGGAACTGTGCTCCTGAGTCATTGTTAGAAAGAGCTTTGCAAAAGTAAGTACTTCCCTATTTGCTATTACTCTTATACTTTTGTTTGAGATAGTATGCAAGTTCTAACTGAAATTTATGTGAATTATAGGGATGTTAACGTCAATGTGCCTACAGCTCCTGAGGTTGGTTTGTACTTGGATGAGTGCTTCTTCTCATCATATAACCAGAAATGGGGAGACACTCATGAAGAAGTGTCGATGAAAGACTATGAAGCAGAGGCAGAAGCTTTCAAAATGAAGCATATTTACACTCATATTGGAGCCACTGAGCATAAAGAAGGTGTTGTGGGTCTCTGGTTGCACTCTCTTAACCACCGCAATTATCCGGACTTAGGTGCTGACAACAATGGAGACACCAGCATCAAACAGACTTCCGATATCCCCGGTGCTGACAACAACGGAGACACCAGCAATGGAAAGACTGCCGATATTTCCAGTGCTGACAACAATGGAGACACCAGCAACGGAAAGACTGCCGATATCGCCAGTGCTGACAACAATGGGGACACCAGCAACGGAAAGACTGCCGATATCGCCAGTGCTGACAACAATGGGGACACCAGCAACGGAAAGACTGCCGATATATCCAGTGCTGACAACAATGGGGAGACCAGCAATGGAAAGACTGCCGATATCGCCAGTGCTGACAACAATGGGGACACCAGCAACGGTAAGACTGCCGATATCTCCGGTGCTGACACAAGGGAGGCATCAGCAAGCAAGGCTGATATCTCCAGTTTCACCCAGTAACTTCTTCTAGAGACAATCAGATTTCTTCCATGTACGCTTTTTTTCTTTCTTCAGTATTTACAACTGACTATTAGCGTACCCAACCTTTCACCTCTTATAGGAACAAATGTATTCCGTTTCCTTCACAATTTAGTAGTTTTTGTGGAGCTGCATTGTAGTTCTTCTCCTAAAAACTTTTATGTATCACACAAGGAATTTCAAAGCTTATCGCTGAAAATTATTTGGAATTCCTTGAACCGGTAGAGCTGATGGGCCTATAAATTATTGTCTGAGAGCCCAAAATGTAAAGCCCAATCTCAGGTCCATAGTCAAAGTCATCAACTTTCAGCTTACTCTTGAAATCAACTTTATTGGGCGTTGAATTAACCGATTTAGTTGTTTAAAGCAGAAAATCCAACCTCCATTCCTGAGGCTGGGGAGGTCTACCAGCGAAAATGGCCGCTGATTGGACCCAGCTCCCACCGGAACTGGTAGAATCAATCTCCAAAAAGCTCAAAATCTACGCAGACTATCTCCGATTCCGAGTCATCTGTCACAGCTGGCAAGCCGCTGTTCCCAAAACTCCAAACCACCTACCTCCTCAGCTCCCATGGCTGATGCTCCCCCAATCCCAACCCAACCAATCACACCGCGCCTTTTACAACCTCTCCAACAGCAGAGTCCACTTCCTCCACCTTCCAGAAGCTTCTCACCGCAAGCGCCGCTGCGGCTCCTCCCACGGCTGGCTTGTGATCCTCGACGAAACCCCCTCCGTCCTCCTTGTAAACCCCCTGACACGTGGCAAGCGCCCCCTCCCTCCGCTGTCCACCTTCCCTAATGTTGTTAGTTTCGATTACTCGCAAATTGGGCGGGAATATGCGCTCCGGTCCCTGTCCGGCGAGCTCTACACGCGCAGCTTGATTCAAATGCGTGATTCCTTTGTGAAGAAGCTGGTGCTGTCTTCGAGTCCAATGGATGAGAACGGTTTTATTGCTCTGACGATTGTGAACCAGACCGGTGACCTGGCATTTTGTAGGGAGGGGGACGAGAATTGGAGTTTCATAGATGAAGCAAGATGTTATTCAGAGGATGCCATTTCTTTCAATGGCTTGTTTTACGCGGTTGATAATCATGGCATTGTTGCAGAGTGCGATGTGAAAGGTCCGTCCCCTGTTGTTAGGATCATCCAAACGCCAAGATTGGATGGTGCAGATATGAGGTATTTGGTGAATTCAGGGGCTGATTTGTTGTTGCTTAGCAGGTATTTGGATGTTGATCATGATATTGTGAACGATGATGCAAATGTGAATTACAGAACTGTGGGATTCGATGTTTTTAGGATGAATTGGATGGGGCCGAGGTGGGAAAAGGTTGAGAACTTGGGTGATAGGATGCTGTTTATTGGGGAAAACTCGTCATTTTCATTGTCCGCATCTGATTTTCCAGGATGTGTGGGGAATTGTATTTATTTTACGGATGATTACTCCGAGTTGAACTATGAAAGTGGAGTTGGGGGATATGATTCTGGCATTTTCAGATTATGGGATGGAACGATTCAGGAATTGCCCCCTTATCCAAGGAATTCGGATTACCCGGTACATTGGCCTCCCGGCTCTCTACCACTTTGGGTTATCCCCAATCCATGCTAATACAGGATCTTGAATGTAAGTAATCACAATTGTCCGTGTTGCATCTTCTGTATTATAAAATATGTGGAGCTGCTGTGCAGATATATGATATTGTTGATTGAAATTGAATTCAATAATATCTGGTGGTTGTAGTGTTATGCAATATTTTGTATGCAGTATATTCTCTGTTTCATGTACTTGCTCATAAACAATCTGTAAATGCACGCTGTTTCATGAAATAAATCTCCAATAAGCCATTGTATTTGGGGGTGTCTTATGACGTAGAATAAAACTGCGTTTAACTAGATCAAATAAAAAACGTTATATGGTGGTCAGGTGGTGTATGGTAATGACTGCATCATGTACGTTCTATGCAAACCTTGCTACCAGATACTTTGAGACTGATTCCTTGAGTTTCTTGAACTTAATTTGCATCGTGTTCTATACAGGCTTATGTTGGTAAAAGAATTCTCGTAGTCTGATGCCGCATCCTCATTGAGGTTTGTTTGAACAAAGTTCTTAATCATGCTACTCCTACCTGATAAGAGTTTAGTCCTATCCCATTGATAATCAGTCAACAGTTTCGACGCTTATAAAAAGATTAGGTGTCCAAGTTCTGTTTATATAGTGCAGGAAGATATAGATCTCACGTCAAACTGGAGCAATTCAATTCAGTTAGTTTCTGAATTCTGAGCATACATCGGATGGGATGAATAGCATGCACGATTTGTCTTTAAATTTTTATTAGAATAGTTGGAATAGGTTAACTGTTCAAGTTCATCAATTAACCGAAGCCGATTGGTTAACATCGAGCTGAGTTTGCACTTTGCATTTCTGTTTCTGTTTAAATAGTTCTAATACCTTCAAGGGGCATGGTGAGACTACTATGTTTCTTGGGTCTTAGTTTCTGCTTCATCTAGTTTTTCCTTTTCCAATATACAGTTTCAAAATTTTTAATTGGAATATTGGTAAAAGCATTCCTGTAGTCCTGACGACTTTTTTCTTCCATGTTATTACCCGCCACGAGAAAATCAATAGGAATACATTGATGCAGCTTTAAGTGGTTTCTGCGGCTCCGAATCTGTGGGTGGCTGATGTGCACCCACAAGGTCTGTCTATATTTTCTTTATTGGAACACCTAGTGGTTCTGAAATTATGCTGTTTTCAATCTTTATTCAGCCCTTCCGACAAAGCATTATTGCAGCGAGTATTTTTCTTGTTAATATTCAATAAATTCGATGAATGGAGATCATTTGAGTACGCTTTCTGTTTGCCGCTTTGCATTGAAATTTGTTTGAATCCTTGCCATTTCTTCAAACTAGTTATTAGCTAACCAACAAGCAAGCCGTCTTTGTACAATATTATATGAACGACATGTCCTAAAACAACAAGCTCTGATCGATCTACTCTATCCTCCAAGCTAGGGGCAGCCATAAGCATAACCATCAACCAAAAGTCCAAAACCCCTCAGTGACCTTGGTTCCGGTAAACTATCCGATACAGCGCATGGAGTACATGGATACAGACGAGTCCATAGCAGGTGGTGCACCATACACTCTAGGATGGTCACTCTCTATCCCATAGTCCATCATCGGACGGTACTCCAGCTCCTCGTCGTGATCGTACACAAACTCCGGTATCTCCATTTCATTCCGCCTCACGTGATCCCACAGAAACTCCAGCCTCGTCACATAGTTCACCTTCCTGTACAACCTGTGTGCCACAAACCAACCCTTAATTACCGTGCGTTACTAATTACGATGTGTCAGTTACGTAATCAGTATTAAAATGCCAAACAAGCATTAAAAAATTTAACTCTCTCTTACTTACGCTCCGGTGAAGAGGAGACGGCCAAAGGTGGCGAGGAAGAGTCTGGCCTGCAATCCAGGGTGGACAAAGTAGACAGCTTCGAGATTATCCTTCAGGTTCACCGGAATAGCCTCGTAGATAGATCGGAGGGTAGAAATTCCGGGGAAATTTTCGCTGCGATTAACATCAGTGTGAATGTATACAATTGAAAACGGCTTTTCCTCTAATTTTGGGAAAATTTTCTCCTTCAAGTACTCATTCAGAGCCTCTTTACTTACACTACGAGCTGATCATGGATATAACAATAACTCAATTATCAATATTTATAGAAACGAAGACGGAGTAACAAACAAATCGGTAATTGATCAGTTACCTGGAAGAGACTTTCCGACGATGCGAAGAACCTTCCAGCCAAGCTTGTCTCGGCCCTGGATCTTGAAAACTTCTAGTTTCTCTATCACCTTCATTTGCTGTTGATCTGATAGAGAGAGTGCTGCAGAGGGAGAGTCCATTTCTTCTGGCTCTTCTTTTCGAGAGAAAACGGGGTCACTAGGGGCAGAGCCTTATAGCGGTTTTGAGTTCTGAAATCTGAAAAGCGTCGAGAAAATCTAAAAGCGAGGGGGGCGTGGTCAGTGAGGCCATGTTGCTTTCGAGAGGGAAATCCGTATGTATTTCATTTACATAAGAAAAACAAGAATCTTTCGGAGTAGTCGGAGTGCAAATTAGGGTGTGTTTATATAAGGGCACCTTTGGATAGGATTATTGGGCCCATGGGCCCGGGCCTTAAAGAGCGTGACGGATGCTCGGTAATCATGAGGGGGTGGGAGGCATATTCTTAAGCATCTTCCTATTGGATTGAACTGAACTGCGAGAGACTGAAGCGAGTTTGTCTGCCTCCGAATTTGGTTTTATATGGTGGAGATATTGTTTTTTTGGTATTTCATTAGCAAAGTCGCGATCTTGGTCTTAATTGAAATTTAAATCATTGTGATTTTTTTCCCACTAATTATGTGATTTCTAAAGATGTTTTACCAAAATTTTTAATTGGTGGACTTGGTGTGGCCTTATCTAAGAAGAAGAGCAAACAGATAAGACAAACCATTTTTTTTTTGGCATGGATTTTGAGACTTTTCAATTAAAAACAGAAAAATATATAAATTAAGAGGCTATCATTTGTCATGGTTTTTTTTTAGCAATATCATGAGCTGAAAAATTAACTACCCACCAAGGTTATGGTGGGGTGGCAAAGCCTTCAGGTGTGGAACCCCCACACCCGGGTTTGAATCCCCTCTCCTACACTTTGTGGCCAGCTTGTGGTGGAATTTTCCCCATAGGCGTACAGTGGATTAGTCTAGCTTCGACTGAGTTATCCTGCATAGGTGTGTATGTGTCGCTAACTTACTAACGCTGACCCCCCCCCAATAAAAAAAAAAAAATTAACTTAAGCAATCTGACGACAGGCGGGGCCATAATTCTTGATATACACCAAAACTAAGTTAGTGAATGGCGGTTAGCTAAAGCATAAAAAATGTGTTTAAGTTCATCAACAAAATAAATTATATATTATGAAGTTGTATTATTGAATTGTTGAAGTCCATCAGCTAACAAATTAGCTCAAACAATGCAACGGCAGGCGGGCTATAATAATTCTTGATGTACACCAAAACAAAGTGAAGGTTGTTTAGCTAAAGCCTAGAACTGTGTTTATATATAATTTGCATAAAACAACCATATTAAATGCTCAAAAGGAAGTAGCTGTGGAGTTAGCAGCTGTGTTTTAATGAAGGAAGTGTTGGTATAGTTCTCTGTCAAACGGAGATTATAATATGCATGTCTGAAGTCTGAACTGTGAAGTAGACATATCACTTTCACTGGCTCACATATATGTTTTTTTTTTGGTAAATACATATGTAATGTATTTTTTGGTAAAAGCACATATGTATTGTTACATAAGACGAAGAAGAAGCACATGATTGCAATAGCAGAAGCAGCTCATATAGGTCGCGTGGGACATTTTGGACGGTAAAGTGGGCATTCTTAATTATTTTTGTTTTGTAAGTTGGAATTTTATTTTAATAAATATCACTAAACATATGTTGAACTCACTAAGAAATAAATTTATTGAATAAAAAAATATAAAAACGAATGAACTTACTAACAAGAACATCTCCTTGTCTTTTTATAGAAAAATTCAAGTAGTACTCCACTCACTTAAGCACACGATTACGGTAAGAATGAAATGCCATGTCCAAAGCAAGAAAATAGAATTCAAGCTACAAATTAAATCCCTCAATTTATCAAGTAGCTCATATCCAACAACAATAAAAAAAGAATTATTCACATAACATAAAAAGAAACGTGTAGATTTATTATTATTATTACTACTTTTGTTCACAGTGATGATACATGTTAATCATTCCAGACAGAGCATAGGGGCCATCGCCAAAGTTATACGTGCATATTACTTTCCATCTTTTTTTATAGTATACTAACACTCTCTACAATCAATTTCCCAAGAATACACGTTGAAATGGTCAGTTATACCACTCCACTGCTGAGAGTTTTAGTACTAATATCATTATCCTTAGATTGGCATGCAGCAAATATACTTATTTTACTTGAATTACCATTCCCTTTTATAATGTTATTTTTGAAATAAGACAAAAATAAAATAAGAGAAAAAAAACCTGGAATAAAAAAAATGAATGGACCTATATTGATAAGGTGAACTTTGTGGCCTCTTTTGATGTGCGGAAAGGAAAACAGTTCATTTATCTTTCTCATGAAAAGGGAAATGAAATTTCCGAATAAATTTTCATTCCGATGTTTGCTAATGTAAGAAAATATCAAGAAAGTTGTTAAAAAGTATGTAATTAATATAATAAAATAATGTGTTGTGAGTAATAAATGCAAAAAAAGAACAGGGGAAAACATTTTCTTTCCTTTTGTATCCAAAACACAGGAAATGAACAACTTTTCTTTCCTGATACTTACTTTCCGCGAACCAAATGAGACTTTTGAATTTTTCAAATATTTTTTGGCAACTTATTTGAATAATTACCAAAAAATTTTGCATCCAAAAAGAAAGTTTCATGGAAAGGAAAATAAAATTTCCTCTGAAGTTTGGTAATGTAAGGAAATATCCGAAAAGTTGTTGAAAAGTATGTAATTAATATAATAAAATAATATGTTATGAGTAATAAATGTAAGGAAATAATAAGAAAAAAACATTTCCTTTCTTTTTACATCCAAAACACCGGAAATGAACAACTTTTTCTTTCATGATCATTACTTTCCGCGAACCAGAGACTTTTGAGTTTTTCAAATATTTTTTGGCAACACATTTGAATAATTACCAAAATATTTTGCATCCAAAAAGGAAGTTTTTGTAAATCTAGGGGCATTCCGAGAATCGAACACGGGACCTCTCGCACCCAAAGCGAGAATCATACCACTAGACCAAATGCCCACCTTGTAAGGTTGGTTAGTTTTTTTAATTTTAGACATATTTGGTGATAAAAAACAGAAAATCCCTTTTCAGTATTTACCTTTTTATAATGAGTTTATGAGAAACAATTTGGGCTCGGTCCAAAACTCCAGATTCCTGATTTATGCTGGACCCAAAGAGTCCACATACTCCACAACCTTGTAACATTTGTTTTGTTTTGTTTTTTTTTCCATAAATAGTCGAATAGTATTTACTTACTCAGTAAAAAATTATGCTTATCTGCTCTCTATTTTATAGTAGAACAAACTTAAATTTGAAAATAATACTTTACAACATTGTATTTAGATTCAAGGGTGACTGAACGTAAATTTCTTACTCTTTTACGTAGTAGATGAATATTTTTTACATTTTTTGAAGTGACTTCATCTGGAAGGACTGTATTTGTTATACATAAAATGCACATTGTGGTAAATAACTAAATAAACAAGAGATAGACATTTTTCTTTTGATAAATTAAAATACACAATTAAAGTCAATGTATATGGAGTAGCCAAAATAGACCATATTATCGATCCAAAACACTAAATGGACTAATGGAGAAAACTAAAGCACATTTTCTGACTTTATGTTACACTATATAATTACATTCACATCGCACAATTTTCTCAGTTAGCATCTTCAACTCGAACCACACGCTTGGTGAAGTCAATTTTCGATGGATAATTGTGGGGGACCCGTCAAAACCAAGTCAACACGTTGGTCTTTGGTCTATACAATGGACAGCCCCTATTGGGTTCATGAATAGCACACGGTGCACTACAGTGCACCTAATAACTCAGCAGAACGATCGTCCCATCAGAAATCTCGTCGCAGATGTACGTCAAGATTTTGTTTCAGAAATCAAATCAGAACCCGAAGCCGAAATAAGACCCCAAAAAGTGCATGTCATCCCTCGCAAGACATATGACAAGAGAGAGAACCCAGAGAGATTATACATCACAGTGCAAAACAATGTCAGACTTCGAACCACTCAAAGAGAGAGAGAGAGAGAGAGAGAGAGAGAGAGAGAGAGCCAATAGGAGCAAGAGTTGTAATTATTATGAATGTTAAGTAAGTAGAGTCTGTATGAAAAATAAATACTAGAGCGACAATTTAAGCATCATTACGTATTGGCTTCGCCAGTGGGTTTTCAATTCACAGAAGAATCCAATATTGAGCAACCGTTACGTCCCACGCGTCCACCGTTACTCTTCTCTATATCTGAGCCTATTTAGTGTTGCTTAATTTCAAGCTTATCTTGGAAATCATCATCTACTTGTTTCTTTACTGTCATCATTATTGTTATTGTTAGGCTGTTTGGTCTTAGCTGTCTCATTTACTCATCATCAAAACTCTACTTCTTGTGTACTTGGATTTGCCGGCGAGGCTGTGAAGGAGTCGTCGCCGGGGAGATGTCGCCGGTGGCGAAAGGTGAGAGCTCGAGGGGGTTGCAGGGTGTGCATTACTATCCTGCACCGCTTTCGTCTCATGATGAAATTGTTAAGGATTCTGTTGTTTTCTGGGACACTCTCAGACGCTTCCACTTCATGATGAACACCAGGTTTATGTAAGCCTTCTTATTCCGAAACAGTTGTTCATAAAAATGTAGTTTCATGGTGTTTCTTTGTTTTGTTTCCTCTCTTAAGTCTATGTTTTCTTTTTTGGGTGAAAAAGGATTCCTGTGATTGGAGGAAAGGAGCTAGATTTGCACATGTTGTATGTGGAGGTAACAAGGAGGGGTGGATATGAGAAGGTTTGGTCTTCATTTTATCATTCTTGAGTTATAGGTACATTGCTTTGCTGATTATGTTATTAAACGGTGTATTTGGAAAAACTAACTCTTTAGGTAGTTGAAGAGAAGAAATGGAGGGAAGTGGGTAATATTTTCATGTTCTCCCCAACAACAACAAGTGCTTCTTTTGTGTTGAGGAAGCACTACAGAAGTCTTCTGTTCGGTTATGAACAAGTTCACTGCTTTAAGAAGCAGGGTCCTATATGTTCCCCTTCAGGTATTACATTATTATTAACCTCCTATTTCTTGAACCCAGTATTTTTATTTTTTTTACAGTGACAGTTTATTTTGACCGTCTTGCTAAAACGGCTCTTGTTTCAATCCTCGTTCTACAGTTTTTATTTAAATTTTTTCTATATATTTCTTTTTAATTCTAGATTGGTTTTTCGTTACCTTCCTAGCTCCGGGTCCAGTTGCCTTTTCCATTAGTAATCGGAACTACTCAGACAAACCTGAGCTGGCTCTGGTGGAATATTCCTCCAAAATGCCGAAACCGGCCAAACCCATCAGAGATTGTCCCGTTCCGGGTTCTGAAGGTAGCTTCATTTTTCTTGACAATCTCTGCAGTGTTTTTAGCCTAATAGAGAAAAAAAATCCCACTGGATAAGGTGGTGACTAGTTCCAATGGCTGAACTGCCCACCACAAATGTTTGATGTGGTTTCTATGCCTCAAAATTTCATATGTGATAAGTTATTTTTGGATGCTATGCTATGCTGATTATTTAGATTTAGAAAATAACTAAATTTGCAATCTTCATTTGTATTTGTGAGAACTCTATAGCACTCCGAAAATTCTATGCCGTTGTGACTTGGCTAGTTAAAGAAAAACCAATATATCATGTGGAATAGCTCAGTTTGACCCCACTCCTATCCCGTGTTACAAATATGTGGCTGCTAGGAAGACCATATACTATGTTTCTATTTTGTAACTCATAGATGCACTGATGGGTCTATATCATAGAGCTATAGCACATACGGGACCAATACGGGACCAATACCATGATTTCAATGAGTCCATCAGCATTGTCCAAAAACCTTCAACCTAAATGGACGACCTTTACTTACCAAAAAAAAAAAAATGGACCACCTTCCACTTCCACATGCATAATCTATAACTAGCTGTAGCTCTGGAATGTTTTCAGTTACAAGGTCATGATTTTTCAGGAACAGGCACAATTACTGGGAAGTTTGATTGTGGCTATTTGGTAACTGTGAGGTTGGGTTCGGAGGTTCTCAATGGAGTATTATACCATCCTGAGGAGCCAGTTCTGTCTGATGCAAGCCCTGAACCAATCAATTTCAGAGTACCGGACACCAAAAGATCACGTCGGCGTTCTGGCCTGAAAAGGAGGAGTAGAAGAAGGGAAGACCCCAACCATCCGAAACCTAATCGGAGCGGCTATAATTTCTTCTTTGCTGAGAAGCATTGCAAGTTTAAGTCCCTTTACCCAAACAGAGAAAGAGAGTTTACAAAGATGATAGGGGAGTCTTGGAGCAATCTCACTGCGGAAGAGAGGATGGTAATTACTATATTAAAATGCCACAAGGGAGAATGAAACTATTAAGTTTTGTTCACAATTTCTTACAACCTTTAATATATTTTTCTTGGAAGATTAGTCACACTTTTCTTGTCATTTCTTTCCATAGGTTTACCAGAATATTGGGGTGAAAGACAAGGAGAGATACAAGAGAGAACTGGAAGAGTACAAGGAAAAGAAGAAGCTCAGGCAGACCACGGAAGTTAACAAAGACACAGAGTTGATTAGTAAAGCTAAAGAAGAGAGCCAATAGGGGAATTCAACCCAAGAGAAAAGAGCTTGTGATCATTGGATTCTATGTATAGAGAAATGTAGGCTCTAGTGTTGTAAGGGAATTCTATGCAACTCCTTCCCGGTTTCTAATTTACTAATCTGAAGGAGCTCATTAGGAAAAGGCGATCAATGCTTCATTTATTGCAAATTTTGCGTTTAGTTAATTTATTATATATTTAGTATCTATAATGCAACAGAATGATGCAGGTCTGTGCGGGGAGGAATAGGGACTGCATCGATTTGCAGGCTATTCATAGGAATTGCATTGAGGACGTAGGCAATGGAAGGATTACCATTGATATGGCTCACAAGATTTGTTATAATAGCAGCAAATGGCCTACTGAGATTACATTCCAAGATTAAACAGATCCCTAAGGATAAGCACAGCAAATAAAGATGCAACAACCTCAACATCACATTCGCTTGCTAAGACCATGAAAGAAGCGATGCCTCCTCCTCCTTGAATGCCTCCAAGAACCCTTGGACGCCACACAAGGAACAAAATGCACCTGCTCATGTGTATAAAATCTTTCAACATAACTATAGTATGCTAGTAACTTCCTAACAGGCTAATACTCAGACAGCCGAGACTAAAGAGTAGCTTCCTGGAGCTTGTTTCAGTTAGGTCTCTACATAAGTGCATGAATAAAATGAAAATGACAAAGGTGTGCAGAGAAGGAGGATACCTGAGAATTGTTGCGAATGCCGTACTCCTCAACTGCAGCATTGTCATCCAGTAGCTTCTCATTGTGGTATGATAGGCAAAAATTCCCCCACACATGCTTCCTGCACATCAAAATCGACAATACACCCATTATCAAATTTCACCAATACAACACCAATTTGTGGAAAGCAACACATGCAAACGCACCATGAAATGTGGCGGTGACCCATCTTGGACTGCTCCATTTCGTTGACTTTCTTTTTTATCGCAAGCTTCAGATCCTTGATCGTAGCAGAGTTCATGAGCGCCACATCTTCACAGACATCAAATTCAAAAACCAAACAGTTTAATTTCTTTCACATATTCAAATACAGCACACAAGTTGTTCGACAAATTGTCTGAGAGAGTTTGAGCGTTACCGAAAGAGGTGGTGTCGAGCTTGAGGACATTGATGCGCATGGCGCTGCCGAACTCGAGGCTGAGGAGAGTGTCGACATCCGATAAGGTCGGTTTTTTGGGGACGTCGGAAAGGACAGGATCGTCCAAGAGGGCGGCCAGCGTCGACTGTAACCTTGCTTTCTTTATGTTGTTTTCCTTGTATCCTTCCAAGATAGCTTCCGGCGTCGTTCTGGACTCCATGTTGATGTTGCTCTTCTGTTCAATCTCGGTCATGGCTCTATCTGCATCTGGATTTTTGGTCACGCTAAATTTCAAGGAAGCAGAGCAGAGAAGCTGCGAATGGATTTGGGTTCAGTTTGAAAGCCTGGTCTTCACTTTTCAGCTGCTTCTGTTATCATCTTTGGCCTATATTAATCAAAGCCTTTTTTTTTTTTTTTAATGGTCTGATTAATTTTCTTAGGAACCAATTTATCATAGGCTTTTACTATAGTGTCAATTTGTTATTCTAAGTTTTATTTCGGCTAATTTACTACCACATATTTTCATTAGCCAAACATAAGTACTATTTTTATAAATTTGCTACATTATGTTTTCAAAATTAGCTAATTTACTATATTTTCGTCTATTCATATGTTCAAACATTGATTACTTTTGAATTTTGGGTAACGAATGATCAATTTTGAAACTTTAGGGTAGCAAATTGATTAATTTTGAATGCCTAGAATAGCAAGTTCAATATAAAACCTAAGATAGCAAATTGGTTGAAATAAAATCTAAAGTAGTAAATTGGTAATTATGCCAAACTAATTCTTAGGCAGCATCTTTATAAGATGGACCAAATTCACAGTTGCAAGAAAATCATGTTCATGGGAAAACAGGGGAACTATGTTTCCACAAAATTTGGCGACCCTCTTTCAGTTGGATAAATTTAAGATTTATTGATTTAGTTAATCCAGTACATGATCAAGAGAGGCAGAACAAGAACTCCCTTCAAATCCAGCAGAATCTGAAAAGGTTTCCGGCTGAAGAACACATATTATTCAAGCCGTCAAGTTCCGATTGAGTATTGCGATTAGCCACTACGAACAAATATTGGAAAAAAGAAACGGGCAAAGCAGATAAACCCGAGCAAAGTGTTAAGGACTCTCAAGCATGCTTCTGCATTTCAACCACCTTCTGCCACGACTCTCTGCTAGATATCTCAGACCACCACCGGCCCACATTGTCTCTCCCAGTAAACAGCTCTCCCATATCGGTGGCATTCACCAAGTAATGTGTGTTGGGCAAGTGAGAAAGATCGGCTAGTGTGAATTCATCACCCGCCAAGAACTGGCTCTCACCCAGCCTCTCTTCGTACACGTCCAGTACCTTCTTCAGCTTCTCTTCGTTCTGCCTGATCGCCCCTTGATCCTGCTTCAGCTTCATTCTCGGTGCGAATGCAAGCTGAAACACCAGAATGGAGCTCGGAGGACCGAAGCTATGTGATTCAGCTTCTATCCACTGATCTATGGAGGCCTTTGCCAATGGGTTTTCCCCATACAATCCCTTGTTTCCCTGCTTTGCATACTTCTCACATATGTACCGGCATATGGACCTCGATTCTGAAAGTACAGATCACATTAACAAGCAACACATTTAGAGAACTAATCAACCAAAAATCCACAATTTAATTCCATGCATTGAAGCATACATACCGAAAAGGGCGAAGCCCTCGTCTTCAAAAGCTGGCACTTGTCCAAATGGCTGTTACAGTCGAAAAGAAAAAACGATGATGAGAATTCAACAGAATCGTGTTCACTGTAAATGTAGGAGTAAAGATACCTGGATCTTGAGGTATTCAGGCTTCTTGTGCTCGCCTTTGGCCATGTTGACCGGAATGAGCTGATAGGGTACTTCTTTCTCATGGAGACAGGCCAACACTCTCGACACGGCCGTGGATATCGGTGGTCCGTACACTTTCACCGAAGTCGCCATCAGATTCAGATTGGTTTTGAGTTTTGGCTCCTCTGTCTTCTCTTTCTTGTTAGTCTGGTGTGTTTCTAATATGCGTCCTCCTCTACTCTTTTACACCATACAAAACCGCCGACGTGTTGCTCAGCCACTTTATCCCTTGCTTGAAAGGGTTGGTTTGTTTGGGTCCACCAGCGTCCAATTGAGTTTTAAAATCAAACAACGGATTTCATTGCAACGAAAAATAAATGATTTCTCAATTAAAATTTACAGCTTGAACCACCGAAATCTGCTTTGCCTTAAAAACAAGGAAAGTTTGATACTGCTCTGGAGTTGTGAGCCGTTAAATCAATGTGTGCCTGTGAATATGTCCTCATAGGCACACAATGAGCTAATCCAACAACTACCAGCTTATGAGTTTCAGTAATCCGGAGAACAATATAACACCCTTAAAAACACGACTTCCTGCCAGACCTGTTACTTATGTTCACAGACAAGTCAGCATTGATGCAAATCTAGCCCAATTTTCATTAATGGTTAAACAGATGGCTGATTTCATACATGATACATCCATTACATGACAATAAAACGAGAACCAAGCTAATCTGATATCTTTAATATCAAATGTATCAGGAGTAACAAACCTCCACTACTGTATCTCTCATTTTATATTCTCATGAAATTTTTGCCTATGTGAAGCGTAATCACCTCATACAAAGCTTCACAGATTCTCAACTCCCTAGAAAAGCATCATCACCTTCTCCAGAAACTTTTAGCATCCATTCTAAGACACACCGTGCTTTTGAAGTCAGACGGAACAAGGACTTTGCCAGGTTGATATGTCTGTGACAAGATCTCGTAGCTGATCTATAAGAACCTTGATATATGCATTTTTCTTCACAAGCTCCTACATAAACAATAATTAAGGTCAATGAATTAGTTTTATACAAATACTGGAAACAGGACAAGCATGGCTCCTCTTCAGACATCAATAAGGTCTCAACTTAAAGTAGGTATCATTAAAGGGATGAGCTCAAGGAAGGCTCAATTTCAGAAAAACTCATCATACAGTTCCACAACAAGCTACGCCCTCCAAATAAAACCCAATCCCTTTGGAAGCAAACATCTATTTCTAGCCATGATACGAGATTTTTGTAGATTAAATGAATACCTTTCTCAAATTGGAGGCTTTCTCCTCTAACTTCTCAATTTCAGTTTCATCCGCAGGCGAACCAGTTTCAGATGTTGCCTGTTTCAATATAAGCAAATCCCAATATTAGCTCACCATATGGTTTCTAGAAATAAAACTCGCAATTATATACATACATATACATGATAAAGTCATGGACAATGAACTAATTAAAATTCACCCCCAAGGCACTGACTGTTATTACATTTCAAACTATGTTTCAAAGCATTGCCGCCTTCAAATCTGTTTCATGAAGTCAATTAGAAATGCTTACTTCCCCCCCTTACAGTGATTAAATCCATGACCTTATTTAATCATTCTAATGGGCAATGAGAGTAGCATTAATCACATAGCTGATAACTTGCACAGTTCAGACTGTACTAGCTGACTGGCATCTCACAAGCAAATCATACTAAACTAGCGCAGAAACTGAATTTTGTACCTCAAATTGCAAAACACATGATTATGGTTCATCAAGGTAGCGCCTAATTCAAAATTATAATAGCTGACAATCAAAGCAAATTCACCAAATTAAAGAAAAGGGTTTCTGAATTCACCTTCTGAGAATTAGGAATTTCTGCCAGAACAGCCCGGAGCGCCGTCACGGAGTTCTTATACCGAAACCGAGCCTCCTCAAGAGCCCCGCCATTACCAGGACCACCGCCGCCGCTCGAGTCTCCGTGATTTTGGGTATTAGTGTTGTCAGAAGAAGACGAATCGCTAAGAACGACGCCGTTTGAGAGTGAAGAATGTCCGTTTGCGGTGGTAGCAGCAGCGGCGGCGGCGGCAGAGGAATTGGTGGACCAGAGTAGGGGGTTGCAGAGCTCGTCGTTCATGGAGGAGAGGATCTGGAAAGCTGACTCTATCGTCTCTTCTAGATGTTTCTGACCTTCTACTGCTAGCTCTTGCGTCGTCTTAGGGTTTGATGGTGATGCATTCGCCTCATTCTCTTCCATTGTTTTCGCAGAGAAATCGAGAAAGAAGAAAGGGTTTTGGCAAATTTGGCTGGGAAGGGGTTTCTCTGTTTCTATTATAACGACTTTTCTATGACCAACTTTTACTATATGTTAATAATTTTACAAGTCTGAGTAATTTTTTTTTCCTTCTGAAAAGAGGGTTAAAAGACTTGGAACCGAAGATCGAAGAATTAACAGGAAGATATGAAACCTAAAACACGAAAGTTATAATGAGTATCAAGAAAAACATTTCTAATAACTCTAAGTAACATTTCTAATAACTCTAAGTAACTTCTGTGTTAATATCTGAGATTTAACGATAGCCAAATATCAGTTAACGCTGGTCTGATGGGCCTGTTAAATGAAATACAAAGAGGGTCAGAGGGAGACCGCGGTGGACGGTCTTCTCTTCTCTGATACCTAAGTTAGTCAATGTATTTATGTTGACAGAGTAACAATAGGTACGTAGTAAATGCGTAATTAATGAGGAGAGAGGAGTGAACATTTTATAGGTGGGGAAAAAACTGATCTCTTTCTTGTTTTCGATGTGGGACTGATATGCTTCAGTTTCTAGCTTCTGATGCTTCTGAGGCTACTTTGGCATAGCGCGTCAGCGGTGATCTGGGGGTGAGCCAGGGCTCAAGTGATAGCCTATCTTGAGGTGTTTCCGTAGGTCACATCATTGATAGTCGTTGGTACAGCTAACAGTAACATGAGTATGGCTCATTATAACTAATTATGCTTGGCAAATGCTCATGTAAGTACATTCTGTGTTGAATCACATTATGAGTATCTTTGCCATTTTAATAATTATAATTTTATAAGTAATTTTGCTGCTCTTTAAAAAAATATATATTATTTAAAAAAATAATTTTACACTTAACTTTACCGTTTGCTCTTATTTTTCAGCTACGTAGAGCATAAATAGTAAAATATATAAGAAAAGTACAGTACATAACTCTACATAAGTTATACAAGACTCAATATTACTCTGGTAGAAAAGTAAAAACGAAACAGCAGTGTTTGCATAATTATAGGCTCAATTGCTAGATTAAGCATATAGAATGGTCCAAGAGGTATTCAGCTTGTTTATTGATGTTCAAACAAACATATACAGTCAATCCTGTCATGGATTTGAAGTTTACTACACAATCCAAAGCCTGAGTGGGGAACCAGCTAGTACCAACATACGTGCCTTGAACCGTCCATCTATAATTTGGGCTTAGCTAGGATTATAAGGATTTGCTGTTTCTAGGTAGGTCTCCAAACTTGAAACTGGCACTAGCAGCAAGTATTAGCATTAGCATAAATTGACCCAAAAAAAAAAGAAAAAAGAGAAGCATTGGCATATGATTAGGGAGCACAAGCAGTCCAATTTGAAGGGGGCTTGGAGGTTAAACTTGGCATGTTTCGGACGTTGACATCGATAGGCAGCAATCGATACTGAATGTCAAGCTCTTTGAACACTTTGACCATGGCTTCAATCAAAAGGGCTCTCCGACTCCATCTCTCCACCATGTCCTGGTGGTTCATCTTGTGTGTAAGCCACACTGACATCTTCAATTTGTTCAGTTCCTCCACATCCCTCAAGACCACCATTGGTGCTGGGTGCCAGTGGTCAGTCCTGGTTTCAATGTACCTGCATATGTGACATTCTACTTAATATATGATCTTACTGTCAATAAAAGTGGAAATGAAAGAAAACCATATCCATTCCCTCGCGTACCCTATGATTCTTTCTTTCACAACGTTCAACTTTTCCAATGGAGTTGATATATGAACACAGAAATCAACGGCATCTCCCATGTCAGGACTACGATAATAATTAGCAATTGGCTTGGTAGCAAGAACACTGTTGGGGTATATAACCTTCTGGTTATCAAACTTCAGAAAGACTGTTGTTAATAGATTCATCTCCTCAACTACCAACTGAGACACAAACAACATCGACAATTAGCTAGGGTTATATACTTGTAAAGAGATCAATACTAGATAAATAAATGCACAGTAAACATCAAAAATTGATTCAAGTTTTCACCTGGACTCCATCCACCTCACAACGATCACCCACATCATACGGGTGCATTACAAAGAGAAAGATTATTGCTTCAAAAACTGTCCTGCATGTGTTCCCAAAGATAAATACAACCAAAAGAATCTGTGAGCTTATGAACACAAGGAAATGGGTGATTGGAATCCCAAGTATAATCAGCCAGGTTATCACAATGATCACACCCACAAGAATGTTTAATAAATTGTGGAGTTCGTCCACTGCTGTTTTCGTATCATTGAGAGACAATGATAGAGCTCTTCTCTCTCTAAATGCTCTCACCTGGAAAAAAAAAAAAAACAGAAGACACATATTCTTTCTTCAGTTCATGGTCCATGGACTACAGAAAGAGCCCTCTACCTCTTTTGCTTCTCCAAAATTTAGACAGGCATAGATTGTAACATAACAAGAACTGATATGATAGTCACAAAGAAGGTGAGCAGTAAAACATTAATAGTTAAAGCATTAAGCAATACCATCCAATGTTTAAGAGAAGATTTGCTGATCCCATCATGTTCACTTGCTGCTCCAAAGAGAACAATTGTCTTCAAGGCTTCATCTTTATTCATAAAAAGCATCAGATCGTCAAGGAAAATGCATCTGTACGCACGACAAGTCGCACCAGAAAACATTACCAAGAAGCAATTTGCAAACACAGATGACAGTAACATGCAGATTAAGATCTCAAATTAAATGCACATGACATGGCAGATTGGCATAGATGAGTACTACTTACTTGGCCCCTGGCTTGGCTACTTTGAGGAATATCTTCCTCGCTGCCTCTTTTGCCTGGCATTCAGTTTTGATCTCCACAGAAGAGTCGTCCTCAACATCCAGTATCTGTTCATCTAGAGTGGTTAAGGAGCCGTGCCGGATGATATTCATCATTCGCCTCATATTCCAAGCTGATACATTCTTCTGATTTAGCTTATTCAAGTGGTTAACTGGGATCTCCTCATCTTGCTTCACAGACTTAGGAGTAGTAGGCCTAGAAGAAAATCTAGGACTCCTCCCGATTGTGGGGCTACTCTGCAGTCCACCACTCGCCGCAACCGGCCCATTCCTTGGAAGAAGAGTTGCCCTGAGCTCGCGAGGCATACAAGCCCCTGCCTTCTGAAACTCCCTAATCTCTGCGGCAGCCTTTTCCTCTTCCTCTTGTATCTGCTGCCTTTCGAACAAAGGAGGACCAGAAAGCGTCTCAATCACATACTGATTGAACAAAGCCTCCCGAATTCGTTCGAAGAAGGCATTGACATGGAAAGACAAAGCAAGGACCTTGACAAGTAATGTTTTCACAAGCCAAATCAAAGTAGCAACTAGAAAACACACCAGTGTCCTAGTCACATAAGGTAAAATCCTACTCTTGGTCTCCTTCTCAACCTTTTTATCAAAAATCAAATGCCACACAACCAAAACCAAACCCAACCAGAGACAATTCTGCACAGCCTTTCTCAACCCATAAACAAAATACAACACCCTTTTCCTCATCAGAAAATTTCTCTCCACAAAGAACACAACCACCCGAATCCCCCAACCCGAAACCAAACGCCCACAAATCAATGCCAAAACCAACAACTCCCATTTCCAAATCGGAAGATCCCACAGCCTTAGTCTCCTTATCATCGGAATCCAAAGATTACAAACCAAAGCACCTAAAACACAAACAAGACTCACCCACTGAAGTAACGTCAAAGTGTTGAACTTCATCTTCTTGTATTCTTCGGGTATATCATCAACGTCAAAACCATCGTCCTCTTCATCTTTTCCGACCAGTCGTCCGGAATGGGCCAACCTATCTGATATGGGACACCGTTCCTCAAGTGGGTCAATAAGCCTCGACCTGGTCTTGCTCATTTGGGGTTTCCAACCTTTACTAGAAAACGAAGCGCTTGAGCTACACCTCAGAACCGGAGGTCCACCCGAGTTGGGTGCAGCCTGATCTTTGCTTCTTCGCCGGAAAGACTCCCCACCAACTGTGTTTCTCGGGCTTCTTTCTCCGGTACCGTCGACCTCGACTTCCACTTGTTCTGGTATCTGAGTCATTTTGATCAGAACAGGCTCTACTTCTTTGAGGGGCATCGGTGAAGTAGAACAAAGTGGGGTTTCTCAAAGCTTCCGACCAAGGAAAGTTGCACAAGATGTGGGAATGATTGAACTTGGTCCTGTAT
This sequence comes from Rosa persica, assembly GCA_025331145.1. Taxonomy (NCBI): domain Eukaryota; kingdom Viridiplantae; phylum Streptophyta; class Magnoliopsida; order Rosales; family Rosaceae; genus Rosa; species Rosa persica. The sequence continues at coordinate 46,503,427 of WFKR01000006.1, read as the reverse complement.
AAAAAAGAAGAAACTACAATTCTTTACCGTTCATTCTTTTCCCTCCTTTCTTATTTGAAAAGAAAAATAAAAGTGAAAGAACACAGACGACCAATCAACGGTGGTGTTTTCTGGAATGCTCCTCGTAAAAATCTCCGTCATCTTTTGAAGAACATGTTCTCGTTACTGTTAATGGGCCATGCATTCCCAAATAGAAGAACCCTACTTTCTATTTTCTTGTTTCTTTTTGTGAAGTTTATTTATTTTATTTTTTTTGGTTACATTTGTGAAGTTTATTTTTGGACCATCAAACTACAACTACTATTATTATTATTAAGGAGAAGAAATGAGTCAAATTGATACAGTGAAAGTGTGATACACGATGAGAATAGGAGCAATGCATCGGATTCCAGGCATTTAAACTATAGTTGGGAATAACATAATTTAGCGTGTGTTTAAATCTGTCGTGTAGAATCTGTCTATCGATTGATGTTCATTTTGTATTTTCATTCGGGAGATGAACAAAATTAACAGGTATCTAGAAGGTGGTTAGCATTAACAACAAAGGTGGTTAATCCCTAATGAAGTGTCTCATCATTAGTTACATTAATAGAGCACAACTCCAATGGAGCACATATCCTCATTAGGCACTGCCATGCCTGAGAGTGGGTACTACTTTTGCTGATTTTCCCTTTCGTCGATCCTCCCTTTCATCCGCAACCTGTGTCATCACAAATTTTCACTTTCAGGACTATATACCGGACAAGAGCACTCAGAAATGGAAGTGTTGGATGTTATCGCGTACCCTCCTAGCCATTTGTCGCAACATATTTACAATCTCTGAGAACTCAGGTCTCAATGAAGCATCTTGCTGCCAGCAACTCTCCATTAACTCCGCTAACATGGGGTTAGTGTGCCTTGGAATCGTAGGCCTCAGACCCTGAAATTCATACACCAAGCCCAGAACATTCAATCAATGAAGTTCTTTACAAGTTTTTAGTCGTCCTTGAAATCTCATAAGTTAGCTATGGCCCTAGCCATCAATGAATATGTATTCGGATTGTGAATCTTAAGATATTACCCTATTTTACTCATAGCTACTTAATAGGACAGCTTCTGATCAGGATTCAGGACAAGAAAACTCAACTAATAGGGATCACCTACCTGAATCCATTTTCATACAACTTGGGGATCCTGGATATGAACTTCCATCAGGAGAAAAGAGAAATAAAAGGATAAGACAAAAACTATTTTGCTCGATTAGTAGAAGAAGTACCTTCTTGACAACGCCAAGTGCTGCTTGTAGTGGAGTTAAGTTCTCATAGGGAAGCTGATAGTTTAGTCACAAAACAGTTACATGACCGTGTGAAGTCTGCTCAATTAATGCTGAACTAATTTAAAGGAAAATGATTGTAAAGAATTGACTTGAAGATGGCGTTTTCTTCTGGGGGAAGAAAAAGCCACTAGTCTCTTATAGCATGTGAAGAGATTACCTTTCCTGTAAGAAGCTCCCACAGAATAACCCCAAAGCTAAAAACATCGGCTTTGTGATCATAAGGTTTATGTTCTATGACCTTCCAGTCAAACACCACAAAATTATGTGTCAGAAACTAGACGGGAACAAGTATTAAATTGTATCATATTACATACATAGTTCCACATTTTCATGCAAGAATCAGAAAACGTTAGAGAATCCAGGCACAATAATTTTCTTAATGAACAAAATATGCAATTAGTTTTGATGAACAAGAATTGATAGGCCAGCCCAGGAATTTGATTTCTTAATGCCTAATTTAGTCTTGATGCTTAACTTTCAGTGATGCAAATGAAATGCTTAACTTTCATCAATACATAGCTGAAGAACACAGACCTCTGGAGCCATCCAACGGTAGGTGCCAGTTTCTGCAGTCATGACACCAGATTGTGCCTGTACTCTAGCAATCCCAAAATCAGCTACTTTCACAACCTGTCAAACAAGTATTCCAATCTTTAACAATAATGTAGTTTAGAACACCTCTTAAATCTATGTACAGCCTTGGAAGAACCTGATGAGCTCCTATCAACAAGGAGCAATTTGAAACAAGGACAAGAATGCACACGCCTGCCCATTGCCTCCCTTTAGTTTTGAGAAAAGTATAATAAGGAATACTACATTGTATTTAGAAGATATTTACAGTCAAGCTATTCAAATAGAAATGACAATAACACAGAGGCTTTCATCCCCTCCAACATAGAAAACTTTTGAAGGCAATAAGAGATCAAAAGTCCAATATTTGTAATTGTAGTGAAAAATTAAGCTATATTACAAAGTTGAAAGGAATAGACAAATGCAACATGAAGAAAATAATAAAATATCTCTTACTCCATTTCTATCCATCAAAAGATTAGCAGCTTTCAAGTCCCTGTGGATTATATTATTTTGGTGCAGGTATTTCATTCCCCTGGAAATATCAACTGCAACTTTGAGCAGGGACTGAAGTGAAAAAGCACCCTTTTGCTTATGGAGAAAGTCGTACATGCTTCCACCAGACAAAAATTCTGATAAGTGAAAAGGTATGTAAGCAGCAGTTGAACTGAATGGAAACCCTGTTTGGTAATGTAGAAAATACATACATATATACACACATATATATATGTAATGTAGAAAATATATATATATATATGTGTGTGTGTGTGTGTGTGTGTGTGTGTGTGTGTGTGTGTGTGTGTGACGGGCAACAAGTATGAAGCCTGGCAGGGAATATTTCTAAAAGTACTTCACCCTACCAGTAACTATGCAAAGGTTAGGAGGTTTAGTGCAAGCCCCAATGAATTGAACGACATTCTTGTGCCAAACTTTTCTGCACAGATAAAAAAGTATGAGAAATGCAACATCAAATGCACTGAAACAGGCTGCTACTAGCAGCCAGCCTTTCTGTCCCTAAATATTATGAAGGATGTTATGTTACATATTTAGAGTAATTAAATGATGGAGCTAAGATCAGTAGATAACTAATAACTACAAAATAACGAACACAGGGCTAATTGAGTTAAGAAGTGACATAACAAACCTCATGATAGAGACTTCTTGGTTAAACTCCCTCATGGTTTCATTTAGGCGCTCAGTGCTAAGAACTTTAATGGCCACATCTTGACCGCAGAAAGTACCTTGATATCTGTGTCAATCAACAAAGTAAATACAGGCATAGTCTTGTACCATTTTAACATGGCCTAAAAAGATGACAGAACTTACAAATCACCATTTGATCCAGAAGCAATTTTCCTTTCATATGTCAATAGGCTTGCATCAATTTCCCAGATATCTTTTTCTTCACTGGATATGCTTACATGATCACCAATGACCTTCATTCCAGTGTCTTGCTCCAGAACAGGGGAGATGACATTATAATCCAAGCAAGGATTCTTCCGAAACACAACAAATTATCAGATACTATAAATATATAGTAAGAGAGAGCAAACATAGCATGCATGTTGCAAAGTATTAGCAGCATAGAAGAAAGTTACAACAAAAGAAGGCATGCAAGAAATACCTACATATTCAGATTCTTTCGACAAAAAATACAAGCATATATCATCAGATTGCCGAATGCTTACTGAAATATACATAAGCATATAAAGAAAACTACCTCACTCCATAGTATTTCTTTTGCCAATGCCTGTCTAAGCCGTTCAGTTTCCTACAAATTTTGAAAAGCATGTATCAAGCGATCATAAATTAAAGGGTAGACACTAATCTAGGAACTTCTTTGTGGAATATACATTTCAGTAACAACTGAAAATCTCATAATACAGGTAGATATTTCTCCTCAAGGATAAGTAATCCAAGACGATACCTGTATTCATCATATTACTTATACCAGAACAAGAACAAGGCAAGACGATACCTCACATTCCCAACCATCAACGACAAAGACATCCAAGGAGTAGCCATCTGTTGTAGAAAAAGCATGTGCTTCTTGAATGTTCAGTCCGATGTCAGATAATAAGGATGTCAACTGATGCAAAACATAAGATTTTGAATAGTAAATGAGATATTCAGTTAAATGTAGCATAATCCATTTGGCAGGCATTACACATACTATTATTGCAGATAACATCTCCAACCAGAATTTTTTAACTGTTCTGGTGTATAAAACATCGATTTGTCAAGATTATCTAAAAAAAATAAAACCGTATTATTTTGAGTAGACATGGCAGAACTGGTACAAATAAAAAGATAAAAAAAATAAAAATTACCTCACTGAGGAGTTTGGGCTTGTCATTAGTTGAAATTGTAATTTCATGCATCGGCCTACAGAATTTGAAAATACCAAAATTAGTTAAGTGTGAACAATGCAAACTTATATTTAGCATCCAATCCATAAAGCAAGCCTGCTAGGATGAATAGTCTTTAATGGGAAAGTAGGAATAAAATATGAGACAAAAAGCTTGAGAATCATAAAGGAAGCATTTTGAACTCAATGCAGAATTGTTTTACCTTGAAAAGGCATTCACAGTGGTATTCCCATGTTGAACTTGTAACTTCTTGGCTTCAAGAGCAAGTTCAAGGTCTTCTGACAAACCAAAAGCTGGTGGTGGATGACTGAACACATGAGAAACGGAAAGAGGGTACCATATGAGAGATATATAGAGCAATGGTATTACTGACTCTTACATAAAGAAAAACAAGTCCAAACAGCATTTTGTTGAACCATGCCTCGGTTTGCCAGCAAAATCAGAACACTGAGTATCTTCTTTTCTGGATGAGTTTAAATTAGAAGAAGAATGAACCTGCATAACACAAAAACTGCAGTTTGAATACATGTGACTAAACTTTCAGTACATTTTTCTTTTCAAAATTTATTGAACCATTTATGAATTCGACTCAAGGTTGATGAATTTATTGTGTAATAAAAAAATTAAATTACCTGCACAAGACGGACTTCGACTGCGGGTCTAGTGGCAGGGTCATGCGCCAAATGCAATAGTCTTTTATGCATGACAACAACTTGTGCCCTCTCCACATTCACATCCAAAGCATACCTTCAGTAACAAAATCCACATCCACAAATGCAACTAAGCAAGTAACACTTCAGATTGAAGCTTACAGATTTACCATTACAAAAGAACCCAGTTCATATAATTTTTCCCTATATATTTCCCGGAATTTATTCTAGAAAGGTATATATATTTATATATATACGGGTGTACTTTTTTATGTATAGACGTATACGTATGTGCATACGTAAAGTTGAGTTTGTGGGTCACGGGTTGGTGAGTCCGTGCAGTCCACAACAATAGAAGGTTGGTCGCATCTTTCATTTGCTTTTCAAAGCATAAACCTTTGGCGTTCTAGGAGATCAAACTATCGGGCAACATAATCAGAAATCGGTGTTTATGGCCCTCAAAATCTCACAAAAGTAATTCCAAACATTTTTAGTTTGGCAACCCAGAGATGATATGAGCGTGAGTGCGTGACATAATATTATATCCATTTCCAGAAACATTAAAAAAATAAAATTAAAAATAAAAGATTCTGATCCACAAGAATCACCGAAGAATATGCAAAAAAACAAAAACAAAAACGCACCGCTCTGATACCAAAACAGAATCTCAAAATGAAAAGAAGAGATTGCAGAGTATTCCTTACACCGATTACATACATACACGTATTGACGTACGTAGCTAGAGAGTAGAGAAAGACAGCTGGGGTATACCTAGTTGGGAGGCGATTGAAATGAGCCCAGAGTTCATCTTCGAAACCGGGCTGTTGGGCCTCCGCGACATCCGAGTCCTTAAGCCGGACCAGAACTTCATTGTAGATATTCACTTTCAGTTTCTGCTTTCGGGTCAAAGCCGGCGAAAAACCCGCAGGTATGCTACACCGACTCTCCGTGTCTTCCTCCGCCATACAAAACGGCGCGTTCCGATTCTTGATCGCAACTCAAACCTGGTCCCTTTTCGCTGCGTTTAATGTTTAAAGGACCAAAACGACAGCGGATTATTCAAGTGCGCCCATTCGTGTACGGAAACAAAGGAATGACTGTGAGACCGAGCCCACGGGTTCGTGTCTTGTCCCTCCCTCCTAAACCTTAATTCCCTCCCTCTAATCGTAATTGTGTTCCCGAGTTTGATAAAGAAGAAGAAGAACAACGTTGATTAAACTAATAAACGGAGTTCGGGTTGACGAAGTTGACGTGGACTCTCAACAATGCTTTTGCTTTGCTTATATCACCTTTCACCGAAACACCGCCTTGTTTCTGTTTATCGTTATTGGATTAACCCCCTTAAACAAATGCTTAACGATAATCATAATTGCCCAGACTGAGGCTCATATCATAAAATAATATTCCATCTCCAGCTTTATTCGTGGATACCATCACCGCCCGAGCCCACTTTCGTCCTCCCAGCCAATCCGGCCGCGCCGGGTTGTCTCATTTCCCACTCAACCAGCCCACGTCAATGAATCGCATTTGTATTTTTATTAAGCGTAATTGTTTTTTTGGGTCTTAGTTTAATATTATGTAGAGGTTAATTTATTTCCCTGCCGGGTAGACATTTATCTTAGTAATCATAGTGACGAAATTAGTGTTATTCCTGAGACAAAATTTAACCCTACTTATCTAGCCAGCCAGCTTATGATTATGTGCACCAATGACCAATGTATGATAGCTTGAAAAATCATGTACATTCTGTATCATATGAGATAGCAGACCCCATGTGTCTGAAACTAGTAGACATTATTAGATGGATGATTTATCCTGTTAGGGTGAGAGAAAATATGTGGTCCTTCTAACCCTGCCCATGTATGTACTTTAACTGTTATAAAGTCCTTTGGAATTAAATTAGGGTGTGTCATTAGTATTTTCACGCGTGAAATTAATGAACTGTTGGAATGATAGCTGTATTTTAATTAGTTGAGTTTCAAATCAAGCCGTATAATTAGTATATACTCGCCCTAATTGTATCACTCCTAAGTAATCACTCTTAAGCTTTGAAATTTTCATAAGCTGGCGGCCCAAGCTCTCATGAGTATCCTTAAATCAACGATTAGGAATACTAACAGGCACATCTATGTAATCCAGTAGGTTTGTACCTTATATATTTTTTCTTTGATTAAATAAGAGCATTCATACAAAAAAGTTACAAGTATATGAATGATACAAACATAAGAGCCTTATATATAACATCAATCCCTAGCTACGAAGCTATATATTCATATTTATATAGTGGACATTCCACCAATGATTTAAATGGTGAAACGTCATGAACCACCCTATAGCCTCACCCGCCACCCCCCCCCCCCACAATCCAATCCGTATAGATGTCTCCTAATCACCTAATGTACGTGCCTGCTAGATAGAAATTAACGACTACAGTTGACAGTAAAAGAGGCCAATCATACTGTCTTAACTAAACGAGAAACATTCTCAAAAAAAAAAAAAAAAAAACTAAACGAGAAACAAAGTTGGGCTTGTTCTTAAACATGGGCCATGTGCTCAACAAGATTGGTTAGGTTGGGTTTATGTATATCAAGATGAATTTGGCCCAGTATATTTAAGCACCTTGGTTTGGTCGAAGAAGTGATAGTCCACAATGAGGAACTTTGTCCTCAGAAATTAAACATGTCTTTGCACTAGCTGCAAAGACGAAGCCACAATCAGAGAACAGTACTCCGGAGTCGTTGAATTAGCACACCAAAAACAATAATCAATTGAAAGGTTTTTTTTTTTTTTTTTTAATTGAAATTTTAATAGTATGGAGCACTATAGATTTCTGAGTAAGAGTAATGGCTCCTGGAAGAGATAACCGTTGAAAACAAAAGGATTATTTTCCCACAGAAAAGAAAGAAAAAGCGTTTTAGGCAGAAGAAGAAGTAAATGATGACGGAGCTGCATTTATAGTCGTTCCTGGGTAGTAAATAGTGTCACGCGGTAATTTCAAAAGAGATAGAACCAACCAAAACAGTGCTGAGATTCCCCAACTAAGTATTTAAGATGCAGTTGAGCAATTACACAGTGAGATACATAAAGCTGATCGATCGATCACTACTATGGCTCTCTCTCTCTCTCTCTCTCTCTCTCTCTCTCTCTAGGGGGTGGTGAGATTCCCTCTCATAAATATTTGGCTCAGAGTGCTGTGCATGCCCTGATCTGCGCGCTTTGATAATGAGCATTCATCGATCACCGCCACCCATGACAGCCAGAGCGAGATTCCCTTATTTATTGTTGAGGGCCTGTAGCTCTGTTGCCACTGCATCTCTGCAACTAGAGAGAGAGAGAGAGAGAGAGAGAGAGAGAGAGGTAGAGGTAGAGGTAGAGAGAAGAATATTACGTATGGGGTTGCTAGCAAGCTAATGAATGCTATGGTCCTTGGCTTAGGGTTTTGGTAGCTCAAGTTTTTAATGCACCCAGCAAGAAGCAACGTGCAATTAACAACATCTGCTCTTCTCGCTCTTCAGTTTCATCCTTAAATACGGCTCCAAGACATTCCATTTCTCATCCTCACACCTCAATATCATCGTCCTCTTCATTATCATCATACCCTTCTCTCTTCATTTCTTCTTCTTCTTCGTTGTATTTAAGGAACGTTGGGCACTTGAAATAGTTACTGCGATGTTGGCCCGGTTCACTCAGGAGAAAAACATATATCTTAATTTGTTTTTCTGATTGAGCCGTGCCAATATCTCAGTGCTCTTTCTTTCTTCTGTCCACGTTATTTGCGACCAATATTTTACCGGGCGCTTCCTGCAGATACCCAGCTAGCTAGGTAAGTAGATTTTCTCATAATTGGGGATACCGATTTCCCCTCGGTTCTCTGTCTGAAAAGAAACGAACATCTTATTTCATAGTCTTTTGTTGTTTATATGAGTTCGTGTTTGGACTTTGGAGCTGTGAGATTTGGCCATAATCAGATACTTGTAGTTGTAGAGAACTCATATGCAAGTATACTAATTAGCCTCGGATACACCTTCAAGTTTGACATTTATGCCTCGTTCAAATTTTATCTTAATTAACTCTGAATTTTGATATCTCGATGATAACAGTACCGGATTTTGAGCAAAATAAGTTTTTTTTTTATGTGAAATTTAGATTTCGATCAAACTACAGCCTCCTAACTGTGATTCTAGTTTCCACCGCAGTATATTCAATCTAACAGATCGGTACTCACAATTTTTGTGCATTTTATAGGTGGTATGGTCTCACAGCTTCAGTGAATAATGTCACAGGGCAATGATATAGGGTCTCAATAAAGCCTAAGATTTGTGACCTCAATTTTAAGTGTCAAGCCATGTCACATATACACATCACTAATTTGTCAAATCATGCTATGTAATTTTTGAGTAAAAAGATTATCTTATCCTTCCAAAATCTAATGACTCTAAATTATTTTAGCTTTTTTCTAAAAAATATATATTACTTTTTTTTTTTCTTACCTCTTCAATTACCAAATTTCATAGGTTTTAATTACAATTTCAATACATTTTCTTTCCATTTTTGTGGATCCAATTTAATTTTTGACTTTTTAAATTAACTTGTTAGTGTAAGGTAACTAATATTCTATTAATTTTATTAAATTCATTTATTAAAAGAGTAGAATATTACTTCAATTTGCCAGATTTGATGAGTTATAATTAAGATATTAATATATTTTCTTTTCCATTTTTGCTGAATTAATTTTAAATTTGACTTTCTTTTTTATCAATTTTTTTATTTTTTTTTACTTTTGTGGGTTAGAATTATGACATTAATATATATATATACCATATTAATTCTACATCATATATATATACATATAATTTGTACGAATTATATATATACATATATATATATTATACACACACACACTTTTTTCTTGGACGAATTATATATATATATATAATTATAATTATAATTATATATGTATAACGAAAAAAAAAAAAAAAAACTAAAATAATATAGGGGAAATTACTAGTTCCCCCTTCTTTTTTTTTTGGGATTTGACAGTTCAGTCCATGTTATTTCAATTTTAACAGATAACTCCTCACACATTCAAATTTCATACAATTTAGTCCAAAATGATAATTTTACCCCTCACTTCCTTTTTTTATATATATATAATACACACACACACATACATATATCTACATATACATACATATATATATATATATACACACCACATATACATAAACACACACACATATATATACACACACACACACACACACACACACACATATGTATAAAATTATACATATATTTATATATCTACATATACATATATATAACTTTGCTCAGGTGCGGATATCCGCACCTAAGAAAAAGGTGCGGATTTCCGGTTTTGACCCACTTTCTGATCACATTTTCACATCTTAACCGTTCAGTTTTCATATCATAATGTATAGATTATCTCTACAAAATTTCAATCAATTTGATGGTCGTTAAGACATCTAAAACTGCAATTTACACGAACGAACCGAATCTGTCAAACCGGAACCGTTCGTGTTAATTGTTGTAAATTGTAGTTTTGAATGCCTTAACGATAATCAATTTGGCTAAAATTTTACAGAGATGATCTATACATTATGACCTAAAAACTGAACGGCTAAGATGTGAAAATAAGATCAGAAAGTGGGTCAAAACCGGAAATCCGCACCTAAGCAAAAAGTGCGGACGTCCGCACCGGAGAAACGCATATATATATATATATATATATATATATATATATATATAGATATATACATACACATTAGATATATAAAAGTAATTTATGAATTTTTTTATAATATGAAACATAAACATAGTATATAGACTTACCAAATACATAAACACATTAGATATATATGTATACATACATATACATACATACATATATATATATATATATATATATATCTATACAGTCCTTCTTGGCTAAGGACATCCTTACCTAAGCTTAGGTACGGATTTTCAGTTTTTGGCGACTTTTCGATCACATATTCAAATCTTAACCGTTCAATTTTTAGGTCCTAATGTCTAGATCATCTCTACAAAATTCAGCCAAATTGATGATCGTTAAGGCATTCAAAACTGCAATTTACAACAATGTACACGAACGGTTCCGGTTCGACAGATTCGGTTCGTTCGTGTAAATTACAGTTTTGGATGCCTTAACGATCATCAATTTGGCTGAAATTTTGCAGAGATAATATATACATTAGAACTTAAAAACTGAATGGTTAAGATGTGAATATGTGATCGAAAAGTGGCTGAAAACTGGAATTCCGTTCCATAAGCTTGGGTAAGGATATCCTTACCTAAGAAAAATCCTATATCTATATATACATATATACACACACACACACATATACATATAAATATATATAAAAAGAGAGAGAAGAATAAAAATACACACACACATATACATATATATATATATATACATATACATACATTTATACTCACACACACACACACATATATATATATATATATATATAAAGAGAGAGAAGAATAATATATATATATATATATATATATATATATATACATACATATATATATATATATAGAGAGAGAGAAGAATTAAAAGAAAAAAGAATAAGTTAGGGGTAAAATGGTCATTTTGGATCAAATTATGTGAAATTTGAATATTTGGGGAGTTATCTGTTAAAATTGGAATAGCATGGATTGAACTGTCGACACATCAAAAGTACAGGAGGTACCAGTAATTTCCCCAATAATATATTTTATTTTTAGATGAAAACCAAAATAATTTAAAATCTTTAGATTTTAGAAGGATAAGATAATTTTTTTACTCACGACTTACATGACATGATTTGGTAAATAAGTGATGTGTGTAGGTGACATAACATAACACATAGAATTAAAGCCACAAATCATTTTCTAATGCCACAATGTTCTTTACTTCATTTATATCTGCATAAATATCTGGCATATAATTTTCATCCCAGGCCGTTAATTAACCTGATTGTTGTACTTGCAGATATATATAATTCTGATCAATGATGAATCACTACTAGACTAGTAGTTAACGGAATGTGTTTTCTTGTAACCAGAAATGACTAAAATTAGATCGACTTAATTAGGCTGTTCTCTGCCTAAGCTGGTTGCTCTCTCCTGAGAGCTCACATGTCACATGCATCATATTATATTATAAAAGACAAACTGGATGAAGCTAGCTTAACATATAGCCAGGTTTTAACCAGCAGTTAAAAGTACCATTCACGTCCTTTTGTAATATGGAGGTAAGATTAATTTCGAGCACTACATATTGGATCTGGCCGGGGAAAGTAAAAACTGAAGAAGTAAATGTGCGAGGGGAGAAGCGTTGGCCACTCTTTAATAGAAAGATGTTCTCTCATGTGCATGTTTCTACTCATAAGTCATAACTGAACTGTCGGCTGTTAGCTAGCCTGCTCTTTCTCGCAACCATGCAATATATGTGTACCTAAGCTTGACTTTTGCAGCGAGTTGAGTCCACTCGTATTCAAATTTCAGTGAACTTTATTCCTGCGTCTTTCAGGATTGGCTCTGAGATTGGATTGATGAGTAACCTTATATAGGAACATGTGAGTTGTTTGAATTTTTTTACTAGTACAGTTGTTTGAAACTTTGAATAATGACAATTTAAAGTGTGTTTTTACTTTAGCCTTTGTAAATCCGTTTTGGTTATATGAAGGTGTTTTAACTTTTAACCTCGATATATCACACTGCGATAAGATTCCCATTATGTTTTAGGCCCTTTGTGGGCTTCATGTCTGTCGTGCTGGAGTTTGCAGGGTTCAACCTGGGCCTGTAGAAGAGTCATGGTTTCACATGGCCCAATGGCACCATGTTAGAATGTGGTATGTAATTCAAGAACTCAAAGCCGCGTCCTCGTGAACAGTTTGAAGCAAAAACAATGATTTGCTCTAATGGTGAAGTCACTAGGCAACACGAAACTAGGATTTCAATTTAACCAGCGCTAAACTCTCCCTTAGTAAAGCTTTCGAAGAAAAAGAAAAAAAAAATTCGTGTTTTCTTTAACTAGTGCAAAGAGAAGAGAATAAATCATTCTAAACATACTAAAAGCTCCTAGCCTATTACTGTTCTTGTTCACTAAATGAAATGACGATGTTATCCTTTTTTTGACTCAAATTACAATTCTACCTTTTTTTTATTATAATATACTAAAGTTCCTAGCTTCATATCACCGTTCATCAAATGAAGTGACGGTTTTATTCCTTTTTTTCACTCAAATTACAATTCTGACATAACTTTTTTTTTTTTTTTTATAAAATTCTGCCATATTCTTTTTTTAAAATAATATATATATATATATATAAAGAAATTATGGAAATTATCACTTTAGATCGTAAAATGATAAAAATATCATTTAATTTCTTACTTGATAAAAAAATATATTATAAATTGTTAGTAATATTAATTTAATCCTTATCAAAAACGTTAGTTACTTAAGATAGCGATGACGAGGCCGTGCCATAGAACGCCAAGGCCGGGGTGGAGAAGAAGTCGAAGTCGAAGAAACCGAAGAAGCCTAAGGTTACCATGGTTAAGGAGGCGGCGAAGATCGAAGTGAACGATCTCTCGGCGGAGCTGATCCAACTTCCGGTGAATTGTGTTGGTTCTGATCTGACATTTCTTTTCCGGATGCGGTTTTCTGATTTAGTTTGATATTATTTTGATTTAGATTTGAATTTTAACTTGAATCAGTATGACTATTTCCAATAGCAATTCTGAGGAAGATATATGGGTGATGAAGTTCACGGACTTTTTCGGGCGGGCATTATCTGCAGTGACTTCCGCCCAGTTTCCATGGGTCAAGATGTTCAAGGAGCCAACTGTGGTGAAGATTGCCAATGTGACTTTTCAAATGAGAATTATGCTTTTACTTTTATATCTGAAATCTTGTTCTTCGTGCATGGCTGATGATCTAGTTTTTTAGTTTGGCTGGTGTAATAGTTAAAAGGAATTCTATCTGTCTTTAGGTTATATTTGATGTTTTTGTGAATCATTGTGTTGTATACTCATTCGTATTGGTCTTAATTCTATTATCTATAGATAGTGACATTCATAAATTTTGTGGAAGAACATCATTCTAAATGTTGTTTAATCTCTTTGGTTATTCAAGTGTAATATGGAGATTATGTTGTTTTAGGCTAAACAATCATGAATGATCAGTTTTGTGTTGCCTTCTATTTGGATAAATATTACCTTCTCCCAGGTCCTCTCTTATCTCTCTTGGATATTCAACCACCCAAATTTAATCACTGTTTTAGGTCATTGGACTTGATGTTGGTATTCCTGGAAAGTGTTCTTTTGTATGCAGTTAGTTTGTCAAATTATATTGTATAAATCCATGTTGCAGATCTATTGAGGCTTTAGTTTTGTGGAACTAAACTTCCCATGCAACATTTGCAATTTTTGGACTGTTTCTGGTGATCATGTCATGGTTTCATGTTGTATCTGCTGAACGTTAGATAATTTTATCTTTGTGAGTGCCTAGTCAACGCTGATGACGTGTGAAATCCCAAATTGCAGTATTTATTGTTGTAGCGATGGTATTGCAAAGAAAACCTGATGTTTTGCTCATTATGTTGCCGACATTGAGGGAAACTTCAAAGTATCAAGGACAAGATAACCTTCCAGTAATTGTATGGATGATAGTTCAAGTAAGTGGAATTTCACACAAGTTTGATATTTCTTCATGGTTAAAATACTATCATAGGTTTGCTTCTGTTATCATAGATCTCATGTTAGATTCAAATATGCCTTGAATAGGCTAGTGAAGGAGACCTGGCTTTGGCATTGTATGCCACACACAACGTAATGCCTCTAGTTTGTGGCAAAAGTAGTAATCCACAGTCCTGTGATCTTGTTCTGCAGCTAGTTGAGAGGTATTAAACATCTCTAATCTCTATATTATTTCGTAACTCTTTGCATTCCTTAAAGTCTGAAATTGTTTATTTGATTGCAGAATTCTGTCTATGCCAAAGGCTCGTACCATTTTAGTAAATGGTGCTGTGAGGAAGGGGGAGCATTTGGTGCCACCTTCTGCATTGGAGATACTTATAGGAGTTATTTTTCCTGCACCTTCAGCTAGAGTAAAGGTAATTACTGAAAGGGGAATTCACTGTATATAAACTTTGAACTATTTATAAAGTTAGTTATTTACCTGTTTTCAACTTCAATATAATGTTCTGTACATGCTACTGAAAGATTCGGGGCTGTATATCCGACCCTAAAGGACGTGGCTCTTGCTGGCTCACAAGGAAGCAAAGCGATGAAACAAGTTTCACAGCAAATATTGAGTTTTGCTGTTAAGGCTGTCGGAGAAGCAAGTATGCAACTTGATCTGCCTTTACTTGCACTATGAGACAAGAACTTCCCAATTCCCTCCAATCTTCACCAGATGCCACGGCAGCCCCACCTCCGAAGTCTCAGGTTGAAAGAAACAATATTGTTATATCTAGTCAAGACAAGGATGAAGTCAAGCAATACTTTTGTATGTCAAGTGCACTTTTATAGATGGAATAAAGAGAGAAATTACTAGAAATTAACAGTAGCTTGACCAGCTACATAACCAGTGACATGACCAGTAACTTGATCAGAATTTAACAGCCACATGGTCAGTGATTTGTCGGTGACTTGAGGTTAGCATTCGTTTGGCCAGTTACATAGCCTATGACATGAACAGTAACTTGGTCAGAAATTAACAGTGACATGATCAGTGACGTGTATAACAATGACATGGTAAGTGACATGGTCAAATAAAACTTCAATACTTCAATTCTTGGCCCCCAACTTCCTCCTTAACATTATGTGATGTGGCTCATTTTTGTCGGTGATTTGATCTTAATAGTGACTTGACTAAGGATTGACAGCGACACGGTTAGTAACTTTGTTGTACCATAACAGCGACATTGTCAGTGACTTTGCTCGTGACTTGAGGTTAACAGTAGTTTGACAAGCTACATAGCCAGTAACATGGTTCAATCCTTGCTCCTCATCCACATTCCTCTCGAGGAGATTTTTCCTCACCTAGATTTACCTCGAGGGCATTACTCGTCACTCATATTGGCCTTGAGAAAATTATTGTACTCCTCATCCAAATTTTCCTCGAGGAGATATCTCATTATCTCCTTACCCAAATTTCCCTTAAGGAGATTGCTCTTTACCCATATTAGCCTTCAGAAGATTTAATTTCACACATATTAGCCTTGAGAAAATTACTTTACTCCTCATCCAAATTTTCCTTGTGGAGATATCTCCTCACCTAAATTTCATCTGATGAGATTGCTCCTCACCCATATTAGTCTTCAGGGGATTTAATCTCACACATATTAGCCTTTAGGAAATTACTTTACTCCTCACCCTAAGTTAGATGAGATATCTCCTCACCTAGATTTCCCTTGAGGAGTAGTCTCCTCACTCATATTGGTCTTGAGGGGATTTCTCCTCAAATATATTCGCTTTTAGGGAATTATTTCTCACGTAATTTTTTTTTCTTTTCAAATTTTATAGAGATTTCTTTATATTGTCGGAAGATATCTCAAATATCTTATATATCGAAGATATTTGACGATATCCTCTAACATGGTCAATGTCATGTGTACAACAGTGACATTGTTTAGTGACATAAAATATGACATGGCCAGTGACATGGATATAACAATGACTTTGCAAGAGATTTGACAAGTGATATATCCATTGACTTGAGGTTAATTTTAACTTGGCTAGTGACTTCACTAACTAAGGACTTGGGTTGACCCATAACTAGACTGGCCAGTGACATGGTCCATGACTTGGTCAGTGACCTCACTAACTAAGAATTTGGGCTAGCCAATGACTTTGCAAGTGAAATGTGATTAACAGTGACTTAATCAATAAATTTGACAGTTACATGGTTAGTGACTTGATCAAGGATTGACAGTGACATGATTAATGACTTTGCCGGTGACTTAAGGTTAACAGTGACTTGGTACCCAAATCTCCCTTAAGGAAATTGCTCCTCACTCATATTAGCTTTCAGGGGATTTAATTCCACACATATTAGCCTTGAGAAAATTACTTTACTCCTCATCCAAATTTTTCTTGTGGAGATATCTCCTCACTAAAATTTCCCTTGAGGAGATATCTCCTCACCCAAATTTCCCTTAAGGAGATTGCTCCTCACCCATATTAGTTTCACGGGATTTAATCGCATACATATTAGCCTTTAGAAAATTACTTTACTCCTCATCCTAATTTTCCTAGATGAGATATCTCCTCACCTAGATTTCTCTTGAGGAGACTACTCCTCACTCATATTGGTTTTGAGGGGATTTCTTCTCAAATATATTTGCTTTTAGGTAATTATTTCTCAGGCAATTTTTTTTTCAAATTTTACAGAGATTTCTTTATGTTGTCGGGAGATATCTCAAATATCTTATATATCAAAAATATTTGACGATATCCTCTAACATGGTCAGTGACATTGTTTAGTGACATAAAATGTGACATAGCCAGTGACATGTATATAACAGTGACTTAGTCAGTGACTTGTGTGTAACAGTGACTTGGATATAACAATGACTTTGCAAGAGATTTGGCAAGTGATATATCCATTGACTTGGCTTGTGACCTGGGTTGGCCCATGACTTTACTGGCTAGTGACATGATTAGTGACTTGGTCAGTGACCGCACTAACTAAGAATTTGGACTAGCCAGTGACTTTGCAAGTGAAATATGATTAACAGTGACTTAATCAGTAAATTTGACAGTTACATGGTTAGTGACTTGACCAGGAATTGACAGTGACATGATCAGTGACTTTGCCGGTGACTTAAGGTTAATAGTGACTTTGTCGTTGACTTGAGGTTAACAGTGACTTTGACAATTGCATGATCAATGACAGGGTCATGACTGTGACAGAACCAGTGACTTGAGGTTATCAGTGACATGGCCAGTATCTTTGCTAGTAACATAGTCAGTGACTTGAAGTTAACAGTGATTTGACCAATGATCTCATTAACTAGGGACCTGAGCTGACCAATAACTTAACTAGCCAGTGACTTGATCAATGACATGTATAACAGTTAATAAAAAATTAGTTTATAAACAGTATTTGTAATTTCACATTACATTGACTGAAAAATTCCAAGCGATGTACATGCAACTTTCTCATCTCAACATGACATTCTTTCTTGTAACACAAAGCCACGAGGACAATTAAATACTCCATCGCCGGAAAATTGGAATTAACATGCAAACCAGCTGCCTTCTTCACATTCCCAATGTGCATAATCCTACCGGCTTTTAGGGAATTTAGTCTCATAGGTCTGAGGCAACTGCATGAATGAAGTAATGTTTATTAGAAACAATATGGAGCAATATCAACAATCTACCAATAGCCGTGATGACATGTAAGCCCAACCAACACAATTAAAAATACAACAATTAGAAAAGACAAATCTTGATCCACTGCCATTGTGATCCAGTTTGTGCATAAGAATTGCTTGCAACCGGGCATTCAATGACTGTAATATTATTAGCAGATTAAATTAGTTTTATTGCAGATCAACCAAAAAAAATATAATGCAGTGCAAAAACTTAGTTCACTATTTTAGTACAGCCATATCTTTATACTACAAACCAGTACCCTTTGGATTTGCAATGCTGATGTATGCACTGCCTGAAGATATCATGCACTTCCTACTAGTTAAAGTAATGGGGTCAACCAAAAAGTTATTCAGGGAGGGCTAAGTGGTGGGATTATGAAACTAGTAAAACCATCTCTTACACTCCAAACCAATGTCTTTTAACAGATAATGTACTTCTTACTAGTTAAACCAAAGAGGCTTTCATTACTTACATGTAAACAAAATCATAACTAACCAATCTTTATATCATGATTAAAAGTTGACACCAATCAATGCAAAATCTTTCACCTTCTATATTTGGATGATAAACTCATTTATAAAAAGGAAATTTATCTTCTTCAGTAGATTAAAAAAGGATGACGACCCACATAAAGTACTAAGCAGATTGAACTAATGAAGTAACATAATATTGTTTCCTTATCAAAAATGAAGCAGAGGTACCATTAGCATCAAACATAATGACATCTTATAAGCAATATAGCAGCAGCGTTTACTATTATAAAACCGAAAATCAATTTCTAACCCCATATACTCCTTGAGCCAGTAGCCAAGACTAACAATTCTGGTAGTCCAGAAGATATATAAACGTCAAAGCAAATTGAAGATTTGTTCGCATATGATCAATACTACTACTTCAATTGATAATGGGAAACAGAATCTCCAAATTCCCAAGCAACAAAGCAAGTAATCTACCAAACAGAAGCACATAGATACATTCTAGCATGTGAAAATTGATTAATAATATTGAAAAACTGAAAAATCAGAACTCACTGTGACGAGGGAGATGGATCGCGGCGGCGACGAGGATTCTGAAGCTGCTGCTGGTGCGCGAGGTCACGGTGTACAAACCCCGCCGCGGTCGACATCCGGCAGGTACAATTGCGGCGAGTGGCTCAAGTCCGACAAGATCTGGACGAGTCTGCACCGGGTAGTGTCGTGCAAGGACCAGTGCGAGATCAGGCTGGAGGATCCAAACTCCAATGACCTCCGTCGAGACCATGCTCGACTCGTCGCTCTACTTCGTCCCTAAGATCGAGGACGGCACCGGCAAGCACACCTTCATCGGCCTCGAGTTTGTCAAGCGCAACGAGGCGTTCTATTTCAATGTCGCGCTCTCCGATCATGACGAGTACGTCAAGAGAGAAGAGGAGTCATACGACGCCGGATCGACCTGAACAATTTGGAGCGATCCGATTACCGGTGAGTCAGCACCGCTTCAAGAACTCGTACACCGATCCTAACAACGCGCCCTTCACACTCTTTTGAGGTATGTGTTCGTGTGAATAAGAAGAAGAAGGAGAGAGACACAGAGAGAGAGAGAGAGAGGTTCAGACGGGCTTGAGGGGGAGAGAGAGCTGTTGATGGTAGTTTTGTAATTAAATGTAGCTCTAGTGGTATGTTGTGAAGATGTGACATTAATTATCATGAGAATATTTGTGTATCTTGAATTATAATAAGGTACTTTAAAATGACCACTTTTATCATTAGCTCATTTTTTCTAAAGGGAGAACAATTATGTTTTGTATTTATAAATTTCTACAAATCATGGAAAAAGTTTGTTGTTGTTGTTGTTGTATCACATTTATTGTTAATTTATTATTAATAACAAAACAAATCATATTTTAAATAGCGTCTATATTTTTAGATTACGAGTATTTATATATTATATATAAAGCTTGAATAAAATAGAAAAAAACTGCAGCATCACGTGGGTTAATTTATTAATATGTTCTTATTTTGAAGCTTACCTCCCTATGTCCCTAAACTGAGTGAAGAGAAATACAATCAAAATTATTTTTTTTGCGAATGAGATGTTAAGATTGATTGATGATTGGTCAATTTAATTGATAAACAGAACAAAACAAAACACAAAGATTTTGAAAACTGGCTGGTCTATTATTCTAAAAATGGTGGGATGTATGCTTAATTAACCTATATGGCTATATCTTACAGAAGAAAAAAGAGAGTTGGATTGGCTGCAGCCCAATCAACCTTCTTCAATCCTCCGTTTCTGAGCAGGCGATGATACCACATCATGATATGCTAAATTTTCATCCTACCGCACGTTCAAGATGAGCTGATATAACTTTGGGTCGCGAAAGAGTGTTTATATGATTTTTCAAAGCGATTCATAGTCTAAAATAATATTCAATTTTCGAGAAAGCTTCACCTCTCTTAAAGCTATATTTTTTCTTTTTTAAACCTAAAATAATTTGTTTTCCAAAATATATCGAAAAGTCAAGATCAAAAAACAGTTTAGCCACTCGTTCATAGATTATAAGTTTGTCAGTCCTCCTCCTACGACACAAAACTTATCCTCTTCCACTAATTTTGACGTACTTGCAAGCTCTCACATTCTTCGCCTCACATCAAAAAATCCAAGCCATGTCATGGGATAGCATCCCACACAGCCAATGAGACCCATCCTCACCAGATAACCCTTGTCCTACCTCATCCCCAGTATCATTACCGTTCATTCATTCAGTATCCAATCACATATACCCTCCTCAAACGCAAACCACACATCACCAACCTTCTCACCCTATTAAAACAATCCCTTCCACTCCTCCTTTTGAATTTGATCCCTATTAAAGTCTTGAGGCGACGAACTAGAACACAACAAACACACAACTCTCAAAATGGCCACCGTCACTCCTGCTGCCGTTGCCATCCCCTCATTCACCGGACTCAAGTCCGCCGGAGCAACCAAACTTGGCGCCACCTCCGTCAAGGTCTCAGCTGCCGTCCCAAGAATGAGCATCAAGTCCTCACTCAAGGACGTCGGTGTTGCAGTCGCTGCCACCGCCGCGAGTGCACTCCTCGCCAGCAATGCCTTGGCCATTGAGATCCTTCTCGGCGGCAGCGATGGCTCCTTGGCTTTCGTCCCCAACGAGTTCTCCATCAGCCCCGGGGACAAGATCGTCTTCAAGAACAACGCTGGATTCCCACACAACGTTGTCTTCGACGAGGACGAGATTCCCGGGGGTGTTGATGCCGGGAAAATCTCCATGAGCGAGGAGGATCTCCTCAACGCCCCAGGAGAGACCTACTCCGTCACCTTGACTGAAAAAGGAACATACTCTTTCTACTGCTCTCCTCACCAGGGAGCTGGTATGTCCGGCAAGGTTACCGTTAACTAAGCTCTGTTTAGTTCTCTGTTTATTCTAAGATCAATGCTTCCTTTTCATGGGTGGTAGTAGAGCTTATAATAGCCGAGACATTATATTGACAATGAGAGAATTTATGAGGTGAAATTGTTGAATTATATATTGCCATTGTGTTTGTCTGTTTCTTTGTTCATCTTCTTCATTTCAACTTGTAGATTTGTGATCTTAATTACTTGTTTAAAATATGCTTGAACCAAGTGAAGTATATCGGACTATAAATACTATTTTGATGTGATACATTACAAGCTATCCCTAATTTCACTTCCGTTACTAACACTTTACACTCTGTATACTCAAAACCTTTTGGATCGCAGTGTGTATAATCTCATGAATGTATGTATACGAAAAAATTGGAGTAGTAGCAAGGAGCTTAGTAGAGTTAAGTAGTTAAAGCATCAGGAAGGTTAGTGCGGGCGCCGAGGATCTTACCGCCAACGTCAGGGAAGCTCTCTCGTCCAGGCAATGCGCCTACCTTCCCATTGGCATAAACTTCAACCGGGTATTTGATGAGGTGTCCCTGCAATTCTATAAAATCATCGGCCACGAACCTACTCCAATTATCCTGACCAATGTCGTTCACACGCTTCACACATTCTAATGTTTGAGGCTCCTTGAAGCATTTCACAACCATCCCCATGTGTTCTGCCCAAAGTGACATTCTATATCCATATACCTGAAAACATATCAACAAATAGCATCTGTGATTAGCTTCATTACTAGAGGCTGGTGTTTTGTTAATTCCATATACACTATGAGAACATGATTATGGAGCTACATAGTAGATACCTGGCCATGAGGATGCCGCTTCTTCTTACCCCACGTGTGATGCGGTTGATATGCCCCCATGGCTATCTCGGTGTCCCTAGATCCTGCCATGGATCGTTGGTTGATATTCGCAGAACCTATTATCACGTACTCATCATCTACTACCATTCCCTTGGCGTGAACATAAATCATAAACCGTTGAAATTTTTGGGAGGCGGAAACCTGAAAACCAATTGCGGTGTTTTTTTTTATTAGCTAGGAAACCAGTTGCGGTTAATTCACATATTTTGCATCAGGTAAAAGATACATACTAATTCAAAGCCTACTCTGCCTTCAGCATATAAATAAACTAAAACTAAAACATCAATCGCTTTCGGTGATAGAAAGAAGTTTTGTATGCTATGATTACCGTGTGACTTGGAGAACCAGCTTTGGGAGCCTGGTTA
This sequence comes from Rosa persica, assembly GCA_025331145.1. Taxonomy (NCBI): domain Eukaryota; kingdom Viridiplantae; phylum Streptophyta; class Magnoliopsida; order Rosales; family Rosaceae; genus Rosa; species Rosa persica. Next base: position 46,480,466 of record WFKR01000006.1, on the reverse strand, counting down.
TTTGTACAAGACACTGTGGTAGGCAGCTTTTCCCGATTACCAAGACAGTAGAAATTTAGGTAGTCCTGCGGATGAGCATTCGCAATATTCATGGATTTCAGCTCTTTTGCTATGATTTCATACATCATTTGCATTGTTTGTCCCTGAAAAGAATGAACAAGCAAATTTAGTTGGTAACTGATTTTGATGTATTAAGTTAGCAACTGAGTTTGTTTTATCCTTAGCTGCAAGATGTGCAGCTTACCTGCCAAAAGAGAATTTGTTGCACAGGAGCAGAAGAGGGCACACCTTCTGGCCACATTGGTATCACGACATATACTGCAAATCTCTCTTTGGCTCGTATCTTACTAGCAATCTTTAATGCCAACTCCATTGGAATTAAATTGTCAGCACCTGTATATGTAACAAGCTCAATTGTTAGCACCTCATTTATTGTATAACACTTCTGCTATAGTTGATTGGAAAGCATAAATAGGAAAAGAATATATAACCACCTGCTTCTTTGTAAGTTGGCCATGCATAAGATGATCCAAGGAAATACTGATTCTCAATGTATATGAAGTGTTGCGCAGATCTGATTGCTTCGATATATGCTGTTTGGATGCTCTTGTCTATAACCAAATTTTTGGCACAGAAAAGATTCTGCAGTAAAATATAGTGCCAAGGAATTGATTAGATGACCACTAAATGTGTCTGTTAGTTGAGTTGTTAAAAATTAAAGAAAGATGTGAGCCAACCTGATTCTCAGCTTCATAGACATCTTTGGGAAATCCTTTCACAGATCCAGAATCTATGGATCGGAATATCTGTCATTTTAAGTTCGATATAGAATAAGATTGACCAAGTTAGACAAATTTGCAAAGGAATAATAGAACCAAGATTAAAGCTTGTGCAGAATGCAATGCAGCAAACCGCAAGATATGTGACCATTAACTAATTATGACCTGAACACGCCAGTTTTGAGGATCATCTTCATCTGAAACCCGTAATACAGGGTCATCACTGGAACTTTTTGGTGCGGGACTAAGTATCCATGAGATGCGCTCCAACTTGATCAAAGCATCGTCGTGCCAACGCGACACTCTTTTAAAGCGTTGGCCCAACTCTGACCATTTTGTGGCTCTTTTCCAACGCTGCTCAAAATTAGTTAGCACATCGTATGCAGCCGGCCCTTCAATTTTGCAATGTAGATCATGCCAGGGTTGTCTTGGACCCTTTGTACCCTATGAATATATACTTTTAGTGGTCAATGTCAATTCACCCTCAATATTAAAAAGCATAGAGCCAAGGTGCAGGGTGCCAATTGCCAAACTAGTAGTATTACGAACGACAAATACTCACAGCCAATGTGGGATTATGAAAATCACCCTGGAAAACTGTGTCAACATCGCGAAACAGCCGATGCTCAGGAGTATCATAGCGGCCATCACAGAGGTCCAGACCTCCTATAAATGCAGTTATCTTTCGATTATTTCCAGACGCTTGTGTATCCACAATCACACACTTTTGATGATGCGTAAACAAGGTTCCAACAACCTACATTATACCACGTGACCCAAATTATTTAAACAAATTACCAGCAACTCAAATGCAATTCTTGGTTTAAACAAGCTAGCTAGCAGTTTCCATACGAAATCATTATATAATTTCCGATCAAAATAAATAGATAATTGAAACAGTAACTGAACCATGTTATAAAGCATGCCTGTTGCTTGAAAATGCTAAGCTTACTGCTGGCATATCGAGGTGACAGCACGCATGACACCGAAGAATGCTTAAAAAACTTCCGGGTTTCTTCATCATGCGTTTGCATCACTCCGGTCTACACACAGATAACACCAACAACACGTCAACCCAAACTGAATTACCATCAAAGTAAAAGGTAACAAACAGAAACTAAACTAAAACGCACCGTATTGATGAAGAATTTGCTGTGAGAAGTCTTATCATCCCAAACCAGCAACAAAACTCTCAACCCTTCTTGGGATTTATACTTGAGCAACTCCCCCAAATTCAAATTGCCGCCGCTGGGCAAGGGCTTACTGGGCTCTCTGACCACTTTGACCTTGTGATAAATGGACCAGCCCACAATGTACACCAGATGATGGGCCTCCAAAATTGCGTGACATATATCCTCCCAGCACTTCCCATGCTCAAACTGAACCCCGTCGTCCAATTCTATGTCCTCCAGCACCGAGTTAGGCACGTGCGCGTCCTGGTACAGCGTCACGTGACCTCCTTGCCGTGCCGGAAAGTAACAATTCTCAACTCCCCCGAAACTTTCGTGGGATATTCCGTACTGATACAACGGATTGTCCTCGCATTTCGTGAACCTCATTTCCAACCTAACCGCCGAGTCCGGTTTCGGCGGCTTCCCCAATGGCCCGATTATCGGAAACCAATCGCTGATCGTCTCGCCGGAGAGGATTCGCTGGGCCGAGACGGACGCGACGCCGATTAAATCGGCGCCAAACATGTCGTTGTCTTTCACATAGAACTCGACTTGCGAGACGGGGTGGGCGAGAGGGATCTTGAAATGCTCCTTCCATTCCGGGTTCTGGGAGTTGGAGATCACGCGCGTCCGGGCGACGGTAGCTCCGGCGAGGCAGACCGTGACGTAAGGGTCGCTGGTGATGATTTTATGGTGACTGCGGTGCTGTTTAGCGCTCGAGAATGGCTTGCTGCAGGCAGAGAACAATCGCCGGAATCGCTCGGAGAGCATGTCCATGTTGGGCAAATATCGCGCCTCTATGATTTTCAAATCCAGGTTGCCGTGAAGGTACACCACCAATGGTTCTGAGTTATCTTCCGCCATTTAGATTTGGTGGTTGAGCACGACCAATGTAGATAGGGGAGGATTAATGTGACGTTGGCTATTCACCGGAGAACCAGAACGGAGATTCCGAGAACTTATGTACGTGGTCGGTGTTCCGACGTTGGCTTTGTAGAAGAAACGTTGAGAGACATAGGTGAATTGCTTATTGAGCTCCCTCTCCGACGAAGCCAACGGCGAAAACCGAAGGCGGCAAGAGAAGAGCGGCAATATATGGCAAGGGTATGGGGCTATGTACGTGGGGAGGTTATGGCGTTCTGCGTGGGAACGTGAGGTCTGGTCTGGCAGGGTTCTACAAGTAGTAATTGTGAATTGGAGTAGGGGACACGTGGGGGGTAGTAAACAAAGTGAAGCTTGCAATCTAACCAATTTTATAGGTTGATGGTTGGAACGTCCCTAATTTGAATTTGATGCTGAGTCGAGCTTACTTGACTTTCTTTTGTTTTTTATCTTCACGTTATCAATATATTCGAAACCAATGTTCGGGTGGCTTATGAATATAAGGTGCTAATTGGTATTTACTATTTAGAATTTTTTTCTTGTTCTTATAATCGATAAAACTATAAATAGTAAGACGATTAGACATCAAAGAGATCCACACGTTAACTAAATATTTCAACAAAATTGTATCTTAAAATGCTAGACTTATTTGTTTATAATTAATGAAGTTTAATCATAAATAGCAACTCATTTAGACATCAGAGAGGTTTATGCGCTAATTAAATATTTCAGCAAAATTGTATTTAGGCCAGTAATTATATTGACAGTTGAAAGAAGTGCTATCATAAATAGCAACTTGTTTAGACATCAGAGAGGTGCATACGCTAATTAAATATTTCAGTAAAATTGTATTTAGACCAATAACTATATTGACAGTTGAAACAAGTGATAATTCTTATGAATATCATTCTCATTGTTAGATGGTCAATATGTATTTGTGTTAGAGTATAGATATTCGAAAGAATGTTTATTTAGCATATGCCTATTTCTCTCTCTATGAATCGAAAATGAAATCCTTAATACGGTGGATGCTTAATCCTTATTCATGTTCTTTCAGTTAAAAAATTAAACTATGTGACATGATAACGTTCTGAGTCGCTGTCATAGCATTTAGGAAGATGAGCTGTCTAACCCAATTTAACAAAGTAGCTAGAGGTTTGTTAATCGTTTGTTTGACTTTTTTGGGTTGAAGAAAGAGGATTCCTTGACTTGAGAAATATAGATGGTGTCATGTTGATGGCAGTTTATTGGCCCCTAAAACTTTAGACCGGCCTCATGCTTCCGACGAGTCTTCAGTCAGCAAAAGGCACTTAAACCATACCAATTAGTCTTCTACCGCTGTAAATAAGTGACAAAATCGAAAGATCGAAAAGGCATGAAAAAGGCCAATTCTGGTGTGCTGATGCATATATGTACGAGGAAATGAATCGACGCCAATTCTGATGTGGTAGATTCACTAGCATTATCAAGATACATTATATACAGAACAAAAGATCAAGCAAAAATACATACTAATACATTCTGTTCGATCTTATGTTATCAATATATACATTCCAATTTCAGAACTTCTCATGAAATAGTTATGTGATTGGGTTATCAGCATCTTGTTCTGGTGAAGGTGAAAACAAAACCACTCTCCACAATGCCATCTCCCAATCCCAAAGATCAACCAAAAATTGTTGATATTTATAATTTATAGAAAGCAATACGCTTAGACAAGATGACCATTACAACTCGACAGTTCTTGGTGTGCCGGACAATGAAAAATTTCTGCTCGGAATATGAAAGCTAGGGTTCCATGTGATTGCAATTGCTGCTGACCCGTTCACTTGATATGGGAGGAGCAGCCTTTATCATCACGCTTTGAATAAAGGCTATCATCTACACACATACAGAAGAAAGCTAAAAACCACAGAATACAGAACAGATGCAAGTAAACATGAATTCATATGCCAAAGGGAAACTATACCAAAGTTCATGACCTAATATAAAAGGTCTCTCAAGATCAACTTGAACTTCATTAGGCATTAGTAATAAGCAATTACATATATGGTAAAGTGAATTGCTCACTCAGAAGAGGCTTTCAACTAGTATCAGTTAGGAGAAAGTCATGACACCTTACATACAAAATCAGTTATTTTGTCATTTATAAAAGATGCTTAAGATGCTTGAGTAAGTCGGTCTATACTAGGTCTCATTTCATTAACAATTTTGTCTCTAAAACCTGCAAATCACTTTCAAACGTGCAACCTAGAAATAGGAGACTATAGTTATAACAAAAGGTTGCAGACAAAAGCAAGCATCGTAAAGTATAAGCTCTTACCGCAGCAAATCCGACGCATATAATACTAAAACCAGGAAAATTAAAAGGCGCCTTTTCAGACAGGAACAAAGCTGAAAGAAAGAGTTGACATTCTTAGTTTAAAATGGGAGAAAATTGGCTAAGCAAGAGAGTAAAATGAAAATTCACCTGTTAGAGGAGAGAAAGCAAATGGAGATATAACATTTGCAAAGGAGCATATGCCTGAAATGCACCCTTGAGCCTTTCCCTGAAAATAAAGAGTTACAGATAGCAAAGACAACTTAGAGCCCAAAAGGGTAAGTAATATGCTGCATACCATTACATTCTTATGCATAACACTTCAATTGCAAAGAATCAGCTTAAATGAAATCAATAAAATTGATAGCAGTCTGCCAATATATATAACCGTCAAAATCACGCTTATAAATCAAATTGCAGCACTCCTCTCAAGAAAATTACCTGCTCAGACGGCCCAACTTGTTTAGATACAATGCTTCGCATCTGTAAATGTGTAACGGAATTAGTCCAAATCCAACACCAGGTAAATGCTAAACTATGAAACACAACTAGAGAAACTTACACATGGGTGTGCAAACACAAAAAAGATAGAGAACATAGCAGCAGCATACGGAACCTATAACATTTCAGAATGTTAGCCATAATGGGGCAACAAAAGTTGAGTAAAGCAGATACCAGCTGCAATCTAAGAGATTAATAGTGTTCTGGTGGCAGTAGATTAAAACATATAATTTTAATTTCACAATAAAGATACACTTGAGATGCCAGAGAAGTTGCAAGTAGATACCCAGAAGGACCACGCAAGGCCATAAAAAAACATCTGCAGTTAGTAAGCGGATGATTAGATAAGAGATTACTGTGCATGTCAAGATTCTTACAAACAAGATCGAACCTTTGTGGCTTATCTAGAACTAAATAATTACAGCCAGATGCTTACATGTGCACAGCCAAAAAGAAGCCCTATCGAAAGTAACCACTCCTCTCCTAAAACAGGAGCCAGTAAGGGCATGAGAACCAACTGCAGGAAGTTCTAGTTTTTAGTACAATTAACTGTAATGGAACTATGAACAAACCAAAGCAGTGAGAAAAACCTGTGAAATAGTGCCTGCAACCCCCGAAATCACCATTAGGTCAGCAAACTGATCCTTGTTGAAGTGAAACCGGGCCTTTAAATAGTACTGCACAGCAAACAACGGATTTCAATCACTTCATTCTTATGTGCTATTCCAACACAGTCTACGAATATATGCTTCTGTACGAATAATCCACAAAGTCAAATATAAGATGAACAAAATTGAGTTCATCTGTGAGACAGTATACCAAAATTTAGTTCAGTTACACTTCTCTAAGTCTAAATGTTGCTCCACTTACCAATAGTGAAGCATGAAGGCCAACATCGGCCAGATTGCTGAAAAACGCAACAATTGCAGCTTGGGAAAATGTAGGGCTGCAAATAAGAGCGACAAACTAAATAAATTTCATGGATATGGGAAAAGTGAAAATAAATATTGGCTACTGAAGGCGGGAAAATTGACTGACCTAGTTTTCAACAATGCGATTATATCAGGTAATGAAGGTAAAGCTGTAGAGGACTGCAATTCCGCATTTGAATTTTCATCCGAATTCGAAACTTTTGGGTTTTCATTTGAGAGCAATGGAGAGGAAATGTTATCGTCTATAATCGAATCCGGTAGGAAAATCCTCATGTACATTACTGATACAGCCGCCACCGTTGTCGCCACCTAATGATAATAACATCAACGAATTCATATCCTACGATTGCATAGTTACATATAGAGACGATGGATAAATGAAACAGAGGAAAGAATACCTGAAACATTGAGGTAGTGGATACAAAACGAGTAAATAGGGTTCCGCAGACGAAGGCAGAGGAACTAATCCCTGATAGAATTCCAAACGTCGAGGCTCTTCGTCCTTCTGGAACATTATCCGCCTGAGAATTGATGTGAACATGGTATCAACTGTTTAGAACAGAGAGCTATATGAAACAGAGAGGGAAGTGTGACTGAATGGGCCTAGTTACATACGGGTGTATAGCAAGAGAGACCCGAATAGTCACGGGCCATATTGAGAGATTAGAGCATGATGCTTACCACATAGGCAAGGGCGAGGCAGTGAACGCTGCCTTCGCAAACCATGGCAGTGAGAGTCTTGGCCACAAAGTACGCATAGAAGAAATTCCTAGTCCTGCTGTAGGCTAATATTCCTGTAACCAGATCTCGATTAAGTCTAAATCACAAGTTAAACAAAATAGAAAAACATGTACCTCTTGTAAGTACCTAAGGGGATTATAGTGAAAATCATTGGAAGTGTGAGCAGAGCTTTTCTCCCATATCTGTCTGAGAGATTCCCTAGCAAAGGCATCATCACCAGTGTTCCCAGCCCTACGATCTGCAAAGTTCGACAGTCTGTCACGAGCTCAAAGTTAATTAAGACGGTACCATGCATGCATCAAGATGTTAATTTATTTTTAGTTATATTAGAGAATATCTAATTCCTTACTGAACTTAATCCTAATTCAGTTCTATATATATCACACTATGCATCGAGATGTTAATTACTTGCCTAGAGTGTACTAATGTTTTCTTTGTAGTTTTCCTAACTCATAAAATTAATATTGTAATGCAGGACATGCAGCGAGACAACAAAAGCAAAAAAAAAGTGGTTGTCGGGGAGGACCTCCGGCCGGTGCAGTTTCCAAGTTTGTCTACAAGCTATTATAAACTTACAAAGCGCCAAAATTGCACTCACTCAGTCACTCATCGTGATAAATGATTAAATTCATGGGGAAGTTTCCCGTGGGAGAATAGTGACAAGAGAAAATGAGGTATAGCCTACCCCCTCTTTCGTCATAACTGATCATCAGCTTCGAGTCTTTTCTTTCGAAGTGCCCAGAATACAAGGCGTACGTGCTTTTCCTTCTTTCTCACTCTCTTTATTTATAACTATTAATTGGGTCAGTACTAATATATTGTATATGATGCAATGAGCGGAATACTGAGTAATGAAATTAAATTCAGACAAATTGTCGATAAAGTCGCCGGAAATATGAAGAAGAAGATGCATGAATGGAAGCTAGTTATCTACGTACGTACGCTAACTTAAGAAGGAACATGATTGATAGCTAGATATAGCTTTGTTGAAATCCGGTGAGGTAAATAGCCAAGGAGCAACGGTCTTTTCCAGGACAAAGAGCAGACATAGCAACATCGGTAATTGCCGGAATCACCATGAACGTAGAGAAACCATGCAGAAAGACTGCAATGAAGAGGTGGTTCAACCCAGCCCCACCCAGTGACGATATCTTTTCCATATTCCTCACCGGTCTGTGAAGGTAAAGATAGCTAACTGAAGGTAAAACTTAATTAGAGGTAGAGTTGTGACCCGCATAAGAGAGTGCGAGAAATGCTAGTAGCTAGTAAACTACAACATAAGAAGGTCGTGGTGGATCAAGAAGGAGTGAGAGCAACTGAGCATGTGAATGTGATGTTGCATATATGTGCCGGTGGTTGTGGATGTGTCCCATACTGGACCGTCTGGGACTTTTGTCACGTTTGTTAATTAATAAGACCCAATGAATCTATGCATGATAACCAAGAAATGGACGCCTGGAATAGCATGATCTGCACCTGTAAGTGATCGAGCACTTTGGCGGTCCATTAATTTTAAGTAGACTTTCCACTGACGCAAGGAGGGGTACTGGCTTTGGAAGATTGGAAGCAAGGCTCAAATTTGGAATATTGGATCTTGCTTGTTCTACCAGATCATCCCACTTTGTCACTTCACTTCGTAAATAAAATAAAAAACGTAACTTCTGTAATGTTAATTAGTTATTCTAAATAACTATTATAAACTTGGATAATGTTTGGATCGATGAGATCTGGGTGCACGACTTTTGTGGAGTAGTGATGGCCAGGGATGAAGGTAGTGCCATGATTTAATGGATCACCAATTAAAGTGGGATGGTCAAACTGTGAATGGTGATGATGATGATTTAGTTTGTAAAGTACAGTGATTGCGGACCCTTAATTTTCACTATTTGGCCTCATTGTGGAAATTTCCTTCTCTCTTTTTCTTGTTTTCATCTGAGGGAAATTTCCTAGTTTTTACAAAATTTAAGATGTTGGGGGACACAAGGTTTTGTTGCTAGCTGGAATTCGAATTAACCTTCAGACGTCTAACACAGAGTATAATTGATCGAATTTTTAATTGGCTATGCTTGAATGCGTGCGGTTATAACAAAGAAACAACAAAAACGATACGTACATGAAATAAAAACTGTCCAGAGGAAGTTGAATGAGCAAGGATTTTTTCCCCACAAAACGTAAAAAATGATCAGCTAGCTCAGACATATTTTTCAAAAGAAAGTTTAAATCAAAAGGTGACCAGTTCATTTGCTTGCGGAGAAAATAAAGAATAAATGGTAGCTAGCTAGCTTTTGCGCAAGTATAGTGCTGAATATACTTGGCAGTCGGCCAGCCGGCCGGAATAAAGAATTAGATGAAAAGATCGAGTAGAATACATACCGCTTGTTGAAATCCGGTGAGGTAGATAGCGATGGAGCACTCGTCTCTTCCAGGACACAACGCGGTCATTGTAACGTCGGTAATGGCCGGGATCACCATGAACGTCGAGAAGTTGTGCAGAAAGATCGTCATGTAAAGGTGGCTGAGCCCCCCTGGTGATAGCTTCTCCATTACTCTGTAACCAATTACCTCCCTATAGCTCACTCGCTCTTCGAAATGTCAGTTTCAGTTGGACTCTAAATTCACCCCTGTTTTAAAGGAAGGAGTCATGAACTGGAAATGGCTTCTCCCACTACTCTAACCAAACTTGACAGAAATAACTAGAATAGCTAAAGCTTAAAGCAGAAGAGACCTTGTTTGGAAAAGAAATACGTGCATTATATCAAGCATGATATAGGAATCTTATATATATATTATTTGAGTATTGGCCTAGCTTTATAAAATTAAGTTTGAAATTAATGAGGAATATTGCCTAAAAGGAACAAAGTGCTGAGGTGAAGCAAAGGATGCGTGGCTTGTAAGTTCCCCTCTCAAAGGAAAAGGGACCCCATTTATTTCTATTCATGCGTGTGAATTGTAATTACGCTTTGACGCGTGCAAGTCTGATCGATCATCTACTCCCACACCTTTCAATTTTAAATTTGCTAAACAGTTTCTATCCAAGACTGCAAGTTGTTTTCACTTTGAATTTCTGAAAATAAGAGTTTAATTTATTTCAACTAATGAGTTGGTTTTATAGGTTGGGACTTGGGATTAGATTTGTTAATTTAATCTCTTGTTGAGGAAGGCCCCAGACCCATGTCTGATTGGGTTGGAGCTGGAGAAAATTTTTGGTCGAAAGAAATGTCACGCTCCGAATTTTTTGAATAAAATTCAAAATCCGAAACATGAAAATTACCACAACTCAAAATAATCATCCTAAAAATTTATTTTCTTAACAACCTCACCACACGAAATAAAATTAAAACCGAATTTTGTTTCGGTTAATTATTACAACTCAAATACACAATAAATTATAAAACTCTAAATGAGCATACACACCTCACAACTCAAAGAAATAAAAATAACCGCTGTAACACTTAAGCAGCTCGGTCACCTCCCTGGTTATCCTGACCTGCAGGAATATCTGCTACACCATTTGAATAGTGTATCGGGATTGCAACAATACAAAACTCGGTAAGCTTATGAAAGCTCGTATGAGTAAAAGAAAGAATGGTTGCTTAATTAAATCATATTTATTTCTACCTAAGTCAACATGCAACAATTCTACAACCACAAAAACCAACAATCACAATCAATCAACAACTCAACACCAAACCCTAACTCACATCTTTCTTCACAAAACCTCATCATCGTATTTACAAAAATACGGTATTTGACAGATTAGAGTTCTAACTGAGTCGTAGCCCGTCACCTGACCTAGGTTATGGCATCCGACATATTTATCTTTATCGTATTTCATCAATATGTATATTTATATACATATTTAGAACGTCCGATAATTGTACATACTCAACCAATCGTATCTCATCATCCACCTAAGATTAGAGCGTCCGATTACCCCATACTGGTCACTACGTTGACCCTAAATCCACAATATTTTACAATTGTATGTTTTCACATAATTAAATCAACTCAACCAACATATATGATATTATCATGAAATTAAAGCATTTGAATATAATCCAAATCATCATTCCAACTCAATCATATTGTCATTCAAAATCATGTCAATCAATATACATATTCCACGTAAATATATATATACGTAATCATCCACTCAGGAATGATCACTAATACCATCTATAGTTCACACAAGAAAATCGTGAAATTCATTTGTATAATTAAAATTCATTTTACTTACCTATGGACCGTAGTGATCCAGTCCATGTGATTTTTAAAAACAAATATTTAATCCACAAATATTTTCCACACAATTATCAAAAATAATTAATTTAAGTACTCAGTTCATTATATGAACCACGTGAGATTTACTCACCTCAAAATTCCCACTGTGTCTTCAGTAAAATATAACTCACAATAATCCAAATGCTCGTCAACTCAAGCCTTCAAGTACCTAATCAAGTACGGTCTTTACTTAGTAATGAAGCACGAAATAAACCAAATGATGATCCAACGATCGGATTTCAAAATAACGACAATCCAATGGTCGGATCGAATTTAAACGATGATCCAAAGGTTAGATCCTCATGGATCGCCCTTGGAAACATCCTATCAAAATTATACGAAAATCCGATGGACGGATCTTCACTAATCGCCTCCCGAATCACTGTTTTACAATTATACGAAGATCCAACGGTCGGATCTTCACCCGTGACCACAAAAAGTCATCGGGACAGTCATATGAACATCATATTAAAATTTGAAGTAAAACCGATGGTCTGATCTCCATAAGTCTCAAACCGAAGGTAAACTGTAAAACCGTAAATAGTAACGTCAAAACTGAAATTGACTATTTATCAACTTTTTCTAACATGACCAAGTTATATATCAAAACGCTCGTATGGATGCATAGATCATCGTCTAGATTATATAAACTCAAAATTTGGTCCGACTCGCCGCCACACGCTACGGTCATACGACGGTCAACGCCGGTCAACCACCTCCGATGCAAAAGTCGTCAACTATAAACTTCTTCAAAATGAAATTGTGAACAACTTTAATACCTGACTTTTTCGGAGATGAGGTCTAAATCGGGCTTTGAAGTTAGATTAATCTCGGCCCTCTGATAAGTCTCCAGATTTAATCAGGGACGTCGAAACCTACTACTCTTGATCTACCACTCTACACTCAAAATCGTGATGCAAGCCACATATGGGGATGATCAGGAGGAAGAGCACGTCACGAAAATGGGATTTATCGGCCCGTGCACCGTCAGAAAATTAGTTTTCCAGCCGGGTCGTGTTTGAGCTTTGGAAAGTGGTTCCGATCCAAGCCTAGGAGCGGCGGCTGGGTGAGGTGATAGCGGGGATCGACTGGGCTTGAGGCGGCGACGCGGATGGGTGCCGGGTCCGGCGGCGGTGCGGCCGGGAAGGCCGACTTCCAGTCGGGTCGGGTCGAAGCCGGGTCGGCCGAGGGTTAGGCACAGTCGCGCGCGAGAGAGAGAGGGGGGAGGGCTTTGTGCAAAAATCTGATTTTTTAGTCCTCAATGAAAAAATCAGATTTTTCTTACTATTTATAGAAAAATTCTGATTTTCAAATATTCATAACTTATTCATACGAACTCCGAATAATACGTTCCACATATGCACAAACTCGTATCGACGAGCTCTACAACTTTCATGAATGAAGTTTTCCCAAATTTTGAACGTATAAAAAGTCGATTTTCACGACCCCCTAAATAACGTTCGTTTTCGAAAATAAAATCATTCGAAAGCAATTTTCTCAACCCACGACAATCCAAATAATCCCAAATTTCATAATTCAATTAATATAACAATTATTGAATTACATAAATTTATTGTATGAAAATCTGGGTCTTCACAGAAAATATGAAGCAAAGCTAGGCCTGATTTAGGATCCAACTGATGGCCTTGTAGCCCGAGAACTTCGGAGCCCAAAGAAACCATCTCAAAACAAATTTGTTTTAAATTCTCACAAAAAAAAAAAAAAAACTACATTATCAATCACACTGTCCTAAATTTTAGTACTTTATTGACCAAGCACTCTAAAAAAAAGGAATTATTAGGTGGTCTAAGTCAATAAGATTACTTAAGTTTCGTAGGGACCATCAGGAGGTGAAAAAATAAAAGAAAAATTAAATTAAAATACCAATAATAACAAATACAAATCATATGAGCCAATAACATCATCCGGACCACCACGTATACTATGGTTCAAGACCACCTAATCATTTCTTAAGGTTACCAAACATTAGAATGGAAAGTGCATAAGAAATTTAATAGAGCTTTTTACTAATAACTACAAATAATCACATATATTTATTAAGAGCAGGCTCCATGTTTCGGAAGTCCATGCAGCCAAAAGTACTAACGGGCTGTTAGTCCATCGTAAACCTGATGAGAAAAAAAGTACTCGAAGTTTAAACAAATTACGTAGCTTGCCATTAACACCATTATTAGCCATTTCTCCCAAAATCAAAACCGACCCAAAATCAAAATCCTCTCTAGATCGATAAATCTAAGACTCTAACGAAGCTAGGCGGTGGGTAATGATAATATGTGTTGTTGTAGTCTCACAAGCATAGATACAAATTTAAACAACTGTACTGAACAGTTGCAATCATTCCAACGTCTTGGAATCTTACTTTTCTTATCCTCATTCATTGATACTAAACTAACGACGTTAATTTACAAATTTTAACGTCTGTCATATATTGACATCCATTAATATGCCAACCAAACATTCATCTCTTATTTCACACAAGAGCGCCATATTTTTCCTATCTTGAACCGTCAATCAGATGCCCAAATTTTAAATCACATTCAAAAGTATTGTAGTTTAAATTTAAAATTCAGTTTGATTTATCTGATTTATCGGTTACTTCTTATATTGATTAAATAATTTTTGAACTGAACCTAATTAAATTTAACGCGTCATTATCATTATAGTGTATATTAATAAATAATGCAAATTATACATATTCTAAAGTATAATGAAGTGTTGTATTGTTCATTCAATAGTGACATGCCCAATTTGCCCCCATTTTTCTTTTTTTTGACGTTTTTATCATTTAAAAAAAAACACAAATACTAGCTCAATTAGATTATTGCAAATAGAAATGAAAGATTTATTCTTGAATCCATACTTTTAGCTTAGTAAGAATATACAGACTTTTGATCCGTCTTTATATATGGTTTAGGTTTGTTAAATATGAAATAACTTTAGTCTTGATTCAAGTTGGTGTTTAAAGTATAAAGAAAAAAAAATCGGTAAACATGGTATTATATAGATGGGTGTCTTGAGTAATTCTTAAAAATTAATTTAGAACTTTATATGTTTATCACAAATCAGTAAATTGTTACACATATTTTAAAAGTTTCACTGCTAAGTTTCATATATTGCTATATTATGTTTTTTGTTTTAACGATAGCCCATCAAATCCAAAAGCAAATGAAGTGTCTTCAACACTATATGAATCAATAAGTGATACATCAGAGAATGATTATGTATATATTAAAGCCAGGTTAAAATACCAGCTTTCATAATATGTAAAGTGATAACATATTCAGTTAACATTTCTTATATTATCATTTCTACCCTATTACATATAAACTTTGTGATAAAATTTACAAATCCGTAGCATCGCGCGGACGAGTTACCTAGTATTTTCTATTTCCTTAAATTAAGCCCAGTAGAAACATCAAATCATTTGGCAACAACATGACCCCTAATTTCTGTGGAAGAGTTTCTTTTTCATTTACAAATTTTTTTTTTTATCGGATGTTCCCGAAGGGACGTGTTTTTTTTTTTTTTTTTTTTTTTGCTTTATACTACTCAAAATTATAAGTGATCTGAAAGTGTTTCAATTGAGCTCTATTTTGGAGCGCAGGCCTTCCTTCGTCCAAATCCAAATCAACGTGTTCAAATCTTTGACACCCGGAATCACGCACAAACCTACGCGCGTGCATTTAGGGCCCTATTTGATTGGTAATAAATAAAACATAAAACCCCAATTAGTAGCCACTAGCCAGCAGGATTTTATTAGAGGACTATATTTCTCCTTCTCCCACTACCACTCTATTCATTCCCTCTTCTTCTCCACTCAAGTCTTCCATCTCTCAAAGAAAAGTCCAATGGACTCTCTGACCCTCTTCTGTACTGGTGCTCTCCTTGCCGGTGGGCTCTACTGGTTCGTCTGCATTCTCGGCCCAGCCGAGCGACAAGGCAAGCGGGCCGCAGATCTCTCCGGCGGCTCCATCTCTGCCGAAAAAGTCCAAGACAGTTACAACCAGTACTGGTCTTTTTTCCGTCGCCCTAAACAGATCGAAGCCTCCGAGAAAGTCCCGGACTTCGTCGACACCTTTTACAACCTTGTCACCGATATTTACGAGTGGGGTTGGGGCCAGTCCTTCCACTTCTCCCCCTCGGTCGCCGGCAAGTCCCACAAGGATGCCACGCGCCTCCACGAGGAGATGGCTGTCGATCTCATTAACGTCAAACCCGGAGCCCGAATCCTCGACGTCGGATGCGGCGTTGGCGGGCCGATGCGCGCGATTGCAGCCCACTCGCGGGCGAACGTCGTGGGGATCACAATCAACGAGTACCAGGTGAAGAGGGCGCGTCTGCACAACAAGAAGGCCGGGCTCGACTCACTCTGCGAAGTTGTGTGCGGCAACTTTCTGGAGATGCCGTTCCCGGAGAACAGCTTCGACGGCGCGTACTCGATCGAGGCGACGTGCCACGCGCCGAAGCTGGAGGAGGTGTACGCCGAGATCTTTAGGGTTCTGAAGCCTGGAGCGCTGTACGTTTCGTACGAGTGGGTGACGACTGACAAGTACAACGGTGACGATGCGGAACACAGGGAGGTGATTCAGGGGATCGAGAGAGGCGACGCCTTGCCGGGGCTGAGGACCCACGTGGACATCGCCGAGGCGGCGAAGAAGGTTGGGTTTGAAGTGGTGGAGGAGAAGGATCTGGCAAAGCCTCCCAGCGAGCCGTGGTGGACTAGGTTGAAGATGGGCAGGATCGCCTACTGGCGCAACCACATTCTGGTCACCGTGCTCTCCTTCTTGGGAATTGCGCCCAAAGGAACGGTGGATGTTCACGAGATGCTGTTTGTCACCGCTGACTATTTGACCAGAGGTGGAGAGACCGGAATCTTCACTCCGATGCATATGATCCTCTGCCGGAAGCCGGAATAATCTTCTTGTGATGGTATCACCGGTCCAATCCCCTGTTATTTTAGTCCCTTTTTATTATTGTTTTCGGTTTTAATCGTCTTCCTGGACTCTGTTTTTTTTTTTTTCCTTTTTTATTTTGACCGTCTAATTTATTGTCCCTCATGTATTTCCCGTTCGGAATTATTTGAATTAGGATCTTCGCTTTCTTCACACTCTAGTGTTCTGGTAGTAATAATGTAATTTTTGCTCTTAATTTTTGGTAGTTTTGTGTCTGTGATGTATCTGGACTATGGCTCTAAAGCATCTAGTGACCTAATCTGTACCAGATGTTTCGAATATAATCTCTTTTTGGTAAATTATTAACAATTGATCTGAGACCATGTTCTGGAGGACGACCATTATATTGATACAGTTTGGAATTGTGTTTCCCATTTGATGCTTGTCACAATTGTTGGCATCGTGGATATCATGTTTCCTAGACAGCAGAAAAAACATGAAGAATCAAATCTGTCCGGAAGTTTCGTCCGCGACTATTTTTTTGAAACTTCGGGGTCGGTTCACATTTGTTCTAATAGAGAGGAAGGATGTAATCCCCGTCAGGAAGCTAGGCTAATTGAGGTAGAAATTAATGTAGGGCAGAAGTTCGGTTCTCTTCCACTTCCAATGTAATGTAATGTAACGTAAAATAAACGGCTACGATGAATGGCTTAGGGTTTAGGACCTAAGGTGCAGGGAATAATGAGTGGAAGTGAGAACATGTGATACACCATGTGAGGTTTGGTAGCGATCACTGTGTCTTGTTCTTCCCTGTGAGTTGGTTAGTTCGAGTTTGAGATGGAAGTGAGAAGGCGCCAAATGAATAACTGTTGGCGTTTGTTAAGTTTGTGTGTCATGTTGTGCGTGGGTTTTAGCCAAAGGCCTTGAAACATGCCGACAGATGGGGTCGTCCACTGGGGTTTGGATCTCTCACTGATTGCTTTCTTTGTTCTCTACTCCTCTGTTTCGATGTTCGCCATCTGTAAATGCGTGTTTTTTTTTTTTAATATCTCTGCCACCCTGTAACTTGCAACATATTAACTAATTTCTCTGCTACACAGGTAATGTTAAATATTTATGTATGTTATGCCAGTTTTAGGGTAGGTGTCAAGAGATCTGAGATATAATCTGAATGATCTGATTGATTTGTAGACTTCAGTGCCACAGCAGTCCAAGAACTATATTGAACCTTCTCATAAAAAAAAATTAAAAAAAAACAGAACTATACTGAACCTGTGTTTGATTGGGCAAGAAAAAAAATTAAATAATAGACTTACAGGTGAGAAATAATTTGCTGGGCTTCTCCTGAAGAGTATTGATGAGTAAGTCAAAGTGAAAGGACCTGAAAGATTGTGATTGCTGAATTTGGCAGGGGCATCTATACTTTTCTGATTGATGAGTGCCCATGTCAAGCATGAAATGATCTATTTGAATTAAAATGCACTACTTGTCACATCATTATAATGCCTTCCGATTGATTTTCACCTTGGAACATGGAACCATTTCAGATTTTTTGTGTCTTCGGAGTTTTGTTGACGTATTTAATAAGAAAATATTCCCCTTCAGTGTACATATTTTTGACTTAAATTGTTCCGGTGCATTCACTAGAAAGTGATACATTCCTACCATATGAATATGAATACTATTGTTGCTCCATGTGAAAACACTCATTTTTCCTTTGAACTTTCTTTTGGAAGTAAACCTCTTGTTGTTTCTGGTCAGTCACATATTCATTGAAGGACTATGATGATTAGCTTTTAGGCTGGTTAGGTTAGTCCAAATAATGAGTGACGGTGGATAATTTAAGGGATCAATTCACTCCAATATAACAAAAGTAAAAAAAAAAAAAACGTATGTCTAGTATTACAGGCCGACTTTATACGCAGCAGAATTAACCCGTGCGCGTCAAGGTTTCTCTGAACCGAGGTCAGCTTATCTTCCTTACTTCTTTGATACTCCATTTTTCTTTTTCTTTATGTGTGCTTCTCTTGTTAACTTGATCTTTTCGACATCGTCCCCTTGTTGGGGTTTCTAACAAAAGCTACTCACACATGAGTCTCACATCTTGTGACTAACCGATCGCTTCCTTGTGTCATGGTTGTCTTCCAAGACACTCGCCCAATCGATAGGCCTTTGTGTCATCCCAGCTTGCACCAGCCCATTACTGACCCGCGTGCATCCCACACGTCGATAGCAAGCAGCAAGACTGTGTACCGAGGCTAAGTTGGTATTCACGTTCCTTCCTTGGGTCTTTCCTTCATAGCATGCACACTTCAGTCACTTGCACACCCCAGTCGCTTCGTGGGCATCCCTTGCACTCTCCCACTCAGCTCAAGGGCAACACATGCCTGCACACTCCCCCTCGCGGGCATCACTTATACAACCCACTAAGCTCATGGGCAACATATGCCCCCATACTTCAACCTTGAGTACCATTCTGACAAGTCATCTAGGCCTTGTGGCCTTTCCCATCTAACGAGGCTACCATGTTCTCTTCTTGATGACTATCATGACTCCATGACATATTCTAATCCGTAGGCCAATCTTCAAGCGGGCATGCCGTCTTGCTTGTTGGCACGCCGCTCAAGTGAGCAACTCATCTTCGATGCCTCTCTTAAGCTTCCTTTAGTCTAGCATGGGGTCTCTCCTCCCATGCTTGCTGACATCACTTTGCTTTGGGCAAGGTCGGACTCACATGCCCACGTCTCTTGCTCCATGGCCAATGAGCACCACGGGGTCCCGACATATCTTCCGTAAGCCTACATGTTTGTCTAACGCTGATGACATAAGGATCGCCTTCATACGAACCTCGTCCTTGACACCAACCTGTAATATCGACCTTTCGACCAATACTGTCCACGAAACATCCTAACTCGTGGAAACATATGCCGCCCTTTTTTGATTACACATGCTCGGGCCCCCTAGCCCCCCACGAGTGCTCTGGAGAAGCTCACTGAGTGCCCCATGAAGGCTAGCACCAAGGGTGGTGGAGAGCTGACACTAGGTCTCCCCCTATAGAGCATGTTTTGCTTAATTTACAAGGTAGGAGAAAAAATCAAAATAACCGAGGAAACTAATATGCCATAACTAATTCATAGAAAATCCAAATGACATGCCGTCAAGTGCGTTAAACTCGTTTCGACGTCCCAGAATTTCTCATATTTTGAGTTTTCCCAAATTCTAACCCGAAGTACCTCAAACCAGAACTTTCACTTAATTACGACAATGCCACTCACCCTCCATTTAGCTTCAAGCTCACCCTTGGGCTTTCAAGGCTCTCTCATCTCGGCATTCCCATCACAAAGTGTCACGATAGCACTACTCTTAAGTGCGGCTCGTGACACCTAGGTAAGTACTCTAGTATATGTATGCTTGGAAATTCACTAGGTTTTATCCAGGCCCAACTCTAATGAGAGAATATTCAGTACATTAATGTACACTTCCACTAATAAGAATGGACAACTAGATAATATCAAGTATATTTTTCTAATTATTAAAAAATTATCTATAAATATCAACGGCTGAGATCTGCTAGTTAATCTACACAACCAGTTTATAGAAGAATTTTCCAACTCTAATCAAATTTTGAAGTAGACCTTGCTATCTTCTTTTGACCAATCACAATCCAGCCCTGCCAATAAACAACCAAAACTTAAAATTTCTGTGTAGGACAAGATTCTTTTGTTAGGCAGGATTGCTTGCTTTCTGTGAATGCAACTCATGGAGAAAATATCAGGTCTTTTGTTGAATTATCAACAAATTCATTCGGCTTTTCTGTACAAAAAGAAGCCCACATGTTTTTGTGGATATTAAATGTGTGATTTGGGCTAACGCGAACTTGAACTGATATTATGGCCTTTGCGTGATGTAAAGAGATGATGAAACTGAATATACTATAAAAATATCCCAAAATACCCCCAAGATAATATGTCAATGGATGACAATCATTACATGAACCACAAGCAAAACGAGTGGCTGTGGACTTTAGCCACTGCAGATTTCAAGATAATTCTCAATGCTCCCTCATACCACCCTCCCCTGTACTTCTCTCTACACCCATAGGCCATAGCTTCAAGTTCCCTCTTAGCTTCAGATCAATGGCGACCATCACAAATTTCGTAGCCAAACCACCTTTATCTCTATCTTCAATCCCCAAAGTCAGCTCTCTTTACCACCACCGGTCCTTCTCATCCTTAGTCACCAAACTCAAACCTCTAGCAACAAATCTAGAAGCCAAACAAGCCCGCTTCAACTTCACCACAAAGGCCACGGCCGCCCCGGGCACTAAGAAAGTGGAGAGCGATGAGAGAGTAGTACGAGTCCACAGCATAGCTGAATTCGACGAAGCGCTTCAATCGGCAAAGAACAAGCTCGTGGTAGTCGAATTCGCCGCCAGCCACAGCTCCCAGAGCAAGAAAATGTACCCCTTCATGGTTGATCTCAGCCGCACGTGTGGCGACGTGGAGTTCTTACTGGTGATGGGAGACGAAAACGAGAAGACCAGGGAGCTATGCAGGAGAGAAAAGATCGAGAAGGTTCCGCACTTCAGCTTCTACAAGAACATGGAGAAGATTCACGAGGAGGAAAGCATAGACGGCAACCAGCTCGTCGGAGATGTGTTGTATTACGGCGACAACCATTCGGCGGTGGTGCAGTTGCATAACCGAGAGGACGTTGAGAAGTTGATTCAAGATCACAGGGTTGACCATAAGCTGATTGTTCTTGACGTGGGGCTCAAGCACTGCGGACCGTGCGTGAAGGTGTATCCGACGGTGGTTAAGCTGTCAAGGAGGATGGAGGATACGGTGGTATTTGCGAGAATGAACGGCGATGAGAACGACAGCTGTCTGCAGTTCCTCAAGGACATGGAGGTGGTGGAGGTACCGACGTTCTTGTTCATTAGGGATGGTGAGATTTGCGGAAGGTACGTGGGTTCTGGGAAGGGTGAGCTCATTGGTGAGATTCTGAGATACCAAGGAGTACGTGTCACTTACTAAGTTTGGATTTATTAGCAAACTACATTTACAAAATTTGGTCTTCTGAATTGTGACCATATATATACATGAATAGTGATGAAATTTGAATTAATGTAGAACCTACTAGTTGCTTTGCATTACTTTTCTCTTGTGTGGAAATGTCAAGGGAAGTTAACTAACAAACCAATAGAAAACTAGCTTGAGCAAGTTAGCAATTCAACAAGGTAGCCAGGTAGGTCGATGGTTAATCAGATAGAAATGAAAAATATTAGGCCCTTAGAAGTTAGAAGTAGTGAATTAAAAAAAATGGCACTTATCATAATGATTTCGTTTTTTTTTTTATATATTTTTTATTATTATTATTATAATCTATGCTATTATTTAAAAGAACTCACTGTAGCAACTAAAGACATACTTGATGAAATGTCATTTTTAAGAGAAAATGAAAAGCAACCGGGACAAATATGATTGCAGGCTGTTTCCCACAAAATTCAGGATGCAGGCGTAATGGGCCGCTGACCCAGAGCATGCATGATCCACCTAGACCGCCTAATGCGGTCTATTAGAGTGAATAGATTCGGTCAGAGTTAACATAGATTGCAAAGAAGACTATATCTCACGGTTTTCAAATGACATAGATAGGTGCAAGAAATGCCACATCGGTTTAAAACCTTAATTAAGATTTCCTAGTTCGATCAAACTAAGCGAGGTCATGGACTAATGTAATCATACACGTTTATGATACTAAGCAGCACCAGTGGCTCCCTAGATCAGTACAAGGCCTCCCCACTGATGGGGAGATCCTTCCCCGTCCCGTAATTTCATGTGAACATCCAGGCGATCATGCATACTTGCTCCAAATAGGAACCCACCAGGGTTCTCCAAAGTTGGCTCTTGTTTGGTGCTCTCTCCATTCCTATCAGACATCTAATTTTACCGAGTGTCAGCTTCACTGCTGCAAATATATACTTCATATCCAGGAGGACGCTGATACTAGTCACCCCAACTTTATGGCTGAGATCCTGTCAACTGGGATCTATCAGCTTGGTGAGGACACCGCAGGTGTGATCAATTGCACAGCAGGAGTAATGTAATTCCCTTGCATACCAATTTCTAAATTCATTCCAGATACTAGTTAGTTTATCTAGCTATATCTATATAGCTAGCTTAATTGTTCTTGTTATTCTTCTGTTCTGGTCCTTAACTTCATCTCTTTTTTTTTCCTCTAGTATTATGCAATTCCAACTGAAATTATCTGATGTCTATTTTTAGGGACCCGGTTGCTTAGATTAGGTTAGATTAGTACTTGAGATGCCCTTTGTAGCAGTCTCCTTTTTCTGTTCATATTATAGGTTCTTACCTTCAGTTTTCTTTCTGCTTTTGTTTTAATGTGTGTTATTTTTTTTAATGTTTCGTTATACTTGAGGATGACCAATGGAGGTGCCAACGTAACTGAAACGAGTTTGGGCAATGACAACCATGTTCCTCTGGCTTAGAAGGTACTCGCCTTCATTTTTCATTTTATTGTGTTGTTAGACCCAAATTTAGATTCATCGCTTGTATAAATTGCATGTGCTGTGTGCATAGATTAAAGTCTTCGATGGATGGTTTTGTAGAAACTTATGGTACTTGTAAGTAACAAGGAGTTGTGAGTTATAATCTGGAGTAGCTTGATTTTGGACATGATGGATCAGCTTTCAAACAATCAGAAGAGCAGTAAGGCATGAAAGTACAGCTGTGGCTATTCTTGCCTTCTTGGGGTGACCATATAGTGGTTCAATCTTACTTTCAGTTCTCTAGTTAATTTGTCGTGTCCTCAAAACAGTTCTCAATGCGTCAAACATGAACCTTGAACGCTTGAACAACATAGTAGTATTCTCCCTTCCCGTAATGTAATACATATTTGAGGAAAATGTCATCTATGAAAGAATTTAGAAAGCAATTTGGTACAAAAATGATGTTTTTCTGGCTATTGTCTCTGTAGAACTACAGATAAAAGGTGTACTGTTTATAGTTACAATGGGCCTATGGGCCAAAACATGATCCAAGCGATTATAAGAATGTCTCGTATAGTTATGGATTCAGTCAAAGTTCGTCAGCTACGTTAATTGCAAAGACGACCAGATCTCACGGTTTTCAAATTTGTCGTGCTTGATTTATCTATGCTTCTGTGTTCTCATTCAAATTGTTTAAGAGGAGTTCTATTTTGTTTATTTCTTTCCTTGCCTTTCAATATAGCTCTTTGTTGAAATTTTAGGCTCCAACTGCCATGCCCATATTTATTCCACTTCTAGTCAACGAGATTTTTCATTCAATCCAAGTCAAACTGTGGTTACATAGGAAATGAGTGAATGTTTTTAACTAAATAAAAGGCATAATCTGCATATATAAAGGTTCCATTCCAAGAAGTGGTTTGGTATTAGCAATATACAAGAGTGTATTACACTGCTTAGTAGAATTATAAATTAATAGCATTCATGAACTTCAAGGGAATTGTAGTACCATCAGCCCACCACTTCTGCCCATCTCGAAGTGTTCTGGCAATCTGGCACTGGTATGTTGTAAGCCTATAACCAGTATTAGAGCAACTCTTTCTTTAGGCAACGTTTTTGGTTTGTTCGATTGAAAAGTATATTTTTGGATTAAATTCAGTTTATTCTCCTAAGGTTTGGGAATACTTTCATGCTAGTCTTTGTCTTTTCAATTTAATCAGTTTACCCCCCAAACTTTCTAATTTCAATCAGCTGTGTCCAATTTATACTATTCGTCTAATTTAGACCGTTAAGTCTGACTTTTGAGGGTTAAAATGGTCATTTCAAGACAACAAATAAAAATAAAAAAGAAAATTTTTTCTTCTTTTTTTCCTTTTTTTTATTTTTTATTTATTTCCGTTTTTTTTCATTTAATTTTTTTTTCCATTTTTTTTATATAAATTTTGTCTTCAACTTATACACCACAACTTATAATAGGTTTATAAAAATAAAAAGATACTCTAGGTGGTTAAAAGTCGCTCGCTGATCTACGATATTTATGATATATCTCCGATAAAGAGAAGAATTTTAGGATATATCCCTAATAAAGTGAAGAAATTTCTGTGTAAAATTATTTTTTACAGATATTTACAGATAAAGTGTAAAATCGTGAAGAAATATCTGTGTAAAATCATGTTTTACAGATATTTTATAGATAAAGTGTAAAATCATTTTTTACAGATATTTCTTCACTTTATTTGAGATATCTCCTAAAATTCTTTACTTTATCAGAGATATATTACAAATATCGTAAATCAGCGAGCGGCTTTCAACCACCTAGAGTATTTTTTTGTTCTTATAAATCTATTATAACTTGTGATGTATAGGTTGAAGAAAAAATAAAAATAAAAATAAAAACTGAAAAAATAGAAAAAAAATTAAAAAACGAAAAAACAAAAAAAAATTCATTTTTTTTTTTTAAAAAAAAATTTTGTCTTGAAATGACTATTTTAGCCTTCAAAAGTCAGACTTAACGTCCAAATTGGATGGAATGGACACGGTTGAGGAGAATTGACAAGCTTGGGGGGAACTGATTAAATTAAAAAAACATGGACTAACATAGAATTACCCCCAAACTTGAGGGGGCGTAAACTGAATTTAATCCTATATTTTTCGTAAAAAAAAATAAAAGTTATTTTTACCAACAGAAAACAATACTTATTACGGTATTGAAATCTCATGAGCAAAGATATTTTGTCGTTGTTGTTATATTAGTGCTCATACCAGCAAGCATCTACTTGACGGATCATTCTTATCTCGAATTAATCTTGCAATGGTTTGGAATTGACAGGGCAACCGCCAATTAATCAAATCTCACAACTACATTTATTCAGAACTATGACAGCTGGCTTTGTGGTGTGACTGGAAACTGGAAATCTACCCTAAATTTATACGTATAGGTTAATTTCCTCGATTATAATGGTCAACTTCCTGTAGTAGTTACCTAGCTTTAGCTAGAAAACAAAAGGCAAAACAGAGTACTACTATTTATTTGTCGGCTGTGATAATATTCTTTGGATCTGCATTCTCACTTAATTCGAAAATAAATTCAACCTCATCATATATGCTCAAGTTAAAACAAATTAGGCAAAAGAAAGCAATGTGAATCATGAAGAACCCTAACTGAATCTCTTTGATTATATTGTGTCTTGTATGAACATATATAACTCATCAAGTTGCGCAACAATTACAGTTGCTTAATCCAAATCCTGATCACCTAAAGAATTTGAAACCGAAAAGGAAAACCAAAATCCATATGAAGAATCCTGTACTACCCAAAAAAAAAAAAAGAATCAAGAAATTGATGATGTATCAATTTGCTTTAACCATGGGCTTCAATTGTAGAGGACTAGGCGGAGCCATGGTTCTCCTCTTCCATAGATTGATCTCTTTCCTTGGCTGCAACTCCACGTTCCCTCCCGGCGACCCACCGACTGTCAACGGCGCCGAGAAAGCGATTCCAGTATACTCACGCTTGTGATCTTCGTGATCACAATATTCTCTATCTTCATCCGAATGATAATTTCGGTTGTCATCGTCATCGTGATGTGGCGCCAACTTGGCCTGCGGCGCTTGCCAATCAAAGTTGGCAAAAGCCCGCCCTCTTCCGCTCGCAAACCGCCGCATCTGGCTCAACGACGGCGCTCTATCCGGAAGCCCTGCCGCCTTGTTCTTATGCTCATCGCCGTCGGCATCGGATTTTCGACTCGGATTCACACTACTAAACATCCTCCGAAACGGAGACGCGTGCTTCTTTATCTCCCGGGGAGACCACGAAGCTGGCTTTGATTCATCTCTAGGAGGTAAACCGCCGCGTTTTGTCTTCTTGATTTGTTGGTGTTGTTGTTTCTTGTGCTTAATCTGTCCCATGCACGAAACTTTCGGCGATGTGGGTTCGACTTCATCTAAGCTCCCGAAGCTACTGCTTCCGACGTTCCTCGGCTTTCTCCGAGCTTCGTCCGGAATAAGAGGGCCGGAAAACGCTCCCCGGCCGCCGTGAGCTTTGTGCTTAGGGCTGTAAGCAGCGCCATGAAAGTAAACCGCAGAGGCAGCTTTTGGTAGGAATTTCAATATCTTGCTTCTGGATTTACCTTGTTTTTGAAGTTCCATTGAAATATAAATCGTCTTCTAAAGTTGAGTATACAAATTTGCTGAATGGCTTATATGACCAGTACCAGTATATATAAGGGTCTGTACGTCTTATAAGGTATGATCTGACAGCGTCAAGAAAAGAAAAGAAGGGCTGGTCAAACTAAGTGGTGTGACCTAGCTTAGCCTTATTTGTTTTGGATTGAGTTAAATAATACAGCTTGCGTTTCCCATAGGTTTCCGGATTTATCTTGCACGTAATTTTTTTCCCTTTTGTTTTGGGTACCTGCACATTGAGCGTTTTAATCAAAGAGGCTATTTTTGAATTGAACTAATGATAGCATATGTATAAGAGTTGACTTTGTTGCTGTTTTGTCCATTTATGACTTGTTAAACCCTAAAATCGGTTCAATCATTAAGCATTACACGTAGCTTTTGAAAGATGATGATGAGTTGACAGGGTTATTAGAGGATCAGAGGATGAGTCATGAGATATTGAGATATATAGTAGGTAAAAATTTGGCTTCTAAAAGATTTAATTTGTTTTTATTGTTGGGGAAGATCAAGAGGAATGTTTTTATCTTCTTAGACGTATAGGAATTGTTGGATAAATGGGAAAAGAAATTGAGGAGGTTAGGTGAATCTTTTGGAAACCATTTCATGGCGTTATAACCATGAATTTAAAGATTATCGTGTCAATAGTAAAACTTGGTCCAGAAAATTTTACGTTAATAAATTTTAAACTACTTTGCTTTGGCCCGATACTGGTTAAAACCAATCAGTGTTATAGTTTTAACTTTTCTGATACAAATAAATGTCCAGACTATTTTAGGGAATCAGAAATTGAGAGAAATTCGCTGTGTATTCTCATTGATAATAGAGGCCTCTTTATATAGAGGATTACAATGCATAGAATCTCAATCATACAAGGAAAATAATTCTACATTGAATAGGATTATAAATTCTTCTATAACCCTATTACCACTAAGTCAAGTAACCTAGAGTTTGGGCCAAACACAAATTAGAGATTTCCTTAAACACTCCCCCTTGTGTTGTCCAAACGTGGTGCTTTTCTCGTTGTCTCATTAAAAACCTTGCCGAGTAACAAAAACCCAGTGAGACAAAAATAACCTCGATCGAAGGGGAAAAAGAGCACAACACACCCTTCACGTTTCGAAACCATACATGTAGACATCTCCCCCTGATGACTACGATCATGGGGATTCGGATAACTTCCGTAAACGATGCTACCAACATGTTTCTCAAAAGTGGAATTTAGGCAATAACTTAGTGAGCAAGTCTGCCGCACTGTCCTCAGATTGAACTTAGTTTACTTTGATCTTGAGGAGAGTTTGTTGTTGCTGATTATGCTTGGTGTTGTCTCTTTGATGTAGCCTTGCCTCATTTGTTCAAAACAAGCAGCATTATCCTAAACGCTTGCAGGCTCATCTATGGTAGACTTCAAACCACAACTGTTCGAACATGCGTAATTATGGATCCAATCCATATACATGCACGAACCTCTTCGTGAAGAGCAATAATCTCTGCATTATTCGAAGATATAGCGACTAGGGTCTGTTCTGTAGACCTCCAAGATATCACAGTCTTTACCTATGGTGAACATTTAACCAGTTTAGGAATGACCTTTGTGTGGGTCAGAGAGATGCCCAATATCAGCAAAACCTTCCAAAACACATGTTGTTTTGGGGTAGGGATAGGAAACGCAGGCCAGCGTTGGAGGCGTTTTTGGTGTGTGATGGGTCCGAATCCATCATCTCTCTGTAGGGATAGAACAAGCCCATATTGATCGTACATCTCAAGTATCGAAAGATATCCAATCCAATGGTGTCGCATTGGCGCAGAGCTATACCTAGCTAACAAGTTCATAACAAATGAGATGTCCAATCTTGTGCATTGAGCTAAGTACAATAATGCGCGTATTACACTTAAGTGGGGCACTTTTGCCTCTAGCACATTTTCGCCATCATCCATTGGACGAAGAGGATCATTTCAGGATCAAGACTACAGATCATCATGGGGGTGCTTGAAGGCTTGACCTTTGTCAAAATGCCTAAGCATCTCTCAACACGATGCTCAAGTTTCAAACCGAGACAAAATCGTGTTCTCCCAAAAATCCTTCATCTCAAACTCGGATTTCAAGTGTTCAGCGGTTTCCTTTAACTCTTTAAGGGCTTCCAGTAAAGATCATGTCCAGCATGAACCGCGATAGAACCCGAAACTTGTTATGGAAACGCGCGGGCATATCCCTTCCCAATCAAGTAGTCACTTTAGTGAGTGTTTCAACCTTATTGCAAATGCGCTCCGTGGTCTAAAGCCACTTGACTTGGGTAAATGAATTTCACCATGAACTTTCATATATATTCCGTATCTAGATCCCCGTATAGATACGTAGTGACCACATTTGTAAGCTGCATGATCAGTTATTTGGAAACTACCAAACTGACAAGGTAGTGGAGTGCAATGACATCCATTACGAGAGAATATATCTCATCGTAGTCGATTCCAGGGCGTTTTCTGAGAAGCTTTGCGCCATTAGGCGAGATTACCATATCTTTTTCTCAACACTCTTTCTAACGAAGACCTATTAGTCAACATATTTTATGATAGGAGGTGTTGGCATCACTGGCTCAAAAACCTTCCTCTTCGTTAGAGAATCCAACTTAACATGGATCGCATCTTTCCATTTAGGCCAAATCTCTCTACGTTGGCATTCATTCATCAACGGAGCGTGGTTCGATATCATCGAACTCAACAAACTCATGCGCAACTATATCATCAATTATGATGGAGTTTCTATCCCACCTCTCGTGTACACTAGTGTAATTTTCATAGAGTTTTATATTCTCAAGAATAAGTTCTGACGTCGAGGCGTCCCCAAACGATAACCATAACCCGAAAGATACTCATGAGACGGATTTTGAGTCTTGATGATCCAAGGATTGAGTTGTGCCAAAGTATCATTCGAACCCACGGGCCTCCCACACATCCTAGCTGGGGCCATGACCTATAATGCCAGAGTGCCACTCTCTTTGGCGTTGGCACCATGCGTTCCTTCGTGTAGGATGGCGCTACGTCCTCTTGTAGGGACGTACTTCCTTGTAGGCATATTGGCAGCAGATGTGTGATCTGGTCACTTTTAGTAGGGATCGAGATGAGACATAGTGGGGACAGACCACTACAATTCCTGTCGTTCCTGTTGAACATCCATGTTCTTATCTCCCCTTAACTACGGGAAAACTGTCTCAGCAGCGTGACAACCCGCAAATCTAGTGGTAAGGAGATCGCCTAGCAAGGGCATTAAGTGGCGGATGATGGTTGGAGTCTCAAATCTAATTTTCTCATTCGTTTGTAAGGACCTATTATAGTGCGCTGTGGCGACGCAATTGGCACATAAATGACTCACTCAAATGTGCGTAAGTACACAATACTTGTACCCAGTCACTAGCTGTAACACATAGATTGAGTGGTGGTAGGTCGTAGACAAATTAACATAGCTGTATGCGATATTGCATCACCCCAAGCGGATATAGGGAGATTGGTGCGCATTACCAATGTCTTGACTACCATCGTAGTCGTTTTCATGAAACCATTTGGATGTGTTCATGAGAATGTGATGTCCAACATCAATCCAATTACAATATCCATCGAAAGTTTTCGATGTAAACTCTCTAGCATCGTCAAGTCCAATTGATGGAGTAGGATGATCTGGGGAGTGAACCCGTTGTCATATGGTATTTGCTAGGAGTGTAGCAGAAGCAGCATTTACAAGTGGACAATAGCACAATACGTGACCAGCGTGTTTGCGTGTCAACCAACATCATGAGATATTTAAACGTTCGCAAGTTGGTTGAATCAGTCCACAGAATCCCCACGGATTCGATGTAAGAACATAATGAGTATTTTCATATCCTTCTATCCCCACAGAATCCCCACGGTCCCAGTCTTAATTTCCTGAAGGAACAGGCTTTGTAAAATGAGCGAAAGGCCTTGGAAGCAATCAATGAGGATTTTGGTTGGGCCTGAGCGTCTGTAGCGCTATTAGAAGCAAAATGTGTGACTACATCTCCTATCATGGTATTGGAGCCATAGGAATTAGTATGTATGGCGTCATGGCCATTGGGAGGAACAACCATGGCGTCATGCTCATGGTTGGCGCCATTTATGGCGTTATCACAAGGGATGTCGGCGGCCCTATGGCGGCCCAAGGCAGCTGCGGCGCCAGAGGCTGCGGTTGTCGCGGTCTTGCTAAGTCCAAGAATCAATTTTTGATTCATGCTTCGTTTCGCATAGAGAAAGGATGTCCATGTGAAGTCTTTTGTAGACATGTCATCATATCATAACTAGGATGACCTATCCTATCGTGACAAAACCAATATGTGTCTAAATCCAAGAGATCTTCTCTCATAACTTTTATTGGATTAATAGCTCGAATAGTGACATAGAGTCCACTAGAGAGACACATAAAATTCTATAAAATGCACAGTTGTTCGCAATCATTAGAGGTATTGCAAAGGAACTCATTTTCGTTCTCTATATGCATTTTCGCATGGTATCCGTTGGCTACTCATAGGTGCTATTTTCCCTAGGAGTGTAGAGAGTTTCTGTGACAGTGATTAAGATGTCATTTGGCAAGGGGAACTTGAGCTATTCCATGTCCTTGAATTAATACTGATGGCCCAGCCATCATAGTCACAACGTAATGTGCTCAGAATCAAAATGGAGTCATGAAAAGAACTCGAAATTGCCAACAGAGTTACATCATTGTCTCTTTGACCAAAGAAAATCTAATCCAATAAACTAGCGAATGCAAAACAATGGTAGTCATCTAACTCCTTTCGATAATTCCAATGTAAATGTAACCAGGTGAGTAGAGAGATGTCGGTGGAGCAAAGCTCTCTTAAGTACCACTTATCTCAAAACCTTCCTAGACATCACATTTACAAGGAGTACGCCTACTTTGAAGAAAGATTAAACCATTGGCATCTACTACAAATAATATGGCAATTGCCTACATCTCTTGGAAAATAAAAAGACTTAATCAAAATCGCCAGTTTCTGGGTCTTGATCTTTGTAGTCTTCCACCTTAGATTAAGATCGCCATCTTGATCTTCTTGTTCCATGTAGTTGGTCTCCCTTACTTCACGATACAATTTGTATGCGTTTGCAATGTTCTGGGATGCACTACACTTCTTTGCCCAATGTCCACTTGATCCACATCGAAGACAAACATCTTTATGGTTAGGCTCCTTTGATCAAGGTACATTTGATGCACGAGTTGGACGGCCATTTTTCTTGGTGGTGTCACCACCATGGCCGGAGGCTCCGCCTCTCTCTCTCTTCACACGTTGACTTCCACGGTTTCGTGCACGCCTATCTTGGTGATTTCCTTCCTCTTTAGGGCGAGAATATGGACCAGAACGTCCAGAATTATCCCTACTCTTAGGGTTTCGCTCCTTGCGTCCTCCCTTGGGAGCGCGACTATAATTAGACTCCGGAATAGATTTAGTTCGCACAGGTCTAGCATTATAGTTCTTCACAAGGATATTGTCATGCTTCTCAGCTAAATTCATGGCGCCAATGAGCTCATGAAACCTCGTGATACGTCTTGCATTCACATCAATCCGATAATTCTTCGAAATTATTAGGGCAGAGACGGGGAAGGTAGAGAGAGTCTTCTCGATCAACATCGTATCAGTTATGGTTTGTCCACAGAACTCCATCAAGGACTTGATACGAAGGGCTTCCGAGTTATAATCAAGTACGGACTTGAAGTCACAGAAACGGAGGCTATGCCATCTCACTTCTAAATCAGGAAGCAGGGAGTCACGAACGTCGCCAAATCGCTGCTCAAGTTCCACCCACAGTTTTCTGGGGTCTTCCTCATTGAGGTATTCACTTTGGAGAGCATCATTCATGTGCCTTGTCATGAGAATTATGGCCTTGGCTTTATTTGCTTCGAAAGCACGAATTTTCTCTACAGAAAGCACGTTATGACTAGGCTCTTGGATGGTTTCTAGAAGTCCATCAGCCTTAAGATGTTGGCGCACATCTCGTACCCACCTATGGTATCCTGCGCCAGTTGTCTCTAGTGGAACAAAGTTCAACTTATTCAGGTAACTCATTTTGAAAAACAACACAAAATTATGGTTAGTTTCGGAGCATAAAAGGCTACCACGAAAACAATAAGAATTTATGAGCGTAGTCGCTTCCAAGAAATTAGGGATTTCTGAGCTTAGTCGCTTCCAAGAAAATCCGATTCCAAGAGGGGTTTTGGATTAGATCGAAACAACGATGTATGTGGTCGATCGTTTTCTTCTCAACAAACTCCAAGTTTGGAGGACTCTACAAGCTCCAAGCTTGGAGTGAGCACGAACCCCACAGTTCGGCTTTTAGTCTCCCCTATGAAGAAGAAAATGGGGTAGAAGAAGGGATGTTGGAAGTCCCCGAGAAAAGAAGAAGAAATTGAAAAACTTCAAAAACGGGAACTTTTAGTAAAGTTTACCTTGAAAAATAGCCGGAAATTTTGACCGAAAAAGTTGTTGAAGATGGCCGGGAAAAAGGTCGCCGGAGGTCATCGGAAAAGTGGTCGGAAACTGGTGGCCAGAGCTCAAGGCGGTGCAGGGCAGTTGCGGAGGCTTGCAGGGGCTGCTGCAGGGTTTGTGCAGGGCTGCTCGGCAGGTGTGGGCGAGGGCTTGCAGGGGCTACGAGCAGGTGTCGGCAGGTGTGCAGAAGGCTGTCTGCAGGTGTGGGCAAGGGCTTGCAGGGGCTGCGCGCAGGTGTCGGCAGGTGTGTGGAAGGCTGTCGGCAGGTGTGCGGGACTCTCGGCAGGTGTGGGCGACGGCTTGCAGGGGCTGCGCGCAGGTGTCAGCAGGTGTGTGAAAAGCTGTCAACAGGTGTGCGGAAAGCTGTCGGCAGGTGTGCCGAGCTCTTGGCATGTGCGTGCAGGGCTCTCGATAGATCTGTGGAGGGCAGGCACAGGGTTCGGTGGGACAGAGGCCGGTTCAGTTTTTCTGATGGCCTGTTCATGTCGATTTCAGCCTGTTCTAGTGGTTCCGCCGCCGGTTTTGGGACCCTTAGGACTAGGGCTACGATATGTGGGCGGTGGTTGCATGATTTTGAAGGTTACGAAATTAGGGTTTTCAGGGTTAGGGTTTCGTGCTGATAACGTGTTTTAGGGAATCAGAAATTGAGAGAAATTCGCTGTGTATTCTCATTGATAATAAGAGGCTCTTTATATAGAGGATTACAATGCATAGAATCTCAATCATACAAGGAAAGTAATTCTACATTGAATAGGATTCTAAATCCTTCTATAACCCTATTACTACTAGGTCAAGTAACCTAGAGTTTGGACCAAACACAAAATGTCTAGACTCTTTTTTTAGTTTGGCAAATGTTTAACAATTTTAGATGAAGTTTTCCTCTCATGTTTAGCCATTAGAGAAGTGCATGTGGTCGATCAATATTGAAGTAGAAAAGTATAAAGTACAGTTGCAAATTACAAAGTAGTAAAACATAGGCTCCCCGGCCGTCCCTGTAATGCATCCTTTAATTGACTGGTCGATCATAATATTTAACAATAATACTTTGCCCTACAGGTATAATTACGATGACCAATCCGTGTTAATTGTTTGGTTGAAACGGTCATTTATCTGTGTACCTCTTGCATCCGATTGGAAAATCAAGTTGAGATATAGGTTTGCAGTAACCAGCTAGGGTTTCAGAGCTTGAAAAGTGGTCTCCCCAGGCTCCACCATGCAGAAAATTGAAGAGCGTATTAATAAAATTTGGTGGGAAGCGGATGTAATCGTAATTCGTTCTGTTCATATATAGGAACTAGCAAATTATTCATGGAGTTTTAGTTAGCACTAGTTTGACTTTCCATTGATAAGGTCAAATGCGTATGGCATCCACATCGCATGACATCTATGACGTTGATATATTACCATACGTAGTTACGTACACAAGTATATATAGTCTTTACCCTACGAGCTAGCTAGATAGCGTTGTTAGTAAGACAGTAAAAAAGAGTTAAGAGATTTAATAGTTTAAAATGATTTCAACGTTGTAATTCACGAACAAAAATAGAAAAAAATAAGTGTAGATGATAAAATAGACCATTTGAATTAAATAATTGATGCAAGGGCACACGGTTTAGACTCTAGCAACTGGGAAGCAAACTCAGTCAGCAGATGACTGTTAATATAGAAGTTATTAAGCCCATGTGGGATGGTCGGTATGAAACTATGAACTCTATGTTGGACTTTGGTTCAAATCGTCCCAATTGGATATAGATAGTCGATGACGAACAAGAAGTACGTACAGTGGGAACTATGAAGCTTCCTCTGCCTACAAATCTTAAATATAAGATGCGAGCCGGGCAAAGACCTCCAACGTTCTAATAATGCTGATGTCTTTGTCTTTTCTTGCCAATCCCATCATCGTGATTCATCTACCGCGCCGAAGCTTAATTAGCTCCATTATTTCTATATAAGCATGCGTTTTACGTTTTATGTATGAAACTCATATAATTAACTAAGATATTTTGCTTGATTGAAAGTTTGAAACTAACACAAGCACACTGTTCTAACTTCTAACGCTGTAACCGACGACATGGATCTAGCTGCAGCATTTTGTATGCACATGTACGCATCTATCCATGCAGATTATGCGAGGTTAAGTCACATCGCCAAGAAAAATCTGTAACAAAATAAAGAACAATGAACAGAATCCAAACCTGACAAATACTAGTAAAGTGCGCAGGCTTAAACAGAATATTACAAATGTTTCTCTAATCACCCTATAAATAAAAAACTACGGCTTTAGAACATCGAAATCACTGATTTGTCAAAGTTTCAGTTGTTTTGTTTTTTGTCACCATCCCCATTTGTTTATGTTCCGATCAACATTTTTAGTTAAGGATCATGACTTTAGAAGGATAGTTTTGCGTTTTGAGATCAAAAAATATTGAGAGCATGTTTACTTACTTCGAATGGGAGGGAATGATTACAGGGTAAATTTATTCATGCATTTACTAACACATAAAAGAATTAAAATGATTCCGGATAAAAGTATTCTTACGTTTACTAACACATGAATGAATTAGAATGGATGTAGGTCCCACATATTTATAAGGAATCGATTCCTGAATATTAAGGAATTTGATTCCGAATGGGGGAGATGGGTTTAGAAATCAACTCCTCCATAATCAATACCGATTCATTTATTCTCTCATTCAAGTTGTCTCCGATTCATGATTATTTTCATTCCAAATAAGTAAGTGTGCCATGATTGTCTAGGTTGAGTTGCTTTCTTGTTTGTTCATGTCCTCCGGAAGCTTCAGTGATTCTTGATCTCATCATAGGCCTTCAAAGGGATGGTAAAGTTTGAGCTACTGTGGGACTCTGCAAGTGAGTACACGGCCCATAAACATATGTATCTTTTGGCCTCTAGACTAAGGCCCGTAAATATCTTAATCTACTAAAAAGCACCAACTCGGTTGGATCCGAAAATCCGAACTGAATTGACAATCCTCTCACCACTAAGCTCCAGCTACCGCTAAAACCCCTCGTCTTTTTGCCTCCAGGTACGCAGATCTTTTAGTTATAATTTTCTGTAAGTTCCAAGTCAATAATAATCCAATTTTCCATTTGTTTTGCGTTTATACGAACTATGAAGAAACCGTAGGTGTAGAGCTTTAATTTGATGAAATCGATTACGACAGTGTTTCGGAGTTTTCAACTTCCACGATCTGAATTTCATTTCCAAAAGTAACAATCAGCCAACTGAGTGTTTTGTCTTGTATGAAGTTGCGAATTGTTTGCTGTATACATATTACATTTGGAGATGAGGAAGAGGTTATTTGGCTCTGTTGGGGATCAGTGTGTAAGTCTGACATGGTAAATGTGTGTTTTTGAGGAAGAGAGTCGATTATGGCTCTTCCCCTTGATTTGCAGGACTTCCTTCTCCGCGCTCGAGTTTTAAAGCTGTATAGGCAAGCACTAAGGGTTACTCGAAGAGCCCCTCGTGAGGCTAGAGGTCAAAATCCTTGCTTAAAGCAATCTGTTTGTTCAATATGATTGTAGTAACGATTTCAAAGGCATTGTTCATATTCGTTCTATAATGCTGATGTTCAACCTTTTCATACACATACACCTATTATGCGCTTATAATGTCTGTTGAGAGGTGGGAAAAATCATATCATATGTCATTGTGTTGATAGTTCTCAGGAAGGTTATGCTCTTTTGTAAATTTTGAATGCCTTGCCTGAATGGCGGTTGATGTTTACAGGTGAACTAAGAACGACGATTAGACAAGAAATGGAGAATAGCCGAGACTGCAATGACAGGCAGAAGATTCGTTATTTGCTTAGTGAAGGATTAGAGAGGTTAAAACGTCTGGATGAGATGCTTGACATGCAAGGCCATCCTGAGTAAGGAAGAAGAGCTTTGTATTTGTATTCTGTAAGTTGTTGAATTTTTGAATTCTTAATATCCCATTTTGCAGTCACACAGGGACTGTTGTCTAAATCTTAGCGAGGTCCCAGAACTTGGTTCCTTTTTGAAATTTTCAGCATGATTAACCATGAACATAGTATCCCATATTGTACCAAACTTAGACTAGCTAAGTCGCGTCAATTTGTTAATAAATGGTATTTCAAATACAGGTTGGCTGTAGCCAATTTAACCAAGGGTTCTGTGTCGGCTCAATGAATAGAAATGGTCTTTTGACATAGTCCTGTATATGCTTTAACAAAGAACATTTCATTGAGATGGAAAGGGTATTATCAATATTCTAAAGATCAGTGATTGCCATTCTAAGCTCAGATATTAAAAAAATTATATCTGCTATGAACGTTTACAGGAATCTCAGATATGTTACAATGGTTTGGGAAAAAAAATTGGTGTCCACGCGTACTAGCATAACAACAATAAAACCTACACCTGAAATTCATAAAAACAGGAAGAATGTTTCATTACTAATACAAAAGCAAAGCAGCCACTGGTTCATTCTAGACTGCTAATGGGCGAGTAACGAAGCCCCTGTCAACCATTTTTTCCACCAATTCCTCATGCTTCTTCAACTGTCCTGCATTCCTCAACTGCTTCAGAACCATCTCATAAACCGGCATACTTGGTTTTAAGCATTTCTCCTCAATCATCTCCCTACAGAACCTGTAAGCATTGTTCCAATGCCCCATTGCACAATACATAGAGATTAAGACCTTATACGTATTCACATTAGGCTCCACTTCATTCTCATCCATCTCCTTCTTCAGCTTGAGCACCATATCAGTCGACTTTGACTCCGCAAACATCTGCATTAACACATTGTAGGTCACTGTGTTCGCCTTGCAATCCAAATCCTTCATCTTAGTGTACATCCTGTGAGCACCATTCACATCCTTCAGCTTCGCAATGCACCGAAATATGGGATTGAAAGTCGATGCATTAGGGCTGCAGCCTTTCTTCACCATCAAATTCAGCACCTTAACAGCCTCTTCAACATTCTCATCCTTACAATGACACTCTATAAGAAAATTGTAAGTAATCAAATCCGCATTGCATCCCAACCTCTTCATCTGATTATAAACCTGCAACACCTTTTCTGTTCTTCCAGCCTTCACATGAACTCTCATTAGATTGTTAAAAGTGATCGAGTTCGGATTGCAACCTGCATCAATCATCTCCGCGAAAACATCATGAGCGCGAGTAATCTGTCCACACCTACACAATGCATCTATCACAATGCTGTAACTATATACATTCGGCTCAATCCCCGCTGCATTCATCTCCCTAAACACCCTCTCTGCCTCTGATATATTCCCAGCTCTACACCATCCATTAACCAAGCTAGTGTACAGAATCACATCAGCCTCGAATTTATGCTTCAAGCTATCGAAAAACGCCTGCGCTTCACTTGCCCTTCTCTTCTTACAGAGAATCCCAATCACAACTGAGAAAGCAATCCTATCAGGATTGACGCCATACTCCTCCATACGGTTAAACGCGTGCACCGCCTCCGCAGCCAATCCGGCCCTCACGTACCGGCGCACAAGAATCGAGAATGTCTCCACCGTAATTTCAACATTCCGAGCTTTCATCAAGTCGATCACGTGCCAAGCCAAATCGAACTGCCTCACCTTTCCGGCGAGGTCGACCATCTCATTGTAAGGCTCCGAATTGTGCTCGAAGCCGTCGCGCGACGTGGCCCAGTTGAAGAAGGCGAGGGCCTGGAGGACGGGGATGCCGTGGCGTACGCCGCCGCATTTCTCGATGACGCGGCGGACGACGGCCGGAGAAATGGAGGCGGCGGAGAGTTGGGAGAAGTCGGAGGAGAGAGAAGGGATTGTGTAGGTAGGGTTTGGAGGAGTGGGGTTGGGATTGGGGTTAGGGTTGTTGCGGTGGTGGTCTTTAATTAGGGAATGGAATGTGTCAGCGATTAGGGTTTCGTCGGTGGCTAAGTTGGGCGCAGTTTGGGAAGTGTCGTCGTCGACTTGGAGATGAGGCTCTGGAGCTGAAGAGAGAGAAGAGGGATTGAGAATTCGTTGAGAGAGAGGAGAGAGAAAGCGGCGGAGAGGGAGGTTTGATTTGGTTAAGGCGGCCATAGCTGCTGCTGAGTTTCAGTCTTTTCTGAGTTCAAGGAAGAGGGTAGTGGGAACGAGGCAAAGAGGGAAGACTGAACCGCGAATATTTGCTCCAACGTCTGCGTTTGGTTCTGGAAGAGCCGTAGTAGATGGGCCATTAAGCCCAAACCTGTGTTTTTTCTCTTTTCTTTTTTGCTAATATCGTTTAAGTATATATATATATATTTTTTATCAAAATCACACGGTATTCTTAAAGGTTTTCTAGACTTAAAAGACTAATCTGGGGGTGCCACACACGGATACTCTTACTAACTCAACCAATATGGTGGTTAATATTGTTTAAATACTTAGTTTGCCATTGATTTGTGTAAAGTACTGCCTAGGCTTACCTATTTTTCAAATTTGTGATCGAAAAAGCTGACCAAACTTTGCTTTAACTCCGCTTAATCAAAAGTTGTTTGAGAATGGAGTAAAATTGTCAAGTTTTATCTAATTTTTTGGTTTTGTGATCAGAAAAGCTAATCAAGTTTTGTTTTAGCTCCGTTGCTAAGTTTAGTTATAAATTAATTGGTTTAGGGAGTCAAAAACTGTCTGATAAGGAGTTAGCAAATTTATTTTGCTCATAAACTTAAAATAAGCAATACTAAATGACAATTTTGTTTCTTTGAGTGTCCACGAGTCCAAAATTACAAACGATTCATTAAATTCAGGTGACTATGACTATCTACCATATAAATATTTTAATACATAGCATAAATTTCTAGGAAAATACAATCCCTTTTGTGCAAGTGATAATATCATGAAATTCTAGTGCTCTTTTACTCAATGAACAGATAACATACAAGAGTCTACTCATCAACATATACACATACACAAGTTAAGCTACCAATATATTCAAAACCCTAAAGCCAAACCAATTAGCAACCCCAACTCAACACCTATAAACGTTACATACCTCTATACAAAAATCTGCATAGTTTTTTCATTCTGGTCCTTTAATCAATTTAGTGGCACTGTATGGATCATACTTGGGTAGGCTCAGTAACTCTCCCAGACTCCGGTCAATCCATTGGTGGACTTTCTTAATAACCCACTTATCAATGAAGTCGAAGAATCCCTCATGTGGAATTTCAATATTTCTAAAATCTTCATTATCATCCTCGCTCTGTAATATTGTAGTCTTTGGTGCCCAATAAACTCTTTCTCCATTTTTGATCCTCGGCTTCTTCACCTTTACATATTGGTCATACGGACTTTGAGGGAATGGTGGGGGCGGAGTCCTCCACGGTTGCAAGGGTATTAGTTCCTTCAATGAGGTTAAATTTGGAGACTCATCCTTACGAGCCATCTAATTTTTCAAAGAGTGATAGGCTCAAAATTGAAATAGAATGAAATTTTTAGCAACAATATAAGGGATGTGAAATCTTTGATTATGCAATTCAATAAATATAGTCTTTCATCTTTATTTAATGATTTTAAATTTTACATGCAATGGACTATTTATAGAATTCCCTGGTTACAAATCCTATTAGGAAAGGATTATGGAATCTAATGCCTGCAAAATTCTAATGCAATTCCACTATATGAGACGTAAAATTATTGTTTTACCAAATCATTAGTGGTTTAGGAGGGTTATTTAGCTGATTCCTAATAGGACTTGGATAGATTGAGTGAGAGTAATTAAATTCCATAATATATAAAAATTGTTTTGGGTCAGAAAAAGATTAAAACTTGTCGTGGCCCAACAAAAGCCCAACAACACGGTCGATTTGATTTTGTATGGCCATTGTTCTATACCAAACCCTGTAAATCCCAAACAGAGATGACCACGAATCTTCAGAAATGGAGAGTCCCACTGAACCTCCTCCGTCGCTACGACGGCGTTTCGGCTCACAACGCCCGGCGTCTATTGCACGACGGACCTGACACCGTGGAGGAGCTCCTAGACAGACACGTGGTGAAGAAAGAGAAACACATGGACGACGAAGAGGAGGAGCTGCTGAATCGGCGGCGACTGACGACCACGCGCCGGGAGGCGCTGTGTCTTTATCGAGATATTCTCAGGGCGACGCGGTTCTTCATGTGGACGGACTCTCGGGGCGTGCTTTGGCGAGATGTGCTGAGAGAGAACGCGAGGAAGGAGTTCGAGGAGGCCCGGTTCGAAACGGATCCGGAAGTTGTGACCCGATTGCTGATCGGAGGGTACGATGCTGTGCAGTCGGCGTTAGATAAGCTCGCCGAGAAGCAGCGGCAGCAGATTCAGAAGGAGCGAGGCCGCGGTGGAGATCAACCGTAGACGGTTCGTGTAATTTTTTTTAATTTTTTTTTTTTTTGAAAATGTGATTGGAGATGAACTGATGTTCTCTGTTGAAATTTTATATAGTTAATGAAAATGTTTAACTGAGAAAAGGGTATAGATTTGGATGAGTATTTGTAAAATTTTTGCTGATTATTGGATAATAGGCATTTGAGAAATTATAGTTTGGCTTTAGACTGGGCGGTTGCTGGCTTTAAGTTCAGGGAGGATATATGATGAGTTGCATTGCATACTTGGTTCGAGTACTGGGCAGCTAGCGGGGGAGTGAGAGACCAAGGAATGGGTTTGCTACTTGCTACTGCCCTCTTATAGGGTTTCGCCTCCACCTCCCTTATCTATTATGGTCTTCAAGACGCCAGCTTATCCTTCCCTAGTTGAGTTGTCCTTTCTTATCAGCTTTTTTGTCTTCTATCAACTTTGTATTGAAGAAGCAGGGTGTGTGCTCCATTGTAGACCATCCTTTCTCCGTTCCACAGCTTCTTCTTAGCATAAGTTTAGAAAGCATCAAAGCAACTTTGTTCCCAATCTTCTTCTTCTTCTTCTATGTTCTCCCCGGTGCAGCAGAAGTTGGAAGTTTGCCACAATGCCACCCCTTTTCATTCTTTGCTTTCAGCATAGGTTTAGAAAGCATCAAAGCAACTTTATTCCCAATGGCTTTATCAACTTTGGATTGAAGATGCAGTGCGGGTGCTCCATTGTAGACCATCCTTTCTCCGTTCCACAGCTTCTTCCCAGCATAAGTTTAGAAAGCAACTGGCTTTATCAACTTTGGATTGAAGATGCAGTGCGGGTGCTCCATTGTAGACCATCCTTTCTCCGTTCCACAGCTTCTTCCCAGCATAAGTTTAGAAAGCAACTGGCTTTATCAACTTTGGATTGAAGATGCAATGCAGGTACTCCGTTCCGCAGCTTCTTCCTATTGATCTTATGGGTGTATCGAGGCCTCTGTCAATTGTCATTTGTTTTTGGGGTGTTGGCATGTCATCCCACATTTCTTCATGGTAATCTGTTTATTTTTTTTTTTTTCAGCCTATCTAATGCCAAATTCTTTCATAGAATGTACGTGATTTATCATGTCATTGTTACATTTCCAAACAAAGGCTTGAAGAGTTTATCCATTAGTCATTTGCATTTCTCAAGTGTTTTCCGTGACAGACATCATAGATATCTCACATACGCGACTAAAAGATTATGAATTTAATAAGTTTCCATTTTTCCCTACAACAAAATTATGAGATATAACAAGGGAAAGCCAACATTTCTGTCTCTCTGTTATAAATGGAAGGGTATAACCAGGCGGGATTTATTTTTGGTAATAATCAGAAAGGAAATTAATTATAACATAATCTCAACCAGAAAGGAAAACAATATCCAAGAGAGTAAAGAAAAATCAAGATGGTAAGTAGGAAAAGGGGGGAAAGACGACTTTTGAACATTCTGATTCTCCCAGTCTTAAAGTCTTAACCAACGTGCAGCACACAACACTCTTAAAACCTGGAAACGGAAACCACCGTATGTGAATTACTACATTACCCAGGGAGTGATACCCTGTCAAC
Source organism: Rosa persica (assembly GCA_025331145.1). Taxonomy (NCBI): domain Eukaryota; kingdom Viridiplantae; phylum Streptophyta; class Magnoliopsida; order Rosales; family Rosaceae; genus Rosa; species Rosa persica. The sequence goes on along the minus strand of WFKR01000006.1, from coordinate 46,437,330 downwards.
GTTACTAAGTACGTCATTGGGAGAAAAGGCTAGGGTAGTTTAGTCAAACAGAACTATTAAAACAATCTCTGCGACTTATAAATAACAGACACGTTTCAAAACGACTCAAAACAAATGCCCCATTGCTCTTCAAACCCAGATTCTGAAAGCCCCGAGTCTCTGAGTTGCTAGAAATTACAATACTCGTTCGTTTTGGAATGCCAATTAGATTTTGGTTTCCGATCAGAGCTTTGAGGTTCGGAGCTCGGGGTTCAACAATGGCAAAGGGGAGGTACGGCGGCCGGTTACGGAGCTCGAAATGGTCGACGTTCACGCTCGTCTTGTCGATGCTGTTCATGCTGACGGTGGTGCTTCTGATGCTCATGGCCTTCGGAATCGTGTCGCTTCCGGATAGCACCGACGACTCTTCGCCGAACGATCTCAGTTCCTTCCGCCGCAGGATCGTTGAGAGGTACGCATTTCAAATCTACGGTCCAGATGAATCTGATCTGCTTGGAATTGATGAGCTAGTTCGATTTGATTTTTTCTTGTATTCTGGATTGAAATATGTGTAATTGATTTTGGTGCTCAGAAGCGAGGGATTGGGGAAGAGAGAGAACCAGTGGACCGAGGTGATCTCTTGGGAGCCCAGAGCTTTCATATATCATAATTTCTTGGTTAGTGTCTTTGTTTTTGCTATGTATTGAAATAATTTTGTACTATTTGTCTGTATGAATCAGATTATGATGCGTTAGTGTTGGCTTTTGCTTAGCTTTTGTAATTTGTTTACATCGGCTTATGTGACATCACAAAATCATGTCATCCACATAGAAAACCGTTGAAGATTTTGTAGGTCAAGAAATTATATCCATCTGTTATTATACTGTGTTTAGCAATTAGGTGCTGATGCCTTTTATATTGAGAGATATCTGATTCTCTATATGCATAAACCTATCTGTCTTTTGTTTTATATTTTCTTTTGATTTTTTTTTTTTTTTTTTGGTTCTTGGAAGGTTGGTTAGGACGATGTAATTTGTTGATAGTTTGGACACATATGTTATAAGCTGAAATGGATGAAATGACAGCTTCTCCATACTTGACAATCTGGAAAATGGGTTGGTCAGTGAAAAAGTGATCAGCACTTCAGATTGTTATGTGTTATCACAATTCCTTTATCAAGTGTGCTCTGCACAGCTTCTGTTAAAAGGTTCTGACAATTCCAAGGCTTACTTACTAAGAAGTTTACTTTGTCAAATTCATTGCTAAAATGGTCTGTGAAGTTTCTAAAATCTGAAATGGGATTCAAATGAGTGTTTGATTATTTCATTTTGTCCTATAATGTTAATTTTTGATTTCCTATTGATCAGTCCAAGGAAGAATGCGACTACTTGATAAAGCTTGCCACACCTCACATGGCAAAGTCAACTGTTGTTGATAGCAAGACTGGGAAGAGCAAAGATAGTAGGTACATATTTCTAAGTGTTCTATCTCAAATCATTGACTGCTAGGTTAAGAGTGGATCTAATAAACAGGACATAGTTTCTTTCGCTTTGTGAGAGGATATATATTCTTGTGATACTTTTGATATTCTTTTGATACCCAAGGAATACTTCTCTGCAGGGTCCGAACAAGCTCTGGCACGTTTCTTAGGAGAGGACGTGATAAAGTAGTTAGGGATATTGAAAAGAGAATAGCAGATTTCACTTTTATTCCTGTAGGTATGTGATTACTAGAGTATATGTATCATGCACACCACCTGTCACCCTCAGTTTCTCAAATACTTTTTCATCAAAAAATGCCATTGATTCAAAAGAAAAGGTTCCACACGGCTCTGATCAAATGCTCATCTGAAAAAGAGATAATATATATTTGAAGAGGTATACAAACAAAAATGCAGTAATTCTCAATTTTTTCTTACCCCACCTGTTTTTTTATGAACTATTTTCCTTTTATCATACTTGTGTGTGTCCATCCATTCAATGTAGTTTCTGCTGACTCTTAATCTGACATGCAACTTCCAGAGCATGGAGAAGGACTTCAAATTCTCCACTATGAAGTAGGACAGAAGTACGATGCACATTTTGATTACTTCCTTGATGAGTTCAACACCAAGAATGGAGGCCAACGGATTGCCACTCTTCTGATGTATCTGTAAGATGGTTTCCCTTTCGATAAGTCCAGTGTATCTTGTCTCAGTGTTTTTATATGTGGTTTCCCTTCCCATAAGTCCAGTGTATTCTGTCTCATTTTTGCCATTGATTCAGGTCAGATGTTGAGGAAGGCGGTGAAACAGTGTTTCCTGCTGCCAAAGGGAATATCAGCTCTGTGCGTTGGTGGAATGAATTATCTGAATGTGGTAAACAGGGACTTGCAGTGAAACCTAAAATGGGGGATGCATTACTATTTTGGAGCATGAGGCCCGATGCTAGTCTAGACGCATCAAGTTTGCATGGTTAGTTACTAAGCATTTTCTGATTTGGCTAGAAGTGTTATCCTGGCGTGACCTTTGTTCTCAGCCATCCAATTTTGAATTCCTGTCACGATTGTATAGGTGGATGCCCTGTGATAAGGGGTAACAAGTGGTCGTCTACAAAGTGGATGCATCTTGAAGAGTACAAAGTGTAAGGCATTATTTTCCCACATACCAAGGGGTACTTCTTCTACCCTAACTCATAAATATATGAATACTTTGATTTCTTTTATTTTTCATTTTTCTGGGTGGTTGAATGTGACTCCATATAAGATGGTTTTGGTAACCTTGTGGAGGGATGTCACCAGATGGAACTGGCTTCTAGATGGCTTTTTGTGGAAGAGTAAAATCCTCATATAGTATCCGAACTATTATGAAATGTACTTTTTGGTACCTATAAATTTTCAGGGAGTACAGTGATACCTGTACTATCTCTCCGTTAGTTCTTATAGTACATCCGTCCATTATTCCGTTAAAAATGCTTATGTGGCGGTCATGTGACACTCATGTGAGTAAAATGTTAAGAGTAAAATAGTTTTTTCATTCATAATTAGAATTATAGAATTTAATATATTGAATATCTATAATTAAAAAAAATATTTTGACACATTAAAAAAATATAAATAATACCCAATTTATTATTCACCGTTATCGGGACACTTGGGTCAATTAATTTAAGTATTTTTAATTTTGTTTAGTTTTTTTTTATTTTATGAAAATTCAATATATATTAATTTGGAGATAATTTTTTTCTCAAACAATTAATAGGATTAATCAATAAGGATGGTAGGTTAATCTAGATATTCACTAAATTCAATTCTAGGTCTTTCTTTTAACCTAGTGTAATTTATTTTTATTTAGTTTAATCAAAAATTTGTAAAAGAAATTTGAAAAATAGGTGTTTTACGATTTTACCCATATTTTAACGGAATAATTGACGGAAGTACTAAAATGGTTAAATGAGGGATAATACAGGTACCACTAGACTTCTTAAAAATTTATAGGTATCAAAAAGTGCATTTCGTGATAGTTCAGGTATCATATAAAGATTTTATCCTTTGTGGAATCATATAAGGGAGTAATGTATGCTTGACTTGTCTTTTGCGCATTGTTGATGTTCGACTTATCAAATAGCTCTATTCCCACTATCTTGGTTATATCCCTCAAGTTTTGACCCTATTCCCACAACAAAATTCCATTAATTTTTTTTTTTTAATGTCTTTTAGCCACTGCTCAATTGAGTAGTGTTCTGCTGAGAGCCTTTACATGCTAGAAATCCCAAGATGTCTGAGAAACATCTACCGTACAATTTCATTGTCACGTGATTGGATCATGATTTAGTGAGCCTTAATTCCAATCTTCCCAAAACTCTAGCGCGTGCCGGGATTTCTCCGCATTATCTGTAATAATACAACTTCCGATGCTATCCGACCTTGGTTTTGTTGTTAGTTTGTTACTTAAATTGTCATATACATTATCTTCCCCATTTCTTCTTCTCCATATTTATTCATTTCTTTCGTTACACCCAGCTATAATCTTCCATGGATGTCTATCGAGACAACTTAGCATACAAAATTGTTGCTAACTTTCTTCGTTTATTTCATTTGGCAGGACATGAAGATAGAGATTCATGTTATGCAGTTAGCAGATTTAAAATCACTGACAACTGAAAGTACTCACCATACCGTTTAGGTCTTGCTACAACCCGCATAGGAGCTGTCCTGCCAATCTCTTGATCTGCTGGTCTAACGGAAGGGGTCTGTTCTTCCCAACTGATGACATTGAGAGACTCTGAAATTACCAAAATTTTCGTTATTGGATGGAATATATAATTACAGGTTCTTTTGGCTGTTAAAATTTCTTTACTTTTCTTTTGTACATTGCTTGTAAAACTAAAAGGTAAAATGAGAGCAATGTGTACCTTTTGGAGGATTTGGATTACACCGTCTATAGGGCGGTCCCCTGTCTATTTTGTTCACACGCTCGTAAGCTACTAATGACCCAAATTGGCTAAATTTGATGGTAGTTGGTTCATGGTTGAAAATGAAAATCAAAACTTACTTCAACAAGTGAAAATAAAGTTTGCATCGGATCTTTCTCTCTTCAAAATGAGAAGAATTAAGAAGTGAAAGGGAAAACTTAATTTTGGTGTGGATGGAGTTATGTGTGCACAAGGGGGTTGTTTTATAGGCCATTTCTGGCTTGGATATAGGGTTCTGAAACTTCCAACTTAAAAATGGATTTTGCTTGTGCAATTATCTTGATAAACCAACCTTACATGGCTAGAAACCTAACCTTTCAAAAAGGGAGATGTTGATGCAAATGGGGTTTGCTTCTTTTGGCCATTTAGTGAACTTGTGGCTGCTGGTGTCATCAACTTCTCCCTTTTCTCGCCTCATAATATGATAAATATGGGTGTATTAGAGAGAGTCTTAGTAATATTAGTCTAGAATTTAAGAATCGAAAAATATGAAAGTAAATTGTACGTAGATGATTCTATATCAGGTAAAGATTTGGACAAACGTGTAAGAATATCAATCTAGGTTCGAATTCACTTAAACGTGCCCGACCATCTGGAATTTCTCTCATCAGTATCATATCATCCCCAAGCGGTATGTGAGGTGAAACAATAAGATGGTGAATCCGTTGAACGGGGGAGATTGGCTGCTCATGCATATTCCGATTGAGGTTGAGTCTTGCTGTTAAACGTTGTGATATGATCCCACAAGAACTCTCCATGTGGCATCAAGGTTTCGTGGTGTAGTTGGTTATCACGTCAGTCTAACACACTGAAGGTCTCCGGTTCGAACCCGGGCGAAGCCATCCAAATTTTTTTGTAACCGTTTTCTATTAGAAACGACATGCCGCTTCTCTACGAAATCCATTTTGGCCTCTTTGTTCACATTTTTGGAGGGAAAACCCTGCAGACAAACCATGACCCGGCAAGTTCTCAATCTCTCTGACCATTTGCTTCCCAAACTCCTCCACTTCTTAAACCCCTCATCTTCCTTATCACAGGCCCAACAAGCCCATGCCCAGATTCTCAAAACAGGTCTTTCCAATTACACCAATCTCACCACCAAACTCCTTTCTCTCTACGCCAACACCCTCTGCTTTGCAGAAGCCAAACTCGTCCTCGATTCGATCCCACACCCCAACTTGTTCTCTTTCTCCACCCTCATTCATGCCTTCTCAAAGCTCAATAGCTTCGGCAATGCACTTGCCTTGTTCTCCCAAATGTTATCTCGGGGCCTCGTCCCGGATAGCTTCCTCTTCCCCAGTGTCGTCAAGGCCTGTGCCGGATTGCAATCTTCGCAGTCCGCGAAACAGGTCCATGCGATTTCGTTTGCTTCCGGGTTCGGTTTGGATTCGTTTGTGCAATCCTCTTTGGTGCACATGTATCTTAAATGTGACCGAATGAGGGATGCACATCAGGTGTTTGATAGAGTGCCTGAGAGAGATGTGATTATTTACAGTGCTTTGATTTCCGGGTATTCTCGCCGCGGCTGTGTTGATGAGGCCGTTAAGCTTTTAGATGAGATGAGGGGTTTGGGTTTTGAGCCAAATGTGGTGTTGTGGAATGGGATGATTGCTGGGTTTAGTCAGAGCAAGTTGTATGCTAGTACAGTAGCTGTGCTTCGGAAAATGCATTCGGAAGGATTTGAACCCGATGGCTCTAGTATTTCTAGTGTTCTCCCTGCTGTAGGGGACTTGGAAGGTTTAGACGTTGGGATTCAGATTCATGGCTATGTGATCAAGCGGGGACTAAAGTCAGACAAGTGTGTTGTTAGTGCACTTGTCGATATGTATGGGAAGTGTGCCTGCACGTTGGAGATGTCTCGAGTTGTTGGTGAAATGGAGGAAATAGATGTTGGTGCTTGCAATGCTTTAGTTACAGGGCTTGCCCGAAATGGTCTTGTTGACAATGCACTGGAGGTGTTCAGGCAATTTAAGGGCAAAGGAGTGGAACTCAATATTGTGTCTTGGACATCCATAATTGCTAGTTGTTCCCAAAATGGGAAGGATATGGAGGCTTTGGAGCTTTTTAGAGAGATGCAGATCGAGGGTGTGGAGCCAAACTCTATGACTATTTCTTGCTTGCTTCCGGCTTGTGGCAATATTGCAGCCTTGATGCATGGGAAGGCAGCCCATTGTTTCGCTCTCAGGAGGGGGATGCTTAGTGATGTGTATGTGGGCAGTGCATTGATTGATATGTATGCAAACTGCGGCAAAATCCAGTTATCTCGACTTTGTTTTGATAAAATGCCCACTAGGAATTTGGTTTGCTGGAATGCAGTTATGAGCGGATATGCAATGCATGGAAAAGCTAAGGAAACTATGGAGATCTTTCATATGATGCAGAGGAGTGGACAGAAGCCCAATATCATCAGCTTCACCTGTGTATTATCTGCATGCAGCCAGAACGGTCTAACAGAAGATGGATGGTATTATTTTAACAGCATGTCAAAAGAACACAGTATAGAAGCTCGGATAGAACATTACGCTTGCATGGTCACACTACTTGGTCGTGCTGGAAAACTTGATGAGGCTTATTCTATGATCAAGAAAATGCCATTTGAGCCTGATGCTTGTGTTTGGGGAGCTTTGCTAAGTTCTTGTAGGGTTCACAACAATGTGACTTTAGGGGAGTCTACTGCAAAGAAGCTCTTCAATTTAGAACCGGAAAATCCTGGGAACTACATTCTGTTGTCCAATATTTATGCTTCGAAGGGCATGTGGACTGAAGTAGATAGAGTGAGAGATACGATGAAGAGTCTGGGATTGAGGAAGAACCCTGGCTGCAGTTGGATAGAATTCAAGAACAAAGTTCACATGCTTCTTGCAGGAGACAAAGCACATCCTCAAATGAACCAAATTGCAGAAAAGTTGAACAGATTGAGCTCAGAGATGAAGAGATCAGGCTACCTCCCCAATACCCACTTTGTATTGCAAGATGTGGAAGAACAAGAGAAGGAGCAGATTTTGTGTGGACACAGTGAGAAATTGGCAGTAGTGTTGGGGCTTCTGAACACTCCTCCAGGGTCTTCCCTTAGGGTAATTAAGAACCTCAGGATCTGTGGTGATTGTCATTCTGTTATCAAATTCATATCCAGCTTGGAAGGGAGAGAGATTTCAGTCAGAGACACCAATCGCTTTCATCATTTTAAAGATGGAGTTTGTTCTTGTGGGGATTACTGGTGAAATTAACAGCCTAGCGGATTGAGGGCTCACTCATCAAGGAGACGAGCGTTCCTTCACAATTAGGGTTCCAACTTAAATGGGGATGATCAATATCTCCAACTACTCGAGAGAAAAGCTTTAATGGTGGTGATGATCAGTGTCTGGTTAACTAGAATCATTAAGCTTTTGTCCGAAGAAAAGAGAAGGCGAAATCCACTGCTACACTCGGGCGGTTTCTTGACTGGTGCTTGAGACTTCAACCTTGATCGAGACTGGTGCTTGAAACTTCAACCTTGATCGAGATACGCACGTGCAACCAATTGCGTCTGTGGAAATTGATGAGAGAATTTGGATGACCCCTGTTTGAATTGGTTCGGACAAAGTATAGCCTTTACAGAAGATACCGCATTGCATACAAACATTTGTTTCATACTTCCATTATTAATTGCTTCTCGTCATTATTTTTATAACAAAAAAAAAATTGAAATCTTATTTACATATAAGTAACAAACACCAAGAGGCAATCTGCTGCTATAGACATCGATCAAGTAGGAAACAGAGCTTGGATTTCGGAGTTATTGATCGAGTTCATGGATTATTCAGGTAGAACAATCACCCTATCTGGTTTATCATCGTAATCTGCAACTCCCCGTGTCATCATGGCTACGAACTCCTCATAATTGATTCTCCCATCCTACAAATATACAATCATGATTATCAGTCGGAATGCAGTCATCTAGTCGTACCAAGACAGTGTTGTAAAACAGAGGAAGATGAAAATAAGTTGATTACTTTATCAGTATCCACATCTTCAAGGACTTCATCTATCGTAGCCTCATCCCCCATCCCATATTCAGTCATTGCTTGTCTTAGCTCATCTCTTGTGATAAACCTGCTCAGCTTACACCAGTCAATAAGGATTCAACAAGAATATTTAAGTTTTAGAGAACAGTAAACGAACCCGCTCTGATCCTTGTCAAAGTACAGGAAAGCCTTGTACAAGTTTTCTTCCTTCTCCAGTTTGTGTCGATGCATGGTTGCAGTAATGAATTCAGTGTAATCAATAGTCCCATTATTGTCTATGTCAGCCTATTCAGAAAAATAACTAAATCATAAGTTAATAATGTTCAGAAGAGTAAATGGCTAAACCAGTCTTCATGAGTTTTATAGTACTCACAGCATCCATCAGCTGCTTTATTTCTGCTTCTGTAAGCTTAGATCCCAGCCTTGACAGTCCAGTTCTTAGTTCTTCAACTGTGATATTACCACTACCATCTGTGTCAATGTTGTTGAACATTTGTTTCAGGCCAAGAATTTCTTCTTCAGAAAGCGTTTCTGCTATGACCTTTAGGAAATTCATATTTCAATAGTATTTAGACATTGGCGATGAAAAATGTAACACTAAGAACAAATGCAGATAGAGCTAATCAAAAACCAATTATGGAGTGCCTTTGTTCCCTACTACCATCATTTAAGATATCCTCTAAAAAATTGAAAATGGAGGTGAAGAAAATCATACCTTTAGAGCAAGTTTCTTCAACTTGTTCATTGCTCTGAACTGTTTCATCCTAATCAGCACAGCACTATGAATAGGTTTGTCAGATGCTTCACCATCTTTCTTCATCCATGGATGCTCTGGGTAAATTGCACAATCCAAATGACATTAATGGACAATCTTCCCTAAACTTTGCTGTTACAGTCTCACACTTTCACAAGCACTCATGCACTTACCAAGAACTTCAGCAGCTGTAATCCTTTTCTTAGCGTCCATTGTTAACATTTTCCTGATGAGATCCTTTGCCGCATCAGATATAGAAGGCCATGGCGCACTTTGCAAGTCAAGTTTTCCTTTGATGATTGCGTTAAATATCCCTTTCTCCGTCTCTGAATCAGAGTTCGTACACAAAGATCAAAAGCACTGAATTGAAAATAAAACAATCGAATAAAAGACATCAGGGCAAAAGATATTTATTACAAGCATGAACAATTCTCTTGGTAAATTCAAAGGGATAGCCAGACCACTCACTGTCCAGTAGAATAGCAATAAGTATTTTAAAGCTGAACAGCTCAAAAAAGTAAATAAGGTAATTTACTCGAGCTCCCTTAATAAACACCTGTTTATGAAATGTTTCTTCCGTGGGTGCCTACTATCCGGCAATTATGACAACAAGCATCCAGTTCAAACACATACACGAATTCAGAAGTAATTTCAACCTACTCCCTTAATCCTACTGCAGCAATCCATCGCCAGATCCAAACAAAAGTTAAGGCATGTACAAATAGATTGTTCATAGTGCCTATAAGATTCTCAAATGTTACTATTGGATTTTCAGCTGGTTTTCGGGTGCAATACCAACTAAAACAAAACTAAAGTATGCAATTTACTAATTTAGATACGCACCCGCCCAAAATGGAGGTACTCCACTTAGAAGAATATACAAGATGACTCCAGCACTCCAAACATCTATCTCTTTCCCATAATTCCGCCGCAACACTTCTGGCGCCACATAGTAGGCAGTCCCAACAAAGTCCCTGTAAACTTTGCCTGGAGAATTGTTAACAGATCATTCCTCAGTATACCTCATATTCATGACACTGGATTCCACAAGCAATATGTCAAGAGCTTACAATAACAATTTGTTTTGCATGTTGTTCTTCTCGTTTCCATCAATTGCAAGAAAACAGTTAGATTATTAGTGGAATACATTGCCTACTGCGAAATACGGCAAACAGGTGACTCTGTGTTTCTTTTTCTGTGTATTTATGTGATTGCAGTATTCTAAATTCTAAACATCATTAGAGCTCTAAAAATATTGTTTTTGTAACGTTAAGTCTACACCAAGTCACCAAATAGTCCATGCTTAGTTTGGAGTGAAATACACATCCGCTCTTTGAAGGTTTGATGGTGATGTGCTTAAATGGACACTAAAAAGTGTGCTCCTCATGTGTGAAACTCTGAATCATGTATCATGTGTGCTCTGTTTTCTTTGTCCTCTACCTCTTTTTTATAACCAAAAAAAAAAAAATGTTGACTTGGTTGACCTATGATTATCTATCACATTGACTTGGTCTTCTTGACCCACAAACACAGTGGCACAATTCTTTGGAGCAATTATTTCATCCCTAACCTCAAGACACAGAGAGTACGGTTGGATGGAATTCATAAAGTTTAATAACTATGTTGCTATTCTTATTCAATATAGAGAAATAGAAATTGTGTGTACTTCACCTAATTCCACACTATCTGAACTTCAAAATAGCCGAATCCAAAGTAGAGAGTAAATACCACGCAGCTAAACATATTGACTAAATTAATTCGACTGGAAATGATAGTAAAAATGAACTAACCTTGCTCGATGAAGACAGAGAGACCAAAATCAATGGCCTTTATGGGTGCATCCTCATCCTTACTTACAAGCAAGAAATTCTCAGGCTTCAAATCCCTATGCATCACTCCCATAAAGTGACACACATGCACCACATTCACAATCTGCCGGAAAATCTTGGCCGCTTCACGCTCGGTGTAGCTTCCCTTGGCAATAATCCGATCAAAAAGCTCGCCGCCGGTGCAGAGCTCCATAATCAAATGCAGATTCTGGCGGTCCTCAAAAGCACCTTTGAATTCAACTATATTGGGCTGGCCCGTTAAGTGCTCCAGAATCAGAACCTCTCTCCGCAACTCCTCAATGTCCTTATTCGTCACGAGTTTTTTGCACGATATGGACTTGCACGCGTATTTTCGGCCCGTGGATTTCTCCGTGCAGAGACGCGTGACGCCGGACCGGCCGCGGCCCAGCTCCTTCTCGAGGGTATAAACGGAATTTACGTCGGAGTAAGGCTTGCCCAGAATTGGTCCGTTTTGGGAGGACGAGGGGCTCTTGCCGAATGAGCTTCCGGAGTAGGGGCTGAGTTTGCGTGGAGCTGGCTGGTGAAACGGGTCGGGTTTTTTGTTGGGTTGTGTTTGTTGGAAGTGGTGAGGTGGTGATTCTGATGATGAAGAGATTGGGATATCATGGGTGTGGGATTTTGTGAAACAGAGTCCCATCTCCGAAAAGAAAAATGATCAGAGAGACGCAAAAGAGATGAAGAAAAAGGGTTTCAGTTTCAGACTTTGAAAGTGAGTGAATGGGTTTAAAGGAGTTTGGAGAGGAGCAGATTTGGGTTTGCTTCTTGTTCTTCTTCTACAGTTGTGCTTTATTTTGTGCTTTGCTTTTCGTATTTGATGAGCATCATTCTTCCTTGCTTCCCTCACTTTTTTCTTTGGGCAAGTATCAAAAAGTAGGAGACGCTTTGACAACGACAGCTAAGGCGACGGTTTCCTCTTGCGCCCGCTTGCTTTAGTCACGTGTCCGTTTTCGATTTTTATGGGCCTACGAGTTTGATTATATGAGTGTTCGCGTAATGGCATTGTCTAATTCTACTTGGACTTTGATCCAGTTTCTGTTTTGGACTTTGAACATGAACGCTTCGGTTCCAGGGCCCAATAAACCCACAACATGCGGGGAGGCCTGATCAGCGAGGGAAAATTACAGAACTTTGGAGAGGTGATTAACATTTTACATGACATTAGATAACTATTATGAAAAATTAAACCACTTACTTATCTGATGGTTGCGTGAGTGACTAGTTAAGTTGTGCGTGTTGTCTTATTTGTTCGTTTTGATGAAGTCGCATTACACACATTTCCTCAATTTTCAAGGTGAGTGTAATATGGCTCTGCTAGGGTTGCGCTCCAGCCGCCCTTGGCCTCTCCTCCATCACAGATGGACGTCTATTCCGATCTCCTTTTCATCGGACTCATTGAGCGTTACTGCTGCTATCTCCTCCAAGAGGCCAAGGCCGACGTAGGCTTTGCACTTACCATGACCTCGTTCTCTCTATCCCAATCTGCTTGTGGAGTCCCAATATTATGTGTTTCGTTGGGGAATGCATATCGATCTATGTCGTGTTGGACTGAGACGTCAAGGAAAGGTAGATGTTCTTACCCAAATCGAGCCCGCCTGAAATCGTCGCTGGCCACCAAAGATTTGGGCTCGATGGAGGCTGTGCAGGTGAAAGGCTCCGCTTGGGCGTTGCCGGTGGTGAAGCAAGAAGAGGCAAGCCTGGGATCTGTAGCTCTGGTGACAAGCGGCTGTGCTTATTGCTGGACAGGTACGGTGGCGGCGGCGGTGAAGCTATCGGCGCTGGAGTTGCTGGTTTGACATATCAGATTCCTCATCCAACCTTTTTCGTTAATCTGGTTCCGACCAGATTCAACGTTCCATGGCGTGGGCTGGGGAGTCCTAATGGTGCAACTAGCCCTGTGGTTGCACTTGAAGCTTTTCGATACGGCGGTCCTTGCAGCGTCCGGTGGCGGTGCAGTCCGTGGCATGGGGCTGCTAGGTCATGACTGCGCGACGCCGGGATTGATTGGGCCTTTTGGGCTTGCTTACTTCTTTTGGGGCTGGGATGAGGTCTTTGGGCCTTATCTTCTTTTGGGGTTCAACAATGGCAAAGGGGAGGTACGGCGGCCGGTTACGGAGCTCGAAATGGTCGACGTTCACGCTCGTCTTGTCGATGCTGTTCATGCTGACGGTGGTGCTTCTGATGCTCATGGCCTTCGGAATCGTGTCGCTTCCGGATAGCACCGACGACTCTTCGCCGAACGATCTCAGTTCCTTCCGCCGCAGGATCGTTGAGAGGTACGCATTTCAAATCTATGGTCCAGATGAATCTGATCTGCTTGGAATTGATGAGCTAGTTCGATTTGATTTTTTCTTGTATTCTGGATTGAAATATGTGTAATTGATTTTGGTGCTCAGAAGCGAGGGATTGGGGAAGAGAGAGAACCAGTGGACCGAGGTGATCTCTTGGGAGCCCAGAGCTTTCATATATCATAATTTCTTGGTTAGTGTCTTTGTTTTTGCTATGTATTGAAATAATTTTGTACTATTTGTCTGTATGAATCAGATTATGATGCGTTAGTGTTGGCTTTTGCTTAGCTTTTGTAATTTGTTTACATCGGCTTATGTGACATCACAAAATCATGTCATCCACATAGAAAACCGTTGAAGATTTTGTAGGTCAAGAAATTATATCCATCTGTTATTATACTGTGTTTAGCAATTAGGTGCTGATGCCTTTTATATTGAGAGATATCTGATTCTCTATATGCATAAACCTATCTGTCTTTTGTTTTATATTTTCTTTTGATTTTTTTTTTTTTTTTGGTTCTTGGAAGGTTGGTTAGGACGATGTAATTTGTTGATAGTTTGGACACATATGTTATAAGCTGAAATGGATGAAATGACAGCTTCTCCATACTTGACAATCTGGAAAATGGGTTGGTCAGTGAAAAAGTGATCAGCACTTCAGATTGTTATGTGTTATCACAATTCCTTTATCAAGTGTGCTCTGCACAGCTTCTGTTAAAAGGTTCTGACAATTCCAAGGCTTACTTACTAAGAAGTTTACTTTGTCAAATTCATTGCTAAAATGGTCTGTGAAGTTTCTAAAATCTGAAATGGGATTCAAATGAGTGTTTGATTATTTCATTTTGTCCTATAATGTTAATTTTTGATTTCCTATTGATCAGTCCAAGGAAGAATGCGACTACTTGATAAAGCTTGCCACACCTCACATGGCAAAGTCAACTGTTGTTGATAGCAAGACTGGGAAGAGCAAAGATAGTAGGTACATATTTCTAAGTGTTCTATCTCAAATCATTGACTGCTAGGTTAAGATTGGATCTAATAAACAGGACATAGTTTCTTTCGCTTTGTGAGAGGATATATATTCTTGTGATACTTTTGATATTCTTTTGATACCCAAGGAATACTTCTCTGCAGGGTCCGAACAAGCTCTGGCACGTTTCTTAGGAGAGGACGTGATAAAGTAGTTAGGGATATTGAAAAGAGAATAGCAGATTTCACTTTTATTCCTGTAGGTATGTGATTACTATAGTATATGTATCATGCACACCACCTGTCACCCTCAGTTTCTCAAATACTTTTTCATCAAAAAATGCCATTGATTCAAAGGAAAAGGTTCCACACGGCTCTGATCAAATGCTCATCTGAAAAAGAGATAATGTATATTTGAAGACGTATACAAACAAAAATGCAGTAATTCTCAATTTTTTCTTACCCCACCTGTTTTTTTATGAACTCTTTTCCTTTTATCATACTTGTGTGTGTCCATCCATTCAATGTACTTTCTGCTGACTCTTAATCTGACATGCAACTTCCAGAGCATGGAGAAGGACTTCAAATTCTCCACTATGAAGTAGGACAGAAGTACGATGCACATTTTGATTACTTCCTTGATGAGTTCAACACCAAGAATGGAGGCCAACGGATTGCCACTCTTCTGATGTATCTGTAAGATGGTTTCCCTTTCGATAAGTCCAGTGTATCTTGTCTCAGTGTTTAATATGTGGTTTCCCTTCCCATAAGTCCAGTGTATTCTGTCTCATTTTTGCCATTGATTCAGGTCAGATGTTGAGGAAGGCGGTGAAACAGTGTTTCCTGCTGCCAAAGGGAATATCAGCTCTGTGCGTTGGTGGAATGAATTATCTGAATGTGGTAAACAGGGACTTGCAGTGAAACCTAAAATGGGGGATGCATTACTATTTTGGAGCATGAGGCCCGATGCTAGTCTAGACGCATCAAGTTTGCATGGTTAGTTACTAAGCATTTTCTGATTTGGCTAGAAGTGTTATCCTGGCGTGACCTTTGTTCTCAGCCATCCAATTTTGAATTCCTGTCACGGTTGTATAGGTGGATGCCCTGTGATAAGGGGTAACAAGTGGTCGTCTACAAAGTGGATGCATCTTGAAGAGTACAAAGTGTAAGGCATTATTTTCCCACATACCAAGGGGTACTTCTTCTACCCTAACTCATAAATATATGAATACTTTGATTTCTTTTATTTTTCATTTTTCTGGGTGGTTGAATGTGACTCCATATAAGATGGTTTTGGTAACCTTGTGGAGGGAGTCACCAGATCGAACTGGCTTCTAGATGGTTTTTTGTGGAAGAGTAAAATCTTCATATAGTATCCGAACTATTATGAAATGTACTTTTTGGTACCTATAAATTTTCAGGGAGTACAGTGATACCTGTACTATCTCTCCGTTAGTTCTTATAGTACATCCGTCCATTATTCCGTTAAAAATGCTTATGTGGCGGTCATGTGACACTCATGTGAGTAAAATGTTAAGAGTAAAATAGTTTTTTCATTCATAATTAGAATTATAGAATTTAATATATTGAATATCTATAATTAAAAAAAATATTTTGACACATTAAAAAAATATAAATAATACCCAATTTATTATTCACCGTTATCGGGACACTTGGGTCAATTAATTTAAGTATTTTTAATTTTGTTTAGTTTTTTTTTATTTTATGAAAATTCAATATATATTAATTTGGAGATAATTTTTTTCTCAAACAATTAATAGGATTAATCAATAAGGATGGTAGGTTAATCTAGATATTCACTAAATTCAATTCTAGGTCTTTCTTTTAACCTAGTGTAATTTATTTTTATTTAGTTTAATCAAAAATTTGTAAAAGAAATTTGAAAAATAGGTGTTTTACGATTTTACCCATATTTTAACGGAATAATTGACGGAAGTACTAAAATGGTTAAATGAGGGATAATACAGGTACCACTAGACTTCTTAAAAATTTATAGGTATCAAAAAGTGCATTTCGTGATAGTTCAGGTATCATATAAAGATTTTATCCTTTGTGGAATCATATAAGGGAGTAATGTATGCTTGACTTGTCTTTTGCGCATTGTTGATGTTCGACTTATCAAATAGCTCTATTCCCACTATCTTGGTTATATCCCTCAAGTTTTGACCCTATTCCCACAACAAAATTCCATTAATTTTTTTTTTTTAATGTCTTTTAGCCACTGCTCAATTGAGTAGTGTTCTGCTGAGAGCCTTTACATGCTAGAAATCCCAAGATGTCTGAGAAACATCTACCGTACAATTTCATTGTCACGTGATTGGATCATGATTTAGTGAGCCTTAATTCCAATCTTCCCAAAACTCTAGCGCGTGCCGGGATTTCTCCGCATTATCTGTAATAATACAACTTCCGATGCTATCCGACCTTGGTTTTGTTGTTAGTTTGTTACTTAAATTGTCATATACATTATCTTCCCCATTTCTTCTTCTCCATATTTATTCATTTCTTTCGTTACACCCAGCTATAATCTTCCATGGATGTCTATCGAGACAACTTAGCATACAAAATTGTTGCTAACTTTCTTCGTTTATTTCATTTGGCAGGACATGAAGATAGAGATTCATGTTATGCAGTTAGCAGATTTAAAATCACTGACAACTGAAAGTACTCACCATACCGTTTAGGTCTTGCTACAACCCGCATAGGAGCTGTCCTGCCAATCTCTTGATCTGCTGGTCTAACGGAAGGGGTCTGTTCTTCCCAACTGATGACATTGAGAGACTCTGAAATTACCAAAATTTTCGTTATTGGATGGAATATATAATTACAGGTTCTTTTGGCTGTTAAAATTTCTCTACTTTTCTTTTGTACATTGCTTGTAAAACTAAAAGGTAAAATGAGAGCAATGTGTACCTTTTGGAGGATTTGGATTACACCGTCTATAGGGCGGTCCCCTGTCTATTTTGTTCACACGCTCGTAAGCTACTAATGACCCAAATTGGCTAAATTTGATGGTAGTTGGTTCATGGTTGAAAATGAAAATCAAAACTTACTTCAACAAGTGAAAATAAAGTTTGCATCGGATCTTTCTCTCTTCAAAATGAGAAGAATTAAGAAGTGAAAGGGAAAACTTAATTTTGGTGTGGATGGAGTTATGTGTGCACAAGGGGGTTGTTTTATAGGCCATTTCTGGCTTGGATATAGGGTTCTGAAACTTCCAACTTAAAAATGGATTTTGCTTGTGCAATTATCTTGATAAACCAACCTTACATGGCTAGAAACCTAACCTTTCAAAAAGGGAGATGTTGATGCAAATGGGGTTTGCTTCTTTTGGCCATTTAGTGAACTTGTGGCTGCTGGTGTCATCAACTTCTCCCTTTTCTTGCCTCATAATATGATAAATATGGGTGTATTAGAGAGAGTCTTAGTAATATTAGTCTAGAATTTAAGAATCGAAAAATATGAAAGTAAATTGTACGTAGATGATTCTATATCAGGTAAAGATTTGGACAAACGTGTAAGAATATCAATCTAGGTTCGAATTCACTTAAACGTGCCCGACCATCTGGAATTTCTCTCATCAGTATCATATCATCCCCAAGCGGTATGTGAGGTGAAACAATAAGATGGTGAATCCGTTGAACGGGGGAGATTGGCTGCTCATGCATATTCCGATTGAGGTTGAGTCTTGCTGTTAAACGTTGTGATATGATCCCACAAGAACTCTCCATGTGGCATCAAGGTTTCGTGGTGTAGTTGGTTATCACGTCAGTCTAACACACTGAAGGTCTCCGGTTCGAACCCGGGCGAAGCCATCCAAATTTTTTTGAACCGTTTTCTATTAGAAACGACATGCCGCTTCTCTACGAAATCCATTTTGGCCTCTTTGTTCACATTTTTGGAGGGAAAACCCTGCAGACAAACCATGACCCGGCAAGTTCTCAATCTCTCTGACCATTTGCTTCCCAAACTCCTCCACTTCTTAAACCCCTCATCTTCCTTATCACAGGCCCAACAAGCCCATGCCCAGATTCTCAAAACAGGTCTTTCCAATTACACCAATCTCACCACCAAACTCCTTTCTCTCTACGCCAACACCCTCTGCTTTGCAGAAGCCAAACTCGTCCTCGATTCGATCCCACACCCCAACTTGTTCTCTTTCTCCACCCTCATTCATGCCTTCTCAAAGCTCAATAGCTTCGGCAATGCACTTGCCTTGTTCTCCCAAATGTTATCTCGGGGCCTCGTCCCGGATAGCTTCCTCTTCCCCAGTGTCGTCAAGGCCTGTGCCGGATTGCAATCTTCGCAGTCCGCGAAACAGGTCCATGCGATTTCGTTTGCTTCCGGGTTCGGTTTGGATTCGTTTGTGCAATCCTCTTTGGTGCACATGTATCTTAAATGTGACCGAATGAGGGATGCACATCAGGTGTTTGATAGAGTGCCTGAGAGAGATGTGATTATTTACAGTGCTTTGATTTCCGGGTATTCTCGCCGCGGCTGTGTTGATGAGGCCGTTAAGCTTTTAGATGAGATGAGGGGTTTGGGTTTTGAGCCAAATGTGGTGTTGTGGAATGGGATGATTGCTGGGTTTAGTCAGAGCAAGTTGTATGCTAGTACAGTAGCTGTGCTTCGGAAAATGCATTCGGAAGGATTTGAACCCGATGGCTCTAGTATTTCTAGTGTTCTCCCTGCTGTAGGGGACTTGGAAGGTTTAGACGTTGGGATTCAGATTCATGGCTATGTGATCAAGCGGGGACTAAAGTCAGACAAGTGTGTTGTTAGTGCACTTGTCGATATGTATGGGAAGTGTGCCTGCACGTTGGAGATGTCTCGAGTTGTTGGTGAAATGGAGGAAATAGATGTTGGTGCTTGCAATGCTTTAGTTACAGGGCTTGCCCGAAATGGTCTTGTTGACAATGCACTGGAGGTGTTCAGGCAATTTAAGGGCAAAGGAGTGGAACTCAATATTGTGTCTTGGACATCCATAATTGCTAGTTGTTCCCAAAATGGGAAGGATATGGAGGCTTTGGAGCTTTTTAGAGAGATGCAGATCGAGGGTGTGGAGCCAAACTCTATGACTATTTCTTGCTTGCTTCCGGCTTGTGGCAATATTGCAGCCTTGATGCATGGGAAGGCAGCCCATTGTTTCGCTCTCAGGAGGGGGATGCTTAGTGATGTGTATGTGGGCAGTGCATTGATTGATATGTATGCAAACTGCGGCAAAATCCAGTTATCTCGACTTTGTTTTGATAAAATGCCCACTAGGAATTTGGTTTGCTGGAATGCAGTTATGAGCGGATATGCAATGCATGGAAAAGCTAAGGAAACTATGGAGATCTTTCATATGATGCAGAGGAGTGGACAGAAGCCCAATATCATCAGCTTCACCTGTGTATTATCTGCATGCAGCCAGAACGGTCTAACAGAAGATGGATGGTATTATTTTAACAGCATGTCAAAAGAACACAGTATAGAAGCTCGGATAGAACATTACGCTTGCATGGTCACACTACTTGGTCGTGCTGGAAAACTTGATGAGGCTTATTCTATGATCAAGAAAATGCCATTTGAGCCTGATGCTTGTGTTTGGGGAGCTTTGCTAAGTTCTTGTAGGGTTCACAACAATGTGACTTTAGGGGAGTCTACTGCAAAGAAGCTCTTCAATTTAGAACCGGAAAATCCTGGGAACTACATTCTGTTGTCCAATATTTATGCTTCGAAGGGCATGTGGACTGAAGTAGATAGAGTGAGAGATACGATGAAGAGTCTGGGATTGAGGAAGAACCCTGGCTGCAGTTGGATAGAATTCAAGAACAAAGTTCACATGCTTCTTGCAGGAGACAAAGCACATCCTCAAATGAACCAAATTGCAGAAAAGTTGAACAGATTGAGCTCAGAGATGAAGAGATCAGGCTACCTCCCCAATACCCACTTTGTATTGCAAGATGTGGAAGAACAAGAGAAGGAGCAGATTTTGTGTGGACACAGTGAGAAATTGGCAGTAGTGTTGGGGCTTCTGAACACTCCTCCAGGGTCTTCCCTTAGGGTAATTAAGAACCTCAGGATCTGTGGTGATTGTCATTCTGTTATCAAATTCATATCCAGCTTGGAAGGGAGAGAGATTTCAGTCAGAGACACCAATCGCTTTCATCATTTTAAAGATGGAGTTTGTTCTTGTGGGGATTACTGGTGAAATTAACAGCCTAGCGGATTGAGGGCTCACTCATCAAGGAGACGAGCGTTCCTTCACAATTAGGGTTCCAACTTAAATGGGGATGATCAATATCTCCAACTACTCGAGAGAAAAGCTTTAATGGTGGTGATGATCAGTGTCTGGTTAACTAGAATCATTAAGCTTTTGTCCGAAGAAAAGAGAAGGCGAAATCCACTGCTACACTCGGGCGGTTTCTTGACTGGTGCTTGAGACTTCAACCTTGATCGAGACTGGTGCTTGAAACTTCAACCTTGATCGAGATACGCACGTGCAACCAATTGCGTCTGTGGAAATTGATGAGAGAATTTGGATGACCCCTGTTTGAATTGGTTCGGACAAAGTATAGCCTTTACAGAAGATACCGCATTGCATACAAACATTTGTTTCATACTTCCATTATTAATTGCTTCTCGTCATTATTTTTATAACAAAAAAAAAATTGAAATCTTATTTACATATAAGTAACAAACACCAAGAGGCAATCTGCTGCTATAGACATCGATCAAGTAGGAAACAGAGCTTGGATTTCGGAGTTATTGATCGAGTTCATGGATTATTCAGGTAGAACAATCACCCTATCTGGTTTATCATCGTAATCTGCAACTCCCCGTGTCATCATGGCTACGAACTCCTCATAATTGATTCTCCCATCCTACAAATATACAATCATGATTATCAGTCGGAATGCAGTCATCTAGTCGTACCAAGACAGTGTTGTAAAACAGAGGAAGATGAAAATAAGTTGATTACTTTATCAGTATCCACATCTTCAAGGACTTCATCTATCGTAGCCTCATCCCCCATCCCATATTCAGTCATTGCTTGTCTTAGCTCATCTCTTGTGATAAACCTGCTCAGCTTACACCAGTCAATAAGGATTCAACAAGAATATTTAAGTTTTAGAGAACAGTAAACGAACCCGCTCTGATCCTTGTCAAAGTACAGGAAAGCCTTGTACAAGTTTTCTTCCTTATCCAGTTTGTGTCGATGCATGGTTGCAGTAATGAATTCAGTGTAATCAATAGTCCCATTATTGTCTATGTCAGCCTATTCAGAAAAATAACTAAATCATAAGTTAATAATGTTCAGAAGAGTAAATGGCTAAACCAGTCTTCATGAGTTTTATAGTACTCACAGCATCCATCAGCTGCTTTATTTCTGCTTCTGTAAGCTTAGATCCCAGCCTTGACAGTCCAGTTCTTAGTTCTTCAACTGTGATATTACCATTACCATCTGTGTCAATGTTGTTGAACATTTGTTTCAGGCCATGAATTTCTTCTTCAGAAAGCGTTTCTGCTATGACCTTTAGGAAATTCATATTTCAATAGTATTTAGACATTGGCGATGAAAATGTAACACTAAGAACAAATGCAGATAGAGCTAATCAAAAACCAATTATGGAGTGCCTTTGTTCCCTACTACCATCATTTAAGATATCCTCTAAAAAATTGAAAATGGAGGTGAAGAAAATCATACCTTTAGAGCAAGTTTCTTCAACTTGTTCATTGCTCTGAACTGTTTCATCCTAATCAGCACAGCACTATGAATAGGTTTGTCAGATGCTTCACCATCTTTCTTCATCCATGGATGCTCTGGGTAAATTGCACAATCCAAATGACATTAATGGACAATCTTCCCTAAACGTTGCTGTTACAGTCTCACACTTTCACAAGCACTCATGCACTTACCAAGAACTTCAGCAGCTGTAATCCTTTTCTTAGCGTCCATTGTTAACATTTTCCTGATGAGATCCTTTGCCGCATCAGATATAGAAGGCCATGGCGCACTTTGCAAGTCAAGTTTTCCTTCGATAATTGCGTCAAATATCCCTTTCTCCGTCTCTGAATCAGAGTTCGTACACAAAGATCAAAAGCACTGGATTGAAAATAAAACAATCGAATAAAAGACATCAGGGCAAAAGATATTTATTACAAGCATGAACAATTCTCTTGGTAAATTCAAAGGGATAGCCAGACCACTCACTATCCAGTAGAATAGCAATAAGTATTTTAAAGCTGAACAGCTCAAAAAAGTAAATAAGGTAATTTACTCGAGCTCCCTTAATAAACACCTGTTTATGAAATGTTTCTTCCGTGGGTGCCTACTATCCGGCAATTATGACAACAAGCATCCAGTTCAAACACATACACGAATTCAGAAGTAATTTCAACCTACTCCCTTAATCCTACTGCAGCAATCCATCGCCAGATCCAAACAAAAGTTAAGGCATGTACAAATAGATTGTTCATAGTGCCTATAAGATTCTCAAATGTTACTATTGGATTTTCAGCTGGTTTTCTGGTGCAAATACCAACTAAAACAAAACTAAAGTATGCAATTTACTAATTTAGATACCCACCCGCCCAAAATGGAGGTACTCCACTTAGAAGAATATACAAGATGACTCCAGCACTCCAAACATCTATCTCTTTCCCATAATTCCGCCGCAACACTTCTGGCGCCACATAGTAGGCACTCCCAACAATGTCCCTGTAAACTTTGCCTGGAGAATTGTTAACAGATCATTCCTCAGTATACCTCATATTCATGACACTGGATTCCACAAGCAATATGTCAAGAGCTTACAATAACAATTTGTTTTGCATGTTGTTCTTCTCGTTTCCATCAATTGCAAGAAAACAGCTAGATTATTAGTGGAATACATTGCCTACTGCGAAATACGGCAAACAGGTGACTCTGTGTTTCTTTTTCTGTGTAATTATGTGATTGCAGTATTCTAAATTCTAAACATCATTAGAGCTCTAAAAATATTGTTTTTGTAACGTTAAGTCTACACCAAGTCACCAAATAGTCTATGCTTAGTTTGGAGTGAAATACACGTCCGCTCTTTGAAAGTTTGATGGTGATGTGCTTAAATGGACACTAAAAAGTGTCCTCCTCATGTGTGAAACTCTGAATCATGTATCATGTGTGCTCTGTTTTCTTTGTCCTCTACCTCTTTTTTATAAACAAAAAAAAAAAGATGTTGACTTGGTTGACCTATGATTATCTATCACATTGACTTGGTCTTCTTGACCCACAAACACAGTGGCACAATTCTTTGGAGCAATTATTTCATCCCTAACCTCAAAACACAGAGAGTACAGTTGGATGGAATTCATAAAGTTTAATAACTATGTTGCTATTCTTATTCAATATAGAGAAATAGAAATTGTGTGTACTTCACCTAATTCCACACTATCTGAACTTCAAAATAGCCGAATCCAAAGTAGAGAGTCAATACCACGCAGCTAAACATATTGACTAAATTAATTCGACTGGAAATGATAGGAAAAATGAACTAACCTTGCTCGATGAAGACAGAGAGACCAAAATCAATGGCCTTTATGGGTGCATCCTCATCCTTACTTACAAGCAAGAAATTCTCAGGCTTCAAATCCCTATGCATCACTCCCATAAAGTGACACACATGCACCACATTCACAATCTGCCGGAAAATCTTGGCCGCTTCACGCTCGGTGTAGCTTCCCTTGGCAATAATCCGATCAAAAAGCTCGCCGCCGGTGCAGAGCTCCATAATCAAATGCAGATTCTGGCTGTCCTCAAAAGCACCTTTGAATTCAACTATATTGGGCTGGCCCGTTAAGTGCTCCAGAATCAGAACCTCTCTCCGCAAGTCCTCAATATCCTTATTCGTCACGAGTTTTTTGCACGATATGGACTTGCATGCGTATTTTCGGCCCGTGGATTTCTCCGTGCAGAGACGCGTGACGCCGAACTGGCCGCGGCCCAGCTCCTTCTCGAGGGTATAAACGGAATTTACGTCGGAGTAAGGCTTGCCCAGAATTGGTCCGTTTTGGGAGGACGAGGGGCTCTTGCCGAATGAGCCTCCGGAGTAGGGGCTGAGTTTGCGTGGAGCTGGCTGGTGAAACGGGTCGGGTTTTTTGTTGGGTTGTGTTTGTTGGAAGTGGTGAGGTGGTGATTCTGATGATGAAGAGATTGGGATATCATGGGTGTGGGATTTTGTGAAACAGAGTCCCATCTCCGAAAAGAAAAATGATCAGAGAGACGCAAAAGAGATGAAGAAAAAGGGTTTCAGTTTCAGACTTTGAAAGTGAGTGAATGGGTTTAAAGGAGTTTGGAGAGGAGCAGATTTGGGTTTGCTTCTTGTTCTTCTTCTACAGTTGTGCTTTATTTTGTGCTTTGCTTTTCGTATTTGATGAGCATCATTCTTCCTTGCTTCCCTCACTTATTTCTTTGGGCAAGTATCAAAAAGTAGGAGACGCTTTGACAACGACAGCTAAGGCGACGGTTTCCTCTTGCGCCCGCTTGCTTTAGTCACGTGTCCGTTTTCGATTTTTATGGGCCGACGAGTTTGATTATATGAGTGTTCGCGTAATGGCATTGTCTAATTCTACTTGGACTTTGATCCAGTTTCTGTTTTGGACTTTGAACATGAACGCTTCGGTTCCAGGACCCAATAAACCCACAACATGCGGGGAGGCCTGATCAGCGAGGGAAAATTACAGAACTTTGGAGAGGTGATTAACATTTTACATGACATTAGATAACTATTATGAAAAATTAAACCACTTACTTATCTGATGGTTGCGTGAGTGATTAGTTAAGTTGTGCGTGTTGTCTTATTTGTTCGTTTTGATGAAGTCGCATTACACACATTTCCTCAATTTTCAAGGTGAGTGTAATATGGCTCTGCTAGGGTTGCGCTCCAGCCGCCCTTGGCCTCTCCTCCATCACAGATGGACGTCTATTCCGATCTCCTTTTCATCGGACTCATTGAGCGTTACTGCTGCTATCTCCTCCAAGAGGCCAAGGCCGAGGTAGGCTTTGCACTTACCATGACCTCGTTCTCTCTATCCCAATCTGCTTGTGGAGTCCCAATATTATGTGTTTCGTTGGGGAATGCATATCGATCTATGTCGTGTTGGACTGAGACGTCAAGGAAAGGTAGATGTTCTTACCCAAATCGAGCCCGCCTGAAATCGTCGCTGGCCACCAAAGATTTGGGCTCGATGGAGGCTGTGCAGGTGAAAGGCTCCGCTTGGGCGTTGCCGGTGGTGAAGCAAGAAGAGGCAAGCCTGGGATCTGTAGCTCTGGTGACAAGCGGCTGTGCTTATTGCTGGACAGGTACGGTGGCGGCGGCGGTGAAGCTATCGGCGCTGGAGTTGCTGGTTTGACATATCAGATTCCTCATCCAACCTTTTTCGTTAATCTGGTTCCGACCAGATTCAACGTTCCATGGCGTGGGCTGGGGAGTCCTAATGGTGCAACTAGCCCTGTGGTTGCACTTGAAGCTTTTCGATACGGCGGTCCTTGCAGCGTCCGGTGGCGGTGCAGTCCGTGGCATGGGGCTGCTAGGTCATGACTGCGCGACGCCGGGATTGATTGGGCCTTTTGGGCTTGCTTACTTCTTTTGGGGCTGGGATGAGGTCTTTGGGCCTTATCTTATATGATAGGTTCACAAAACTATTTCCCTCTTTTAATCTTTTATATTCACTACATTGCAATGAATTTTACAATACGACTTTGTAATTAAGGCTGAACTGTTTACTTCTTATACATGAATTTTACATAAATTTAGAGAGATCTTACACCAACTTATAAGCACCAAATTATTCCATAGAATAAATTTTCGTTTTTCTTTTGCTTTGATTACATAGGATAACCCCTCTCGGTCTCTTGCCAGAATTGTTGGCATCACTCGCCAAGAGGCATACAAAATAAACGAAGGGATGATCAAAGAGCTGCAACCCTATATCCGACCTACGGTAGCAGTTGATCGAACATCATAAGGTCTCAATTACTTGAGAATTCCAAAAAGATACAGACCAGGGAACCGTAATCCCTATTAACCAAATTAAGATACACAGACCAATAGTAAAATAAGCTTTCATGACATATACCACAGCAGTGATTAGTATAATTAGCATCATTGATTAGCAGTCAAACGAATCGATGAATCACGTATTGACTGCACCAGTAGCAGCTGCGACACACTTGGGGTGCACCTCATATCCGCATTCAAGACACTGATAAGCCCAACCGCATCCTTGTTCACCACAGTCACAACATATAAAGGGTCCTCCTCCATTGCCTTCGGACACCAAATTCAGCTCATGCCTATGCCTTCCATGGTACACCGACCTCGGCAGTCTCTTCGCCTCTTCATCCATTTTCCTCTCCAGCAATTCCAACTTCGCATCGGTGAAGGGATACGCATTTTCTTTGTACAAGTTTATCAGATTTCTACCCTGCCTGGTGACAGTTTTACCATCTGGGCCCAAAATTACCAAACAAGGAATACATTTGACATCGAAATGCTTCACAAGCTCTTTGATGTTGGGATCCTCAAAAGGCAATGCCAGCCATGGCATGGTGCTGAAGTAGGCTTCAAAGGATGTTCGGTTACGATCACTTGCAACAAACACTATCTCGAAGTCCTCTCCATCTTGTTGTTGATCACCTACTAGCATTTGCTCTTTAATCTTCTTGTAGATTGAGATTAGCTTAGGAGTGAATTCAAGGCATGGACTGCACCAGTGAGCTGAGAAGTAGAGTCCAATTGTCTTGCCTACCAATGAGGCCACAGGCACCTGCGCATGTAGATAATTACGTACATGATTAAATCCCAAGTAGTTACCGCAATGTCGTAAATATTGGCAGATTTAGAACTTTTCCAGGATTTACTGAGGTATTCCGGTCCTTGTGTTAGAGGTCCTAGAGGACTTAATTGCTAACCAATTACCTGATTAGGCGTCTGATGGCCCAGAAGATAGTGTCTGTCGTGGTTCGTTAGTAGATTGGTCAAGGTCTGGTTCTCATGCTTCTGTTTCTCCTCCTCCTCCAACTGTTCCAACCTCTGTTTAGTAAAAGGGAAGGCTTCGACACCATAGCGATAAATGAGCTCAACTCCATCATGCCACGTAGCCCCATCACCATCACTAGGTTGCAGAATAACCAAGCTCGGAATTCCCTCTATCTCAAACTTGCGGTTCAGAGCTTTCTTTGTCTCTAAATCCGAAAACGGAATCGCCAGCCACGGCATGCAAGCATGGTAGGTGTTAAAGGCGTCAGAGTCTTCATCAGATGATATGTACACAATCTCAAAGCTAGACCCCGTACTGCTACTGTTCTTAAGCTGATTATAGATACCAACTAGGACTTGGTTGAAGTTCCAGCAGGGCGGGTACCAATTGGCCGAGAAGTAGAGCCCTATTATCTTCCCATCAAGATCAGCAACTTTCACCTGTCACAGCGCACCAAAATCGGCGGTGATTACGTGAAATCCATCAAATAGCGAAAGAGATGATTGGACACTGTCATCCAGAAATATATTCCTTGGACATATGTACCCAACTGGTTTCCAATATGAACTCGGATAGTGATGGATCTAATGGGCCACTGCAATAAGTCCGAGAAGACAGTGGACCATTCTGTGCCGGCCCAAAGCCTAATTCCTACGGAAACTTGAATGTGATGTTCTACCAAATTTACTTTTACAAGGTAGATAGGTGTTGGTACTAGCTTGGGACACGTGCCAGCTAATTGATTAGGACAGCAATTTTGGCATGTAAATCTCGAGACAGCTAAGCATTAATAGATTAACATCAATTAGGGAAGGATTTTTTTTTTTTTTGGCTGATTAGGAAATGCAGAAAACAAGGGAAGAATCAAATGTTGATGGTGACTGATCGCTAAAATGTAACATGCATGGTTTGGTAATTCGTACTTTGGTCTGAATTAAGTTGGCTTGTCCAATCCATATATGATTTTATTGTTAAACATTGCCACATCTGGAGGCAGGTGAAGCAAAAATTATAATATAAGCTAAGTATCACCCATACCCAATGTAGGTGAGTGAGTGGAATTAATGTAGTCGGTAGTCCAGATGAGTTTTATAATGATTTTGGTTTCTGTTCTGTTATGCACAGAAATTATTTGCCCTAATGACGCGAATTTAACGAAATCTTGAAATCTTCTATTTAATCAATGACATTTCACTAGTAATTTCAATTATCGCAGGCAACATTTTTCTAAATAACAACATATATATTAGCATTAATTTTTCTACCATGTTAAAGACAAGTATTGGAAACAGTTGAAATCGTAATATTGACGATGGTAAAAGTCATTTTCGAATGGCTAAAGTTTACACCTGTAAAACAAAACGGTAGAAAAAATTTATAAATATACTTCAACGTTTATACATGTCATCGTTAAATATGGACAAGTTTTTGGGTCCATAATTTTTAAACTACGCTATTTACTAGTAGGTTTTTTTTTTTTTTTCCTTTTGAATAATTCGTGCTTGCATGAACCGTTTGGAGAGCAACGTAGCTAGTATAGATCCAAATGTATATTAAGTGAAAAATAATTAATGTAAATGGCATGCGTTTACATACATATCTCAGGACCAGCTTGAAAACGTTATTTTGATCATTGATCGTTTTTCGAGCAGCATGCAGTTACGTACACACATATTCCCCGATCAGTCCATCCAAGAGAGCAATATCCCGTAATTTTTTTTTATTAATCTTAGTGCAAGCAAGGGAAGTAGTTTATGCACGAACTAATCCAAATGAAGAAGCTAGATCTTCAATCAGATATTAAGAAATCGAAGTTAGCAACTCGATCATATACATATAACACATTATATATTCAAGTACGCATGCAATGCTCCCACACGTAGCCTTACATATATGTGTGTATTAGTGTATATATTGGGATTGATTATTAGCACTGTACATACAAGATCAATCTATCACCGAAATAGTCTTTGATTTATGAAACATAAATAGATATTTCAGAGTTATTAAGGAGGATTTCAGGGCATTATACCGCCAAATTATTAAAAGTAATAATTTAGATAATTATTTACACTAAATAGTTTACATAAATTAACTTTTATTCCTAATTAGCGTCTTAATTAACTTCATCTATCGTTTCAAAAAAAAAAAAACAATTAAACCGAGTTAAACACCAGAGAAAGGTCTAACCAAGTTAATTAGTTCATTTTCTTTTGCTCCTGCTTAAAATCTATCTCCAAAGTTAGGGCAGAACCTTTAAGTGTATGTATCCGTATATCTAGACAGATCGAGCGACTGTACGACAGCGAGATAGAAAGGCAGCTAGAGAAGGAAGGAAGAGAACCAACCTGATTTCCAGATGGAGAAAGAAGATAATCACGATCTGTGGAGGCCAGCAGAGATGAAATTCTAGAGCTTGAAACCCTCTCAGCCTCAGCACCAACAATACCAGCACTAGTTCCGTTGCTCAGGGCTTGATCATGGTTACTCATCATCTCCTTCATCATTCAACCTCTTCCTCTCTCTATCTCCCTCCCTCTCTCACTCCAAAAGTTAGACAAAAGAAGAGTTCTGGTGCTTCTATCTGAAATGAAAATAGGCTGCAAGACACAGAGACTTATTAATATTCCTGAGAACCTAATTCCTTTTCCCACGTCAGTACTTGTGTGTATGTGTCCTCTGTATACTTCGAATCAAGCCCTGCCATATACACATCAAAACCACCCCCGCACACAGCCTTCATTTTCTATCGCTTATATAATTGGAGTAGGACTAGCCAGGAATTACTACGCTGCACTACGGCGCACTCTATATCCGGTGCTTCACCAATCAATCACCGCCACGGTTGCTATCAAGTCCTCTCACAGTGTGGCACATGTTTAGACGTTTGGATTGGAATTGCTGTGAAGCATGATATGATTGCAACGCTTAGGTAGTGGCACTTGGCAACATGGCCGATGCAAGCTAGCTATAGCTAGGTCCGTGTTGTCATAAAGAACTCTTTGAATTGGTGGTTGTTACTGATTTGTGAAAGCCAAACAAAAAGAGCGGACACATGTCGCACCCGCACGATCGCTCTTTCCCATTTTCCAATTCCTTCCTTCGTCAACTATTCCTTTTCCTGGCCTGGCTTCTTCGTGGAAAATATGATTGGAGAGCTGAACTTAAAAACTTAACTCCACAGAAGTGACAGAACTACCCTTTTACATCGGCACTGATGCGAATCGAGCTTTAGTGAGTCTAAGACGTCTAGTATATATGCAACGTCAACCAGTTCCGCTTTCTTGGTCTGAAAAGCATATTGTTGGAAGTATGTTGAATCGCCAAATGGCTTTAGATTTCCGGTTTCCGCTATAACTGAACATGAGGAAAATATTATTTATACCAATATTGAGGGGCGGCAAGCAATGACACGAAATGCACAGCGCTGTGGAAAAATCAGGATACGCATAAAGGTTTCTTTTTCTCATGAAGTTGCTGAATTATTTGTAACAAGATATTCAACTACAATAAAATATTTTATCAGTAAAATTCTCATCATCCCATATTTAGATATGTGTATTAATTCTTCATTCTATAATTATTTTGAATTTCCTTTTATGAGAATAGTGATAAGTAATTTATAGTGATTCATTTACTTATATTCTATCTTGCAATATAATCTGTAGAGATATATATAGAATATAACTTATTGTGTGAGGCGTAGTCCACTTACATTTTAATTTTCTATATTTTAAACTTTTAATTTCACATCATAAATCATGTTTTGAGAATGTTTTATTTCTTTCTTCGACACATAATGAAAGTGGAGACTCATAAAACAAGTGGAAGTCATAGAAATAGGGCGAGTTTGGCCCCAAGGTGATTAATTTAAAATCGGCTTTAGGTGTGCCGTGAGATTAATCAGCTGTGAAATTTAATAACTTGATGTTTGATAAACTGTGCTTTTAAAAGTGCTGTGAATACAAAAACAGTGTTTAAGTGTTTGGTAAACTTTAGTATAAAAATGCTGTGAGTTTAGAAAAATGACCAAAAAGGACATAATGTTAAAATGGTTACATATATTTTTAGAAATAATAACATTTATGATCTTTATAATAACATTGATTATCTTTATAAGTTATACTCTACTCATTCATTTATCGTGATTTTGAATATTTATTTAAGGAAATATAAATCAAGTGGCGGGATCTGAGCCGTCAATTTCATCCACCATCTAATTTGGTCCGTTGATTTGAAACTTTCACCTCCGGCCACCCCACGAAAGCGCACGGGCACCATCCTCTTCGTATCCTCGTACCCGTCACGCTTGTGGCCTTTGATTGTCCATGCACCAGACGACGAAGAAGAATTGAAGGTGAGAAGGTCCAACTGCTCCAGCGAGTTTTAGCGACTCCGTCCACTGATTGGCTTGCATGTGGTATGAAACCTCATCTTCTCGTCATGGTCTACATGCCTGTGTGATTAGTTTCTGAAATCGATTAGGTTCTGATGACTTTCGTTTTTGAGAATTCTCAGCTCCTTCGCGGTTCCTCGACGTTAGCGATTTTTTCGGCTCTTCTCAGCTTAGTCTTGGCTTCACTGCATCTGTACGTAGAAGAAAGCTGGCCACGATTGGAGTTGGAAGTCACGAATTTACTAGGTTGTAGGCATCGAATCCTCAGTCCATCTTCAAACCAGTTTTGACATAGTGTTGGGAAACTGAGTTCAACTGAAATATAGATTAGGACAATATAGGTCAAGCTAATAAATGATCTCAACTTCTGAAATCTATTAGTTTAGAAACATTAATTTTACAACTTATGAATATAACATTATAAAGTGAGAGATTGAATTATAATCAATAACCTCTTGTTTTACCAAACACCTCATCCAAACTTAAATTACTGAATAAACAGCTTTACTGCTTAGACCAATCGGCTAAACTGAGCCATTGGAGCTCGAAATACTGATATATAGATGTTGTTAGTTTTGCCTCGATAAATATGCGGTATTAAAGCGGGTAAAGCAACAAAGACGCCACCTGTCTCATTGCATTGCCCAAAAGGAAAGAGAAAAGTGGGGGCATGCTTTTCAGAATTGAAGGAGGGGATGACGGGTGGTCCTATCATCGAAAGCTGTCCAAACACGAGTCATTAGCCAGCTAGCTAACGTTTCCATTAAAACGATAGCTAGCAAAGTCACTAGGACACAATCTTGTTTATTTAGCGACTCATGTGGGTGGCCACATTGCCGCTATCGTTTCAAAAATTTGAGCATATACTTTCCCACACGTATGTGATCGGGTGGGAGTTTCTCTTCAAATTCAAGTTAGCTAAAAAAGTTGATTATTCAACTTCTCAAGTCTCGTTTATTCGTATAACTAGTTAGTTTTACACTTAAAAGATGCTACACAGAGTTTGTCGTTTTCCAATTTTTGGGTTGTTTTCTACGACCAAGATTAGCACCGGAGATCCAGAAAACTCGGACGGCTGGGTCATCGGCGACCGGAAGGAGAAGCTGTGGGCTTGGTTCGTGGTTTGGATCTGCTGTATTGGGCCCGTATGCTAGATCAGTTGCTGCCTCCCTTTGTGGGCTTTGCCAGTACCAACTTTACCAAGAATCCACTGTCCAAGGTTTATACATTGTTGCTACTTACACGTATAACTCCATCGTTCTAACAAGTTTGAGGGAAAAGAAAGGAAGAATTGATTATCGGATTCAATCGATTGGGTTACAGACTTACAGCTGCGGCATTCCCTTAATTGGCTTCAATATAAACATGTACGCTTGGCACATTTATCCTTAATTTACAGTGAAGAAATGACAGGGACAAGTGATATCCTCCCGATTGATACATTGAATCGGAATTTACTATTACACCAAAAAGTCAAACTACATTGGTCAACAGCTAGCAAAGCATGAAAGGAAGGAATATTCGAATCATAGTAATTACTTGTGGTAGAATTTCAATTCTCAGGTTGGAATCATTAACGAACAATAAGTCTTCCCCAGATAGTTGTATATACGTACAGCTAGCACACCATTCTAGAATACCTGTGCGACTGCAAATTTCTCAGAGCAGATGCACCGCCGTATTGCCACCAAACCAATCCCATGCAAGCCGGGGACTAAATGGTCATTTACCATACCGGCCAATGTAAACTGATTGGAGCAGTTTCCATCACAGCAATTTAAATATAGTAGCGCATGCAGTCTGGCACAAAAAATTATATATAGTTGCAAATTTTAAATTACCGTTTAATTCATATTTTGGACTCTGAAAAGTTTGGTTCGTTCGATCATGCCTGCCTGTGTTTGGTCTGAGAAATTGAAATCTCATCAAATCATGCATGCAATCCTAACATAGTGGAAAAAGATTCGATGATTTTAATCAGATAGTGAAAAACCGAGATCATACATGATATCCAAACCCTAATAAATTATAGCATTGTTCTACATCTGACAGCTGATACTGATATATGCTAGTAGCTTATATATGCTTTTCGTTTTCTCTGAACTAGCTGTCATGTAATTAGCTAGCATGGATTTTCATCTGAGGAAGTGAGAAACTGCTGAGGTTGGAGTTTGGCTCTACAAACCGGACAGAATGACTGCTTAGAAAGCCAGGTATCGGCGCATTGGAGATGGAAGCCGTGGTTACAACCTGGAACCACCCGAGCCGGTTGCTCTGCCTCGATCTCCTCCAGGCACACCGCGCACTCCGTCCCCTTGGTCAGCTCTTTGCCGCTAGTTTTCGGCAACTTGTCGAGATCAGAGGCCGACAAGCCCTTCTCGGAAACCCCCTTGGCCGGTAACCGAGGCTCTGCCGACGACCGAGTATTAGCGGCGAACCATAAGAGACAGATGTAGACCACGAACACAGCGCTCATGCCTACGCAGGGTAGGAAAAGCAATAAGAAGATTGAGAAGAGCATTTTGTGTGGTATTAGATTTGTGAAATTAAGGTATATGTATAGTAGGCATACAGTGGTGAAATAGGGTTTAACTGAGAATTGAATGAAGGCTCGGTAGCTGGAATCTGAGGTGGGTTTACAGAGAGTAGCAACCAAGGTGACGTGTATTTGATCGGGGTGTGTAGTTTACGTAACGGCCATTTTTGGAAGTGAGCGATCGTTTTGCTTGCAGTTCTGGTTTTGGTTTTGGTGGAGTGAAAAGTGCATCGTATTTCGCAAGTTTTGGTAACTCTTTTACTGCGCCGTGGGTCCCGTGGGCTGTTGGTGGACAGCTGTCACGGGCTGAGCTACCTTGAATCGACCTGTCAGGTTTTGGGCTGCAGGCACCATCAGTGGAAGAGAAGGCCCAATGTTTAAACTAGTTGAACCCAAATGATTTTCTTTTTGGT
This sequence comes from Rosa persica, assembly GCA_025331145.1. NCBI lineage: Eukaryota > Viridiplantae > Streptophyta > Magnoliopsida > Rosales > Rosaceae > Rosa > Rosa persica. Next base: position 46,402,670 of record WFKR01000006.1, on the reverse strand, counting down.
TTTTCTGTTACAAAAAGTTTGGAGAGAGAAGCTATCCTATACCGCCCCGTCGGGACATACTTATAATCTAAACCTTGAAGGATTGATGTGGGACACGTATCTGTCACCACAACCCCTAGATATGAAGTTCAGCAGGAGATCTAGTGATTTATAGATTGCGTGACCCAACGCATGATTGCTAGCATCATCGAATTTAGATTTGGATTCAACCACAAGCACATTCATACAAACTGAACAAACCAAAATTGGTCCAAAACTCCAAATGATCTGGTTTCATCTTGTTAAATTAGGGGCAATTCGAATTTTTTTAACCTTTGATCTAAGTGGAGAGCCTCGTGCCCAAAGCTCCACGAGTCCAGATTAATTTTGTCATTATTATATAACCATTTAAATTCTCTACGATCTTTATGTATTTCATATTGTAGTGTGGTGAGAAGGTTCTAAGATCACTATTTAAGAAGTAAAGAACCTCTCTACCAAGGACTAGCTAGATGAAGAATAGTCAACAACAAGTGTCATTTATCGTTGAATTAGAATGGTTTGTTTAAATTATGATAGCAAAAAATTCATTTGCACCACTATATTCTAATTTAATTGTGAATGAGATAAGTACGTGATCGGTTCTCACGCTTACGTCAACATAATTAAAATTTGTTTAATTATCAAATTGTATAAACAAACAAAGGGTTACAACCAACATTGAATTATTATTTACACTATATAATTGCCGAGAAAAAAAACCTAGCCCTCTGCTAGGGTAGAAAACGGCCGCCATTGCGGTATGCTTCTGAATCTTCCTCCATGAATATGAAGGATTTGGACGACTTCAGTGGCACGGTGGGGATATGGCGTAGCGGCAAAGGTTGCTTGCCCAGTTTCCCTTCCTTGCGGCGGAGTTACTATTGTGATTCTCGAGGCCATTGGAGGATCGGATGGTGGAATAGCTTTCCGATTCTGGTAGTGGATAAGGGTAGTTCGGTGGACGCAGTGGTGAACAGGCCAAGTGTCAGAACCCATCCCGAAAATTCTTTCAAATTTTCAAGATGGACTCTGCGGGGCCCACTTTTAAGAAAAATTCGACAGAACTTCCCTTAAAAATGGACAACCCAACCTGTGAGAAAAACGACAAAAACAAATTTTTCTAAATCCAAGATTCCACAACATGTAGTCATCCTATATTTCACAACCACCACAAGTTATTAAGCAAAACTCAAGCGTAAAGGCAGTAAAATTTATACAATACAGCCTGGGGTTCTAATCTTCAACTCCATAAGTACAACACGTCTCTGACCACGAGATTAATACATAATAACAATAAGTCTCTTAAGGTTATCAGAGCAATCTACGATAAAATCAAATATATTACATGAGGTAGGTTAATATTAACCTACGAAAGGCAAGTGGCAGAACTGGTGCTAAGCCTCGATCCCACACCGAACAGCAATACTGCGAACTGGGCAAAGGAAACCGAAAAGCCCAGGGGAAAGTAAGCGATAAAACATTAGTTGTGAGTGGACAAAAATATTTAATTAAGAAAGAAGTGTTTCTCACTTTCCCACATTTATTGTTTAGAACGTTCTTATGCATGCAATAGGGAACTAAAGGTTTTTAAATCACTTTCATGACTAAGCCAGCCTCGCTGGCTTAAGGGAAGTTCGACCCACCCTGTTAGTCGGACGAATAAATAAATAAGTAAATAATTTAAAAGGTATGAGGAAAAACGTCATCACCATACAATAAAATAAAGTGAGCCGCTAAGGCTCGGGTCGGAGTGTCCCACACTCAAGAGCATCCCATGCTCGGCTCTACTCACCCACTAACACAAAGTAAGTAGGGAGGAGTACCAATAGGCTAGCTAGCAATAAAGTATATCGACCCAGGTATGGTGGGTAAAAACCATATGAAAATCGAGAATTTGTGAGATTTCCTCGAAGTCTCACAAGAAAGGAGTTTAGTCCAACGACGTGACCCCGCACGCCAACATGATTCAAAATTATGAATCAATATATTAAAATCATGTAAGTTTATAATCTCGAAGAAATCTTCCATTTCCGAAGATTTTTCGAGAAACCCGAATCTATTAATAAATAATGATACTTTCATTTTCAGAAATAATCTTATCGAAGATTATTTCTAATAAAAAGTTCGACATGGAACATAACCACTTCTAATCGGCAATTTGAACCATAACTAATTTCATAATCAAAAATCGAATAATTTGCTCATTAAATAACAAATACTTTAAATAATTTCGTAACTTAGAAAATTTAATTGCATGCATGACTTTAAAATCAAACGTCCACTCACCGTATACGGCTAAGCTTGCCGTCGATCCGAACCCTCTTCGTAGGAATCCTCCTCACGTCCTGTACAATATAACGTTCATAAACCAATAAGTACAGGATGGATAAAAATTAAATCCACCAAAACCAAACCATATCCCAATTGTTATTATTTACTTAAAAATCTCCAATTTCACTTTTCTAACTTCATTTCTTTACTTTGAGCTTCCGATTAAGGAATTCCGATACACAGATTATCCGTGAATTAATCAATGAATTTCACACAATAACGAAAACCATATATACACTTCACGAAATTAATCCGAGGTCACCAATATGGAAACTACATTATATCAACGATTTAATAGCCAAATTACGACAATCAGAAACCTGCCCTACACCACCTCACGCGCCGCCCACAGTGGCTGCGAGTGGCGGTTACTCGCCGAAATCAACCTCCTCCTATGGCCACCAAATTTCATCCACAACATCAATTCTACTCACTGGTCATTTCATTCAACTACAACACATCCAAATAACAATCAAAACCAGTCGAAATCAATGAATGAACATAAACCCAGAAATTGTCCAAGAACCCTAGAATTTCAATTCAACAATTCGACTTCTACACAGAAAATCGAGACACAAGGCCATAGGGGAAATGATCAGTGAAGAAAACCGAACCTTCGACACCGGTTTGGTGGCCGGAGACGACCGAAATCGCCGGAAATCGCCGAAAAACCCAATCTGCTACAGTGAACTTCGTGGCTCAATTCCGAGCTCCTCCGGTCGAGATACCATGAAATGCGACCATGGGCATGACGAGGAGGAAGAGGCGAACCTAGGGACGTCTGGGTTTCGTCGTGGGGCGGCCGGAATAGAAGGAACTCAGAGGAGGAGGATTCGGCCGAACTGGAGGAGGAAGAAATCGGGGGAGAAGAGAGAGAAAAGGCCGGGTAAGTTTCCAAATTTGGAAACTTACCACAGTAACTTCCTATTTAAAGAACTTACTATGAACAGTAACCGGGAATAGTAAATTTAGTTTTTCGCTTATAACTTTCGCATACTAACTCCGATTTTTACGAACCACGTATGCATGTTCTCGGTTTAACATCCTCTACGACTTCCATGGAGAACATTTTCTCAAATTACGACCCGAACAAAAAGTCAACTTTTAGGGCCACTAAAATCATTTAACGGAGTAAAAAAATTAAGTGTAACTGACATTTACCGTCAAATTAATAAAAATCGAAAATTCTGGGTTCGGGACGTAACACCAAGCGGTTGTCAACCAACAACATAGGCAGGAAACATTGTCCCTAGTAGTGGTCTCGTATGGCAGACCTATATTTGCGTCTGGAAGGCTGATATAGGCGGCGTCTGGCGGTGTGCGGCGGGCGACAGAACGCTGGATACTGAGCCGAAGGTCCATAGATTTTCAGGGCTGAAGACGTTGCACAACGGCGTGGTCCAGACTAGTCCGAATATTCGGATTTGGGATCCGGGACGGATCCAGATTTGGGTATGGGGCTGGATTTGGATCACGGGTCGGGTCTGGTTATGGGCTTTGAGGTTGATTTTCAGTGGGTTTTCATCGTTTTGGTTCATAGGTCACTTTGATGGAAGATTGATCTTTGTTTGGCGTATTTTTTTTCGTGGAAAATGTTTGGATGGTCACATCATCAGTTACATTGTTAGAAGATTGTCCTTTCGTGGTCGGTCACACTATCAGTAACATAGGTAGAAGATTGTTCTCTTTTCGATGTAAGATGTACAAGGAATATGTGTGAAGACCCGAATTTTCATATAATTAAATTATGTAATTCAATAATTGTTCAATTATTTGAATTATGATATTTGGGATAAATTTGTATGTCGTGGTTTGAGAAATTTGGTTTCGAATGAATTTATATTCGAAACGAACGTTATTTAGGGGGTCGTGAAAATTGACTTTTTGTACGTAAGGAATTTTAGAAAACTTCATTCATGAAAGTTGTGGAGCTCGTTGATACGAGTTCGTGCATATGTGATACGTAAAAGTCGGAGTTAGTTTGAAGAAGTTATGAGGGTTGGAAGTTTGGGAATTTTAGTAAAAATATAGAAAAATTCCGGATTTATTCTTAAATCCAGAATTTTCCCATTTTTATGCTTTGCCCCCCATATCTCTCTACTTTGTCTCTCGGTTGAAGCCCGAAGAATAGAAGAAATCCAGTAGACCCCACCTTAACCTCGGGTGGCCGACTCAGATTTTCCCGCTAATCCCGACGTCAGACGGTGACGAAACCACGACGAGGCAGGTCAGATCAAGGTCGCCTGCTTCCCTGTTGATGTGGTTGTCGCCCCTGCTCGCCATAAGTAGGAGATCTGAGTAGCCCAGCCCCTTAAGCTCGACCCCACCGGATCTCGTCGGTGTCGACGTTGCACGGGCCGATCTTTCCTATTTTCGTGATCACCCCTCCTCCTGATCATCCTCATATCCTCCTTGCATGACGATTTTGAGTATAGAGTGGTAGATCAAGGTTTGAAGTTTTTAACGGCCCATAACAGATCTAGGATCTGATCAGACGCACGAGATTAATCCAACTTCAAAGCTCGATCTAGGAGGATCTAAATCAAATCTCGCTTAGCTCTAGGTATGAAAATTACTCACCTTGTCATTTTGAGCAAGTTTATAGTTGACAACTTTGCATCGGAGGTGGTTGGCCGGCGTTAACCGCCCACTGACCGCCACTTTTGGGGGCGTGTTCGACTATATTTTGAGTTTTTAATATCTAGATGATGATCTATGCATCCACACTAGCGTTTTGATATATTACAAGGTCATTTTAGAAAAGGTTGATAAATAGTTGATTTACGTTTTGAAGCTACTATTTATGTTTTTACGTTTTATCTTCGGTTTACGATCTGCGAAGATTTGACCATCGGTTTTGCTTCAAATTTTGATATGTTGATCGTATGACTGTACGATGACTTTGTGTGGTCACGGGCGAAGATCCGACCGTTGGATCTTCGTATAATTGAGAAATAGCGATTCGAAAGAAGATTCGTGAGAATCCGATCGTCGAATTTTCATATAAATTTGTGGAGATGTTGTAAGGATGATTTAGGAAGATCCGACCGTTGGATATTCGTGATAATTTTTGGAGGATGATCCTAAGGACGATCCGTAAGAATCCGACCGTTGGATTATCAACTAAATTCGATCCGACCGTTGGATTATCATTTATTTAAAATCTAATCGTTGGTTTGTCGTTTAAGTGTGTTTTACAAAGCGTTTGCTAATTTAAGGTTATATCTGATTAGGTGATTAACGGATCAAGTTGGTAGACGATTCAGATTGTTATATTTGCCTTTTTAGAAGACGCAGCTGGATAAGAGGTAAGTAAATCTCACATGGCTTATTTTACGAACCAAATGTTGTTAATTACCTTATTTATATTGTGATTGAAGTGAAAAGGTTTATGAAAATAAATATTTGTTTTGAAGTATATGGACTTGTTCTACTACGGTCCATAGGTAAGAAAAATATATTTAAAGTATAAAAATGAATTTCTTGATTTTCACTATATGTGGTTTATAGTTGGTATTAGTGATCATTCATACGTGGATGATTACGTATATACATATTTATGTGAAATATATATACCTGGATGGTGTGTTATTGGATTTTTGGATTATTATTTCGAGCACTTACTTTCTATGGAAATACAATATATCATGTAGGCCTCGTCAACGGGCCGGGCGGCCCATTTATAGCTAATTTCATTATATTTTCGAATCCAATCGAATTAGTCAACGGTAGTCATGACATGCAGAATATATATGCACATATCCTGTATAGAAGTATGAGAACTTTCAATTTCACCATAAGCCAAATTACAACAAATTCACGCTCACACAAAAGACACACACACACACACACACACACATATATATATATATATATATATAACTTATAGAAGTTCTTTTAGACATGTTTATATAACTTATATAAACACATACACACATATATAAACATGTCTGAAAGTCCTGGATCTTCAATAATGATGATATGACATGCTAAAGATTCTCGTCCAAGCTGCATTACCTTCACTTAAATTGTCATAACTCCTTCCAAAAAAGTCGGAATCGCAAACCGTAAAATTCCTAAAAAACTAGACACATGGGGCTTTCCGTGCATATAGGGTACATCACCTATTTCCATCCAATCAGTTCCAGTAATTCAGTAAAGTTCAGTTCTAGACATGAACTTGTAAAAGATGTTACAGATTCTCGTTCAAGCTTAACTGCCTTCACTTAAATTGCCACAACTCCTTCTAGAAAAGTCAGAATCGCAAACCGTAAATTTTTTCAGAAACTAGACACATGAGGCTTTCCGCGCATATAAGGTACAACTTTTAATTCAATCCGAGCAGTTCCCAGTGAAATTAGGCGTTCTGCACAACAGTTTTCGTGTTATATATATATATATATATATATATATATATATTTTGCGGTTTTTTACGGGTCGGGCCGGGTTTTGAACCCCTAAACCAAGCCCGGACCGCTACCCAAGTAGTTTGCAAATTTGAGAAATTTGTCTGTACAAAAAAAAAAATGGAGTATAGTTCAAAATCAATTGTTTGAATAAGGCTTATTTGAAGGACTAGACAAATGTAGACACACGCATAATTAATGGTATGAACTCTTAGTATTTAGATAACTGTATTGAAAGAACACTCACCCAATAATAATAAGAATGTATTATGCAAGGCTGAGGGCAAACTTTGCAATTTAGATTCAGTTGGATGAATGTCATTACATGAGAAACATATTTCTTATCTAATAATACATGTCATTCTACTTGATGAATATATTATTTTTTCTTCATTTATAGGGGAAAAAAATTTGATTTATTGTATAATGATGTATTGATGTTTGATTCATGATTGACTTGCCAAATAGAAAAAAGAAAAAGAATCAGAATTGCAAGAAAAAGTAGTTAGGGTAATTTGTAAAAAATAATTAAATTAAAGTAATACAAAAATAGAAGAAGTGTGTGAATAGAGAAAATAAGAGTATGAATAGCACCACCCAATTATTTTGATGACTAATTTGTATTTCTTGGACTTATAAGTCATTTTCAGCTTGATTGATTAATCTTTGATATAAATGACAAACAAAAGAGTGGTGGAGAAAGAATTTGGACGAAGTTATCAAATTGAGTTGAACAAAGTGACATAATCCAGGTACATACATACCCTAATACCCTATCATTTAACTCGGCCATAATCACGGGGTTATGCATATCTACACAAGACAGTAATTCATTTTGAGCAATACAGTACATATCTGGTCCAGTAAGAAAAAAAAGGGGGAGAGAGAGAAGGTAAAAGAATATTCGTCGCTGTAGAAGCTGTATAAGTGATTTAGTGCGCTCAGGTGACTTTACCTTGCACAGTCCACCCGAAGAAATATGCAGGAAGCAAAGCACAAAATCGTCATAGTACAAACCGCTTTGCTGTTGCTGTTGGTTTTGGTTTTAAATGGGTATGCACAGAACTTGCCCCCTGCCAAATACGATGGGTTCTTGTATGAGCATCGCCTAATTGACCCGGATTCGATTCTCATCGAAGCTTTCTTTGACCCTGTCTGCCCGGACAGTAGAGATTCCTGGCCACCCCTCAAACAGGCCCTAGCCTACTACGGCTCTCACGTCACTCTTTCTGTTCACCTATTACCGTTGCCGTAAGTTGATTCCTCTATCTTTGTTTCTATTTTCTATTGCTGGTTGGTCAGCTTGAATATCGATTGCCTTGCTGAGAAGAGTGATGTTTTCGGTTGGGCAATCGTAACTAATTTCAGACCTTACCCTTGTGAATTGAGAATTATGGATATGCTTTGTGGTATTGAAATGACGGAAATAGTTTGTTTTGAAATTGCAGTTACCATGACAACGCTTTTGTCGCTTCTCGTGCTGTACACATTGTAAATAAGCTGACACCTTCTGCTACGTTTTCGGTGTTGGAGTGGTTCTTCAAGAATCAGGTATAGGATGAAGAACTTTCACCAGCTTTTATAACATCATTTTCGTATTCACTTGCTCTGCTGATTGGCATTGACTTCCTCCGCTTGTGTGCGCTTAAATGGTTTCATTTGTAAATTGAAAGGCAAGCATGAACTAAACATGGTTTGCGCGAGCTATTATATTCCCACAAAATCTATTGGTCTATTTGGAGTAAGGATTGAATTTGGTGGAATGAGTTCGTAATTGGCTGAAGGGTGCTTTCTGGAATTAAACACTACTAGTTGACTGGTTTTCATGCTCGTTTTCCTCTTGTGAAATCTTTTGTTTTCGGTCTTCGAATACCAGTAGATGATGGAATTGGTCACATGGTAGTTAATTAGCTAAAATGATTTGGTGTTAGTTATTCTTGTTTAAGTTTCTTTTGTTCTTAACTTGGATTCGAGTATTGAACAGGAGAGGTATTACAATGCTCAAACGCGCAACATCTCTAGGGCTTCCATTGTGGATGACTTAGTGAAGCAACTGACAGCAGTACTTGGGAACTCTTATCATAGTTCCCTGGAATCAGGCTTTAATGACCGGAAAACTGATCTCACAACAAGGGTTTCCTTTAAGGTAATGTACGTTGTTTTACACATGCTTCAATTACTTCTAGGCTGGCTATATAAATTGCATTGTATCACACAATCTTTTGTTCTTTAGAACAGACTGATTACCTGTGGTTATTGGCAAACTAGCAAGAAAACAGTACTTATTTTTTACTATTGTTAATCTCGAATTCTAATCAAGAATCTCATGTTGAATGTATTCTGTCATGCAGTATAGTACTTCAAGAGGGGTGTATGGAACGCCTACTTTCTATGTAAATGGATTTGTATTGCCTGATTCTGGCGATGCTCTAGATTTGAACGGGTGGAAAAAAGTGCTTGACCCATTAGTTACGGCACCGAAGAAACAGGAAAATGTGCATTTCTTCTTATAAAGGATGTAGCTACTTGGTTCATGTTCTTGGAAGGCTGAAGAATGAAGTCCACAATTTGGTTTCAATGTGTGTAGTAATGAACCTGGCTATTAGGCCATGGAATAAATGATCTGTAATGCAGCACACTGGTGAAAATTGGATCTGGTCTGCTTAAGAATTTGGTACTTCTCTATTAATAGTGCTGCAATTGACCTTGTGCTTCCAATTTTATGAATTACCTTCAGTTAGAATAATCATACAATCACTTAAAAGAGGCACAAACCAATTCATTGATTTACAGTTCTACAAATGTTTATATTGCCATGGGACTTAATCCGTTACACAATCATATTATCACTGGAAAGGTCAGATTTTCTCTTTTGAACTATGAGGTCTTTGGCTTGGAGCATAGGCTTTAAGAACTCTAAAAGTACTTTTCTTTCTTGGAAAGAAAATTGAGAAAAAACAACATCCTCCACTTCTACATGAAAATTAGTATTGCTAATTATTTGACTACTTACGGTTCGCGTATCATCTTTTTATTCCTTCTCGATAAGTTGCTATTAAAATAGAAAAAAGAAAAAGAAGGCATGACTACTTCAATTTTTCTTCATGTGCTCAAAACATCTTCATCATCTATGGAAACTTGGGACTTCTCCTTGTGAACTCTTTTCAAAACAGAATCAATTGGACAAAAAAGGTGTTAATAGACTGAATTGGAGAATGGACGCTGGGCCGAAAGCTTAAAGGCCCAAGCCCAAGGAGCCAAACTGCGGTTAGGGCGAAGTAACTAATTGGAGAGATAGACGGGACAAAGAAGTAAAGCAGGTGGTTAGGGCAGTTTTGGAGGATTGGGGTGGTATATAAACCAAGAGACACCGCAGTGTGCGAACTAGGGCGTAAAAGAAAAACGAAGCCGTAGAAGAGGGCTCTTTTTTGTGTGGAGCACTACTTATCCGTTTTTGAACTTCACGGTATGTTTCTCCCAGATCCAACCTCCTCCCGATTCTCTCACTCCTTCCTTTTTTCTCTGTAAATTTCTCTGCATCACTCTCTCTCTCTCTCTCTCTCTCTCTTTTTCCTGCGTTTTGTTTAACTTTTCTACGGCCTGTGTGTTTGTGTCTCTGAGTCTGGCACTTAGCTGCTTGTGTGGTTTGATTTTGATGCATGGCTCTGATGTGGTTCGATTTTGTTTCGTGTTTTGAAAACAAAGATGGATCGGTACCAGAGAGTGGAGAAGCCAAGAGCAGAGACGCCAATTGATGAGAATGAGATTAGGATTACGAGCCAAGGGAGGATGCGAAACTACATCACTTACGCCATGACTCTGCTTCAGGTCTCTTATCTAATTTTGGCCTCTATTTCTTTTTAAAATGGTGCTTGTTGATTTTTTTTTTTTAGCAGACTCGAAATTTTATTGTTTAAACTTGTGGATTTCTATGATATGTGGCGAATTTTGTAATGATATTAGTCAGATGTATGAATTTGGTTTGATGAATGCCGTTTGGGAACACGGAATAGTTATTGAACTTGTGATAATTGTTTTTAGTTAGCTAGCTATCTATATATGCAATTGGTTGGTAACATATACTGCTTATGCAAGTCGGAAATGCAATTGTATGATATATAGGCTATTTAGGCAACTTGTGGATATACATGTGTATTATGCTACTGGTTGTTGTTGTAATAGGCTTCTCTGAGGGATAGCATGTAGTTAGTATGCTTTGGTGCTTTTCAATAGTGTGTATAAATTTCCTCAATGTATCGCAGGACAAGGGTTCGGACGAAATTGTTTTCAAGGCTATGGGAAGAGCTATCAACAAGACTGTGACGATTGTGGAGCTAATTAAGGTTAGATGTCTCATTGTGTATCACTATGCTGGATGGTTATATGTTCACTAGATCTAATAGGCTTACAAGTTGGTCTTATTACTTGTATTCCAGAGAAGAATTGTTGGTCTTCACCAGTATACTACTATTGGATCCACCGACATAACTGATACTTGGGAACCCCTTGAGGAAGGCCTTCTACCGTAAGAGTCGCTAAACTTGCAACACTGGTTTATTTGCTGTACCTTTATCCCTTATATGTCACTTATTAGTTTAGGCCTCATAGTGTTCTGTTCTTTTCTACAGACTGGAGACAACAAGGCATGTGTCAATGATCGTCATAACACTGTCAAAGAAGGAAGTCAACAAATCTACCATTGGGTGAGTTGAGGAGCCATTATAAGTTGCAGTTATTTTTTCCCAATCTAGTAGCACCTTAGCCTTAGATCATGGACTTCTAGCACGATGTTATATATTGATGATGTACAGCCATTTAACTGTACGTGGTATTCATTGGTTATATTGACATTGAGGACTGCTGCGTTCACCTTTCCATAGCTGTTGCATAGTTTGATTTTATGTGATGAACTTTAGTGATATCTGTTGCATTGGTTTGAGTTTATCTGATGTGCATGTATGAATTATGAGCTTTTAAACATAGAAGAATCTGTTTACTGAATTTTTCAATAAATATAGAGATTTATTGACATCCATAAACTACTGTTACCATCAGGTACCAGCCCCCATTACCTGCTGAACTGGTGAAGGCATCTGCAGAGATTGATTATGAAGGAGGTAATGTCATATAAGTAGCAACACGTTAGTTTCTTTATCTTCTTTCACTTTGTAGATTCTGATGTGTTTATTTGTTCAACTTATCTGTATTTTGCAGAGGACTCACCTAGTGGTCGTGGCCGTGGCAGAGGAAGGGGAAGGGGGAGGGGAAGGGGCAGGTTCAGAGGTAGTCACTGATGCAATTTGTTTAATACTTTTTCTCTAGTTTTCTGCATCATCCTTAATACCTTTTATTGCATTGCATCTTACTTTAACTAGTGGTCTGTTAAAATTGTTGTATATAGGTTATATAGATAAGTGGAGAGTTTTTTTTTATGCTTTATAGTAGAATTTTGATAAATGCAATTTTGTTGTAATTCCAGGAAACAATGGCTTTGTGCCTGAATATGATGATGGAGGTTATGACCGCAGTGGGGGTGATTTCAGGGGTAGGGGCCGTGGTAGAGGACGTAGTTTCCGAGGCCGTGGAAGGGGAGGGTACAATGGAGCCCAGGCTGATGTGCAGCAAGATGGAGGATACAATGAAGAAGCACCTCCTCAAGGCGGCCGTGGTATGTGTTTAACTAATTTTGTTTTTCCTTACATGTGCATATCTAGACCTTGCAGTAATCATAACTGAATCAATTCTCTTTGCTTAAATGTGGTGGAATTGCTTGCTGTGCAGGTCGGGTCCGTGGCAGGGGAGGATATCGTGGAAGGGGCCGTGGCGGCTATAGGTCTAATGGGCCGATCCAGGCAGCTGCTTGAGTTGCAATATGGACGTCATTGAACATCCTGCAAATGGCCAGTGTCTACGATGGGAGCCTTTATTATCCAATCTATGTTTTCTATATTATCGTTATGCATGATGATCATTGTAGACCTAGTTTAGAGTCCTTTGAGGTAGCCCCTCTTGTTTTGTCGTGTAGATGTAGGTGACGTTTTAACATCTGGATTGATCAGCGCATTCTTTTATTATTATGGGAGAATTTTGTTGTCAAAAATATTTTCCTTTACTATTTTACGCATAGCATAACTATCAGCCCGGCTCCCTATTTTGGAGTGGCTGGACTATAGGTTTACTGTTATGATTAGTTGATTACTATGTTGATTTTAACTAAATCATGTCTTCTGCACTAACAGCCCTTATTTGAATTAGACAGCATCAATGTAATGTGTCTGGATGATCTGGGTTCATCGTTATCTGGTTTTGGTTTGGCAGCTACAAGTTCTGAAGGAATGAAGGCTCACCAGATCTATAATATTTGTAACAAATAGAAACCTTAAGGCCTCATTTTGTTTGTGGAATGGAAAGGTTGGTAAGGAAATTTTTATCCTTTTCAGTGCTTGGCACAACCAAGGAAATGAACAACTTACCTGTATAAACGGAAAATAAGGGGGAAAATAGATCCTCTCACACCTCATGTGATTCATGTTTTCTCATATTTTTCTTGTATTAATTATTTACTTTAAAGATTATTTTAATGGTTGTTATTACTAAATTAACTAAGAAATGTTTGAATTTTGAATTGTTTATGTTTTGATAATAAAGATATTATTGAAAAATTGATGTTACCAACTTTTTATATGCACAAACCAAATCTCTGATTACTTTCCTCAGCGTTTTCAAATATTGATAAGAAATTAGTGGGAAATTTATTTTCTCATACTTATGGAAAATACCAAAGAACCGATTTCTTTTCGGTAACCGAATGAGGCCTAATAGTAACAAATAGGAGCACCAGCGATAACAATAACAAATAAGGCACCAGGATTTGAAGCCCATTCAGAGTGAAGTCAGAAACCTCTCCCATCTAATGTAAAAGTTTTGCTAAATGTACACGGCAAAACTCTCTATACTCGGTAATTAACAATTTGCTCTTGTGCGCACATTCTGTTTATATTTAAAAGTGTTTTCTGGGACAATTCAATTGGGATTTGGACAGGAGGCAAACGGTCTCTTCATGCAGCAAGTTGACTACCTTGCTTGTAAAGTAAGCAAGTAAAAGAGCTTGCTCTTGCCGCCTGGAAATCCACTTTGGCAGCCTAAGGTTTTTGAATTCAATCAACAAATGAGAGCGTGCTGGTCTTGGTATGTTGTATTTTCGTGTAAATACCTGAGAAGAGAGGATGATGTTTATGCAGAGACAAATGGACAGAGCTTTGATGCCATACTTTGTAGTTTGAACTGGAACAAATGTGAGTGCATCTTATCAGAACTGAATGACTGACTCAAATCATTGAGGGACTACTTGCGTAATCAAGAACTCAACTACTTAATAATACTATAATACTACATTACCGCAAATCCGAAAATAATTCGCAAAGCAGAGAGACTCCATACTTGTTCTCAAACCCAGTGTGAGATTCTGGCTTTAGGATTTAGATAAGAGTCATAGAGTTGATCTGTTCAAAGCACGAATTGTGTTAGGAGGTTGGTTTAATGTGCAAGAGTTGACTTCCAATCATTCAAGCACCAACACCAACTTCTCTTAACCATTCTATTACGTAAACTAGCTACCTTCATTTATTATATATCTTCTGCATGCCTGAGAATGCGCCTAAGAAACTTGAAACTACCTTCATTTTTGTTTTTATTTTATGCATCAACTAGCAGAAGAATACTAAGAAACCCTTATTAGGTCTTCATTCTTATCAAAACATAAACTCCAGGACTTCATATGATTGATTTCCAACTTCTCAATCTCACTAGCGGTGATTAATAACAATGGCCAGCTCTTTATTCCCCCATAAACTATTGCAAGTCCATGGACTCTTTCAAAATGCTTGACGGTGTCACATGGCAACTGGAACGAAAATAGCTGTACGGAATGAAACCACAAATTCGTTTCCCAAATTCCAAATTCTTCTGTTTAAAAAAACAAAGAGGGACAACAAAAAAATGGTTCGCATGGCGAAGGGAGGCGGGAAATTAGGTTAGAGTTTGGCTAGGTCAGGATAAGTGCGATTCCCTCCAAATGTCGGATCAGTTTAATATAAGTTAGTGTATATGCTGAAAATCGAGGAATTTTCTTAGGTACTCAGGTGTTTGCCATACATCCATTTTGTTAAATATTTTAGACTATTGGATTAGTAATATATCCAATGATCTAAAATATTTAATATCTGGTAACATGTTTAGTCCTTAACCAATTACTATTAGTTAAATAGTATTTATTACTAATTAATTTTATCTAGGCTCATGGAATTAGTATTAATTAAATAGTCTTTATTATTAATTAATTATACCATTAGTGCATTTTACGACAACCACAACAATTAATGTAAAAATAGATAATCTTTGTTTTAGATGCAGTAACTAATTCACGTACACCTTGTTATTACTGTTTTTTGAACTAATTTACAAATGTTATCATATAGGTAAACCATTATATTTTAACTAAAAGCACGTATGTTCTCATTGGTGTAATGAAGTTCTCCATTGGGTAATTTAAGTAATATATTGTATACTTTCCATCGTCAAAGTTGTAATTACTTTCAGTCAACGTAATTTACCACAAACTACAACAATTGATGTAAAAACGATAATTTTTGTTCTAATTGTAGTAATTACTCCACCTACAACCTATTTACTAGTTTATGGACAATTTAACAAGTGTGACAACAAATTTGTTGTTAAAGTGATAAATTTTTATGTTTTTATCATGAATGAAATGATTACTACAATGACTACACATTTTACCACAATCCACAATAATTGATGTAAAAGTGGTAACTTTTGTTCTGTTTGGAGTAACTACTTCAAAAACTATATCATTTACAAGATTATCAACAACTTTACAATTCTGACAACATTTGTGTTGTGAACATAGTAAAATTAATATTAGAGCAAAAGATATGTAAGTTACGGATGTTCTCCGTTTGATAATAAATGTTATCCATTTCATAAAGGTTGTCCTACTATGGTATTTACATTTTTGACCACGCAATTACAATAATAACAATAAAAGTGTGGTCATGAGTTGTAATTTTAGTTCTACTAGGTATAATTTATTATTTTGACATTATTTATTACTTATTTCTGAACAATATTACATATCAATAAAGAATGTGTTGTGAATATAGTAAATTTTATTTTAAAAATGACACATGTCAATATTTAAGTAGAAAACTTGTTAACCGGTTCAATAGATTTACACTATATTAATTTATTAAAAAAAGAATGAGGGTATGACATACATCAATGTACCCTAGACGACCCCGAAAATCGAGAGTGGAGAGGAGACGCTTTTAACCTATCGTAATTCTTACTGAAGCATATGTATATTCATAAACAAGTAGAACTCATCACATTCAGAATCTGATTAATGTCAAAACCGGAAAAGTCATGTGCATGACACATGTTCAATAGTGGCCTTTTATGTATGTTCATCATATGCGTCAAAGAAATACCATGTGAACCAGTGTGACACGATCCAACTCCAATAATATTCTGCCATACAAAAACTGCTATATATAATATTTATGTCATTTTATCTTCGAATAGCAACAACCCCGGCAACCTGCAAACCCTGGGCCATTTTTAAAATAACAAGAATTTGGATTTATAAATTTTTGATTTATTCACGGCTCTTCTGTTGGGGATGCGCATGTGGCCGGGTGTCTGAGAGAGGTGAGAGAGGACTATATAGAACATTAGAACGTGGGAATAATTGACTGAAAGGATTCAGACTTTGCAGAGATGATGATTCATTAAAATACAGATATAATCATATCATTTACGTTTAATACGGCTGCAGAGTTCCCCCATGTGAGTCGGTGCCATTGCTTGATCTGTTTCGTCCGGTCCCTTATTTAAAGAGAAACCTCTTGCTTAGAAATCCCAAATCTGTAAATACAGCAAACTCCATTAATCTGCTCTGAGTTAGTTAACGAGAAGCGATATTAAGAATGGCGGCCATGGCCAAACTCGTTTCTGCATTGGCAATCTTGCTTAGTGTTTCTACATATGTTAATGGATTCACGGCATCTGGGTTCACTAGAGGTCACGCCACATTTTATGGAGGAAGTGATGCCTCCGGAACTATGGGTATGTGTATTAAACAGTACAATCAACTTGGTTCTGTAATCTGTGTTTGATATTCGTTCACTAAATTTGAGTACTATTGCAGGTGGAGCTTGTGGATATGGCGATCTGTATTCAGCAGGGTATGGGACTAGGACTGCCGCTCTGAGTACTGCTTTGTTCAACGATGGAGGTTCATGTGGGCAATGCTACAGGATTATCTGTGATTATGCAACAGATTCCAGATGGTGCATTAAGGGAGCATCCGTGACTGTGACAGCAACCAACTTTTGTCCTCCTAATTATGATCTTCCCAGCAACAACGGAGGCTGGTGCAACCCTCCCCTTCAGCATTTCGACATGGCTCAGCCCGCTTGGGAGAAGATTGGAATCTACAGAGGTGGCATTGTGCCCGTCTTGTTTCAAAGGTAAAATAATCTCATACTTTAGCTTCCCAAATCACGGTTGATTGTAAATTTGCATAACGGAATTTGATCGTGCGGTGCAGGGTTCCATGTAAGAAGCATGGAGGAGTAAGGTTCGCCATAAATGGGAGGGACTATTTTGAGCTTGTTCTGATTAGCAATGTGGGAGGAGCAGGATCTATTAAATCTGCCTACATCAAAGGCTCGAAAACCGGTTGGATGGCAATGTCAAGAAATTGGGGAGCTAATTGGCAGTCCAATGCCTACCTCAATGGCCAATCTCTGTCCTTCAAAGTCACCACCACCGATGGAGAAACTAAACTCTTTACCAACATTGTGCCTTCAAGTTGGAAGTTTGGCCAAACCTTCTCCAGTTCAGTACAGTTTTCTTAAGCACTGGGCTTTCCGGTTCAGCTGGGTTTCGGATTTGGTTAATTTGAAAAGCAGCAGAGGCGTGCTTAACATATTTTGCTTGAGCAGCCCGCCATATTCTTTGGGTGAAATATCATATGATCATGATCGGGTTAATGAGCTTAATAGGGTATTGTGCATTTTGGGCAAAACCCATCAAGTATGGATGTTGCTCTCTGTTATAGCAACTAAATAAGAAGCGCGGTATAGATGCACATGTAGAGATATGTTTACCTTTTACTGTTTACTACAATTTATAATTTTATATCTTATAACGTGAATCACAATTGTAATAGTTACTGTGTTGGGAAATCAAATTGCCACATCAAATATCATTTTGCACAATGTTTCTGGTTTTGGTTAAAGATTTGGGCCTACAAACCCATACATGATAAAGCTCCAATGGCCCATTACTTTTGGTGAACTGAGCCTACTATTTTTCCTGTTTTTGTTACAGAATTGGGCCTACTCTTCAACGTTCTTTTGCTTATTTTTATTTGGGATTGAGGTAATAAACTTCGCTGGTCCAAGGCGTTTGGTGAAGTGGGCACTCTTTTTCTGGTTTTACTTACGAATTGGACCTACTCTTCTTTCTTTTTCCACTAATCTTTGATGTTTTCTAAATAGGGCCTACCTTCTTCTGGGTTCGGCTAGGGAATTGGGCCTACTTTTCTTCTTTCTTTTACTGCTGACTCATGACATTTGTTCAATTCTTCTGGTTTTGGTTCTGAAATTGGGCCTACTTTTCTCCTGATAAATGGGCCTACTTTTCTTTTTTCTTTTTCTCATTTTTGTTTGGGATTGTGGTGATGAGCTCCCCAGGCCCATGATGTTTTGTGAACGAGGCCTCCTCTTCTTATAATTTGGGTTACGGAATTGGGCTTACTCTTCTTCTTTCTTTTTCTCATTTTTATTTGAGTTTGAGGTGATATGTCCCGCTGATCCATAAAGTTATGTGAACTGGGCATACTATTCTTCTGGTTTTGGTTACAGAATTGGGTCTACTCTTTCTGGTTATGAGCCACTATTTCTTTTTGTTGGGCCTACTCTTATTCTTCTTCTTTTTTTGTCACAAAAATTAAAAATGAAATTGCGTCGTCAAAAATTTTCAGTATATATACGTTTACTGCCTACTCTTATTCTTTCGTTTTCTCATTTAATTTGATGACTGAGGTTTTCTTAATGAACATTTTTGCCAAAATGAAGATTGTTGGAATCACTGATTGGTTTACAATTAATGTATTGTACAACACACGCAATGTCGGGACTTTTAGTATAGCATATGAAAAATTCTTTGTGAATCCAAGCGTCTAAAAAGAATAGCCAAATCTAACGAGGACTACTCATAAGTGGGTCAAATTGTGTGCGATTGCAAGGAGTACATGAGTGCCTTTGATTTCATATTAATTTGACATGTATATTGTGAAGCAAATAGTGTTGCTCACCGTTAATAACACTTTGCTAGCTTTTCTAGTTTTGATGATGTTTGGTTAGGAGAGTCTTGATGATGATCTCTTTGAATATGCTTATAATAATACTCGAAGTATAGGCAATACGTACCTCTCGTAGAATAATCCTTTAAGCAATAATAGCAGTTGATAAGGCTCGTACCCCCTTTAAAAAAAAATGAATATGTGGATTGTTTGTTTATATCTGGTAAAAGTGAAGATTGTGGATTCGCTGGTTGGTTTATTATTGTACAACACATACTAAAGTTGGGATTTTAAGTAAGGCATACAACATACACTTAACAACCCAAGTGTGAAAATTCGACATTTTCGATATGTGTATGTGCAAGAGGTATAATTTTCCCACAACTATATAAACTTTTGTCAAAATTTTTCATAATTTAATCTCACAATTTGAGTGATTATTCAAAAAAAATTTTGCTTATCGATAATTGTCAATATTTCAATCAACACTCGAAATTTTCATCGAAACCAAAATTGCGAACTTTAATATGTGGTGGAAGTTATCGGTGAACTTTCAGATAAGTACTCACATAGAATTTTCCTCTAAACCTAACATTAGTTGCCACCCACATATATACAATTTGGAACATAACATATTCATAACAATGCATCTCACACTTGGTTGTTAATTTGAGATGGCTTGGTTGATGAAGCAAATTTCTGGATCTCGTTGATGAAGCAACATTATTGGGTATTGTCCACGGCCAAAGCTTATATATCTGAATCTTGTGATCACCACCTATCTTTCTGCCGTAACATATCACATTACTTCGCCACAAGCGTGATGTCACAAATAAAGACACCTGTTCGTATTCATTTAGTGTGTTGCGAATATTTCTTGAAGCACAAGCCTTCTGGATCGGTTGATTGTCAGCATACACAAGTATACATGTTCTTCAAGCTCCTCCAACTGCTCCATAAAGTTAGAGTCATGGACATGAAATTCTCGCACAACCTCATTAAATATTTTGCAATCAATTCCATTCCTAACACACAAATCTGCAACAGCTTTGCGGTGTTCTACCTCGTCCTGTAAACTCCTGACCATCCGACTCATGGTATCGAAATCGTTGATCAGTATGTAAATCCCTTTGGCCGCAACATCAAGTTGCTCCCCATGGATTTCGTGGTCGAAACTCGACTTGAGCCACTCCTCTCCTGACTCCATTTTCCTCTTGCACAAACCTATAGAACAAGACATGATTGCAGGCGCTGCCACTAGTCCAATCATGCTATGAAATGCAAAGACTAGCAAAGCGATCAAAAGTGCACTGTGTGACACTACGAGACCAACTCCTCCAGCTTTCTTCAAAATCCTGTTCCGCTTTGCCCTGCGTCTAATCTTTTTCTGTCTCGATTTCAAATTATTGAGCAATGCCGAATAGCTATCGTGAATGTCACGGAATTGCAGGGGGCTGATAATCGACAACGAGTTTTTGAGACGTGCAAAAGTTGTAAACTCTCGGAAAATAGCCCGGCATTGCTCGTCGGTGTAATTGCTCCTTTGGCTTAGCTTTATCATCACCTTCTTGATGTTGCGGTACTCTGCGTGCGTTTGATGGATGCTTCGAAGGAGCAACTCGCATATATGGCAAGCCTCTAAGCTTGCTTCAAAGTAGTCAGTGAGAAGGTGGTGCACGTTTATTCCCTCCTCACTAATCATATCATTGAGAGTTTCTTGCCGCGGATCGAGAAGATTTTCGGAGAGATTCATATAGAAAGGAACCGATGGAGAAGAAGATAGTCTAGTATTTGTCGTTGGATGCTGTACCGATCCACGAACTCTATCCCACATTTCTAGATACGATTTTGTTCTGAAAACTTCCAAGTACTCCTCGTTCACACTCAGCTTGCTGGAAAAGCTACCTCCACCGCCTCGGTCATTGACTTTCCTTGATCTGCTGCCTGAAGAAAACCATAAAAACACAACACATCAGAAACAAATCAAAATAAATGACCGATCATAGCTAATGACAATTAAAGAAATTTCTAAATTGGAACTCACCTGGTTTCAAAAACATAGATCTCAACCTGGAGCGCAGACTTTTCCTCATCTTGGACTTGTCAATAAGATCGTATGGAATTACTTGAGAGAAAAAAATAATAATAATAGAACTCAGATGTATGAAAGATATATCCACGTATCTATTAATTCTAGTTCTCGATCGCTGTCTCTGAAAACTGATCGAGGAGGGAGAGATTGTTATTAGAAGAAGCCTAATGGAGTAGCGTCGTTCTGTATTTATAGAGCAGCTGGTTTCTTAGACGGAACCACTTTAATTATAGCCCAGTTGGCAGTTAAGCACCGCTTTCAATTTAGTTATGGATAACAAGATTTCTTAGGTTTTACGTCAGAGTCCCTCACACGCTGTGTTCTTCTACGTGTAAGGCTTTGGAGACAAGGTGGGCGTTTATGGAGAAGAAACAAACTGCCAAATTGCAAGGAAAGCGAAGATTACAGCAGAATCACAGGTGCTCTCAATATTTTTCTTTTCTTTTTTTCTTTCAAATCCTCATACCATACGCTATAGAAAGATAGAAATTAATTTCTCCCTAATCCATTTGTCTCCTCCTTTAATTTTCTGCGTAATAACATTAATAACTGCCCCTAATATTACGTAACGTGTTTCAGATGTACACCATTGACATGATTTTCTTTCGAAAGGTAGTATTAAGATAAAAACTCAAAGTGATGCATATATGGTTTTTCTTTTGAAAGGTTATGTTAAGATAGAAACTCCAAGTTATAACGATTTTTCTTTTTGGAGGATGGATATGAAGCTTATATAACAGAAGGCAAAAGAAGATCAGAATCTGAGTACTTGAAAAAAGACTTTTCATGTCATTCCCATTTAGGTCCGATTCGGATCTCTCCGTTGTTTCCTTTTCCTCCCGCACCTTTTTCTCGGAATGAGAAAGAAGTTGGTACACTATTTGAACACATGCTCTATGAGGACAGAATGGATATAGGTGAAAATGGTACGCGGTGGCTCAAAATATGCAATTCATTCCCAAAACTATGCTTGTAATTAATAAACTATCCCAATCTATTGATTACAACCCATAGAATACACAGAGGCTTCGTTTGAATGGTAGGAAATCATAATATGGAATGAGAATTAATTTCATTTTCCATTTAAATGTGCATAGGAAAGGAAATAAAAAATGAGATTTGACTTAAAATTGACTTCCTCATAAAGTCTGAATAGAATTATCTAGTTAATGGTGGTATTCTATTCATATTTCCCACTGTCAAAGGCAAAATTACATAAACTATCTCTCTAAAAGTTTATATTTCCCTACCAATATTTTTTATAAGTTGATGTTATATATGTACTTTAATTAATGAAATGGCGTTATTGAAAATTACAATTTTATATTTCATTCTTATGACTTACCAAACACTACAATAATAATAGAAAATTAATTTCATAATTTAATTTTCAGTAATGTTCCAAATACCCACATGGAAATACCAAAACAGATTCCATTCCACATTGGTCTAGAAAGAAAAATAAATCATTTTATTATTTTAATATTCCTGCTAATCAAAAGGAGCAGAAGGATATGGTGCATAAACCATTTTACAAGCACAACCAACCAACTACTGCAAACATATATACACAAACAACGAAATTTCCATCGAAAAAAATTACAAAGCAATTAAGCAGATATATATTTCTGTATAGACAGCCCTGGAGGCGTTGTGGCTTCTGAGTCGTACGTCAGCGGGCTGTGAAAGATCCCAAAGCCTTTATGGCGGCGGCTCTTAATATGTGCTCATGGTAAATTGCGGCAGCCGGTGCCCCAACAAAGGGCCCAACCCAGAATATACACTGATCGTCCCAAACTTTATGGTTGTCGAAGATGACGGTGCTCCCAAGCTCCGAGCAGGGTTGATCCCGGTCCCTGTGATGGGAATCGTGGCCAAGTGCACCACAAACACCGCAAACCCAAATCGGCAACGGGGCCAAAACCTAATACCATTCGTTCGTTCCAAACCCAAACAAGATCAACTAAGCAAGCGAAATTGTTTGTATCGACTTTGACGTCAATTAAAATGACAAAATTGCAACGATTGCTAAGCACATGATTCGATTAATTGAAGTTACGAAATTCAAAACACAAAAGAGTACGTGGTGTATATTGCAAGTAAAGTTAGCAAGGCAGCAACTTACAGGTACGTGAGAATCTCCCGCGTTTCTCTTAGGATCGGTGGCAGAGAAGACGGTGTAGACCAGCACAAAAGTTCCGATAATCTCAGCTCCCAAAGCGGTGTAGCCAGCAGCCACAGTACTGGCACCTCCACCTGGTGAGCTTTCATAGTAATGCTTCATCACCCCCTTTACCAACCCAACTCCACATATTGCTCCCAAGCACTGTGCCACTATGTATGCCACTGCCCTTACCAAAGAAACCTTCCTTGCCAAGAACAATCCGAACGTCACCTCCGGATTTATGTGACCACCTGCATGCGTGTATACATGTAGTCGTACGTAGTACTTAACAAAGTCTTGACTATTGAGCCGGAAATTAATATAAAGTTCGCGAGGTTAATCAAATCGAAACATACCCGAAATTCCGGCAGTGGAATATACAAGGATGAAAATCATGCCTCCGAAAGACCATGCAATCCCCAAGACTCCAATAGTGTCGCATGGGTTCGATTCTTTTTGATACCCAATTACTGTAGCGACTGTGATGTACAGAAACAGAAGGCTGGCGATGAACTCGGCAATCACGGCTCTGTAAAAGGACCAGAGGCTGAGCTCTCCGGCATCAAAGAGCGGTGCCGGTGCCGGTTCGCTGTAGTCTCTAGGCTGCTGACCATGAGAGAACACCTCTCCTTCTTCAGTCACTTCTTCTTTCGACATCGTTAAAGGACTGTCTTCTGTTACCGATTCTGTGTCGTTCACTTGGCTTAGAGTGTGATAAAAGTGAGATTTATAACATTATTAATGCGAGAGGCGCAAGAGCTTATGCCATATAATCTTAGCAGAACTAATATGTTGTTGATTACGGGTGTAAATGAGCCGAGTTGGTGCAAATATCAAGGTGATCATGTTTGACTCGTTTGCATTTTATCAAGCTTGAGTTGGGCTAAAGCTTGAATTTTTTTTTCCATGCCCAAGCTCGGCTCGGCTTAAATATTTTTCTTAAGCCTGATCTGAGCTCGGCTAGACTCAATTTATCGGATGAACTCGAACTTGAAGTGGCTCGACTTGGCTCATTTGAATTTAAATAAAAATAAATAAAAAAGGAACAAAGAAAATTTAAAAATAATGATCCAAATTTGATGGTTAGTCATCAAATTTAGATTTATTGTTCTTTATTATAATATATTTTACTTGAATTCTCATATTCTTTTCCAATTGAAAAGGAAGGTAATAAAAAGAATAAAGATTTGAGATTAGAAAATTATATTTTTATTTATATTATAAATTTTCATGAGTCAACTTTAACAAACAAGCAGAGCTTTAACAAGCTCGAGCTACTCATGAAAAATCAGAGCTACTCACGAGCTAGACGAGCTGAATATATCCTTGTTCAAGCTCGGCTCGTTTTTTTGTCGAGCTTAATATTGAGCTCAAGCTCAGCTCATTTATCTTACGAACGCAAACCGAATTAGCTAAAATCAAGCCGAATACGAGCTGTTTCGAGCCTATTTACAGTCCTATTGCGGATAAGACCAATCATGAAAACTAATCAATTAGAGTTGACGTGGCTGGCTGGAGATATGAAAGTCGTGAAACTATATATGCTTCCTCTACGTGGTGCTATTGGATGAACTTACAATAATCTTTCAATGCGTGGACGGTAAGGGCAGAATTTTTTCTTCTTCTCTATCGTATTGATTCCTCTAATATACAATATCAAAAGTGGTAAATTCATAAGTCCATAGACTACAGGGCCTTTTTATGCTTTTCAAAGCAAAAATAGTTCATGGATCTCAAAACAGAAAAGAAGTATATTCCTAAGTTCTGACTATGCTACATAGGATAATCATTTGGTATTAGTTTTTGGTATAATTTTTTAGTGTAGGTAACACTACTCGATTGATACACTAAAACTTTCGTATCTAGAATTTCATATATAAAAAAAGAGAATATCCACAAGATATCTGTACGGAGCATAAAATGGGCCAAATGTTTAAGAGATAATTGCACGGTATGGTTGTTGTTTGTGGCATTGGCCCATCCACTATGTATATGCATGAGAAATAAAAAGAGGTTACTGGTCTATTCACACGAAAATTCTTCTACCCACCCAGGTGAGTGATTACTGCGATTACGTGTCAACAGATCTAGATGGCTGAGGCGAGTATGTAATATCAGCCTTAGGATGAGTCCGTAGGTTAAAATTGTACGTCACCGTCAGATTTTGAATAGTGTTGGAAAAAACATTGTTCAGTCAACAAAAAAAATTGGAGGAGATGGGTAATTATATCGAACTATGGTTTTGCGATGGGTGAAACTGAAACGGAGGAGAGGAAGGCGGACTCAGCCGGCGTATCTGGGTCGGGTCGTGGGTTTTTAGAGGAATAATCATCGGCTAATCCAGTAGTCGTGGGTTTCATTTTCTTTCATTTCTCCGCCATTGCTCATTGAAGTTTCTGAAGCCAATCAAGGCTATGATATCTTCCAGAAGTCGACGGTGAAGCAAGATCGTGTGTGATTTAGAATATATGGGTTTTGGAATTAAATTGTGGAAATTTTATGGATGAATAATTGTAGTTGGAAGAATGTTGAAGAAGGGATTGAAGATTTTGAAATCGCAGGATCTGGAGTCTGGAGGAGGAAGAAGAATCAGCCCCCAGAAGAAATACTAAAAGTTGATAAACCGAAGACAATGAACGGAAGTCCTTATGTTGGTGCGGTAGCTATTGGCTAATGCATGGTGTGTTGGTGTGAGGGGCTAAAGTTCGAGCCTCATGGAATTTGTGGCAATTAGTGACATAAAAATTAAATGGAATAAAATTTAAAAAATTAATAAATAGGATTTACGATTTAGAGTTGACCGCATAAATTAAGACAAATGTAGTTGAAATTTTGATCATAATCGTTTCTTCATGTCATGAAAATATCCAACCGTTGAATTTGATGAATTCTATTACTTCCATCTTGTTGGTTATGAGATGTATACTTTTTTATATAACTAATAAACAAGTTATACTACATTAGTAGACATACAAAAATTTTGTGAGATCCATATACTTTCCTAAGGGAGCAATACCATGAGGAGATAAACTTCCCAAAATTTTTACACTGGTTGATATAGCTCATACCCACGATAGTGTGAGAGCTGGCAGATCGAAAAAAGAAATTATGAATGATCGGTTATGACCATATTAGTTTTATATGATATATAAGGTTTAGAGTTGACCTAGCAGATCGACACCCAAACGACGATAAAAAATAGCTGAAATTTTGATCATAACCATTTTTTCTTATCTCCATAACATCCAACGGTCGATTTGATAAATTCTATTTCCTCCATCTTGTTGCTTATGTAATGTTTATTTTTTTATACACCTAGTAAACAAGTTAAACCACGTTAGTAGGCATATCAGGATTTTGTGCGATCCAAAAATTTGAAATTGGAATTCGATAAATTTGATATTACACATCTATTTAGCGTGTTAATAGGTACTATGTAAAAATAAAGGTTAAATACTATTTAGTCCTTGAGCTTTTGACTATAAAACACTTCAGTCCCTGACCTTCTAATTTCACACGTTTAGTCCCTGTACTTCAAAATTTCAGACCAATAGGTCATTGTCGTCTAAAAGTCACGACAAAATGTCTATTATGCCCTCATTGTCTTTTTTTAATTAATTAATTATTTTATTTTTTTTGAAAAGGAATTTTTTTTCCCTTTATTTCTTTCTGTTTTTTTTCCCTTCTTTCTTTCTGTTTGAAAAAAAGAATAAATAAAATAAAGAAAAAAGAATTAAAAAAAGAGAAAGGAATAAATTTATTTAGAAAAAAAAGAACTTAGGGCATAATAGACATTTCACCGCAACTTTTAGACGGCAAGTACCTATTGGTCTGACATTTTGAAGTACAGGAACTAAACGTGTGAAATTAGAAGGTCAGGGATTGAAGTGTTTTATGGTCAAAAACTCAAGGACTAAACAGTATTTAGCCCTAAAGATAATAAACCTGATCCGCCGTCATTTCGACATCAAACAAAGCGATCAACCTTTTATACACTTATACATCCCTAGGAGAAGCTATACCACGAGGAGATAAACGTCCAAAAGTTTTACATTGGTTGATATATCTCATACCCACGAGAGTGTGAGAGCTGACAGATTGAAAAAATAAATTTGGAATGACCGGTTATGAGCATATTAGTTTTATGTGGTATTTAGGGTTTAGAGTTGACCTAAGAGATCGAGACCCAAACGATGAAGAAAATGGCTGAAATTTTGACCATAACCATTTCTTCTTATCATGATAACATCCAACGATCGATTTTGATAATTTTTATTTACTTCACCTTGTTGCTCATGGAAGGTTTACTTTTTGATATAACTGCTAAACAGGTTAGATTACATTAGTATGCATATAAAGATTTTGTGCAATCCATGTAATTGAAATTGGGAATCAAAAAAATGTAATCCGTTCATCCAACGGTTGGCTTCTCCGACTTAAGTTTTCACCACGTAGTCGCTTTTGAAAGTCCATATATTCCTATATGTAATGAATAAGTTATACAACACTGCTAGATGTATTAATATTATTGCGCTAAATACTGGTTACTACCCTATGGTTTATGTCCAAAATCAATTCAGTTCATGGACTTCTAATTTCATCAAAAACACCCTTACACTTTCAATTTTGATATAATAGGTTTAATTCGTTAATATTCTGTTATGGATTCAAGTTGTAGTTGGATTATTTGTTGAAAAACTATTTATTTTTAATAGTATGACTCACTCCTAAATTGACTATGCAGGCGACCTCAACACCATATCATAAACACACAAACTATATATGAGTCACGTTAACAAATTAAATAACTCAATTGTCAGAAAACTAACAAATTAGACCTATTAGATTAAAATTGAAAGTGTAAGGGTGTTTTTGATGAAATTAGAAGATCAGGGACTGAATTGATTTTGAACCCGAACTGTAGGGTACTAATCTGCATTTAACCCATATTATTTTCTAATAACCAAATCAAAATTGATAAAGTTTGTTTTTGACCCTTTACAGTTTACATGTATCCACCGAGTAGTTACATACATCGTGTGAAATTAGTGGCATGGTTGTTGGTGGATACGGCATTAATCAACATAATAGTTACAAAACTAACATCGGTTACAAATCTAATAGTGGCCTCTTAAATTTTTCAAAATTTTTATTGAGGAGCAATCTCAAATTTAAAAGTTTGAAAATAAATTACGTGATGAGTTCATGGGACGAAAACAAATTTCGAGGACACCTGAGATATTTATTATGAATTTATGAAACTTAGAATTATAGAAATTCATTTAAAAAAAAATAGAAAATTTAGCTTTGGGACATTTTTTTAGAAATTTATTAAATGAGAATGTCCAATTTGAGAACTCAATAATAAAATATGTAAAGAGAAATGATGGAAAAGGTCACATTAGAGTGTGAAATGATAAAAAAAGTCACCCAGTTTCCCACTTGATAAAAAGGTCCATAATGAATTGTCAATAATATTAATTTAGTCCTTATGAATAATGAGATGATGTTAAAAAAGGTCTGTTTTCAATTTTTTTTATTCTCATTTTACCCTTGGTATTAATATACCCATTTCCTATTTCTCAATTTCAAAACCAGATCACAGCTATATTTAAAAAAAAAACAAAAAAAACCAGATCACAACTCTCTCTCTCTGAGATCCACCGAAATCTGCATCACCGTCCGCCATCACTAACGAATCGGTGCCTGAGAACGACGAGCTGCAGCTTTCTTCGTTCTCGTTGATGGTGACGTAAGATGTTAACATCGTATGGAACACCTTCTGCTTGTTCTACGAGTCCGCTGAGAACGTCACCATTGCCGGAGCATGACGGCCTTCCGGAGGTCCAGCATATCTTTGTTCATGTTCTTTTCCCGAATCGAAAAACCGAAATTTCATTAATCCAATAAGCACCGGCGAGCTTCTCAGCATGGAGCTGTCGAGCTCTAGTTCCCTGTCAGTGAATTTGAATTTTCACAACATGCTCTTCTTCATTTCGCTTCGATTTTTGCATGCTACGTTTTCATCTTTGAATTTTTGTTTTCTCTGCAGTCGAATTGAAGAAGCAAATCTTTCGTATGGAATCAATGCTTAATTATAGACCTATGATTATGCACGCAAGGTGTTCGATAGAATGCCCGAGAGAAATTTGAGTTTGCTGCAAGTGACCTCATTTCGCTTCATTGTGCTTTGTTAAATGAAACAATTAAGATTCTCAATACTCAATGTTTACAGCACATAAAGGCTGGTATATTTAGCTTCCATCTTGGTCCTGGTTTAAGGAACATATTTGGTTCTTTCTTCTTTGTTCATTTTTTTTTTGGTTTTTGGTTTTGTTTTGTTTAGCATAGAATAATTACGAGTCCTCATGTGCAGGAGCATTTCTTGTAAAAATGGGTAGCAATCGACTGTTAGACGATTTTTTTGTGAACTTTGTTTTTACTGCCTTCAATTATACTTTTTACACCATGCCTTTAGTTTATGAGATCAATTACTTGAGGTATAAAAAGAGAAGCAAGTAAAACATGTTGATGTTATTGGCTAAGTCACTGTTAATTTCATGTCACTAAGTAACTGACCATGTCACTAACCAAGTAACTATCAGTAGCCAAGTTACAAGTTAATAGCCAAGTCACTGTTAATCACACGTCACTAATTAAGTAACTGACAATGTCACTAACCAAGTAACTGTCAGTAGCCAAGTCACAAGTTGATAGCCAAGTCACTGTTAATCACATGTCACCAACTAAGTAACTGACCATGTCACTAACTAAGTAACTGTCAGTAGCTAAGTCACAAGTTGATAGTCAAGTCACTATTAATCACATGTTACTAACTAAGTAACTGATTATGTCACATTACATGTCACTGACCATGCCTTGAACAAGTTTCCCCTTGATTGAATCCCTCCTTGAACTCATTTCTCATTGAAAGATCCCGCCGTAACCGAATCTCTCCTTGAACTAATCCTTCCTTGAGGGAATCTGCTGCAACCTAATCTCTCCGTGAGCTAATTCTTCCTTGAGGGAATCCGCCGTAAAAAATTTTAGTTTCACACTAGTATTATATTGAGTTACTTGTTGGCTATATATAATAGTTTGGTGATTGTTTCACACAAACATTGGTTCAATATTAGATTGTCACATTTCTATGTGTCCATAATGTGGTAAATGTGACCATAGAAAACACCAGATGAGAAAAATAAATTGAGCTCAACTATGTGATTCAAAAATTGCAATTACAAAACAAACACACACCACTCCATTCAACTTTTATCTATGGATCACAATTTCCAATAAAACTTGCATCATTGTACAAATCATTCAACAAAGCTTCAAGCATACAAAAGTGAGATTGCAGGAGATGAATATAATCTAGATGCCCAAGAAGAGTAAAAAGACATTTATACAACTTGTAGTTACAAACTTTAATCTTGTAATCATCACCTGCAAAAACCGAGCACAGATTAATTGAAACCTGAATTGTACCATCTACAAGTTAATGATCTTCTATAGAAACAAAATACAGCATCCCCTATGCCCAAGGATAAATCAATTTGTGCAAGAGTAACATGGTTATCAACTAATCAAGGAAAGGGAGCTTGTTTGCCAACAATACTCATACTAAATCAATTTAGTTTCATTGGTAAGCTATTTCTAAACTCTAATAACATAAGGTTTTCAAAAACAGATCTTACTGGATCTGAAAGCAGTTAAGCTAAAAGCCCAGCATTACAATAAATGTGAAAATAGAACTTGCTCCATTTCTAGATCAATCATAAGGTGTTAAGGAAAAAAAATAGAGAGAGAGAGTTCATTCGTTTATTCATGTAGCCATCATATGAAAAACAAAATACCAAAATTGCTTACATGTAATACAAACATCATATGAAATCTGATTGTATTTTATGTATAACCCATTCACAAAAATGGTGGCATGGTACATGAGCATTCTTCAGTGTCTCTTGCTGCAACTAGAATCATTCTTTAAATATTTTTGAAGGTGTTACATCTCCAAGTATGGCTATTTCCAGATAAAATTGAAAACAAGTACAAACACGAAAATTATAGTCTCAATATGATAAACCACTCTACGTGCTCTATCAATTGGAACATTAATAATTATAACTTCAACATTCCACTACTGCTATTCAGCTCAGTTTATGTCAATTTCACATTCTCCTGGCATTCAATTCAAAATTCCTCTTCCATTTTTTCTAATTACAATTTTCTTCAACCTAGATCTATACGATGTACAACGACAACAAACCAAAACCAGATACCGCAATCACCAAAAACAATTGCATATAACAAATGGCAACGAAACCGAAAATACACATGCACATACGAAATTTGTACCTCCAAACACAAAGAGAGGCTGAGATTTGTGGACACCGCGAAGAGGTCCGTCCCATAGCTGGATCACACCACTATGCAGACTCGCGAGGATCCACGACATCTTAGTGTGGAAGCTTAGTCCCTTCACTCTTATTACTCTTCGTCTCGAACTTTGTCAACATCTTCACCACCGCGATCACTGTAAAACAATCAAATCAAATCAAAATTCACCACCGCCTGAACAAAATTCATAAACGAAATCACATCCACTCTAACTAACTTGATACCACAAATCAATCGACCAGTGCAAGTTCCAACTGGAGGATATGAACTCCAGCAACCTCCATCGAGACCGTGTTCGACTCATCGAGCTACTTCGTCCTTAAGATTGAGGACGGCACCGGTAAGCACATCTTCATCAGGCTCGGGTTTGCCGAGCGCAACGAGGCGTTCTATTTCAACGTCGCGCTTTCCGATCATGACGAGTACGTCAAGAGACGAAGAGGAGTCGTACGACGTCGAATCGACCTGAACAATCTGGAGTGATCCGATTACCGGCGAGTCGGCACCGCTTCAAGAACTTGTCCACTGATCCTAACGAGGCGTCATTCTTCGCCGTTCACACTCTTTCGAGGTATGTGTCAGTGTGGAGAAGAAAAAGAAGAAGAAGAAGAAGAAGAAGAAGAAGAAGAAGAAGAAGGAGAGAGAGAGAGAGAGCAGTTGATAAAGGTTCAAACGGGCTTGAGGGAGAGAGAGAGATCTGCCGGTGGCAATTTTTGTAATTAAATATAATTCTAGTGGTAGGTTGTGAAGAGGTGACCTTAATTATCATGAGAACATTTGTGTATTTAAATTATAATAAGATACTTCAAAATGACCTCTTTTATCATTAGCCCAATATGCAATGCGACAAGTCCGCATTAAATTTTGTGAAAATTTTCACACATCAAATCTCTTTATTAAGAATTTCAAAAGTTTAAAAATAAATCTACAAAAAAAAATGCATACAATTATTCACTGTTACCAAACTTGGTTTCACAATTTTTGTCAACCTTTTTTTTTTGTTATTTTAATTTTATGTCACTATTGTGATTTATTTAGAATAACGGCGGACAAATTTGAGAGAATAAAGTATAGTTTATTAAAATATACTATCACAAAATAATTGATAAAAACAAAAAATACATATATTTGACGGGTACCTATACCCATATAACTTATTTTTAGTTTTTCTTTTTGGATAGAATACTCATATCACTTTATTTCTTAAAAAAATTGTTTTTATTTTATTTTTTTATATTTTCAAACCAGAACTAATTTTATGATTCTGATAAAATATATATATATATATAATTTTGTGATTAAAAAAATAAAATTGAAAAAAAAAAAAACTTTTTGACGCAAATATTCATCTTCATCTTTTGGGTATCTATCCCAGATCTTCAATCTTCAATAAGGTTGGCAATCTGGCATTACCCCCATACCCAGCCTTAGTTTTCGCGGGTATTTCCCTAACCAGTCCTCTTCTTTGCCAAAAGCCTCAACCCCATGGATGCTAAAGAATGCAGAATATGATCGATCTATTGAACATTGATCTTAGAGAAAAGTGACGCTAGAATTGTGACCTTGAGATGCGATGATCGGAGAACGATGACGTAGCGGCGGAGTGTGGAAATCGAAGGAGGAAGTGCGGGTAATCCAATTTGAGAATTCAATCACAATATCCGATATTATACCAGATATCAACCAACCTATTCCCGTCGCCCGAAGCCCGGAGAAATCACCACCAAGATCGCATCCTACACACAGTAGTAACAATGCGGGCAGCGGAACGCTTCTTGGGATTCTCGAAGGTCGCCTAGAACACCGACATTCAGATTGGCGCTTAGTCGATGACGGAGACCTCTGCTATGCGCCAATTTTGGTTTCTAGTCATTTGGGCTTCAATCGTCCTCTTCAGATTTCCGGCGACGGAACTCAGCATGGACTCAGATATAATCTTTCGACAACCCGTGACTGTCGCCGACGATTGAAACGTTGACATCGGATCTCTTATATGACACCACCTGCGAACCATGGGAAACATTGGATTGGGGATTTCTCCCATTTTTTTAGTTGTGTAGCACGTGAAGACCATTTGATTCGAGTAACTCCGATTTTACTGAGGTCAACATCTTTTTGATGTTCCTCACCAAACGCCCAAACGATTAACGGAAACATAAATCCTAACAGAGCGTGAATACACGCGCTGTTAAACACCCCAAGTGAGCACCCACTTAGGTGGGTGGAAGAAGCTCCGCTATTTACATACGTAAAAGCATCTCTAACAGCTTCTCTATAATTTCTCTATTATAAGGAAATAAAAATTAAAATCTCAAAAAAAAGTTCTACTTTAACTCCAACGGATTCTCTATTTTACAGATTCCATAATTTTTCCCTAAATCCATCCCTAAATTTTTACAGATTACTGTAAATATAGAAAATTTTGTTTTCTCTCTCATCACTATCTCTATTTTAGGGATAATTATAGAGATTCTGTTGGAGCAAAACAGCTAAATTTTACCCTAAAATAGAGAAAAATCAAGATATAGGTTGGAGTTGCTCTAAGAAATAAAAAGAGGTAAGTGGTGTGGATTCAAAAAAGCGTAGGCTTCAGGCAATTTGGCGACGAAAAAACTACTGGAATAAAGAGTAAAATTAAGGTAAATACATATCAAACTAAAAATATTAAGCATAACAAACATTTGTTTTTGGGGATAATTGTATTTATTTTGATTGAGTTATTAATAAATTAAATTAAGTTGGTCTCGCTCACTCTGTTAGATTTTGTTATGGCTATATGATTATATTGTCAATCAATAAGCTAGTTTTTGGTTCACTATTTGAAAAGATGTGTAAACATGTTAATGAATAAGCTAATTTTTTGACGCATGTTTGAGTATCAAGAATCATTCTCTATGAGAGTCTAAATGGTGATTCAACATAGATTCTACATCTTGGAACCAAGCCAATTTCGGAGCAGCTTTGTGATAATGGAACCAACCTGCAAAAAGCATTAAGGCAGCAAAGACCAATGCACCAATTGCAGTACAATAGAGTTGTAATTCACTAGTTATTCCAGATGCTCGCCAAAGCTGAAAAAAACCCAGAGGTTATTTGTATTCCTCGGAAACCCCCGCCTACATCACCATTCAATATTTCTTGACCCACTATTGGCC
This sequence comes from Rosa persica, assembly GCA_025331145.1. Taxonomy (NCBI): domain Eukaryota; kingdom Viridiplantae; phylum Streptophyta; class Magnoliopsida; order Rosales; family Rosaceae; genus Rosa; species Rosa persica. Next base: position 46,367,710 of record WFKR01000006.1, on the reverse strand, counting down.
AAACCACCTGGGCACTGGGTCCAATGTGAGTAGGATCACTTAGCCATGCTTCATAATTGGAAAAACGAGCACCGTGGAAATACATACCACTCAGCCAAAGAAAGATGATGATGATGTATTACGAGTTTCTCTTTAAAAGTTTAAAGAATAAATTGAAATAATAAAATTTGAGGTTATTTTGGGAAATCTTGTCCTATGTTTTCCTTGATTTTTCAAGGAGTCGAAGTTAACCAACGTAGCTTCATCGTATACACAAGAAATCAGGTCCCACATGAACGCCGCACTTCAGCCAAACAAATTGACTTATTCAACATAAATTAAAAAGTATGAACCCGATGTTTACACAAGTAGCCACCATGATTTTTAACCGTAAAGTTTTTCCAACAACTATCTCGAGTCTTGACCGAACAAAACAACAAAGGCCCATCGAACACCTTGATTAATTAACTCAAATGACACAACCAATTGAGATGAAAATCACAATGATATTAAGACGGCACGCATATAAATGCCGTAGTAGATCTTAGATGTCTTAAATTGCTCCTCTAAAGATTGGAACAGATTTGATCATCATCAACAGTAGCAGCGGGGGCATTAGCAATGTCGATGACAAAGCGATACCTAACATCATTCTTAGCGACGCGGTCCAAGGCTTGGTTAATTTTGTCTGGCGACGTAAGCTCAATGTCGCACGTAATGTTGTGTTTGCCGCAAAGTTCCATCATCTCCCTCGTCTCATCCATTCCTCCGATCACACTACCCTTCACTGCCCTCTTCCCTGTAGCAATAACCACGCATGAGAGTTTAATCTAATTAAAATAATAAGGGCATAAGGCTAATTAGTTAGCATGCTTATATTATTTTCATATGTACACTTGATACAATTAGTGAATTACGTACCAAATATCATAGGGAAGGAAGGCAACGTAAAGGGCTGGTCAGGTGCACCCACAACCACCATGGTCCCTTTCACTTTGAGCAATTCTAAGAGTGGTCCGAGACAGTGCTTAGCTGACACCGTGTTTAATATGAAGTCAAGGCTCCTCTTTCCTTTCTGTCATTGTAGATTATTCTTAAGTATAAGCAAGATTAATTAATATATAATCCGCATGTTAATAAATTATTCCATGCAAATTAAACCTGCATTTGTCGGTCGTCAGTGCTGACTATGAAATCGTCTGCACCCAAGTGATCTTTGGCCTCTTTCTCTTTGGACGGAGAGGTGCTGATGACGGTGACGTGATGACCAAAGGCCTTCCCGAATTTCACCGCCACGTGTCCGAGACCTCCGAGGCCGACGACGCCTATCTTCTTCCCCGGTGTTTTGTGCAAGTCGTGGTCTCTCAAGGGGCTGAACACAGTCACTCCGGCACACAATAGCGGAGCTGCGGCATCCATTGGTAGGTTTTCTGGTATGCGCACCACGTACCTAATTCATTACAACCATCATGTTCAACAAGTAATTAACACCGCGATTAATTAATCACTCATCTTGAATTTAAAATCTGGTTTTGTTTAGTTTGCCTAGCCAAAGACAAGCTAAGCTAGCTTTGTAGATGGTTATTTGACAGCCGCAATATATTCTTATTAATCTTCTGCAATGAGCCAATGATCGATGAGCTACTGCTACTATAATTAAGTACCGAACTCTTAAGAGACGATCGATTATGACATCTTTTTGTTTCTTCTTTTCTTTTTCTGCTTTAAAAACCTTTACAACCACAGAAACCCATATAAAGGAGTAATGGATTTCATAATATCCCACAGACCCTACTCTACCACAGCTTTACCAAAAAGGAGGATCAGGAAGCCATCACTACTTTCAAAAGATATTTCATCAAAAAGAAGCCAGGACGGGTAGGTGTTAGCCGGCTGTCCATGTACTCTGAATATTGAAATTGAAGACTTGAGTCATTAGATTAACTCAGTGTGTCTTACGGATAACACTGAGTTAACTAATGATAAAATTTACAAAATTTCAACCGTTATAGAACTTTCGGGTGCCGAACTATATGTATATTTCACCCAATTTTTTTAGGTAGTACCATGGTAGCTAGATTAGAAAACTCTAATAAAAAAAAACAAAAAAAACTTGGTGACTAATATATGACCTACTAACCAATTGTATGTCGTCTTTTTCCCCAGAGAGAGAGAGATATAGAACCACCGGTGCGCAGTTTAATAAGCTGGTTTCCCAGTATCCCTTTAATAAAACATTCTACGCCATATATGCCAGCTAGGAAAGTCAATTTAGAATAGACCTCTCAAAGAACAGGACCAAAGACCTAAATCAATCGCTTTTGTTACCCCTTTCCATTAAACGTAGAATTACGGTGACTAATTGTAAACATGAGATTTATGAGCTTGATCGGTTAAATTAGTTGGTTCTTGTAGGTAACGTACCTATGATCAGCGACCAACATTTTGGAGTAGCCACCATAGGTGATACTACCATCCCAGAAGATGCCATTGTAGGTAAATTGAAGGTCCTCGCAGTAGTTCTCCTGGGATTCCTTGCAGAAATCGCACTCCAAACACGTCGCCGCCAAGCACCCGACTCCAACTCTATCTCCGACCGAGAAGTTCTTCACGTTGCTCCCAACTTTCGTGACCACCCCAGTAATCTCATGACCAGGGACAACAGGATACATGGTGATGCCCCAGTCATTCCTAGCTTGGTGGAGATCAGTGTGGCATATCCCGCAGTATGATATCTTTATCGTGACATCGTTGATCCCATTTTCTCTGTAGTTTTTAGTATAAGACACATGATGAGAGAGGCTGCAAATAAACAAAAATCTAATTTAGCGAGTGATGATTTTAGTATATAGGTACGTACCTTCGCTTGAAGATGAAAGGGGTAATCTCGCCGGAGGAATCGTGAGCTGCCCACCCAGAAACGGTCTGTGTATGATTCGGAGTCGTCTGAGCCATGAGAGCGATCTACCTACGAGGAATGATTGACTTGGTTTTAGATATGTAGGAGTAGAACTCTCTTTGATAGACTACTGGAGTAGGGGAACTCGATATTTATAACACTCATAAGCGTACGTGGGTAGGTATTGACTCGGACTAAAAGAGACAGACTTTGAAGTTTGAATGAAAATAATTGAAATACATATTTCACAGTCATTTCCAAGTCACTTCTGAAGAATAAAGATATGTTGGAACTCTCGTCGATCATTTTCCTTGAAACCCAGTTCACATGTTATAATTCTGTCATTGCCTGGTTAAATACCGATGGAACGTGAAAAATGCTAGTCTCGATTGTAGAAATTATCAAATTATTTAAGAAAATATTAACTTATGAGATTTTTGTTTGTAAACTACTCAAAAAAAAGATTTTCAGTACGTTCCAAATGAATGTGGGCATCTGTCCCTTAAACTTCAGTAGGAACCCCAAATTGTAAAATTAAGTTCAACGTGGGGGTAACGTGCAATAATATGAAGTTGTAGATATTAGAAAGATATTTTTAATATATGATAATCAGAAAAGTGGAGCCCACCCACTCACCGTCTCACCACATACCCATCAGTGCGATCCATCTGTTTTTGCATAAATGGGCTGGTTAAAAATTTAATCATTCTCAACTGCATTAATAATATGTGTGAGATGCATTCACCCTAAGATCTCTAATACGTGATATTAAAGAGATAGCCAGAAAGTTTGAAGATATTTCATTCAGCCACATTATTCGTGAAGCCTACTTTGTCGTGGACGTAGTCACCTCTATTGGCCAGAACCAATCTTCCATGCAGCTCTGGATTAAGAACCTCCTGCCTTCAACTCTTTCTTTCTTTAATCTAGACCTTCTTAATTTTGATTGCGCCAGAGGTTTTTTCTTGTAATTTTTATTTATTTTCTATAATTATATATATAAATTATATAGAAGAAAATTTTGAATAATAACTTCTTTTTTTAAAAAACATCATTGGAATGGAAAGATTTGAATTTGAAGAGCTCATCCTTATAAAAAAAAAATATAGCATTGAATCAACTTGGTCTCGATGATATGCATGGAAATGAGTCCTAATTTCATGCTCGTTTCTGAATTAACTCTAGTATTGTTGATTTTTTTTTTAAATGAAAGCTTGATCCTTTCTTTAAATCATATGAGTGACATCTAATATTATTTTCTTTGTAAAGTACTCAACTACTCGCATGGTATGATTGCATGCTCACCACAAGGATAGAAACAAAATGAAAATTACCTTAAAAAAGAGAGAAGAAACCTATGATTTGCTAGACTTGTATAATTTAGTACCTGCCTTGACGAGACTACTCATTAGTTAGTCTTACGTACGGTTATGTATAAGCATATGATATATCTATTTGATGGTGACGACAATGGTGGTAGATCTGTAAGCAATTAAGGGCTGCAAAAGCTCCTGGTTGTTACGGTAAACAGTAAATAACAAATTAGTGCATGTCATCGATCGTTAATTTTCAGTTCATGAACCATAAGTTTTAATTCTTTTGTTTTCTTGTTGACAACCACAAATGTTTGTTGGGTTTGTCGGTTTGTGTAGAACTATACTCTTCACATCTTTTTCTGAATCATGGAATCTTTTATATCCACTTGGTATTTTAGGCATACTATGACACTTTTAAATACTTGCATAATAATGCATAATAATAAGGGATATCTTTAGTGTTTCCCACAGGAACCTCCATCAAAAAACAAAATGGGACTCGTTAGATCATAAACAGACAAATTATTATTGCATTTAGAAATATCGAACAAACGTATATTAATTCAGATTGGAATTGAGAATAGTACAAATGATTTCCATACATGTTTTCTTATGCGATTACTAAGACAAATTGTACTGGAATGTAGACTCCTACATTAAAACGTTATCAAAAGCAGCTAAGTTCTTCTATTTGTTCAGAAATTTGATTATATGGTGGGTTAGCATTTAAACTTTGACACTTCAAGAGTTCATTCTTAATCATCTCATATTATTATTAGGGAAAACATCACAAATGGTGTATGAATTTTAGACCATTCTACACTTTAGTGTACCAACTTTCATAACTATCAGAATGATGTATCAAGTTTACTCCAATATTTTATTTTGGTGTACGCTGTTAAATTTTCCGTTATCTTTACAAAAAAAAAAAAAACTGACAAAGCTAAAGGAAAGATAACAGAAAATTTAACGGCGTACATCAAAATAAAAGATTGGAGCAAACTTGATACATCATTCTGATAGTTATGAAAGTTGGTACACTAAAGTGTAGAATGGCCTAAAATTCATACACCATTTGTGATGTTTTCCCTAATAATAATATGAGATGATTAAGAATGAACTCTTGAAGTGTCAAAGTTTAAATGCTAACCCACCATATAATCAAATTTCTGAACAAATAGAAGAACTTAGCTGCTTTTGATAACGTTTTAATGTAGGAGTCTACATTCAAGTACAATTTGTCTTAGTAATCGCAGAAGAAAACATGTATGGAAATCATTTGTACTATTCTCAATTCCAATATGAATTAATATACGTTAGTTTGATATTTCTAAATGCAATAATAATTTGTCTGTTTATGATCTAACGAATCCCATTTTGTTTTTTTGTTTTACGATGGAGGTTCCTGTGGGAAATACTATAGGATCATCCCAATTCCGTTCTGTTTCTACTGCAGTTGAAATGGTCTTGGAATTTTTCTGGGTCGGTACCTAAACTATACTTTTGAGTCCCAAACGTATCGCAGACGCATTAAGTATGTGAATGAATCCAGGCCCATGTCATGAAATGGAAACCTTAATGGGCCGGAAGACCCAAAAGAACAAACTGCGGGCCTGGAGTCTCTTTCAAGACCGGATAGGGGGCCCAGATTTGATAGGTTATAAAAGTAATTGACACAACGTAAAAGAAACCCTTAGAATCAGTGTAGGAAGGTACACTAGTCACACAAGGGAAGAAATAAACGCAAATAGAAAGAAAGCGAGCGAATAATAATGAATAATTAATTATTATCAGAAAGACATTCGGGGGGTTTTTGGTAATTGCAGGAGTTTGATGAGAAAACCTTGTAGCCCTGTGGGCTGTAGTTTCATTAGTTCTGAGAACACACCAAAGCAGAAAGAGAGAGGCCGAGAGAGAGAGAGAGAGGAGAGAGGAGAGAGGGGTCGCACCGTTGGGTTTCCTGAGAGTGGACGGTTGAGATCCGTCGGTGTTTAATCTATCACAAAAATCCTACTGCATTTTAATTTCTATAGAACGAGAACAATTGCTTTTGTGTTCGAATCGTTCTGCAAACTGTGGTTGTTTGTTTTGGTTGTGTAATTAGTTAATTGATTAATTTTATATTCTGTGGTTTTGATATACTGATCAGAGTGAGTTTTGTTTTGTGAAACTTGCAACCCTAAATCGGCATGGCCACGGCTGCCGATTCCTCCGCCAATCACCACTCTCCGAGGCCTGATTTTGACGCCGGCGGCGGCGGCGGCAGCGTCAATAGGCGAACCACTCCCTGGGCCAAGGTTGTACGAGGGGATTCGGAGTCGTCGATATCACCCAATCATCAATCTCCGCCGTCGCCGCCGCTGCCGCCGCCTTCGACCTCTGTACCGGAGCAAAACCCCTCTTCCAATTGCTCCCCAGCGGCGGTGGCTCGTTCTTCGCCTTCTCCGCCGCCGCCAGCGGATGCTGAGAGCGGCGACGGACACAACGGCAATGCGGCTTGGATGGCAAAGAAGCCAGCTTGGAACAAGCCGACGTCGTTGGAGGTTGGTCCTGGTCCTGTAATGGGTGCGGTTGCTTGGCCTGCTTTGTCTGAGTCCGCTAGGGCTTCACCTAAATTGCCTGCTGATTCCTCTTCCAAGACTGTCACAGATGTGTCAGTTCCAGTGCCTGTATCTCCGGTATGACTGTTTAACTGTTCTTGTATATAATTTGTGTCTTTGGTTGCAGAGAAAAATTAAGGGATGAAATCGATAAGAGAAAAGTAGTTTGTTTGTTTTGTTTAAAAATGACGCATGAGTTACCTAGTTTTTATTCAGCTTGATGGTTGTGTATAGTTTTAGGTTTGTCAGGTGCCAAAAGATGATCCAAGTGAGATACTGAAAGCTATTTTATATTCTCCGCAACCAAAATCAGTAAATGCTATAATTTTTGCTCAAGTGTATAGTTAATTCAAAGTACTGATAATCATCTTTTATGCTTTTGATGATAGGGACCTGTTATAACACCTCCACCCAACTCCAAAAAGCACCATGGTAACCCTGCAAACACTAACCCAGCATCAAATCATGCAATGCCAGCTCGACAAAGACCTACAAAACGTGGTGGCGGGAGTAGCACGGGGGTTACAAGTGCACATGCACATGCACACGGTGGTTTTGCACACCCTCCCCCACCGCCACCACCACCGCCATTCCCTGTTTTCCCTATACCAAATGGTTATGGTACTCTGGTGCCTGCCATGCCTGATCCTTCTCCAAGAGACCCCTCGTTCCGTGGCAGCAATTGGGATGCTAGACCAATTGCTTTTGGGCCTCAAACACACCAAGTAAACGATCACAGGAATTCTTCCCGCAGGGGGAATTTTGGTTCCCACCTGCGTGGAGATGGTCCTTACCACAACAATTATGGGAGCAAGCGTGATCACCAAGATCGTGGAAATTTTATGAATGGCAGAGATGTCCAGATGCATCAGCAGCAGAGACCTCCTCCAAGGGGCCTTGTAAGACCAGTACCACCAAGCAGTGCTGCATTTACCCCCCAGCCAGCAAGACCATTTGCCAACCCCATGGGTTTTCCGGGTGAGTATCCTTTCCTAAGTGAATAGTTTTATTTTTTATTTTTTTATATGGAAGTAAACTAATATCTCTGTTTTTGTTAGAGTTTGTTTACATCCCTACATTGCCTTTGGATCCCATTAGAATGCCATTCATTCCCCATGCACCACATCCTGCAATGTTTATTCCTGTTGCAGAATCTCCTATGCCTTCTCTTCCTTCCTTAATAGTCAACCAAATAGATTATTACTTCAGGTACATTTTTTTGTTTTGGTTTCAGCTCAAATTCATTGCCAGTTTGTTAGTTAGATGATCCTTTGTCTTACTAGTTATCCTGAAAACTAACTGCACATGTTGTATTGTTTGCTTATTGCAGTGATACTAACCTGATAAGAGATGAATATTTGCGGTCAAACATGGATGCTCAAGGATGGGTTCCCATATCTTTAATAGCAAACTTTCCTCGGGTATGTTATTTATTGTTGATTTAGTCCAGTTTCATCTGTTTAACCTTTTAGAAAGTGAGTATAATATCTCATGTTTATCACCATAGCCTTTTAATAAAGGAAATGCTGACACAACTCAATTCTTAAAGGAAATGAGAGTCAGTGAAAGTTCTAAATCTGCTTTTCATTTGCCGGCAATGATTAAATGGTAACAGGTCGATGCTTTGTTACACGTGATTAATAAATAATTCAGGCACATTAGTACTTTACATAGAAACAGAGAAGCTAGGATTATGTTCTTCATGGTCTTCCTGTACTAAATGAATAAGGGAAAGAACTGTAATCTTTTGAGCTAGTAAATCCTTGTTATAATTCTTATCATCTGCAATATTTCATTTTTTCCTCTATTTATATAGCAGAATCTTTACTTTTTGTTGATCCTTTGAAGAGAGACAGTGAGCAAAAAATTTGGTTGTTCTTTGTTAACCGAACATGCTAAATTTTTTTTATGGCTAAAACTGTGGTTATACGTGTTCAATCCAAGGGCTTTGTGAATATACTGTTGGAGAAATCCTGAATTATGTGCCAGTTTATTGTTTTTATCTAAATCTTGATATATGTGTATGACAAGCTCCAATAATTGAAACCTTGTGGAATAGTTTTCTTTTTCCGTGTTTTTCAATGTGGAGAGGATACCAAGAGTGATTTAAAGGAATATAGTCTCAAAGAATTTCTGTGATTGAAATGTTTTATTTGTTTATTTAATAGTAAGCTTTAGCTTGTTTAACCATCTTTGGTTTGCTTGATGCTCAACAGGTTAAGAGTCTGACAATCAATGTCCAGTTGATAATGGATTCCTTGAGAGCTTCAAGTATTGTTGAAGTACAGGTGAGTATCTTATATTAGGTTTCCATAAAAACTGGAATGCGTTTTCTGAAACATGTGCTTTTGATGTACTCTGATCATGAAGTGACTTTTCACTGGAAAAGATTTTTTATTCCCCTTTGTAGTTTATAGTGTTAATTGGAGGAAATGACTTACAGTAGGCAATTTTTATTCCCGTTTATCAGTTATGTTAATTTTTATTACTGTAGGCAATCATTTATAATGTTAATTGGAGGCTTGCATTAGGCACTTTGATTCCTGTTTATCAGTTATGTTAATTGGAGGAAAATTAGGAAATGACTTACCATAGGCACTTTTACCGTAGGCAACTTGGCTGGCAATTGACTGGTTTTTTTGTTTGTTGACATGGTTTGATTACCATTGTGATTGCCACAGGATGAGAAGGTGAGGAGGCGTAATGATTGGACGAAATGGATATCAACTACTGGTCGGCTTGCATCCGAATCGGGCTCATTGTCCAATGATTTACAAATTTCTGACATGCTTTCAACTTCCTTTCAAAAGATGACAGTGGATGATGCGTCTACTAGCCAAAGTAGTATGTCAGGTAACCCAGATGCAAACTCTAAGGCTATTCCACAGAACTTTTCTGCTGAGTCAGCTGGAGTTTCACAGCTCCCTAACGGGGACGTCACTCAAAACAATAGTTGAAGTCGAAATACATCAATATGTACCACCAAAACATTCAAGCAAAATCCAGTCCAAAAAAGTGCACTTCTGGTCTCAAAGGGTTCGTTAATGAAATGAGGAGGAAGGTTGCTACTGAAAGCCTGCGATCACCATTTCTTTATTTTCTGTCACTTTGCCTAGTTTTGGCATGTTTTTGAGGCTAGTACAGAAACAAATAAGAAATAACATAATTTATTCTTCAAGCACGAAGAGAGGAAGACTGAGATGGATCAGAAAGCAGGCAGAATTTTGAGGTTATTGGGTTGTATAGTTTGGATTTGGTGTGAATGTTTGTGCTTGCTACTATTTTTTGGTGCATTTTGGTGGCATATGTAGGCAAAAATCAATCAGAGCTCTGTTTGGATGTTCTTTTCAAGGGATTAGGGTGTGGAAAAGTAAGTTATTGGGTATGAATCTTGGTTCTGTTGGAGGTGATGATTGAAACTGGAGTGCGCACTTATGTTTGTTTGCCAAGGATGGTCAGACCATGCTTGAAGTTTTGCAGTTTTGTACTCATAATTGATAATTTCTATTAACATTTTTTTTATATCTTAATTTTGCTCTTTTCGTTTCCTAAGTTTATATCTTATTACGTGCATCGATAGTGCATTACATCGTTGGTATTCTTCTCATAGTGTGTTTCTGAGAATCAATGGGCCTTCCAACAGTGACAGATCATTTTTGGATGTAGACTGGTACATAGCTGCATAGGGTAGGTTTTGAATTAAATAACAATGAATGTAGAGCAATAATATCAGTAGACTCTTAGGCGAATTAATTTGTTTCATAATACGAAGTTAATATTGCGGCTCTATTACAAATTTGAACCACGATAAGATTCAAAGTGATTCCATTCAATAATAATAATAAAAAAAATTCAAAGTGATTGTTTGCGTTTAGTACATATAAATTTGTAGTACTTTTTTTTTTTTAAACAATATATTTGAAGCACAGTTTCTAAAAGAAAATGGCCAAAAACCTCATCATCCCAGAAGGAAAACAAAGTGGCTACTAGCAGGCTTGCTGTTGTAATACTCTTTGTAGTGGGGGTATATATGTATGTGGGTTGACAATATAAACAGCTATTAGTGAACTTTAATCATGACAATTGTTAATCAACAAAAAAAAAATCATAGAGAATTATTATCGATACTTTTAAAAGAATTAAAGAATTGATATACTCGCAAGATAGGTATCAGATCGTAAAATTTTAATATGTAATTTAAAAAAAATATTTATATTCTAACAAATGATCTAAACTGCTTTTATGCACTAAACCTGGGTTAGAAAACTAAAATTTGAGATCTCTAGGGTATGTTGAATAAAAATTAAGAGGTTATCATATGGTGAGTCCAGAGCTGAAGAGAGTAAGAGAGGGCGGCTGCAAATGTTTGCCATTTTGATTATGATCCCAGGTTCCGAGCGCTAGTTCCCCATCTGGTATCGCCATCAAAAGGTACTCTAATCCCATGTTCCCCCTAATATAATAGCAAGTGGATTTTGGAAACGAGACAAAACTAAAAGCCTACCTCTTCTTGACTAGTTACAACAATAACAGATCCAAAAACAAAGGGAATTCCATCTCTTTGCTTGCTTTTAAAACCCTTCATCTCAATCTGAACCATCGATCCGATTCCGATGACGATGGAGGATGTGTGGAAAGACATAAGCCTAGCTTCTCTTTGTGACCACAACTCACCGGCGGCTGCTGCCGGCAGCTCGGCCTCACGTAATGACTCTGCAGCTATTCGTGGCTTCATTTTTCAAGATTTCATGGCGGCGGCGTCCACCAAACTCGCTCCTTCTTCTCTTGCTACTGATCTAGCGCCACCGCCACAGCCACCGGCCACTCTCCTCAGCTTGAGTTCTTCCGGTTCCGATCATTTTCAACGGTACCAAGTTCAAAGCACTACTGCTACTGCTAGTACCAACACTACTGCTCCACCAATACCAGTAACGCCAAATGCGCAAAGACTGCACTGTATTAGTACTATTCCTTCATCTTCTGTGATCTCTTTCTCCAATAAGCACGCGAATAACTCGTCGGAGGCTTTGTATTCTTCCCCGTCTTGCAAGAAAAGGGCGTTAGAAGAAAATGGAGAGAACTGTAGGCATGTCCGGCATAAGCGGATGATCAAGAACAGAGAATCCGCCTCTCGCTCCCGAGCACGAAAGCAAGTACGTACTTTCTGGCTAAGACTCTCCAGTTTGGTTCATACTTACCGATTTATTACTTTTTCTGCTAGATTCATTCCTGAAAATGAGTTGTTTTGGGAACTTTATGCAGGCTTATACGAGTGAGCTGGAACTTGAACTAGCACATTTGCGGGAGGAGAATGCCAGACTTAAAAGACAGCAAGAAAAGGTACTCGGGGGTTTTACTTGATTATTTGGTAAATTATAATGGTGTTCTTAGTTATTGATTTGGGTTTGTTCATGTGGGATTGCAGATCTCCTTAGTAGCCCCTGTAGCAGCAGCAGCAACTCCAAAAAGAGCGCACTCTGTGTAGAAAAAGGAAACAGATGTTTGGTTTTTGGATGCCTAGCTACTCAATTGGGTTAACTCTTTTTTTTTTTTTTTGTCTCTGTTCTTGTACAAAGAAGACAAGATTGCTTCTAGGCATTTATGAATCATGGATGGGACATGTTTGGCTAAGCTTATCTTTTTTGCCCTGTTAGACTTTTTTTCTTTCTTGTTTCCCAAACCTTATCTTTCACTATTTTCTTTCATTCCCTTAATTTCCTCTCCCACATTATTACCTTACCTTACTCTCCTCAGTATCTTATTCTTGGTGGTTATTTTTACTATTTTATTAGAAATTCTTGGATTTTTTGAGGTTTATGTTTGCCCCGTATAATTTACACTTTTCAGTATACAATTCACATTCTATGTTTTTTTTTATATTATGTTAACATCACATTTTTATAATTTACATTATAAAAAGATAAAATTTAAAATATTAAAAAAAAATATAGAGTGTAGATTGTGAAATAAGAAACGTGAATTTTCCTCCTTTATCTTTATAGATTAAATGATTGAAAAAATTAATTTTCTTAGTCCACGTAGGTTTAATGAAGTATTAATTTAAAAAGAAATTAGACTGAGAATTGGGAAAAAATATAAATAATGAATTTATAAATTGTCTAAATGTATTGGATTTTTTTTCCTAAGATTATACTTGATGAAAATTTCTTCTTACATATATAGATGATTATCTAAACCATTTTAATTTTTTAACACAACTTTCACATGGCAATTTGTAGACACTGTACATTATTTATTACATATCTTACAAGTAGTCCATTGTATGACATTATTTATTCAGACACATAACGCTGTATATTATTAATGAAATATGATGGTACAATACCTTTTGAAAATTATATTATCTTTTTCTTTTTTGGTTTGTGAAACTTATATTATCTTAATTGTTCTGTGCCTCTGTGGAGTGAAACGGACATCACATAAAACAATAATTTGTGTCAACTTCAAAGACAGTCACACGTCACTCAGACATGGATCTTGTTACTATAATAGTAATGCTATGTGAATGTGGTTATCTTTCCAATTAAAGGATGTAAGTAGGAGACAGAGGGGTCAGCTAAGGCGAAAAAGTAATTGGTGGATGTGTAATTAAGTAAGAGATAAAAAGCGTTTTGACTGTTTACCTAAACCTAAAGTAATCCACTTCGCCAGTTTTGCTTTGTGTCCGTTCCCCAGAAGGCCAGAACCCGAATAATGTCTTAATTATTTATTATTTAATTATTTCTTTTTGTTACATTAGAGGAGAGTTGAATGCTTAAACTAAATCTATTGCTAACCCAATCTCAAACCCACCCTAAAGAGATAACATATTTATTTAGTTGTAGTTGTTCAACTTGTGGATTGGGCTTATTATTATTTATTTTTTTATTTTTTTTATTTTTTTTTAAGAGAAGGACGTCAACAACTTAATATATTGATGTAACAAAGCCTAGTGTACAAAGAGTGACTATGGAGTCACTATATCGTGGGAACAATCCCATGCCCATACAAAATTTTCTGAGTTCCAAATACGGGCCCAACAGTGAATGAGTCTGAAGACCACAGCCCATTCCAGACCAACCAATAATAAAAATAAAAACAAAAACCAAAACCAGGTCCATGTCCAAACCAGCCGTATACAATACAGAGAGCCAGTTGGCCAGTCGCTTCTCCAATGTGGATCCGGGATCCCATGGCTGGTTAGGATCCAAATCACAATGCAACCACCCATCACCACCGCGAGATATGAGTGCTGCACGAGCAAATCCCGTATTGGAGGAATACCGGCGACAAATCGATCAAATACTGGTGCAAAAGCTGGAGGGTTTAACAGAAGAGACCATGAACTCAATGAAAACGCCGGACAAGCAACACGAGGAAGGAATGTCTCTATGTAAGCCAAGGTGATTGACGGTCGAAACCCTAGATCTAGGGTTCGCCAGCGCTGGAGGAGAGGCAGAGAGAAAATTCTCACCCTCGCTCCTCGTATTTTGGCTTTGATTCGCCTTTATGATTATTTTTGGGTTAGCTTATGATCAATCTATTTAGACAAACGGTTTGATTAAACTCTCAGCGATAAACCTATTATCTGGATTTCAGCAGGGTCTTCGAGTTTTTTTTTTTTAATAACCCTAGTGCATCTTTCGGCGTACTCGAATGGCGCTTGTCCAGTGGTGGTCCTGCATCTATGTCGGCCTTGGTAGCGTGATGTTGGGGTTGCTGCCGGACGGACCTCAAAGGCCTATTGGTGGCTGATTTCAGTTTGTTCTTGGGTTGGACGTTGACAACGTCGGCGCTGAATCATGGTCTTCTGCTGCGCTGAGGCATGTGCGATCAACGGCGAGATGGTGGGTCGAGGAGTAACGCATAGGTGGTGGCTTTGTAAAGGTGTAGGTAGAGGGGTTTTCAGGTGGTAGCTTGGTGCGGTGGAGATCGGTCCGTGTTGGGTCGAGTCTTCTCTTGTAAGGATTTCGATGAGGGCTTCAGATGGCAGCTTCGAGAGATGATAGTGGTGTTTCTCGTGGCGCGGCAGGGCTGCTGTGTATTTATGTTGGCGGCTTTGCACAATGCGACAAGGGCTTGGTTAGGCTACTTACTGTTTGGCTCCAGCTAGGATAGACTATTGGGCTATGAACTCTATCTTTGTTTAGTTGTAGCTAAATAATTCCCTATTTTTTAGGACACTATGCTTGTTAAGTTACTTAATAGCCCTAACGAGTGTAGTTTACTTGTCTATTTGCTATGTTTTCTCATAGCTTATAGGCTTGCTTTTAAGTGAGCATTAAGTTCAAATATAGCATGTCTGTCTCTATGTACCACTGTGGTTTTCACCACGAATCCTTAATCAAGCCTCAGCTCGTCAGCGGGAGGATTTGTGATGGCCTACTGGACATAAGTTTTATTAACCTGCAATTTTTTTTAGAGTTTGTATGCTATTTGGTGAGCATAATATTTATTTTGATACTTTAATAAAAATATATGCTAGAGGCATAGTAAATGTATTTTTTTAAAGATGAGTTGAAAAGATAACACTTTTATAAATTTCAGCAAGCAGTATAATAATGACTTGCTCATAGGGCCGTCAGAAGAAACCATTACATAGAGCACACTACACTAGCACACCTTTCACACAAGCGTACCACTCAGCACACCCCCATCACACCCACCTTTTAGTATTAAGCTCAGAAAAAGAAAAATTAGAGCTCCGAAGAAGAGTAAAAAATACAACAGAGCCCCAATCTTTCTTTGCGATCTTTCCCACTCAAGCCAAGAAAAAGAAAGACCCATCCTCTTTTTGGACAAAAATAGAAAGGCCCACTACTAAATTAAAAAATACAAACACAGGCCAGGAAGGAACCCAGAGCCCAGCAGAAATTGACCAGATCCAAGGCCCAATTTCCGCAAACCCTAGAGGAAAAGACAGCCCTTATGTTGCCTCTGCCACCTCTAAGTGGGCCCAAAACCTAGTACTGCCGCTGCCGCCCCCCTCTTGGAAACCACCGCCGTCGCCATGGAAACTACCGCTGTCATGCCCTGAATTTTAGAAAAAAAATTCAAAATCCGAAACATGAATTACTACAACTTAAATTAACCATCCTGAAAATTTCTTTTCCTTAACAATCTCACTACACAATTTAATTTCAAAAACCGAATTTAGTCTCGGTTAGTTATTACAACTCACTCACAAAATAAAATGTAAAGCTCTAAATGAGCATAACAAATCTCACCATTCAAATGAAAAGCAAATAAATAATGCAACTCCTAAACAGCACGGTCACCTCCCTGGTTATCCTGACCTGCATAAATATCCGCTACACCATTTAAATAATGTACAAGGATTATAACAACACAAAACCCGATAAGCTTTTGAAAGCTCGTATGAGTAAAAAGAAAGAACGGTTGTTTAATTAAATCATATTTATTTTCACTCAAGTCAACACTCAACAATTTCTACGTCCACAAGAAACCAACAATCTCAACAATCACCAAATCACCAATCAACACAAAACCCTAATTCACATATTTCTTCTCAAAACCCCGACATCGTATTTATACAAATACGGTATATGATATACTAGAGCTCTAACTGAATCGTAACCCGTCACCTGACCTAGATTATGGCATCCGACATATTTATCTTTATCGTATTTCATCAATATGTATACTTATATACATATTTAGAACGTCCGATAATTGTACATACTCAACCAATCGTATCCCATCATCCACCTAGGATTAGAGCGTCTGATTCCCCCATACCGGTCAATACGTTGACCCTAAATCCATAATGTGTACAACAATATGTCTTCACACAATGAAATCAACTCATCCAACATACATAATATTATTATGAAATTTAAGCATTTGAAATATAATTTAAATCATCATTCGAACTTAATCATATCATCACTCAATAACACACCAATCAATATATATATTCCAAGTGTATATATATATATATATATACGTAATCATCCACTTAGGAATAACCACTAATATTATCTATAGTTCACACAAGAAAATAATGAAATTAATTTGTATAATTAAAATTCATTTTACTTACCTATGGACCGTAGTTGATTAAGTCCATATGATTTTAAAAACAAATATTTAGTCCATAAATATTTTTCACACAATTACAAAAATGAATAATTTAAAGTACTCGGTTCGTAATATGAACCACGTGAGTTTTACTCACCTCTAAACTTCCGTTGCGTCTTCACTTAAATACAAATCACAATGATCCAAACGCTCGTCAAGTCAAGCCGTTAAGTACCTAATCAAGTATGGTCTTTACTTAGCAAACGAAACACGAAATAAACTTAAATGATGATCCAACGGTTGGATTTTAAAATAAAGACGATCCAACAGTCAGATTCTAAAATAAAGATGATCCAACGGTCGGATCGAATTTAAACGATGATACAATGGTTAGATTCTCACAAATCGCCCTTGGAAACATCCTATCAAAATTATACGAAAATCCGACAGACGGATCTTCACGAATAGCCTCCTAAATCACTGTTTTACAATTATACGAAGATCCAACTGTCGGATCTGCGCCCGTGACAACACAAAGTCATCGGAACAGTCATATGAACATCATATTAAAATTTGAAGTAAAACCGATGGTTTGATATTCGTAAATCGTAAACAGAAGGTAAACTGTAAAACCATCAATAGTAACGTCAAAACTTAAATTGACTATTTATCAACTTTTTCTAACATGACCATGTTATATATCAAAACGCTCGTATGGATGCATAGATCATCGTCCAGATAATATAAACTCAAAATTTGGTCCGACGGGGCGGTCAACGCCGGTCAACCACCTCAGATGCAAAAATCTTCAACTACAAACTTCTTCAAAATGAAATTGTGAACAACTTTAATACCTGACTTTTTCCGAGATAAGGTTTAGATTGTCCTAGATCGGGCTTTGAAGTTGGATTAATCTCATCCCTCAGATCAGTTTCCATATTGAATCAGGGACGTCGAAACCTTTAACTCTTGATCTACCACTCTACACTCAAAATCGTGATGCAAGCCACATATGAGGATGATCAGGAGGAAGAACACGTCACGAAAATGGGGTTGGTTGGCCTGTGCACCGCCCGAAAAATGGAGTTCCGGTCGGGTCGGGTTGGAAGCTTCGGAAAGAGGCTTCGATCCAAGCCTAGGAGCAGCGGCGGGGCGAGGCGAAGGCGGCTCGGGGCGCACGCGTTGAGGCCCGGGTCGGCGATGGCGGAGGCCCGTGGCGGCGTGTGGTGTCGGGACCGGGTAGGCCGGCGGTGGGGGGGGGGGGAGGGGGGTCTGTGCACGCGAGAGAGAGAGAGAGAGGGGAGCGGGGACTGATGTGCAAAAATCAATTTTTTTCGTCCTTAACGAAAAATTTGATTTTTCATGATATTTATAGAAAAATTCTAATTTTCAAAAATTCATAACTTATTTATACGAACTCCAAATATTACGTTCCACATATGCACGAACTCATATCGACGAGCTCTACAACTTTCATGAAGGAAGTTTTTCTAAATTTTGAATGTATAAAAAATCGATTTTCACGACCCCTTAAATAACGTTCGTTTTTGAAAATAAAATCATTGGAAACCAACTTTCTCAAAACACGACATATCAATTAATTCCAAATATCATAATTCAATTAATATAACAATTATTGAATTACATAAATTTATTATATGAAAATTTGGGTCTTCACAACCGCTCCCATGGAAACCACTGCTGGAGTCGAAGAGATCGCCGCCGCACAACACAGATTGCACAATCAGATCCGAATTAGATCTCAGGGCCACCGACAAGCAAGACCGATCCACTATTACCACCATCAGAGCTATGTAATCCCAGGCAAACCAACCCGGATGATCAACGTGACGACCACCACAGGTCCAATCACTGCCGAATTCCGCAGGCCAAACACCGATATCCATTCGCCCCACATCACTGACACTTCGATCCAATCTCAGATCGACACCACCATCACTGTAGCCAGGGCCGGCGACAAGAAAAATTAGGTAGAGGCCTAGGAATAAGGAGCCCCGACAAGTAATCCCGCCGGCAGCACCAAGAAGTAAACAAAGAAAAGTGAAAAGACACCCTTCGCAGTCAAAAGCACAAGACCACCACCACTCAAAAATAGTCGCCGTCGAGAAACCTCCCTTGCGGGAGTTAGAGAAGAGAGCATCGTTGACCCAGCACTGTGTTCAACTTGTGGAAAAAGCCATTGCAGGCAAAAAAAATCTTCTGAGATCCTCTCGAGAAAGCAAACTTATTTATGGGGCAAGATATTTTGAAAGCTCGTAAATTAATTATGATGTTGAGTAAATGTATTCTTATCCACCTTTATGTGCGTAAGTTTTTTTTTAACAAAAATAAAAAAACTTGTGTATTATCTTCGCTAATATTCACACTATTGTTTTTGAGGACAAACAATACATTTATCAATTAGCTTACTTGAAAACTTTTGTCTACCTCCACCTTTGTACATGTAGCCGTTAGTAGGTAAATATCATGCCATAGATTCGTAAATATAGAGTACTTATGAAAGGAGTTTAAAGTTGAAACAGAAAGCAAGGATGCCAATTTTAGTAAATTTTCTTTAAAGAGATTCCTTCGACTAGAAGGATAAAGCTAAATGAAGACTCGAATGCAGATGAAGGAGAATAACACTCCACCGACTCCACTCCGTTCTCTCTTTGGTCTATCAAATCGAAAACCCCACAAGTTAATCATCAGAAATGCAGATCAGTGAGAATTGGTTACTATTCACTATAGTTTCTTCTATGTTTGAAGTTAGATTTGGAGAGATCCAAGGCCACTCATGATAATTAGATTCCTACAAGGTAGGAACTGAACTTTAAGCACAAAGGGAATGGGGACGCAGTTGGTAAATCTGTTACCATAATTTAGGCTTAAGTTGCTCACAACAGAATGGCGTGCATTCTAAATAAGTTATTCAAAACTAGACGACAATGAATACTGCATTGATCTAATGACATGATGTCACGGTATGATACGATGATTACGATCTTCACCAACACCACCCAGATATCCACCGCACTACGACAGTGGGATTGAGTGGAAGTATAGTTTAGTATGGTATTGCTGCCTGTTTTAGTATATACAGCTACGTGGCTTGTCTTGAAGAAATGCGCGTGCTCGTACCCACCAAATAAGTATATCCCAGTTAGCTACTTACTAGCTAGCTTATCGTCTTTGATCACCACCAAAAATGCCTAACCCTATCCATCATTATCTTGTCCTGCACATATAAAGCACTCATTAGCTTACTGATCATTACTTCAAGCCTTCAGGTGTTTCATTCATTCAGTATGGGCATGGCAGGCATCTCAATTTTCTTGACATTTGTGGTTCTCTTCCTTACTAGTACTAAAGCTAGCACTGATCATACGAGCAACAGCAGCCGAGTTTATATTGTGTACATGGGATCTGCAGCTCCAAACTCTTTGACCAGCACCACAGCTTCCTTGAGGACTGACCATGCTCGCCTCCTTACTTCTCTGTCGAGACGGTAATTTACTCCATCGACACTGAGCCTACGTACAGAATGGAAGATTAAGTTAAAATAAGTTGAATACATATGTGATTGTCACAGGAAAGCAAATGCGTTGGTGCACATTTACAGGCATGGTTTCGCAGGATTCGCGGCATGGCTATCAGAGGAGGAGGCACAGTCGATGGCTCAAAAACCTGGAGTTATATCTGTTTTTCCTGATCACTTACTGAAACTCCACACCACTCATTCCTGGGATTTCCTCAAGTATCAGACTGAGTTAGAAATTGACTCATTTCCTAACAGCATCTCCGAGAATGATGATGGTGCTGCTGATGACACAGCACCGGACTCTAATGGATCTGACACCATTATCGGCATTTTAGACACAGGTGATTGAGCTTTCTATCTGGTATGCACTTCAAATTCTTAGGGTTAACTAAGCCTGAGTGCCTGACTGCAAAATGTGTGCATTGATGATATAATAGGTATTTGGCCGGAGTCGGAGAGTTTTAATGACAATGATATGGGTCCGATTCCATCAAGGTGGAAGGGAACATGCATGAAAGGACCTGATTTTACTTCATCCAGCTGTAATAGGTAAAGCTCCTACTAACAAATACTAGTACTGGACAAAAACAAGTCAAGAAGACGATCTAATTTCATGTATAGTAAGTAATAATTCCCAGTTTGACAGAAGATCTGAATCTTGTTTCTGGGTAAAATATTAGGAAGTTAATAGGAGCAAGATTTTACAACTCCAGCGATCTAATCACAGACAACGATTCACCAAGGGATTTAGTGGGGCATGGTACGCATGTTGCAGGCACAGCGGCAGGGAGTGTTGTACCGGGAGCATCCTACTATGGCTTAGCTGCTGGGACAGCCAAGGGAGGCTCCCCAGGTTCAAGGATCGCCATGTATAAAGTATGCACAGCAGAGGGTTGCTATGGATCGGCAATTTTAGCAGCATTCGATGATGCTATCAGTGATGGGGTGGATGTTTTATCTGTGTCCCTTGGTTCGTCAAGTTATCAGCCGGAGCTGAGCAGTGACCCCATTGCAATAGGAGCTTTCCATGCAGTGGAGCAGGGGATTATAGTCGTGTCCTCGGCAGGGAATGATGGACCGAACCGCGAAACAGTTGCGAACTTTGCGCCTTGGCTATTGACTGTTGCTGCCTCTACCATTGACCGGAACTTCGAGTCTAATGTGGTCTTGGGGGGGAACAAAGTGATCAAGGTGATTCACAGTGCATCAGTTTTAATGGTTTATCTTTCTATAAACGATATATGATCGTTCTAAAATATTACTGTGAATCTCAGGGAGAAGGCATAAATTTTTTTAGTCTCCAAAAAGTTCCTGTGTACCCACTGATATATGCACCATCTGCCAAGACAGCAGACGCTGAGGAACCCGAAGCAAGGTATACTTCATCTGAATCCATCTTCGATTCTCTTATGACATGCATGTTCACAGCTCTTATCCGCACCATCTAATTGGTAAATAAACATCTAAACCAGTACTTAAATGTTCAGAAACTGCGACAGACATTCATTGGACAAAAAAATGATCAAGGGAAAGATTGTTATCTGCGACACAGATGTTCCTTTTTATACTACTGACAACCAAATTGAGGCCGTGAAGAGTCTTGGCGGAATAGGTGTAATTTTTAACAGGGATGATCATATTGGGATAATAGCAGACACATATGGAGCAGTTCCTGCAACCGCGATCAGTTTAAAGGATGCCAAAGATATCTTCTATATCAACTCAACCAGGTACACAAACAAAGCAAATCCAAATTCACCAGACCTTTCATTCAATACTGACTAACGGAAGTTATTCAATATCTGTGAAGAAACCCAGTTGCAACAATCTTACCAACAGAGACTGTGACAAAGTATAAACCTGCGCCCACGGTTGCATATTTTTCATCCAGGGGCCCTTCAGCTGCCACAAATGACATACTCAAGGCAAGCAAACTTTGAAAGCAGGCTTCGAAATTTTAGGTGAATAAGTCACCAAAACTAGCAAACAATTACTTCTAATTTACTTCTACGCAGCCTGATATTGCAGCCCCTGGTGTGGACATTCTTGCAGCTTGGACGGGAAATGACACGGCGGTTACTCCATCTGGAAAAGAGGCCCCAAAATTCAATGTGCTCTCAGGGACTTCAATGGCATGCCCACATGTTTCTGGGATAGCAGCCACCGTCAAATCTCAAAACCCCACATGGAGTCCATCAGCCATCAGATCAGCCATCATGACAACAGGTCAAGGACTAGAGATTTACTACAAACAAAATGGTATTCCTATACTTTACAGGCTCCTTTACCCTCCCAAAACTAATTGTCCAATCCATTTGCTGCAGCAACTCGAACAAACAATTTGAAAACCCCAATCACTACAGATTCAAGTTCAATAGCCACACCATACGATTATGGTGCAGGGGAAGTAACAGTAACTGGACTGCTACATCCAGGTCTGGTATATGAAACTGACACCATTGACTACTTGAACTACCTCTGCTATTACGGGTTTGATACATCCAAACTCAAAACCATCGCTAGAACTGCTCCAACAGGTTTTGCTTGCCCCAAAGACTCCAAGGCTGATTACATATCCAACATCAACTACCCATCAATAGCAATTTCCAAATTCAATGGAAAAGAAAGCAGGAATATAAGCAGGAAGGTTACAAATGTTGCAGGAGACGGTGAAGTGGTTTTCACAGCGATCGTGGATACACCTAGAGGTCTAAGCGTCAAAGTGATTCCTGATAAACTACATTTTTCAAGGAACAATCAGAAGCTCAGTTATCAAGTGGTTTTCTCTTCAACCACATCTGTTCCCAAGGAAGACATGTTTGGGTCTCTTACATGGAGCAATGGAAAGTATAAGGTCCGAAGTCCATTTGTTGTAAGTGTTTGAAAACTAAGGAGAGGAGCACTCCAGTAAGTAATGACTATTACAGAACATCTGAGCTAATAATAGCACAGGGTAGAGCTGTATCTAAGAATTACAAGTCAATCCATCGTACTGCACACAAGATTAAACGGCCAGCGAACATAGCTATTTAAAGCATACAGGGTTTGCATTTCATAAATCCTTGAATATCTACTAAATCAAAGCATGACAACCTAAGAATGACTTCCACACTGGTATGCAGTAACTTAAAGAGAATTGATATTTTTCAATAATTCAGTCCCTAACTTCCATTACCAACAGCTAGTTTCATTACTGTGAAGCTCAATAGCAGATTTCGCCAATCATATTGCAAAAGAGTACGAGCTCTTTACCTAACTTAAGATGCAACGATTTAGAAGTCAAAACTAAGAAACTAGAGCACTCAAAAAGCCTAAGGGGTGCAAGCAACTGAAAAGAACAAGAAAGCATAGAATTAGAATCACAGTTAATGTAGCAAAAGAGAACTGGAGAACAACAGAACTTGTAAATTAGAAGGGTAAGGGGTAACACGGAGGAAAGTAATTATTGCCTGTGGAGAAGCATACCCAATGAAACGTAGTCCACTAAGTAAAGAAAAAGCAGTTCAGTAACAGACAGACCATAGCACGTAAAGAGCAACAAACAACAAAAATAGGTTTCTTCATATTGATGACCTTCACTCAAAAGCCCATTGGTTCTCCCTGCGGACCTCCTCCTCCTCCTCTGGTGTAAAGTCATTCTTGATGTTGAATGTCTTGCGAATCTCCTCAGGTGTTTTCCCCTTGATCATGTCCGCCACCGTTTGGCAAGTAAGGTCGAGCAAGTTCTTGATGTTCAAATAGTTTGCAGCCTACAAACAAAAGAACTCAAAGATAGGGAACACATATAGATCATAATAACATCATTTTCACACTACATATCTCTACAAATTCCTCGGAAAATTAAAGGACCAGTGCTCACCAATTACATACAGCTAAACTGTCCTAGATTCCTCTATAAAAATCGCGGCAGTGTATACAAATGAAATCACTGATCATGCTAAGCACATGAATTATTACCAAGAAATTTATTCAACAATTTATCGAGAACCGAATGTCCTAAAAGCTAAGAAAGTCAATTTTTCCATGATCAAACAACAAAATTCTTATCAGATTACATGAGACCCTAAGCCAATTGAAGCAGCGATAAAAGAGAAAGCAGCAGTAATAGGATAAAAAGTAGTAATACGGACCAGGATGAGATCGAAGAGGGTGGCCTGGTCGACCTTGACGAAGTCGGCCTCCCAGTTCTTGAGCTCATCGTCGCCGGAGGAGGAGGATCGGTCGTCGGACTTAGGCACAGCGTCGACGTGCTTCTTGCAGTACTCGATGACCTTGGCCAAGATCTTGCTGGTGACGTTGGGGAGAGGGATCCCATTGTCCGCGCAATCGTCCTCGATCATGTGCTTGATGGTCTGCGATTCCAAAGCCACCGCCTCGTCCACCTCGAATGACTCACCGTCGGAGCTCTTCAGCGTTATCTTCCTTCCGGACGACATCGTTTCGATCGCTGCTGTGGTTACCCTAGAAACCTCTACACAGAGAGTGAGAGAGACGGAGGAGGTGGAAGGGAAAGAAATGAGTTTATAATATAGAAAAGCAATTGATATATTCGCTGTATGAACTTTAGACTATTCTATATTTTAGTGTACCAACTTTCATAACTATCAGAATGGTATCAAGTTTTCTCCAATTTTTCATTTTAGTGTACGCCGTTAAATTTTCCGTTATCTTTACAAAAAAAAAAAAAAAAATTCTGTTATCTTTCCTTTACCTTTGTCAGTTTTTTTTTTTTTTAATAAAAAATTGGAACAAACTTGATACACCATTCTGATAGTTATGAAAGTTGGTACACTAAAGTGTAGAATAACCTAAAGTTCATACACCATTTGTGATGTTTTCCCAGAAAAGCAGATACAAAAATCAGACACTCTGCTCAGGCAAACAAACACTGCCTTCATCTTGAATTACCAAAACACACTTATTAAAATTCACACATTGTTTGAGGACAAGCTAAAATTAACAGAGAGAGGGAGAGAGTAATGTGTGTTTATTCTTCTCACAATAGAGGGTTTATATAGGAATACAAAGCTAGTGTGAATGCTCTAAGAGAAACTCAATTTGATAACCATGATCATCATCAACAACTCCACTTGGTTGTTCTTCAATCATGAAATCTGCCATGCTTATTGCCTCTTGGTATAAAACATGTCACACAAGTCTTTATACCTACATTATACACTCAAGTACATATTACATGATATAAACATTTATACTATAATACATTTATACTACAACACTCCCCCTTTGATATTTCATGTCAATAGTATTGTCTTGGTGGTGCGCTTCTAAGTTGCCTCGTTAAAAACCTTGCCAAGTAATAAAACCTTGTGGGAAAAAACAACTTTGGTCGAAAGAGAAAAGAACACAACGCGTGTTGAATGTGGAGTATGTTTCTGGATACTCCTCTTTACTTAGATTCTCCTTGAAGATCATGGGAGTTCGGATATCCTTCTCAATCCGATGCTCTTCACATGTTTCTCGAAAATGGGATTTTGGTAACGACTTAGTAAATAAGTCCGCTACATTATCTTCTGATCGGATTTGATTTACTTCAATGTTCAAAAGTGTTTGTTGTTGCTGACTGTAGAAGAATTTCGACGATATATGCTTGTTATTGTCGCCCTTGATGAAATCTAATTTCATTTGCTCAATACAAGCTGCACTATCCTCGTAAATGCATGTAGGTTCATTTGTGGTAAACTTCAAACCACAAGTTCCTCGAATGTATCTATTTACATACCTTAGCCATATGCATTCACACACAGCTTTATGTAGAGCAATAATCTCTTCATGATTTGAGGAAGTAGCAACAAAAGTCTGTTTTGTAGATCTCCAAGATATCGTGGTGCTTCCCATGGTAAAGACATAACCTGTTTGGGAGCTACCTTTGTGAGTGTCAGAGAGATACCCTGCATCAGCAAAGCCCATCAAAACATCATTATCATTTTGATGGAGGGGAGGAGGAGAACGTCGGTCACCATGGATAGTGTTACCGACGTCTACATTACGGAAGATGGCTTTTTGCTTCGTGGGGTCTTATCCCATGCTTTCGTCTTTTTTTTTCTCTCTATAGGGATAAAACAAGCCTATATCAATCGTACCTTTCAGGTATCGAAAGATTGTCTTTATACCAATCCAATGGCGGCGTGTTGGCGCAGAACTATGTCGAGCTAACAAGTGCACTGCGAATGAGATATCCGGTCTTGTGCATTGAGCTAAATACAATAATGCGCCCATCGCACTTAGATATGGTATTTTAGCCTCTAATAAATCTTGGTCCTCATCCTTTGGACGAAACGGATCTTTCCTGGGCTCAAGATTACGGCCGATCATAAGAGTACTCACAGGCTTTGCTTTATCTTCATTAAAGCGCATTAGTAACTTTTAAGAATACGTTGACTGATGGATCATAATCCCATCACTACGGTGCTCGAGTTCTATTCTGAGACAAAACCGTGTTTTCCCAAGATCTTTCATTTGAAATTCGGATTTCAAATATTTATCAGTTTTGTTTAACTCATCTAGAGTTCCAATTAGGTTCATGTCATCGACATAAACTGCTACAATTGCAAATCCGGAATTTGTTCTTTTAATGAACACGCAATGACATATTTCATTGTTAACATATACATTCCCAATCCAGTAGTCACTTAGACGGTTATACCACATCCATCCGGATTGTTTCAATCCATATTGTGAGCGTCTTAATCTTATTGAAAACGCGCTCCATGGTTTAGAGTCACTTGATTTGGATAATTGAAGTCCATCTGGAACCTTTATATATATATATATATATATATATATATATATATGAACCTAGATCCCTATAGAGATATGCTGTAACCACATCTATAAGTTGCATGTCAAGTTTTTCAGAAACTACCAAATTGACAAGGTAGCGGAACGTTATAACGTCCATTGCATGAGAATATGTCTCATCGTAATCGATTCCAAGGCGTTGTGAGAAACCTTGCGCCACAAGGCGGGCTTTGTATCTAACAACCTCATTTTTCTCATTACACTTTCTAACAAAGACCCATTTATAACCAACATGTTTTATATTTGGTGGTGTCAGCGTTATAGACCAAAATACCTGTCTCTTTGTTAGTGAATCCAATTCAGTCTGGATAGCATCTTTCCATTTATGCCAATCTGCTCTTCGTTGACATTCTTCAACGGAGCGAGGTTCGATATCGTCGTATTCTATAATTCCTTTTCCAATATGATATGCAAATGCATCATCAATAGCCATAAAATTTATATCCATCATTACATGTACACTAGTGTAATTCATAGAGATCTCTCTATTCTCTGGAATTGGTTCTGCCATTGGAGCGTCCCCCAATGATGTCTCTTGAACATAACCATAATCCGAAATATTCTCATCAGATGGATTATTTGTATCGATGATTAATGAATTATTTTGTGTCAAACTCGCTTTCTTTCCTGGACGAGAATCCATCGAACCTATGGGCCTCTCGCGCTTCCTGGCAGGAGCCGTGGGCCTAGCCACTGCGTCACCCTTATAGGGGATGTTGGCACTATTCTCTTTTATTCTTGAGATGGCATCATGTCCTCTGGTTTTAGGGACATCAATCCTTGCAGGCACATTTGCAGCAGGTATGTGTGATCTCGTCACTTTAGCGATATCAGAAAACGCATCAGGCATCGATTCTGCTACATTCTGAATATCGAGAATTCTCCGCACTTCTATTTCAGACTGTGCGGTTCGTGGATCAAGATGAGACAAAGTGGGGACAAACCACGACAATTCCTGTCTTTTCTGTTGAACATTAATGTTCACGTCTCCCCCTAATGACGGGAAGACTGTCTCATCAAAGTGACAATCCGCAAATCTAGCGGTAAATAGAGCACCTTTCAAGGGTTCTATGTAGCGGATAATGGTTGGAGAGTCATATCCAACATAAAGGCCTAAGCGTCTTTAATGACCATTTTGGTGCGCTGTGGCGGTGCAATTGGCACATAGACTGCACACCCAAATATGCGTAAGTGTGAGATATCAGGCTCATACCCAGTCACGATCTGGGATGCAAAAAAAGGTTGGGTGGCAGTGGGCCTCAGACGAATAAGCACAGCTGCGTGCAATATTACATAACCCCAAGCAGAAATAGGGAGATTGGTGCGCATAACCAATGCCCTAGCAACTATTTGAAGTCTTTTAATGGCAGCTTCTACGAGACCATTTTAGGTGTGTACATGAGGGACAGGGTGTTCAACCTCAATCCCAATGGACATGCAATAATCATCAAAAGTTTTTGATGTAAACTCTCTAGCATTATGAAGACGAATTGACTTAATAGGATGATCAGGGTGGTGAGCCCTTAACTTAATGATTTGTGTTAGGAGTTTAACAAATGCAACATTTCTTGTGGATAAGAGTATGACATGTGACCAACGTGTCGATGCATCAACCAACACCATAAAATATCTAAATGGTCCGCAAGTTGGTTAGATAGGTCCACAAATATCACCTTGTATTCTTTCCAAGAATGGTATATTTTCTTTAGTGTCATTTGCATATGATGGTCTCGATCCTACCTTTACTAAAGAGCAAGCTTTGCAAAATTAATGAATATGCTTTAGAAGTAACTCTTTGGACCAATGTTTGGTTCGTACTTCTTTTCGTTTTGAAGAATGGATGTCCGTGTGAAGTTTTTAATATATGGAGCATCATATCACGACCTGGATGTCCCAAACGGTCGTGCCAAAGCCTATATGTGTCAGGATCCCATAAATTTCCATTCATGACATGGTTGGATTCAATGACTCTAATAGTGATTGCATACAATCCACTAGAGCGACACATAAGTTTCTCTAATACTCGTGTATTTTCGTAGTTATTAGAGGTGATGCAAAGGAACTCTTGTCAATTCTCACAATGTGTTTCCACATAAAAATCATTGGCTCTTATGTCTTTAAAGCTTAATAGGTTCTTCCAGTCATTGGAGCATATAGAGCTTCGGCGACATTAATATTTGTGCCATTTGGCAACAAAAATTGAGCTGATCCTCGACCATGAATCAATTATAATGGTCCTGCCATTGTAGTTACTGGAGATCGACTAGGCGTCATCCATAAAAATAATTTTCTATGTCGCAATATAGTATGTGTGGTACCACTATCAAGAAGGCATTCCAATTCTCCGGAAAACATACTGAAAAAAAAAATAAAGTTCTGAATATTAACACATGTCCATGACATTGAATGATAATGCGATACTTTATTAATAAGGAAAATAGCTAATGATTACATCAAAGTTTTCCAAAGTCTATTCCAAACTAAAATCAAGCTTAGACAAATTGTAGTCACTCAATCGGTTTGGTAATTCCAATAAAATATGACCAGGAAAGCAGAGAGATGTTGGTGGAGCGAGGCTCGCTTAAATAACCCGATCTCAATTACTTTCCTAGACATCATACTTCATTGGGTACGCCAC
Source organism: Rosa persica (assembly GCA_025331145.1). Classification (NCBI taxonomy): domain Eukaryota; kingdom Viridiplantae; phylum Streptophyta; class Magnoliopsida; order Rosales; family Rosaceae; genus Rosa; species Rosa persica. The sequence continues at coordinate 46,337,877 of WFKR01000006.1, read as the reverse complement.
ATGAGAAAGAGTTAATACAATTTTTATTTATTGACGAAGACACATTTGTCGTTCTTGGAAAATAGAAAATGACTATTCTAATGAAAGTCTGCGGCATCCTTGTGCTCTTAATTTACAGCTTTGAAGTCCTCAATGGTGAGATTAACATCTTCACCATCTTCATCTTCAGCAAGGTTGGCTTCTTGCTCCCTTGATTCCTTGTACTCCTTGTAGCGTGCAGCTAGTTGGGTACTGGCATGCCATTGCTTAAACCAATGCTCGATTGATCCACATCGATGACACATGTCATTGTGGTTATCTCCCTTCATTTGAGGTGCAGGTTGTGCACGTTGTGGATATTCCCTAGGAGGGTTGCTGCTACTACCATAGCGCATGGTACGACCTCCACGGCTCATGGTGCTATTTCCACGGCCGGTGTTGCCATATCCACCTCTCCCACGTATGCCCGCTCTAAAGTTGCGGTTTCCTTCTTTATTGGGGCGGTTATATGGACCTGTTCGTCCTTCATGTCCCCTTTTCAGCTACCGACAAAACATTGATGAGCTCATTGAACCTCGTAATTTGTCCCGCATTTACTTCAGTGCGATATTGCTTTGATAGCAAAATTGCTGCGACGAGGAAGGTGGAGAGAGTTTTCTCGATTAGCTCTTCTTCTGTGAGAGGTTTTTTTACAGAATCTCAACATGGCTTTGAGGCGAAGAGATTCTGAATTGTATTCATCAACAGACTTGAAGTCGGAGAAGCGTACATCGTTCCACTGAACCTTCAAGTCAGGGAGGAGGGAATCTTAGATATTGTTAAAGCACTCTTCTAGCGCTACCCATAGGTCCATTCCATCTTTGATAGACATGTACTCTAATCTGAGTGCTTTGTCCATATGGCGTCACATCAAGATAATTACTTGTGCATGCTTTATTGGTGTTCGTTGGAACACAAGGCCCGCGTTTGGTGCCTGGATGATTGGTAATATCCCTTTTGAGTTGAGATGGTTCTCAACGTCGGTTTTCCAGCTATGGTAATCTGAAACCTGTTAAGTCAATGATTTGAAAGTCGAGTCTCGGTTTATTTGACATCCTGAAGATAAGAAGAAAATATTAGTTTTGGAGTTTAAACTTCCACGAAAACTAAAATAATAAGATTTTCGAGCTATGCTACCAAGAAATCAATTTCCAAGAATATTTAGATTAGACCGAAACAATGATGTTTAATAGGGTCATAAATTGATGCTTGCGGACGCTCTTAGTCCGAATATTATGAACACTCTTAGTTCATTGATTACGAACGCTCTTAGTTCGTTTAGCGTGAATTTCTATAATTCTTTTTTTGATTGCAAGTTCCCGAAAAGAAGATAAATGAATAAAAACTCAAAAACGAGAACTTTAATCTTTAAAACTTACTTGTTGAAATTCGGAGCAAATTCTCTTCTGAACAGATTCCACTTCAAATGGTTTACAGATCTCAAAACGGCTCCAACAAGGTTGAAATTTGGAGATCAGATAGAAGAGACAGAGATGAACAACTTCGATGAAGAAAGTATTTTGATTAGAGGTCCCGAAAAAGAAGTTTCTCGACGTGCAAGCAGGCTGATCTGTACAGGAACGAGCGTGCTAAACAACTCCCACTTCGAATGGTGTACAGGTCTCAAAACAACTCCAACAAGGCTGAAATTTGGAGGTCAGATAGAAGAGACAGAGATGAACAACTTTGATGAAGAAAGGATTTGGATTAGAGATCCCGAACAAGACTCTTCGGGGCTTGCAAGCAGGCTGATCCGCACAGGAAAGAGCGTGCTAAACAGCTTTAAATGATGAACTTCCTCTTCTCTTATCAGTTTGCAATTCGAATCCTAGAGCAATATCGTGCTGATAACGTGTTTGAGGACAAACGAAAATTAACAGAGAGAGGGAGAGGATATGTGTGTTTATTCTTCTCACAATGGATGGTTTATATAGGAATACAAAGCTAGTGTGAATGCTCTAAGAGAAACTCAATTTGATAACCATGATCATCATCAACAACTCCACTTGGTTGTTCTTCAATCATGAAATCTGCCATGCTTGTTACCTCTTGGTATAAAGCATGTCACACAAGTCTTTATACCTACATTATACACTTAAGTACCTATTACATGATATAAAAATTTTTACTATAATACATTTATATTACAACACATATCAGTTTTTTTTTTTAAATAGAAAAAATAGTGATAAAATGTGCTGCCATTCCATATCGGAACCTGATTTGGACAAAACTCTCCCTATAAGATGTTTTCCACAAACAGATAATCAAACACCGGACCTTTTTGAGTGTCCAGTTCACATTCGCCCACTCCAAGCCTAACTAAGTCAACTAAACCTAACCCCTTGCGTCAAAGTATTTTTACTTTTTCCAACAGTTAAATTCTTTTTTATTTTTTATTTTTCCTCTCTTTTATTAAAATCAAAATGAAGTCGAGATCAAGACCCTGCCAACATCGATTTGAACACGGTGACTGATAAATATTCACCAGGCCTGATGGTCCTGGGTTTCATGACTTCACCAAGAACTATAGCTACCAAATAATTTTAAGGCTTCTTCCAAAAATCATTACTCATATTTTGAGGTTTATTTCATCCGAAAAACAATGCATTCAATAATGGCATGAGTTTCTCATCCAAAAATGTCATTCTGCATGAAAACGATCACCACTAATAACACATACTTGGTACAGAGGAGGAAGAAATGCTCACTACACTATAGTTGAACTTACATTATACAAAACATCTGAACATAATAAGCAAAGTACTATTCAGAATTTGATGTGCCGGAAAAAGATAAATGTGCTGGAACTCTTGGTCAATTAGTTCCAGTAATTAGCACCAAAAATGACTTTGATCGCTCAGAGGAACCAGTTAGATCGAAGCATCAGAGCAGTCATTCTGGGTTTGCCATCCACTAGATGTGTGGTGATACCTGGCTTTACACTCAGTCTCTTTCCCAAGTTAAGTTTCAAGTAGGATTCAACCTGGAAATGGTTCCAAATTTGGGGGCCTTCGACTCCCAGTCCCCCATTTAAACTCACTCCCCATCCAAAGGAATCTTCAGAGTCATCAGATACTGTGACAGCCCATTCTAAATTCTTGGGATTTGATTGCTTCATCTCAATCCAACCTCCAATCTTTGTAATCTCATCAATTTCAGATTCCAGCATCAGAGCAATGGATCCAGTTGGTCCAGTTGACACATTTTCCTGTGAGCTTGTTCCCAGGGGTGGAGTATATGCTTCAACTGTTGTCTCAGGGGATAAATGTTGTATCAAATCGCCTAATCCAAAGTTAGAAGCTACATGATTGACATGTTCACTAGATAATTTAGGAGCTTGGTAAAGACCCAGAAGTGAGAGCTTCGTTCTTGCAGGGAGTTGACAGACAACTTGCCCAAAAGTGCTGAAGCAGCGCCTGACTCTACTAGAACCTACTTGTCCAGAAACAAACTGTGCTAATGAAGCAACAACATTTGATTTTTTTACCATCAAGCCAATTGCACTACCATTACGCTCATTTAAAAGAGGTGGTCCAAATGATGAAAAATGAGTTAGGCCCTTTCCCTGCAAGGAAAAGAAACAGAAAAAGAAAAAAGTGATATACTAAAGCTGGCAATTTCAGTGAAACTTCAATGAGAAAACACATTTTGTTGTTATGACCAAGCATCATTCTCCGTGACAAGTAGTATGTACAATGAGGCACAACAGAATCTGCAGCATTCTCTGCAATAGGATTGATACCACTCTAACTAAAAAACTAAACGCATGTCTCAACAGAAATAACACTCTTGCATGTGCAGCATTCTCAATGATAGGATTGATATCACTCAGCTTAGAAAACCAAACACATGTCTCAATACAATAACACTCTTGCACAAGGATTGTCCAACTGTGCCATAATGACAATTTGTTATATCCACCAGACAATTCCTTTTAAAAACTAAGCAAAAGGCATACCATTTACAGCCATTACTGTCTCCAAGCAATAGTAGCCTGATATCTAGTTCATGACTCATGACCTTAATGTTACCAAAAAGAACCTGAACACCACTCAACCACCCCATACATGCATGCAATTTTTTTTTTTAATGAAGAGAACAAAAATGAATAGACCAAACAATCTAGGCGAGTATCACAGTTAGTGCGAAGATTTGATACCTGATGAGAAGGATTTGTAAGAACTGCGACATCCCTGCATTGAGCTCCCACGGGGATTGCAATTGCAGATAACCAATCACTAACATTTGCTGTATACGCCACTTTTGCTAGAGAAAGCGAGCATTCTGAAAGATCAGAGAGATCATTTTTGTGTTTTTCACTGGCCACAAAATCCGCCACAAGCGTATCATTTTCTCGAACAGTTGTTTCAACACTGAACCTTGACTTAATCCCAGTTAATATTCCTGCCTGACTAAGAGCCTCGGATTCTTGATGAGACTCATCATCATCATGCATGAATGATAACGCCCCCAAGTGATCAAACTCTCCCCTGATAAGGGTGTTGGCCTCCTGGAAAGGACTCCCTTTTCCTCCGGAAGTCCCATACAAGGACACAATTTTCTCAACATTATCCTGTCTATCCCTCAGTTTCATCAAGTCCGAAAACGCTTCTCGTTGCAACCTCTTCAATATAGCAATCTGAAAATTCCACAACATGTAGACCTTGTAACGCTTCATCTTATAGCTTATTGCTACTTAACCCTCACCCAAAAGTTCCCAAATGGAATGTTCTCTATCTAACTGATCACTATTCACTATTTCTCACTCCAAGCTAAATAAGAACTACTTTTTCTCCTCTCTCTCAGATTAAATTAGTGACGGTAAATGTTATTAGTCTACTACAATATTACAAATCCAGCACCTCCGTTCATTAATAAACCACATACTCTTCATTTGGAGCAAAAATTAGGGCAAAATTAAGTTACGAATTAGCAAGCATGTGCATAAATACAGTGGGAAATGGACTGAAAATAACAAAAAAAAAAAAAAAAAAAAACAAAAACAAAGAGAGGAATTTTGGAAATACCGGATTATTGCGGCGAGGCGGAGGTTTAGGAGGACCATGGATGAGACTGTCGAAGAAGTCCTGGGTGGATTTCGTCAGAGCTTTAAACTTGTCCGCTGCGAAGGCTTTGGCTTCCATTTCCGAGCCCAATCGAGAGCCACAGAGCCAGACGACAAAGACTACTGTGAACTTGAGAATGTGAATTGAATTCTTGTTTCAGGTACTTGGATTTCAAAAATCCAGAGTCGACGAGAGAGCGGCAAGCTGGTAAAGATTGGTCTACTGGAATCTTCTCCCTTTCTAATTTTTTTTTTCTTTACATTTCTTTTCTTTTTATTTTCTTACGGTGCGCTGTTTCTCTCAGACGTTTCTTCAGCACTCGGATTAGGAAACCCATTGGGCCCTTCCACGAGCCGGCCGCTAAGCCCATAAAACGCATGAGTCAAGCATATGCCAAACAACAGCCCATCATCTCAAGAACCCATCGGGCTAATATATTATCTTAATAGCCCATCATTTCAATTTTCCTAATAGATTCTAGTTATCCAAAAATAAAAAGTTAAAAACTATGCGAGTTCATACCCCCCCCAACTTGAACCAATTTTCTAAAAGTCATGCTCTTATTCTCTAACATATGTGAAATTTAAGTGACATGAATTTCAGAAGACGGTCATATGACACTTTCAAACATGTCAAACCATGTCAATCCCTATTTTTATTGAAGTTTTTTCATGTCATGAACTCACTACTCGTAAAGCATGGTTTTCAAATGACATCCAACATATACAACTCGTAAATATGGACTCATTTTCTTTTTCCTTTAAGATTTTTCCAAATATTATCTAAAAATATTATCAACAAAAAAAGTAAATAAAAAATAGAGCAAGTGTTGATAAGGATCAACTACTTAATCTCTAGTGATTGATTGTGTACGTAAACGTCCTAAAAAGTATGGGATTTCAATTATCTGAAAAAGTTTTTCAAGGTTCTTATATAGCTTGAAGAGCTGGTTGAAGTTGATTTCTGGATTAGCTGTAATTAAGCACATATGGATGAAGTATATGTCTACACGTTCTTATAACACCAAAATAGAATTGACTGATCTAATTGTCAACTGAATCATAAATACTGATAGATTGCTTCAAATATTGATCGATTACATGAATAACCAGCAAGGCCAGATCGATGATCATCAGCAAGCGGCATCTTCGATGATCAGAAGAAAGAATGGATGGAGTTTTGGAGTACTTGATGGGTATGAATCTGATATGCTCTTTCCGTAGGATGATAACTGTCCCAAAACACATACCTCGACACGTTTGTACATGTGTTAGGAGCCCATCTATTACAGAGAAAGATCACCTCTATCATCCCTGTTCCGCAACACCCTTTATCCACAACTTCAAATCCTGCATATATATAGATATAGGCATGCATATTTGATGACTGTTTTATAGGAGATAAATACAAATGTAATTTGAATGGTATGTAATCAAAGTAAATTGTTTACCATATTTGTGTGTGTGTTGGAGGATATGAAGGAAAGGATTGTATGCATCCATGAAGACGACTCTGGCATCTGGTAGGTTATTGGTCTGGAAATCCGCCATCGCTGATAACTTGGTGTTGAATAGCTCAGCCGCTTCGTTGTACTTCTCAACGCACCTTCTTTCTGTACCTCCTGCTAATGTTCTCTGTGACGGTATACATCCAACTGGTGGCAGACTTATGATCCCTATCCTCCGTGCTCCCAATTCATATAATTTCTTCATATATTGAAAAGCATAAAATAATCATTTTTGCAATACTAGTACGATTTAGTGAATGAATGAACTAATTACCTGCACAAATGCTGAAGCCTCGGTGAGAAGGAGATCAGTGTAGGCATAAATATCGTACTGAAAGAAACGGGTCGGTGTATGATAGTAGGTATTCACAAGGTCATCACTTCCTGTTTCCACCATGAAAAAGCTGTTGCTTATAATGCTGTTCGCCTTCTCTTCTCCGACATACTTGTTCAGCTTCTCAATGCATTCCTTCAACATGTCTAACTGTTTTGATATTGGCATAGCATTCTAATGAGGCCAGGAAATTGCGTTAGAAACTTGGAATATATATTTAAGATATTAAATAATTAAAGTTGCACGTATTATATAGATGTGTTCATATTATTACCATAATTGTAGATGTCAAGGGATCATACCCTGAGCCGCTTGAAGCAAAGTTTACTCCAGTAAGCAAGTCCGTCTCTTGTAGATCTGGATCAAGATAGGCTGGCAAGTATTCTTTGATCCCCAGTTCCTCCACTGAAAAAAAAAAAAATAGAACAAGCAACAGAAGAAGATTACTAGGCACTGAATTCTGGAATGATTTGGATCTGTAGTTAATTAACTATATATTACCTACCAACGAAGTCGGATGCAACCTTGCCGTTGCTAAACCTTCCGGTTGGAATTCCTCCGGGAAAGTCTCTTCCGTAGGGAGGGAAATTGCTTTTTATAATGGTCGTTAGGTCGTTATTGTTGCCTGTGTCGACTATCGAATCTCCGAACATAAAAACAGCAGGAACTGTTGCATTTTTCGGTATCTTAACAATAGCTAGGGCACTGGTAAATATCAGATCCAGAGAAAGAAACAACAATAGTACATTGTAAGTCATTGCCGGCCGTTTGATTAATCCAAATTGTAGAAGGATTTTACTATAGCAAAATTATACAACAATTTCTCTTCTGCAATAAGGAGAGTACAACTGACAATATCCTCTCTCTTATTACAGGAGGAAAATACACTCTAACAAAGGAAAAGACATTTGAGTTTTAGGAGAAACCTCTCTTTTCTCTCTAAACTCCACTCCCCCTTTCTCTCTGTTTTCACTCGCAACATGGGATTACAACTCTATAACACAACACCTCTATTTATACTAGATAGAGGAGGTTACAACTAGCTTCTTAAAGCTTAAGAAACTTAGCAATGTATAAGTTATAGTACAATATTTACAACTATCATATGTGAAAGTATGCTACAATCTTTGACCTATCAACAACTTAAGTATGAAGTAAGTCACAATATTTGACCTATCAACAACTTAAGTATGAAGTAAGTGACAATTTTTGATTTATCAAGAACATCATGCTTATCAAGAATTTAAACATGAAGCAAGTCTCCATTTTTTACTAATCAAGAACATCATGCTTATCAAGAACTTAAGCATGAAGTAAGATGCACAAGTGGCTTTACCCCCACACTGGTTACTTACTTCCAATTAAGACTTCTCCTCGTTATTACTGTGAAACCCAAAGGAATGGGCAAGGCATGGAAATCATGGTCTGGTTCATGAGATCATCGTGTGCGGATGGTGTGACCAACCTTAAGATCAATTGCTTGCACGAAATATTTTATCGCATGTGCATGCAATACTATACGTGTGAAATTTAGTTTGCAAGCATGTATGTACACATTCAATATGCAAACCCATTCAGCCACTGAAAACATCTAAAGTCTAAATTGGCTTTTTTGAATTCGGATCGTTGTGTTTATTCTAGGTGTATGAACTTACCGATCGGTTGGTATTAGAAGTGAGGCATCCAACCTAAAAATAATTGGAAACAGTTCAATTTGGAAATATCCACTAGACATAATGACAAATTCAATTTGTGACCAACCTTAAGATCAATTGCTTACACGAAATCTTTTATCGCAAGTGCATGCAATACTATACATGTGAAATTAAGTTTGCAAGCATGTATGTATGTACGCATTCAATATGCAAACCCATTCAGCCACTAAAAACATCAAGAGTCTAAATTAGCTTTTTCCAATTCGGATCATTGCATTAATTCCAGGTGTATGAACTTACCAAACGGTTGGTACTAGAATGATAGTAAATTGAAACATCCAACTCAAAAATAAATGGAAACAATTCAATTTGGAAATATCCACTAGACATAATGACAAATTCAATTTATGACCAACCTTAAGATCAATTGTCTACACAAAATCTTTTATCGCATGTGCATGCAATACCATAGTAGTAAAAAACGGAACGTGTATAGTATGCAAAAAATATGTAATTGTATTATTCAGACATTTTATCAAATAGTTCGTTGAAAAATTTAGCAAAATATTTTTAATAAAAATATTAATTTATATGCGTATATATTTGTTCAATAATATCTGTAAAATACAAAAAAAAATGTAAAAATTGTATATAGTTTGTGAATAATACTTTTGGGTTCAAAAGTATAGAAATTTAACAAGTCCCTTTCAAAAATAGGAAATACGGAAGTATATTTAAAAAAACATAAGTACGTGTTTTTTCGCATATAATACAAAGAATTACTCACAATGTGCAATACTATACGTGTGAAATTAAGTTTGCAAGCATGCATGTATGTACACATTCAATATGCAAACCCATTTAGCCACTAAAAACATCTAAAGTCTAATTTGGCTTTTTCGAATTTGGATCATTGCGTTAATTCCAGGTGTATGAACTTACTGATCGGTTGGTATTAGAATGATAGTAAATTAAGGCATCCAACCTAAAAATAATGAAACAATTCAATTTGGAAATGGTTAACATCTTGTGTATATATAGTTGTTGGAAGACTTGCATTTTCCAACTTTTGATTGATTTTATTGATCCAAAACTAGCCAAGACAGTAGAGATCGATCCCATGAGTACATACATAAATGAAAAACTCGTAGAAACGAAACCCAAGAGTAAATCCAGCCAGAACAAAACGATCTCGTACAAGTATATGATGAGACAATAAGAACTTAAGTTTGAAGGCGGGTATATAATTGGCTTTGTATAACACAAGGAATTTAATCTACACTCTAGTGTCTGTGTCTCGATCAAAAGAAACTGCTTGCAGATTGCGTTAGGACTTGCTGCACCAGGATCCTGTATGCTCTTTCAGTTGGATGGTAACTATCCCAAAAGACATACTTGGAGGTGTCCGTACAGGTTCGCTGAAACTGGTTGCACAGTTTTGTTACTTCCAGCAAACCAGTACCACAACACCCTTTGTCTGCAACTTCAAACCCTGATCATCATGTAGTATACATATCATGTTTTAATATATGTAATCTCTGTAAGAGTAATTACATTAGTACGACATATAGCAATATTAAATATTTACCGTATTTATTAGAGTTTGTGATGATATCAAGTAATGGGTTGTAGACGTCCATGTAAACGAACTTTGAGTTGGGGAGTGTGTGTCTAAGGTGATTCATCTCTGCAGATAGTTTGGAGTTGAAGAGCTCCGCTGCTTGGTTTTGATTCTCGGCACAACGTCTTCCGATGCCTCCTCCGATTGTTCTTTGGGATGGCACACACCCAATAGCTGGTACACTCAAACCACCTATTCTTCGTGCCCCCAATCCATATAATTCCTAACATACATACGTACAATCTATTAATCCATACACTAGTAATTACTTGCAATATAAGTTTTCCTGATGTATCGATCGAGGCTAACTGTTCTGCACCTTGAAGAATTGGGAAGCATGGTTGAGCATGAAGTCGGTGTAAGAAGGAACATCGAAATGCAATTTCCTGATACCAGTAAGAAAATAGGTATTCGAAATGTCGTTGCTTCCTGCTACCACTAAAATCAAACTATTTGATATGATGAAGTTTGTTCTCTTTTCTCCGACGATTCCTTTCAGCTTTTCTATGTACCCTTTGAACTGTTCCAGCTGATCGGACAGTGATTCAACTGCCTACTTAATTTCATCATTTATCATATATAAAGATCGATCAATAAAAATGTACAAAGTTTTCGACATAGAGAAGCTATAAGAATTATTATGTGAAATAGTTGTCCGTACCGCGACTTCTGATGTCAAAGGGTCATAACCTACACCTCCAGCAGCCAAGTTAATACCAGTAAGGAGATCATTAGGCTCTAGGGATGGATCCATATAGGGTGGCAACAGCTCCTTAATTCCAAATGCTTCCACTGGACAACAAAATAATGAAAAGAGTACATGCATAGACATTAATTTGAAGTTTCATAGCACATTTCTTATGTATGTGATATTGTTGATGAATATATTAATTTGAATGTTTTTGTGTAGTAGTGATAACTAAACAATTTCTCAGTTTGATTGATCTCTTAAGAGGATAAAAAAATCAACCATAAAATAATGAACTTACCTATAAGGTCAGCAGGAACCTTTCCATTTGAGTATCGTCCTGTTGGAAGTCCACCTTGGAAGTCTATGCCATAAGGGCGGAAATTGCAGCGAGCAATTGTTATGAAGTTGTTGTTGTTGTTGCCCGTATCAACTATTGAATCTCCAAACACAATCACTGCCGGAACACTTACGTTCGCTGGTATTTTAAGCTTCATCTGCTTCACGGTTAAACCCTCTCCGACGCTATCATTGAACATCAGAATATAACAAACAATACACAGTACTATTGCTCGTGCTGCATCCATGATTCTGAATCTGGTTCTCGATCTCCAGCTGAAATATAAGAAAACTAACTGTACTTGCATTGCCTGCAGGTCTTATATATAGCCAATTAGCCATATTACTTTTATCGTTTTCCTTGCATTTATTCATATTTCAACTTATTGTTGAGAGTTGAAACAGGTTAACAGAGCTCGTGACAGCTTAAATTAGGCCAACAAATCCACCTGCGCAGTTTTCACAAGGTGAAGCAATATCAAAATAAGTCACACCAACTTTGAATCTTTGATTGTGTCTTTCAAAAAAAAAGACGGATTATATTAACATTTACTGTTCTAATTAACTCTTTGTGCCGCGCAATAATTACATGCATGGGTAATTTAATGTTGCTAATTATGGTAACAAAACGTGTTCTGTAATTGTGTTATGCTTCACATAATAATGGGATGTCAGTAGATATGAAATTATGCACGTGCAGTTGGCATGGTACGTAGTTAATAAATATGAAATGGCTCACTTAGTCAATTAAGACGTATTAGATATATTTTAACATCGAAAAATGTTGACATGATCAGTTATTGACCAAGAAAATAATGTTTAACTCTCATTAAATACATTTGGATGTAAATTCAATGGCAGAGAGAATTATTATTAAGTTGTTGTGTTTTGTTTTCCACTCTTGTATGTAAATCTAAGAGTTACTAAACATAAATTCTTTGGTTAGCAACTGACCAGGTGAACACTATTGATTTGAACATAATGAATAATAAACAGCATAGCCACTATCGAAGAGACCAATTAACTGGTTACTTACTTCCAATTAAGACTTCTCCTCGTTATTATTGTGAAACCCAAAGGAATGGGCAAGGCATGGAAATCATGGTCATGGCTCATGAGATCATCGTGTGCGGATGGTGTGACCAACCTTAAGATCAATTGCTTGCACGAAATCTTTTATCGCATGTGCATGCAATACTATACGTGTGAAATTTAGTTTGCAAGCATGTATGTACACATTCAATATGCAAACCCATTCAGCCACTAAAAATATCTAAAGTCTAAATTGGCTTTTCCGAATTCGGATCGTTGTATTAATTCCAGGTGTATGAACTTACGGATCAGTTGGTATTAGAATTGAGGCATCCAGCCTAAAAATAATTGGAAACAATTCAATTTGAAAACATCCGCTAGACATAATGACAAATTCAATTTGTGACCAACCTTAAAATCAATTGCTCACACGAAATCTTTTATCTCAGTTGCATGCAATACTATACGTGTGAAATTAAGTTTACAAGCATGCATGCACTCATTCAATTTGCAAATCCATTCAGCCACTAAAAATATCTAAAGCCTAGATTGGCTTTTTCGAATTCGGATCATTAATTCTACGTGTATGAACTTACCGATTGGTTGGTATTAGAATGATAGTAAATTGAGACATCCAACCCAAAAATAATTGGAAACAATTCAATTTGGAAATGGTTAACATCTTGTGTATATATAGTTGTTGCAAGACTTGCATTTTCCAACTTGTGATTGATTTTATTGATCCAAAACTAGCCAAGACACAAGAGATCGATCCCATGAGTACATACATAAATGAAAAACAAACAAAACCTAGGAGTAAATCAAGCCAGAACAAAACGATTTGACAACGTACTCATAAAGTAATCTGGGGTTCATATTCAAAACCAATTGGTTGGAGTGACCCAAACCCTTATAAACCCATAGGCAATGTCTCATTTTTTTCATATGGGATGTATATATTCTCAACATGCCCCCGCACATGTGGTGAATTTCCAAACCATACATGTGGATAACTTTGGGTGATGTAGAGCCCATGTGGCCTCGAGACATGCACACGTGGGATAACCCGCTCTGATACCATGATAAAATAATTTGGGGTTCACATCCAAAACCAATTGGCAATAGATAGAGTGGCCCAAACCCTTATAAACCCATAAGCAAGGTCTCATTTTTCCCATATGAGATGTATATATTCTCAACACGTACAAGTACATGATGAGACAATAAGAACTTAAGTTTGAAGGCGGGTATATAATTGGCTTTGTATAACACAAGGAATTTAATCTACACTCTAGTGTCCGTGTCTCGATCAAAAGAAACTGCTTGCAGATTGCGTTAGGACTTGCTGCACCAGGATCCTGTATGCTCTTTCAGTTGGATGGTAACTATCCCAAAAGACATACTTGGAGGTGTCCGTACAGGTTCGCTGAAACTGGTTGCACAGTTTTGTTACTTCCAGCAATCCAGTACCACAACACCCTTTGTCTGCAACTTCAAACCCTGATCATCATGTAGTATACATATCATGTTTTAATATATTTAATCTCTGTAAGAGTAATTACATTAGTACGACATATAGCAATATTAAATATTTACCGTATTTATTAGAGTTTGTGATGATATCAAGTAATGGGTTGTAGACGTCTATGTAAACGAACTTTGAGTTGGGGAGTGTGTGTCTAAGGTGATTCATCTCTGCAGATAGTTTGGAGTTGAAGAGCTCCGCTGCTTGGTTTTGATTCTCGGCACAACGTCTTCCGATGCCTCCTCCAATTGTTCTTTGGGATGGCACACACCCAATAGGTGGTACACTCAAAACGCCTATTCTTCGTGCCCCCAATCCATATAATTCCTAACATACATACGTACAATCTATTAATCCAAATACTAGTAATTGCTTGCAGTATAAGTTTGGTGTATGTATCAAGTGAGGCCAACTGTTCTGCACCTTGAAGAATTGCGAAGCATGGTTGAGCATGAAGTCTGTGTAAGAAGGAACATCGAAATGCAATTTCCTGATACCAGTAAGAAAATAGGTATTCGAAATGTCGTTGCTTCCTGCTACCACTAAAATCACACTATTTGATATGATGAAGTTTGTTCTCTTTTCTCCGACGATTCCTTTCAGCTTTTCTATGTACCCTTTGAACTGTTCCAGCTGATCGGACAGTGATTCAACTGCCTACTTAATTTAATCATTTATCATATATAAAGCTCGATCAATAAAAATGAACGAAGTTTTCGACATAGAAACGCTATAAGAATTATTATGTGAAATAGTTGTACGTACCGCGACTTCTGATGTCAAAGGGTCATAACCTACACCTCCAGCAGCCAAGTTAATACCAGTAAGGAGATCATTAGGCTCTAGGGATGGATCCATATAGGGTGGCAACAGCTCCTTAATTCCCAATGCTTCCACTGGACAACAAAATAATAAAAAGAGTGCATGCATAGACACATTAATTTGAAGCTTCATAGCACATTTCTTATGTATTTGATATTGTTGATGAATAACTAAACAATCTCTTAGTTTTATTGATCTCTTAGGCCTTCTCCAGCTGAGGGTTGCAAAAAAGTGTTCTATCCAAAAAAATGTAACCCCGATACTATTCATCTAAATAGTAGGTTCTATAACTAAACTAACTTCAACCAATAAGTTCTATGATTCAAATCAGCTGTGGTTAATGCACATGAGGGGCCACTTGCCTTTAGCTTGAGCAACCAGCTGTAGTATTTTAGAACTGCAAAATGGAATTGTTATGTTCTATTCCATCGGAGATGAGTTTTGACCAAAAGTTGCTATAATTTAGTTTAGAACCATCCATTAGAGATGGCCTTAAGAGAATAAAAAAAATCAACCATAAAATAATGAACGTACCTATAAGGTCAGCAGGAACCTTTCCATTTGAGTATCGTCCGGTTGGAAGTCCACCTTGGAAGTCTATGCCATAAGGGAGGAAATTGCAGCGAGCAAATGTTATGAAGTTGTTGTTGTTGTTGCCTGTATCAACTATTGAATCTCCAAACACAATCACTGCCGGAACACTTACGTTCGCTGGTATTTTAAGCTTCATCTGTTTCACAGTTAAACCCTCTCCGACGCTATCATTGCACATCAGACCATAACAAAGAATACACAGTACTATTGCTTGTGCTCGATCCATGATTCTGATCGAATCTGGTTCTTGATCTTCAGCTGAAATATAAGAAAACTAACTGTACTTGCATTGCCTGCAGGTCTTATATATAGCCATATTACTTGTATCGTTTTCCTTGCATTTATTCATATTTCAACATATTGTTGGAAGTTGAAACAGGTTAACAGGGCTCGTGACAGATTAAATTAGGCCAAAAAATTCACCCGCACTAGCAGTTTTCACAAAGTGAAGCAATATCAAAGTAAGCCACACCAACTTTGATTATGTCTTTCAAAAAAAAAAAAAAAAAGACAGATTATATTAAGGTTTGCTGTTCTAATTAACTCTTTGTGCCGCGCAATAATTACATGCATGGGTATGATTCAATGTTGCTAATTATGGTAACTAAACGTGTTCTGTAATTGTGTTATGCTTCACATAATAATGTGGTAAGGATGACAGTAGATATGAAATTACGCACATGCATTTGGCATGGTAGTTAATACAATGAATGGCTCACTTAGTCAACTAAGACGTACTAGATATATTTGAACATAATGAATAATAAACATCATGGCTCACTCAGTTGTTTTTTTTTTTTTTTTTTTGATGAACAAAACTACGACCAACAAAAACAAAACACAGAAACAAAAGACTAACTGCCCTAGCACAGCCATTACCGAAAATATCAAACTGGAAAGCAGCCGGAGCAGCCAGAGGGATGTGATTCGACCATACAGACATTGAGGAAGAGGGGTGCCCCAAATTTGCAAGGGAGTCATGGCTCACTCAGTTTTTGTTCTGTGCATGTGCTTCTTTTCTCTGTATTTATTATTTGGACAATTCTTAGGTTCAGCATTTGAGTGAATGAGCATATTCATTATCTCTTATGATTGACGAATAATAACTTTATAATTTTCTAATCCAACCATTCATGTTGTATAACGTTATACAAAGATTAGCTCTGTAAATAAATCATCAATCAAATTAAAAATCTTTTAGTTATTCATTTCTATAAAATACATGGATGATTCATCATAATAGTAGTAGGTGTTGTTAGAACCATCCATTTGTTTGATTCAATTAGATAATTAAATAATTTCCGATTTGATTGATTTTTTATATAGATGATCTTTAAGTAAAACTATGTTAATCAACAGTAGAGTGAATATGCTTGTTCACCCTAAAAATGAACCTAAGAATTGTCCTTATTAATTATAGACTAGGTGTGGTTAATTTGGTTTCTCTACAACCCACAGCCAAACAGCACCAGCTAGCGCAAGCATTAGGTCATCCAGCCTTGAATGAGTTGAATCCCCTCAACTATTCCGTACCAAGCAGCTCCTTAGCTAAGGACATTAGTCACATTACATTGTACAAATTTGAATTCTTTTTTGATATAAAGTACATGGGAAGGAAATGATTGTACCCCATTTTTCTTAATGCCTTCAGGAAACTAGCTACTTACCGGGTATTGGTAAAACTGTTGTGCTTGTGAAAGTTTATTTGGTATCCCTCTCTTCCTTTATAGTTCATTTGAGTGCAACTATTTTTTTTAAGTGAATATTATGTGGTCACAGATTTGCACTTGTCCGCAGTATGATCGCTATATGGTACTATCAATTACTATTACAATCAAAGTAAGGTCATATGGACCAATTAGTTTGTTCCAAATCATCATAATCTGAGACTATTGAATAATTTATTGAAGGATATCGAATTTCGATGACTCCATTAATCTGGTTGTTGAAGTATTTATTGTAATTAGCTGTTTTAGTTGCCTGTCTTTTTCCCTTTTTCTGTGGTTGTCTAGAAGTGAAATCTCTCTATCGCATTAACCTCTGCCTCGATCGGTTGGTACAAGCAAATTGACATGCAGTTGTCACTCTCCTGTTTCATTTTGCTCTCTTAATTTCTGTGTAATGTTGCTACCACCGTGTTTTGGTCTCTTTCTAACTTGCAAAGAGAAGGTTGGGAGGGTTAAAGCCCGAAAAGCCTAGTTATATCGTGGACTGTGAATATTGAATCAACCCATGCTGTCTATCCAATTCTTTCCTCTCCTAGACTCCACAGTTCAGTGAGCCAAAGCTAAGCTCCAAGATCCCCTTACCCATGCTAAGGAACAATAGGCTACACTACATCAAACTTTTTTAGGTATTTAGCTAATCAGACTTACTTTCTAGCTAACACATTCTAACATTTACAATAGTACGTCAGATATATCTTTGGGTAGTTTGCAGGTACTACATAATTAACCCAAGCTATGAAACTCGCTCTGCCTATTATTCCCAACCGATCAAATTCAAAACCAACTTATTCTAATCGATAAAAGAAGATCGATGTAAGCCCGCCAGAAAAGTAAGTAAAACTAGTTGCAGCCCCATATCCTTCATTTCCGGTACTCATCCTCGAGCGTCCTTTCTTCTTTAATTCTGACCCCATGCATTGATATCAATTAAGATCCAAGGGGCTCACTCCTTGGCTACTGTTTCAGCTAGCTTCAATTGTCAGTGCCCATTGCCCACACACCCCACCAGTCCCTCCATATCACATGGCTGCTCCACTTCCAAAGATCGTACTGCAGCATAATTGCCTAATTGTTAGAACGTTCAAGTTCAAATAATTCAGTTGTGTGTGTTGGTGGGTTGGTAAGGCTCTAAACTCTCATTTTGAGAGGTCAAGTTCGAGTCCCGTCATGGGTGGAGAGAGGTGGGGATTAAAAAAAAAAAGTTCAAATAATTCAATCTTATTTGTTTATGGGGAAAAAGTCATAAAGAGTACCTCAATTTAAATTCATTCTATACTTTGGTACCTCATTTTCTAAATAAATCACTTTGGTATCTCAACTTATTATTTCTATATAACATTCATACACTCCGTTACTAACACCGTTAACTCAAGCACTACATGACTTTTTTCTATGGGTGTTTTCGTCCATTTACATTTTCTCCTACCCTTATCTATTAGTCTATTAGTCAGTGATTCAAAGGCTGCAAATGGGATTAAACCCTTCAAGAAACCAGGAGCAACTAAAATTGGCACAAGCACTAAGAATGGAGATGGAGCAAAACTAGGAGCCCACAAGCCATGGAAGTGCTGATGCTTGTAGCAAACTTATGACATTTTGTGACATTTATGACCATTTGTTTCTATGACATTTTATTATCCTTTTGTGTTGGAAAACAATTAAAGTACAATTGATGCTGCTCATTTGAATATTTTGTGTAACAAAGGGTTGTGCTTTTGAAACAATGCAAATGTCTTATGGAGCTTGTTAATCTATTTGAACTCATGAATATTAGTAGTACACAATTTTAGTAGCAGTAGCAACTGTGACACTTCATTCCTTATAATAGCACCCTACGTACGTATTTGTAGTAGCATGATCATGGACAAAGGGATATTATTGCATTGATAATACAAAGACAACCTTATGATTCTCATCCAATCGACTATCTAAAACACCAAACCTTTTCAGATGAGCTACCCAACAAAACTAGTTAACCAAAAATGATACTAGCTATTGGGCCATTACCCGGCCTATACCAATCAATCACATAACTAAAAATGAGTACAATTGTGGAGAAGGGTGAGTCCTAGTACCCAAAAATTCAGTCCCAGGTCCCCAATGATACTAGGTATTGGACCATTACCCGGCCTATACCAATCAATCACATAGCCAAAAATGAGTACAATTGCGGAGAAGGGTGAGTCCCATAAGCTATTCCCATTTCTGGTAATAACCATCCATTCACAATATATCAATGACAGAAATGACACATTGATATATATTGAGTT
Organism: Rosa persica; assembly: GCA_025331145.1. Classification (NCBI taxonomy): domain Eukaryota; kingdom Viridiplantae; phylum Streptophyta; class Magnoliopsida; order Rosales; family Rosaceae; genus Rosa; species Rosa persica. The sequence goes on along the minus strand of WFKR01000006.1, from coordinate 46,318,676 downwards.
CGGTTTAACCTTTGGAGGGAATATTGCAAACCATGAACAAATATTTTGGACGGAGTGATAACTTTTGGAGGGAACTAATTGATCTAGTGAAGGTTATGAGATTTTTAGAAGGAAAACATTAAAGGACGAAAACAACCATAGAAAAAGCCATGTGGCACTTCAATTAACGGTGTTAGTAACGGCATGTATAAATCTCATATAGAAATACTAAGTTTAGGTACCAAAGTGATTTATTTAGAAGATGAGGTGACAAAGTGCAAAATGGGTTTAAGTTGGGGTACTCTTTGTGACTTTTTCCCTTGTTTATGTAAGAATGTAGTTTGTTGTCCTATAGATTATATATATATATATATATATCTGTTGGTTAAGGTTCCCTCGGTTATAGCTTTTTGTTATATTGCATCGTCTAGGTCAAAAGACTGAGGGCACCAGGAGAAAGATATTCACCATTGTCAATCACATTAATCAAGGACTTCATAAGTTCATCCACACTTCATAAGTGTTGGAGTCCATTGATTTTAAAATTAAATGTCTAGATGTGAATGAGGGTTGGCTGGGATGGCAAAGCGCTGGCTTGAGTGGAACCTTCACCCAAGTTGAACTCCAACATTCACAAGTCGCTCGTTGGTAGGTTACTCAGTATCGGGGTGTCAGAACCCATCCCGAAAATCCTCTCAAATTTTCAAGATGGACTCTGCGGGGCCCACTTTTAAGAAAAATTCGACAGAACTTCCCTTAAAAGTGGACAACCCAACCTGTAAGAAAAAACAACAAAAGCAAATTTTTCTAAATCCAAGATCCAACAACATGCAGTCATCCTACATTTCACAACCACCACAAGTTACCAAGCTAAAAACCAAGCGTAAAGGCCGTAAAATTTATACAATACAGCCTGGGGGTTCTAATCTTCAACTCCACAAATAAAACACATCTCCGACAACGAAATTAATACACAATAGTACTAAACCTCTCAAGGTTATCAGAGCGATCTACGATAAAATCAAATATATTACATGAGGTAGGTTAATATTAACATACGAAAGGCAAGTGGCAGGACTGGTGCTAAGCCTCGATCCCACGCCGAACAGCAACACTGCGAACTGGGCAAAGGAAACCGAAAAGCCCAGGGGAAAGTAAGCAATAAAACGTTAGTTGTGAGTGGACAAAAATATTTAATTAAGAAACAAATGTTTCTTACTTTCCCGCATTTATTGTTTAGAACGTTCTTATGCATGCAATAGGGAACTAAAGATTTCAAATCACTTCATGACTAAGCCAGCCCCGCTGGTTTGAGGGAAGTTCGACTGGCCCCGTTAGTCGAACGAATAAATAAATAAATAAATAATTTTAAAGGTATGGGGAAAGACGTAATCACCATACAATAAAATAAAGTGAGCCGCTAAGACTCGGGTCGGAGTGTCCCACACTTAAGAGCATCCCATGCTCTGCTCTACTCACCCACAAACACAAAGTAAGTAGGGAGGAGTACTAATAGGCTAGCTAGCAATAAAGTATGTCGACCCAGGTATGGTGGGTAAAAACCATATGAAAATCGAGAATTTGTGAGATTTCCTCGAAGTCTCACAAGAAAGGAACTTAATCCAACGACGTGACCCCGCACGCCAACATGATTCAAAATCATGAACCAATATACTAAAATAAAGTAAGTTCATAATCTCGAAGAAATCTCCCATTTCCGAAGATTTCTCAGAAAGCTCAAATCTACTAGTAAATAATGATACTTCCACTTCCGGAAATAATCTCGTCGAAGATTATTTCTGATAAGAAATTCGAAATGGAGCATAACCACTTCTAATCGGCAATTCGAACGATAAATAATTTCCACAATCAAAAATCGAATAATATACTCATTAAATAAAAGATAATTTAAATAAATTCGTAACTTAGAAAATTTAATTGCATGCATGAATTAAAATCAAACGTCCACTCACAGTATACGGCTAAGCTTGCCGTCGATCCGAACCCTCCTCGTGAGAATCCTCCTCACGTCCTGTATAATGTAACGTTCATAAACCGATAAGTACAGGACGGATAAAAATTAAATTCACCAAAAACACAACCATATCCCAATTGTTATTATTTACTTAAAAATCTCCAATTTCACTTTTCTAACTTCATTTCTTTACTTTGAGCTTCCGATTAAGGAATTCCTATACACGGATTATCCGTGAATTAATCAATGAATTTCACACCATAACGAAAACCATATCTACACTTCACGAAGTTAATTCGAGGTCACCAATATGGAAACTACATTATACCAATGATTAAATAGCCAAATTACGACAGTCGAAAACCTGCCCTACACCACCTCACGCGCCGCCCACAGTGGCGGCGAGTGGCGGTTACTCGTCGGAATCAACCTCCTCCTATGGCCACCAAATTTCATGTACAACATCAATTCTACCCACTGGTCATTTCATTCAACTACAACACATCCAAATAACAATTAAAACCGGCCGAAATCAATGGATGAACATAAACCCAGAAATTTTCCAAGAACCCTAAAATTTCATTTCATCAATTCGGCTTCTACACAACAAATCGTGATGCAAGGCCATAGGGGAAATGATCAGTGATAAAAACCGAACCTTCGACGCCGGTTTGGTGGCCGGTGACGGCCGGAATCGTCGGAAATCGTCAAAAGACCGAAACTGCTACAGTGATCTTCTTGGTTCAATTCCGAGCTCCTCCGGTCGAGACGCCGTGAAATAAGACCATGGGCATGACGAGAAGGAGGAGGCGAACCTAGGGATGTCTGAGTTTCGTCGTAGGGTGGCCGGAAACGAAGAAATTTGGAGGAGGGGAAATCGGGCCGAACGGGAGAAGGAAGGGTCGGGGGAGAAGAGAGAGAAGAGGCTGGGTAAGTTTCCAAATTTGGAAACTTACCACAGTAACTTACTATTTAAAGAAACTTACTATGAACAGTAACCGGGAATAGTAAATTTAGTTTTTCGCTTATAACTTTCGCATACTAGCTCCGATTTTTACGAACCACGTATGCATGTTCTCGGTTTAACATCCTCTACGACTTTCATGAAGAACATTTTCTCAAATCATGGCCCGAACAAAAAGTCAACTTTTAGGGCCACTAAAATCGTATAACGGAGTAAAAATTAAAAGTAACTGACATTTACCGTCAAATTAATTAGAAAATTGAAAATTCTAGGTTCGGGACGTAACACGGGGTCTTGTGGGACCCATGCGACATTAGTGAAGGTATCAGCTTCCTGAGAGTATAAATCATCACGAGACTTGACTATTAGATGCTTGTTGGCTTTTAAGGTTGAAATTAAAACCTTAAACTACGGGATCTAACTGCTCTCACGTGGTAATTGGTGCTAAACCCAGATGTTAGTGGATTCAAATTTGCTCATCACCTAAACATTAGTGGTGGTATCACCACTCAATAAATACATGCCACGTGTATTATAACTTAACTATGGTTAATACTAACAAATTAATCTTTTTTACTCTCTCTCTCTCTCTCTCTCTCTCCACCACAACTGCAAGTCTGCAACTGTGGCCTCCCTCATCTCCCCAAAACCCAGTTTAGTTGGGTTCTTGCGAGCTACGAGTGGTTCACAATGTTCCTGAGCTGGCTGCCTCTTCCGTCCAAATACCATTGTTCAAAAAAAAAAAATGTATAGATTTTCCTTTTGTTCGTTTTCTATATATCAAAACGAAATAACTGCATCTAAACCCAAAACCTGCATCTATGTGAAATATACGGGTAGATCACCAGTCGAGCATGGATGGTTTGCGTACGTAGAATTAAATTGACCTAACACACTGACTACGTAGTTATGATCCGGTTATTTATGTATGTAGGTGGAGACTGACACTGACATTACAATGCGATATTTACCTGGTCCTCAATATATGCACGGGTTCATTATAGGGGGATATCATGTGATGCGTGAACCTAATTTAATAAACTTCGCACATTGGGAAGCTTCATTTCATCTAGAAAATTATGGGATCTCTTGCAACATATCTCTGTTATATATCCATTGGGTTTTGATAGTGATTACGTTGGCGGTGGTGCCATGACAGAATTATCATTCAGTGCACAACAAAATTATATCTATTTTATAATTTTATTCTTGAATAATCAAGCATGTCTGAACAATGCTCTTAGTCAGTTTGATTGATGCAGTATGTTATTCAATAACAAAAAAGGAGGTATAAAATTGATCTCAAAGAATACGTGGATAAGGAAAAGGCAAACCACATTACTGTCTGGAGAAATTACAAGTTAAAACAATACAAGTTGATTAATTAAGCTTGAATAATTGGGTTTAGGGCAACTGCATATGTCTTCTTCAGAAGAATTGGTTTATGTATTTTTGGAGAACTGGAGGAATGAGTACTCTGTATGCTTGTTCAGTAGGGTGATAACTATCCCAAAATACATGATCCGCCGGATTTTCACACGTTGGAGACAATTTGTTGCATAATATCGCTACCTCTACTGCCCCTGTGCCACAGCAACCTTTCTCCGCCACTTTAAACCCTAAACAAGATAATTAACACACCAGAATGTATATTAATCTTGATGATCGATCAGTTGAGGTTAAACATGGATAGATGTAATAAAACTTCAACTATTTACCGTATTTGGTAGGGTGAAGAATGACATCAAGTAAAGGGGTGTAAACATCGATATAAACCATTCTACTGTCGGGCAGCTTTGTATTCAAGGACTGCATGTTGGACGACAGCTTAGAGTTGAATAGCTTCGCTGCGTCGTTGTACTCTTCTGCACACTGTCTTTGTATTCCTCCACCTAGAGTTCTTTGTGAAGGTACACACCCTATTGGTGGTGCACTGAAAACACCGAACCTTCTAGCCCCAAGTGCATACAAATCCTACCAATTAAGTACAGAGTCACATTAATTAAACAAGTTATTTAGGATAGTGACCGGTGAGTTTATACGATTAAAATGTGATTACCTGAAGGAAACTAGTGGCAGAGTTGACCATAAGGTCAGTGTAAGCAGGGACGTCATATTCTGCCTTTCTGATGCCAATAGTGAAATACGTGTTGGCAATGTCATCGCTACCGGCGACCACCAGAAAGAGACTGTTGGCGAGGATGAAGTTTGTTCTCTGCTCTCCAAAATTGGCTTTCAGCTTCCCTATATACTCCTTGAACATGTTCAACTGCTCCGATAGCGATATAACTGCCTGCAGTATGATCGTGTATATCGTTAGACGAGAATTAAAACATACATGAGGAGCCAAATTGAATCGAAAATTTGCAGTTATATGCAACATATAGACTTACTACTAATTCGGGGGTCTGAGGGTCAAATCCGGTGCCACCTGAAGCAAAGCAGACTCCAGTGCTGAGATCTTCAGGTTTTAGACTAGTATCCGCATATGCCGGCACAAACTCTTTGATTCCCAGTTCTTGAGCTGATGATCAACCAGGATAATATATATATATATATAACTCAACTGGAAGTTAATTACTATTTTAGATGATCATTCAAGTCCAATACACTTTTAATAGAATCCATAAATACGAAAAGTATAATGATAAGTGTCACTTTGTTGGATGGACAAACGAATTAAGTCTAAGAGAAAAGATTAAGCTAAATCAATATAATATTGATGCAGTGGTAAATGTGTAAAATTAAAAAATTAAAATAGGTGTCCAAAATTAAACCGCATACATTACCTCCTGAAGTGTTTGTATAATTAATTAATTACTCTATATATGCAGCATAAAATTTTACAAGTTTTATGCTGCGGAAATTGAAACCATGAAGTCTTTGTCGGAGATCTATATATATGAAGGAATTTGTCTGTTATACTTCTATATATCGTATGATAGTTGTACCTATGAAGTCTGAGGGGACTTTTCCATTGCCAAATCTACCGGTTGGAACTTTTCCTGGGAAATTTTCACCATAAGGAGGGAAATTGCATTTAATAACAGACTTAAGATTGTTATTGTTGCCGGTGTCCATGATCGAATCACCGAACACTATAACCGCCGGCATTGACTTTCCTGGTGGAATCTTCACCCGACCCTCTGTGATTCTGGGGTACTGCCCTAAAACCACAGCAAGACTACAAACAAATATCAAGAGCTGCTTCGAAGACGACATTATGGAACCAGAGGAAGAAGAAGAAGAAAAGGTTTCTTGAACGAGGAATCCCATTCTTTTGGAATTTCCTCCGGTCCAAAGAGGAAGCATACAAGAGAATAAGTGACAAATGTTGGTTTTTGGACTCATTCAGGTGGTTCTCTCAGTGGGTGTCCATATATAGACCAGTTTAACAGGTGCAATTTCCCAGTCACTTATTGCACACAACAAGAAAGTTAAGAAGATCCGAGCTGTCCAATTTAGAAAAGTAGGTGTGAAAATGTTTCTTCAACTGCCATCATTCAATTGGTTTCACTACTTGGATCAAAGTAGTAGATGCATACTGTTGCGTTCTGAATTTCGAATAAAGAAATTTAAATCCAAAACTTGAAAACTTAACTAAATGTCTGAAATGTTTAGAAATTTTTTCAATTAAATCTGAACAACAACAAGTCAAATATTGAGATGGAAAAAGAGAAAATATTTGTGAGTGAGAATTTTTCTATATTATTCACAATTGTGTAAGGGGTATATATACAACCCTATTGTACTACACTTGTACTACACATTAGTACAATCTAGTATAGGAAACTACTGAATACACATATTCTCTAAATGACACATGCGTCAACTAATAATGACTAACGTGTCAACATAATGACTCACACGTCAACACTCCCCCTCAAGTTGGGGCATAAACATCTCGAAGACCCAACTTACGTAGTAAGTCATAGAACAACTTGCTAGATACAGCTTTGGTGAGTATATCTGCTAATTGTTCCTCAGTGGGAACAAAAGGAAAGGAAATCAACCTTGTGTCCAGCTTTTCCTTAATGAAGTGTCGATCAACTTCCACATGCTTCGTTCAATCATGTTGTATAGGATTCTAAGAGATTTCAACTGTAGCTTTGTTGTCACAATACAACTGCATAGCTGACTTAGGCATAAAACCCAAATCTTGGAGAAGATTACGTAACCACAGGAGTTCACAGACTCCATGTGTCATACCTCGATATTAAGTTTCAGCACTTGACCTTGCAACAACCTTCTGTTTCTTGCTCCTCCAGGTAACAAGGTGTCCTCCCACAAAGGTAAAGTAGCCAGATGTAGATTTCCGGTCTATGATACAACCAGCCTAATCAGCATCTGTATACCCACTAACATCAAGGTGCTAATGTTTTGAGAACATTAAACCTTTTCATGGTGCAGACTTCAAATACCTCAAGATCCTCACTATATTATCCATGTGTCTTTCACTTGGATTGTGCATCAACTAACTCACAACACTAACTGCATAGACTATATCAGGTCTAGTATGTGATAAGTAAATCAGACTTCCCACTAACCTTTGGTACCGAGGTTTTTCATTTGGAACTTGATCAGGGTATTCTGCTAGTTTGTGGTTTTGCTCAATTGGAGTACCAATTGGGTAACAATCTAACATGCTTGTTTCTGCCAAGACATCTAGCACATACTTTCTCTGACATAGGAAGATACCATCTCTCCCTTGGCGACCTCTATCCCCAAGAAATACTTTAAGTCACCTAGATTCTTCATCTCAAATTCGGATGATAACTTCTCCTCAAGGCTTTCAATTTCTGCTAGATCATTCCATGTAATCACCACATCATCCACATATATAATGAGCACAATCACCTTCCCTTTTTGGTGCTTTAGGAACAAGGTGTGATCAGAATTGCTCTGCTTATATCCAAAATGTCTCGTGGATTGAGTAAACCTGCCAAATCATGCACGGGGTGACCGTTTCAGTCTATAAAGGGACTTCTTCAACCTACACACAATATCACCTGGTATGTCAGGTATATAACCAGGAGGTAAGTTCATGTAAACTTCTTCAGTTAGCTCTCCATGAAAGAAAGCATTCTTAACATCAAACTAATGGAGTGGCCAATTCAGGCTTGCTGCTAGTGACAATAACACTCGAACACTATTCATCTTGGCTACTAGAGCAAAAGTCTTATAATAGTCAATCCCGTATGTCTGAGTAAATCCTTTAGCCACCAACCTTGCCTTATACCTGCTTATTATGCCATCTACATTACGTTTCATAGTGAAGACCTACATACTTCCAACCGGCTTTTTCCCACGGGGTAGTGGTATAAGTTCCCATGTGTGATTCTTCTCTAATGCCTCCATTTCTTCCTCTATTGCCTTGGCCCACTTTGGGTCTCCCACAGCCTCATGCATTTTTTTAGGTACAGATACAGAGCATATTTGATTCACAAATGATGCATAAGGTTTGGATAACCTATGGTGTGACACAAAGTTAGCTACTGGATATTTGGCTTTAGCAGTTATAGAAGGTTCATACCTTTTTGCTGGTTAACCGCGGGTGGTTCTACTAGTTAACACATATGTAGAAGAGACAGACTCGACTGGATTACCAGATGAAGATACTGGACATACCTGAGTTGGAGCTTCTTGATCAGAGATTTTAGCATTAGGGGGTGGAGTATCAGGTAAGGGAAAAGCCTGTATAGAATCTTCTTCAGCTTCAGAAGTCAACTGGTCGACGTCGACATCGATGTCTTCTTGTCTAGGGATTGACATGTCAACTCCCCCTTCTTTTGATAGGTCGACTGCTTGACTGGTCGACTGTAAGATTTCTTTGATTGACAGGTCAACTCCCCATGTCGACTGGTCATCAACGACTTCAAGTCTAGGGATTGACATGTCAACTTCTCCTGTGGACTCTGGAATTCAGCAGTGCTTTCTTCTTCTACATCTTGATTCTTCTCCAATGCTCCACCAACATGCATCTCTTCAAAAAATTCATTTCCCCCCTGAAGAGAGGTGTTGGTGGGGGAGAAATAGCACATGTCTTCATAGAAAGACACGTCCATGGTGATGTAGAACTTCCGTGTAGGGGATGATAAAACTTATATCCTTCTTATAAGAACCATAGCCTACAAAGACACACTTCAGAGCCCGGGCATCCAACTTTGATAGCTGGTTTGTTGGTACGTGGACAAAGGCAACACATCTAAAGACTCGGCTAGATAGGTTATGGAATGAAGGAATAGAGACATGGGTTGACAAGATTCGAAGGGAATACACCCCTGAAGGACATTGGAAGGAAGACGATTAACGAGGTGGGATGCAGTTTGGACTGCTTCACTCCCTAGATACTTGGGCATATGGGCACTAAATAATAATGCTCGGGCTATGTCTAAGAGATGACGATTTTTACGCTCTGATACACCATTTTGTTCTGGTGTGGGGACAAGTAGTTTGATGAATTATGCCTTGTTCTTAGAAGTGCTCCTGGAAAACACTATTGACAAACTCCCCTCCATTACCAGAACAAAAAACTTTGATAAGGGCATTAAATTGTGTTTGAATCATTTTTTGAAATGTAGGAAACACAGCATCCTTAGTCCTAAGCAATGCAACCCATGACAATCGAGTACAATTGTCAATAAATAGAACAAAATAACGCATTCAAGAAACAGTGGGTTCTTTAAAAGGTCCTCATACATCAGAGTGAATAATTTCAAAAGGAATGGACTTTTATTAGAAAGACTCAATGGGTAACTGACTCGATGACTTTTTGGCCAAACACAAGTTTCACAATGTAAGGAAGACTTATTCATGCCAACAAATAAAGAAGACATAATTTTACGCATTACACTGAAAGAAGGTTGTCCTAAGCATCTATGTCATAACCACAATTCGTTCAATTCTCTAGAATTCAAAGTCAAAGCGACTGATGCAGTCTTCCTTTCCATCTCCCTGGCATATGCTTGGTCCAGATGAAATAGTCTGCCCCTCAGATACCCCATGCTGACTACCTTTCTCATTAGAAGATCCTGAAAAAGAACATACATAGGAAAGAATGTTACAGAGCACATGGATTGAGTATTGAGCTGGGGGAAGATGAGATGATGAGACAAGTTAGACACATATAAGACATCATGTAAAACTAAGGTGGGTGTGACTCTTATGGACCCAACGCCTAGGACAGAGAATGCCTCACCATTGGCATTTATAACATGTGACACACCAGGAGTGGATAAACTAAGGAAGTATTTCATATCATAGGTCATATGATCAGAAGCACCAGAATCAATAATCCAAGTATATGAACCTACAAAGTTTGAAACTTTTAAAGTCATACCAATCTTACCAGTACCTCTACTAACCATTAATGCTGAAGGATTGTCAACTCTACCTTTGGTATAATCTTGTCCTGCAATACCAAGGTACTCCGAATTCTGAATTAGATTGACAGCTGCCTTTTCTTTCCCTCGAGGTCCTGTTGGCTCAGGCTTGCTGAAATATCTAGCTAGATACGTAACCAGCTTATAGCAAGTCTCCTTGACATGTCCAGGTAGATTGCATTGCTGACATACCAACCCAGAATTGGCTCCTGATGAAGGAGCCTGAGTCATGGGATGAAGTCCTAAATGTGGTGTAGCGAAGTCATGAGATGGACCTTGAGCCCGTGAGGGCTTAGCTTGGACTGTCAGGCTAGAAATTTCGGAAAGGATTCCCTTTGTGCTATCCTGGTGAGACTCATCCTTACAGATGTAGTTAAATGCCTCAATAAGGAAATGAGACTCTTGCCGACGTAGCAGCTCTCCCTTGGCACTGTCATGTCTAGCATGTGATCCAATAAGAAATTGGTGCACACACTCCAACTCCTTTTCCTTGACATACCAGGTGATATCCTCAGCATCCTTCAATTTGTTAGGTCGCCGCTGATCAATCTTAGCCCAAACAATCTTCAGCTAGGTGTAGAACACATAAACTGCTTGTCCATCCTGCTTCATCCTTGTTGCCTTGCACAACAACTCATAGATATGAGAGAAGTCATATTCATTTAGATAGAGATCATTGAGCGTCTTCTAAACTTCTGCAGCCGTATCACCCCCAATGATCAATTGGACCACCTCATCGGTCATGGCCTTGTACAGAATTAACAGTACAAGTCCATCAGCATCTTCCCACTTGACATATTCTTCACTCTCCTCATTCGTTGGCGCCTTAATGGTACCGGTGACATGATCCATCTTGTGGATTCCACGAAGATGGGCTGAAATCATCTTCTTCCATGTTTTATAATTCCCAGATCCATTTAATTTTGCTCCTCTGAATGAACCTGAGTAAGGATCCGGATTTTGAACAGAAACTTCAACTTTCTGAATACTGGAATTGCTAGTATTCCCTCCTTCTGGAAGTGGAGTATCAGGGCTAGCCATTGGAATACCAACAAAAACAATCGTGCAGGGGAATTGAGATAGAAGGTAAGTTGATAAGTCGAGAGGGATTAATCGACTAGTCAATAAGCAACAATAAACCTTCTAAAAAACATAAAACAATCCTAACCCCTGAATTAAAGGAAGGAACAATCTTACCCCAGAGTGTGAAGAAAGAAAAATGAAGGAAAAAACAAAGAGACAAAGTCCTCTCGGATCTTTACTCTGATATCAAGTCAAATATTGAGATGAAAAATGAGAAAATATTTGTGAGTGAGAATTCTTCTATATTATTCACAATTGTGTAAGGGGTATATATACAACCCTATTGTACTACACTTATACCCTACTGTACTAAACTTATACTACACATTAGAGAAAAATCAAAATATAAATCTATTGAAGTTACTCTCAGGAATAGGATTTAAGACCCCAAAAGATTAACCTTCTTGGTCAACACATGTAATAAATGGTAAAAGGAAAAAAAGATAATAGATGAGAAAGCAACGCAAAATGTAATAAATGGTCGACACATGCATGTCCCCAAATGGGGTTATCTGGTCTCAATTTTACGATGATATTGGTATATATACTTCCTCAGGCCAATTCTTGTGTTTGGGACATGCATGAAATTACTACCGTAGATATATAGGAGAATATCGAGTATGATTGATTGGTCCAACTAAAAATTGACCACCGATCGATCACATTCTAATTAAGCAGTACATAACTTGATCGTTAAATCAAAGATAGAGGGTCCCAAAACTCTTATCAGCTTTGTGAGCAAAGCCATTACGTGCGGTTAGGTTTATTATCTACCGGCTAATCCAGAAGCATCATTTTCTTTCTTAATTAAGTAGCCAACTGGAGGTCTCTGAGAAAACTTGATGATGCTAGCTACCCAGAAAACTCGACAACTAGTTTTTTGTGTCGTACGTGTTCATGCCGTGCATGTATAGAGAGTGACGCACATCACGATTAAAATGAATGAACATTCACGGGACCGGAGAGGGAATCGGATATGAGAGGAAACGTGGGATCTCTAACAAAAGGAAAAGGCTGCTTTTTATTTATTGGATCCACGTATTTGCATTGTGCGTAGTCATTATTGTAGTGTTAATTGCTCTGGTGTTTTGCCGACAAACACGGGGTGGGGGTGGGGTGGCGGCGGGCGGATTCATACCCTAATCGATTAGGAAGATAAGTTCATAGCTTGTCGCACCATCTAATTAAGCTGTGAGTTTGACATCTGACGTACCTACAAGCAACGTAGCTAGCTAGCTGCACACTTCTAATTAGCCCTTGGGTCAAATTTCTAACCTATAACAGTATAACACTGTATTTAATTTCCCTGCATGATCAGCTTGTTTAGCATTAAGGTCTCTCGCTGAAACTAGCTATAAGCGTCTTTGAGCTTATGGATGTGCAGTATATAGGGTAAACAAAAAAATGAAACACATGGTAGGAGCTCTTGATACTTCGTTAACAACCAGAGAAAGTAAACAGCACTGATGTTAATCTTTAATAAAGTGATTGTGAAAATACATGAAAAACTGCCTTACATTTACTTATGCATTAAGAGCATATTTTGATGTTATCCACATTAATGTGATGATTGGTGACGAGAAACCGACTAATATAGTTTTAAGATGTCGTATGCTATCGTTATTAACAACCTAAAATCAGCGTATTATTTTATTTAAAAATGTCAGAAAACTTACAATTCAATATCTTAAATTTTCCAAATATGACATGTTTAGACTCTTCAAAATTCTACAAAAACATATTTAATTAAATTAAGAGAACCAATCAATATAAGTACATAGTTCAATATTATAGCCCACTCAATTTTAGTCTTTTTGCTCCACAAAATTAGGAGAGAAAAGTAGGGTTTTTTTTCGTTAGTGCTCTTTGCCTCGTCGGTGTATAGTAGTTGCAGCCGGGCGGGATCTTGGAGGTTTCTCTTGGTGTAGTATGGTCGCAGGCGGGACTTTAGCTTTCTCTGTTTCTGCTGTTGGGATAGCAACGATGGTGCATCTACCTTGGGGTTGGTTGCGGGCTCGTGCTTAGGTGGGTCTTCCTAGCCCAGATGCTTTGGGTTTTGACCCAGGTTGGAGGGCTTTTCGACGGTGGGGTGGCTGGCGGCGTCAATCTTTTGCACCTTAGCGGGTTAGGATTGGTAGTCTAGATTTAAACTATGGACCTAGAATGGTGTACGCAGTGGTCTCCATGGGAGAGTGGTGGTGGAGAACTGGTGCTGTTGGTAGTGGAGGGATGGTACTAACGTTGTGTTGGTGGCAATCTTCATGCTAGCAGTGGTGGAGGTTTGGTGGGAGGCTGGGAGGCTGGGAGACTGATACTGAATAGTTGGTACGAGGAGGTCTTTTGCTGTTCATATCTGACGTGCGAGAGGTTGCCAGCATTCACACTACTCCGACGACGAAATCCAATGGTAGGCCGATGTTGGTTTCTTGGCAAAAGGATATGGTTTGTAATCGTCTTATTTTATTTGTTATTAGGTTTCGACTTTTAGGTAGTTTGGTGTCAATAAGTCCCTACTCTGAGTGCGAGTTGTTCCCTTATTCTCTTGAGCTAGGGTTGGGTCTAGTTGTTATGCCATGTAAATGGTGTCATTCTCGATGACGATTTTTTTTAAGCTTGGTTTATTTTGGTTGTCAATTTGCTGACGAGCGATCCTTACACGTGGTCTGATATTTTTTGGACACGATGTGGAAGAGAGCGCAATCTTCTGTGCGGTTGACTATATGGTATTACCGGGAATCTCGGGATTATGTGATAGTTGTAGCCTGGGAAAGGGGCATAATGCGGTTAGAGTTTGGGCCTTTTGGCTCGATGGTACCTATAACCTCGGTTGTATTAGGGGTGTTGGTCTATATCCCCCCAATATATGTTTTCTGAGGAGAATGATTTAGTGTACCGACGTGCACTTGTACCGACATAAATGGATGGTTAGATTATATTAAATATACTATTAGATTATTAATAAAAATATTAATTATAAATATCAAATATTAAGATCATATTATAAGTGTTAGGTCATTTACAACGTCAGTGCATAGAATAATTTCTAACTTTCTGAGTGATTAATTGAAGGTTCTTTCTTTTTTTAAAAAAAAAAAAAATCAGTACAAGTACATCTTACAAACCAAATTATCAGTACTACGGCGGTCTGGGACCACCAAAGAATAATTTATCTGTTAAAGGACATGGAACCAACATTGACGCTATCAGATTTCAACGTCTACTTTTTAGCATGATTTAAAGTCTATCCATCTCCCACACTCCCAACGGTTTACTAATTAATGCCGATTCAACTAGTCATGATCACCGAACACAGCTTTCCCTTCAGCTAGCTGGTCAGTTAGGCTGTCTCACTCAGATCAGCGTCCCATTTAGCAATTCACTTCCCGGTCGACTTCAGTATGACTTTCGGCTTTAACTCTTGCAACCTTCTCTTTGCAAGTTAGAAAGAGACCAAAACACGGTGGTAGCAAACATTGCACACAAATTAAGAGAGCAAAATGAAACAGGAGAGTGACAGCTCCATGTCAATTTGCTTGTACCAACCGATCGAGGCAGTGGTTAATGCGATAGAGAGATTTCACTTCCAGACAACCACAGAAAAGGGGAAAAGACGGGCAACTACAGTAGTTAGTTAATAATTACAATAAATTACTTCAACAACCAGATTAATGGAGTCATAAAGTTCAATGCTTTGTTATCTGAATTCTACTGCAACAGCTTTCACTTTTCCACAAAACGCCAGAAAAGCAAAAGGACTTATGGCAGAAGAGTTCCATTACAAAAAGAAAAGAATCCGATGAACCGATTAAGTGAGAGAAAAAAAGATCACATACTTTACGAACTTTATTTTTTTGGGATAAAGCAGTAAAAAGCAACAAGTTCTTTGAAATGCATATATGCAACGTTGATGTCTGGAAAGGAATGGGAACACGGCAAAATAATTAATTGCACGGTGGGTCAAACAAGCTTTGATCAAGAATTCCAACCCAACACAATAATGGCCCGCCTTACATGCTAGAAATAAAACATGTACCCCCAATTTTCAAGTGGATGAAACATTCAAGGTACACCCAGGAATAAAATATCACATCTCAACCCCATAATTGGAGCATCAAGTATTTAAAATGCATATATATGAACATCAATTTACACAAAAGGCATGACCCAGTTGATGGTGCTTTGAAATAATATATATTCATATACAAGCTACATGGTAGAAACAAGCGGCCATCACCTCATTACAAACCAGAAAATGAATGGTATGTAAAAGCTCTTCCAAATTATTAGGAAACAAAAGCAAATCCAAATCCAATTAAATAATAGGAAGCTAGGGACTTCATATTGGGAGATTTAGGCGCCATCAGTCCTTAAGATCTGTTCACATCAGTGAGCACTCACAAGGAATGGATGCTGGCAAACCCCACACTCTATTGTCTCTGAACCTGAGCTAGGAACTTGGACCTGCAAAAATTCCATTACCATTGTCACCAAAAGGAAACAAAATATATACACTAATACACCTCAAACCTTTGTAACAAGATTAGATTAACCTTATGTATCTCGCAGAGATAGCATCTTAAGAAACTAACTAAAATATAGCTGTCAGGTACAGCATACATGTGTATATGTGTATATAATTATGTACATGAATTAAGTTCTAACCTGCAAGTGGACAGTGCATGTAGGACAAGCAACTTCTCTCATCCGTCTTCCAGATCCATCCAACTTGGAACCTGAGAATGAGCATGCAAATGAGGGAGTGAAGGACAAAATTTGAATATCTAGCAACTGCAGCAAATGCCATGGATATAACTCCCTCATTGAACAATTATCAGGTTGGCCCACAATTGATATTCTCATGGAAGGCCAATCCAAACTTCTACAATTCAATCTTCACAAGAATTAAAAAAACTACCTGAAGATTCCCTGCGGTTCTTCTCCATCTCGGCCTGTTCAAAAAATTAAAAAGCAATGTCAGTTCACGCCCAATACATGTATCACAAACACCTCTCTTGATGCAGACTCATGAGACATTCTGCTCAGGATAGTCATAATTTAAATTTACTTTATGTGGAATAATTGAATCCATCTAGATAGTCCTGACTGAATTCTAAAGTATAAGCATTATAAGAAAACAGAGGCAGAGAACACCAATTTCACCTGAAGCTTCTTGGCAAGATCCTCATGACTATGCAATGCTGCAGATTTACTGGATGCTTCCTTGGCATTACTCAGCCTCTGAGTCACTTCAGCCTGCAAAGACAATGACATTGTAATTAATCAACAATAAGAAAAGGAGGTTTTTCTGTGCTAAAAAAAAAAAAAAAAAAACCAACAACAACACTTGTACAAAACAAATACCTAACATGCAAAGAATATAGTTTTTCTTATAAGCAATCAACAGAAGTGCATATACAGATTCGATTGGTATGGGAAGATATTCAGCACAAATTCAATGACAAACCATACAAATGCTTTACTATTCTCTATAACTACTTTGTCAATTGATGCCAAGAGAAATTTCCCCTAATTCAAAGAAGATCCTTGTAAAATATACTTTCACCAAAAGTCTGACTCTAATCAGTGGTTGCCTACGTGAGACTACCCAAACCAAAAACAGTTATTTCTTAAGGTGACTAACACTGAATGCAGACAAAAACTGTGTCAATCTTATAATCCAAGTGTGACTGAAAAAAAAAAATACCTGATAAACTGACCTAGTTCCCTGAAAATAAATGAAGCATTCCATTAGAAACTAAGAACATAACTGACACCCTGTACAACCTTATGGCTTATTGATCCTAAAAGACTAAATCATCACGGAATATCGTGTAGAAACCAAACCATTTATAAGATAATACTCCATCAGAGTCTATTTTAGTGAAGAATGAAAGATCACTACAAATATAAATGGAATCACATCTAGGGTTCTGAGATGTAATTGGAATGACATGTTCACCCTATTAAAGCCTTAAAGATTTTTGAGACATACCATGCACCGATCACATACTCGAACCTGCGGAGCATTTTCTTCAGCAGTTAATGCAATTCTTCCATGGGTACACTTGTCACAAAAGATATCTCCACAGTTCCGGCAGTGATGCTAAAATGAAGAAGTCCGTAAGTTCAAAGCAAACATGCATGCACAATAACAAACTCCAAAGAATACCATATCAAACTAGACCTTACCCTACGTACAAAAGCCCCAAAATCTGTTCCACATGCTGTACATTTTGAAACTGCTTCATCAGGGACCTAAAGAAAAAGAGAGATAATGACATAAGCAAGAATCATTAGGGAAAAACTGCATACATTTGCATTCAAAAATGTGTAAACACTGCAACATCTATGTCATTCACCCAAAAAACGAAGGGACTCAGATTACCCAATGATCTTTCTCCTCATTTCCTGGCTTTATAATGTTCATCCAATCGGTTAATCCTTTCTTCCTTTCTGCAAACTGTTCATTTGTCTTCAAAGATTCAGCTGGCCTGCTACTGCCACCCATCTCCTTAAGCTGAATCACAATTGGCATAAACAGAGCATAACTAAATATCATTCAAGATTTAAAACATGATAACATGATAACTATATTATGCAGCTTTCAAATTGCAAGAAACGCATATAACTATCCATGTATGTCAAATCCCAACCTGTACGGTTGCAGCAGTCACTGTATCCAAAAGGGTGTTTGTAGTGTAACTATTTGACTGCAATCTAATCCGTCTTGGTTCAATGTCAACAGAACTCTTTGACCAAAAAGCAAAGGTAGATGAATCTGTTACCTATATGAGAATGAAAAGAAAAACCAAGTTATTGTGATAGCTCAAGCCAAAATTAGCAGTAAAAAAGTAACAGTAGATAATCAAAAGAACTTACTTCACATCTAGTGATGGTCTCGAGGGGATATATTCTCAATGTCCGACTGGTAGCAGGATCAAGCATACGAATACCATCCAAACCAATCTGAGAGAGAAAAGTTCATCAACGATTGTTGTCAAATCTGAACCAATATGGAAGATTTAAAAGTACAAGAAAATGGTGATGTACGAAACATCATGCATTGTTTAAACCAACACAATGATTTAAAAAAATTCTAAAAACAGCTTCTTGATTCAAAGGATATTGAGTTGTATGTTGCAGCAAATGGACTTTTTGTTCTTGTTTTGCTGCATATGGAAGTTTAAATAGTGAAGACCAGCACGTTCAATCTTAAGAGTTCTGCTCCAGTTCTAAACCTTCTTAAAAGACTATCTTTGAGCACATTTGCAATTTTTAACATTATAAATCACATTTGCCATTTATAAATAGTAATATACAAATGGCATACAGAGATTCTGTTGAGTCCCACATCCCAATGGATTCTTCTTTAATCAGAATACAAGCTCGCACACTAACAGGACTAAATGTGGCGGCCGATGCCAGTTCCTTATCAGTATGTCTCAGAGCTGATATATAAAATCCATATTTGGCAGGATACTGAGAAAATATAGAAGCGAAGAACTACCTAAAGCTGGTGAGGAAAGTAATAGAAAAGACCAGAAAACGGATTAACAAATTAGAGATATTGAAGCCATGAACTACCTAAACCTAATTGCCATGTTCTTGATGTAACATTCATGCCCAAAAGTTTGCATCTAAAGTGAACCTTCAAAACCATGCGATGACATAAGTGGTCAATCTCTATTGCTATGCGCCCCAATTCTATGGCTATGCACCGAATTTTTCAATTTCCTAGGTTCTTACATGTATGATTTATGGTTTAGCATCTAAAATAGACATTCAAAATAACACAATGATCTAGTAACTAGGAAACAATCATCTCTCGTGCTATACCGGCTGCAAACCTATCATCACATCCTTAAGCTTCACACTATACCCATACTTCAACAATACCGGTATCTTCCTATAATACACAATCTCATGCACAATGAACAGAATAATGAATATTCGAATAACATAGACACAATGTGTCATACCTGGCAAAGAACATCCATGGTGCTCTGTCCTCCACTCTCAGCCAAAAGCTTAACCCGAAACTTCAGCACCCCACTCTTGGTGTCTTCCTGAGTATCTGCTTTCGGCACTGCCCGAACAATCTTGCTTGAGCTCACCGACGACTCTTTACCTGAAGGGAAACTAATCGCCCTCCCGTAATCATCAAACAAAGCCGAGCTCGACGACTTTGGCGCCGTGCCGCGAGCCCCATAGGGCTCCACCTTGTCACCTTGGTAAGCATACACACCGTCGCCGTAACTTTCACTCCGACCTGAATCGTATCGCTTCCCATACAGATCCGATCCCAAATCGGACTGGCTCCGGTTGTAGCCGCCACCACCGTACCTATCGTCTAAATACGACGCGCCGCCGTGATCGAATTTCGCCAAATTCTCGTAGGGGCTTTCGTACGGCGGCGCCGCGGCTAGGGATCCTGGATTCGAAAACGGAGCTGGATAAGAGGGGTTTGAATTGACGTTAGTGTTCGCGGGAATTGGCGAGTAAGATGGAGCCGATTGGGGTTGATCGTAGGAAGGATGATAGGACTGCTGCGGCGGCGGCGGCGGGGGCGGTTGGTACGGCGCGTGGGTCTCAAACGACGGGAAAGAGGGCGGTTGAGGTGTGGGATTGAAGGGCGGCAAGGTAGGGTTGGAGATTGGAGGGGAATAGGAAGGAGCGGTGGGAGGGGCGGGATCGGGAATTTGAGAATATGGAGGGTAGGATTGGGAATAGGGGGTGTAATCGGAAGCGGTGAAGGGCGGCGCGGAGGCGTAGGGGTTGTGGTGGTGATCGGTGGTGGTGGGGATGGGGTTGGGGTTGGGGTTAGGATTAGAATTAGGGTTTTGATAAGGAGGGTATTGATAGTATGGAGCGGAGGAGTAATCTCCGTGCTGCATAGCTGATTTGGAGGGAGAGAAAGAGATCGGTTTCGGAGGAGGAAGGAATTGGGGTTGCAGTTGCGGTTGTTGCTAGATGGTTCTGTGCTTTTTGGGAAAGGAAGGCGACGACGAGTAAGCTGCGAAAGGTGACCCAGGAATAATTAGGTAGTGCTTCTCTGTAGCTTAGCGTGAGAATGCTCGACCACTAGCGGCGGTCTATCAGAAGATTCGGTAAGAGTCCGTTTGTTTGAATCACAATGGGTTTCGCGTCGGTTATGCTCTAAATGGGCCGGGTTCTGCTTTCAAAATTGCGTCCGGAATGGGCATCAATTTAGCCCATGCATTGGGTTGGAACTATGTCGAGTCCTGACTCTGTTCCCTCCCATACAAACAAAGAATGACGTTTTCGAGATGGAGGTCCACAAATCAAGTTGGCTTCACCTTTCTGATTGTCCACGAGAACTTTTGTGTTACAGATGAAAATCTAGTGGGGCTGATACATGCGCAAAGACTCTCTGAAAATCTAGTCTAATAGAAATTATGGTACTTTAGGAATTGTGTGCCTAAATATTAGGGTGTTATTTAGGGCCTTTTAGCATGAGTAGGTTGATGTCTTTTGTGATCCTTAAGAAAGACTCAGAGCGCAAAGCTAGTAATATGACTGTAATCTTCAGATGTACATCTCTATTAAACCTTAAACCCGCGTTGGGCCTATTATAGCAAGACTCATGTACCTTAGGTCTTAGGAATCTAGGTGTTACCAAATCGGCGCTGAGTTTTTCAATCTTGTTATGGCCAACTCTAGTGGAGCATGACCTCTTGAGTCTAACTCAGGGTTTGTTGGACATACGATCTACTTAATCCTCGATCTAATAATCGAGTCACCTCAAGGGTGAACTTTCCTGTATCTCGTGGATATTAGTTGTATGCACATTTTAGGAGTACGTATTCTTATAAACCTATATAGTCATCTTTAGTCATGTACCTCTTGGATTGAGCACCTTATAGTGCAATATCAATAATCTATTGGTTAAACACCTCTTATGCATAACTCAGTGATCACTTGAGTGATACTTTATGTGCCTCTTTGGTGTAATATATTTCCCAAGTGTTCATGATATGTGTCCTTGATAGAGATGGATAGAATGTGATGAGTTTGGTTTTAGATTTTGTTCTCGTTTTAAGATTGCGTGGATATTTTTGTTACTTTTTTCTTGGAAGTTTGGACACAATGTTGCATAGCTCGTTTTGAAGAACAAGATGTAGTGTTGAACCAAGAAATTGATTCTTATCTCATGAATTGTTTGGTTCGCGGATTTGATGACTCAGGAAAAAAAAAATTTGATTCACTTCATGTGGTTAGTAAGCACAAAGAGAGCAACAAGTTTCCCAAAATAAAGGAACAAGTGGGGGAAATGAATCCTCAGATACCCGCAGGCCTCGTTTGATTAGCGGAAAATAAAATAATTCATTTGTCTTTCCCATAGAAAAGGAAATGAAATTTTCAAAAAACTTTCCGTTCTGATGTTTGGTAATATAAAAAACGTTAGTCTGAAAATTGTTAAAAGTTTGTAATTAATGCATAAAATAATGTGTTGTAAGTAATAAATGCAAGAAAATAAAGAGGGAAGTGATTCATTTGGAGTATGGAAATAAGTTTTTCTTTGACCAATATTTTTCTTCATTTAATTAAAAATTTTCATATAATTTTTCTTTCCAAATTAAATTAATATATTGAATTAGGTGTTAAGAAATAGACATTAACTTTTCTTCCCAAATATTGATTAGTTTCATCCAACAAAAAATTATCATTAATAAATTCAATTTGGTAAATACGTATGTCTAAATTAAGAGGTAAGAAAAAATTCCATGTTAGTAGCGGCATTTATCATCTACAATCTAATATAAGGGGGGGGGGGGACAAATCTAACGTTTAAACCCTAACTACATAAAAGGGGAAAAAATGAACAAAAGAATATATATAATCATATAAATATGTATTTTTCATATTATATTTTCAAAATTTATAGGAACCTAACAATGGTTGAATTTATATACATGTGTTATGCAAATTTATTGCTCGAATGTAAGTGTAAATCTATTTTTTACAAAATAACAATATTTCTATCAATAGAGAGTAAAGTCGATATTAGCCATAAAATTGAAAATAGCTAGTTACTATCTATTTTTTTTATTTTTTCAGTTTTATTTATCTCTCTCAAATTTTTAAAAATAAAAACCTAAATGACATGCACATAATGCGTGTCAAGAGACATATGCAATAAGAGTTGCTGAACATAAATATATTTTTTGTCGAAGTTAAAGCTACGATGATATCATTGTCTTTAAAAATGAAATATCGGTTTCTAACAAAACTTAATTATTCTCTTCCTATCTTTTCATTATATTTTTCTGTTTCTTTCTCTGACTTTAGGAGTTCTTGAAAACTCTTCTTTTTAAGACTTGATACTGATATACCATAAAAAGCAGAGCAGCAGCTGTATACAAACTACAAAGTCAGTGTTGGTGAACCAAAACAAGTTGAACATTTTTGTTCCTTTAACAACGAAGACGCAACTGCTGCTCTGCTGACTCCACTGGGTAAACTATATTTACCCATTCCCATTAATTATTACCCCATTCGCGTAAGAACTCACTTTTCGAAATGGCTATTTTGGAACGAGACACCAAGCGGTTCTACCTCTTCCTCCCTATCACAGAGTTTGCAGCACCATGCATGTTTTCGTGGGACAAACAGAACTTGCCTTATCCAACAGTAACGACAAACGAACCATGAAGAAGACCTTGTACCAATGTTCCCCTAATTCAAAACTAAAACCCTAGATCCCAGAAGTAAACACATCTTAGCCGTTCATCTAATATTTGCAGCTTTATAAGTAGTTCAAACTAATGCCCAGACCAGTTGAAATCTGGGAAGTACAATTGGCTCAGCGACTACTGTGCTGTTCATATGTAGAGAGAGAAAGTGTGTGAGGAGAGAGAAGAACCAGCTAGGGTTGCGATTTTCCATGCAGATCAGAAGATCTCCATTTCTCGAAAAAGACCACATCATCCTCCGTCTTTATTCTAGAAACGGTTCTTTTGTTGTTTTCAGACGCATTGTTTGCATGACCCATTTACATCGCGCGGGACCCACATCAGAGACTAAAAGCTCCTAACTAGGGCCCCACGTGCTCTCTTTCTTTCTCTCTTTCTAGGACCTCCGATAGAGTCATGTCCCCATGTCCCATTGTGATGGACTCGAACCCCAAAAGCAGTTTTTGCTTTGCGAATACCAAAGACTCTGCCCAAGCCATGATGGGTTTACCTTGTTTAATTTTTTTTACCCCGAGAACGTGAAACGCTTTAACGAAGGTGCTTATAAATTAAAGCCCGCCCGAGAGGCTTTTTACGCGCAAGTATTATGAGCACCGATGTATATTTATATTAGTAAAAGCGGACGACTGTATAATTTTGTTATTTTAAAAATATCTATAGTTAAAAACTGAGATCACATGTAAGTGTTGAATAACAGTCGATTGTATTGAAAAATTTCGCTTTTCGGATATTTACTCTTGCTATCTTAATCACTTTGGCATTGTAAGCATCAAAGCATAAAAAAAAAAAAAAAAAATTACACCATTTAAGCGGCGGTGGTGGTAGTGGTGCGGTGCAGGCTAGGGCTTCGTAATCTTCATCATAAACTGATAAACGTCAAACTTTGGTTTCAATATCATCTTTCTTTTCCCTCCCCTTTTTGTCAGTTACGAATTTAGAACCGTACCCTCTTACGGCTAAACGACAGCGTTAGCTGGCCTGAACGTTCTTGTGAGTAGTGACCACAATAAAGAACCCCACTGCATCAACACACATCGTTTCTCAAATATTCTTAATCTAAATCAGGTAAGATTACATACTATACAATAATTTACCTAACAGGAAAAAGGGTTGATAAGATTCTTCTTTTTTACCACATCATGATGAATTTTCAGTACAAAAAATTTCCGACTACAATGACGGACCGGGAAAGTACTGGTATGAACAGTGTGTACTTCCACAACAATTAAATAAAGAAAAGGCAAGCTCTTTGGTGTTAGACCAAAAAGACCTCCATGCTTGCCTCCTTGGTGGATTTACACACGGGGCAGCAATCAAGAAAAGCTTCACAAAACTTGCACGAACAGAGGTGTCTGCAAGGAAGAAAAAGCACGCACGCCCTTCTAGCATTACAGCTTTTACAATCCAAACCCAGCTTTTTGTGAGCTGCTTTTTCTGAAAGCACTTGTTGCTGCTGCTTCTCACACGAACCACAGAAGGACTCTGCATCACCGGCTTCGTTGCTGCACAGGACCATTCTCTCTTTGACCTGTTCGAGCGCGTTGTTGAGGTCCATCACCGTCGTCTCGTTTGCTTTGGCCAATCTCTGCCACGTCTCGGTCTCCATCTCCGCTTTTCTCAAGCAATCTTGAAGCTCCATTGCTCTCTTTCTCGCTTGTGATAAGTGCTCCTCTTTTTGCCTCATCAAACTCGACGTCCTCGACTCGAAGCTGCTTAACAGTGCCGCCAGCTGTCGCTTCCTCTGCTCTTGCAAAGCAAATCTCAGCTTCTCATTCTGCATCTAAGTCTTGATTAAAATTTTGAATGGATTAATCTTAAACCCGAGAAAAAAAAAAGTATTTGGAATAAAAGTTGTCACCTGCAACTGAAGAATGCAATCTATCTCCCGCCTTTGCAAGTCGAGCTGAGCGGTCAGAGTATCGGGAAGTAATGACGTTGTGAGAAGGAAACTATTGCAAGTGGAATTAGGAGAAACAGAAGAAACTCCTAACCGGTTAGCATCTAGATTTTGATGAAACTGATGAGCTTGTTGCGGCTGATGAGGTTGAGGGTTTGGAATGATGCCGGAAAAGAAGTCATGATCAAACCCGGAATCGGAAAGCGGAGGAGGGTTGATCAGAGCCCAATCCTGTTGCTGTGGAAAGCCACTCATGCCCAAATTTTCTGAGAAATACATGGTCTGAGCTTGAACTGCCATGTTAAGAATATATGTGGAACCCAAAACTAAAACGCCTCCGTGATTTGGTCACATAATTGTATGGGGACTATTAATAAGAGAAAGAGTCCAGAACTGATGATGAGGATGATGAAACCAAATGGGGATGAGGTGGTGGTAGGTTTAAAGCTAGATGAGGGTTCATGTTGTTGTTATATCAGAAAAGATGCATGACCCGGCCCTTTCTTTCTCTCTTTCTACCTATCTATCTAAACGCTCTCTCGCTCTCTCTCTGACCACTCTTTATTGGCATAACCTTTGCCTTCTTTGTTGCTGTGGTTTCTGGTTTAACTGAAAGAGACCATTATGAAAGAAACCCGTGGGTGGTGTTTGGTTATTATATATATAGCAGGAAACTGACAAGTGTTTCTTTAATACACACATTCAATATTTATCATCTAATTAAACAACGATTTTTTTAAAGGGTTAATTACTTAATTTGATTCTATTTGGCGTAATTAAAGAACTAAAAAAGGAAAATAAACAAATGGATATGGGGGCTGTAATAGGAGTCTTCCCAGAAGGCTTCAAAACCAATAAGAGGGCATTGATGGGAGAGAGGAAGGAGTGGCGGGTAAACGACGACGTACACATGCAAATACTGTGACAGAGGTCACAGAATTATCGGGTCAGAGAGAAAGATTTTTATGAAAAAGCAAAAAAAGAGAGATGTGTTGGTGAAAGAGAAATTCACTCAGTTGAGACGTGAAAGGGTCAGACGTTATAGATTAGAGAATCAGAATAGAGAGATGTCAGTTTGGTCATTGGGAAAGGCTGAAGAATAGCATTTTCTATTTCCTATTTTTGAACGAATCACATGTATTATATTACTATTTACTATTTTACATTCAATGTCCAATTTTGACTAACCTAGCTACATACATAGAAACCTGGCTCGAAGCTCTGCTGTGCCCTAATGGCTAATGCTACAGCTACTACGAAAACAATTACAGAGCAGTAAATAGTATCGAGTCAGTGATGGACTGAACCGATTGATGAAACAAGAAAAAAGGTAAACAAGGAAGACTACATTACTATACAGCAAGTACTTTCCAATTAAAACGACAGAAGGTTCAACGTCGGATTTTATTACGGGTCTATTAATGTCTTGCCACGTAGGCAGTCATAAACGAGGCATGGACCCAAAAAGATTGTCGTGTATTGGATCCCTTGGGGTCTTTTTGAGAAAGAGACGAATCCTTGACGGTGAAATTAGCAAGACTTTTCTGATGATAACGCTTCTAGTCTAAAAGTTGAGGCTGTAATGACCGCGTGAAGATAAAAAGGCTAATGTTCTGTGAATCTGGGTGCGGTGGGCAATGACTAAGGCTTGCCACGTCGCCGCAACGAGCTAAGCTGGTCGCCTGGTCATACCGTGAGCATAATGAAGCTCCATTTTTTTTTTTTTTTTGAAATGAAGCTCCTTACGTGTCAACAAAATCTGTGGCATATTGAGCTCTAGTTGATGTTGCTCCCTAACAACCAACTTGACCTTGATCTTTCCTTCAGAAAAAAACAACCAACTTGATCTTTAGTCGGATTACCCTAACAAGATCAGATGAAGCGATTGAACATCAAAGCATTTGGATTTGGGTCGAAAAATGAGGAAGTTCTTTGGGTGATCCAGCCCGAAAAAGTTAGGCGATCCGGCCCAAATTATGTTAAACCTGACCCGTATGAGTTCCCATGAGTAATGGTAACAAGAGATTGACAAAATAGACCAAACCAAAATAACACTGAACTCCTAAAAAGCCTTATTGTGAAGGTTGAATAGTATATGATGTAATGTAATACAGCTAGAAGATATGTGGTAATTTTGAAATTATTAGTGACGTATCATTTATTAGTGATTCCTTAAGACTTGGACAACCAATGGCTGGAGTAGAGTCAAGGATACTTCTGAAGCAACTAATTTGCTCCACCTTTAGGCATTGATTCTAGCAGACTCTCCCACTGCACTCTCCATTCGACTATACCATTCACCGATTCGGGTGTTCTCCACCATTTCTTTGCCAGATTTAAGGTGCCGAATCGGCCTCAAAACACCAAATACAGCAAGATCAGCCAAGTTAGGAGTTGACCCACCTGTTAAACGACAAGATCATCCAATTATTATAGTTCTAATCATAGAATTAGTATTAATTAATCAAATATCAGATTCTGATGAGCTGACCAAGAAACTGCCGGCCTTTCAGAGCAGCCACCCAAGTCTCTGCAGCTCCATATAAAGCTGCACGAGCATCGGTGATATTGTGTCTCTTCTTCAATTTTTTTGATACAAAATACATTGCTGCAGCTCCACCATACTTGGCTACCAGCCTTTCGGATAAACTGAAATTCCCTGCAAGTAAGAGGATGTTTTAAGAGATTTAAGAATAGTTACTACCAAATTAGATTAAAGGAGTTAACATTAAGGAGTGTGGATGTGCTGATAATGAACATAATGCGCTGAATTAAAGGAAGTGCCGAAGTGATAAGTCCAAAGTGCAATGAACAGAAGAACTAAAAGCTTGTGAGAATGTCTTGCTGTAGAGCTTCCGCAGATTATGTTTTGTTATGAAGTACTTCTCCAGAAGTAATTTGAATCCCAAAAAAAGCTTTAGAAAAGGAAGTAAACATATGGTTCATGAATTGAGCAATCATAAACATTCAATCCAATAAACAATACAATGTATAGTAAAATAAGCCAAGCACAAATGTTTTTCATGAATAAACTGTGCATATGGGATGTTCTTGTGAAATGAATACAGTAAATGAATTCAGGATCGATCTGATATCATACCGTGACTGGTTATATAATCAAATGACTCAAGAGCTTCAGAAGGAGTGCGATATATGTTTGGTGATAAAACATGCACCAAGTGATCATCCACCCACCTACATCACAAGCAATCAGTTATTAATCACGCCGAAAAACACATAATCACCAATGCCTGAGAAATACAAACATATGCATCAAACAATTAAACAGGATGTCTCTTGATAAGTACCGTGCATCAATGTATACAAAGTTCAATAGTGGAAGCAAACGACTTACTGGCGCCACTTCTTTTCTTCCTCACTATCGACAACATTGTTCTCAGGATTGATTCTTTGGAATAGCTTATCAATTATATCTGCGCAAACAAAACTCGGATATTTAACAAAACACAACGAACTCCAAAAATGAAATTTAAAGAAAACAAATTACTAATTACAATCCGATAAGGGAATCCACAAGAACCTGAAGAATCCACCATCTGTTCATTGTCAACTCTCAGTATCGGCACCTTCTTGTAATCAGACCATTTGATCTCCTTTTTGCTCATGGGATTAACCTCCATAACTTTGTATGGAATGTTGTTATAGTCCAAAAATGCTGAGAGAAAGAAAAATTTCTGAGCTAAAAAAACTGAAATCCGAACTTTAATTTGAAAAATGAGGACCAATTACTCCATTAAAGGCAGGAACCTGAATTCGAATTTAAACACAAACAAGGTAATCAAATAAGGCATTGCGAAACTAAAATTCGAATTTCAATTTCCACTGATCACCTCTAACTTTGTTGCAGAAAGG
This sequence comes from Rosa persica, assembly GCA_025331145.1. Lineage (NCBI taxonomy): Eukaryota > Viridiplantae > Streptophyta > Magnoliopsida > Rosales > Rosaceae > Rosa > Rosa persica. The sequence goes on along the minus strand of WFKR01000006.1, from coordinate 46,289,809 downwards.
GCAGGCTTCGTACTGGTACAGAACGATGTCGTTCGGAGCGAACTTATCGGCGGAGACGTGGGAGTGCACCTCCTGAGCCACGGAAGTAGCGAAGCACTTGGCGCCTCCCGCAGCCACTGCGGGTTTCGACAGGCCAAAGCGATCGCCGGAGCTTTGACTGAACCACAGCGGATTCGAATTCGAGCACGAGCTTATCGTCGCCGCTTGAACCAGTCGCTGTGGAGTTGCGCCGCCGACTCTGGTGGCGCCGCCAATACCAGCGGCGGTGCGGCCGAGCAAAGCGATTCCGTTAATCCTTCTCATGACGATCCAATTTTGCTCACAATATTATCAAACTCTACAATTTTGCCCAACTTAGATTAGGGTTTAATCAGGGTTTTGGGGCTGCGAAATGAACACGCAACTTTTTTTTTTTTTGGCTTAGAGGCCTACGGAAAAGTAAACGCACTGAAAATCTGTTAGAATCGGGTCGGGTTACATCCGGTCGAGATTTACGAAAAGAGGCCCAATAAAGTAAAGTACTGTGATCGAGTCAGTAAATTATAACTATTTTTGAGGGTATTTTTGGCCTGAAAAAGTCCCGAGTCGGTCAATCTAGATCTATATATATACCCTATGCTGGAGAGAACCACATCATTTTGTTATTTGCTTGCCGTCTCCAAATCCTCGCGCTAAGCTCTTTTAGGGTTTCAGGGTTTCTCTTTTGGGGATCTGGTTAAGCTTTTAGTAGTCGGGAAATTCATCGTTGCCGGAAAATGTCTCGGTGCTTGCCTTACACGCCTTCCGTGAAGGCAGTGAATAGAGAGGCCTTGCTCGAACCGATTAAGGTTTGTTTGAGAGCAATTTGATGCTTTACTTGGCCTCTCCCCTATCTCTTTGTGCAACACCATGTAAAATATGTGTCTGCGATTGTATTCAATTGAATAGATTGAATGGTAAATTTGTTTACTTGATAGATTTTGTGGGCCGAATTCGTGTCTGAGATTGGCGCTAGATCTGTTTTTAATAGTCGACATTAGATTTGCCCTATTGCTAATTTTGGCGAAGAAAAACCCTTCTGTTCATTGATAAGTGATTTATAGCTTATGATTCTAATGGGTTTTGTGCTTGGAGCCCAAGTAGGTATTCGGACTTTCGCTGGTGGTTTATGTGATAGAATGCAAATTTCAGAATCCCGTATTAATATAGGGGTGTTGAGCATGCTTTGATGTTGGATTGAGATTGGGGCCTCAATGGTTACTTGGTTAAGAATGATTTTGTGTGGGGTTTGATGATTTTGTGAATGTGTGAAACTCAAACTCGACTCTTCTTATAGTTTAGTTAGTTCGATGAATGAGGGATCTCTGTAGAATGATGGGTTTTGAACTGTAATGCCAACCTGTTTATGTGTTTATAAGTATTGCATCCTAGATTGATCAAATAATTGGCTTTGATTCTTCTATACGGTTTCAAATTAATTGAGACAACTTAAACCTCAAACTTGAACATTGAAGTTGAGAGCATCCAGCGAGGTGCACTTCATCCTGAACCAAATGACTAAGTAGGTCACTACTGCCTTTTGAAACTATATTGTAACATGAACTTGGCATCAGTAAAAACTTTAAGGAGCATGTCCATAGTCCTTGTTTTGATGTTTTGGTCTGAAAATCAATTGTTAAACTATGCTTCGGTCATGCTAGATTTTATTGTGGTTTACTTTTACGAATCACTGTGAAGTGATATATTATCACTGATATGTTCTGAGTGAGTGATAAGTGGACAAATTGGATTGGTGGCAATGTTACTTGAACCTGGAGTGGCTCACTACTGTCTATTAAAACACAAAGCATGATGCTTTAGCTAATCTTTTTGTCGTTCACTCTTCAAAATTTGCGTAGCGTCTCTGCTTCTTTGCTTTAGACATGTTTGATTGGCCTTCTTTCTTCCAATCTTATTCACTTTTTATACTGGTGCTTCAAAAGCTCCAGAGAGAATTGGAGAAGAAAGCCAAGACACATAGGAAGAAAGAGAAGAAGGAGAAGAAAGAGAAGGGGGAGAAGAGAAAATGGCATAAAGGGGATGAGTTATCTACTTGCGCTGCTATATGGGGAGTGGATGCAATAGCAAGGGGCCCTCAAGTAGTAGAATCAAATCAACTGGAGAAAAGTGACATTACCGAAGAACATGAATTACCAACCTTGTCTGAAAACATTTGCTACTTGTCCGATGGCACCCAAAGTGGCATAAAGAGGAAAAGTGAGTTTGTGTGTTTAATTAGATGGTGGTGCCTACCTGATCCATATTTAGTCTCTCCTAACCCTTATTTTCAATTTTGATCTTAAAACAGGAGCCATCATCCGCATTAAATCATTGCCTAAGCGCAGTGATGCAGAGTCCTCACATGCCTTTCGAGCCGAGCATACTTCTGGGAAGTCAGATTTCCAAACAGATCTAAAGATGACAGAAATTGTTCATGCACCTAGTGCAGAGACAAATGTAGAATTTGAGGAAGCCACTTCTACTTCGGACCAAAAGTTGTCAACATGCGAGGACCATACGGAGGGTTTACTGCACCAATCTCTGATTGGTAATTGGGTTCAACCTCTACTTCAGACAGCACTCAACGATTGTGGTGATGAAGATTGGCTTTTTGAGACGAAGCAGGAAAATAAATGCGGTTTTAAAAGATTCAAGGCTTGCAATGAGGTGGTCACCCGTTGCACAAGTCAGACGTTGTGGCCACAAGCACACTGGTTGCCTGAGCCTGGCTTATCCGCACTACCCTTTACTGTTCCATTTTAGTTTTTATAGCTTCTTTTGTATACATGGGTGGCTCGTATAGTATAGTTCCACTGAGCATCAAGAGGACTAGATTGATTTGATATTATTCTTGTAGAAGGCATCATCACCTACTTGAAATCCTCTTGTAATTGATTATTTCACTTCTATCAAAGAACTCATCATTTTTAATCTTCCATGTATAGTATAGTTCCACTGAGCATCAAGAGGACTACATTGATTTGATATTATTCTTGTAGAAGGCATCATCACCTACTTGAAATCCATTTCTATCAAAGAAATCATCATTTTTAATGTTCTATGTTTTGTTATGCTACTGCCCAATGTTGGAATCCAAACTGGAGATCACTTCTCCCGGAAGAGTAGTTTTTCTGTATATCTCTTTGTACTTGTATATACAACTTAATCTGTTCGTTTGAAATGTACTATACAACAGAATGATCTGATGGCAAAGCAAACTGAATATGCACCACCCTAGAAGCATCCAGCATTCAAAATTGATGATCATGTATGGTTAAGTAGTCCTTCAGCTTAGGGCGGGGAGTTTTTCCTGCACTGGATGCTGTATCAGTAGAACTTGATGGTGAAATGCTATCATCCTTTGTCTCGGACACTTCGGAAACTGAATTCCAATCAGCTTCCAGTAAATTGTCATCTTCGGCTTCATAATATTCCGACTCATTGGCATCTGTCTCCCCTCCTAAGATTTTCAGTACCTGCCTCATATTTGGACGAATTTGAGCTGACTGGTTTGTGCAAAGACTTGCCGCCATCGACATTCTACGCATTTGGACAATATCATAGTCCGCTCTTAGCTTGGGATCCAGCAATGCTCTAAGATCTCCAATTTTTAATAGCTTTCTTGCCTGAATCAACAGAATGTGACGAGCTTTTAGGAAATGAAAATTGAACACAATTTGGTAAATATATTGACATACTAGGATAGAGTTCTTACCCACTTGATCAAGCTCTCTTGTCCTTTTGGAGCCTCGACATCAACTGGCTTTCTTCCTGATAGTAGTTCAAGGAGAACTACACCAAAGGCGTACACATCAACCTTGTCACTGACCCTCCCTTGCATGAGATACTCTGGAGCCATGTATCCGAAAGTTCCCACCACATCATTACTTATTACATAACTAGAATCCACTGATCCCCATATAGCAAGCCCAAAATCCGATAACTGCGTACATTGAAACATCCGAAAAATGAACTATATCAGCAATAACATCTTCAGTATGGTACAAAAAAAATGAAGTAGGGCAAAGCATGACATATATACCTGTGGCTGATTATCACTTGAGAGAAGAATGTTTGCAGATTTTACGTCTCTATGAATAATCGGCTGAGGGCACTCATTGTGTAGATAATTTAGAGCCTCAGCAACTGCAACTGCCACGTTGAATCTCACTTCCCATTGCAGTACAGAACCATCATTACAATCTGCTTCAAAATCAAATATATACAGATTCTGTTCAGCCTTCAATTCAATGGGTTTTACAGAAAGAATTAAACCATTTAAGTTATATAGGATTGCTTACCATGCAAGTTCTCCTCCAAACTCCCCCTGGGAAAGAGCTCATATACTAGAACAAGATTCTCATCTTCCACACACACGCCAATGAGAGATACTATATGCTTATGCTTAATTGAAGACACAAATTTTGCTTCCAAGCAAAAATCATCCCAAGCTTCCTTGTATACTTTCAAAATCTTCACCGCCACGGATTTCCCACATCGGAGAACTCCTCTGAACACACTGCTGCACCCTCCCTCGCCAATAAGATTATCTGTTCACAAACAAATACTTCAGAAAGGCAACTACACAAACGATATAAATACCAACTTGTGAAGATTATAACTGACCTGAGGAGAATTGAGAAGTTGCAGTCCTTATTTCGGCATAGCTAAACATCAGGCAACCTTGTGAGTCTTTCTTAATGAGGAACTTCAATTCATTAGCAAGCTGCAGATTCACTAAGGTTGTTCGACTAGGAAGTCCCATCACCCACTCGACTACGGACACATCTTTTGCTTCAAACTTTCTACCAGGACTAGGAGTACTCATGGTTTCGGAGGTTGCTACACGAAGGAGAGGCCAACCAGGCCTTGATAAAGGTGATGCATATTCATCTTCTTCAACCTCCCGACTCTTCGAATCATCATCTGATTTTTCACAAGCTCCCTGAGTCTCCATAGGAACAGTTACTTTCTGAAGGGGCCAGCCAAAAGTTGATTCTGACATATCGCAACTTAACCAACCTCTATCAGATTCCGATGAATTCCGCTTCTTGGTCCTCATTGTTTACACCTGCAAACTCAAAAGCTTTAGCTTCAGCCGCCTTGAATTCGTATACTCACCCTAGTAATTCATATTATTCATGGTTATATATATATGATACTATATATGCTCGGAACTATATAATAACACTAACAGAGCTCAGCCACCTTGACTATTATAAATGATTTCCACGTTGTACTTGTTTTTGAGATTAACATTACCTAACAGAAGACCAACAGAAAATTCTCGGCGAGTTCATTTTTAAGAACGGAGACGATAAGACAAAACAGAAGGTAATAGCATTATATATTATCAAAAAGAAAAAGAAAAAAAGATAAGGAAGTTGACCCGGATCTTCTTCATGTTGAAATTCCGACGGCTTGTTATTCTCGCATACAAATCATTTAATCCAACCAACCTGACCAACCCCCTCTTTTAAAATACTGAATATTGCAGCCAAATAAGTACACCTAGTGTGACTAATCTGTCCGGCAGGTCAAACTTATAGGCATTTTGACCATGGTAGCTGCTACGGTGCTGCCTATCACATCGCCACCACATTCATTGTAAATTTGAGACCCAATTCGACTTGCTGAAAAATTCAGCTTCTTAGAGATTTGCTAAGGGAGTAATTATGAGGTTAAGGACAAAGTAAGGACAAAGTAAAGGATTTATCTCGGGCCAATTTATTCTTCATAGAAATTTCTCGATGATAGAATCTACAATTATATCAATTAAAATTCTATTAATTGTAATTTTCATTGTTTGGTGATATATTGAGAACTTAAAATATGTAATGAATTTTTTTTTTAAAGGGACTGGTGCCGGCTGCCCTCAAGCCTTAATTAATGAAATTACATAATATAAAAGGGGGACGTAGAGCCCGAACCCCATATTAAATAAGCATAAAGAAAACTCCTGAAATAATATCAAAACTCTCCACATAAACTATGTATTATAACAAGCATCACTTAGCAAAGAGTGCATGAATGGCTGCTCCATTTGCTCTGACATAGTGGTGATATATCGGAAAAATAACTCTACCACGAAGAAGCATCATTACAAATAGCACAGCTTTCCCACTATGTTGCCGCACATAAATAAATCCGATGATGCTCAATTGCATCCTGGCACTAGGATATTGCGTCCATTTGATCAAACAAATAACTCGCCGCTTCGCTAGGCCAGACAAGGCACATAGAATGTGCATACCGGGACCAAGCCCACGTCACCTATCATAGAGTGATAGGAATTTATTACCTGCATAAAGACATAATCTACTAAAAAAACAATAATAAAAGCAAGCAATAAAAATAATAGCATGCCAATAAAGGCCCAAAGACTTATTCCAGGCCCAATCTCCGTCCCAACCAACAGAAAAATTGCAGCAACCCATCTGCCCAGCCCAATATCGCCCATGACCTTCTGCCACCGTCACATCGTCATCACCTTTGCACCACCACCGCCGTCGCACCTCCACATTCTCCCCACCACCCTCCTCGCTCCAAGCAGATCCGCCCCCCACCGTCCCACCTAGCCTCATCGAAGCCAATGCCTCCAAACCAATAGAACCCGCCACCACAGCAACCCAAACCCACCACCCAACTCGCACCCTAACCAACTACAACCATTGGTTGTGCAAACCCATCCAACCAACCCTCGAATCACGCAAGCCAGAGAAATTCAGATCTTACGCATTCTAGTCCCGATCCAGCCTCTCGCCTATTGAACGATGTTGAGTGTCGGTAAGGAAGACCCACCACAACTTTATTAGAAATAAATAAAAAACTAAAACAAAAAAATCTTGTTTTAGAAATAAATTAACAAATTAAAATAAGGATATGCAAAGAAATAATAAACCACACCTATTTTGGTGGGAATTGAAGTGAAGAATTTGGACGGTCAATCCATTCATTTATTTTTACTAAGAAATTAATGATTTCCAAGTTGAGAATGTCAATCCATTCATTTATTTTCACTGAGAATTAATGATTTCCAAGCTGAGAATGTCAAATGAGGTAAGTAACGTATAGGAACTAAGAAAGGACTCGAAGGAGAATGAAATTCATACTCATTTAAGATACTAATATAAAAAAAATATGGAATGAAAATTGTAAAATATAGAGTGTGAATTTCACTCCCTATAAGAAATCCTCACTTTCAATTAAGTTACATCTATTTTCATTCATTCAAACAGACCCTTATGATGAATAACCAATTAGATAGAATTACACATTATAAAAATAATTAACGTACCTGTCCCATGTTTGGAAATATCTAAATAATTTTTTATAGGGATATCTTCACAAATGGTGTATGAACTTTAGGACATTCTCAACTTTGATGTACCAACTTTCATAACTATCAGAATTGTGTATCAAGTTTGCTCTAATATTTCATTTTCATGTACGTCGTTAAATTTTCCATTATCTTTGCAAAAAAAAAAAAAAAAAAAAAAAAAAAAAAAACTGACAAAGCTAAAGGAAAGATAACATAAATTTTTTTTTTTTTTTGTAAAGATAACGGAAAGATAACAAAAAATTTAACTGCGTAAACCAAAATGCAAGATTAAAGCAAACTTGATACACCATTCTGATAGTTATGAAAGTTGGTACACTAAAGTGTATAATGGCCTAAAGTTCATACGCCATTTATGATATTTTCCCATTTTTATATTCCCTTTGAAAGTAGGATTATTTTCACAAACAGTGTATGAAATATGGGTCATTCGACACTTTAGTGTACCAACTTTCATAACTATCAAAATTGATCTTTCATTTGGTATACGCCGTTAAATTTTCCGTTATCTTTACAAAAAAAAAAAAAAAGACAAAGCTAAAAGAAAGATAACAGATTTTTTTTTTTTACAAAGATAACGGAAAATTTAACGGCGTACACCAAAACGAAAGATCGGAACAAACGTGATACACCATTCTGATAGTTATGAAAGTTGGTACACCAAAATGTCGAATGACCCATACTTCATACACTGTTTGTGATTTCTCTTTAAAGTATTTATAGTTATCTAATCTGTGTAACACAAGAAATGTAGTTTGGAAATAAATCCTAATCCTAATTGTATCACATAAACAATGTGGTAGAGACCAAGGATGGTTGGGCTAGTGGCTAAGACACAAAGTAAATAAGGTGGACTTTCTAGGTTCGAGTCATATTAAACTCTTACGTTGCTGTTACTAGTAGATGCAAATCTTTTTGTAATAATGACCCGGTGATCCATGTCAGTTTTGAAACTATTTGTGACACAGATGATGGAAATAAACACTAAAAAACAATGAATAATGGGTGACTCGGTAATCCAACTGGTGAACTTGCGCTAAATCAGGTCGTGTCGGGTCGATGGGGCTGATTCGGATTTGTCAGAATATTTTACCAGAATCAGTTTTATTTTGTTCGTGAACTTTCTGACTGTATCAACTATCAGTCTACGAAGGCAGATCATATACTCGAACTCATCTCACACAGCTAAAATTCAACATTTCTTTCACCAAGAGAGAGAAGAGAAAGAAGAGAGAGAAAGAATGCTACTGGACGGAATCGAAGACGAGGACAAATGGCTCGCAGAAGGCATCGCCGGCATTCAACACCACGCCTTCTACATGCATCGAGCTCTGGTACTCCCATTTCCATTAGATTCATACAATTCCCCAATCTCCGAAACCTAATTTTTGATTTAAATTTTTTTCTCAGGACGCGAACAATCTCAGAGACGCTCTCAAATACTCGGCTCAGATGCTCTCCGAGCTCCGAACCTCGAGGCTCTCGCCTCACAAATACTACGAACTCTGTAACCTCTCGTAGCTCTTCGCTCGATTTTTCTCCTTGTAATTAACTGATTTGATTTGGTGTTTGTGACCGGAATTTTGATTTTGTGTGGCGGTGATCGATTTTGACAGATATGCGAGCGTTCGATGAGTTGAGGAAGCTGGAGATGTTCTTCAAGGACGAGAGTAGGCATGGCGTTTCGATCATCGATCTCTACGAGCTTGTTCAGCACGCTGGCAACATTCTACCGAGATTGTAAGTCAAAATCCCTAGACTTTTTCTTTCGTTCATAATGAACAACATTATTGAAATCGAAATCATGGAAAGAGGTTTGGATAGTTCTTTAGCTCTAGCCTAGTTATCTATAGCTCTTCTGTTTAGATGAGTTTTGCAATGAGGTAGTTGTTCAGACTATCATTTTGTTCATAGCTATATATCAAGAACACATGGACTGTAGAGCTGTTGAGTGAGATACTTGTTTCAGTTATATTGTTATTGGCAGCGCGTGTGAGGTTCCTGTTGTTTATTTAACAGGTATCTCCTATGTACGGTAGGATCTGTGTACATTAAATCGAAGGAAGCACCTGCCAAGGATGTGCTTAAAGACCTTGTGGAAATGTGTCGTGCTGTTCAACATCCAATTCGGGGGCTCTTTCTAAGGAGTTACCTTTCTCAAGTCAGTAGAGATAAGTTACCTGATCTCGGTTCCGAGTATGAAGGGTGAGATTTTTTTCTTTGGCTAACATTATGTTTCAATCACCATAATCAATGATTTGTGTTTGAGATCGGAAAGATATGTGAATGCAACAGATTTGAATCATGTTCGATTCTCTATGCAGAGGTTCTGACACTGTTACGGATGCTGTAGATTTTGTGCTACAGAATTTCACAGAGATGAATAAGCTTTGGGTTCGAATGCAGTATCAGGTCTGTTCAATATCTATGAAACTTTATCTGCTGTTTCGTCTTGATATGCATGGCACCAGAGTACTTGCATGCCATAGAGGTAAAAGTGAGTCATGAGGGCATGATTTTTGGTCATGCAGGTGTTATGGTGCTTATGAATCATTCATACTCTTTGAAGATCCTGAGTTGAGGCCTTCTTTGGGCTTTCTGGTCTGCAGGGACCTGGTCGGGCGAGAGAGAAGCATGAAAAGGAAAGAAGCGAACTTCGTGATCTAGTAATATCGAAATTCTGAATCTATCAGCAGATGAAATAGTGCATTACACATCTTAATGTGAAGTTACACCTTTCTGAATTTCCTTGATAGGTAGGGAAAAATCTCCATGTTCTCAGTCAGATAGAGGGTGTGGAACTCCAAATGTACAAAGACACTGTTCTTCCCAGAGTATTAGAGCAGGTTCTTTAATTGGCTTCACTTCTCAATACACTTTTTTGTTAATTCTAAATATTTTTCTTTATGGAGCTATGTGAAACAGCGTACTCTCTAATTTTCTTTCAAACTTCTATTCACCTGGTTTTTTCAGGTTATCAACTGTAAAGATGAGCTGGCCCAGTATTATTTGATGGATTGCCTAATCCAGGTCTTTCCGGATGAGTATCACTTGCAGACACTGGAGATGTTATTGGGTGCTTGCCCCCAGCTTCAGGTACATAACGATTTCCCTTGCAGTTGCCAGAGGAAGCAGCTTTTTGACTGATTTCCCCTTGTATAATATCTTTTCAAGTGCAGCCAACAGTGGATATCAAGACAGTGCTATCTCAATTAATGGGCAGGTTATCAAATTATGCTGCTTCAAGTACAGATGTGAGTTATCTAAAAGCCGTCGTCGTGTCCCTATTTCTTTCTTTTTCCTCATTTGGGTGCTGTTTCTTCTTGGTATTTTTTCATGTTGATGATTGTGCACTTTTTTTGTTCAAGGTATTACCCGAATTTCTTCAAGTTGAAGCTTTCGCTAAATTAAGTAGTGCTATTGGGAGGGTAAGCTGGCTTGCATTGAATTTATTAAATTATTATTATTTATTTTTTAAATCTAGATACAAACTTCCTATTTTCAGAATATTTAAGCTGCTATAATTGTTTGCTTTATTTATTTATGAAAATGAATCGTAAACGTGTGATTTTATATTTTTCCAACATGTGAAAGCATATTATACATATTTTGTTACATTATAGTATTCATTGTTGTTTGCTACTCCTAGGGAAGAAAAAGTACTACTTTTGCCACTTGAGTAAAAAGAGAAGGTAACTGTAATAATGAAGAAAGAATGTCACTTAGAGGACTACTTCTCAACTAAGCTTGTACTATGTTTCTTTCTTGTATTAAGATTAGAAAAGTCAAAAGAAACAGAATTTTCAGTGAACTTACTAATATAATCCCAAACATATGCGTAGAGGTGCGGAAATAAATTACTAAGAAGGAAAAGAACGAAGCATAAGAGGCAGTATGCTACCTTGAATGTTTGAATGTTTTGTAATAATGAAATAGTATACTGTTAAAACCCTTGATTGATGTGTAAACTATACGATATAATAAACAGCTAATATAAATTTCAGGTGATAGAAGCACAAGTTGACATGCCTATTGTTGGAGCCATATCTTTGTACGTCTCTCTTCTTACATTCACACTTCGTGTTCATCCTGATCGTCTAGATTATGTGGATCAAGTACTGGTAAGAACTTCAAGAAACTAACTTGAATGCCTAGTTTCCAAACTTCCCCATGGGATTTGGCTTGGACATGCCTGCTCACATGGGCACATAATATGGATTGCATCGTCCTTCAGTTCCCATTTGCATATGGATTATCCGTGCCATGCTAAACCAATGAAGTTAATAAGCGATGGGTTTATTTGTATCTTTTTCTTCTCCTATTTTAGGGAGCATGTGTTAGGAAGCTACCCGGAAACGCTAAGGTTGAAGACAAGAGAGCCATAAAGCAGGTCGTCGCACTATTAAGTGCTCCTTTGGAAAAGTACAATGACATTGTCACAGCCCTCACACTTTCTAATTATCCTCGAGTTATGGATCACCTTGATAATGGAACAAATAAAGTCATGGCAATGGTTATCATTCAAAGCATTATGAAAAATGACTCTTGTATCTCCACTGCTGATAAGGTAGATGCTTCTTCTGTCTGGTCTATTTCTTCAATTTGTCTTCTTGAAAATTTCTTATATCTGCTGTTTCCAGGTGGAGGTATTGTTTGAATTAATCAAAGGGCTGATCAAGGATTTGGATGGTACTTCTGATGATGAGGTTCATCTCCCAACTGTTATTACAATAGAAATATTTATTTCTTTAATATCTCTCGTTAACATACTATTAAAGTGTCTACATGATTTCTTTCAAAATGTATGTTTATTTCCATTCTAGACATTTAAGGTCTTTTTCTTCTTTCTTTTGCTATTTCATACTTGCAGCTTGACGAGGAGGATTTTCATGATGAGCAAAATTCTGTTGCTCGCCTTATACACATGCTTTATAATGACGATCCAGAAGAAATGTTAAAGGTAAGTGGTTGGTACTTTGAAGGTTCTGGTATTTTACTTGATGCTAATGTTACTCCTTTTTGGAAATTTCTTTTGTCAGACTCATTAGAGCATGATAATCCTAAGATCCCTTTGTGAGTCAGTCTCCTTAGAATAGATAATCCTGAGAGCCCATATCCCATTGGCTTTCTGACCATTTGACAGAATTGGCATCACTTGCATATTTGAATTGCAGAATTATGCATTTTGCAAATAGTTGTCTAGAAGCTTGTGTGTATCTTCTTATGTTTGTTAGTCTTAAGTATGCATAAGAAAAGCTAGAGTAGTCAAATAATTTTTTCTCAATATTCAAGATTCACAAAGAAGCATCTTAATTTATTAGGGTAGGCAGCAACATTAAAACATGGCATTCATGTCCATGACCAAGAATCCTAGGTAGCGATTTTCGTTACTTATATGTGTTTAGGTGGCTGTCCTGTTTTCGAGAAATCTTACTGTAGTGTTATGATTAAATGAATTTCAGATTATATGTACGGTAAAGAAGCACATAATGAATGGAGGGCCAAAGCGCTTACCTTTTACTGTTCCTCCTCTTGTGTTTTCTGCACTTGGGGTATGTTTCTTTGTGCTTCTATTGTTACATATTATTATTTCGTTTTGTCTTTATATGCATCCTGGAGTTTATTGAAATGATGTCATCCTGAAGAGCTCACATACTGGTTGTGACAGTTGGTTAGGCGACTGCAAGGTCAGGATGGAGAGGTAGTTGGAGAAGATATGCCTGCCACACCGAAGACAGTTTTTCAGTTTCTAAATCAGGTAATAGATCAATACACCTTCATTGTTATAATATTTATGCAGTAGATCTTGCTGTGGAAGATTTTCTATAGATTAATTGATAAACAAAGTTGGTAATCTATGTTATCTGGTGGTATAGTTACCACAATCTACTTTTACCTTTTCCAGTTTCCCATGTGTGTAGTTCTCTCAGTGGAAAACGTGTTTCATATGTTGTGTGCTTGTATTTTTCCTGCATTATGTGTGGTCTTCATTTACTCTAGAACTCATCTGTGTGCATATTGTGATATTGTCTGCTTTGTTTCAGACTGTAGACGCTCTTTCCTCTATTCCGTCTCCTGAACTGGCATTAAGGTTGTACTTACATTGTGCTGAGGTATGCCATATCTACATTTCGGGGAGTGTGTGGTTTGCAGGCTAATGCTGTCTGTATTGTGTTAATTGCACATATCCTTTAAACCTTGAAGTTAGGGCTATTACCATTAATCAAAGAAAGCCTTGAATTCTGTTTGATGTTGTTGCTGCAGGCTAACTTTTTGTTTTGTTCCATGAATAATAGGCTGCCAATGACTGTGATCTTGAACCTGTTGCTTATGAATTCTTCACTCAAGCATTTGTACTATATGAGGAAGAAATCACGGTAATTGTTTGTCAGTCTCGTATTTAAATTTATTAAATAGAATTTCATGGAAGTGGCTTCTATGGTCTCAATATTTCCATAAAGAGAATAGTGTTACATTAGCCTTGACAGTTCTACTGCATAAATATGCACTTGATTTTAGGATTCCAAAGCTCAAGTGACTGCAATACATCTCATTATTGGGGCTCTTCAGAGGATGAATGTGTTTGGCACTGAAAATAGGGATACTTTAACACACAAGGCCACAGGGGTAATAATGCCTTCGTATTATCTGATTCATCGTTTTTTCAGACTCTCGTGAAACCCCATAATAACATATGCTCTTCCTTGTGTCAGTATTCTGCAAAGCTTTTGAAGAAACCTGACCAGTGCAGAGCAGTGTATGCATGTTCACACCTGTTTTGGGTTGATGATCAGGATGGTGTTAGAGATGGAGAAAGGTAAATGTACCAAAATTCAATTTATTAGACTCGGTTTCTTGTACCCAAAGTCACGACTGCTAATGCTTTCTGTTACAGGGTGTTGCTTTGTTTAAAGCGTGCCTTAAGAATTGCAAATGCTGCTCAACAAATGGCCAGTGTAACTCGGGGTAGCAGTGGGCCAGTGACACTCTTTGTTGAAATACTAAACAAGTAAGTAGGGTTTACTCTACCAAATTGAAGTCTCTCTTCTGTGGTGATCTCGTATTGATTGATTAATAATGCATCAGGTACCTCTACTTTTTTGAGAAAGGAAACCCCCAGATTACCAGTGCTGCAATTCAGGGATTGGTGGAGTTAATTACAACCGAGTTGCAAAGTGACTCTAGTAATGTGAAACCAGCCTCTGATGCATTTTTTGTCAGCACACTGCGGTACATACAGTTCCAGAAACAGAAAGGCGGGGCAATGGGTGAAAAATATGCATCTATCAAGGTGTGACTGACTCGCATCTTCTTGAAGGACAAGCAAATTTGTTTGGGTTGAAATGATGGTGAGTGGCAGCCGGATGAGTAATCAATGGCTCAAAAATGCCACTCTACCAAAGTGGCAGCCGAAGCTTCATGTACAGTTCTTCTTCCCTCTGCGTTTGATAGGACAAGCAGCTAGTAGCGTCTAGACTTTCTAGATGACGGTTTTGTGCCATTGTTGCTCCTGGAGCGAAGCTCTTTTTTTTTTTTTTTTTTGTTCTTCTTTTGGCCCGACATTTCTAAATTTGAAGGTAGTTGGAGTTTGAAGGGATATCTACAGCCCCCGTGAAAGGTATGTTTGACGCAAGTGGTATTTGTATAGGGTTGAGAACTACAGATGATACAAAATAGTTGGTTGTATTTGTTTGACAGATAGAAACTACACAACAAAGTTCGATTTAGAATATATTACTAGGCAAATAGCTAGTTAGTGTTTGTTAGAAGTTTGAATTTGGAATCTAGCGTTATTGAGCATGGGCACTTGGTCAGTAACCTGATTAAAGAAATTATGTTTAATCAACTTGAATATAAGTCTATTTTTAAGTTGTGGTGTTTTATTTTAACATCTGAGAGTGATTAAATATAGTTTATTTGGTCAATTTCTGATCAAATAAACACTTCTACGAGCGTTATAAGTCCTAAATCTAATTAAAAAAAAATTTAGATCTAAGTGAGATTGTGAGCTAGTTTCAATTTTTTTTCCTTATCTTTTTTTTTGTTACAGTATTTTCCTTATCTTCATCGTAACGTCCAATTTTTTTTTTTGGGAGAAATAAACGTCCAATTTGGAATGAGTGATGAAGAAATGTTTATTCACGACTAAAAGAAGGAAGAAGAAATGTTTATTATTCATACGACTCAGGATCAGACTAGGACAAATTGGACAAAGTCAAGAAGTCTTATCTTGGCTCCAATATCCAATAAAGGCATGACAAGGAAAGAAAGGGAAAACCATTTGCTTGGTTTTTTGGATGTCTAATTGGCTTAGGTCAGATCACTTTTCAACCACAATTTGACTCTTGACGCTCTCTGAGCTCGTCTTCTCCATTTTCTCTCCTTCAACTTCTTCTCCCCCTCTACCACTTAAGAGGGGCTTTCTCTGCAAATTAGGGTTTCTGCTGCTTCACCAAAGGTGCTGTCTTGGTGATTTTTGAAGTAGAAGCACTAAGCAGGAAGAGAACCACTTGAGCTGGCTTACGATCTGCTGCTACTTTGAAAAACAATGAGCGCCTCCAGGTTCATAAAGTGCGTGACGGTCGGTGACGGCGCCGTCGGAAAAACCTGTATGCTGATTTCCTACACCAGCAACACCTTCCCTACGGTAAGCCACTCCACTCAGTCAGTCCCATTTTCGTAATTTCACAGGCTTTTCCTCTATGCATAATCATATGGCTTTCGTTTACAGGACTATGTGCCAACTGTGTTCGACAATTTCAGCGCTAATGTTGTGGTGGATGGAAGCACAGTCAACCTTGCTCTGTGGGACACTGCAGGTGATTTCACGACTCTCATTTTCGAATATCTGAATTCAATCTCTTGTGACTAGTTTTTACTAATCTTTTTGTAAACAGGGCAGGAGGATTACAATAGATTACGACCCCTGAGCTATCGAGGTGCCGATGTGTTCATACTTGCTTTCTCTCTGATTAGCAAAGCCAGCTACGAAAATGTAGCGAAAAAGGTTGCAACTCTTCATTAGTTAGGAAGAATTGTTTGCAATAGTTTTATTATTCAACGTCTTCTTTGGTGTTTTGATGAGTAATTGTGTTTTCTGTTTTCTGTTTCAGTGGATTCCTGAGCTGCGGCATTATGCACCTGGCATTCCAATTATTCTAGTTGGAACAAAGCTTGGTAAGATCTTTTATCATCTTGTCTTGATTAGTTGGTATATAGTTCTATTATGGTTGTGCTAGCGCATGCTCTGGTGCTTTAGGGTCTTAGGTTGAGGATAAAGCTTAGCTTGTATAATTGTATGCCACCGTACTATTAGCTTTGATCAATAATTGGCCACGTACGGCTTGCATTCAGTGAATTTTATGTTGAGGTCCTATCTTTCTTCATGGAAGGCTTATGGTGATAATGTCTTCTGTACTTATCCTTTTCTGGAGCACTTGTTGTCATTAATCATTTTGATGAACTAGGCACTCAACTTAACATTTCATGTGCAGATCTTCGTGATGATGAACAATTCTTTATGGACCATGCTGGTGCTGTTCCCATCTCCAGTGCTCAGGTAAATACCTTGATTTTCAAAAGCTAATATCTGTTCTGTTGGTCTATGACCTTGATTTTCTAGTTTTCTTTTTTGTTTAAAGGGAGAGGAAATGAAGAAACTGATTGGAGCTCCTTCATATATTGAGTGTAGCTCAAAAACACAGCAGGTATGCATATTATGTTCTTCTCTTCTTGACAAATGCATCACTTGCTCTCACCTCTTGTTATTGATGGAATTTATGTATTATTGTGATGGCAGAATGTGAAGGCTGTTTTTGACGCAGCCATCAAGGTGGTGCTCCAGCCACCAAAGCTAAAGAAGAAAAAGAGAAGGGCACATAAGGCTTGCTCCATATTGTGATTTCAAGAGACATTTATTGGCCAGATGACCTCTCTCCATCTTCAGTAACTCCTTTGTATTTGGTCCCTCAAGGAAGCAATCATGTATAGTAGCGACTGACATTCTAGGGTTTCAGGAGAAAGCATTAGATTGTTTGCTTCAGACTAGTTTCAAGGAAGCATTAGCTGATTAGCCTACTCAACACACGTGCAACTTATGCAACTTATGTATTAACCGGATGTGATGAAGATCCTATTGTGAAAGAAGTGCTTCGTGGAGTGAATATTGTTGTATTTGTAATTGGCACTCCTAGGTTTTGGTGTTTGTTAGTTTGCAAGTGTGACCAGTACACTGATCATTGGTCATCAACTTGGTGTTAATTTGAATTCTGCATTGTATGATTCATTTGGGATTTGAGTATCAAGCTAAACATGGTTCTTACTGTATCCACATGAGCTTCTACTTGTTTGATTTGAATATTATAGGAAGGAAATCTAGTATTGACGGACATGGTGGTCTTGTTTTACAGAAATTGTGAAAGATTTATTGTCCACAACAAAGCCCAATGTATACAATGGTCATATTAGGATTGCAAAGATAGACTATATAACGAATTTGATAAGTTCTGTGATTGAAGATCCTGTTGACTATCATTTATAATCCTTTTTGAGTCAATCAGGCACTTGTTCACTCCCCTTGCTGTAGACCAACTAATTGTATATACAGACTTCCGGGGGTTCCAATCAGCTGCTCATGGCTACCCATTTCCACCACCCTACCATATGTAACAGGGCAATCTTGTTGGCATCACCGAATAGTTGACAACCTGTGTGCTACCAAAATGGTGGTTCGGCCTTCCATTAGCTTATCTAGAGCCTCCTGAACCAGCTTCTCAGACTCTGTGTCCAATGCACTTGTTGCTTCATCTAAAAGAAGTATGGATGGGTCTTTCAGTATAGCTCTAGCAATAGGCACCCGCTGTTTCTGCCCACCAGATAACTGCACTCCTTTCTCTCCAACTTGAGTTTTGAACCCTTCAGGCATTCTGCTTATGAATTCATGGGCATTTGCTGCTTCTGCTGCCCTCATTACCTCAACTTCGGATGCTTCCTCATTCCCATATTTGATGTTGTCATAAACTGTTGTTGAGAACAATGCTGGCTCTTGCTGGACCAGTCCTATTTTCTTCCTCAAAGATTTCAAGTTTAAGCCTTTGATATCATGTCCATCAATCATAACTGCTCCGAAAAATAGGGTCATAAAATCTCATTACTAGTGCAATCACAGTACTCTTCCCTGAACCACTTGGACCGACAACTGCAAGACTCTTTCCTGCTGACACCTTCAAATTCAAGTTGTCGAAAATGGTGATATCAGACCGTGCAGGGTACCAAAACCGCATCTGAATTCTATGTCTCCTCTGATATCAGCAACCACATTAGATGTGGGATCATTAGAATGTATGGCTGTTTCTCTGTTGAGTATACTAAAAATCAATCCAAGTGCTTGTGACCCCTTTACAATGTCTGGAGCAAGAGCAAGAGTTTCTGCTATGCACAGTGCAGTGACAATTAACGCCATAAAGGACTTCATGATGTCTCCAAAATTAGAGTTTGTTGGCCGGTTCCCTCCTCATGCTAAGGCCAAAGTATTAATTATTTTGTCTTATAGATTATAAAGAAAGAAGACAAGTATGATGTGGAAGAGACCCAAGTTGACTTTGGCTTGGAGAAAAGAAGAAAAGGAGAAGCATGCGTGCAGCAATTGAAGAAAGAAAAACAAAGAGACAAAGAAAAAGAAGAAAAGCTTGTCATAAAGAAAAGAAATAGAAAAGCATGTGTGCATGTGAAAGAATAAAAAAAATGGAAAGGAGAGCTAGTGTTGGAATCTCCTAGCTCATAGGCCGGCCATTGAAAAGAAAACAACAATTATTTGTTTTGTTTATCCCTTCTTCTTAAGGAGATGAAGAGAGAGAGCATGGGATTGATATACATAATCCCCAAATCGGCCGGTTTGAAGTGTGAGAATGAGAGAGAGAGCTAGAGACCGATAGAGAGAAAGTGAGAAAGAGAGTTGTAAAAGGAGAGAAAGAAAATCCTTCTTGTACAATATCTTTGTGAGTGTGTATCCAAGAGTGTTTCTCTTGAGAGTTTTTCCTCTAGTGTTCTAGAGAGATTGGTGATTGTAATCCCATTTTCATAGTGGAAGTTTTTCGGAGTTTGTCCCGTGGTTTTTTTCTTTCACATTGAAGGGTTTCCACGTTAAATTTAGTGTCTCTTTATTGCTCTTTTATTTTCTATATTGTTGCGTACTCTGTTATCAATCTCAACAAAGTGGTATCAGAGCTACTGGTTAGCATTATGGATGTCAACACAAGCCGGATGGTCAGCTTACATGGGAGAAATTACATGATCTGGAAATCGAAGATGGAGGACATACTCTATTGCAAAGATTTGTATTCTCCAATTGAAGGCGAGAAGCTAGAGAAAATGTCAGAAGATGAATGGAAGAAGTTGAACAGAAAAGTGATTGGAGTTATGCGGCAATGGCTCGATGACAACGTCTTTCATCATGTTTCAAAGGAGACTACAACACTTACACTGTGGAGAAAGCTTGAAAGTCTATATGAAAGAAAGACGGCAGCAAACAAAGCTTTTTTGATTAGGAAGCTTGTCAACCTCAAATACAAGGAAGACATCTCAATCAACGAACATTTGAATGAGAGCAGAGCATTGTCAATCAGCTTTCCTCAATGAATATGGTTCTCGATGACGAATTGCAAGCCTTGATCCTTCTTAGTTCACTCCCAGACAGTTGGGAAACATTGGTGGTTTCAGTTAGCAACTCTGCTCCTGAAGGTGTTGTGTCATTAAGTCAAATGACTAGCAATTTGTTGAATGAAGAGGTGAGAAGAAAATCTTCAGACTCTTCGTATTCTGAAGCTGTGATTGTAGAAAGAAGGGGAAGAGCTAGAAGCCGGAAGCCATATCATTATTCTCATGGTCATGGAAGATCAAGAAGCAAATCCAGATCAAGGAAGGATGTCACATGTTACCACTGCAATGAAAAAGGTCATTATAGAAGAGAATGCAGGAAATTTAAGAGAGAAAAGAAGAAGGATGTGAAGGAAGATGAGACAGACACTGTTGCAATTTCTTCGGAAAGTGATATCATAGTATTGCCAGAGTTTCTAGAATGTGAAGAATTAGTTTCCGAATGTGAAAAAGCATGTCTGAGCCTTTCAAAAGAAGAAACTACATGGGTTGTTGATAGTGGAGCTTCCTTCCATGCTAGTCCTCGAAAGGAACTTTTCTCAACATATAAAGGTGGTGATTTTGGTACAGTGAGAATGGGAAATAAAGGCATCTCGAAAATAACGGGAATTGGTAATGTGATCCTGCGAACAAATGTAGGCTGCAAACTTGTTCTTAAGGACGTAAGTTATGTACCTGATCTCCGCTTGAATTTAATGTATGTAGGGAAGTTAGATGATAATGGCTACATGAACTTACATGGCAATGGAAAATGGAAACTCACAAAAGGCTCCATGGTGATAGCACGAGGAAGCAAATGCTGCACACTTTAGAAAATGCAAGCTCAATTGTTCAAGGGGGAGCTAAACACCTCAGAGACTGCAAGTTCCGCAGAATTATGGCATAAACGACTTGGCCATATGAGTGAGAAAGGGCTATAAGTTCTGGCTAAAAAGGAGTTGCTTCCTGGAATTAAAGGTACACATTTAGACAAATGCACTTATTGTCTAGTTGGAAAGCAACATAGAGTTTCCTTTCATAGAAATCAGAATAGGAAACAAAATGTGTTGGACTTGGTTTATTCTGATGTCTGCGGTCCTATGAAAGTTAAAACATTGGGTGGTGCCTCGTATTTTGTTACTTTCATAGATGATTATTCAAGAAAAGTGTGGGCATATGCTTTAAAGACAAAAGATCAAGTGTCGTATGTGTTTAAAGTCTTTCATACGATGGTAGAAAGGGTGACTGACAGAAAATTAAAATGCATTCGCACAGATAATGGTGGTGAGTATATTGGATCTTTTGATGAATATTGTAAGAGCCACGATATCAGACATGAGCAATCAGTTCCGAGAACTCCACAACATAATGGCGTTGCAGAGAGAATGAATCGCACCATTGTGGAAAGAATTAGATGCATGTTGTCTCATTCCAAATTGTCAAGAAGTTTTTGGGGAGAAGCAATGAGGATAGCTTGCTATTTGATCAATTTGTCACCATCGGCTCCTTTAAATGGTGATGTTCCCGATCACGTGTGGTCCTCAAAAGATGTTTCTTATGGGCACTTGAAGACTTTTGGCTGTAGAGCTTTTGTGCATGTTCCAAAGGAAGAAAGATGGAAGCTTGAAGACAAAACCAAGCAGTGTGTATTCCTTGGGTATGCTGATGAAAAATTTGGCTACCGACTGTGGGATCCTCTTAACAAGAAGGTGGTTCGCAGCTGAGATGTAGTGTTCTTTGAAGATCAAACAATTAAAGACATTGAGAAGAGTGAACATGTGGAGGCAGCAGAAACACATGGTGATAATCTCATTGATCTAGATCGTATTATTCCTCCTACAGTTGAAGAAGTTGGTCATGAAGCTAAGCAAGACACCGAAGAAGTTCCTAATGGTGATCAAAGAGATGATGCTGAAAACAGCCAAGAAGTTCCACAAGAAAACCAAAAAAGCAGCCACCGGTTATTGAATAAGCTGCACAGTTGAGGAAAAGCACCAGAACACACACGCCTTCCACAAAATATACATCTAATGAGTATGTTCTTCTCTTAGATGAAGGTGAACCTGAATGCTTTCAGGATGTCCAAGATGATGCTGACAAAGATAAATGGTTGAAAGCTATGCAAGAGGAGATGGATTCTTTACACAAGAATCAAACATATGAATTGGTGGAAAGGCCAGAAGGAAGACGAGTCCTCAAGAATAAGTGGATTTTCAAGCTCAAGACATCTGAAAATTCACAACCAAGATATAAAGCGAGGTTGGTTGTCAAAGGCTTTGCTCAAAAGAAAAGTATTGATTTTGATGAGATATTTTCTCCAGTGGTGAAGATGAATTCCATTCGTGTCGTGTTGGGATTGGCAGCAAGTATGAACCTGGAGATAGAGCAATTAGATGTCTAAACAACCTTTCTTCATGGTGACTTAGAAGAAGACATCTTCATGGAACAGCCAGAGGGATTCAAAGTTGAGGGCAAGGAGCATATGGTCTGTAAGTTGAAGATGAGCCTCTATGGACTCAAACAAGCTCCTCGCCAATGGTACAAGAAATTTGAGTCATTCATGATAGAAAATGGATTCAAGAGGACAATCTCAGATCACTGTGTGTTCATTCGAAGAGCATCTGAAGACTTTATCATGTTATTGTTGTATGTTGATGACATGTTGATTGTAGGTCCAAACTCAAAGAAAATTGAGGAGTTGAAGGAAAGGTTGAATGAATCCTTTGATATGAAGGATTTGGGGCCTTTAAAGAAAATTCTCGGCATGCAGATCACTCGTGATAGAAAGAAAGGTCAGCTGTGGCTATCACAAGAAAGTTACATTGAAAAGGTTCTTGAGAGATTCAACATGGACAAAGCAAAATCTGTAAGTGTTCCTCTTGCTACTCATTTCAAATTGAGTAAGAAACAAAGTCCTTCAAATGCAAAAGAGAAGGAAGAAATGGAGAAAGTTCCCTATGCTTCAGCAGTAGGATGTTTAATGCATGCTATGGTCTGTACTAGACCGGATATTGGTTATGCAGTAGGTGTTGTGAGCAGATTCCTTGCAAATCCAGGTAGAGAACACTGGACAACAGTTAAATGAATTATGAGGTACCTTAGAGGTACATCTAAATTGTGTTTATGTTTTGTCAATGAAAGACCTATTCTTGAAGGCTTTACTGATGCAGATTTGGCTGGAATAGACACAATGAGATCCACATCTGGATATTTATTCACTTTTGCAGGGGGAGCTGTTTCTTGGCAGTCAAAATTGCAAAAGTGTGTAGCTTTATCTACTACTGAATCAGAATACATTGCCATTGTTGAATGTTGCAAGGAAATGCTATGGATGAAGAGATATTTCCAAGAGCTTGGTCTACACCAAAGTGAGTTTGTTATCTACTGTGATAATCAGAGTGCCATTCATCTCAGCAAGAATCCTAGTTTTCATTCGAAGTCCAAGCATATAGATATGCGGTACCATTGGATTTGAGAGAAATTTGAAACAAAGCTGCTGATGATAGAAAAGATCCATACCAATGAGAACAAGGCAGATATGTTAACAAAGTCTCTTCCAAAAAGCAAGCATGAGACTTGCACATTCTTAGCAGGTCTGTGATCTTAAGCATGAGTCAGGAAGGGGGAGATTGTTGGCCGGTTCCCTCCTCATGCTAAGGCCAAAGTATTAATTATTTTGTCTTATAGATTATAAAGAAAAAAGACAAGCATGATGTGGAAGAACCTAAGTTGGACTTTGGCTTGGAGAAAAGAAGAAAAGGAGAAGCATGCGTGCATCAATTGAAGAAAGAAAAACAAGGAGACAAAGAAAAAGAAGAAAAGCTTGTCAGAAAGAAAAGAAAGAGAAAAACATGTGTGCATGTGAAAGAATAAAAAAAATGGAAAGGAGAGCTAGTGTTGGAATCTCCTAGCTCATAGGCCGGCCATTGAAAAGAAAACAACAATTATTTGTTTTATTTATCCCTTCATAAGGAGATGAAGAGAGGGAGCATGTGATTGATATACATAATCCCCAAATCGGCCGGTTTGAAGTGTGAGAACGAGAAAGAGAGCTAGAGATTGATAGAGAGAAAGTGAGAAAGAGAGTTGTAAAAGGAGAGAAAGAAAATCCTTCTTGTACAATATCTTTGTGAGTGTGTATCCAAGAGTGTTTCTCTTGAGAGTTTTTCCTCTAGTATTCTAGAGAGATTGGTGATTGTAATCCCATTTTCATAGTGGACTTCAAATTTCGGAGTTTGTCATGTGGTTTTTTCCCTTCACATTGAAGGGTTTCCACGTTAAATTTGGTGTCTCTTTATTGCTCTTTTATTTTCTATATTGCTGCGTACTCTGTTATCAATCTCAACAGAGTTTTTGTGCTTGATTAGAACTGATGCAAACCAAAGGCCGAGTGCATAGGAACAGAATGCAAAGAACTGTGATAGGCCATAGCAAAACCCGGAAATGTGACCTCGAAGAACTGCTTTCTTATTTGGCTGGTGTAGCTCTGAAGCAAACTGAAGTGATATCCGATCCTCAGCCCCAAATGCAGCAACAGTACGTATGTTGGCAATTGCTTCACGAGCTAGGGAATTTGCTTTAGCATAAGCATTGTTGTAGTCTCCACCAAATCCCTTAAGAAACAGTTGCTGCACATATGGAACTAAGGACATTAACATAAATATCATTAGGTAAATGATGAATGTTTGGAATGATATATGACACTGACCTCAGCAATGGAAGCTCCAATAAGTAGGGGGAGGGTAGCAACCACAACAGCTGTGATACGCCAACTTAATGTGAAGGAAATAACAAATGCAGTTACTGCAAGTGATACATTCTGCACAGTTGTTGATAGGCGGTCAGCTAGAGCGCTTCGGACTAATGTTGCATTGGTAGCTAGGATTGATGTCAGTGAACCAGTGTTATTCTCATTCAAATCAAACCACCCAACATCGTTTGAAAGGCCGGATAGCTGCAGTTGAAACGAGATAGATCTCTTAGATTTGCTCTACTATGTGGAATTAAACGGTTAAGTAAGGAAATGGCAAGCAGAAAAGAACCTGAGAACATTAATAGGCGCACACGACTTGTGAGCCGCTCCCCCATCAATGTGTAGAAGTTGTGCTGCAACAGATACATTGGAACAGTAATACCCGCTAGTACAACATGTTTGATTTCGGAACCAGTTGGAGCATAAAATGCAGCCAAGATGTGAGTTATTCCAAGGGCAAAGAGAGGAGCTTCCATTCCTGCCAGAATTGCACCAACTGACCCAAGTATCGCGTAAGGCCACTCCTGTGCATTTAGTTTTACTAATTCCCATATTGAGGAACTAGGAGAAGAACTTCTTTTGGACAGCTTTTGATCACTTGGCTCCTGCGCTCTTGTTGTAATTGACTTAACATCCTGCTGATTTCTATCATTGGTTTCTCGAAAGCTTGTATTTGTTGCACTTACAGACTGAGATAGTGAGCTAGAACGTTTGTCATGTTCCAATACCTGCAAGCTCACCAGACTAGCACTCACCTTTCTTACACACCAGTTCTGAGTGGCTGCCACTCTGAACAACCTGACCATTTTTCAGCACAATGATTGTTTCCACATCGCGGATAGTGGAAAGCCTGTGAGCAATAATGATTGTAGTTCTATGTGACATAATCTTATCCAGTGCTTGCTGAACAATTTGTTCTGATTCTGCATCAAGAGCACTAGTGGCCTCATCCAAGAATAATATTTTCGGGTTTCTCAGAACTGCTCTCGCAATTGCTATTCTCTGTTTCTGCCCTCCAGAAAGCTGAGTTCCTCCCTCTCCAGCCTGAGTGTTGTAGCCATCAGGTAAACCTTGAATAAAAGAATGTGCATTGGCAGCTTTAGCAGCTTCTATGATCTCATCCATGTCGGCGTCTTCTTTACCCAACAGGATGTTGTCAGCTATAGTAGTAGCAAACAATGCTGGTTCTTGACTTACCAATCCCATCTGTTCTCGCAGCCATCTCAATTGGAGAGTTGAAACATCATGTCCATCCAACAGTATTTTACCTATGAAACATTGCTGCATCATAAACTACACTATTTGCATATACCCATTAAAAGTCAATGTTGTAAATATGATATATGGTTATATACCTGAAGAGGGGTTGTAGAATCGTTGAGCCATGGATATAATGGTGCTCTTTCCTGAACCACTGGGACCGACATGCAAAAGTCTTGCCAGCACTAATCGAAAAGCTCAGGTTTATAACACCATGTTGGGTCGTGATGGATAGGCAAAACAAACATCAGAAAACTCAATCTGCCCTGATACTTCTGGCAACACTACTCCTTTGTCTGATACTTTAGAGGAGTTAGAATCTGATTCAATCATCTTCATGATATTCGCAGCAGCAGCTCGGCCTTTAGCAATGGCAGCCAGGTTTGGGGTAGCTTGGCCAAGAGCACTACAAAATTAAATGTGTTGTAGTATAAATGTATTATATATAAATATGTCTATATCATGTAATAAGTACTCGAGTATATAATGTAGGTATAAAGATTTGTGTAACATGTTTTATGCCAAGAGGCAACAAGCATGACAATTATCATCATTGAAGATAATCAAGTGGAGTTGTTTTGATGATGATCATAGTTACCAAATTGGTTTTCACTTAGAGCATTCACATTAGCTTTGTACTCTTATATAAACCCTCCATTGAGAGAAGAATAAACACTCATTACTCTCTCCCTTTCTCTGTTAATTTATGCTTGTCCTCAAACACGTTATCAGTACGATATTGCTGTAGAATTAGAATCGAAAATTGACAAGAGAAAGGAAGTCTATCATCCAATCGAAGTCATTTTTCCAAACCTACAAAAAACCTCCAAACCCTAGTACATATCAAAGCCCTTGATCCAGAAACCCAGAACCGGCCGGAAACAGCCTGAACCGGCTGCCGAAATTTTTGAACCTCTGCCAGACCACTGCCGAGGGGATCTGCCGAGAGTTGCCGAGAAGTTGCCGAGAAGTTGCCGAGAAGCCCTGTCGAGCCCCTGCTGATACCTCCTGAGAGCCCATGCCGAGACCTGCCGAGAGCCCCTGTCGAGACCTGCCAAGCACCTACCGAGAAGGTGCCGAGACCTGCCGACGGCTGCTGAGACACCTGCCGACAGCTACCGATAGATCTGCAGGGCCATTTTCCGATGACTTTTCTGATATTTTTCCGGTGATTTTTCAGACGATTTTCTCGACTTTTTCCAACGATCCTTCCGGTCACCTCCGACAATTTTTTCAGGCCAAATTTTCCGGCAACACTATTTCAAGGTATTTTTTACTAAAAGTTCCCGTTTTTGAATTTTTATTCATATTTCTCCTCTTTTCTTTATCTCGGGAACTTGCAATCAAAAAGCGAAATTATGGAAATTCACGCTAAACGAACTAAGAGCGTTCGTAATCAATGAACTAAGAGTGTTCATAATATTCGGACTAAGAGCGTCCGCAAGCATCAATTTATGACCATATTAAACATCATTGTTTCAGTCTAATCTAAATATTCTTGGAAATTGATTTCTTGGTAGCATAGCTCGGAAATCTTATTATTTTAGTTTTTCGTGGAAGTTTAAAACTCCGAAACTAATGTATCTTTTCTTTTATTTTCAGGATGTCGAATGAACCTAGACTCGACTTTCAAATCCTTAACTCAATAGGTTCGGATTACCATAGCTTGAAAACTGACGTTGAGAACCATCTCACATCGAAAGGGATATTGTCCATCATCCAGGCACCAAACGCGGGCCTTGTGTTCCAACGAACACCCATAAAGCATGCACAAACAATTATCTTGATGCGATGCCATATGGACAAAGCACTCAGATTAGAGTACATGTCCATCAAAAATGCAAGGGACCTATGGGTAGCGCTAGAGGAGCGCTTTGATAATATCCAGGATTCCCTCCTCCCCGACTTCAAGTCTGTTGCTGAATACAATTCAGAAGATCTTCACCTCGAAGCCATGTTGAGGTTCTGTGAAAAACCTCTCTCAGAAGAAGAGCTAATTGAGAAGACTCTTTCCACCTTCCCCGTCGCAGCACTTTTGCTATCAAAGCAAAATCGTACTGAAGTCAATGCTGGACGAATTAAGAGGTTCAATAAGCTCATCAATGTTTTGTCGGTAGCTGAAAAGCACGACAACATCCTCGTAAAGAATAATAATTCAAGACCCGTTGGAACCAAGAGCGTTCATGAGGCGAATTATAATGCACCCAAAAGATGGCGCAAAGAGCAGTACCCTAACAATAGAGGACATGAACGACGAATGAATCAATATAACCGCCCCAATAAGGAAGGAAACCGCAACTTTAGAGCGGGCACACGTGATGACAACTCTACACGTGGGAGGGGTGGATATGATAACACCGGCCGTGGAAGTAGCACCATGAGCCGTGGAGGTTGCACCATGCGTCGTGGTAGTAGCAGCAACCCTCCTAGGGAATATCCACAACGTGCACCACCTGCACCTCAAATGAAGGGAAGTAACCACAACGACATGTGTCATCGATGTGGATCAATCGAGCATTGGTTTAAACAATGTCATGCAAGTACCCAACTAGCTGCACGCTACAAGGAGTACATGGAAGTAAGGGAGCAAGAAGCCAACCTTGCTGAAGATGAAGATGGTGAAGATGTCAATCTCACCATAGAGGACTTTAAAGCTGAAAATGAATTGCACGAGGATGCCGCAGACTTTGATTAAATAGTTCTTTCTATTTTCCAAGAAAGACAAATGTGCCTTAGTCAATAAATAACAATTGTATTAACTCTTTCTCATGTTGCGCATCGAATGAAGTATGATGTCTAGGAAAATAATTGAGATCGGGGTATTTAAGTGAGCCTCGCTCTACCAACATATCTCTCTACTTTCCTGGTCATTTTTCCTTAGAGTTACCAAATAGATTGAGTAAACTACAATTTATCTAAGTTTGATTTTATTCTGGAATAGACACTGGAAACTTTAATGTAATCATTGTCTATTTTCCTTATTAATAAAGTGTCGCATTATTATTCAATGTCATGGATGTGTTAAAATTCTGAACTTTATTATTTTTCAATATGTTTCCTGGAGAATTGGAATGTCTTCTTAATAGTGGCACCACATATACTATATTGCGACATAGGTAACTATTTTTATGGATAACGCCTAGTCGATCTTCAGTGACTACGATGGCAGGACCATCACAACTAATTTATGGTCGAGGAACGGCTTAATTTATGTTGTCAAATGACACAAATATTAATGTCACCAAAACTCTATATGCTCCAAGGGCTGGAAGAACCCTATTGAGTTTTAAAGATATAAGAGCAATAGTTTTCATTTGGAAACACATTGTGAGAATGGACAAGAGTTCATTTGCATCACCTATAATGACTATGGAAATACACGAGTATTAGAGAAACTTATGTGTCGCTCTAGTGGATTATATGTAACCACTATTAGAGTCATTGAATCCAACCATGTCATGAATGAAAATTTATGGGATTCTGACACATATAGGCTTTGACACGACCATTTAAGACATCCAGGTCGTGATATGATGATCCGTATATTAAAGACTACACATAGACATCCATTCTTCAAAACGAAAAGAAGTACGAACCAAAAATTGGTCTTATGAGTTACTTCAAAAGCATATCATTCGTTTTGCAAAGTTTGCTCTTTAGCAAAAGTAGAATCGAGACCATCCTATGCAAAGGACACTAAAGAAAATATACCATTCTTACAAAGAATACAAGGTGATATTTATGAACCGATTCACCCAACTTGCAGACCATTTAGGTATTTTATGGTGTTGGTTGATGCATCGACACGTTGGTCACATGTCATGCTCTTATCCATAAGAATGTTGCATTTGCTAAACTCCTAGCACAAATCATTAAGTTAAGGGTTCATTATCCTGATCATCTTATTAAGTCAATTCGTCTTGACAATGATGGAGAGTTTACATCAAAAACTTTTGATGATTATTGCATGTCAATTGGGATCGAGGTTGAACACCATGTCCCTCATATATACACCCAAAATGGTGTCACAGAAGCTGCCATTAAAAGACTTCAAATGGTTGCTAGAGCATTGGTTATGTGCACCAATCTCCCTATTTCTACTTGGGGCTATGCAATATTGCACGGAGCTGTGCTTATTCTTCTGAGGCCCACTGCCACCCAACCCTTTTCTGCGTCCCATATGGTGACTGGGTATGAGCCTAATGTCTCACACTTACGCATATTTGAGTGTGCAGTCTATGTGCCAATTGCGCCACCACAGGGCACCAAAATGGGTCCTCAAAGATGATTAGGCATTTATGTTGGATATGACTCCCCAACCATTATCCGCTACATAGAACCCTTGACAAGTGATCTATTTACCGCTAGATTTGCGGATTGTCACTTTGATGAGACAGTCTTCCCATCGTTAGGGGGAGACAAGAACACTAATGTTCAACAGAAACGACAGGAATTGTCATAGTCTGTCCCCACTCTATCTCATCTTGATCCCCGAAACGCACAATCTGAAATTGAAGTGTGGAGAATTCTCGATCTTCAGAATGTAGCAGAATCGATGCCTGATGCATTTTCTGATATTGCTAAAATGACAAGATCACACATACCTACTGCAAACGTACCTGCAAGGATTGATGTCCCTAAAATTAGAGGACATGACGTCCCCGATATGAGTGACGCAGGTGGCTTGGCCCACGACTCCTGCCAGGAAGCGCGGGAGGCCCATAGGTTCGATGTATTCTTGCCCAAGAAAAAAAGCGAGTTTGTCTAATAGAATATTCCGGATTATGATTATGTCCAAGACACATCATTGGGAGACGCTCCAATGACAGAACCAATTCCAGAGAATAGAGAGATCTCCATGAATTACACCAGTGTATATATGATGATAGATAGAAATTCTATGGCTTGCATATCATATTGTAAAAGGAATTATAGAATACGATGATATCAAACCTCGCTCCGTTAAAGAATGTCAACGAAGAGCAGATTGGCCTAAATGGAAAGATGCGATCCAGACTGAATTAGATTCACTAACAAAGAGACAGGTATTTGGGTCTATAACATTGACAACCCCAAATACAAAGCCTGTTGGCCATAAATGGATCTTTGTTAGAAAGCATAATGAGAAGAATAAGGTTATTAGATACAAAGCTCGTCTTGTGGCACAAGGTTTCTCACAACGCCCTGGAATCGACTACCTTGTCAGTTTGGTAGTTTCCAAAAAACTTGACATGCAGCTTATGGATGTGGTTACAGCATATCTCTATGGGGATCTAGATTCAGAGATATATATAAAGGTTCCAGATGAACTTCAATTACCCAAATCAAGTGGCTCTAAACCACGGAGAGCGTTTTCAGTAAAATTAAAACGCTCACTATATGGATTGAAACAATCCGGACTAATGTGGTATAACCGTCTAAGTGACTACTTGATTGGGAAGGGATATGTTAACAATGAAATATGCTCATGCTTGTTCATTAAAAGAACAAGTTTCAGATTTGCAATTATATCAGTTTATGTCGATGACATGAACCTAATTGGAACTCTAGATGAGTTAAAGCAAACTGCTAAATACTTGAAATCCGAATTTGAGATGAAATATCTTGGGAAGACACGGTTTTGTCTCGGAATAGAACTCGAGCACCGTAGCGATGGGATCTTGATCCATCAGTCAGCATATACTCAAAAATTACTAAGGCGCTTTAATGAAGATAAATCAAAGCATGTAAGTACTCCCATGATCGGCCGTAGTCTTGAGCCCGAAAAAGATCCGTTTCATCCAAAGGATGAGGACGAAGATCTATTAGAGGCTGAAATGCCCTATCTAAGTGCAATAGGCACATTATTATACTTAGTTCAATGCACAAGACCGGATATCTCATTAGCAGTAAACTTGTTACCTCGACATAGTTCAGTACCAACACGCTGCCATTGGGTTGGTATAAAGACAATCTTTCGATACTTAAAAGGTACGATCGATATGAAATTGTTTTATCCCTACAGAGAGAAAAGAAAAGACGGAAGTATGGGATCGGACCCCATAAGACAAAACACCATATTCAGTAATGAAGACGCCGGCACCACCATCCATGGTGGCTGACGTTCTCCCCCTCCCCTCCATCAAAATGATGGTGATGTTTTGATGGGTTTTGCTGATGCAGGGTATCTCTCTGACCCTCACAAAGGTCGCTCCCAAACAAGTTATGTCTTTACCATGGGAAGCACCACGATATCTTGGAGATCTACAAACAGGCCCTTATTGCTATTTCCTCAAATCATGCAGAGATTATTGCTCTACATGAAGCTGTGTGTGAATGCATATGGCTAAGGTCTGTAAATGGGCATATTCGAGGAATTTGTGGTTTGAAGTCTATCACAAATGAACCTACATGCATCTACGAAGATAATGCAGCTTGTATTGAGCAAATGAAATTATGTTTCATTAAGGCCGACAATACCAAACATATATCGCCTAAATTCTTCTACAGCCAACAACAACAAATCAAATACGATCAGAGGATAATGTAGCAGACTTATTTACTAAGTCGTTACCAAAATCCCCTTTTGAGAAACATGTGAAGAGCAACGGATTGAGAAAGTTATCCGAATTCTCATGATCTTTAGGTGGAGTCAAAATCAGGGGGAGTATCCAGAAACATACTCCACACTCAACGTGCGTTGTGCTCTTTTTCCCTTTCGACCAAGATTGATTTTTTCCCACAAGGTTTTTATTACTTGGCAAGGTTTTTAACGAGACAAACTAGAAGCGCACAACCTAGACAATACTATTGACATGAAATATCCAAGGGAGAGTGTTGTAGTATAAATGTATTATGTATAAATATCATGTAATAGGTACTAGAGTGTATAATGTATGTATAAAGACTTGTATAACATGCTTTATGCCAAGAGGCAACAAGCATGACAATTATCATCATTGAAGATAACTAAGTGGAGTTGTTTTGATGATGATCATAGTTACCAAATTGGTTTTCACTTAGAGCATTCACATTAGCTTTGTACTCTTATATAAACCCTCCATTGAGAGAAGAATAAACACACATTACTCTCTCCCTTTCTCTGTTAATTTATAGTTGTCCTCAAACAAAATGTTTATTTTCAGTAAATTTTCAAATTCAAGAACCCCATTATTACATGTTTTGAGTAGAAAACTTACAATCCACTGACGATGACATTGATGATTGTTGTAGATGCTTTGCCTCCATTTGTGTCATGATGTCTTACAAGTATGCCGGCATACCAGAGAAGCAATGCCCAAGCACAAAATAACAGTCCATATGTAAGGCCTACACCTAGTCCCTAGCAAGCCCACCTTACTCACCAAGTTTGAGTGCCTTGTTAAGTGACTGAGAGTATGTTTCAATTGCTTTGTCCTCTCCCACAAATGAGTACACAGTACGAATCTGCGAAATCACCTGGAGGACCATGCACAAGGTGAGAGGAAAATTAAAGCAGAACAAGATACACAGTAAAGCAGTTTTGAGTATGTACCTCTTCGGCAACTTTTCCAGCTTCAGCATAAGCAGCCTCACCTTTTTCTGATAAGCTTGACATGACTATGGTATGGGCTCCCCCTGCAAGAGCAGGCGTAAGCTGCCACACCGATGCAAATCCGATGGCAAATCCTACAATAAACCGAGAAAGGTAACGCAAAGTGTGGCCTGTCTGCATTAAGATCATACAAGATGTGATTACTCCATTCGAGCATCCCGTTATGGTTCTAGATCAAGCATAGAATAAGTTTCTGTATATTTGTTACCTTGTCACATATTGCATATTGGACTAGTATAGCATCACTTGAAATGTGGAAAATGATGTTAGTGTCTCTGGCTTCAGTGTCGAAAAAAATCAATATCCTTCCTTAGAACTGAAAGATCAAAATGTCAACAACAGTAACGCAGCAAATCTTAAGAGTTGTGCTTTTGAAATTGAAAGTATGAAACATACTTATCCATGCTGATATAAAGAGAACAAGTCCAAGATAGATCAAGTACAAAGCATACTGCAAATGAGTCAGATACAGTAGAACTTGTCAGAATTACTGCTAACATATTGCAGACTACCGAAAACCAGTAATTAATTGATGGGGCTGATACTTGTACAATCAACAATGCATAACATGCAGAGAACATCATGGAATCGAAACTTGATCATTTTATTTAGCAGGGTGATATGATTCATTTTACCTCAGAAATCCGGGAAGACATTTTGTTAGGATGCTTAGCCATATGCCCAAGCACGAAACCAGGGGTGGGCTGAGGTGTGCTGCACCTCAACATTTTGGAGAAAAAAAATGATTTTATATATAAAATGATTTTATATATATATATATATATATGCTGCAACAAGCCAACAACTCTATCTTTTTCTTCCCTTTTCTCCCCTTCTCTCCTCTTTTCTATCTTTTCTCCCCTCTTATGTGACTCCCCTGCTCACCTTTTCTCCTATTTTTTCCTCTTTTCTGTCTTTTCTCCCCTTTTTCTCCTTTTTTTTTGTCGTCCCCTCCTCACCTCTCTCTGCATATCATCGTCAGTCTCTCCTCTCTCTACCAAGTCACTCACTCCTCTCCTCAGCACTTTGCTCTCATTCTCTCCACTTTATTGAGGTATGAATTTTTCTGATGAAATTAAAATATAATTTAGGTTAGAATTTGGATATTTCTAGTTTTGTTGATGTAAAGGATCATTAATATTGTTGACTCATCTTCTAAGCATGTTTCTAAGTTAAAACCTATTCAAGAAGTTGAAGTTGTGGAACAAATTGCTGTTGGGGAACTTGAAACTGGAAATGAGCTAACCAGACATGCAACTTGCAAAGAGCTAGAGCTACTCAGTGGAGTTCAAGGTATTATTCTATCAAGAACTTGATGAAATTGTACAATTCAACTAGTTCAGTCTTGAAAAATACGATAGATAATGGACTCAATGGAAAAAATACGTGGACAGGATTGAGTGCTTCTAAAGCTCTTAGATCATTTGACTAATGTTATGCAATTGTGATATACCATCAAAACGAAGTAGAATCTGTCAAATTTTTAAGAATAATTTTTCTTACCAGCATAAGGTAAATTTAGCACACCTCAAATTTAATTCCTGGTTTCGTGCCTGTATATGCCCCAAAGAATCTATCATCCTGCCATACAAGACAAAGAATACAGGAAGTGCAGCACCATGGACACACGCTCCGAAACTTCCGAAAAGCATCAAGACATAGTCCATTTTATCAGCAGCAGCAAAGAGGCCGAGAAATGAAACACTGTGCGGCTTCTACTTGTTTGAATGCACTGGTTGGTCCATTTTCGGATGTGGGTTGTTGTCCGAAAACTCACTGGATTTGGAGGCAAGCTCCACTTCATTGTAGACCAATATAGCCAAAGTCGTTGCTCAGAGTGGAACAGAGATCGAAATTGGAAAGATTATAGAAAAAACGTACTAGTTTTCATGAACAAATCATGGAAGGAGTGCAGTCCATTCCCGCCAATAAAGCCAATGTCAATGTGATAGAACTTATTATCGGCAATCAACCAACCACTGCTTGTCATAAAAAAAAAAAACGAACCAATGCTTTGTAAATCTTTATTACCGAATTTCCATTTCACTTGAGCGTTGTAGGGTTGCTTCAAACTTGTACAATTAGCTCAGTGGTAGACAGATTTGACCCCAGCTGTTTACATCATCATCATTCCAATATCAGGAAGGAACACCATTGATTTGGAATATTGTTTGGCATTTGATCTAATAATACTTGCTTTGTTACATTTGGAGAGACCACTTGGATTAGACCACTTCTATGTTCAGCTTGAATTATTGTTATGCAGTATAAATCTACCATAACAGACTTGAACGACAAATTAAATCCAAAGCAGCGAAGTTCCATGTGTAAATGCTAATTACAAAATTATGATGTGTTAAAATGTGATACCTCTTATTAAAGTTGGATACCAACAAAACATTATACATTGAAAAAGTAACCTTTGGGCTACAGCCTCCAGCCCGTTTCGTTTTTGTTAGCGTGTTTCATGTTTTGATCAAGGTTTTGGTTTGGTCCAATTCCTTTGCAGTCGTTTCCTATTTACTTCATGGAAGTGGTAAAAAACAATTAAAAAAAAAAACTAAATTCTAAGATAGAACCAGAAAATATGTATTGGCGATATTGTTCTGCGACTTCTGTGGAAATGTGATGTATTTGACCACAACTCCTTATGCAAAGTAGAGCCTGCTGAATTACATTTATCTGCATTTCGAGTATCACGATTGATTTGAGATGATTGATGGATAAATGAATCTTCTGATATAATGTAACAGAACAGTGGTACACAAATATTTCCTATACCAGTGGTCAATAAGTCTCTCCTGAGAATTGAATTATTTTTTTTGGTCTGAAGAATTGAATGTCATATTCATATTTCTTTTCCCTAATTTTGTAAAAAAATTTTCCCTATAAAAATGCAAACAGACGACACTCATTAGATGACGGAATAGAGGTCGCCTGTTGTCTGTACGTTAACATGATCATTTTTGTTGTTTTTGGAGCTCTCCAAATGTAAAAAATCTTACACAGTAGGTATGCCATGTACTTGTAAAAAGAGCTCTCCATCATCTTTTTTCTATTAATGAAGTTCTTGTGTCTTTCCTAGTGGATGCATTTGGTAGTTACTTAATTCTCTGATTAGTGTTTTTGGTACACTTTGTCTTTGTCGGGTTTACAATCTTATTGTAGTATCTGGATCTAGATTAGTCAGTTTATAATATATCACCAAACATTATATCACCTAGACATTACTCCATGTGTGTTCTTGTTGCAGGAATGCAGGATATTCGAAGGAAGCTAGGCATATCAACAAAAGGAGAAGACTGATGGTATTTGTTCTTATTGGCAAAGGTATCTGCGCTTTTCAATTTTCATCCAAGAAATTGTATTAGTTTGTTTTATTAATCTTCTGTACTAATTTCTCTTCAAAGCAGATGGACATGAAAAAATGAGATCAGCTGATCGATGAAGTGCCATGCCTGGACAAGTTCAAACTGTTTAGTAATGAATCAGTAGTCATGTGGGTATGTATTAGAGGGAATTAAGTAGCGCAAGCTGCAGGAGTGATCTGGTATTTATTTGAGTACAATATATACAAAATGGAAAAATTCTAACAAAATGTGAATAAACTACAAGATTTATAAGAAAAAAATTAGAATTGAAATGTAAAATTCTTTTATTTTTTTTTTCTTTAACAGAAAAGAGTGATTTCATTAATTCCAAAGCCAAAACGGCACGTACAATTTATCTCTATGTACTTGTACCCTAATTTAGTGGCCAAGTAAGGGAAGATGATTATCATCCACTAGTACAATAAAACCAATTATTTGAGCCTACATGACTATGTAAAGTCATTTCACACAGAGTAAAATAATTTGAATCTTCCTTCGTCATTACATTCAATTGTGATACTCTAAGAGATTATTTATTTTGTGTATAAACAACTCCATAGTAAGTAAACTATCAACAAACACCTTCACTAGTTTGTAGAAAAAATAACATAAATTGACTTGGATTGGTCTCTCAGGATCCCAAATACGTAACATAAGTAAGGACTTGTTAACTCAGTCCACGCGGTGGAGCACGCTTCTTCACTCGTGCAGAAGTGGGGTTTTAGAAATCAAAACCGAGACTACAGCTGAAATTGCCATATGAACTCTCGATCAGTTGCCTTTTTCCTGACTAGTGATCCACTTCTCAATGTGTTAGTGGTCAGGGTCTTTTTCTTTGTGAGTTGGAAGCCATGTGAAGCTCATTAAAGCTGCTTTTCCTTTGCAGCCTCCACTGTGTTCATCCATTTCTCATTGTCTAGGAGGTCAGGATCTTTTCCTTTGTCCGAGGGAGGCCATGTGAAGCACAATATATAAAGTTTGGTTATGAACATTCTAGAATGTTCCTTGTTGTGCTTCCATCTAGGTGTAACTTTTCTGGGATTGGCCTTGGCTTAGTCCTCCATCCCTCTTGTATTACTTTTCATCATTATTCAATCTCCGAGGGAGGATGTTGATCTTGTCCTCTCCTCGTTCCCAAAAAAAAAAAAAAAACTCAATCCATACTTGGGCCTAGATCCGCATAACACCCCAAATCAATTTGGACACCCAAATCACTCCTTAGGCATTTGCATTTTGCTTGAGTAATAAATAACATTGGATATTATTTCAGTATTTCTTGGTGACCAACAAAAGAAAGAAAACCGGAAAACAAAAGGAGTTATGTTAATTTACTCCAATTCGAGGGATTGTTTTTCCACTTATCTCATTAAGCTTTTTTAATTATTTCTTACTCATATAGACTCTAATAAGGTCTTTCCTTATACCCCATTAAGTTTTTTTTTTTAAGACTATTTTACCTTCACCCCTTTGTTACTGATATGCTAAAAATAGCATCCAATTTAACCTTATAAAATGTCATCGTTAGTATATGGTAAATAGAGATCGTTCTAGGCGGGATTGAGGGTACACCTGTAATTACATAAACAAATAAAGAATTAAAATAAAATATGAAGTATTATTTACAAAAATAAAACAAAGAATGAAGATATATACAAGTTAACATAAAGAGCGAGGATTTTAGGATTTTAAAATTAAAAATTATAATTAATAAAATAAAGAAAATGAACAAATATCAAAACCACACATATATCAATATTTATCTTGTTTCAGAGAAAGGGAGAGAATGCGCCTTACGCGCTTGGCGTCGTTGAGCGAGTGATGCCCAGTCCGGCCGCGCGTCCTTGCGACGTTGTCGTCGGACGGGCTTGGGTTGATTCAGTTCACTCCCGCGAGGGTCCTTGGATGAGGTGTGGCTCACGGCAAGTGGATGGTGGTCCGGTTGGCCACTGGCGAACTCTGGAATTTTCAAAGCACCTAAGATCTGGGCGACGACAACGGCTTCAAGGACGGAGTCGATCTGATTGGCCTTAGGTTCCAGCTGCTGTTATCTGAAGGATTTGTCCCGCGGTATAGCGATGTTGTGTGGCGGTGTGGTATGGCATGGTGGTGGTGTGATGTTACATTGTGGCGGCGCTGTGGGGTGAGGGTTTGGTGGCAGTGATGGCGACTTATGATGCTGGAGCTCCTGACTGGGAAGAGTGCTGCTCGGGCCTTTCTAGTATTGGATTGTCGTCGGATAGGGAAGGCGCATCGCGTCGGGTGGATGGTGTGGCGGGATCTACAGTCAACTATTTTAGATCGGTGGATCGACGGCGGCCCTCTGTTGCTTGTTTCGGTTCCTTTTGTTGTCCCATGGGTTCCAGGTAGCTGGATCTTCGGAGGGAGCGAGGACGGGCTGGCGGCGGAGCGGCAGGACTGGTGGGGATGCGTTGGTGCTGGTGCGATGGCTGACGTGGGCCATGAGGGAGGTGCTTTGGGTTCTTGTTGGGCTGGTGAATCGGGCATGGGTGCTCCTTCATTGGGATAGTGGTTGTTGGGTCGGGCTCTCGGATTTGGGCCCTTGCTGGTTGTGTGTTGGTTTTAGTTTTCTGCTAGTTGTTTGGTTTTTTGTCTTTTCCCAAATAAGTCCCTCCTCCTCCGAGGTAGGGTGGTTAGTGTTATGGATTCTGGCAATTGGTTTGAGGCGGATAGCTGGTTTTTGGTTAACATGACCCAGTCTTTTGCCGGCTTTTGGCTGTGCATTTTATTATCAGCCTATGCTGAGGTTTCCGGGAGATCCTGAGATGGCCCACCCAATAGTTATATATTGTGATTTGACCCCATCCTAGTCAATGCTACCTATTTTGGCCTTGCTACCTCGATCAGTCCTCCAATTCAGCCTTCGTTATTGGATTCATTGACAGTTCATTGTAGTGTATTTAGAGTAAGTATGGATGGTGATAGTCAGTTGCTGTAATTGCGGCATTGTTGTTATTGCAGTTTTAATGAATGATATTTCACTTGATCAAAAAAAAAAAAAAAAACCAAATACATATGCGTGAAATCGAATTACAAATCTTATAGTTGATTTTCTATGTCATGAGAAAAAGTTGATCATGTGAAAAGTTAGAAAGCAAACGATTTCTCATATTTTACTTTCCTTAAATGTTTAATCTAAGTGAAAGCACTTAAATTAAACCTATTGAATATGCAATCATAGTCTAGAAAGCTAGCTAATCAAGAACACATTCAATGCATGAAGAACAAAGAAAAGATGTCAACCAAAGTGCACAACCTAGTATGAAAAAGTTCATCGATTTGCAATCATCCTTAATTGATTTCAACTTTTGTCCAAAACCTTTATTACTTATGATTTAGGTTCACTAAACTATTAGATGAATTGTTTACCTAAATCTAGCTCCAATTACATGCATATATCCTAAGTTGACCACCAAAGAACACATACATATAAAAGTTTACTATAATCCAAAATCAATTAAGCAATCTCACAAGCAACATAGGAACCTACTATAAAGAAATCACAACTTTATTTCAAAACATATAAACGGGCTTTAAACTTTGCCTTTAACGTCATTTTAACTAGAATTCATAACTCTACGAATCAAACAAAGGAAAACAAAAGAAAGTATGAAATACACCGTGAAAGATGAATGACAAAGCCTTGAGAAGAAGAACTTGAAGATCCTTGAAAGCAAGCAATCTTCTAGGAACGACAAAATGGTGGATGGCAGCTAGAATCTTGATGTATTGCATGACTTCTTCTCCTCCTTGGTTGAGACGCAGAACTTCTAAAGACTAGAGAATGGAGAGAATTTTTGGTGTGAGAAAAGAATGAAAGAATTATGTGAGAAGTGGTGAATGAAACGTCCCAATGATGCTTCTTATTATAGGAGGATGGCAACTTAGTCTCCAAGTCTTCAAAATTCTTCTTTTTATTTTCTAGGATTTATCTAATTGATCCACACAACATTAGCCAATCAGATAATTCCACATCATTTTTCCTGTGTCATCCAACCAATAAGAAACCTTCAAATTAGCACCTTGATTCTAGAGAGATTATTTTTGCATTAATTACATGATTATTTTTTGATTTATCTCCTCAATTTCGGCCAAGGATGGAGTGTGGAGTTCAAGGAATGTATCTGGACGTGTTTTCAACCTTTTTGCTTGTTGTAACCCTTTGAATTTCTCCAGGATAGTTTCAAAACGTCACCTTCTTGAATCTTCTTTTATTTTCATGGCAAATCATGTATTTATCCTCTAAAATTACTCCTTTTACCTCCAAGAACCCTATAATATCTAGGGTTCTTCATTTTGCCAAAAATTCTCAAGTATTTCTAGAATAATCTCGAGTTTTTGAGTCATCCTGAAGCCACATGGTCTCCTAGTGCCCTAAGGTTTCCTAGCCTCATCAGGATTCCTCATGTCTTCAGGACTCCAAGTCAAACAAGGATTTTTCTCATGAAATGTTCTTGAACCTTCCGGAATCTTCTTTTGCTTTCCTAGATTAACTGGGACTATTTGTGTCGTCTTTTCCTACCAAGAGTAGATTTCCTAGTAGGACCAGGATTTCCCGGCTGGACCAGGAAAACTTCATTGCTTCATTTTAGCTCATTTTTGCATCCTTGTGCCTTGCCTTTGTCATCTCCAACATCTCACATTCTTCTCATGTGGCTTTAAGCTAATTTTTTTATCATTATCTCCGTTGTACCTAGAAAATAGAAACTAAATTAAAACTGATTTATTTAAGGAAATAACTGAGTAAAATATGAGGAAATAACTATTAAAATGCTCTTATCAGTTACATAAAGAGAGAGAGTGCATATCGGGGAGAGGGGGCACGTATATTAATTAATTAAATCAAGGGCAAAACTATCATTTTGCTTTTAAACATGGTAAGGCCCCGTTTGAGATTGTTTCGCTTTAAAAAAAAAAAAAACTTTTATTTAAAATTTTAGATTTTATTGTGTTTGGTAAATAAATAAAAAACAGCTTTAATTGAAAATTATATGTAGATTTTAGAAGCAGCCCAAATATTGCTTTTAGAAGTTGTTGTAGATCAAAACACACTCTGAAGTTATTTTATGTATTGACAACACTTTTAAAAATATTATTTACCAAACACGAAACTTTTTTAATTCATAGCTGATTATTCTCATAACACAGCAGTATCAGTTTTTTTTTTAAGTCACAGCAATTCCAAACTAGCTCTAAGTGAGAATAAAAATTTGTTGGTGAGATAAGTGGGATAACTTTGGCCAATTTTGGTGTTTTGGGTTAAGGACCCAAACAAAAATCCTTTGGAATTCTCCTGAGCCTAAAGCCCTAAATACACATGCGGCATTTTACACCCAAATCAAAAACCCAGGCGGCAATCACAATTTTGCCTAGCATGATAAGGATTCAAATTAGGACTAGGCATTTTAGCCCGTAAATCCGAACCGGCCCGTCAAAACCCTGCCCGAATGGTCCGGGCCCAATTTTTTTTAAATGAAACTGTCCAGGTTCGGGCCTTAATATTGAAAAAAAGGTCTAGGCCCGGGCCAAGACATTTCTTCAACAAAAAGCCCGTTAGGCCCGGATTAATTATAAAAGACACATGTCTCATTTTGATTGAACCTT
The DNA here is from genome assembly GCA_025331145.1 of Rosa persica. NCBI lineage: Eukaryota > Viridiplantae > Streptophyta > Magnoliopsida > Rosales > Rosaceae > Rosa > Rosa persica. Next base: position 46,247,240 of record WFKR01000006.1, on the reverse strand, counting down.
AAGATGAAAAAGTAAAAACATTAGTGCACCTCACCACACCATATCACTCTCTATTCTCTAATATATAATTCCTAGACCTACTCTCTTTCCTCAATTCTCTCTTCCCTCTCCGCACAAGAGATTAAATCTCTCTTCTCTCTTCCCTCTCTGCCTAAGTCTCTTTCCTCTCTTCACTCCGCCGCACAAGTTTGAGTAGTGAAGGACCTCCCAAGATCAATTTTCTCAGCCATATTCCGTATCTATTTCAAATACAACCAAGATCAATCTTCTCCTCACAGCTGCTGTCTTCTCCACCATGTTCTTATTAATTAGTTTGTATCTTTTTTCCATGTTTTGATTTCCTTTTTTTAATTTATGATTTGGATGTAAATCCATTTTATTGGATCCGAATCTTGCATCTATCAAAATATTGTATCATTTGGTTTTTGCATATCCAAATGATGGAGAAGCTTAAGTTGAGAGAAGAGAACTACAAATGACGAGCACGAAACTGTCGAAACATATTAGGGAATTTCTAGATTTTAATTAAATGCTCAGTTTTGGAATTATTGTTTATTAATTATCAGGATGTGTTGTTTGTATAATTGTATTATATTTTTCTAATTAAGTTCAATGAGGATTTCTTAGCTTTGTTGTATCAAAGAGAAACAACTCAATATAGAGGACTGAAAGAGCACAGCTCATTGTTGTTATTTTTTTAGTTCCCTTTTTTTACTAATTTTCAGAAAGTTGTAAAATGGGCTGCAATATGGAAATATACAAAAAAAAAAACATGAATTTTGGGCCCGAAAGCCCGCAAGCCCGGTCTGAAATGAAACGGGTTGGGCCCGGACCAGTCCTTGTTGGGTGTAAAACAGGTTTTGAGCCCGAACCGTAAAAAACGGGCCAGTTCCGGGCCCAGTAGAATTATAGTTGGACCCGGCACATGCCCAACCCTAATGACCATCAGATACCCTCCTCCCCTGATGCCTTCTTTATTTACATAAACAAAACCAACATGGCCACCAAGAACGGCTCGTGCCGTTCACCGGAGACGTAAAAGACGGCAGAGATTGTCCGTTTCTCCGGCATCAACTTCCACAGCTTCTGCTTTGCATCGCCTCGGCGGTTTCAGAGATTTATTGACCAGATAACCCACCCATCTGCCTCTTCAGTAACTCCTTTGTATTTAGTCCCTCAAGGAAGCAATCATGTATAGTAGCGACTGACATTCTAGGGTTTCAGGTGAAAGAATTAGATCGTTTGTTTCAGACTGGTTTCAAGGAAGCATAAGTTAATTAACACACGTACAACTCATGTATTGACCAGATGTGATAAAGATCCCTATTACGAAGTAAGTGCTTCCTGGAGTGAATATTGTTGTATGATTAATTGGCACTCTTGGTTTTCAGGGTTTATTATATTAGTGCAAGTTCGGCCACTTACATTGATCATTGGTCAGCAACTTGATGTTATCTTGAATTCTGCATTGTATGATTCATTTGGGTTTTGAATATCAAGCTAAAAATGGTTCTTACTGTATCCAGATATGAGCTTCCTCTTGTTTGATTTGAATATTCTAGGAAGGAAATCTAGTATTGACGGACATGGTGGTCTTATTATACAGAAACTGTGGAAGCTTTATTGTCCACAATGAAGCCCAACATATACATTGGTGATCTTATTAGGGTGCCTACTCTGGTACAATATTCATTATATAACCATTTTTCAAAGCTTGTGATTGAAAACAGTGATCATTCATAAGCTTTTGGGTTAATCAAGCACTTGTTCACTCTTCTCTTGCTGTTAATCAAGCATTTGTTCACTCTTCTCTTGCTGTAGGCTAACTAATTGCTTATACAGGCTACCAGGAGTTCCAATCAGCTGCTCATGGCTACCCATTTCCACCACCCTACCATTTTGTAGCAGGGCAATCTTGTTCGCATCACGAATAGTTGACAATCTGTGTGCTACCAGAATAGTGGTTCGGCCTTCCATTAGCTTATCTAGAGCCTCCTGAACCAGCTTCTCAGACTCTGTGTCCAATGCACTTGTTGCTTCATCTAAAAGAAGAATTGATGGATCTTTCAGTATAGCTCTAGCAATAGCCACCCGCTGTTTTTGGCCACCAGATAACTGCACTCCTTTCTCTCCCACTTGAGTTTTGAACCCTTCAGGCATTCTGCTTATGAATTCATGAGCATTTGCTGCTTTCGCCGCCCTCATGACCTCAACTTCGGATGCTTCCTCATTCCCATACTTGATGTTATCATAAACTGTTGTTGAGAACAATGCTGGCTCTTGCTGGACAAGTCCTATTTTCTTCCTCAAAGATTTCAAGTTTAAGCCTTTGATATCATGTCCATCAATCATAACTGCTCCAAAAATAGGGTCATAAAATCTCATTACCAGTGCAATCACAGTACTCTTCCCCGAACCACTTGGACCAACAACTGCAAGGCTCTTTCCTGCTGAAACCTTCAAATTCAAGTTGTCGAAAATGGTGATATCAGACCGAGCAGGGTACCAAAAGCTCACATTTCTGAATTCTATGTCTCCTCTGATAACGGCAACCACATTTGATGTGGGATCATTAGAATGTATGGTTGTTTCTCTTTTGAGTACACCAAAAATCGACCCAAGTGCTTGTGACCCTTTTATAATGTCTGGAGCAAGAGCAAGAGTTTCTGCTATGCATAGTGCAGTGACAATCAATACCATAAAGGACTTCATGATGTCTCCAAAATTAGAATTTTTGTGCTTGATAAGAAATGATGCATACCAAAGGCCGAGCGCATAGGAACAGAATGCAAAAAACTGTGATAGGCCATAGAAAAAACCGGAAATGTGACCTCGAAGAACTGCTTTCTTATTTGGCTGGTTTAGCTCTGATGCAAACTGAAGTGATATCCGATCCTCAGCCCCAAATGCAGCAACAGTACGTATGTTGGTAATTGCTTCACGAGCTAGGGAAGTTGCTTTAGCATAAGCGTTGTTGTAGTCTCCTCCAAATCCCTTAAGGAAAAGTTGCTGCACATGTATATATGGAATCAAGGACATTAGCATAAACATCATTATGCAAATGGCAAATGTTTGGACTGATATTTGACACTGACCTCAGTAATGGAAGCTCCAACTAGTAGGGGGAGGGTAGCAACCACAACAGCTGCAATACGCCAACTTAATGTGAAGGAAATAACAAATGCAGTTGCTATGAGTGACAGATTCTGTACTATTGTTGATAGACGGTCAGCTAGAGCACTTCGGACTAATGTTGCATTGGCAGCTAGGATTGATGTCAGTGAACCAGTGTTGTTCTCATCCAAATCAAACCACCCGACTTCGTTTGAAAGTATAGCTGTAGTTGAAACAAGAAAGATCTCTTAGATTTGCTCTACTTTGTGGAAGCTTAAACTGTTAAGTAAGGAAACGGCAAGCAGAAAAGAACCTGAGAACATTAATAGGCGCACACGACTCGTGAGCCGCTCCCCCATCAATGTGTAGAAGTAGTGCTGCAACAGATATACTGGAACAGTAACACCGGCTAGTGCAACAAATATGAGAGTAACCTTGTCAACTTCGTGTTTGATTTCAGAACCAGTTGGAGAATAAAATGCAGACAAGATGTGAGTTATTCCAAGGGCAAAGAGAGGGGCTTCCATTCCTGCCAGAACTGCACCAACTGAACCGAGTATTGCGTAAGGCCACTCAGGTGCGTTTAGTTTTACTACTTCCCATATTGATTGAATGGAAGAAAAGCTAGGTTGAGACAGCTTTTGATCATTTGGATCCCGCTCTCTTGTTGTCATGGACTTAGCAGCCTGCTGATTGCTATCCTTGGTTTCTCGAAAGCTTGTATGTGTTGAACTTACAGACCGAGATACTGAGCTAGAACCTTCAACATGTTCCAATACCTGCAAGTTAACCATATTTGCATACTCACCTTCCTTACACACCAGTTCTGCATGGTTGCCACTCTCTAAAACCTGACCATTCTTCAGCACAATGATTGTATCCACATCGCGGATAGTGGAAAGCCGGTGAGCAACAATGATTGTAGTTCTATGTGACATAATTTTATCCAGTGCCTGCTGAACAATTTGTTCTGATTCTGCATCAAGAGCACTAGTGGCCTCATCCAAGAGTAATATTTTCGGGTTTCTTAGAACTGCTCTTGCAATAGCTATTCTCTGTTTCTGACCTCCGGAAAGCTGAGTTCCTCCCTCGCCGGCCTGAGTGTTGTAGCCATCAGGTAAACCTTGAATAAAAGAATGTGCATTGGCAGCTTTAGCAGCTTCTATAATCTGATCCATGTCGGCGTCTTCTTTACCAAACATAATGTTGTCAGCTATGGTAGTAGCAAACAGTGCTGGTTCTTGACTTACCAACCCCATCTGTTCTCGCAACCATCTCAATTGGAGAGTAGAAATATCATGTCCATCCAAGAGTATTTTACCTATGAAACATTGCTGCATAAGCTACACTATTTGCATATACACATTAAAAAATTTAAGAGTATTTTTGTAGATATGATATATAGTTATATACCTGAAGAGGGGTTGTAGAACCGTTGAACCATGGATATAATGGTGCTCTTTCCTGAACCACTAGGACCGACAACTGCAAAAGTCTTGCCAGCACTAATCGAAAAGCTCAGGTTTTCGAACACCATGTTGGATCGTGATTGATAGGCAAAACAAACATCACAAAACTCAATCTGCCCAGATACTTTTGGCAACCCTACTCCCTTGTCTGATACTTTGGAGGAGTTAGAATCTGATTCAATCATCTTCATGATATTCGCAGCAGCAGCTTGGCCTTTAGAAATGGCAGCCAGGTTTGGGGTAGCTTGGCCAAGAGCACTACAAAATTAAAGGTTTGTTTTCAATAAATTTTCAAATTCAAGAAGTGTAATTACACTTTCCGAGTAGAAAACTTACAATCCACTGAAGATGACATTGATGATTGTTGTAAATGCTTTGCCTCCATTTGTATCATGATGTCTTACCAGTATGCCGGCATACCAGAGAAGCAATGCCCAAGCACAAAACAACAGTCCATATGTCAAGCCTACACCTACTCCCTTAGCAACCCCACTTTTCTTACCAAGTTTGAGTGCCTTGTTAAGTGAGTCAGAGTATGTTTCAATGGCTTTGTCCTCTCCCACAAATGAGTACACGGTACGAATCTGTGAAATAACCTGGAGGACCATGCACAAGGTGAGAGCTGGGAAAACAAACCAGAACAAGATGCACAAAGCAATTTTGAGTGTGTACCTCTTCAGCAACTTTTCCAGCTTCAGCATAAGCAGCCTCACCTTTTTCTGATAAGGAGGACATGATTATGGTATAAGCTCCCCCTGCAATAGCTATCAGTGGAACTACAGCTAAAGTAAGAAGTGTAAGCTGCCATACAGATGTAAATCCAATGGCAAATCCTACAACGAACTGAGAAAGGTAACGCAGAGTGTGGCCTGTCTGCATTAATAAGATCATACAAGATGTAAGTGCTGCTTTCTAGCGCCAATGTTTTTTATTTCCATTTAGGTCTTCCTAATTTTCGATTTAGCTAGTTTGCATTTCTTTAGTTGTTCTTGAAGAGGCATGTCTCTTCAATGTTTTGAGTGGTAAGGTTGTTGTCTTCACCTTGCCTGTTACGATGTACTCTATTTTCTTTAATTTTCTTCCAATAAATTATCCTCATTCTGTCGAGGTTTGCCCAAAAAAAAAAAAACACGTGCCGTTCGAAGCATCTCATTATGGTTCTAGATCAAGCATAGAATAAGTTTCCGTATATTTGTTACCTTGTCACCTATTGCATCTTGGACTAGTATCGCATCACTTGAAATGTGGAAAATGATGTTAGTGTCTCTGGCTTCAGTGTCGAAAAAATTAATATCCTTTCTTAGAACTGATTGAAGATACTTCAATCGCAAACGAGCTGTCTGCCTCTCACCAGTTAGCGTCCAAGATGCAACACCTGAAGATCAAAATGTCAACAACAGTAACGCAGCAAATCTAAGGGTTGTGCTTTTGAAATTGAAATTATGAAATATACCTATCCATGCTGATATAAAAAGAACACTTCCAAGATAGATCAAGTACAAAGCATACTGCAAATGAATCGAAGGGAAAGTCAGATACATGTACAAGTTCTAAGAATCACTGCTAACATATTGCACACGACCGAAAACCAGTAATTAATTGATGGAGCTGATTCTTGTGCAATCAAGAATGCATAACAGAACATCATGGAAACTCGATCATTTTTGTTAGCAGTGTCTGAAATATTGTTTCATGTTACCTCAGAAATCCGGGATGACATTTTGTTAGGGTGCTTAGCCATATGGCCCAAAGAATCAATCATCCTACCAAACAAGACAAAGAATACAGGGAGTGCAGCACCATGGATACACGCTCCAAAACTTCCGAAAAGCATTAACAGATGGTCCATTTTGTCAGCAGCAGCAAAGAGACCAAGGAATGAAACACTTCGCGGCTTCTGCGTGCTTGAATGCATTGGTTGGTCCGTTTTCGAATGCGGGTTGTTGTCCGAAAACTCACTGGATTTGGAGGCAAGCTCCACTTCCTCCATTGTAGAAAAATGTAGCCAGAGTTGTTGCTCAGAGAGGAAGGTGGAAAGATTAGAGAAAAAATGTTTTTGTTTTCATGAACGAGTCATGGAAAAAGAGTGCAGTTCACTCCCGCCAATAAATGCAAATGTTATAGAACTTGTTGGCAATCAAGCAACCACTGCTTTATAAATCTTTAATACCGAATTTGTAGTTTCACTTGAATTTGTAGGGTTGCTTCCATCGGCTTACAATTGGCTGGATAATAGACTGATTTGATTACTTGTTTGGTCCCCAATTGTGGTGCATTCATGGGTGTAGCTATTATAGTGGCAGAAGGGTCAATATTTTTGAAAAATGAATGTGATTGGTTGAAATATTTAAATTTTTATAGAAATGAGATAATGACCATTTTCTTTCGTCTTGACGTGTCTCACCTTCTTTTTATTAACTGAAATGTTGAATCTCCATTGATTGATTACTGTGATCCCAGAATATACATAATATTGTAAATCTTTTACCTAAGAAATCAAAAGATGAAAAAAAAAAATCATGATCTTGTTGTAGTATAAATGTATAAATACTGTATATGTCTATATCATGTAACAAAATATGTAAAAGTATTTAGATAGGTACTTGAGTGTATAATCAAAGGTACTTGAGTGTATGAAGACTTATGTAAACATGCTTTGCCAAAGGGCAACAAGCATAGCAGAAAATCATCATCAAGATGGTTATCATTTTGGTTTTCTCTTTGAGCTTTCACACTTCAAATGTATTCCAATAAATATCCCTTTGTATGAGATGAATAAACACACTTGAAATCTCCATTCTCTCAGAATTATTACTCTCTCTTTCTGTTTGTCAATTCCTCTTGTTCTTAAACACGTTATCAGCACGAAGTTGCTCTAAAATTAGAATCGAAAATTGACGAAAGAAGAGTTCATCATCGATCGAAGTCATTTTTCCAAACCTACAAAAAATCCCCAAACCCTAGCTCATATCAAAGCCCTTGATTCCAGGAGCCCGGAACCGGTCTCAGAATCGCCGGAACCGGGCTGAAACTGCCTGAACCGGCCCCGGACACAGAAAAACCAAACCAGACCGCTGCCGAGTGCTGCCGAGAGCTGCGCAGCAGCTGCTGAGACCCCTGCGCAGCAGATCTCGAGACGCTGCGCAGCAGCTGTAGAGCAGCTGCCGACACATCTGTCGACAGATTTTCGGGGCGACTTTCCTCGGCGACTTTTTCGACACTTTTCCGGCGACTTTTCGGACAATTTTTCTCGACTTTTTCCAACGATCCTTCCGATCACCTCCGATAATTTTTCCGGTCAAAATTTCCTGCAACACTATTCCAAGGTACTCTTTACTAAAAGTTCCCGTTTTTGAGTTTTTATTTATTTTCTCTCCTTTTTCTTTTTTCTCGGGAACTTACAATCAAAAGCGGAATTATAGAAATTCACGCCAAACGAACTAAGAGCGTTCGTAATCAATGAACTAAGAGTGTTCACAATGATTCTTGGAAATTGATTTCTTGGTAGCATAGCTCGGAAATCTTATTATTTTTCGTGGAAGTTTTAACTCCGAAACTAATATTTTCTTCTTATCTTCAAGGATGTCGAATGAACCTAGACTCGATTTTCAAATCCTTGACTCAACAGGTTCGGATTACCATAGCTGGAAAACCGACGTTGAGAACCATCTCACATCAAAGGGGATATTGTCCATCATCCATGCACCAAACCCGGCCCTTGTGTTTCCTCGAACACCCAAGAGGCATGCACAAGCAATCATCTTGATGCGACATCATATGGACAAAGCACTCAGACTAGAGTATATATCCATCAAAGATGCAAATGATTTATGGGAGGCGCTATAAGAGCACTTTAACAATATCCAAGATTCTCTCCTCCCTGACTTGAAGGTTCAGTGGAACGATGTATGCTTCTCAGACTTCAAGTCTATTGCTGAGTACAATTCAGAAGCTCTTCGTCTCAAGTCCATGTTGAGGTTCTGTCAAAGACCCCTCACAGAAGAAGAGCTAATTGAGAAAACTCTCTCCACCTTCCCCGTTGCAGTAATTTTGCTATCAAAGCAGTATCGCACTGAAGTAAATGCTGGACGAATTACGAGGTTCAATGAACTCATAAATATTTTGTCAGTAGCCGAAAAGCACGACAACATTCTCGTAAAGAATTATAATTCAAGACCCATTGGAACCAAGAGCGTTTGTGAGGCAAATTATAATGCACCCAAGAGAGGGCACAAGGAGCGGTACCTCAGCAATAGGGGACATGTGTACCCTAATAATAGGGGACATAAAGGACGAACATGTCCATATAACCGCCCCAATAGAGAAGGAAACCGCAACTTTAGAGTGGGCACACGTGATGGCAACTCCACACGTGGAAGAGGGAGATATGGCAACACCGGCCGTGAAAATAGCACCATGAGCCGTGGAGGTCGCACCATGCGCCGTGGTAGCAGCAGCAACCCTCCTAGGGGATATCCACAACGTGCACAACCTGCACAACTTGCACAACCTGCACAACCTGCACCTCAAATGAAGGAGGGAACCACAATGACATGTGTCATAGATGTGGATCAATCGAGCATTGGTTTAAACAATGTCATGCAAGTACCCAATTAGCTGCACGCTACAAGGAGTACAGGGAAGCAAGAGAGCAAGAAGCTAACCTTGCCGAAGATGAAAATAGTGAAGATGTCAATCTCACTGTTGAGGACTTCAAAGCTGTAGATGAAGAGCATGAGGATGCCACAGACTTTGATTAGAATAATCCTCTTTCTATTTTCCAAGAATGGCAAATGTGCCTTAGTCAATAAATAACAATTGTATTAAACTCCTTCTTATGTGGCGTACCCAATGAAGTATGATGTCTAGGAAAGCAATTGAGATCGGGGTATTTAAGCGAGCTTCGCTCCACCAACATCTCTCTACTTTCCTGGTCATATTTCATTGGAATTACCAAACGGATTAAGTGATAACAATTTGTCTAAAGTTTGATATTTGGAATAGACTTATGAATAACTTTGATGTAATCATTGGCTATTTTCCCTATTAATAAAGTATCGCATTCAATGTCATGGACATGTGTTAATATTCCGAACTTTATCCCTTTCAGTATGTTTTCCGGAGAATTGGAATGCCTTCTTGATAGTGGCACCACACATACTATATTGCGACATAGGCAATTATTTTTATGGATGAAACCTAGTCGATCCTCAGTAACTATAATGGCAGGACCATCACAATTGATTCATGGTCGAGGACCAGCTCAATTTTTGTTACCAAATGGCATAAATGTTAATGTCGCCGAAGCTCTATATGCTCCAAGGGCCGGAAGGACCCTATTAAGCTTTAAAGACATAAGAGCCAATGATTTTCATGTGGAAACACATTGTGAGAATGGACAAGAGTTCCTTTGCATCACCTCTAAAAACTACAGAAATACACGAGTTTTAGAGAAACTTATGTGTCGCTCTAGTGGATTGTATGCAACCACTATTAGAGTCATTGAATCCAACCATGTCATGAATGACAATTTATGGGATCCTGACACATACAAGCTTTGGCACGACCATTTGGGACATCCAGGTTGTGACATGATGCTCCGTATATTAAAAACTTCACACGGACATCCATTCTTCAAAACGAAAAGAAGTACGAACCAAACATTGGTCCAAAGAGTTACTTCTAAAGCATATCATTCGTTTTGCAAAGCTTGCTCTTTAGTAAAGGTAGGATCAAGACCATCCTATACAAAAGACACTAAAGAAAATATACCATTCTTACAAAGAATACAAGGTGATATTTGTGGACCTATCCAACCAACTTGCGGACCATTTAGATATTTTATGGTGTTGGTTGATGCATCGACACGTTGGTCATATGTCATGCTCTTATCCACAAAAAATGCTGCATTTGCTAAGCTCCTAGCACAAATCATTAAATTAAGGGCTCACCATCCTGATCATCCTATTAAGTCAATTCGTCTTGACAATGCTGGAGAATTTACATCAAAAACCTTTGATGATTATTGCATGTCCATTGGGATTGAGATTGAACACCCTGTCCCTCATGTACACACCCAAAATGGACTCGCATAAGCTGCCATTAAAAGACTTCAAATGCTTGCCAGGGCATTGGTTATGTGCACCAATCTCCCAATTTCTGCTTGGGGCTATGCAATATTATATGCAGCTGTGCTTATTCGTCTGAGACCCACTGCCACCCAACCTTTTTCTGCGTCCCAAATGGTGACTGGATATGAGCCTAATGTCTCACACTTACGCATATTTGGGTGTGCAGTCTATGTGCCAATTGCGCCGCCACAGCACACCAAAATGGGTCCTCAAAGACGCTTAGGCCTTTATGTTGGTTATGATACTCCAAGCATTATCCGCTACATAGAACCCTTGACATGTGATCTATTTACTGCTAGATTTGCGGATTGTCACTTTGATGAGACAGTCTTCCCGTCATTAGGGGGAGACAAGAACATTAATGTTCAACAGAAAAGACAGGAATTGTCGTGGTCTGTCCCCACTTTGTCTCATCTTGATCCCCCAACCACACAGTCTGAAATAGAAGTGCAGAGGATTCTCGATCTTCAGAACGTAGCAGAATCAATGCCTGATGCGTTTTCTGATATCGCTAAAGTGACAAGATCACACATACCTGCTGCAAACGTACCTGCAAGGATTGATGTTCCTAAAACTAAAGGACATGACATCCCCTCTATGGGTGATGCAGTGGCTAGACCCATGACTCCTGCCAGAAAGCGCGGGAGGCCTATAGATTCGATGGATTCTCGCCCAAGAAAGAAAGCGAGCTTGACACAAAATAATCTATTAATCATCGATATAAATAATCTATCTCATGAAAAAATTCCGGATTATGGTTATGTCTAAGAGACATCATTGGAGGACGCTCCAATAGTATAACAAATTCCAAAGAATAGAGAGATCTCCATGAATTACACTAGTATACATGTAATTATGGACAGAAATTCTATGGCTATTGATGATGCGTTTGCATATCATATTGCAAATGGAATTATAGAATACGATGATATCGAACCTCGCTCCGTTGAAGAATGTCAACGAAGAGCATATTGGTCCAAATGGAAAAATGTGATCCAGACTGAATTGGATTCACTAAAAAAGAGACAGGTATTTTGGTCTATAACACTGACACCACCAAATATAAAACCTGTTGGCCATAAATGGGTCTTTGGTAGAAAGCGTAATGAGAAAAATGAGGTTGTTAGATACAAAACCCGCTTTGTGGCGCAAGATTTCTCACAACGCCCTGGAATCGACTACGAGGAGACATACTCTCCCGTAATGGACGTTATAACGTTCCGCTATCTTGTCAGTTTGGTAGTTTCCGAAAAACTTGAGATGCAGCTCATGGATGTGGTTACAGCATATCTCTATGGGGATCTAGATTCAGAGATATATATGAAGGTTCCAGATGGACTTCAATTACCCAAATCAAGTGGCTCTAAACCACGGAGCGCGTTTTCAATAAAATTAAGACGCTCACTATATGGATTGAAACAATCCGGACGGATGTGATATAACCGTCTAAGTGACTACTTGATTGGGAAGAGATATGTTAACAATGAAATATGCCCTTGCGTGTTCATTAAGAGAACAAGATCCGGATTTGCAATTGTAGCAGTTTATGTTAATGACATGAACCTAATTGGAACTCTAGATGAGTTAAAAGAAACTGCTACATATTTGAAATCTGAATTTGAGATGAAAGATCTTGGGAAAACACGGTTTTGTCTCGGAATAGAACTCGAGCACCGTAATGATGGGATTATGATCCATCAGTCAGCATATACTCAAAAGTTACTAAGGCGCTTTAATGAAGATAAAGCAAAGCCTGTGAGTACTCCCATGATCAACCGTAGTCTTGAGCCCATGAAAGATCCGTTTCGTCCAAGGGATGAGGACGAAGATTTATTAGAAGCTGAAATACCATACCTAAGTGCGATAGGCGCATTATTGTATTTAGCTCAATGCACAAGACCGGATATCTCATTTGCAGTAAACTTGTTAGCTCGACACAGTTCTGCGCCAACACGCCGCCATTGGATTGGTATAAAGACAATCCTTCGATACCTAAAAGGTACGATCGATATGGGCTTGTTCCATCCCTACAGAGAGAAAAGAAATGTGAACGCCGGCAACAATATCCATAGTGACCGACGTTCTCCTCCTCCCCTCCATCAAAATGATGTTCTAACGGGTTTTGCTGATGCAGGATATCTCTATGACCCTCACAAAGGTCGCTCCCAAACAGGTTATGTCTTTACAATGGGAAGCACCGTGATATCTTGGAGATCTACAAAACAGACTCTTGTTGCTACTTCCTCAAATCATGCAGACATTATTGCACTACATGAAGCCGTGCGTGAATGCATATGGCTAAGGTCTATAAATAGACACATTCGAGGAACTTGTGGTTTGAAATTTACCACAAACGAACCTACATGCATTTACGAGGATAATGCAGCTTGTATTGAGTATATAAAATTAGGTTTCATCAAAGGCGACAATACCAAGCATATATCGCCGAAATTCTTCTACAGTCAGCAACAACAAACACTTCTAAATATTGAAGTAAATCAAATCCGATAAGAAGATAATGTAGCTGACTTATTTACTAAGTCACTACCAAAATCCCCTTTCGAGAAACATGTAAGGAGCATCGGATTGAGGAGGATATCCGAACTCCCATGATCTTCAAGAGGAGTCTATATCAGGGGGAGTATCCAGAAACATACTTCACACTCAACGCGCGTTGTGCTCTTTTTCTCTTTCGACCAAGGTTGTTTTTTCCCACATGGTTTTATTACTTGGCAAGGTTTTTAACGAGGCAACTTCGATGCGCACCATCTACACAATACTATTGAACATGAAATATCCAAGGGAGAGTGTTGTAGTATAAATGTATAAATACTGTATATGTCTATATCATGTAACAAAATACGTAAAAGTATTTAGATAGGTACTTGAGTGTATGAAGACTTATGTAAACATGCTTTGCCAAATGGCAACAAGCATGACAGAAAATCATCATCAAGATGGTTATCATTTTGGTTTTCTCTTTGAGCTTTCACACTTCAAATGTATTCCTATAAATACCCCTTTGTATGAGATGAATAAATACACTTGAAATCTCCATTCTCTCAGAATTATTACTCTCTCTTTCTGTTTGTTAATTCCTCTTGTTCTTAAACAGATCTTTTTTTTTTGTCCCCTTATTCCTCTCTTCTCAATCGTTTCATTTTCTTTTGCTTTATTTCTTGAGTTCTTCTCGTTTTCAAGGTGGTCGACAACTCACTCAATTTTAATCACTTGTAAAAAAAATTACTTATATATACAAGTTATATAATATAGTTTTAAATGTATAGATTAATAATTTTAGTGTGTTTTTCTTTCTTAAGTTTTGACCCTCCTTCATAAAATTTCTGGTTGTGCCACTGATCTTCATCATTCCAATGTATTGAAGGACCACCAATATTGATTTGTAAGTTTGTATTGCATATGATCTAATACTTTATTACATTCAGAGAGATCACTTGGATTAGACATTTTTCTTTGTTCAACTTGAATTATTCTTATGCAATATAAATCTATGATAGCATATTTGAATTACAGATCAAATCCAAAGAATAAAGTTTCATGTGCATATGCTAATTACACAATATGATGTGTTTTTTTTATAATAAGGAAGTCATAAACTTTATTGAAATAAGAAGGTTACAACGATATAATGCAAACAAGCATCGATAAGAAAAATAAACAATACAAAAGGACAAGATGCACAAAAGGCATGATATCTCTAATTAATGTTGGATGACAACTGAACATTATACATTGAGCATACATATTTTTTGTTCTTTTGGCAATAGACATATTAGTCTTCTTCTTTTTTGGCTTAATCATACATATTAGTCTAGACATAAATTCTAACAGAGCACCCTTTGCTTTTTACTTTTCTCTTTTATCTTCCAAGTTGCCAAGTTTTAAGTTATTTGATTCTCAAAAAAAAAAATGTTTTAAGTTATTTGTGTTGAAGGATATCAAGATTGTGTGTCTTATCAAACTATGAGTACTGTCTATTGTTGTAATAGGAGAGAATGTTCTAGATTCCTAATTCTTGTTAGAATAGGATTATTTGTACTAAAAAATTATGTTATTGTACTTGTACTCCCTACGTATATGCTATTGAAAGATACATCAATTTCTCTCTCTAGAGTCTTCCTTACATCATTTATTCTTAAACAATTGGGAAAATTTTAGGAATAGTACATTAAGTACACGAAGTTACAAATTATGAACTTTGGTACATCAAACATAAACCCAGACTCATTATACAAACACGACGTCAATAACGCTGTGAGAACCTCTGCCACCTAACATAGTTTCAGGGGCAAATTGGTCTCTACACTATCTTACTCTAGCCACCCATCTCTTTCTCTCTCACCTGGTTGCACAATGGCCGGAGAGAAGTCTCAGCAGCCGGGCAAGGTCACCTGCAAACATGCATGGAGGTCTGCAACCACCTCCTCTCCTGCCACTACCACACCACCATTGTCATTCCCTCCACTCCATCCTCCGCCATCCCCTCTTTTTTTTCCCTAAACCCACTCGCCCCACAGCACCTCCTCTGATCCTCCCTGACCCGAACCCCACTTGCTCTGCACCAAGCCGCCCAAGAGCTCGACCGTCACCTCACCAACTGTCTAGCCACTGCTCCTTGGCCTCTCTGCACTGTAATCAACTTCCAGATCGAAATCCACCTCGCAGCTCATCATCCAAAACCCCAATTCCAATTCCAATTCCAATTGAATCTTTCTTCTTCATCATCAAACCAGTCATTTACACACAGAAACCAGTCCAACCCAAGCACGATAGATTTTGAAGATGAACAATACCTGAAGCAAAGACTAGATTAAATGCAGAAAGACGTCTCCAAGAAGCAAAAGTTCGAGCCGTCGCCGCCATCATCTCTCTTCTTTACGACCGCTACTCCTCTGCCTCCCCTCCTCTTCGCAAGTCCTACTACACCCTCATCTGTCGCGTCACCACCTTCTTAAAGACCCACTACACCTCCATTGGGTTCAGGGCCGCCGGGTTGGCTCTCTTCCGCCTGGCCTAACCCTAATTTCAGAGCTGCGAGAAAGAGAAAGTCACAGAGAGCTTTCTGGGTCTGGGTATGTGGAGAGAGGGAGAGAGTCAGAGAGAGGAGATACGTTTTTTTATTTTATTTTATTTGAGAGACACCAAAAAAATAAGAGTAAGAGTTAGAGATCATTAAATTACCCTTTCACAAATGAATAATGACATAGATTTAACGACGTCACTAACGTCGTGTATGGATAGTGGGTCGGGGTTTACATTTGGTGTAGCAAAGTTAATAATTTGTAACTTCGTGTACAC
This sequence comes from Rosa persica, assembly GCA_025331145.1. Lineage (NCBI taxonomy): Eukaryota > Viridiplantae > Streptophyta > Magnoliopsida > Rosales > Rosaceae > Rosa > Rosa persica. Next base: position 46,231,207 of record WFKR01000006.1, on the reverse strand, counting down.
AAATACATACTGGACTTAACTTCATGTACTGTTCCTAGAATTTTTCCCAAATAGTTTGATATATTTTTGTACAGGTGAGATCAGCTGATGGAGGGGCAATTACTTTTCGGGACCCAACATTACCTGACCCTTTCTCCCATTAGTAGTTTTCATACCTCAACTTCAAAACATATCATTTTATTACCTGAAGTTCGGATCTCGTCCCACGTTAGTACCTGGAACACTGTTGGTCGTTACAACGTTTGCCAGGTGGCAAACTTTGAGGGGTATTCTGGTCCTTTCAACTATTCTCGCCAATTCAATCGCAGTGAATCGATTTCTTGGCGACAACCTACCAAAGTATATATCACTTTGGTACCTGATATTTGAAGCCCGACACAATACAAGTACCTTGTCTATTCATAATCATAGTCTAAAATTAGGGAAAGAAATCAGATAACAAAATCATCATCATATTGACCAAATTTCAGTTTCTCCGACTCTCTCAATCCTCAATTGAGTCGATTTCGAGTACGTATCGGAGTTGCAATTGGGAGAGAAATCCAGAGATTGGAACTTATAAGAACGAACAAACTTTAGATACGTTTAAGAACAGAGAGAAATGGGAGGTTCCGTATCGAAGAAGCGAGCCAAAGAAAGGCCCAGTAGGCATGGCTATGGTCAAGAATGTTTTGATTATATTTTCAACTACTTATCCCCACAATCTTCATCCTTGAATGGACCAACTGCAGATGCACCTAGTAGTTATTCTTCTTCTGAATCTTCTCTTCAGCCCCTGCCATTTGCTTCACTACTACAAGATCCAAATGCATACGATGACGAAGAAGAGCGGCAGATTAATGAGGTTCGCGGCGTGTCGCGTCGGGATGGCGGGCAAACGTCATCTTCATAACTTTTTCATCAACCATATCTACACTTTCACTACTTTTACCCTTTCCGCTATTGCAGCCTACCATCAACCCCATCTAGGTTTTTCAAAGCCGACCTCAAATTAGATTCTCCATCACAACTGCCCAAAACTCGGTCGATCCCATTCAATTCTTCTCAGTTTTCACCAATTTCACTTCTAATTCTCCACAAGTTCCATTCTTTTTCACCCCAATTTTACCATCATCTTTCAAATCCCTGAAAACCCTAACCCCCAATTGACTCACTTTGACTTCCAAGAACATGGGGCATTAAAGCGCCTGGCAAGGCTTTCTAAAGTAAATCGACTGAATAAGCTGATATCGCCAGCTCTATCTGAGTATTTTGGTTGGTCAGAGGCACGAACAAGTGAGTTTGGCATTATGTTTTCCCTGCTTATCACTAATCACTCTTCTCCCCCTACTCAAACTCCTCTCTGCACTCCCATACCGTTCCCCCTCGCCCAAACCCAAACCCGGATTCAGACCCCTCTCGTCGGTCTTGTAGATGAGATCGTCGGCATCAATTTGAGGCTGATACAATGTGGATCAAAACCTGCTCGGTCTGATTTCAATTTGACTGGAAGAATTGAGTTCTTCATGTCTGATGCTAAAGATCAAGGATGACGTCTGTCGTCATGATAGACGTTCGTCAAAGATACGGCGGCAGGCGGTGGAAATATCGGACTGGATTTGCGGGGCGGGGAAGGAACTGGGGATGGAGAGATGATGGAGCTTGTTGTAGAGTCTGGGGAATTTGCTGGGTATATCTGAGGAGACCATCTTTGCTTTCCAATCCAAATCAACCATGGTTAGCAGAGAGAGAGAGAGAGAGAAGAAGATGCGTGGAAGGAAAAAAAAAAACATATAGATATAGCCTTCAAGTTATAACTAACGTGGTAATGGAGTTAACGACTCCAGGTACTAATGTTGGGTTGAGGTCCGAACTTCATGTATCAAAATGATATTTTTTTAAGTTGAGGTATGAAAGTTACTAATAAGAGAAATGTCACTTATTGTTTGCATTTTTTTCCCTTACTTTCCACACTTCCATCAAATGCAATAATAGTTTCAATCACTATTGATATGTACGTCACATACTTATTTTTGCTCCACCTGAAGAGCTACTGCAATTGTTTTTCTCTAGGTAATCCTCCATTGTTACTTCTTTGCAGGGATGTAGCTAGGATTTGAAAATGGGATGGGCTAAATTTATAAATTGTGGCCATTTTTTTTTTGACGAAACCCAAAAACTTTATTTTTTATGTCTCTATAGCCAAATCTGCATAATATTAATGCCTCCAATTTGGAGTCAAAATCAGTGCATGATAAGTACCACAAACAAGAACACTCAAATCCATGTACACAACGTTATAGCCATAAAAAATTCATCTAAACACTCAAAAACTATGAAGCATAAAAAGAATCACCATTTAATATAAACGATACTGAGAAAATGAAAACACAAAGTATTAAGAAAGCAATAAAGAATGGTAGAACATGGGGGACTTACTAGATTGAAGGTAAGCCATTAGATATTCAAATTAAGGATAGAAACTCAGTTTTGGGAGCTATAATTGGCGAGTATACTTGACATTTGTAAGTAGTAAAATATCTCAAAGAAGAAGAAGGGCGAATGGTGCCCAGAAGTTGAACTATTTGACGAAAGCTATATTTATCTTTAAAGTACTTCACTTTGGCTTTCTCCTCTCTCCTTTTGGCTAAGTGAAGGGAAAAAAGGAAAAGGTTACATGGAACTACTTGCACATCGTCTGCAACATCTCCAAGCAAATAAATTGTTTTTTTGCTGGGCTATTACATATATATCCCTACTTAAAGGTATTTTGGACTAAATATGGGTTGGGCTGTAGCTACGTCCCTGCAGTTCTTTGTTTATGTCTATATGCCTGAATCGTAGTGAACTTGGTAGGGGTAGAGTAAGAATTGGACGAGTGGCCGGATGAGAGTTCTTCAGAGTAGGCTGTATGAGATGAGAATCACTCATGACTTTCCTCTTATATTAAACGAAGGGAAAGTGCTGGCTAAAATGAAAAGAACTTGTTTGCGGCCATGCCTGGAAAATTTCAAACGATTTAATCGGTATTTATTTGGGTACTAGAAATAAAGTATCAGAGGAAATTAAGTAGTGCAACCTGCAAGAATAAACTACGAGATTTATGAGTAAATAACAGTTGATATTATTTCCTGGTGACCAACAAAAGAAAGAAAACTGATAAAGAAGAATCCTTAGGCATTCTCCTAACTCCTAAATACATGCTGCATTTTGTTGTGCACCCCAATCAAAAACCCAGGTGGTGATCACAAATTTGCCAAGCATGAGAGGATTCAAATGTAATCATCAGATACCCTCTTCCCTGATGCTTTTATTTACATAAACAAACCAACATACATGGCCACCAATCCCTTATCAAGAACAATTTCAGCCGTTCGATCAACGGAGACGTAGAAGACGGCAGAGATTGTCCGTTGCTCCGGCATCAACTCCCACAGCTTCTGCCTTGCATCGCCTCGGCGGTTTCAGAGAAAACCTCGGCAGGGGCAAGCTACTCGGAGGTGGTGCCAGAGTGAAAATGGAACTTGGAAAATTGTCCATGTCTTCTCCAACTCCAACACTACCAATAAGAGTAGTCTTACCCGATGATGCTGACAACACCTTAGTGACATCTTTAGGCAGATCATTTGGATCGGGTCCCAAACGGGTGGTGGAAGCAATGATGAAGCGGTCTGCAGGCATGGAATTAATGTCTTCCTTCTTGGATAGCTTTGACTTTGGCTTCTTCGGAGTGAGGGATTGGCTTCTGGCGCTGTTGGTCTTTCTGGCGGTGGGAGGACGAGAGAGGCTTCGCGTACGAGATGGGAGAGACTGGTGCAGTGGTTTCGAAACCGGCAGAGGAAGCAGAGGCGGTTGCTGCTGTGGTTGAAGAAACTGTTGCTGCATATAATGATTGAAGAGGGAGGGGTTAAAGGAGGAGAATGAGGGAGGAGGATGAGCATGAGGAGACTGCAAGAGACCTCCATGGAAGTTCATAGTTGGAGCAACATTTTCAGAGGAAGGGAAGCTTCTTCTTCCCATCATCATTCTAATTTGCTTGCAGGAAGACATCGACCGGTCTAAAGCAACAGCCTCCATAGCCAACTGAATACGCTTTGAGATTGTTAAGTAGCTGATTCTAGCTAGCTAGGTTTGTGTTTCAAATCTAAAAGCAAAGAGCTGCTAGTTGGTAACAGAAACGAAGAAGAGAAATCTCAGCAGCTTAATTCACAAAAACAAAAATTTGAACAAGAAGAGATCGAGATCGTAAGCAAAATATACACCAAGCAAAATATACACCTATATAACCAAAATTCCGAATTAAGCTAAAGATAGAGATTGACTTATAAATTAATTTTCTGGTCCAGAAAGGATCTCAGAAACCCTGATTATTCCAAAGGGTTGAACTAAAAGTTAAGGGATTGGATATTTTAGCTAGCTCTGTGTAACCTTCTTGGAGGTTGCGGTTTAGCTCTTCACCTCCGGCCTCCTTTTATAGAAACAAAGGCTCTCCAACGGCTATTTTATTCATTTTTATTTTTCTAATTTTATATTTATAATCCTATTAAACTAATTAATTAATTAATTGCGGCTATAATGTTTTAAAATTTATTTTATAATCTTATTAATTAATTAAATAAGATTTTGGTGTATTTGACAGACAACCGTTGCAGACGGCTACCCCTAAGACCAAGACCAGAAATCCACTGTAGGGCGGCAACCGCCAATTCGTTTTCGGCCGTTGGATGACGCCATTTGAAAGAGCCGTTGGGGAGATTTAGACCGTCGATATCCTCCTCGGGCTCCCCGTAGTTGGTCTGGTCTAGATGGAGACTTCTCGAATCAGAACCACACACGTATCTGTTTGGTGGGTCCCACCACCTCGTCTTACAACAATCCTATGACCTCACGTGCAGGGCAGGGAAGGGAGAGGATGGGGCTATATTTTACACGTGGCCTCGTTTTCACCCACTGGCTGCCTTTAAAGATCTCCAAATCTGCGAGCGAGGATAAGATGGGCGCGAGCTCATGTAAGCTTATGGTGAGGGCTTGACATGCAGAAATGCAGAATTATCTGCATGGGACCATTAGACCCGTTGATCATAATCGGACGGCTACTGCCTACTGCTGAAGCTCACAGGTTACGTCATTATTGGACTGTTAGCTAGGTTTTATAGACAGATTCAACTGCAACCACCGAAAGGTGGTTCGGCTTTGGTTTTGTTTGTGGCTGTTTCTCAAATGGCGACTCGAAATGTCAAATTCTCGTGTTTATAAAGAATGAGCTGCAATGCACTACCACACGAAAGTCTGGTATATATTTTCCAGTACGTAGGTATAGAAAATGAGGTTAGGACCGGATCCGTTCTATATACGTATGAGTCCTTTCGGAGGAAGATTCTAGCTTGTAAAAACCACGTATTTGACTTTATCTGGTTCTGATATGAAGTAGTTTTGTTATTACTGCATGGGTTTTCTCTGATTCAATTGGTTCAATCTCAGAAGAAGTAGGTTAATGCAGATAAATGTGGTGATGAAAGATAAAAGATGAAACAAAGTGCCATTACTGGAGTGGTAGAAATGATCGAACGAGTGTAACCTTCCTTTAGCGAACAGAATGTGCAGAAGAGAAATGTGTGGTGTCCATATCCACATGATTTTTACTTGAAGTTCCTTTGATTTCTTCCACCAAAAAAAGTTTCTTTGAGTTCATTACATCTCCACCTACCATACATTCACAACTGTCATCATTTTCATTTGCAAGGGAGCATTATTTTCATGGACCATGAATTTAATTAATGTAGTTATTTATAGATAGAATAATAGATCGAGATTAGTTTGTGGAAATATTATTTGTAGATTAAGGACTTTAAAACATGCATATAGTAGCTAAATAGCTTTTAATTTATTTAGCTTGTTACAGGGAAGGTTGGCGAATCTCAATCTGATTCTCTACCCTCCTCACAACTCGAGTAAATGTACTCAACCTCCTCACAACTTGAGTTAATGTACCCTAAGGGCTTCAAATCTCTTAACTATACATTCAGTGTGCGTGGTTCTAAGCTATATTAAGTTTAACATGTCTCACGTTTTGGTATATTGATAATGATGCTAACCAATACCACCGACCACTGAATACAAAATTAAGAATTAATCAACAACCCTCTCGCTCTTTGGGTGTTGCAAAATATATTAATACGAACGAGTAGCCTAGCTAAGCTACGATCCATAATATAATGTACATTTGGTTTAGATTTTAAACGGCCTTTCTTTAAATTGTGTCTATAATATTAACTTAGTGGTATTAGCATTGTCACCTTGTATGATTCATGACGAGGGCTCACATGCCCTTTGCGTAGATATTATCAAATTGATCGATGTAAAGAAAAGGCATAACAATAAAGTAAAGTATATTGTTGCTTACTCATGACATAAAGGCCATCAACTACATCGCCAAACAAATAAATAGGTCGGTTTCTTAAAAGAATGGTCAACTCAATTAATAAAGTGTTCTAACTTCCTTTTGAGATTGGATCCAGATCATGGCTTTCCTTCCCTTCGGCTCTTTCAATCACATAGCGTTATTTTCCCTGTTAAAGGTATTTCTCCAACTATTTTGATAGAGATTAAATATTTGATTCGCTACATCTCAGCAGAACTCATCAACCTTTCCTTCCTTCTAGTTCAATGAGGCAGACTTATTGATGTAAACATTCTAAACACGTCGAAAGATTATGAGTTTCTTGGTTATTGTAGTATATAGTTATATGCTTGGTAACCTTTAGCTATATCCAACTAATTGATTCGTTTACTTGAGAGTTTATTGCTAATTATGTCTTTAATTATCTATATCGATCATTTCACTTGAAGAACTTCGACACCATTAAGGTAGTGAATTTGAGTGGGAAAACTTGAGGGTAAACTCTAACAAACATCCAATGTGACCTCTTGAGCAAGGGATGACCTAAGATGAATATTTTCTGCGAACGGATTGCATGAAAAGGGGCTGGACATCCATGCCAGTTGGATTCTATCTTAAGTTTTCGAGCAACTATTCTAAATATTGAAAACATCATCAATCAGTTTAGCATGCAGTGTTCAAAAGCCGATATCTATATCGCAGAGTGAATCGTAAGAAACCCAAAACCAACTACTTCTAAATACATCACTCATCATAATTCGAGCAATAATTCGTCAAGTATATCACTATTCGTTGTCGCGTGAAGTTTCCCATTTCCCATACTCAAACCTAAGGTTATCATGAGTGTCAAACTGCCAATCCATAATTTGGGCTGTCTTGGTCAAGTCATTACTATTCACAACGAGCTCAAGTCCGCTATTGGACAACATTCTCTAGTTGGGCTTGGGTTAGATAAATCCACCGATATTTCTAGATGGGCCTAAGCATCACCAATTCTGAACCCGATCATGTGCTGTTTTTTTTATCCGCGCCTGTTGCCCAGTGGCCCACTATGGAGGTTGACCTCTTTTGTCCCTCAAAGTTGTGACACCCCTGATCCCTTTCTAATAATATCGATGTGTAACGCAACATTACCACAAAAAAATTGCAATAAAGCTTTCTCTGTGTAAGTATTTATGGATCGTGCGGAGATTTCCTCACGACGTCCTAACCAACATTCACGGTAGACTTTCCTTCCTAGTTGTTTTTTTTTAATAAGACAGACCTAGATATTTTTTGATACAGATCATTTGTAATTGATGGAGCTGGCTAGAGAGGATGTGGCACAGACAGCACAGGGGTCTTGACGTTGATGCACTTGTGATTTCTAAAGTTAGTTTGGATTTTTGACCCCCGCAATATTACACCCCAAAACAATTGTAGTTGTTTGATGGGTTTGGGCATTGGAGCCGTATGATAGACGTTGCGATCAAAAGCGACAGTGGATTGGGGAGGTTAAGGTCACAATAAAATTTATTTTCCAATTAATATCAATATCAATACCCGTAGCCGTTATGAAGGAAGACTTCTACCACGATATGATGTTTGTTATGAGCATGTGCCATGTGGTCATACATTTACGTATGCTTCTTTTCTTGCCCATCCCTAATTTTGTGCAACGACCAGAAATATTATTAATAATTTTAGATTATCATATATTCGTTGTTTATGATGATTTGATTGACTAATGAGATGTTATCTTGATTGTAATCGATTTATTTTCTCTTATTAGTATTTATTTTTATCTCTTGCATGCACTTATTCGTGTCTTAACGATTGAAATCACAGACACGTGATAGTCTAAACTCTAAAATTACACAATAATTTTTTATTTTTTTTTTGAGATGAAAGTGAAGTTTTATTCACATGAAATACAAGCACATGGGATATAAGTACGGGAGAGTCAACAATGACAGTTCAAAACCTAATATGAAAGCCAGAAAATAAAATCGCACTCACTACTAACTAGGTGCGTAATCTGTAACCTTCATGAAAATACATACTTAAAATAAAAAATTAAAAGAAGTGGGAAAAAGTCTTATTTTCTTCTCATACCTAATCTAAAAGTGGCCTCATTACAATCGAGCTAGAATAAAACTCGGTAAGACAAAACTCCAAACCGAATAAAGAGCACCACGATAATTCCTCAAATGATGATAATAAAAATAGGATATTCCTAAATATACCCAGCAAATTTTTACACCCAGCTAAATCATAAAATATTTAACTACACCCGGCAAATTTTCAATAATGCCCTTATTTTCAATTAAACTCAGCAAAAACCATGACACCCAACAAAACCTAAATCATTCATGATGATAAACTCCACAACGAATCCTTCATTCTTCACCCGAAGAATAAGGGATGTGGCTGGAAAAATGGGTTAGTTCATAGAAATTTCAGATAGTAAGGCATGTCTTGTATAGATAATCCACCCGAAGAAGAATGAACAGGCTAGTGAGGGAACGTCTGATCGGCAAACTGGCCAAAAAAATCTTTTTCGTGGCTTAATGATGGGCTGAAACTCCATTGAAGGGTTTTCATCATATGCAGACATAAAAATTTTAGCCATATGGAGGCAGGCTTGTGATTGGAGTCTCTCTCAAACTCAAACATCAATTCTTCCCATATATTAAAAGAGAGTAATAGAGCAAGGTGTACTAGAACTTTAACCCTTCTATTTTTTTAACTACAAGAGATGATATTGTTTAGCTAATTAAGACTTTGCAGTTGACTGCAATGAGAAAATGAATAATGATCATAAAACCAAGTCAAAGATTAGTGGCATTTTTGAGTTTGGAAGTGGATATGCATCCGCGTTACTAGATGAACATTAAGAAGGTCAATATAGAATACCAAACCATTTTAGAAGAACAAAGGATTTGCTGTGGAGTTTATCTTCATAAATGATTTAGGTTTTGCTGGGTGTAATGAGTTTGCTGAGTTTAATTAAGGTTAAAAATAAGGGTATTATTGGACACTTGTTGAGTGTAGTTAGAAATTCTATAATTTTGTTAGGTATGAAAAATCTGATAAGTATATTAAATATTTACTGGGTATATTTAGAAAGATCCTGATATAGTAAAATTGAGCGGACAGAAAGAGACAAAAAGGTAGAAGAAGAAGAAGAAGGGAAATAGCTGTATAACTGTTAGTCGGCAGCGTAAAAGAGGATAGCGAAAGGTCAGAAAACCATAAAGAAGAATCAAGAATGAATCCGCTTATCAAAAAAAAAAAAAATCAAGAATGAATCCAAAAACCCCAAAATAGAAACCCAATCATTATCCTCCCTATTTTGATATTTGAATTAACTCCTTTTATGATACTCTTTATCCCCAATCCCGTAACGCGGTAACAGAATATGAGGTAACCGGAAATCGGGTCCCCCAGTATTTAGTAGTTAAAGAAATAGTCTCGGATATTTCAAAATAAAAAATAGTCTCGGAAATTTCAAAGCGGACAAAGAGAGAGAGAGAGAGAGAGAGAGAGAGAGACCCACTTAGACGTTACCGACAGTAGCGACGATACCCCACGCCAGCCGTTAGTGTTCTGTGGATCGAGTGGTCGTTGAACATAAAAGCTTCGCCACCAAGAATAAATGCATCTTTCTTTCCATTATAATCTTCAAACCCACTCCTACTGTTAAACCTTTTATTCTTCCCCACCCAAAGAATGTGATTTGTCACGGTTTCCTTTTCTTAAAGATTCAGGTGCTGCTGCTCCATTTTTTTGTGTTCTTTTGGTGGTTTGAAGGCAGATTAGAGATGGGTATTCTGAGTTCTATACTGGGTTTTTGTGGTTTTGGAATTGGAACTTCAATTGGACTTGTGATCGGGTATTACATGTTCATCTACTTCCAGCCTACTGATGTTAAGGTTGGTTCTCTCTCTCTCTCTCTTTCTGAGTTTTTCAATTTCCTTGTGTTCTCCGTCGCTGATTCTGCACTTGTTTGGTCGGATTATACAGTTGTAGTGCTCGTTCATAATGTATTTGCTAGTTGTAAAATTATGCACGAACAGGAAGAAAATTTAGACTAAGCTCGTATATGAAAGATATTAGAGGTTTAGACCTACTTAGCAAGTTGCATTTCCGATATGAATTTCTAATTGCTGATGTATGTATGTATGTATATATCCAGCATCCTCTGATTCGTCCTATGGTTGAGCAAGATTCGGAAACGTTGCAACGGATGCTTTCGGAGATCCCCTTGTGGGTTAAAAACCCAGACTATGATCGTGTATGTTCGTGTTTCGAATTTTAGTTTTTAGCAGATATGCATCTGATGTTTAACTTGTAGTACCTGGTTATCACAAGAGGGTGATAATAATTTTGTTTCTGTGTAGCTTGACTGGCTTAACAAATTTGTTGAGATTATGTGGCCTTATCTGGACAAGGTATGTGTGCATACCTCTCTTATTGCAATGTTCAGGGCTTCTTTGGTTGACTCCCTCAGTCTCTCTTATGCTTTTGCACTGGTTGGATTTGTATCAGGCAATTTGCAAGACTGCAAAGACCATAGCAAAGCCCATTATTGCTGAGCAAATTCCAAAATATAAAATCGACTCCGTTGATTTTGAAGTACTTACATTGGGCACCTTATCACCAACTTTTCAAGGTTTGGTTGATCCTTCTCAGTCTCTTGAGTCTCTTCTGCTCTCTCTAGCGTGCGCATACAGACAAACACATACCATCACACACAAAACTATACAATTCTTATCAATCTCATCTCCCATTTATATGCTTCTTCTCCCTTTCTCTGTTTTTTCTGTTGATTTAAAGAATGTATACAAGATGTATATGCCTCAATCATGTGTGATTGTTTTACTTTGTTTTGTTCTCTCCTGCTTTGAAATTCCATTGTGTTCGAGTACTCATTTTTGGTTTCACATATGCCAGGAATGAAAGTTTATGTCACTGGTGAGAAGGAATTAATTATGGAACTATCCTTGAAGTGGGCAGGAAATCCTAACATTACTGTTGCAGCTAAAGCATTTGGGTTGAAAGCCACAGTTCAGGTGCTTGCCTGTGTGACAGCATAAGAAATTAGCATCTTTTATGCACGTATACACACCCACACATGGACAACATAATACTTATGGGCAAAGTAAGGAGGAGAGATTGTTTGCTGAATTAAAGGTTTGAATGGAGCACTAATTCTTTGGAGTGTTTCAGGTGGTTGACTTGCAAGTGTTTGCGTCCCCACGTATCACCCTGAAGCCTCTGGTTCCGACCTTTCCTTGTTTTTCAAAAATCTTTGTTTCTCTTATGGAGAAGGTAATGATTCCAGATTCATACTTTTAACATACTTGATTGTTGAACAGCAGAAAAGTTAGTTATTTTTGAGAGATTTCATATGTTTATAGATCTACATATGCAGCATTCTTGGGAGTCAACAATGTGTAATTTAAGGTTGGAACTAATATCATGAGTAGCCTCATTTCAATTTGGTAGGCTTAATCCTTATAATTCTGAGATCTATGCTGGGATTCGTTGTCCAAGATCCTACACCTTAGAGAAACTCCAGAGTTATTATTTTGTTGTGGCATCTGTAATACGCATTCCTTACTACCGTTATGTTTTTTGTTTTTCTTTCCCTTCTCAACAATTTCATTATGATTGTGCAGCCACATGTTGACTTCGGACTAAAACTCCTTGGAGCAGATGTAATGGCTATTCCAGGCCTGTATAGGTTTGTGCAGGTAGCACTTCTAACTTTGGATCAAATTTGTTCTTACATGATGTATGCCCATGTAGTCATATATATATATATATATATATATAGTTTGTGATTTACTTACTGTTACTGTCAGTATCTTCACTGTTTCTGTAAGCTTCATGTAGAATGTAAGATGCATTTATAGTTTTTGTCATGGCACATTATTTCCAGCTTCATTTTGTTGTTGCAGCTTCCTCACTTCTGTTATTGAAATTATGTTTTATTCCCTTAGGAGCTTATTAAGGATCAAGTGGCAAATATGTACCTATGGCCCAAATACCTAGAAGTAACTATCATGGATCCCAAACTGTAAGTGGGTTTTCCTGTTTCATTTCAAGTAATTGTCTCCATCCTTTGTGACTTGATATCAATTTTGTTTGATTCTGCCAGTGCCATGAGGAAACCTGTTGGGATTCTCACTGTAAAAGTTCTGAAGGCCACAAAACTTAAAAAGAAAGATTTAATGGGTGGAGCGGATCCTTATGTAAAACTCAAGCTGACTGAGGACAAGCTTCCTTCAAAGAAAACAACAGTGAAGCACAAAACTTTGAACCCTGAATGGAATGAGGAATTTCATTTGTCTGTTAGAGACCCTGCAACTCAAGCATTGGAATTTATGGTTTATGATTGGGAAAAGGTATGGTTCTTGATTTCCACATCTCAAAGAAAGTAGATACAGTTTTCAATTAAGCTTCTTTTTGTTTGGTGCATTTTTGGTACTTCTCTACCTCTAATTGATTTTTTGAGAAACATAATTAGAAATTAAAAAGCAGTATTTTCATCTCTCCTTAAATAGTTATATATATATATATATATTATAATGTAGTCTTTATTTTACTTAGGTTGGCCGACACGATAAGATGGGTATAAATGTTATTCCCTTGAGCGAACTTACTCCTGATGAGTCCTAAAGTTATGACTCTTGACATACTGAAAAACATGGACCCAAATGATGCTCAAAATGAGAAGTCGCGTGGACAGCTAGTTCTGGAACTGCTTTATAAACCCTTCAAGGAGGATGAGATGCCTGAAGATAAGGAAGATTCAAATGAGGTACAGAAGGCACCTGAAGGAACTCCTGCAAGTGGTGGTCTGCTTGTAGTACACGTCCATGAAGCTGAAGATTTGGAAGGAAAGCACCACACTAATCCACATGTGCGATTACTATTTAAAGGGGAGGAGAGAAGAACCAAGGTATATTAATATGTCTTTTGTTGATGTCCCTCTGTCATTGGTCTTTTGTTTGCACTTACTGTGTGTTAAAGAAGCATAGAGAAGAATGGAGGCATAATGTCACATTTCACGTGTCGATAATCCTTGTGAAACTTAATTGTTGTAGGAATAGCAGAGAAACCCCATTTTAAACTAGTTTTACGGCCTATAACCATAATCATAGAGCTTATTTTCTATGAAGAAGACCAGTAAGTCAGTAACCATCTTCGGTGCATTTATCAGTTGACTGTTGCATTCAAAGTTAGTAGCTTGCACATGAGTCAAAATTGTAAAATGCATTCCCTATGTATATACCAGCAATTTATCTGAAGATGCATGTGTAATTGTGTATATACTATATTAAAGTTCTCAGGAAGTTGCTCATAAACTGCTGTTTGAAAGTTTGAAAACGTAGGGTTTCCAACTATGATGCTGATGCAACATGAAGAGCTGGAATGCTATTCATTTATTTGATTTCACAGTTTCAAAGTTTACTTGCTATGGTAGTTGTATGTTAACTGACAACCTTTGGAATTGTCTCAGCATTTCAAGAAAAATCGGGACCCAAGATTTAACGAGGAGTTTCAGTTTATGTTAGAAGAACCACCTAAAGCTCATGATAGGCTTCATGTTGAGGTAGTCAGCACCTCCTCGAGGATGGGCCTGCTGCATCCCAAGGTACAGATTGCAACTGCCATAAAGATTGCTTCAACTTTTTTTTTTTTTTGGTTTTGGACAAAGGATTGCTTCATCCTTTAAGCCTCCAAACATTCAACTCGTCCAGAATCTAGACTTGTGTTTATATACAACCACTAAAACATTTGAAATCATGTTGTTGGTTTAATATATATGCGGTAAAAGCTTTATATGTCTGATAATTTGAACTTAAAACAAAAGGAGTTTGTTGGTCCAAAATTGGAATTTTAAAAGTAATGCATTAGACTCTGATTCTGATGCTTTTACTTCTCAGGAAAATCTTGGATATGTGGATATAAATCTAGCGGATGTTGTTAGCAATAGAAGAATCAATGAGAAGCACAATCTGATCGACTCGAAGAATGGACGGATTCAAATCGAGCTGCAGTGGCGAACATCTTGAGTGTGTTGCAGCAGACGTTGGATAGAGAAGGAAAACGGTCAGAGTTTTCTAGGTTTGTAATGAATGTAGGTTTCACACCAAGTTGTTTGCTTTTAGGGTCAATTGGTTTCTTATTGTTAATGTATGATTTCAGGCTCAATACATTTTGTATCTAGTTGGAAGAAGAATTGTTCTGTGAGTTTATATTGTTGCTCAGATCATGTCCTTTACCATTGTTTCTGTGGATTGTCACGCACCACTATTTGAAATGGATGCGAATTTGGCATGGATTTGTTCAAATTACTATGTTTACTTGGACTATGGATTTGTAATGGCAAATTTCTTGTTTAAGATCAACTGGCTTTTTTACCCTTCAGACCCGAGAAAAGAACAGGCTTTCAGTGGATGTGACCTTGTGCTAACCTGTACCGTACTCTATCTGATTGAACACTGGAATATTTCTTCATTATGGAAATCTTGAACAAGCAGATTACCCTTTATTTCAAGGACGGTGGCAAATCACCTTCCCTCCATCCATCAATTGTCTATCTGACTATCTATACTGGCGATTCTGTCCTGATTCCCTAGGTAAATGTAAAATGTCGCAAAAGTCCAAAGGCCACAGGCTTTTACCAAAACAAGGAAAAAGTAGGCCATCATTGCTTCACTCCTTCACCCATCTCTAGGCTAAGAGCCTAGAACCTCCTGACGAAGAAGCGAATCAGGATCATGTCAAAAACTTAAAAGAAAACACGATAAAAGCTCAAGGATTTGCTCAAGGGCTTAGAGTTCAGAGCAAAGACTTACCGATTTATTCTCGATATGTAAATAACCAAAAAAAAAAAATAGCTACCGCATTTTAAACACCAAATTCTTTTCTTTTTTCAAAAATTAACTGAACTACGGACGTCTTCCCCGTGAATGTCTATGACACCACTGTTCTTAATGAACTTGGGGAAGAAAAAGAGGAAAATTTAGCCAATTTTCACCAAGAAGAGACAAAATTTGAAGTTTCGTTATAGCCAAGCAAGCATGTGCGTTTGTTTGTATGGGATGGACCTCTATTCAACTCAAACACGCGCCTGACCCAGGATTACTGAGTCTGTTTGCAAAAGGAGTCCTTTCACCCTTTAACCTTCCCAGGCTTTAGCCAGTAGTGGTACACTTAACATCAACTTGTTCCAGCAGCAGGACTACTGGTACATAATAAGAAGATGAAGATGGTCCTCTGCCTTAAATGTCGAGAGTGCTGGTGGGGTTTGCTTCTAGCACAACCAACCATTCTTTCGCACTTTTGGTTCCAAACCAACCATGAATTGAAGCATTCCGATTCTCCAATTAAGTTAGATCAGGAGGTAGACCTCCTCTAATATAACTAATAATTAAGCGTAACCACGACTTACAAAAAGAGCCGCAATGCCATTGAGGCTTTGTACCCCAGTTACGTGCTACTAGAAGTTGACGAAAACAAAGCTTTAGAATTTGTACTTCAGAACTACAGTAAAACGAATATTAGACTAAAATAATCATCAGCCACTTAAACGTTACTACGTCCTAGTCTTACCAGGTAAGAAGCAATTGTCCTTCACTCCTTCCTTCCGAAATACCCAAAAGGTCTCTATTTTTTTTGTATGGAATAATTGGCATTGTTGTTATAGAAACAATCATCTTTATTCTCTCAATCACTCACTTAGATATTCGCCTAATTCAGAATTCACCCACTAACGCATGCTTTGGAGAATATGAATCTGTTCTGGACCTAGTGGAATACTAAAACTTGGAGCAAATACTGGTGAGAATCAATACCTCTGTCTTTGTCAAATTATCCAACCCACTTCAATTTCCCCATCGACATAAACACCGTCGCATTCATTCAGCCACTTGGACCAAGAACGCCTTTGAATTTTGGCATAAAAATCGCAAAAGAGGTACATATCCTCCATTAAAGCTAGCTTTCTTATAAAGTCATCCCGACAACATATATTTGTTAAAACAAAGTCTATTGTTCACATGAGAAAAAGAAAATTATATAATAAAAAAGAGACGCACAAAAGTTGGTTACCGTAACCACTGTAAGTTGTCTAATGGTTCTTGTCTAGTTAGGTGTGCTCCTCAACCTAGGTTCGAATCCTGAAGCTGTCAAAGTAGCCAGACATTGTACTGCAATGCACAGTTGGAGCATTTCACATGTCCCGAATTGATTTATGTTGGATCTAGGAAACCTTTAGGTTATCTTTGACAAAGTTAAAAAAAAAAAAAAAGATGTTAGCTACCGTATCTTACTGTCGTAATAAGTAGACTGACTACATATATTGGTCGACTCGTTTAACCTGATTTCGAATCTAACTGTAATGAGAAGTAAATTTACATTTGATGCATCATATATGTTACAACGGGGTGAAATTTTTCGAGAAATGGAGGGGATGATTATGTAATTACAGATGTTAGATTGAGTAGGGTCGGGACTGGAGACCGAAGACTGAAGAAGGATCCAGATTGGTGAAACAAACTGAGGCAGAGATGAAAGACAGAGGGCAAAGAGTGGACTTTTTAGCTCAAGGCCAAATTGAGTCAGTGGAAAACTTTTGACCGTCTGGGAAAAGACGCAGACAGTCTTTACTCTTATCGGGGCCCAGCGTAGCTCCGAGCCAAAGCCCATTCCATGATGAAGATCAGTTCTCCGCAGAAAGGAGGAAGCATCCACATCGGCGTTCGTTTAATCATTTTCTTCACACTGGCTTAAGACAAAATTGCATTTATATCGATCAAGTCCAAAAGGCTAGCTGGGAAATTGAAGATACCTCGCTAGATCTACCTTCCTATTTTTCTATAGATTTTGAATAATATCAAACTCTGAATTTAGTAAGATGAAACTCAAACAACCAAATAGCGTTTATTCAAAGAACCAGATGAACAAATACTCATTTGGTCCCAAACTCTCAATTATAAAAATTATGTGAAAGACGAAATTATATACAATACAGATATATTTCGGTTTGATTTTTTTTTCTGAAATGAGAGTTAAACGAAAACTACATTTGAAATATAAGTACCCTATCCAAATCAATATGACAAGAAATCTTGGGCAAAACAGTAACAATGTAATCAACGTGGGTTGTTCACTTTGTTCAGTCGGTATAGCCATGCTTGTGGTTGAACTTTAACATAAGTTTGACCCCCGCTGCCAGCAGTTATGCGCTGAATTACGCAATCTATAAATCTCATGTGGAAATCCATATCTAGAACCGTTGAGACACGTACGTGTTACATGTTATTTCTTTAAAATCGAGATTGTAGATATGCTTTGACACAGAGGTATAAAATAATTTTTTTCTTTTTTAATTTTTTCAAGAACGAAAGAAGGACTAAAAAAAAAAACACAACGTAATAATCAGTCCCAACATTTAGTGATTTGCCACCCCATTTTTCGAAGATATGGAAAACGAAGCTTGTGTACCTACTCATGTGAAATCTAACTAGGATAACAGAGAGAGCTACATATCAAGGAGAAATTACCACGTCAATTCCTGATCGAGCTGACAGGTGAGAGCAGCGGAGAAGAGACAGCTCTGCCACTGCTATGAACATTATCACGCCGTCAGAAACTCCACCCTATACTCACGAGCCCAGAGACTAGAACCCCACCCCCTAACTCCGTCAATATTAACGTGGACTCTCCCCCTGCATTTGGACTAATTCACATGTGAGTATGTAACAACCTGACCAACCATGCAAATTAACCATCCGTTTAAGCACCGTGAAATGGTACCGTCGGACTGGGACCCACTCCCAAACTGCCCGGTCTCATTTTTTCAGACCCTATTAGCAGCAGCTAGCTAGCTTTGGATGACTTGAAGGACATGAAAGGAAACTTGAAATGAAATATGAGTCGCTCTCTCTCTCTCTCCCCCCTCTTTTTCCCACTCTCTGCTGGTTGGATTCTCCTCCCAGACGACTCTGCTTCTTATTATACCCAAAAGCCTATTCCACTCACTGAAGCATATATTAATACCAGTACGTACTTCAATCTGTAGAATCAGTCATACACAAGAATTGAAGAAGACAACCGTACACCGCTATGGTCATGTCTCCTATTCTGCTTCACATTATTCTCATCTTCCTCCTCTGTTCCACTTGTTGCGGAAGCGGAAATGGTGATTTTGAAGCACTGCTGAAGCTCAAGGCCTCCATGATTAGTCCCAAAGGTTCCGGCCTTCACGATTGGAAAACGACGTCGTTGATGTCTCCCTCGGCGCACTGTCTATTTGCTGGGGTTACATGCGACGGAGAATTCCGAGTAGTGGCTCTCAACGTGTCGGGTCTGCCTCTGTTCGGAAAGGTCGCGCCGGAGATTGGGCTTCTCACTAAGCTCGTCAACCTCACAATTGCCGACAACAACTTCACCGGGAAGCTACCGGCGGAGATTGGCAATCTGACGGCTCTGAGGCACTTGAACATTTCTAACAACTTGTTCGTCGGAGAGTTCCCCGGAGAAATCACGCGGCGGATGACGGAGCTGGAGGTCATCGACGCCTACAACAACAACTTCAATGGCCCACTCCCCGTCGAGCTCATCAGTCTCAAAAATCTCAAATATCTTCATCTGGGCGGGAACTACTTCACCGGCCCGATTCCCGACAATTACTCCGAGATTCAGAGCCTGGAGTACTTGGGCCTCAACGGAATCGGTCTCAATGGAAAGTTTCCGGCCAGTCTGTCACGTTTGAAGAATCTCAAGGAAATGTACGTCGGCTATTACAATACTTACGACGGCGGAATTCCTCCGGAGTTGGGATCGTTGAGCTCGTTACGGGTTCTGGACATGGCTAGCTGTAATCTCACCGGCACCATTCCCATGAGCCTAAGTAATTTGAAGCATTTGCACTCTCTGTTTCTTCAAATTAACCAACTCACTGGTTTCATACCTCCCCAACTCTCTGCCCTGCCCAGCCTCATGTCTCTGGATCTTTCCATAAACTCGCTCACCGGAGAGATACCGGCGTCATTCTCGGAACTGAAGAACATTACGCTCATCAATCTGTACAAGAACAATCTCTATGGCCCCATTCCCAAATTCGTTGGTGACTTTCCTCATCTCGAGGTGTTTCAGGTGTGGGAGAACAACTTTACTTACGAGCTGCCGGAGAATCTCGGCCGCAGTGGGAGGCTTAAAGATCTTGACGTCACCGGAAACCACTTCACCGGGCTGATTCCTCGGGATTTGTGCAAGGGAGGAATGTTGAAGACGCTGATACTGATGGATAATCACTTCTTTGGCCCCATTCCTGAAGAGTTGGGCCAGTGCAAGTCGCTCATCAAGATCAGAATGGTGAAGAACACACTCACGGGGACTATTCCGGCAGGGATGTTTAGTTTACCTAATGTGAATATCATTGAGCTCAATGATAATTACTTATCTGGCCAACTTCCGGCGCAGATGTCAGCAGGCTCACTCGGAATCCTTGGACTTTCTGGGAATCAAATTTCCGGCGAAATCCCTCCGGCTATTGGAAATCTGAAGAATCTGCAGACACTTTCTCTGGAA
Organism: Rosa persica; assembly: GCA_025331145.1. Lineage (NCBI taxonomy): Eukaryota > Viridiplantae > Streptophyta > Magnoliopsida > Rosales > Rosaceae > Rosa > Rosa persica. Next base: position 46,211,238 of record WFKR01000006.1, on the reverse strand, counting down.
ATGAACAAATTCTCCGGTGAAATTCCAATGGATGTCTTCAATCTGAAATTATTGACCAAGATCAACATCAGCGCCAACAACTTGAGCAATAGAATTCCGGACACAATTTCTCACTGCCCCTCCCTGAGTTTTGTTGATCTTAGTAGAAACAACTTGGTTGGGGAAATTCCCAAGGGGATTGCAAAGCTGAAGGTTCTGAGCATTCTCAATTTCTCTCGAAACCATCTAACCGGTCCAGTTCCTCCTCAAATTCGCAACATGGCTGCTCTCACAACTCTTGATCTCTCCGATAACAATCTCAGCGGCAAACTCCCAATCGGCGGTCAATTTATGGTGTTCAGCAACTCATGCTTTGCCGGAAACCCCTTGCTCTGTTTACCACGCAGTGTTTCATGCCCGACTGTTCGAGCCCACAAGGCATTTGGTACCTCCAGGGTGGCTCTTATCATAATCGGACTCTCTACCTTTCTGCTATTCCTACTGATCACAGTTTACAAAATGAGGAGGACAAAATTTCAGAAATCCATGACTTGGAAGCTGACCGCCTTTCAACGGCTCGATTTCAGAGCAGAGGAGGTGCTGGAGTGTTTGAAGGATGAAAACATCATAGGCAAAGGAGGTGCTGGAATCGTCTACCGCGGCTCCATGCCGGACGGCGTTGACGTGGCAATCAAACGGCTGGTCGGGCGTGGAACCGGACGGAACGATCACGGATTTTCTGCCGAGATAAAAACGTTGGGACGAATCCGGCACCGAAATATTGTTAGGCTGTTGGGGTTCGTGTCTAACAAGGACACGAATTTGTTGCTATACGAGTACATGCCTAACGGAAGCTTGGGGGAGGTGTTGCATGGGTCAAAGGGAGGACATTTGCAGTGGGACAGGAGGTACAGGGTCGCCGTGGAAGCTGCCAAGGGGTTGTGCTATCTCCACCATGACTGTTCGCCTCTGATTATTCACAGGGATGTCAAGTCCAATAACATCTTACTCGACTCCGACTATGAGGCCCATGTTGCTGATTTTGGGCTCGCTAAGTTCCTTCAAGACGCCGGAGTTTCCGAGTGCATGTCTTCTATTGCTGGTTCCTATGGTTACATTGCCCCAGGTACTTTAACCTCTCCTTCATCTTCTAGGGTTGGTTTATGAGGTTTTGGGTTGAGAATGAAAATGCGTTTCTCTGTTTTGGGCTATTAGAAAATGCATTCTTTTTTCAATTTTGATGACTAAATGAACGGGAAAGTTGACCGGTTTGAACCCAGCCTCCATTTTTGCTAACGATTTTAATCAAAACTTGGTACATGAAGTTACTGTTTGACTATAGATTCAATTGATTCAATCTGATATGCATGACTAACTTCGAATGTCATTTAAACTGGGTGTGATAAAACGACAGAGTATGCATACACATTGAAAGTCGACGAGAAAAGCGATGTGTACAGCTTTGGTGTGGTCCTGCTAGAGCTAGTTGTCGGGAGGAAACCAGTTGGGGAATTCGGCGATGGAGTGGACATTGTAAGGTGGGTGAGGAAGACTACATCGGAGCTCTCTCAGCCGTCGGATGCAGCAGCAGTGCTGGCGGTGGTGGATCACAGGCTCAGTGAATATCCCCTCGCAGGGGTCATACACCTTTTCAAGATTGCAATGATGTGCGTAGAGGATGATAGCTCGGCAAGGCCAACAATGAGGGAAGTGGTTCACATGCTCACTAACCCTCCGCGTTCTGCTCCAAACCTACTCAACCTTTAGATACACCGGCGCGCTCTTCCTCTGCGATATTTTTGAGTAAATAAAAAGTCGGCATAAAGTAAAATAATTTTGTGCTAAGAGGTTGTGTGTGTGACAAATAGTTCAACAACCAATTTGATTGATATGGCAGGACTTTGGGAGAATGTTGCTTTCCTGCTTTTCGTTGAGATTGATCGGTTTTTCCTCTGTTCATTTGTAAATTGCTGGTTTCTGTGTTAACAATGTATTAGAAATGTTTTGCTTCCATAGGTCCTCTGTTTCAATGTATCATAGACTGTTATAAACGTGCAATGAAAATCAGGTGTAGTTACCTACCGAACTGAGGAAGAATTGAGAGGAGCGCTGGTGATTGTTGTCGAAGGGAAATTATCTTTTCTTTCAGTAAATAAAATATGAATTATTTTTTCGGTAGATAAAAATAAGTAATTTTAAGGTTTAAGAGCATCTTTAGCAATGTTAGTTATTTTTAAGTTAAATTTTAGTTAAAGTATCTAATAAGTCATTTTGGTTAGTTATTTTAGAAATATATCTATATCGGTGTTCTTTTTTTAGTTAATTTTAAATTTATATTATTTTTTAATGAAATATTAAATAGTTTAAATGTATTTATAAATTATGTAAATTATAGAGAATCTCATCTCGTTTTCTATATTTATGAGCGAGATATCTAAAAGTTATAGTAAAGAATCATTTATGAGTCTAGTGCAGCTATTAAAATAAATAAAAAGCTAAATAGTCAAAATAGAGAGTCTGTTAAAAATTCTCTAACCCTAAACATATTACTTTTTACCATAGGAAAACATTGTCCATTTGCTGTAAATCATGTTGGAGTAATTACTACTTATAATTTTTATTTTTATTTTATCAAATCAACAACTCATATACAAGAACTAGCATATTGTGAGTCGAACTCACGACCTCTCATTTATAAAGAGAAGACTTAAGCCACTAGACCAAATGGTACTGTGCTTCGTATTCTTTAATTAATTCTCGTGGTCAAAATTAGCATATTCATATGATTAATCTATGGTTCCAGACCACCGCATGACATTGTGATGTCACTCGAATTTGATAGGACCACTGTAAGGGTGAAAAGAAAAGAAAAAATTTAAGTGAACCAATCAGCAACAAATAAATGTCATATGGACCGATAACATTAATCTATACTACCACGAGTACTATGGTCTAATATCATGGAATAATATTCCTAAATTGGTGCTAAAATGATCTTAAACAATCGATTTTCGTTTGTGCTAAATTGGTTGATACGCCGATATCTACAATATTTATTATCACAATATATTTGCCCACAAAGCTCTGCAGCTCATAAAAACCCTAACTTTTATCACAGTACTCATCAATCCTAATCCACTCGCCTCTTTTCCCCTGCTTTCTCTTAAATATCCTATCGTTTCTCTTTCATGGAGGTCGATATTGTGATAGTGACTATTGATATATATATATTTTATATATAAAAAAACTCCACCCCATTCCCCCTTGGTGGGGCTCGAACTCCTAACCTCTTATATATGAGACCAAAGCCTTACCACCTCACCAAATACATACACCCTATACTGACTATTGATATTAATATCTATCACTATTCGACAATCATTTCTTTGTATAAAAACATTGAGAAAGGAATTCAGGTAACAAAAAAACATTCATATGATGCAGCTTCATTGAATTTAATTAATCCATAGTTTGTTTCTTACGAAGAGTCTCTTTGCAGGTTTTCTTAACCAGGTATTGGTCTGAAAACCAATGAAGAAGCCATGGTTGAAGAACATCAATACAGTCAGAAACGCATGCATGTAATAGGGGACGTTGCAGATCTCTTTATCATTCAGCTTCAAAAACATAAAACCACATGTATGTTCATTGCTTGAACATCTCAATGATCACGCTCTGCTCCTAAAATTATCGAAATGAATATGCTAATTGGTGGAAGAAGAGGGTACTCGACTTTGAGACCAACTTCTCATGAAAATCAGACGACATTGAGGATTTTTTCATTAATAATTGTTGAGCCATACATGAATATTTGTGATAAAATAATAGGGTGGTACTATTCACACATCAATTTTTTCTATTCACACGCCCTCTCTATTTTTTAATATTTTAATTCAATTTTTTTTATTTATAAATTTCCCTAACTATCCTCCCTTATAATTATTTTTCTTTTTCTTTTTTCTTTTATCTTTTATTTGTTTGGCAAGTCAATCATGAATCAAACATCATTATGCAATAAATCAATTTTCTTTTACCTATAAATGAAGGAAAAATAATACATTCATTAAGTGGAATGACCTGTATTATTAGATAAGGAATATGTTTCCAAGGTAATTACGTGCATCCAACTGAATCTAAATTGCAAAGTTTGTCCTTATACAAGTATGAGGGGTAAGACACATGCTTTACTCTTTTGTTGTCTCGGGTTCCAATATTGCACCTAGCTTACTAGAGTTTCTCGTCTCTTATAGATTGGCAATAAGACATTTTCAAACGCAGTTTGAAATTTGATAAATTTGTAGGTACAAAAAAAAAAGAGTATAATACAAAATTAATTGTTCGAATAAGACTAACCTAAGGGGTTAGACAAATGTAGACACACGCATAATCAATAGTTTGTACTCTTAATATAATGTATTTTAGATAACTGTATTGAAATAACACTCACCCATAAATAATAAGAATGTATTATGCAATGGTGGGGATAACTCAGTTGGATGAACGTAAATACTTGGAAAGCATATTTCTTATCTGATAATACAGGTCATTCCACTTAATAAATATATTATATTTCCCTCATTTATAGGTAAAAAAAATTTGATTTGTTGTATTGTATAATGATGTATTGATGTTTGATTCAAGATTGACTTGTCAAATAGAAAAAAGAAAAAGAATCAGAATTGCAAGAGAGGTAATTAGGGTAATTTGTAAAAATAAAATTGAATTAAAAAAAATAAAAATAAAAGGGTGTGTGAATAGCACCACCCAAATAGTTTAGTAGTTACATGAGTTTGTACTCTTAAATGATTTATTCACACTATAAAATTTCAGACCATGATTGAATTTAGTTAAGTTATCATAATTTGACCTCAAAAAAAAAAAAAAAGTAAAAAGTCATTTGGAGTCCTCTATAACTCTAGACGAGGACAACTCCAATGTTGAAAGCATGTGATCAAGAACCGACCCCATGACTAAATCATCACAAGCCCTGCTGTACAATGTATATGTTCGACATTTTAGTCCGGTAAAAGTACTCCACATGCACTACCTACATTCTCATTTTCTCCATATGCATTAATTTTATTTTATAAGGAATTCAAAATGTTTGACCTTATTTGATTGTCATAATCCACTATATTTTCATGTTATAACATTTACAATTAAAGTGAATTTGAAAATACAAAAGAGAAAAGCAAAAATTAGAAGGCATGCAAGGAAGAAAAAATTATCTAAGATTCATTTGGTTTCTTTGATCGTACATTTCCGTACACGGGAGATTGGAGATCTCATCGGCCCTATAGCCCCCAGCCCGCTCTTTTTGGGCATTTGAATTCAATCCTTCGGCCCTTCCATCCGGACTACGAGGGGCAAAAGGTAATTGCAGTCCTTCTGCTTTTCATTTCGCCAGAATCAGCTTTTCAATTTCAAAACCCGTACATTTTAGCGCTAAGAGCAAAAGCAAGAAGGCAGAGCGCCAACACTGATCGGGGCCAAACAGATTATGGAGGAGCCTACATTCCAGCAGCAGTGTCCAAACACGGTCACAATCCGGCGCAACCCTCACCGGAGAGCGAGGCCTCAGACTACTCCGGCAACCGCAGCCGCTGGAATCCCGTCTTGTAATGTGCCGAAAGTCCCTTTCCCGACCAAAGAAATTCTCTCCATGGACATATCGAGCTCGAAACCTGACCCCGAGAATCTCAGAGTCTTCCTCCGAGTTCGGCCTCTACTGAGGCCGTCGGACAAAAGGAGCGGCGTGGCCGGAGATTTAAAGGCCAGATCCAAAAACGTTTGGCCGCAAAACCCTAAGAACGCGGCGGCAAGGGAACAGAAGAAGAAGAAAAGCCCTAACGGCGAGGTCTGTGTCAAGGTGAACGGTGCTCGCTCGGTGAGGGTGGCGCCGCCACTAGCCTTGCAGGAACCTAACCGGCTCAAGTCTGAGGTCTACGATGGCTTCTCACACGTCTTCTCCTCCGATTCTTCTCAGGTTTTGCTTCTTCGACTTCAAAATTTTCGGTTTCGGAGTTTGATTTCGGTTTGAGTAGTTTTTGCTAATTGAGGTCATCATCATTTCTTAATTTGTGTGATTGTTGATAGGAGGAGGTGTATGAGATGATGGTGAAGCCATTGGTGGATGACTTTTTGAAGGGCAAGAGTGGAATGTTGGCGGCAATGGGGCCTAGTGGCTCCGGCAAGACTCATACAGTTTTCGGTTGCCCCAGGGAGCCCGGAATGGTACCACTTGCGCTTCAACACATATTCAAGCGAGTTCCGGATGTCAGTACCGAGTCTCCGAGGTATTAGGTCTTATTTACATAGTATTAGAGCTTTGCTTCTAGTTGTTTGATCCATTGTGTTATTGATGTGGAATATTTGCTTAATTTTCTAGGTCATTTTTCATATCAATGTTTGAAATAAGTACCGAACGAGGTAAAGCAGAGAAATGGATTGATTTATCTCCAAATGGGGGTGAAATAACCATGCAACAATCTAACCTGAAAGGCCTACAAGAGGTTGAGTACAATCTTTGATGTTTGTTTTGGCTATGTCGTTGGATGTCCGAAATGACCAGCACCTACTTTATTTTGTGAACAGATAGCCATATCTGATGCTCGACAGGCAGAATCCTTAGTTGCGCAGGCAATGCAAAAACGTGCCACTGCTACAACAAATTCAAACAGCCAGTCAAGGTGCATGATAGCTATATTCTAGCTCTTCATCATATAGAAATCTTTACATGACTGGACTTCCTATGTTATTAATGAGCTTAGGTGTACTACATATTATCACATTATATTGGTTTATTTCTGATTTTCTTTCCATTCTACTAGTCGGTCACAGTGTATTATTAACATTCGAGGTGTTGCTGACAAGTTTGATGGAGAGGATAACAATAAAGCAAATGAAGTCGTCCTGAGTATTGTTGACCTTGCTGGAGCTGAAAGAGAAAAGAGAACTGGGAATCAGGTTTGGCTTTGTTTTTTTTCCTTTTAATCCTTTTTTCAACTAAGGACATTGTAGAATGTTTTTTTTATTACTTTTTTTTTCCTTTCTTTCTTTTTCTTATTATTATTAAATTTGGTGCAGGGAGCAAGGTTGCTTGAAAGTAATTTCATCAACAACACATCGATGGTTTTTGGCTTGTGCTTGAGAGTATGTAACCTTAAGTCAGTTTTCTGGATCTTCTTCATGTGTGCTTGGTGATAACCAATGTATCATTTTCTATGATATAAAGTTGTCTGCTTCTTTTAAAAAAACTCCAAGACCTTTATATCTTTTCTTTGTTTCTTTCTTTATTTCTATTTATGTGTGTGCCTTTGTAGTCATTCTCCTTTTATTTTTGGTGTTTCAGTCCTTATTGGAGCATCAGAAGAACCCTAAGAAGCCAATGCAAAAGCACTTTCAGAACTCATTGGTATGTTTTCCTGTACTGGTTCTATATTACTTATCTGTAGTCTTCATTGGCTCTAACTTTTCTTCTCTTTCATCCTTGGTGACACCACCCACACATTCAGATCAGATATGGATGACATGTGTACCTAACTCATTGTGTGTTTTTAGTTGTATCCATATATGCTTACATGATTAATATACCAATTGATACTGAAAATCTGAAATAGGGCTTGACATGGTCTTTCGAGGCTCTATAATATCTTTGTTACAATTGCTTAGGACTATTGTTACTGATGCAATGATCTTTGGACAGTTGACCAAGTACTTGAGAGACTATTTGGAAGGCAAGAAGCGGATGTCACTGGTAAGTTTTTTTTTCCCTTCTAAGTTAACTCGTTAAATTTTTTCAGAAACCTCTGATGAGTACTATTGAAAATCGGTTTGCATTTTATAGTATATCAAGTTTCTTTGAAATTAATTGATGTGATTGATTCGTTACTATTACAGATTTTAACAGTAAAATCAGGAGAAGAAGATTATCGTGATACATCTCACCTGCTAAGACAGGCCTCACCTTATATGGAAATCAAGTACAACTTTACAACACCCTAATGTTGTCTTTCAATTTATTTTTTCACATGAGTTGTTAAGTGTTTTTATACTATATGTGCAGGTTTAATAGTGCTGAAGACCTTTCAAATATTCCGAACAAAAGGCATATCCAGTCTTTGTCTAGAACTGAGCAGCGTAAAAGAATGAAATTAACCGGTTCTGAGTCTTGCGTGGTATGTCTTCTTTTTGAGTTGTTCACTTATTTATATCATGTAATTACATCTCTGTGTCATAATTTAATTGGCAGCTTTAGATTTCATTTTTTTCCCATTATGCTTCTTTAAATGATTGACGTAAGATTATTTCACTCCTTTTTTTTTTTCCCCTGCAAGTAAACTCGGATCCATATTAAATTCCCATTATCGTAACTCTGAAGGATACATATGGCTCTTGATGATGACCTAAAATGATTTCTTCAGGGTTGATATTTCCCTATTCACTTGGTTATTTAACTCCTTGGTATGTGTATATACGTGCACACATTTCCCAAGCTTCTGTTGAAATCTTTACATGAATTCCAGGGCATGAATATATTCTTTTAAGTTAAAGAAAAATTTATTTTCATACCATCAATGCTTGAGCTTAATAAGTTTTATAATTGTAATAACAACTAGATTGCATGAATTATGGTTCCTTAGCTTCTGTTCAACATTTAATGAGTAAAGATAAACCTAATATGAGTAAGATAGTTTTATTGCTGACAATTGATTCACTCTTCTTCTTGTTATTAATGCAACTGACTTCACTTGTTAAAAATTTATTGTATTTTTAAGTGTTTTTTTTTTTTTTTTACCCTTTATCACTTGCAACATTTTTTTTTTTGTTTGCTTGGTTTCAGATTGAACAAGAGAAAAGCATTGAATCTGAAATTGGACTAACCAAGGAAGGTACTGTATATGTGTGGCAACTTATATTGGTTTACCTTATTGTTTTCTTCTTTTTACTGCATAGCCTTATTTCCTAACCATCTTTTGGCAATATCTAATACTTGCTTATTTTGTTTTAGTGGCACAAAGAATCTACAAGGTGGAATTAAGTAGTGGTTCAAAACTGTGTAATGTTGACACTGCAGATGGAGAGAGAAACCATCATATTATGCAGAGTTTTGCTAAAGCTATATGGAATGTTTTGAAGGAGTACAACAAAAAACTAAAGGTAATCAAGAGTCCCGTACATTCAATTCATGTAGTTAGTTAGGTAAACTGATTCCTATCATCCAGTTCCTAATTTTGATGCCCAGTTCTTGATCAATCTGAGGCAGTATTCATTCTTTACTTTGGTCCCTTTCCTAATTAGCTCAATTTCCATCAATTATATGTTCAAAAGAAAACCTACTCATCTATCTGGTCATAAGCAGGTGGCCGATGACGAAATCAAGCATCTCAGGGAAAGTCTTATGACTGAAAAAACAAGACATCTTGGGCTAGAAAAAGGGCTGAAGGACGTAAAGTCCTGCTGTACATGCTCCCACATAAAATCCAATGTTGATCAGGTTTGATATAATTGTCTTGCTTAACTGTTAGCTTCTGCATAGAGTTCGTTGTGATAAATATTTTGTGCACTAAGAAAATTTTACTTTCGAACCTACGCTGGGTGCTCAGACTTCCTACTCAGGGAGATGTGACAACAATGGCACTCCCAAAAGATTGGACTCTACTTCAAAAGAGAATCACAATATTTTCTCCGAGGCGCAGGTACAAACCCCCACTGGGATTACGCCCTGTCTTATAATATTTGGCCGACTAAACCCACCCAAGTTGGTTGTGTACTCCATTCCAAGTTCGTTAAGTATATCTTTTAGAGGAAATGTTGGAAAACTTTGGATCTGCATTTCAAGCTATATAGATCATAGTTACTTTGCATATTTAGATTGTCTTTTGGAGCGTGTATTAAGGTGTATATTTATGATGGCTGCTACCTTCATGTTTCGATATCTGTTGCGGATATTCAGAACCTTTTGATTTTGCTTTTAACTTGAAGGGCTTTGGGTGTGTTGACAATGAACCCGATGTTGACGCAACTATAGTTCCGAGCCAGACTGATGAAAAACAATGCGATGAAACTGTAAGCCAAAGCTGAACTATACTTTTAGTTGTCTTCTTTTAAGGTAATGCCTTATACTGAGTGGCTCACCTTTCCTGATAAAGGTGAAAACTTCGGATGTTGGTGAGGTCAGTAGTCCTTGCCTTGGACCTGGAAACACAGACCAGCGGAATCTTCAGGTACAACTGACGAGGAAAGAGATTATAATCTTACTGTCTCAAGTGATTTACCTTTAAGATGATTAAAGTTTTAACTTCGCTGTTGTTTGATGTATCAAGCAGACATGTGAAGGCCTCCCTGGCAGTGATCATAGTGCGGAAGATGGGTGTGAGTTTAAATGTGTACAAATAGAGGATAGTTATCCTAATGCAGATGTAGCAGGTTAGATTGAAAGAGTTTAAGTAAAATATACATATCATTTTGTAACTGTAGCTTCATCTATGATTTAGAACATCTTAAATATGGAAATTCGGACACATACAGATTCTCTGATATTCCAATGCTGCTGGTTTTAGAGTCATGTTTGGGTTTTGTCTAAAGAGAAACTCCTTTTTTTGGTCACTTTGGCCAGGAGATTTTTTTGAGGGATTTTTGACTGGAAGTGATTCAGTAATTAAAAGTTAAAACACTAATGGCTTTCAGCAATGCCTTTTCTTATCATAGGATTTAAAGCCTTTGTGAAACATAGTACTTATTCCAGTTTCTTATTTTAAAGATTCTTTTTCAAACAATCATTATCTTTTTTGTAGCTCCCAGAGGATCTGGCATATCAAAATTCATTTGTTACTGGGATGTAATGATCTACAGAATGTCCTCAATGGGCCTTGTGTAGTTGTAGTGTTTATGTGGCTTTGATCTCTAATGACAGGAAGATGTGATACTTCTTTACCTTATAAATATTAATTCATCTTGGTTTCTATCTTAAAGATATTAATTCATTAAGTCTTACAGGCCTTTCAGTGAACTCTTCTGAGCTGGTTGTTATTCAAAGAAAGGATAGCTGCTCATCAGTGGAGCTTGATGACCTGCTAAGTGACGAGGATGAGGTTATATTCTTTGAACTACTTTTTTTTTAATTATATCACTCTTCATTTTGTTTTTCTGCAACCATATGTACTACTCATAAGTTGAAATTGTACTCTTTTAAACTTATTCATAGTAATATGTTTTGTGTGTGTATATATAGGCTTAGTACTTCCAACCAATCTTAACTCTTTCATTTATTTTGCTACATTAAAAATTGTTTGCTATATCTCTCTTTGTAACTAGGAATCATCGGATATTGTATATACTGAACACTCCAATGGCATTGACCAGCGGTCTAGACTTGATACTTCTTCTGAGGCTTTGCATATGGACAAGTCAGAAAGGTTGGTTATTGGAGTGGGATTTCATGTTAAGTTTATTTACTTCTGCTTCCCGCCCCTCGCCGTCTTTTCTGGAACATATGTGTGAATTGATTTTCTTGAGAGGAGCATGCATATAACAGTAATTTATCACTAATAATCTTTGGATATTGTTGTACCATCAGGAAAGTTTTGCCTGCATCATCTCTATTGCCAAGTTCTAATGTTAAGAATGAGATTGAGAAGTCAAAGGTAAGGGCTTAGCATTCTCCTCCCTTCATTTCTGTTCTATACTTATGCTTATAATTTGACCTTGTCTACAAATGAGTTTCACTTGAATATGGTGTGAGATTCCGCATTCATTCATTACTTCTACTGCCATCTCTTTGGCATGCATTCTTCTGCTAGAGTTTAAATTTATCTCTAGCTTACTTAACCATCTCTTTTTAAAATATCTGTATTATGAAACAATTTCTAGGCCTAAATTAACCTACGGTTCTCTCTCTCTCTCTCTCTCTCAACCAATTTTTCCTTTTCTTCTAGGAATCATTTGATTTGCCAACATTGCCGAAGGAAGGTGTTGTTTCAACTAAAAAGTGTAGCATTATTGATGTGCCTGTTAGTGAACCAAGAGTTGATATATCTACCAAGCCGGAGAAACCAAAAAGGTGTGTTCAAGATAGATGTTATCAAGTTTTCACCCGGACTATTTCTTGATAAATTTTGCTTAATCTTTTAATGTTGCAATAACCAGGAGACTGTTGCCCGCCTCATCTACATTACTAAGAAATTTCAGTACTTTGGACATTGAGGATGACAATGAGAAACCAAAGGTAAACTTGTTAGATATACGTAATGCACCTCTAAAATTCATTTCAAAGGTATGACATATCCTCTGCAGAAGAAAGAAAAAAGAAATTTGCACTGTTGAAATTTGTTTGGACTTTGGACTATGGAAAATTTCCATAGCAGTGCCAGGATTAGTTAAAAGCGGGACAGACCTTGTTAAATGTGAGACCTAGCACACTTGAAATGAATTACTCTGCCTAAAGTTTAAACAACTTTGCAGGGCGGAAAGAAATTAGCTGCAGAAGGAAGAACAAGAACGCAAGGTAGCATCTCTCTTGTGCGCTTGCTTCAGAGCAATCTCCTTATTTAGTTACACTCATTTTATAGGTCCACATTTTGGTACTAAACGTGGGGGTCGTTTTTGTTTTGAGGCCCGAGTATAGTTATAATCTTTTAGAATGCATGTCTGATTTAGGGTCTGGTTTGGTCTACATCGCAATCAGAATGTAGAAAAAGTAGTTGTAGGTAGATTTCTACATGATACTATAACATTTTATTCTCTCTCTCTTTTTTTATTCCCTACTTAATTGAGTAATAATATACACTTGCATCATAAGGTTAAGGTGATATTTTGACTGGCAGATATAACCAACACACACAGTGATCATATACCTGGAATTTTTAGCCCCCTATATTTTGTGGAGGTCACTATCTTAGGCCTTCAGAATATACTTAAGGTCAGGGTTTGTGACTAATGACTGTGATGTTTGACTGAACCTCAAGTCCCAATCCCGATTGATTAGCATTAAACTTTTAGGGGCCTCATCCTTTTTCACTCTAAATTATGATGTTTGTAACATCTTGTCGGCATGAGGAAGCATCTGGTGCTCATATTCGTAATCATCTCATTATCTTAAACCATGTTTTCAGAAAAAGGCCCCTCTTGCCATTTGAATTTAGCCTTAGCCACATAATGATGTTGTTATAGCTAAGTGGGCCAGTCCTTTTCGTAGAGCCATGCTAGACTGCGGCCTGCAGGGCGCTGGTCAACCTTTGACCCGCGTCACTGGCAAATTTCCTCCTCTGAAACCACTTGTTTGAATGTTGTTAAAATGGTCAAAGTCTTAGAGTTGTGTTTCCCGGTGCTATAGAAGACAAGTTTGAACTTGAGCTTTGTTGGAGATATTTCAATATACAGGCATGTTACACGGATTCAGATCACGTTTTGCATGTAAATGGCAAACGATTCCGATCTTGTGAAGATTTGGCAGCCGATGTTCTAAATGTTTTGCGCTTCTCATTATTTGGAAGTACCAAAGAGTTATTGGAATTTGTTTTATCTTTCTTAGGTTGGAAAATGTATGTTGAAGTGTTCTTCTTTCTCGAGGATATTGCAACAAGTAGGTTGGTGTATACTGTATACTAACAACTAAGAGCCAATAAATGTCACCAAATAATGATAGAAACGTGATGATAATTTGAGGGGCGATTTATTAACTGAACTTTGTTTATGATTTCTTCTTTACTCCTTGATAAGCTGAAAGAACTCCCACCCTTCCTCATGTTAGCCAAGCAGCCAGTCCTAATTATCTTGCCTTATTTTGAGGGCAAACATGTTCAAGCAAGGCTCATTTCATATTGAGGAATTATCTATTACCGTTCTAATTAATCTTATTAAATTTGGACATATTTTTTTTAATACAGAAACGTTACAATCAGAAACTCTTAAAACAACCAAGTTGTTCAAAATGAAAGGTATTGGCAACTAAAATAGGCAAAGCGTTCTCCCATAAAACTAACAAAACAGAATAATTATCGTCCGTAACCGTATTTGTCACAAAATTTACTTAAAATATGTTGAAAACAAAGTTGCATGAACTTGAACGCCATTCAATGTATATCTTCCACATGCACCTTAATGCGCCAGGAAATATACCAATAGTTCCTTTAATACTGTACAGCCCCCAACTCAATCAATCAATAAGTCACAACTCATAGGCCAAAAAACAGGACAATTACTTCCACATAAGATCACATGTGTGCGGTACACGTGATAGACCCCATGAAAACGACAAGGAGCAACCGCTCTCGTTTTCCGTTCAAGAGGGCTTAGACCATGTCCACCCCACTCCTTTCTTCAAACCTCATTACACAACAAAGCCCCACAAAAGCCTTACTGGAGAATTGACAGTTTTGGTCTGTGGTGCACCCACCTGTGTTTTTTATATTCCCCATTATACACACACAACACCGGTTCATCGGCCGAGTCACGACCCGCGCACGCGCTACACGTGCCACCTACGCAATTGGCAATTGCGGGCTAGAAAATAGAGCCAAGGGAATGAAAAGAAAATGAGAAACCCAAACTCAGACCAATTCAGAATTTCAGAAAATTAAAACAAACCAAAAAAAAAAAAATAAACGAAGAAAACGTCCGACTATCTCTCTCTCTCTAGAGAACAGAGCGAGGGTTTTGCGAAGCAAACAGAAGGGAAATAAAGCCCTGGGGCTAAAGCGAAATCCCAAAACTCTCACTGAGGTTGCAGGCTTCGTCAATTGGAACTGCGCCGGAGCTAGGGTTTTCGAATTCGTTCATAAAGGTAAAGTTGCGACGCCGCAGATATGCAATTGAAATTGCGTTTTGTGCATTATGGTTTTTGTGTAATTGATTGTGTTTCGGTTTGGGTAATCCAAAATTAAGGCCATGTCTCGCCGCATTAACTCTCGTAATCTCACTTCCTCTATATGATTGTGTTTCACTCCATTTCTCACTCAACAAAAGTGTGAAAGTCTGGGCCTTTCTCTCACTAATTTGAATTCTAGGGTTTGATATTATCTCTATATGGGAGTCGCAGCTGTTTGCCCCATGTTTATTAACATATTTCTGATGAAATTAAAGAACTTATCATATATGTTAGTCGTGTTTCTAGTGATTTTAGTCTCCGGCTTACTGGGAGGCTCGGTTGAGTTTTCAGTTGGTTATTTTGTTTCTAGTAATATATTTTGAATTGATTGCCTCTTTGCTTTTTACAGGATTGGTTATTTTTCTCAATTTATTGCCTATTCGTGTAATTTCTTTGGCGATTTTGATTTGAAAGCATCAATTGCACCAGGTACAGATTCTAACTCGTCCCCAGTCATGAGTTTTGAAACTGATATAATAGTTTTTTCTCTGTATGATCTTTGAGTTTCTATCATGAACGCGTTTGGGTTGTGAATTATCAGAACAATTCCGCATATGCATATGTTTTTCTGTGATATATTGGAAAATGATATTTTATTGTAAACTTGAAAATGCTTTCTTCCTGGTAGATCTGTAAATTGATCATATTGTGTAATATTAGAAAATGTGATTTTGATAGCTCGTGAATTTGGAATCACCAAATTCATAGGGAAGTGGAAATGTGCTGGGTGGGAACATCAATGTGGATACTTTAGGTTTATGTAAGAGAGGAACTATACTTTTGAAATGTTGGGTGTAATATTAGAAAATGTGATTTTGATAGCTCGTGAATTGGAATCACCAAATTCATAGGGAAGTGGAAATGTGCCGGGTGGGAACATCAACGTGGATACTTTAGGTTTATGCAAGAGAGGAACTATACTTTTGAAATGTTGGGTTCAAAATGGTCCGGCAACTACTGCTTCTAGCATAGATTCTGAATTGTCTTATGTAGTAGAATCATTGTAAGTTGATGTTTCTGTTGTGGTAAAATGGTGAATCTTGGATCCTAATTTTGGTAGCAAGAGATTCAACTGGAGGCTTCATGTAACTTTGGGTGGAGGCTTCACATATTATACTAGGCTTTAGGAGTAAAGTTCTTATACAGAGGAGAAATTATTAATTTCTGAAATTGTGGGATCAGGGAAGTCCTAACAGGGTCCAGTCATTTTGTGTTGCGCTGTCCTTGGCATGGGGTAAAGAAAGCTCTCTCTTTCTCTTTTTCTATAGATGTTGTTAACTTCTTATGCCTGCATGAGTTGTAATCAGCAATTGTGGCAATGATCACTTTTGAGCTTAGTTTTAATTAATGATTGATGTAGTTAACTAACTAGATTTGCACTTTATGCTGCCTTGCAAATTAACCAAATTTAGTTAATCAGTATTGCCACATTATGTACTGTGTTCTTTCTATAAGTGGATGTTCCAACTCAACTTAGAGAAATGTATAAATGAACTTATATTCTTAGTTCAAATAATCTTGTTCTCTTCACCTCACTAGGATACAAGAATTACTGATTACAGAGTTATTCATGTTCTTGTGTTTTAGGAAAGAAATGGATTGACTGACCTTGATAATAGCATGTCATAACTTTCTACTACGTAGTTGGTGAATAGCACTAATACTGACCTTCACTATCACGAGGCTTACTTTTAACCAGTGTCTCGGTGACCATTAAATGGCAATCATCTCATGTTTGTGGTTGGAGTATGGATGAATTAATTGCTTGTTCTGTCTCTGTGATTTAGTTTGGAATAAATGCTCTTTAAAGACAACCAAATGTTTTATAGGTTCTAAATCATAAGCTGATTTCAATTACTTGCTCATCACTGTTTATTCTTGTATTGGATATGTTGTACTCTTTAGGAGCTCATATTGTTGAAGCAAATGTTATACTTTCCAATACTAGTTGATCTTTTATATGATGAAGATATAATTTATTTCAAATCAAGTTCTTCCCTATTAAATCCGATTTGCAACCTTCCAGGCCATAATTCCAGCTACACTAGCTTACTGTGCTATAGGTTATGTCTTTTTTTATATATTTAGCTGTGATTTTAGATTTCAGTTTGCCTGCACATGGTATATTTTCACAGACCATGTCACTTTGTACTCTTCTAACCACAATATCAAACAAGATACAAAATTGCAATACTACAGTTACACTGTCTGTTATAACATGTTTAATTAAGAGCCTGTTGGGTTACTGTTTCCCAAAACAATTTCTCATAGACTTGAAAAGTTTGTGAACTAAACTAGTGATTAAAGTCATCTTAACAAGATTCTGTGAGTATGCTTGATTGCTGGAAATACCTAATTAATGCTTTCAAGTTGTCTTTCATTTCCAAGTGGAAGGTAGAAAATAACATTACTGGTAACTACTGAGAAGTGAGAATAGTTTTTTCCACTCTTACTGGAAAACTTTTTGTTTTCTTAGTTATTCAGAACATTTTTATGAAGACAATTACAGAATTGGAATATTCTCAAGATATTTATGCTTATTGGCCAGTCACTGCATACTTACTAGTTGATGTCACTTTTGCAGTGCTATTTCACAAATATTATCCTGAAAGCCTTCCGTAGCTCAATGGAAATTATGTACATGGACTTCTTCGACTGTAAGCATGTTATGTAAAGCATCATGACACTCGAAGATTTTTTTACCTTAACTGAGATGAAAGATGGGCTAACTGCTCCATCTCGAGTTGAGGAGCTGGTCACATTAATGCAGAGTGAGAAAGATTCTAGTGTGAATAATGCTGGTGAGGCAACCCGGCATTGGGTTGCAGTTGCAAGCACAATTGCTGCCACAGAGAATAAAGATTGTCTTGATCTTTTTATTCAATTGGATGGACTCTGGTTTGTTGGTAAATGGCTGAAAGATGCTCAAAATTTAGGTGATGATACAAATGAAAGTTCTGTAGAAGAGTCAATAACTGCTCTGTTACTAGCACTTGAAAAGCTGCATATTGACAATAAGAGGTCAATATCTATGGGGATCTGGAGTACTGTTGAGAAACTTCTTGGCCACAAAAGCTTGAAGGTTCAAGATCAAGCAAGACTGCTGTTTGATAGCTGGAAGCAGGATGGTGATGCAGTTGACCATGATGTTGAGAATACTGGGGTTCTCTGTGGTGATGGGAGTTCTGAGCTTTCTGTACAAGAGACCAAGCCATCTGCTCTAAATTTTACCCCTTCAGAAGTAGGTTCTAACAGCGAGAATCGCCCATCAGGTACTGCTGATGAAACATTGCCGTTAAGCAGTTCGGAGGGTCTTCAACCAGAAAGTGCTGATGTACAGATTCCAACTTGTAACAAACAGTCCCCAACTGACAAACTTTTAGAGAATGCAGACAAGAAAGAAAGGTCTCCAGATCCTTTGGGCTCTGTTATTTTGGAGGCTGTTCAACAAAGTCCCATAAAAAATGAATCCTCCGTATGTTCTGTAGGAGCAAATGCTTTAATTGGAACTTCTAATTTTCCTGTAGCAAAGACGAGCAATGCTGATGTGTCAGACAACTCAAAATTGAATGAGATGCCCAGGAATGAAAATCAGAAGCACACAGTAGATGGTTCTCCAAAGAAGTTGGGTGTGACTGACATCTCTTTGGTATCAGCACCATTGGAATCTGGGGTTGTTTGTTCAGATGCTGATGCTGCAACATCCCAGGTTTTTGTTAATGATTCTGCTTTACCAAAAAATGCAGATGCCAATGAGGATGGTTTCTGTCAAAAGTTGGATGCTCTCAGTGGTGATGGACAATACCAGAGCTGTAAATCTGATCCACAGGTTGTGATGGACAATACAACGGCAGTGATGGACGATACAAGAGCTGTAAATCATTGCAACACTACTGTTCAAGATAGTGACTGTTCGAACATTCCTCAGGAGTCGTCTGGCAATGGTAGTATGTCTGAAAAAGTTGAAGATATAGAGACTTCTTCCAGGATGGATGACCCGGGTGCCGTTGATGAAGATGAAGAGCAAGCAAGTGATGAAGGCAATGAATTGACTACTGCTACTGTTTTTCCTAGCAATATTTTTGAAAAAAGGAGGTCTGATATCGATGTTGAGTATGGGATGGTTGATGCTCTTGAAGTTGCTCGACAGGTTGCCCAAGAAGTAGAAAGAGAAGTGGTGGATCACAGAGAACCATACGGCAGTTCATCTTCTGGGAAAATTTCAGGAGGTGGACTCAGACAACCTGGTAGCCCAGACTCTATAAATGAAAAGCAAGACCCACCCACTGAAGTTGCACCAAAGGATCTGCCAGTTGAGCAATTTCATTCTGTAGAGGCAAATCCTGAGAAGGATGTGGTTGAGTCAGAACATCAGGAAATGATACCTGAACATTCCATTCATGACATGGAGTCCTCTCAAGTGACTGAAATGGCTCAAGAGCCAGAAGTTAACCCAGAAAAGGGTCTCTGTGGTTTTGATCTAAATGAAGAAGTGAGTTCTGATGAGATGGATCGCTCAGCAAATCCTGTCTCTGCTCCAATTCCTTTTTCCAGACCACCACCAGCTGCTGATCTACCCGTGGCCCCTTTGCAGTTTGAAGGGGCTATTGGATTGAAAGAATCTCCTGGTAATAGTGCTTTTCGTCGAGCATCTCCACGCAGGTTTTCGGATTCTGAGAAGAATCTTTCTACAGGGGCCACCACTGATAGCTCAAAGCAGAGGCCAGACTACCTGTGTTTAGATTTGAATGTTGCTTTTGGAGGAGATGATTTGGAAAAACAAATTCCATTGTCGTCTGGCCTCCCTTCTGGGGAATCTTCAGGGGAAGTGAGTCAAAGTAGATTGGGTAGGCCCAACTTGGATTTGAACCGTATTGATGATGACGGTGATGCTCTACCATTGAATTTAAGAGTGGAAGGACAGTTCTTGTACAACCGAAATGGCCGTCGCAGCCCATCTCCTGCCTCATCGTCATCATCAATGCAGCCTTTGATGAGGAATTTTGATTTGAATGACAGGCCATTTTTTCATAATGATTCTATTGATCAAGAGCATGGTAAGTCTTCTCAAAGTGCAACTGCATATAGAGGGCAGCTGGATGGTTCAGTTATTTCTATCCTGGGTACCAGAGTAGAGATTAAAAGAAATGATGTTCCTCAAACTCTGTCCCTGCCAAACGGCAAGGGGATTATTGAGACTGCAGGAGATCCTAACTTGGCAAGAGCAGGAAGTCTTTTGGAGTTGGGTTCAAGGGTTTCTTACACCAACCCTCCTGTTTTTGGGTACAATGGACTGGCTACAGGGCCTGCAGTGTCGTTCTCCCCAACCATGTATGGACATGGTGGAGCAATCCCCTATATGGTGGATTCAAGAGGATCCCCTGTTGTGCCTCAAATTATGGGCTCTGCATCAGCTGTTCCACCTCCGTTCTCTCAGTCACCATTCATCATGAATATGAATGGCGTGCAACCGGGTCTAAATGGTGCTGGGCCGTCGCGTCCCAGTTTCGATCTAAACTCTGGCTTCATGGTTGAGGGTGGCAATAGAGATTCGGGTTTGAGGCACCTTTTCGTTCATGGGCAAGGCGGATCTATGGATGAACATCTGAGGAACAGCTCACAACCCCCTTCTAGTTCTAATGTTGGTGGAAAAAGGAAAGAACCAGAAGGCGGCTGGGAACCTTATCCGTTTAGTTACAGACAACAGCAACCCCCTTGGAGATAGAAGTTCTTGACTGCATGCTGTCCTATCGTTGCAACAGTTTCATAAATTCAACCGACTCCATTGATACGTTCGCTCCAAACATGATGCTGAGGTAGGAGAGTTCATTCGCTTTAATAGAACTGAATAAAGTGGAGGTAATTATTGATGTAACATGATTTATGATCAAGTGCTGAAGGAAGGAAGTTAGGTTGTTTAATTTTTGTTTTTCCTTTTCTTTTCTGTGTTACATACAGGCCTTTCATCATAGGAGATTTGGTACGTGTAGCTGTAATTTCTCTGCCATGTATATCACAGAAATTATAGGAACAAATTCTACATAATGTTAGTGGTGCTGGCTGCTTTGATAAGTTGGTTTACCTGAAGTTATTTAAAAGAGAGAATGGGTCTGCCAGTGATAATTTATGACATGAACTTGCTTCATTTTAACTTTTACTCGTCCAAATATGTGGAGCATTAAATTTGATGTGAAGACTGTCCCACCTAGCGCTCTGATTGCTTGCAAAAAGTCTCTATTTAGTCGACTTGTACTCTTGT
Organism: Rosa persica; assembly: GCA_025331145.1. Taxonomy (NCBI): domain Eukaryota; kingdom Viridiplantae; phylum Streptophyta; class Magnoliopsida; order Rosales; family Rosaceae; genus Rosa; species Rosa persica. Next base: position 46,190,134 of record WFKR01000006.1, on the reverse strand, counting down.
AGGTTCTAGATCTTTCATTTCAAGATAAATTAGATAGCTTGGAACTTTTTGTTCAATAAGATTTCATGTTGTGAACACAATTTTTATAAAAAGAGAGTATCAAATTCCGAATTTGAATAATAGATTCTCTTTCACGGCATGCTTTTGATCCTTTGATAACATGCTCCAAATCCCGTTCCAACGGCATTTGTAAAGCTTTTCATACGGTTTTTGGAACCAAGGCTGTTGCGCCAAATGGCATAAGAGGGTCCGAGAGTTGATAAATGGGCTTAAATGCTGCCCAATCTAAAACGTCAGTGTCTGAAACTTTATTGTGGTCCAAACAAAATAATGGAAAATATATGAAAACATTACACAGGAAACGGGGGAAAATTAAAATGTCAAAAACAGCTATAGGAGGTAAATTACATTGATGAAACAAACCATTCCACCAGTGAGGTCAATGGAGCTATCTCCGTTTGTACCTGAAAAAGAAAAAGAAAAGAAATCAAAATGGAGAATATCAGATATTCTTCTCCTATGGAAAGTTTGCTCCAAATGAATAATACACACTTCAGATTTCCTCATTGCAACCCACAAATGTCTGATTAAAGATCATCTAAAATCAGCTGTGGGTTTTGTTGGCACAAACAGTCGTGTCATTCCTCTTTTTTTCTCTCTCTTTTTCTTTTTGAAGAATCCAAATATCAGACTGAGGCCTCATATCAGGCTTTAGACCATAAAGACATGTTCATCAAATCATTGGCAAAATTTAAACAGAAAACCTAGTTTACGTAAATAATTAGCAATAACGAAAGGACTTGAATGGAGCATGAATGGAATAATCATATGCTAAAAGCAAATTATAAGCATGAGTTCCAAATATACCACAAAAATGCATTTTGAAAACCAGAATCGGATGTATGAAACAAATCACAAGGCAAAGTGCTTCATACCTCGACTTGCTTTTAAATGAATTCTTGGACTTTTTCTTTCCCATGCCACCGCTTTTTCGATCCTTTTTCCCTTGACTCATATCACTCTGGAACAGGTCCTGCATCTCATCTGTCCTTGACTGGGTTCTTTGCGGAAGACGATTAGATTTCTTGCTATCCTTCTTCACGATCTTGCCAGTATCCATTGCCTTATTTGCTGCCTTCACAGCTTTTGCCCGTCGGTAACCCAAGTCAACAAGTTTCACTCCTGTCTTGTCCTTAGTTATTCCACTACCCTGCAATTTATACATACAGATTACTGTGTGCTACTATATCTGATCGCAAAGTTTTTATGGTTATACGAACAGTTCAAAAACAGAAAAAAAAAAAAAAGAGGCAAACCAGATACATGCAGGGAGGGAGGGAGAGAGAGAGAGAGAGAGAGAGACATACTTCTGACTTTCGATTTTGATTTTCTTCCTCCAACATTTCTCTAGCTGCTTCCAAATTTCGGCGCTTCTTACGCGGCAAATTTTTCTGCTCCAGACTCATTATGTTATTTGCTTAACCCCAAAACAATCAATAAATAATTGGATAAAACAATGCAGGATTTGGACGCAAGATTACCTCACGCTCTCGTTTCCTCTTTTCTTTCATTTTCAGTTCTTCCGCTTGTTCGGCACTGATCACCTCGTTTCTAGAATGTTTTTCTCTTTCACCGGATGCCTATAAGTTGATATCATGAATCATTTCTCCACAGTAGACAAAACAAATACAATAGGAGAAAAAACATAAATAAGACTTTTGAGGATATAAGAAAAGCTAAGTACTGTTATTAGCAAACATATAATTAATCAGACACAAAGGAGAAGCTCCACAGTGTAGAACCCATCTAATAATATTGGCATGTAAAAGAGAAACAATTAGGTTAAGATAAACATAAACAAAACAAAAAAGTTAAAAAATAAAACGAGTTAAACTTCTTCTAGCTGCAAACCAGATGGGAAATTGCATAAAGAGCTATGCTCTGCCAAAAGTCAAATTACATCCAACGTGACAATTAAACATTAAACTATTAATTAGATAACACACAAGGGAATAATACAGAAGACTGCCCCATGATTATATCAAGGGATTTTTTATATGCAATTTTCTTGATCCATAAATAGATTGTTGATTAATCCAAGCATCTACCAGGTCTATGTCCCAAAAATTAACTATACAGATTCATCTTTTTACCTTAGATGCCTTCACTACCTCCTTCTTCTCCTTTTCAGTCACAATCCAGGTCCTTTTGGGGCGTGAATAAATTTCATCTCTGTGTGCAATCAAATTCTCTACCTGTAATAAAAAACCCAAGAACCAAAATATTAATAGCATAAACTTTTTCATGTGATATGTCGGTAATTATGAAAAAATAAAAAATGCCAGATATTAAATAGCTATGAGATAGTTTTGCTAAAACACCTTTGTTGCTTCCATTTCAGCTCTTCTTAGCGCTGTCTCTTCGCTGCACACATATGCAATCTATAACAGTTCTACAAGAAAAATCAAATAAATAAACATTTATAAAGTGAAACAGTAAAAACCTCTCTTCTCGAAGAATTGTAGCCACTTGATCTTCCATTTGCTCAATTATCTGAGACCACTTAGTAATTGATTGCTCTGCAACAATTCGACTCCTCAGCTTTGAACCAGCTCTTTTTGCCTGTCAAATTCAATTCCCCCAAGAACAGATAGGTTATAACACTTTCATTATACGACAACCCAACAGTATATACAAAAATCATCAACTCTAAAAACAAACTGTTGTTAAAAGAGCTAGAATACTTGAACACGGAGTAGAAAAACAAACAATGCCATGAGAATATAAAGAAAACTAGTACTCACAATAGCTTTTAACAGAGATCGGTCAGTATCTGTCACGAAAGTAACAGCGCATCCTTCTTTCCCAGCTCTTGCTGTACGACCCACTCGATGAACATAGCTGAGAAAAGAAACAAAATGCAAGAAACAGATTAGAGAAACTTACACATGCAAGCACCATGGATGCAAAAACAATAAGGTAAGTTAGGAACAGTATATCTCTGAATTCCAAAGGAAAGACTGGTGAATGGACGTGCATAAGAAATGAAGCGATTACCTTGTAAGATCACGTGGACATGCATAATTTATAACTGTTTCAACACCAATTATGTCAAGACCCTACAGAAAACCAACCAAACTTTAGTGCCATATAGCAGCTTATTGTAGTATATAATACAAAGTCAAGATTTAGGGAAAGATATAAAATAAAAAAATAAACAACCAATGCACACTGAAAAAACAGAAATAGGTTCTTACACGAGCAGCGACATCTGTTGCAATCAAAAAGTCAACCTTTTCCCTCCTGAAAAGTTCCAATGCCTACAAAAACAATAAAGGTAAGTAGGTGACCATAGAAAAATACAAAGAGAAATAATCTCAACAATCAGGAAAGATTTATCCAACACATAGCGACCTTACTTTATAAAATTATACCATATATAAGAGAAAGTTTCACCAACCAATAATACCAAAAAAAAAAAACAACCATAATCAAACTGGTCATGTAGGCACACAAGTTACTCACATCTAGGCGCTGCACTTGAGTAAGATTGCCATGAAGCTCAGCAGCTTTCAAGCCAGCTAACCCAAATAAGATCTTCAGCCTGTGTGCGGCCTGTTTTGTCCCACTACAAGAGAGTAAAAAATGAGCACATAGAAGTTAGAACTAACAAGAGATATCAGTCGGTCTAAAACCAATATAACCTTAGGAAGATAAAAAAATATAAAAGGAAATAGTACAAACCTGAATATGATCACTCTTTCTCTGAATGTCTTTGTGCACAATGCAAGTAGAACTGCTTCCTGGTTTAGTTCACGCATACGTCGTATCCGAACCACCCTAGATGACAGCAAATTATACTTTCATGAATGAATTGCCACTAAAATTGATGAACACAAATTGAAATAATGAATGTAACTGAATGGCTAAAAAAATTTATCATTACTCCTCGGTTAGTGTCACTGGCCGTTTCGCGGATGGGTCAGCTGAAAGGCGTAGTGGTTTGGTGAGAGAAAGCTGCACAAGTTCATCAACTTCTTCAGTCATCGTAGCTGAAAATAGCATGGTTTGTCTCCTTTTGGGGCATACCCGAAGCTGCACACAAAAGTATAAGAATGAGAAATTCTGCAAAGAAAACAGAATTTTTGTGCACTTCAAAAATTTAGCAATATCTTAGTTGTTGGCAAGTTTCACCAAAGGGCCAACACTAACCAGCTCACGAATTTCAGCACTAAACCCAACTTCCAGCAGGCGATCTGCCTCATCAAGAATTAGAACAGCAAGATCATCCAAATCCACAGACATAGAATTTCGTAAATGATCTATAATGCGTCCCGGGGTAGCCACGACGATATCCGGCATGGATCTCAAGGCTGCCTCTTGAACCTGACAAAATGGCATCGCCTCAATATTCTTGCATAATAATACAAAAAGGTAATAAAAGAAAGCACTATGTAACGAGACACATGACAGACATATTAGAGTTTTAACTGCTAGTTAATCTGTGATTTTTCCCTTTTGAGGTGTGGCATAATCTTTGCTCTCACTACATAGTTGGACATAAATTCAGAAATACAAGGATTAAAGCAACATAGTTGGCCGTTGGATGAATCCAACTTTCCTTAGATTTGCAGGTTTTCCATTTTCTGCCATAACTAAGCAACTAGTGATAATTCATACCACAGATAAAACAGAAAGTAGAAAAGGGCTGAAAACAATATAACCATGTGATCATGAAGATATGAGCTCAAGGGGGGAAAAACCAGGAAAAAGAATTTACTTTTTGGCTTTTATAAAAAGGATTTTATTAAAAGGATGCAAGCAATTCCACCTCAAACCGACTTCTGATATTTAAGCCATTAAGAAATAAAGGTAAATCAAACCTTTAGTGAAAGGCCTCCAACAACCAGGCAACATCTGATATCAGTAAATTGAGCAAGTTTCTCAATCATACTATGAACCCTGAAAAAAAAAAAATTAACCAAAAGAAGAGAAATTAATCAAAAGGCAATAGAAAAAGATGACAAAAGTTGAATCAAAGGAATTTGACTAGCTTAGACCCCAAAACACAACAATATAATTGTTGAATAGAGAACAATATTGCATAAGAGAAAAATTAATCAATTTCTATATAATTGAATTAATTTCAATGGACTGGCTTATTCAAAGCTTTATGCAAAGCCAGATTATAGGATGTATACACATAAATATATGCATATCAAACAGAAAGATTTCAATACCACGACCAGGAAGGAAATTAGAACTTACTGAACCGCCAGTTCTCTGGCAGGAGTCAGAACAAGGACCCTTATGGCAGGCACCCGCTTGGGGCGAAACAATAATCTCTCCAGTGTAGGTAATGCAAAAGCAGCCGTCTATATAAAAAAAGATAACAACATAATCATGAAAAAATTCAAACTTCAACGATGACAATCTTCATCCAACAACAACTCAGAACCAAAATGTACACCTTCCCGGAACCAGTAATGGCACTTCCGCATATATCCCTCCCGGACAAGGCCAGTGGAATGCAAGCTGCCTACATACAAAACCCTAGAAATTCAGTAAAGCACAAATAGGAACAAGAAATGAATTGTTTGTGGTAAGAGTCCGAAACCTGAATCGGCGTGGGCTTAACATAGCCCAATTTCTCGCAAGCCCGAAGCAGAGGTCTCGACAAATTGAGCTCCAGGAACGAATTCGCATGAAACGACGTGCCGTCAGATGAAGCAAAGAAAGGCTTATTCTCGGCCGCATTTGTAGCACCATCGTCTTCCTCATCTTCTGGTTTATAATCTTCCTGAATAATCAACGCAACATATAAGACATTTGATTATTGAATTGAATTGAATTGAATTGATGGAAAGTTGTTAGGGTTTGAGGAAGTTACTTGTCTATCGGATTCGGATCCGGAGCTAGAAGCGTCGTCCGGGTCGGGGAGCGGGACGGAGAGTTGCTGGCGAGCTTTGGAGATTTTGTCGTCGACGGAGGTGGTGCTCCGGCGGGCGTGTTCTTCGCGACGGTTTCGGAGTAGGAAGCGAAGTCCCATGGGGATTGAGAAGTACGAGCACGCGAGGGTTTTACAGATGCTTCTTCTTCTTCTTGTTGTTCTTGTTCTTCTTCGTCTTCTGCGTCTGAGTAGTCTTCTTCTTCAGCTTCGGAATATTCTTCATCGCTCGGCGGTTCGAACACGAAAGACAGGGCCATTGAAATGTGAGGGTCTCAGACTCTCTGGGTTGAGTTGAAGGGTTTATGGGTTTTGGGAGGGAGACGATTAGGGTTTAGAGAATTGCCTACGACTGAACAGTGGACGGCGTCGTTTAGTGTCTCTCGGGATAGAACGACCAAACTTCTTTTCTTTTGGTTACATGGGGCCTAATAGGCCGACGAAGAGACATATGAAAGAAAAAGAGTTTATAATAGGCCCAGAACGAGGCCCAACTTTATTCTTTTCGTTTATGCTAATTCCGATTTTGCAACCACTGTAACTACAAAGAGTAGTCAACAAATTTTAACCTGAGAAACTATAAGAACTAAGAATAAAAGCTGTTTTTTTCAAAGATAAATAAAATCAAAGCAATTCGAAACTGACATTTTTCCATCCAAGGAATTTGAAAATGTCTGGAATTCAAAATTCAAAAGAAAACCTTCGGTGCATATGTGCGCGCCTACCCCTTCTGCTGTGTCTGACTGCTTTAGATCAGAATAAAATATTGAAACAGCATAATGCTGTGCAAGGATGAACCCCCCCTTCGTATATCATCCATCCAAAGCTTAGAAAAATGACATGTTCCGGCAGTTTTGCTTTCTATCAATCACAAAACTGAAGACTCACATGGATTCATGCATATTCGATATGCCATTGCTCCTATTACGAGTCTTTCACAGAGAAAGAAAGTTCTGGGGACACCGGTTTGCTACTCAACAGTGGAGACAGAGATGAACTTGAAAAAAAAGAGGAGCACTTCCAAATTCCATGAACATGCAGCTACTTAGCTTGTAAATGCACTGTTAAAAGATGATGCCATTGACTATGAAAAGAAATGTTGCACAAGTTATCACTCGAATTCAAATTCAGAAAGAGATGGAGTATACACTAGGAAAAAAAAAATAAAAAAGTATGCATAGGTGGTTAACCAGATAGCAGAACCAAAACTAACAGGTTGTAGCATTACTCAGCAAACTTTATGTGTTTCATGGCCTTCTCCTATTAGACAAGCAATGTATCCATCCATGTTTTAAGGTGTCAGTATCACTATAAGACATTCACAATTTCACAAAGGCGAATAGAAAAAACCATCAGTTCCTGCAGCACTGAGACTTGGTAGACTTATTGACGACCAACACCTGAACTTTTATTGATGAAATCCATTTCATCGAGTACAGAGGATGCCTGACCAGAGCAAACAATGGAGATGCAAGGTTGCCATGTGAAGCAGAAAGCAGATACCGTGAACATGTAAAGTTCATGGGCTAACAACAAAGGAAATGCATTACCATAATTTTTATATTACAAGCAGCAGGATTCACAAAGGTTTTATTAGACTAAGGCAATTAAAGGAAACTTGCCGTGCCTCTCAATCAGGAATAAATGGAACGGAGAATCCTGTGCAAATAGTGCATCAGAACTGAAAACTTTCGACCACAAAATATGAACTTTGAGAAAAGAAGCATTTGCCCTTCTAGGTTATTTTGTCTAGATGATATAAATACTTACAAACCCTTGATCTTAATTCATAACAAAGAGGAGGAAACAAAGGCCACAAGTTTCCCAGTCATGAATAGCTGATATACTTAATGAACATGATACTTGCCCATTAAATTTATTTCATCCATGACTCAAGAGCTTACACGCAGAGTAAAGAATGGACAAGCAACTAGCAAATGTTAGTAGGACGACACATAACAAGAAAGGAAATGCCTCTGAATAATTTGTATCACCAGTAAATTCATGAAACTGTGGCACTTCAAGAAAACTAAAGCATTCTCCCTTTTCACAAAAATCCAAGGCCTTGATTAAATGGTAGCTTGCAGTGTCTGCAAGTCAGAAATGACACTTTCAGGCACAAAATAAGTTCTTACAGAAAAGTAGCGAGTGCTCTCAATTCTTAAAACAGCCGAGTAGGAGCCAAATTTTATATCTTTTCAACTAAGTCTTGCTGTGTATTGTTCTATATGGATAAGGCCAAATGAATTAAACATGAGCAAACACCAGCAACAGTTGAGTAGAAATGTTATTTACATCCAGAAGAAAATGAAAAAAGATAAAAAATAATCTCAATTTCTTCTTCTAATCGACTACTAAACTAATATAACAACCAAAAGCAACATAAATAGATTACAAATAGAACAAAAATTAAAAAGGGGACATTGCATATAATTGTAATACCAATTCGTTTTCAGCCGGAGACTGAATTATCTCCACCAGAACCCGAAGCTCCGGCACTCACATTGACAGCTTGCTTCTTCCTCTCCTCCTCGTATTCAGGATCATCGGTGGGCAGCTCAAACCGGCAAACCGGGCAGGAATTCCTAGAGCTCAGCCATGGCACAATGCAGTCACCATGATATCCATGCCCGCATGGCAGCTTCTTTGACATTTCACCAACATTAACCATATCCTTGCATATGGCACAAACCACAGCCTCATCCAGAGACTTAATCTCCACCGCTGGCAATTCCGATACGGCTGCTTTCGAAGCCGGTGGAGCTCCTCTCCTTCCACTGCTATCGCTCTCCGCCAAGGTCTGAAGCAGAGCTTCATACCCAGCTGCGTCCACGTAATCCTCCGGATTGCCTACGTAACGATCCGATTCCGGCATCTCGAACCGTAATTCGATCGAGTTGTCCTCCAGGCCCATCAAGATCTCGGCCCAATCGAGAATCCGGTTCCTCCCGCTCCGGGCCCGGGTCGCAATGTCTCTGATGCGGAGACGCAGCACATCGCGACGACGTCGTCGCAGGTCTTCTTCGTCTCGCTCTTGCCGATCTCCTTGATTCTCTTCCTCCTCGCGATCAGATCTATCCTCTTCTTCTTCCTCCTCCTCCTCCTCCTCTTCAGCCTCCTCGTTTTCCTCGCCGCCTTCATTGTGAAACTCGACGCTGTGCGCGTCCTCGTCGTTGTCCCAGCCGTCGAGCTCAATCCTGAGGAAATCCTCCTCGGGGGTGGGGTTCTGAGGCAGTGGCGGGGGCGCGTCCTCGTCACTCGCCGCCTGCGCGATTAGACGGAGCACCTGGAGGAACGGGGAGCCGAAGGTCGGGTCGTCGGCCTGATCGGACGGCCGGGAAAGAGGATGATCCGACGCTGGAATCGATTCCACGAACCCGTTCTTGCACTCGTGGCAGACGATGTCCGGGAGATTGGCGACGGTCTCGACGGAGACGCGCTTGCGGCAGTGGTAGCACCAGTACTCCTGCTGCGGCGCCTCCGTCTCCGTCTCCGTGTCGGAGACGGATCGCGGCGGCGGCGACTGAGATGGAGTTTCGGCCATTGAGTATCGGGTACGGCGGAGAGAGACCTGAGTGGTGATTTGAAGAAAGAGCGTAGAAACTGCGGAGGGTGGAGATTAGGTGCTTGAGGACCTCTAGGCTGAGAGTGTCATTTCTCTACGGGACTTGCTTCGGTGTTTCTCGAGGGTTGTTCACCTTTCGTTATTAGCCGTTGGATGAGGGGATGTGTGTACTTGAGGAAATAATAGGGACGGCTGATGTGGATGGAAGTGGAAAGTAGTTGGAAAAGGCCAAAAATAATGCAGGTTGGTAATTTTTATTATTATTTACCACGAACAAAAAAGCGGATGTTGTGCCACCGAACAAAATATAGACCAGTGAAATTAAATGATAATAACTAGAGTTGGCCAAACACAAAGCCTAGGCAGACTAAACGTTTTGTATTAATAACCTAATGATAGTTTACGGTTAAGGCAAGATGCTATACCCGTTCAAAGTATAGTTAAGCAAGTATATCTTACGTACTATTAAAGGATTATGTTCAATAGTCATTTATTTTACTAGTTTAGTGTCAAGAAACAAACTTTAATGAGACTTTATGACAAAGAAATATGACTGCTATCACTATATGATTCTTGTTCAATTTTTCTACATACTATTTTGATTACACTAATAATATACTAAAATTATCATACGCTCCTCTCATCTCATAATGCCTATTAATATACAACAAAAGGTTTAACATAGAAAAACCTTAAGCGAGTAATCACCGCCATTGCATCGTCGTGCGCTACCATCATCTTCAGCATGCTTCAATGCAAGATCCTTGCATGGAACTATAGAGGAATCGTCAATCATGAAACACAAAGAGCCCTAGTGAACATGGTGCAAGCAAAGAATCCCAGCCTTATCTTTCTGGCAGAAACCCTAGCCCAACCTGATCTGATCACATCTCTGAAAAACCGACTAGGTTTTGAAGGAAGTATCTGTTACGAGGAAGCAAAAGGCTCACAAGGAGTTTCCTTACTATGGAAAGCAGACACTCCAATCAATCTTAGAACCTATTCCCCGCATCACATCGATGTGGAAGTAGGAAAAAGAGGGACAAACAATGTGTGGCGATTTACAGGCATTTATGGCTTTGTGTCTCGCTCTCAAAGACACCAAACCTAGAACCTAATTAGATCTCTGGCTGTAGAGTCGTGTAACTTACCTTGGCTCATGGCGGGAGACTTTAATGAGATATGGAGCAACCTTGAGAAATCTGGAGGGCCACCTAAGGCTACTAGACCGATGGAGATTTTTTGAAGAACAATGAGCAGTTGTGGTTTGCATGATACGGGGTTTACTGGCAGCAAATACACTTGGTCAAATAGGCATACAAAAGAAAGGCTTGATAGAGCCTTTCAATCCATGCAATGGAGAGAATGCTTCCCTTTCTCTAGAGTTTATACTCTCCCTCCATCTGAATCAGACCACTGCCCATTATTAATAGAAGTTTTGTTCCGAAAGGTCACCGTCCTGGAAAGCTCTGTTACGATTTCGTTTTGAGGAGTTTTGGCACCAATATCCACAGTGTCATAACATTATTCGACAATGTTAGGCGCAACCTCTAACGGGAAATGCCATGAAGCAATTAGAGACAAAGCTTCATACCACTGGTACGCACTTACTTGAGTGGCACATGAAAGATGTATCACAAAACAAAGTTGAGATGAGAATACTACAAGAGAAGATGAGAGACATCATGACACATCCATACACTCCCCAACAATATGATGAACAAAAGCATCTTCATGTTCGGTATAGTGCTTTACTTGCACAGAAGAAACATAATGGCGACAGAGATCTAAGACGTTTTGGATGAGGGATGGAGATAAAAATACAGCCTTCTTCCATCGTAAGACATCAACAGAAGGAGCAAAAACAGAATCAAAGGCCTAAAAGATGAGGCAGGTCTGTGGCAGACTAACCCTGAAGCTGTGCAAGGTATTTTGCTACGGTATTTCAAAAGTATCTACACCTCTTCTGGAACAAATTTAGATGTTATCTTTCAGGTGCTAGAAGTTGTTTATGTCAAAGTTAACACAGATATGAATAGGGAGCTCACTGAACCCTATGTTAAGAAAGAAATAAAGGATGCTCTCTTCCAAATGCACCCATCCAAAAACCCTAGCCCGGATGGTATGTCCCCTTTTTTCTTTCAGAAATATTGGCATATCTTATCTACTGATGTCTATTTGGGAGTGAAAACATTTTTAGAGACCGGGGAATTGGAGTACTCTGCAAATTTCACCCATTTATGTCTTATCCCAAAAATTATTGAAGCAACAGAAGCGAATCAGTTTCGACCAATTGCGTTATGCAATGTGCTATACCGAATCAGTTCTAAGGTATTAGCAAATAGGCTGAAAAAAATATTGTCCTCCATTATCTCCCCTCTACAAAGTGCCTATGTACCTAGAAGGTTGATATCCGATAATACACTAGTTGCAACTGAGGCTGCACACTTCATGTACAAATTGTGAACACAAAAAGAAGGCTTCTTATCACTCAAGCTAGATATAAGCAAGGCTTATGATAGACTTGAATGGAATTTCTTGAGAGCAATGTTAACTAAGTTGGGATTTCAGGAACAGTGGATAAATCTAATCATGAAGTGTGTAGCATCTGTTCAATATTCGATTTTAATAAATGGACAACCTTCTGAAGCAATTGTTCCAACCAGAGACATTAGGCAAGGTGATCCCCTTTCACCTTACCTATTTATTTTATGTGCAGAAGGTTTATCTGCTCTCATCTCTAAGGCAGTGGAGCGATCTCATCTTAAGGGCCTTGTGTCCAGGAGCTCCTACTTTGCACCACTTATTTTTTGCAGATGATAGTTTGATCTTTGGAGCTACAACTAAATCTGAATGCCTTGTTTTAAGGCATATTCTCAACACATAGGAGTTGACATCATGACAAAAGGTCAACTACCAAAAGAGTAGTGTTGTTTTCAGCAGGAATGTTCATCCTGACATGCAAGTTAAGTTAGCTGGTTTGTTAGAAGTTCAAAAAGTGGAAGAGCATGATCGTTATTTGGGATTACCTTTGAGGGTAGGCAAATCCAAGATAGCAATATTTTATACATCAAAGAGCGATTGACAAAAAAGCTCTTGGGATGGAAATCAAAACTTCTTAGTTCTGCTGGTAAGGAAGTTTTAATTAAAGCAGTAGCACAGTCGATTCCCTCTTATGCTATGAATTGCTATCTCCTACCAAAAACTTTGTGTGATGATATTCATCAATTGTGTGCCCAATTCTTTTGGCGTGATGCTGAGCAGACAAGAAAAATTCATTGGAGAAGTTGGAGTAGGTTTTGCATGATAAAGCAAGAAGGAGGTCTTGGCTTTAAAAATCTTTATGCATACAATTTAGCTATGCTAGCTAAACAAGCTTGGAGACTAATCTCCAATCCTCAGTTACTAATCGCCAAATTATACAAGGCTAAGTACAATCCCAATCATTCTTTTTAGGATGCAGAACTTGGAGATGCCCCATCTTTCTCTTAGAGGAGCATATTGGAAAGCCGTCCTATCTTGGCTACTGGCATTCAATGGAAAGTGGGAACTGGAGAGCATGTGGATGTATGGAATGACAGTTGGATTCCTGATTGTCCTCGATATCTTATTCACATACCACCTCATTCTACCATCAGTAAGGTGGTTGACCTAATTAATGAGGAGACCATAAGCTGGAATCAAGGTCTTATTCATGCTACCTTTCAACCTGAAGTAGCCATTAAAATTCTCAGTATGCCTTTAAGCAAAACTGCAGGGAATGATAAGTATCATGGAAGCCAGAGAAGAATGGGCAGTACACTCATACTGGATTGCTCGACAGCATGTTATGGGGGAATTCCTAACTTCTACCTCATCTGGGAATCCATACGAAGTTCTATGGAAGAAAATTTAGAACGCAGCAGTACCTGGCAAAGTAAAAATTTGTATATTGAGGGCTGTCAACAATATATTGCCTACTCGAGGAAGCTTGAGTCATAAGGGTTACACTGGTCCTTTTAATTACCTACTATGTAGTGAAGCTTTGGAAACAACTGGTCATGTTCTGTGTCAATGTCCTATGGCGTAAGCAGCCATTAAATAAGCAAATATTTCAGTTGCGAATTGCTTGCCATGCAATTTTAAGGAGTGGCTTTTGTATCAAAGCCACCATCTACACAAAAAAAAAAAAAATTGGGAGAAGATACTTATGCTGCTATGGGCTTTATGGGAAAATAGGAACAGTACACTGTGGAATGGTTCTGGCACAACTGCATCAGAAATTGTTATTGCCACCTTCACTTGGTATGAACAATACCTTCAAGTGCAGAAGCTACAGCCACAAGACAAAGCAACCAAACCGGAAAAATATTGGACTCCACCATCAAGTCAACAACTCAAAATCAATGTTGATGGAGCTTTCTTGCCTTCTAAAGATATTGGAGGCATTGGTGGAGTAATCCGAAGAAGAGATGGCTCTTTTGTAGTTGGTTTTGCAAAGCGTGTAGTGCACGTTTCTTCTCCAAAGTAAATGGAGCTGCTAACAATCCGAGAGGGCATTGATTTTCTAAGGCAGGTGTACTTACATGAGCATTTGCCTAGCATAATTAGCTGCAATGAGCCACGCTCATACCATCGCCAGAAATACCAGCTCCCGTCATAGGAGTCACCTATGGGAACACAGTCAAGTAGGCTACTGCCTAAGCCCCGACTTACTCCAAGATCACCACTGACGTGCGGCCACGCGCCTCGCCAACACAGCATCAGAAGCTCCAGAAACTGGGAACTGAAGCATGTCAGTCCCACATTGAAAGCATGGAGAAGACCAGCTTCCTCCCCACCTATAAAAGGTTAACTCCCCTCTCCTCATTAATTACGCATTTACTACTTGCCTACTGTTATCCTGTCAGTACAAATACATTGGCTAACTTAGACATCAGAGAAGAGAGGACCGCTCGACGCGGTCTCCCTCTGACGCCCTCTTTGTATTTCACTTGACAGGTAGCGAGAATACAAGTAATATCAAGTAACGGGCCGCTCACTGGGCCTGCGTTGATCATATTTAGTTACCGTTAAATATCAAGCATTAATATTAGCGCCGTCTGTGGGAAGCCAACACAAAGGCTTCGTCACTTATCATTGAGTTAAGTCATCTAAACAAATTCTTAGCGGCAACTTGTACCATGATTAACGGTAGCGGGGAAAACGTCGAGGAGCAAGCGGGCCAACCCGCCAACCCCAACCCCGCCAATCCCATGGCTAGCATTGACCCAGCAGTCAACGTTAACCGAGCATTATTCAACACTCTAACCAACCCCAGTATGGGCCCTCAAGGCTCATCCCATGTCCAGCAGACCCAAACTGCAGCGGAGGCCCAGCCAGGCAGCAGTCACCCAGCTGTCCAGGACCTTGCCGCTATGTACGAACTAGCACTGACGGATCTCCACAAAGCAAACAGGGAGCGCAAACAAGAGCGCCGGGAAAAAGCGGAAGCCCAAAAACAAGTGGCCACGCTAATGTCAAGGTTCAACTAATTGAAAAAGGCGCTGGAGGCAAACGCTAATACAACACAGAGCGAACAGTCACGGAGCACTAGACGCAGTCGACCCAATACCGGCGGAATTATACCTGTACTAATCGTACATATGTAAGTGCCGCTAAACCCGCCAGAATTAAGGGGCCCACCCCCTTCGCCCCTCCTAATTATGGACCAAGAAGCGGAATCACAACCAAGTACCAACCGCTCGACAGTCAGAACTAGGACCGAAGGTAACCTACACGCCGCCAGGCACGGGTCAATCCGGTAGAACCCCCAAGCGGGGCTAGCTGGCGATGCCACCGCCCTAATATTAGAAAGGATGCAGCAATTGGAGTAGAGACTAGCCCTGGTGGAGGCAGGCGTCCCAGCACTAACACCAAATTCGCATTTCACATCTAGACCAGGGCCATTCACCGCCAGAATACTGCAGGCCGTCAGACCAGCACACGAAAAAACACCAAAGACGTCACATTACAGCAACACGTCTGACCCATTCATCCACATGGACACCTTTAAAAAGATCACCAACAACAAGGGATTCGATGACGCCACCCTCTGCCACTTGTTCAGCGAAACATTGGATGGTGAGGCAATGAGCTGGTTCTTTGAATGCGCGCTAGGATCCATCGACTCATTTCAAGGACTGTCAAATGCTTTCCTTGCTCAGTTCATTATGTTGGCCGCCAGACATCACAACACAACTCAACTGTTCGACCTCAAGCAGGGGACGACAGAGTCATTGAAGGCTTTCGTCACCAGATGGCGGGCGGCAATGTCTCAGTGCCGCGATCTTGATAAGATAATGGCAGTGGCAGCCTTCAAACAGGGACTCTTTAAAGGACCATTCCTCTATCACCTCAATTACATTCATCCAAACGCCGCTTACGACCATGTCATGAGTGAAGCTGTCATCCATGCACAAGCAGAATTCATCACGTACGGAGAGAGCCCACCACCACCACCAACATCAGTAAAGGTAGCCCAGCCCGCCGCCAGCCAACGGGAAATTACTAGCAAGACCACCGCTACGTCACCATTTGACAAGAAGAGAGAGTGGCAACAAGGAAATTAGCAGAGCAAGCGGCATAGAGACCAACACTACAATAGGGGCAACCGTTCATCTCAGGGGGATAACCGTAATAAGACGGAGCCCTCCCAGCGGCATGCAGTGTTTACAGTTTTCATAACATCATACGAGGATATATTCAACCAGTGCAAAGATTAGATACCGCCACCACCCCAAGAAAGTACCTAAGGATGGGAAAACTGAGAAACACTTGCAAATGGTGTAAATACCATGAGTACAACGGTCACAATACCAACAACTGCCACGCCCTCAAAACAGCCATCGAAACTCTATACTGAGACGGTAAGATGGAGCAATTCAAAGTGGGCCAACCGCCACCCGTGATCGCCAACATCGAACCAATGGGCCACATCAACACCATCGACGGTGGCGCCCCAATCACCAACATATCTCAAAGGGCAAGGAAGCGTTATGCACGTGCTAACCACCCCAACGAAATTTGCAACATCCGCTATGAGAGGTCCGCAAAACTGCCAAAGGTTGGCTAGGAACCCATTACCTTCTCAGAGGAAGAGGAGCGCGGAGTACATTTGCCCCATGACGATCCATTCTTAATCGACGCCATACTCGGCAAATAGTCAGTAGGAAGAGTCCTGGTCGACAGCAGTTCCGCTGTAAATGTCATCTTCAACGGTTGTTACAACAAACTCCTACGAAATAGGAAATTACTACAGGATCATGAGCCGTTGCTTAGTTTCTCTGGTGATGTCACACAATCATTGGGTTCGGACTACATGCGATTAGGTATTGGCACTAGCCCACGAAAGGCAGAAATCCACACAGAGTTCATCATTGTAGACTGTTTCAGCTCGTACAATGCCATCATTGGTCGACCGGCGCTCAACAAGCACAAGTGCATCATAGTCGGATATATGCTTCTCATGAAATTTCCTACGCCCAACGGGACAGGCTGTGTCAAGGGAAGTCAGCAATTGGCACGGGAATGTTATTCCACAACAGTGGCACGCTTGACACGTAGCCATGAGATCTTAACGGTGGAAAACCACACACCAGCACCAAACATCTTTGAGGACCCTAGGGAGGACGAAAAGAAATATATAAAAAAAGAGCCTGTCAACCCAGAAACTTCCTTGAGGATCATCAGCATCTCAGACGAACACCCTGAGCGGACAGTCCGCATCGGTGCTCAGCTTGACCAAGCAATAGCGGATGAACCTAATTTTTGCGGGACAACGTAGCCGTCTTTGCATGGTCCTACGCTGACATGCCAGACATCTCCCCAAAGATCATAACACACAAACTAAGCATCAAACCATCCTCCTACCCTGTCAAACAGCGGCGTAGAGCCTTTGAGGAGGAAGGGTATCGAGCAATAGGGGAAGAGGTTGCCAAACTCCAGAACATTGGATTCATCTGCCAAGTCAACTACCCCCAGTGGATATCCAACTTGGTCATGGTCAAAAAGCCTAGCGGAAAGTGGAAGATGTGTGTCGACTTCAAGAGTCTCAATAAGACCTGCCCCAAGCACAATTTTCCGCTACCTCGCATAGATTAACTGGTCGATCCAACCGCTGGACACGAGCTGCTCAGCATGATGGATGCATTCTCCGGCTATAACCATATTAAGATGCACCCCGGCGACCAAGAGTGCACCTCCTTCACCACCGACAAAGGCCTATACTGCTACAATGTCATGCCTTTTGGTCTAAAGAACGCCGGAGCAACTTACCAGCTGTTGATGAACGCCATGTTCGCCGAACATCTGGGAAGAATCATTGAGGTATATGTAGACGACATGTTAGTAAAAAACATAAAAGCTAGCGGACACGTAGCAAACTTCATAATCATATTCACCATTCTCTTGGCTTACGGCATGCGCCTCAACCTAAAAAATATTTCTTTAGCGTCACCGCCAGCAAATTTCTTGGTTACATAGTTAGTGAACGGGGCATAGAAGCCAATCCTGAAAAGGTGCAGGCCATCCTCAACATGAAGACTCCAGAGTCGAAGAAACACCTTCAAAGCCTCTAGGCCAAACTAACCGCTCTTTCTCGGTTTATCTCCAGACTTACTGACAGATGTCTCCCATTCTTCAAAGTGCTGAAGACAACCCACAAGAAGGTCATCGACTGGAATGCGGACTGTGACGCAGCATTCCAAAGCTTGAAAGAATACCTGACAGCGGTCCCACTCCTTTCTATTCCTGTACAAGGGGAAACATTATATATATACCTAGCGGTATCACAATCAGGGGTAAGCTGTGCCATTGTCCGACGGGATGGTCACGAAGAGCTCCCCGTATTCTATGCCGGCAGAGGCATAAACGGGGCAGAAACAAGATATCCCCCACTGGAACAACTCGCTCTCGCACTCATCGTTGCTGCCAGACGCCTCCGCCAATATTTTTAGGCCCACACAATCCATGTTCTAACAAATCAGCCGCTAAGATAGGTAATGCAAAACCCTGAACACTCGGGGTGCCTCAGCAAGTGGGCCATCTAGCTTAGCGAGTTTGACATCGACTACAAGCCTAGGACCGCCATGAAAGGCCAGGCGGTAGCGGACTTCATTGCTGAGCTCACATAGCAACAACTTGTAAATGGCAGAGAGGCTGAGCCCGACACAGAAATAATAACCGCTGACGACCCAACCCCCCAGCACTCAGACTGGAACTTACACATCGACGGCTCCGCTTGCGCAAAGCCCAGCAACGCAGGCGTTATCTTGACGGGGCCGGGGGGACTGAACGTGGAATACGCATTGAAGTTCAATTTCAAAGCCTCTAACAACATGGCGGAGTACGAAGCACTCATCGCCGGCCTACTCCTCGCCATTGATTCTGGGACTGACAACGTCAACATTTTCAGCGACTCCTAGCTTGTCGTTAACCAAGTCAACTATAGTTTTCAAGCCAAGGATCAACAGCTAGCGGTATACTTGGGATACGTCAAAACGCTTCTCAAAAAATTCAACTTCCACACCATCACACAGATCCAGAGGGAAAAGAATGCCAAGGCTGATTCACTGGCAAGACTGGCAACCGCTCAACTGCATCAAAGTCCGGAGGACACAAGGGTGGAGAGTCTTGACAAACCAAGCATCACAAAAACCCTAGCGGAGATTTTTAACATTGAGAGCTCAGTTGGATGGACAAAATCGTCGAGTACAAATGCAAGGGGACTCTTCTAGCAGATAAAGTCGAAGCACGACAACTCCAGCGGAGAGCAACCCGCTACAACGTCCAGAATGGCAAACTTTACCACCAGGGTTTCACTCACCCCAACCTCCGGTGTCTAACCCCAGAGGAAGGAAAGGTCGTACTTACAAAAATACAGGGCGGGGAATGTGGAAACCACTCGGGCGCCAGATCTCTGGCCAACCGCACAATGCGACAGGGCTACTTTTGGCCCACGCTCAGCGACGACGCCCGAAAGATCTTGAAATCCTGCCACAAATGTCAACAATATGCTGACTTCCCACACGCCCTGGTGGAACCCCTTTCAATCATCATTGGCTCATGGATTCACTCAACTTGGGGCCTGGACTTAGTAGGAAAGTTCCTAACCGCAAAAGGACAGTTCAAGTACATCATCGTCGCCATCGACTATAATAGCAAGTGGATAGAGGCGGAACCTCTGACAGCAATCACTACCGCCAAGGTAATTCACTTCCTCTGGAATAACATCTACTGCCGCTATGGTGTCCCCCACACAGTCATCACAGACAACGACACACAGTTCAACAATAGGGAGCTACTTGGGCACCAGGATGAGTTTTGCATCTGTCGCTCACCCCCAAACCAACGGCCAAGTCGAGGCAGCAAACAAGGTAATCAAAAAACTGCTATAAAAGAAACTCGACGACGCCAAAGGCTTATGGGCGGAAAAACTGCCTAAAGTCCTGTGGGCCGTCAGGACTACCCCAACTTCCGCCACAGGTGAAACACCATTCTGCATGATGTTCGGAACAGAAGCTGTCCTACCTATTGAGGTCATTCAACCTACCACTAGAGTCGAAGGCTACTGCCCTGAGACCAACGATGAAGGCGTCAGACTAGACAAGGACCTCCTAGAGGAAAAATGACACAAGGCCCATTTGTAAAATTTACAAAACAAACAGCGGGTGTCGCCTTTCTACAACGCCAGGGTCAAGGCCCGGAACCTCCAATTGGGGGACTGGGTAATGAAGGAGGTCATCCTATCGCCGACGGTACTCCACCCAACATGGGAAGGTCCATACAAAATTACGGAAGTCGTTAGCCCAGGCACCTTCTACTTAATGGACAAGGACGGCGTCACAACGACCCACCCTTGGAATACCGAGCACCTCCGATATTACTACAAATAGCCATGCCACTACCCAAGAACATCTTGACTTAGCTAAATTTTTGTTCAATATTTAGCTAAGGGAAGCTACCCAACGGGTACAACCCCACTTTTGTAAGCGCTGATCCGTCAGTCACCAATGAAACGAGGAATCATTCAAACCATTATTGCCAAGCCCATGCACAAGAATTAACTGGCAATGCCAACAAAATTCGACGGACCACGTCCGCTACCTCTTGCACTTGGAACAATTTTAATTTCTTTAATGTTTCGATTAGTTAACATAAATCAAGGCTCTAACAGTATGGCGACATACAACCAACACAATTCAACGACGAATACCACAGCAAGAATCTCGAAATCAAATAATCAGTTGAATTTATTAGGGATCCGGACTCCCCGCCCAAAAGTGTTTCGAAAGTTACAAAAGCCTCAGCGGCAAAAAAAAAAGAAAAAGAAAAAAGCCATAAAGAGATCTCAGCGGTACTGCAATGGCTGATCGTCAAGGGTTCTGGGAAGCTGCAGTGCCATCCTCGCCTGCTGCTAGCGGTCGCTGCTCTGACATATGGCTCGCTTGATCGGACCCATGAGCGGTTGAACTGGGAGTCACGATGGTGCCATCTGGTCGAGTGTGTGCAGCCAGAAAGCTGGCACGCGAAACCTCAGACAGCGTAGGAGGTGGAGTCCGCTGAGAATCACCCGCCGGATGTTCACCGCTCTCCCCACTTCCTGAGCGAATACCCTCAACGAGAGTAGGAGCCACCCCACTAGCAGAAGCGCTGTCTACACCGCCGGTCTGGCGGGCTGGGATGCCTTCACCCAGTTTATAGCACCCTTCTACCTCAACAAATCCAGGTTAGCGGCAACACCAAACTTTGCCGCCTCCACCATGGCATGTTTGTACTCGGAGGACTGTTTAAACGCCTCAACATAGGCGGCCTCCGTGCAACTCTTATCTGCTTCCAGCCGGGCAACTGCGTCCGCCAACCTCTTCACCTCTGCAGACTTGACTGCAGAATCCCGCTGAAGGATCTCAATCTTCTTGACCTTGGCCGCCAGTTGATCTTTCAACAGAGCCATGTCTTGCTGTAGCTTAGCGACATCGTTATTAAGCTTGAGGTCACGCTCGATGGCGACAGACAGCTTGCCACGGGCATCTAACAGATCACATTCGGCCTTGGACAGGCGCCGCTCAGTCTCCGCCAGTCTCTCTTTGGCTCCAGCCGGCTCCCCCTGGAGACCGCCAATCTCTTCCTTCAGCTGTCGTTCAGTACGGGGCTGACTCGACGCCGCCAGAAACAACTGGTGCAACCCAACAGACAGGTGCCCAAAGGCAGAGCTGAAGGGCAGTGGAGCGAACTACCTCCTCCAGGCCGCCGAACCCCAGCCTCTCGCACTGGTGATACAGATACTCCAGCTCAATGTCAGTAAAGGCGGCAAACGAGTCCAGGTCACTCGTCTGAGTCTCCCCCCCCCGCCCCCCGACGAAGACGGTCTTCTCCGGAACAGCCTGCTTCGATTTCTTATGTTGGCGGACCCCCATGGTCTCCACCCCTTCCGCCTCGTCATTCTGACGCCGCTTCTTTTGCAACGCTTGCGCAGCACCAACGGAGACAGACCTTGAGGCCACCTGCGGCTCCAACCCCACAACCGTAACAAGCGCCTTAGTGGCCACTGTTTTCTCCTTCTGGGGCCCATGTCGTGTGGCGACCACTCCCTCCCTCGCCTGCACAGCGGATGCAGGAGCCGACCTCCAGCCAGAAATGCCGCAACCGACCGCAGCCCCCTCCTGAACGGCTGGCAAACCATCAGTACCAAGATGGGAATGGTGAGGCATCGACAACACCACCAGCGCCTCGGACTGGCTCATCGCCAATGTCTCCGGGTCGACTGCAGTCTTCTGGGCCGCCAGCCCTTGAGCGTACATACCCTCCAAAAAATCGTTCATCTCTGCACGATCCATTGCCTTTGCAAAAGCGTCTTGGCTCCTCCTATTTCTCTGCGGAGATTCTACAAAAACAAATAACAAGTTAGCCCACCACAAACTGGACGAAGGAAACAAATCACCGAAAGTTACTTACCAAGGGAGCGAGTCAGCTCCTGAGCGACCAACAATTCCCAACCGGTGAGAAGCCTGAGGTCAAGTAGGTTGCGGTTCTGCCAAAACCCTCTAATCCTCACCACGCGGCACTCCTCCTCGCGAGTTAGGTTGTAACGCAAGCCCGCTAAAAAAAAAAGGATGAGGCGATTAGAATTGTAACAAGCAAAGCCAAAATCTGGAGTGGCGGAGGTCGACGACAACCTCTGATGGGCTAAAACTCCGACTTAATCCGAAAGGTCGACGGCCCCTCATTTGGCCCCGCTTGGTATTCCCACCCATTGGTGGCAACGCAAAAGGTCCCCCGCCAGTACGACATGGAATCCTTCAGGTTCTAGATTAACTTGGGCGCCCCTTGCCGCCGACTTAAATTCACTTGACCACTACAACCTCAGCGCCTCACATACACCAACTTAAAGAAGTGCAACACCTCCGCCACGGTTGGACCCTCACAACCGGACATGTGCCATAATGAGTTCAGCGCCATCAGCAACCGCCACATGTTGGGAAAAATCTGCCCAAAGGCGAGGCCAAACTCACAAACCAAAATCTGGAGGTTGGGGAGCAATGGAAGGGTCACACCTTAGCGGAAAATGGCCTCGTGAACAGCGGCGTGCTCTGCTGGTAAGATTGATGCTCTCTCATTAGCAGCTGGCGGACGCAACTTCACCACTGCAGGTAAGCTATACGCCCGCTTCAGACGGCTGACGGCGACCGTGGTCATACCGCCTCTAGTTTCATCAACCGCGGTTCCATCAGACAGGAACCAAGCGAATTCCACTTCCTCTCCGCCGACGTCCTCCCCATCAGCGGAGCCACTAGCTGCACTATTGCTCGCTAGCCTCTCCTCACGCCGCTCGAGTCCACCATCATCCTCCGTGGGCCTAGAACCCTCCGGTCGCCCATCTCGAGCCATGGCCACGTCCCCAGGTATGGTTTGTAAAGGTAAGATGTCTAGCGGTTCCGACAGTGAGGTTCCTGCAGGGGCAGACGGACGTAACAAATCAACAAATATCCAATCTGCCTCGCTGAACTATGCGTCAGACCCGGAATCCTCACTGCTCGAAATCTCTACGACGCTAGCCATCACAAACCCTAAAACTCAAACCAGTTAGTCAACAAAAGATCTAAGCTACCCCTACGTAATTTTCATCCAGGCATGTCAAGAACAGTTAACCCAGATTTGACCAAAACAAGAACATCAACCCACACTAACCCAGATTCGACCATCTATCAGAAATCCCTAAACCTCGTCTCTGTCAAAAACACCAGAAGAGACCCCCCCCCCCCCCGAAATACATACGCCACCCTCAGAACACACCAGCGAGACACAAAAAAACCACTTAAATCGCAAAACCAAGAAAGTAGCAGAGAAAAAAAAAAAAAAAAAACTGGAAGTACTCAGTCACTAACCTACTGGTGTGGGAAGTCAGAAGAGTTCTCACTCTAAGCCTTCACTACCAGGGATCCCTTGCACACCGAAACACCGATCTCTCGCTCGAATGGCAAAAGTCACTTCTCGAATGCCAGATAACAGAGCTTGAAGACGACGAGGAAGTTTAAAGAAGAGATAATGGCGACAACCTCAAAATTTTCCCCCTTTTTAGTATCAACATCAGTCAAATCCAGGTCGTCCACCAAAAAGCGATCTCACTCTCCAGCCGCCCACGTGTCCCACGATCGCATTCAGTTTCCGGAATAACTAAGGCGTCACCTCGGAGATTGAGTGGATAATTACTCGCATTAATGATGAAGAGACGGGCGTGCTCAGAACTCGCAATCCCAAACATTAGACCGACGCATGACGGCCACGTGGCAGAAGCCATAAAAAGGGGCGAGCATATCAATCGTCCAGGTTCAGTGCCCCTACGCCAGAGGGAACCCCTCCCTTACTCATATGGCAAATTGAATATCCGCTATGAGCAACACCGCTAGCGGAACTTCTCGCTCCTCATCTGGCAAAACGAATATCCATTACGCGCAACACCGCTAGCGGAACCTAGTTAGATCTGGCAACCGAGTATCCGCTACGCGCAACACAGCTAGCTGAACTTCTCAATCATCTGGCAAACCGAGTATCCGCTAGCAGAACCTCGCTAGATCGGGCAACCGAGTATCCGCTACGCGCAACACCGCTAGCGGAACTTCTCACTCATCTAGCAAAACGAATATCCGCTACGCGCAACACCACTAGCGGAACCTCGCTAGATTTGGCAACCGAGTATCCGCTACAAGCAACACCGCTAGCGGAACTTCTCACTCATCTGGAAAACCGAATATCCGCTAGCGGAACCTCGCTAGATCTGGCAACCGAGTATCCGCTACGCTCAACACCACTAGCGGAACTTCTCACTCCTCATCTGGCAAACCGAATATCCGCTAGCGGAACCTCGCTAGATCTGGCAACCGAGTATCCGCTACGCGCAACAGCGCTAGCGAAACTTCTCACTCCTCATCTGGCAAACCAAATATCCGCTACGCGCAACACCGCTAGCGGAACTGCTCGCTTCTCATCTGGCAATCAAGTATCCGCTACGCGCAACAACCGCTAGTGAAACTTCTCGCTCCTCATCTTACAAGGGAAACTCCGCTACAAGAAACTAGCGGAACTCCCCCCACTTACCTTACAAGCAAGACTCCGCCAACACAATACCGGTAGCAAATGTCTCGCAAACACTCCCCGGGGCTCTACCGCCCCTTATCCTCGTCGGAGTTATTCCCGCCTCATCCAACGCTTCAGGCTACACCTCACTTGCAACGACCGCCACGCGGTGTTGCATCAAAAACCATGATCCTACGCTTCAAACAGCTAGGAAACTCCCCAACCAAGATGACCCTCCTTGACTGGGGACTTGGGGGACTTGTACTTACATGAGCATTTGCTTAGCATAATTAACTGCAATGAGCCACGCTCATATCATCGTCAAAAATACCAGCTTCCGCCATAGGAGTCACCTATGGGAACACAGCCAAATAGGCTACTGCCTAAGCCCCGACTTACTCCCAGATCACCACTGATGCACTGCCATGCGCCAGCACAACATCAGAAGCTCCAGAAATTGGGAACTGAAGCATGTAAGTCCCACATCGAAAGCATGGAGAAGACCAGCTCCCTCCCCACCTATAAAAGGTTAACTCATCTATCCTCATTAATTACGCATTTACTACTTGCCTACTGTTATCCTGTCAGTACAAATATATTGACTAACTTAGTCATCGGAGAAGATAAGACCGCCCGACACGGTCTCCCTTTGACGCCCTCTTTGTATTTCACTTAACAGGTAGCGGGAATACCGGTAATATCAAGTAACAGTCCGCTCACTGGGCCTGCATTGATCATATTTAGTTACCGCTAAATATCAAGCATTAACAGCAGTGTAATCTCCAAGAAGTATGCTTGGAAAGTGATTGTCAGGTGGCACTGCAAGAGATTGAGAGAGAAGATTTTGATCTCAATGAAAATGCCAATCTGTTGATGGATATCCATCAGAGTGGTCAGTTTGTACACAATCTAGTTTTCTCTTTTGCTCCTAGATCTGCCAATGATGTGGCACATAGGTTAGCAGCCATTGCTTATGAATCCAGTACTTCTCAAGTATGGATAAACCAGGCTCCAGAAAGTATTATGGATGTTTTAGCTTTTGATTGTAACCATTTACCTTAATCAATAAAGCTTATGATGTTTTACTCCAAAAAAAAATAATGCATAATAATATACAACGATTAGTATGAGCCGAACACAAGGCATTCAAATTACAAATTGAATAATTATGTCATTATATGAAAAATGTAATAAGCTTGTTACATGCATTAGATTTGGGTGTAGAAAAAATGGTAACATCTAATTTGTTGTTGTTGTTTTTTTAATTATTTTTTTACACAAAACACAGGGTTAATAACCATTTATGTGTTAATCCTTCATTATGGTTTATTACATAAACAGTTGCGACATCACACTTTTACAATTTTCATAAGTCGTGCCACACTCTCCACCCATTATATCCACACGGCGAGATTAGAAGTCATGAGAGGCGGTGGTGGTGGCCTAATTGGATTCTTGCATGACAACAAACTCAAAGGCAATTTAGTTTATTTATAAAAGATAAGGACTAAATTCTACTTACTACCCTGTACTTTTAAGGATTCACCAGTTCAGTTCATGCACTTCTAATTTAATCAGAAAAGTCCTTGCACTCTCCAATTTCATCAAATCAATCCATCCATCACCACTCACTACAAAAAATATGTCCTTTTCCGACCGACTTTTTCCGACTAAATCCTTTTTTGGTTGGAAAAGGCATTATTTCCGACAAAAAATATTTTTCCGTCAGAAATACAATTTTCGGATGACCATTATTTCCGACGGTAAACAACCTCTCGGAAAAAATTTAGAGTGGGGTCGGAAATAATTACAATTTGGCGGTAAAAGTTCCCGCTAATTGTTTTTCCGACGAAATGTGGTGTCGTCGGAAAATAAATGGTCATTTTCCGACAAGATTTTGCTTCGTCGGAAATTTGTCGGAAATTATTGGGTTTATTTCCGACCACATTTTTCACCGTCGGAAATACCCAAAAAAAAAGAAATTTAAAAGTAGCCAAAATATAGATTTCTACATTTTTTTTTTTTTGTCTTCATATTCTTGCAAACTTGGTCATTACATATATAATGAAAAACCAGAAATAGGTTCATCATCATTCAATGTAACAAAGTATAGCTACTATTAGAAATGTCATATAATAGTAAAAAAGTACTTAGTAAGTAGTAATCATTTTTATTTATTTTTAAAGAAGCGAAATAAGAGTTGCTCTTCACCCTTATTCGAAATTTTATTGATAAAAAAAAAAATACAAGGGAAGGGGGACTAGACCAAAACCACTCCCAAAGAACACAAAACAACAAAGAGATATAATTCAAATTTATAAGAACACCAACATATACATTACAATGCACATTAATAAGCCTAAATTTTGTCAGCTGTTTTCAGATGTCTAGACTTCAACCTTGCCAGATGGACAGTACTGCAATCATAAAACAATTCGTTATTTTGTTGACTTATATGTAAAAAGAGAATACACACATACAAATCATCAGTAGGGACTTGAATCACAATACCTCATTCTTCATTATCTTCTTCCTCGTTATGGTCTACATATGTGTGACTCGTCTGAGATTCTTCTTCTTGATACGGTTCCTCTTCATCAGTACGCATTTCAAAAACGTTTCTAGGTTTGGTTTCCACCACGACACTCCAAGCACTGTTTTTTATTCCTTCAACATAATAAACCTGGGTTGCTTGGGATGCCAGCACAAATGGCTCTTGGGTATTCAACTTACCCTTATTATTGACAGTTAGTATGCCATAACGATCTTCCTTGTAACCTTTACCTTTGGTAGCTGTGTCAAACCAATTACAGTGAAACAAAACAACTTTATTGTGACCTGTATACCAGAGCTCAACGATGTCTGTAAGGGTTCCATACCAAGGCACACCATTAATTTGGTTCTCTCCTTTAACCATAACTCCACTATTTTGTGTTTTCTTCGTCACATCATGTTGTACAGTATGGAACCGAAATCCATGGATATTGTAACCTTTGTAGTAGACAGCTTGCTTTCCAGGACATTGGGCCAAAGAACGTATTTGAGCACTCACTTTTCCATCTACATACAATCGTTGGATCTGTATATGAAGAATGTAGTACTTTTTAATAAAAAATATTAAACATAACTATTAACAGTTATATCTCAAATCAAAATGGTGGTTACCTTCTTAGAAAACCATTCCACAAAATTTTTTTTGTGCAACTCATCCACCCGATCATCCCCATGTTGTATACGAAGAATGTCCTTATGTTCTCTGCACGTAGAACACCTTATAAATTAATTAATATCACATACATATATAAATTTAAATACTTATGGTGATAGGATTTCGTACTCAATAAAAGGCAAACACTCATCACAATTTGTTAAGACATAATGGGTGGCAGCATGATGAAGCTCTTCAGTCATTACTGTCAATACACCTGTGCCAATAGTTTTACCCGGAAGCGAGAAGATAGATAATTGAGACTTGTCTTGCAATGGTTGACCTCCATCATAGTTTCTTTCTACTCGGTTAAATTTAGTCTCAACTTGACATAAATATCGTGAACAAAATGTGATACACTCTTCTGCCAAATAACCTTCGGCAATAGAACCTTCTGGACAGGCTTTATTACGAACATAAGTATTTAACTTATGCAAGTACCTATTTATCAAGAAATCAGATATATTATATTAGAGAAGTGTGAATTAAGCATCACATAATACAAGTTTGTAAAAGTTTCAATATTTAAAATTATATTAGTTACGTACCTTTCAATGGGATACATCCATCTATACTGCACAGGACCACATACTTTTGCTTCCCATGCTAAGTGAATTGACAAATGAACCATGATGTCAAAAAATGCAGGAGGAAATATCATTTCCAACTTGCATAGAGTTATGGCAATTTTTTTTTCCAGAAGTTCCAAATCCGAGACCCTCAGCACTTTAGCACACAATTCTCTGAAAAAATAAGAAAGCTCAATCAATGCTTCACAAGGTTTTTTAGGCAGTAACTCTCGCACCATAAGTGGAAGTAGTCTCTCTAAGAAAACATGGCAATCATGACTCTTCATGCCAGAAATACTAAGCCGTTTAGCGTTGATCCAACGAGATACATTTGCACAATATCCATCAGGAACTTTCAAGTTCAGTAACCATTCACATATAGCTTTAATATCAACAGATGATAATTCAAAAGGTGCCTGATCATAAACTAGTTTGCCATCCTCTTCTCTAGGCCAGTAAGCTTTCCTTATATCCATAGCTTGGAGATCAAGACGAGCATTTAAAGAATCTTTTGTTTTACCATCAATGTTCATTATTGTGCCAACCACATTATCGAAAATATTTTTTTCGATATGCATCACATCTAAATTATGGCGCAACAATAGTGTCTTCCAGTAAGGCAGTTGGAAAAATATACTACTCTTTTTCCAATTGTGAGTCGTTCCAAATCCAGGGATAATTTGGGTTTTCTTATTCTTTCCATGTGCAATTGTCTTCAAACCTTGAAGTTCATCTACAATTTCCTCACCAGATTGTCTTTTTGGTGCACATTTCTCTTCCCTTGTATTATCAAAAGGTTCTCGTTGTTTACGCCATTCATGATCTGGTGCTAAAAATCGACGGTGCCTCATATAACATTGTTTTGAGCCGTGTTGTAATCTACGACTAGAAGTCTCTGACGCACAACATGGGCATGCTAATTTTCCCTGTGTACTCCAACCAGACATGTAACCATATGCTGGAAAATCATTGATTGTCCACATGACTGCAGCTCTCATCTGAAAATTTTGTTTCGTAGAAATGTCATACGTTTCTACACCATATTCCCACAAAGTGTTTAACTCATCGATCAACGGTTTCAGGTAAACATCAATATCATTGCCAGGACTCTTCGGTCCTGGTATGAGTAAAGATAAAAAGATGTAAGGCTGTTTCATGCACATCCATGGAGGAAGGTTGTACGGAAATAGCAAAACTGGCCAAGTACTATGACTAACACTCATATTTCCAAAAGGGTTGAATCCATCGGTCGCCAAACCAAGCCTTACATTTCGATGCTCATTGCCAAATGATGGATGAATTTGATCAAAAGTTTTCCAAGCCTCCGCATCTGCTGGATGCCTTAAAACACCATCTTTCACACGGTCTTCAAAATGCCATCTCATATCTGGAGCTGTCTTAGATGACATAAATAGTCGTTGAAGTCTAGGTGTGAGTGGAAAATATCGCAAAACTTTCCACGGAATCTTTTTAACCTTTCCCCCCTTTTTTTTAATTGCAGTGCGTTGTGTCTTCCACCTTGAAAGCTTGCATGTAGGACATTCAGATGCATCTGCAAGCTCCTTGTAATATATCACACAATCATTTTTGCACGCGTCAATCCTCTCATAATGAAGTCCAAGCTCTTTTACAATCTTCTTTGCTCCATAGTTTGATGTCGGCAATTTTTCACACATGGGGAATGCATTTTTCAACAATTCCAATAACTGGTCAAATGCCTTGTTGCTCATATTACCAGTACTCTTGATATGCATCAAGTTAACAATAAAGGACAAGTTGGAATATTTCTTGCAATCAGGATACAATGGCACTTCTGATTCCTCCAACAATTTGTAAAACTTCTGCGCATCTCCATTGGGATCTTGTTGGATACATTCTTCTATAAGTTCTTGTATATCATCACATTGATCAAAATGAGGAGCCACATTACCATCACTATGATTGTGACTATAAGTCAATTTTTGTAGGAACTTGCCACCTCTTCCATTGTTGAAATTGCATATGTTTTTCATGCTAAGTTTAATTATGTTTACAATGCATAGGATTATAACTCCCCAAGCTTTGCGAAGTATTTGGCCCCTCTTCAGGTCAGAGTTGCAAGGCCCATTCATAACATGGGCACAATATCCGCAAGACCACTTGGATAAGTTGTTTGAACTGTGGAAGAATAAAGATTTCAATTTTGATTGCTCAGAGGAAGAGCTAAAAGATGTATTCACGGAACACATCAAGCATCGTTATAGTGATTGGATGAGTGAGATCCGGAATAGTGTTTTCCGCAAACACAAGAATGCTGCAGCTCGATATGCTAACAACCCATCATATTTGAAGCCGGAGATATGGACACCAATGGTTGATGAATGGCTAAAGGAAAAGTGGCAGGTTATTTCATAACTAAATATATATGATAGAATGATTTGGTGGTAGCAAACGAGTCATTAGTTTCATTTTAAATTTTTTTTCAGGTCCCAAAATATATTTCTGTTTTCTTAAGTTTCTGTTTTCTTAAGTTTCTGTTTTCTGCCTTCCGTTATTTATTTTGTATGCCAAAACAACTCCGACTTTCATAAAATTTTGCGTACATGTTATTCAATGTGTCTATGATGTTCTATAAAATTTCCAGAAAATTCCATTGAGTCTAGGTTAGCTAAATAATTTAATTTCGAACTGTGCAGCAGAGTATTTTAAGCTAATTTTGTGACATTTGAATAATATTTCTTGTGTTTCTCATTATTTGCCTCTCTCTAATGAAATGTATAGGATAAGAGTGAGCGGAATGCGATTAATCGTGACAAATCAACTATGGTGCATACAACGGGTTCAGTTCCGATGGCGAAATACATAAAAGAGGAGGTACGTACAAGGAGGTGCTCCTGATAGAATCTCCACTTTATTTTCTGTTTTTGATTAATTAATGATTGTTTAGTTTCCACATTCTCTCTATTTTCGGTTTACCCTATACACTTCATTTCTTTTTTTTACCAATGCTTTCATCTTATTCTTTAAATGTAGCAGATTGATAAGACTGGGGTTGAACCGAGCCCAATAGAGATGTTTAGAAGGTTTCATATTTCTAAGCCTAAAGCCGGAAAGCCGGAACATTGGCCGAGTGAGAGGGCAAAGGATCTTTATGTATGTTTTAGTATTTTATTTCTAATTCTCATTGAGATAATAGTACGTACTTATATTAGTTATATATGTTTTCTTGAAGGAATGTATGGAATTGCAAAAACATATAGAGGAGACTTTGGGTGGTGATGGTGAAGACGAATTGGATGATTGGGACATATACAAGGAGGTGGTTGGTGGGTCTAAACATGGCAAAACTCGTGGCTTAGGTGACGGAATGGAACCACCTGAAGATGTGTGCGGTTCGAGTAGCAGCCAAGCTTGCAATAAGCGTGTGTGTTTGGAGCGTGACAAACAGTTTGGACAATTGAAACAAGAAGTTCATACTCTTACGGATATGGTGGCTGATTTGAAACAAGCTCTTCAGTCTTTCATGGCAAATAGTTCAAGTCACTCTCAATTTGCGAGAGAATCACCGTTTTCGGTAAGTGATTGCATATTCTGCCTTGGTCATTTTCAAAAACTTCATGCCTCTTTAAGTGGTTGCATATTCTGCGTTGGTCATTTTCAAAAACTCCATGCCTCTTTAGGTGATTGCATATTCTGCATTGTTCTTTTGGGATTTTGATTTTGCTGAGTGAAACATATGGTTGCAAGTAAACCTAGCTTCTGATCTTTTTGTATGTGCCCTCCTTTTTAAAGTGTGATTTGTATGATTGTATCACCTCTCTGCATATCTAATTGATTGGTCTTCTCTTGGTATTACATTGTGCATATATTTGTGCATGTTCAGTAATTGAAGGCTGCAAGAGTTGTCTTAGTTTATGCAATACCTTGATTGTAATTTATTATTTATCATCCCTTCATTGAAAAATGAAAGAAAAAAATTGCATCACATTAGTTCACATCCTTGAGAAACAACAATCTTAAACAAAGGTGTTGTAACCATAATGGCTGCGGTAGAAAGCCATCTTGCTAATGTTTTACTGAAATGAAACACAACTCTCCTCACATGCTTCTCGTTAAAGGTCTAGTATTGGAGAGCAGAGGAAATAGGATTACGGAGAGCTAGAAATAGGGATGACTTTTCTATATATGTTAACAAGAAGAAATTCAAGAACTGGACTGTTTGGTAGATGTGATTGAATCATAGAGAAAAAGAATACAAAAAGAAAGAATTCTGTTTAAAAGACGTTGTATCATGAATTAAATTTGTAGTTGGAAAGTAGTTGGGGGATTCTTTCAAGAGTGGGAACTGTGCTGAAAAATTTAGGTGCACTTGAAGAAGGAATATACACATAAATTCATGTCCATCTCATATATTTCCAGCATATTAAATATAACATTTCCTCCTAAACCTGAGCTCCACGAACAACTAAATAATCATCCTTCCAGTTCTAGCAACTCAAAGCTAAGATTTGTGGACCACATTTCTCTCTTACCCCCTTTTGTTTGTGTAATATTAGCTAGTCAGAAGTAGTAGTTTCAGCTTTAGGTACATAGGACAAGTAGCAGTGGTGTGTGCATCTTTGTGATTTACAAGGATCTTTAGCTTTGCTGTTTCTGTTTCCATACTTTATTTTGTGTTTTCTTCTTTTGGTGGGGCTTAAGATATGAATTTCTGCATGGTCTACAAAATTATATATATGTGCATCAAGCTTTTGTGCTGATTGTTTCTCAAAGGAACAAGATATCTAGCTTCTGGTTGCAAGTAAACCTAACTTATGTTCTCATTGAGACTGATATAAGTTGCTGTTTATCTCCGATTCTTTGTTTTAACGTATAGAGAAGACATGTATAGCTGTAAATAAATTGTTCTTGGTGTATGCTTATTATACTTTGTTCCATTTCCTGCTTTGCTATTTTGACAGGGTAAATCTACTAATGGAGATTCCGAAGCAAATGCACCTTGATCCTTAGCTGCTAGCCACTAGTTATAAGGTATCCCAAGAAACCTTATCTATGTTTATGAGGCAACAAATGAGTAGTTTATAATTAATGGTTTTATTACTTGCAGTATTAATAATGTGCAACAAAGTATTTGAGAGCATTATATATGGTCAATGACTTTAGCTTATGATATGATAGCACTGGCCCATTTTATATATACGGTTAAACATGTAGTATTTGTTTCTTTTTCATACCTCCTGTGAGATATTATGTAATTTGCAACATGTTCGTTGGCTATAGGATGAGACATCGAGGAATGCAGTTGCAAAGTTTAAGGGGAAGAAATGGAAGAAACTAGGTTTGTCTTTGTTTATTCAATCATGCTTAAGAGGAGATTGTAGTCTCTAATTTCAGTAGGTATTGGGCTTTTAAGTGGCAATTAGTTTGCTTAGACATGTTTAACTAATGTAATCTTTTATTATTTGTTTTTAGGTTAGTATTTTCTCTCGTACTATTCTAATGTCATGG
The DNA here is from genome assembly GCA_025331145.1 of Rosa persica. Taxonomy (NCBI): domain Eukaryota; kingdom Viridiplantae; phylum Streptophyta; class Magnoliopsida; order Rosales; family Rosaceae; genus Rosa; species Rosa persica. The sequence continues at coordinate 46,155,767 of WFKR01000006.1, read as the reverse complement.
ATGATGTTATTTTATCTATGTATTAAGACTATGTAATTTGCATTCAATCAATTATTCAAATCTTTACCATATCTATTTGGTTCTTCATGTTTCAGAAAATAAATATTCGATTTGTGAAAAAATTCTAATAATTAAAATCAAATGTAATTTCATTTACTATATTTATTCCTACAAGAGATGAGCCGTTTGAAACAATAATTTCTGGACAAAAATGTTTTATTTTGATAAACCATATCCAACGGTAAAAGTCATTTGTATAGATGGTAATGATTATTAATTCCCACAAAGCAAATATGTAATTGGAAATAATCAAATTAGTTCGTCGGAAATATTTATTCCGACGATGTTTTTTGTCGAAAATATGTCATAGGAAAAAGTTTTCCGACAACATTTGTGGTCGGAACAAATTCGTGGTAAAGACTTATTCCGACGAAACGAGTGGTCGAAACTACGCCGTCGAAAATAGATGTTACGACAAAAAGTGTGGTCGGAAATACTTCGTCGGAAATACCATTATTTCCGACGGAAAACGTTAATTCCGTCGATTTTTTTTGGACGAAACAAACATTAATTCCGACCAAGAAGAGACCAAAATCCGACGGCCATTTTCATCGGAAATGGCCAAGAAGTTCCGACCGTTGGTAGGAAGTAACTTATTTCCGACCGAGGTATTTCCGAGAACTTTCCGACGGAGACTTGGCGTCGGAAAAAGGTATTTCCGACGAAAATGCCCTATTTCCGACCATATTTCGTGGTCGGAAATTACCATCTATGTTGTAGTGACTATGTTAATTTTCGGGAAAAATTTTCAAACTACCCAGCTGCATTCACAACACTGATGCATCAGTGGGCTTCCTAGTGATGGGTAGTTTGGAAATTTTCTCTGTGAGAATGTCTCACGTCAGCATTTTAACATCAAAAATTGACGAAATAGTAACGAAATGGATAGATTTGATGAAATTGAAGAGTACAAAGACTTTTCTGATTAAATTAGAAGTACAAGGACTGAACTGATGAACCCTTGAAAGTATAAAGTAGTAAGCAGAATTTAATCCAAAAGATAATAAGAGAGTTGTGACCTATTTAGATCGGGCTATTTTGAGTAGCATAAAATTAAACATTTTCATGTTCAGCACATATTATCAGCATGATAATCGATGATATACACCATATTTGTTCATGTATGAACTCTATTGTTGTTAAGCATTTTTTTAGAACCTTCTAATTATACAAGAGTCCACCAATTCCAGTTCATGTTAATGATTAATACAACATCACAACCTCATCTTTCGATCTTATAAAAATGATATATTCTTCTTAAGGTTGTCACAATTAAACTCATATCTATTGTAAATCCTTTCTGCGTTCTCCCTAAGGTCTAACCACCGCGGTGGCCTTGTTGGACAAGCAGGCAACACTGTAATTAAAGAAAACAGCAAGGATAAAACCCATTTCGACATTGGATGAACAGTGCTAGGACTTTTTAGATGTATGTCTAATTATACGCCATGATGTTGTCATGGTCCTCCAAAATTCCAGAAAATGCAAACCGACGTTTTATTTATAAACACGAATATTTCTCTTGGATTATTTATGCACAACTACAATCATTTCTCTTCCTCCCTAACAAAACAACAAAAAACCCTCTAATGTTACAACACATCAAAAACAAAAACCAAAAACAGCAAACCCCTATCTAGAGCTCCATGTGTACGCCTCTCGTAGGTAAAGCTCAGCTCGAGCCTAGTACTCCACATTCACCGAATGAAAACGAAGACAGGGAAAGAGATATTTTACATTGTTTATTCTTCATGAAGAGCCATAGCTAACTAGCTGTTCCGGAAGCCTAAACCGGACCTGAGAAGCCGACGACCGGACGGCGACGCCGTGCCAGCAAATCCCACCCTTGCAACTCTCGTGCATATCACTACCACCATCGGCATCATCGCGAGAAACTGCGTACTTGGCTTTACGGGACACATCCCACGTCAGCGTCAGAACCAGGATGAGGCAAACCGCGACGGTGGAGGCCATCAACACAAACCCGCCGCCGAAGCTCCGACCAGACAACACCCCGTAGGCCTTGATCCCGGCGATGACTACCACGTAGATCGTCGTCAAGTTCCCCACCACTGCGTCAGAAACCGCCATTTATTGGGTTTGAGGAAACAGAACAGAACACGGAGACTTAATTTAGAGCTCTTAATTTGACTCCTTTTGATTGACGAGTCCGGGTTGGCGGCTATTTAAAAGAGATTAGGAGTTGAAAAGGGTCCACTCAGAAAGTGAGTTAAGCAAAGTTTGCTTATGACAACCGCAAGTAATCTGGGAAGGATTAATTGGAACTTGGAAATTAAGGCTTTGGCTAAGCTTTGAGCGAATGAATCTTCTTGGGAATTAATGTTTGGGTATTTATGATATGATAATACAAGGATGAAAACGACATCGTACAGACTACAGATGATCTGAAGTCTGCCGTCAGATAGCTTCTTATCTACAGTTTTTGGTATAAGGGAAAGTTACACCCGCCGAATTGTTTTATCAAAGTTGCCCAACCAACCATACGTGGCCATATCTGACTCGGCCACATAGTTTGGTTTGTAATTAATAATGTTGGACGTTTAGGGGAATGGGCAATTTGCAGTACAAACGAACTCGTTTGGTTTGCAAAAAATGATAGTAACTTTTTTGTCTTCTTTATGAGATGGAAAATTAAACTTCCCATAAATTTTTATTCCTGTTTTAGCAATATAAGAAAAATTATTAAAGAGCTTGTGATTGATGTAATAAAATAATAAAATATAAATAATAAATGTAAGAAAATAAGGAGAGAAATAGACGTCTTGGAACCTTCTCGTATAGAATAAACCATTTTTTTTTTCATTTTTTTAGTAAAATGTTTTATTTCCTTTTTGCATTCCAACACAATAAAGGATTAAGTTTTCTTTGACATAAAAGAAAGTTGTTTTTGGTAGAAGATCTTGTCATGCACCTGCCGAATTGTTTTGTCACAGGAGCCTAACCATGTATACATGGTTGAACTTGACTATGTGAAATAGTTTGGTTTGTATTTAATAATGTTGGGGTTTAGGGGAGATATGGTAAGTAGTACGAATGGATTCACGTGGGGATCGCATTAGGTTTTGAATTTCTTCAACACCATGTACTGTTCTGCGGTATATTTTTTTACTGTTAGTGTAATACTGTGCTAAGAGGATTTAATTGGCGTGTTCAGCCAATTTCTCTATAATAATAATATTTTATTAAATGAAATTCTCGTTTTTCTTACAACCACAAATATTATTGTTGGTGGGGGAATACAACGTCGTCGTCTCTTGCATTGCGTGCTGATCTTCATCTTGTCTTGATTTCCCAAGAAAGACGTTAGCCTGCGGCTACTGGCTAGCTGATCGTGAACGTAGTAATCGTTATTTGAGTATTTGGCCACACAAAAACGAAAGCTCACACGTCCATGATGGGGTGGGTCATAAATCAACGTTATAACATATATTAAGTTGACACCTGAAATATTTAGCTTAGGATAGTTTTTTCTTTGGTTATTAATTATTGTGCTTGGATAGTTGCTGTTGCTTGAAGCTTTTCTTTACGCCTCACTATAATTACGATTATGAAACTGGACTAAAGGTGTCATGTAGAAATGTGTTGGGGAGTGAGGCGCACTGCCATCTCGCATCATAATAATGATCGATTGATTTTATTAAGGTCACGTTTACCAAGATAGTGAGGAAATGGAGTGGAAAAGAAGAGGAAGGAGAATTATTAATTTATTATTAATAATATTCGGGTTTTAATAAATCTCCCAGTAGTAATTTATTATTACTATTCTATTTAATACAATTTATGTGTAGATATTCTATTTTCTTTAAGAAAGTAATAAATAGTTAATGAGACGGAATAGTGTGATACCCGTCCTCCTTGTAAACATGTCATTGGTACTTATTGTAAGGTAGGTTCTAAAGTAATGTTGATCATGTATTTACACCGTCATAGATGGATCATCAGATGCAAGGAACTGAGCTTAACGATGAAACCAACCGTATCATTCTTAAAAGGCACAAAAGGTTTCCATCCCTGGATCTGAATCAATTGTTAAATTCAACCAAAGCTAATAGACCCAAGTGGGAGAACTGCCAATCATACGTATCACTCAACTAATTATCCTCAAAATCAATGAAGGAAAAGAGAACACCTCGTTGCAAGTGATACATCATACATGTGACTGTGCGAAAGCCCGCATTTGTCCAAACTCCAAAATCCAATTGCGAGTACCAGAAATAGAAAATACATATCTAATTATTCATAAAATTATATCGGGTTGTTCAGACTTCAGATAGAGAATCGATATAATTGTAGTAGTCATTAAGAGACCACAAAAATTAGACTTAAAATAATTTTAGCCTGCAAAAAAGGCAACATTCTTAATAAATAATGCATAAAGTAGGGTATGAATGAATTTATTTGATCAAAAATGCCTTTCAAACAGAAAAAGTTGTGCTACGCCCAGAGGGTTAGTCCAAAGTCCCAAACGGTGGGAGAGGGTGAGGAGTTACGTTAAAATTAAGATAGATCTGGAGTTCAACCCTGTCATTATTTAAAAATATAAAATAATAAAATAAAATAATAAAAATTGAGCTTTCGGCAATAGAGAAAAACCATCACCACATGGCCCAACTGTAAATGGACTCATCATTTGAGCTTTGGGCCCAACTGGTTGCATATACAGCTTTTCCCACAGAAAACAGAGAGAACAAAAGAAGACATGGAAAGAGAAACGAGCAAGAAAGCTTGAAGCACAATTAGATGGAGACACATTGTATTTGCAAAGAAAATACAAGACATAGTCGCTGAAACTCGTTAACTAAAATGCTGGAGACAAAATTCAGGCTATATGATTACAGTGAACCTATTATCTAATGTCTTAAAAAGGCTGAACCATGGAAGGCTGAAAAGCCTATTAGGTGTAAAAGTGTTAAGCAACCTACAACTCGTCCTTCTGTGAATCTGCATTAGCAGATTCAGCCTCAGGGGTAGCTTCGTTTGCGGGAGTTTCAGCCTCAGCTGGTTCTTCGGTATCATCTTCCTCCTCAACTGTAGCATCAGGGTTGATGCTCAGGCTAGATTTCACTGAACTGTAGATGCGGGAGGCAAAATCCTTCGGGTCAGGAAGTGCAAAGCCACTCTCCATGAGTGCAGTCTGGTAAATAAGCTGTGCTGTATGCTTCACACTCTCATCCTGAAATAGCAAGCCAATCAAATGACTAAGATAAATAGATTCAACAAAGTAAAACTCTAGGCATTGACTTAGATCACTTTACAACTAATAGTGAATGCCGTTGCACAGTTAGCCGTTTAATTTCGTATCTAGGTAAAAGATCAGATGGGTCCATCAGATGAATGAATATTTTTCCCAGGTGTTACCAATGACAGAAATCCAGGTTTTTGGACATATGTTTCATTGTTTCTGAATAATATAGGAAGTGTGAGAGGAAAGAAGGCTAAAACATACCTCAGGGTTCTTTACTACTCTCTCCCTGAGCTCCTTGATGATTGGGTGCCTTGGATTAATCTCAAGTACCCTCTTGCCGCGCATATATGCTTGCTTGGCAGAATCCGACAAAGTCTGAGACTGCATGATCTTCTCCATGTTTGCACTCCATCCAAACTTTGAAGTAACAACCACGCATGGTGTGTCAGCCAATCGGTTGGACAGCTTCACATCATCAACATTGTCACTGGCAAGAGCACCCTTCCACCATTTAGTGAGTTCCTTGTATGATTCCTTGAGTTCCTTATCTTTTGAGTCTTTACCGAGTTTCAAACCCTCCTTTGACACATTCTGGAATTTCTTGTCTTCATAATCCATCAAGTATTGCATCAAATATTCATCAACTGGATCGGTGAAAAAGATAACCTGCAATCATGTATAAAATAAAAAGTAAATACAGATGAAACTAATGCACGCCTTTCCATGATCCAAAGAGAATAACTGGGAAGAGGCAAAGAGTGGAGATATTCTGATGTACCTCGTATCCTTTCTTCTTAAGCCGCTCAAGGAAAGGAGAATTATCCAATTGTTCCTTGCTGGTTCCAGTAAGATAAAATATGTCCTTCTGCCCAGATTTCATCCTTGAAATGTACTGATCCAGTGAAGTCAGTTTGCCATCTGACTTGGTACTGTCAATGAGTTCAAATTAGTCGGTCAGCCCATGCAAGGATTTAAAGGAAAAGGGATCCAAATTTTTATAGACTAAATATGGGAACTAGCAGAAAACACAAAATCATATCAATATAACATAAATACCTCTCAAATCTTAAGAGTTTTGCCAAACGGTTTCTGTTGGCCGCATCTTCAATAATACCAAGTTTAATAGACTTGCCAAATTCATTCCAGAATCTTGTATATTGGCCTCTCTTCTCATCATCATCGGACTTCTCAACATCTGCTTTCAGAACAAAATTCAACACCAAACAAAAGTGAATAATTAATTATCTGTCCTAGGTAACATCTTCAAAGGTATAAAAACAATGAAACATGTAGCTCAGATTTTCTATTCAACTATTAATGAGTGCAACCAGGCTGTCATTAACATAACAACAATACAGTACTCTACTGAGATACCATACCTTTCTTCTCTTTGTCATTGGACTCATCAGGATCTTCTTCAGCGAGTTTACGGATCATATCAAGGGCCTTCCGGATAAGTTTTTTCTTGATTGTTTTCAAACTGCTGTGTTGTTGAAGCATTTCTCGTGATACATTGAGTGGCAAGGTGTCAGAATCAACAAGACCCTGATCATGAAGCAAAATCCAAATTTTGGTCAGCATTTGCAAACAGACCCATAGACACAGGTGAGAAAAAGAATTGAACATATCGAACATTACCTTCAAAAAGTTCAGATACTTTGGCAAAAGCTCATCGAATTCATCTGATATGAAAACTCTTCGAACATACAACTTCAAATTGGATTTGTTGGCATTATAGTAGCTCTCATATAGATCATGAGGAGCCTTAGGAGGAACAAACAGTACAGCCTTGAATTCTACATCACCTTCAGCAGTGAAGTGGCTCCATGACAAAGGCTTGTCCTCGCTGAAATCCTGTGGAATAAAAATAAGGAACAATTGATGTTGTAAGACAAATACGATGAGTGGAGTTTTAGCTTCTAAACAACATTCTAAGGTCATGCAACCAGTAAGTTACCTTGGCAAGGGTCTGATAGAATTTGGCGTACTCTTCTTCAGTTACCTCCTTTGGATTGCGCAACCATATTGCTTTAACGTCATTTAGAAGCTCCCATTCACTATTTGTTTCCTTTACTGTCTTTGTCTTTGGTTTCTTCTCAGCATCTTCATCTTCAGTTTTCTCAGCATCCTCTTCAGTTTCTTCCTCAGAGGAGGAGCTTTCAGCTGTTCACAATGGTCAATAGGGGCAATAAGCAAGAATGTGCATGAATATGAACCAAAATAAATAAACTTTAAGGAATGCAAATGCAACAGCTCTAAGCTAAGCTTCTATAATAAAGCTTGCATACATGATTCCTCATCCTCATCGGCTGGAACTTCCACGTCAACCTCTTTGGTAGACCAGATATAGATGGGGAAGTTGATAAATTCAGAGTATCTCTTCACCAACTCCTGCAAGGGCAAATAATATTCTTATCATGAGATACCATCTTAGCCACACCAATACCATCAAATTATTTTTACAGGGCCAAATGTTGAGCCTTAAATAAAAAACAAAGCACCAAGTAATGGACATGAGAATGTTACTCAGTATCATAAGCGTAAAAGTATGAGTGAAATGTTTCTACTAGGATAGTAGCAAACATAAAAATGTAGGCAAACCAACTTGAGTAACAGTTCATGAAACTAGATAACCACAGTTCAAATATTTGTAAGTCCACTCACTTTTAGCTTGCTTTCTTCCAAATATTCCCCTGCTTCTTCTCTGAGGTGCAATCTAATTTCAGTACCACGTCCTAGTGGCTCATTATATGTATCCTCGGAAACTACAAATGAACCATCAGCCTTCGACTCCCAAACATGCCTGAAACAGAAATTCATAGGAACATCACTCACCATACAACATTCAAGTATTCCTGAGCAAAACAAACTAAATCTGTTAGTAACTAGTAAGTTATACAAAAGCCTTACTGTTTGTCATCATTGTGTTTGCTAATGACTTCAACATTATCAGCAACAAGGTAGACGGAATAAAACCCAACTCCAAATTGCCCAATGAGATTAAGATCACCACTAGTTTGCATCTTCTCAACGAACGCTGCACCAAAGATTACAATTCCAATCAGTAAAACCAACACTTACTGCACTGGAAACTTTGAGACTCAAAATAACAGCAAAAGATACCTGAAGTCCCAGATTTTGCTATAGTTCCCAAGTTCTTGATCAAGTCCTCCTTTGTCATACCAATACCTCTGTCACGTATGGAGAGGATTCTCTTCTCTTTGTCTAATTTAATCTGCGTTTTGTTGCGCAAATCAGTAACAAAGTTCAATAACATATCCATTCAGTATTACACTTGATACTGTTAAAGCAAAGCAAGGAACATCAACTAACCTGGATTTCAAGCTTAGTGTCATCACCTTCACCCAAAATTCCCTTATCAGTGAGGGAAAGGAATCTAATCTTGTCCAGCGCCTGAAATTCACAATAGTTTCAATTCAGTATGGAATCCATTTCAGATTTCTAACAAAACATTACTCGAAAAGTCGAAGCAAGCTTACATCAGAAGCATTGGAAATCAACTCCCTGAGGAAAATGTCCTTGTTACTATAAAGGGAGTGGATAATAATATCCATGAGCCTAGACACCTCAGCCTGGAACTCAAACTGTTGAGCGTTGCCGCGTCTCTTTGACATTGACTCCGCCTCTCTAAAGTTACAGTAATACGTCCATTCAGAAATTACTCAACAAATTTAACCTCTATACAGTGATTACTGATCAAGCTCTAAATTACTGTATCTACAAAACCCTCTCACCTCTTAGCGACATCAGAATCGGTGGATAGCCCATTCGGAACGGCGCCGATCTTCTCCTCAACCTTCGGTGGATCTACGACCTCGTCGGAGTTTGCCTCTGCATTCGCCTGTAATTTCCGTCCTGAAAAAAACAAATAGATCGCCGGAACCCTAACGCTCAGATATGAACTCACAACAAAAGCAACAAAAGCAATGCAGGATTTCCGATTTGAGATCTACAGAAATGAACGGAGATAAACAAAGGTTGGAGACGAACCTTGATCTGGGAGAAGAGAGAGAAGGCACAGCAGAAGCAGAACGGAAGGGATCGTCCACTTCCTCATATCTACCACTCCAAAGTGTTCTAGTAACTTCGCCTCACTCAGACTATCTGCTCAAAGCTGTGATTGATCTAACCAACTACTCGTAGCTGATTATATATAGCTCCGTTGCCAAGAGAGAGTGATTATTAAACTTGAGCGTCTCTTTAACGGCGACTTGACCCTGGATTGGCCAGGATTTGCCAGCGTGGAAGAACGAACGGGAGGGATTTGTTTTTTCCACACGTGGCGGGGTTTTACTGGACCTTGTTTGTTCACTTGACGTGGAGAAACGGACGGCCCTACCGACGACTTGAGACGTCCAGTCGCGGTTGACCAATGTGGCGAGACTTTGTGTTGCAGCGTGGATGATCGGACGGCTGGCGTTTTGTGTGTGTGACATGGCAGCTTCTTATTGGGTTATTGTTTCGGACTCGACGTGGTGGAATCAAATGCTGCTTTGCCTTTCATTTCTTTTGGGATTTGAACTTATCAAAGCCCATTGTATTTGCTAGGCCCAATCTAGTGAATGAGATTGGATCTCCCAATGTCCTAGTAAGTAGTAATGAAAATACTTTGCATGCATACAAATGTCAATCATAGGAGAAAGTTTAACTTTGTCATCTTATTAACTCTTGGGGCTAGCTCAAGCGGTGAGCAAGGGAATTGCGAACTGGGCTGTGATCAAGTTAAGTCAGGGATTAGATTTTCCTCCAGCGTAATAAAAAAAATAAAAAAATTATATCTTGCACCATGTTTTAGTGTATGTCATACATATGTGTATAGTAGAAATTTTGTTGCAAGTTATGTTTACGGATGATCTTATGGCAGTTATGTTTACTGAGGAACCTTATGGTAGATAAAGTATATTGAAATGTTTGCTTGTGATCAAGGGCAGTCATCCAGGACTCATGCATGGGCCTCAAGTTATATTTAAATTAGTCCCTGAGACGCTAATTTTAAGCCCAAAAAAGTTATAAACAAAGCCCAACACAAGCCTCATACCAATTAACCTATCTTCATATTAAGTGATTCTTTCACTTTCATCAATATAGTCTCATACTCTCCAACACAATGCCTTTTCTTCATCAACTAGACAATCTCGTACTCATCTATCCATTTCTTATCTCAACACATATGTCATTATCTTGGGACCTAGTTCTTCATGAATTTATTTGTTTTATAACTTTTAGTGACCATAGAAGTTTTTAATCCCTATCTAGCAATTCTTAAGAGAGTGCGCCTCACGCGCCAAAGAAAAAAAAGAAAAACAGAGATCGAGAGTTAGTCCTCCCTGGCCGAGTGCCACGGGCTGACTTTATACGCAGCGGAATTTAGCCCGTGTGGCGTCAAGGTTCCTCTGAACCGAGGACAACCTATCTTCTTTACTTCCTTTATACTCCATTACTCCATTTTTCTTTTTCCTTTCGGTGTGCTTCTCTTGTTAACTTGACCCTTTCAACAACATCCCCTTACTTGTTGGGGTTTACCAGCGAAAGCTACTCACACCTGAGTCTCACTTCTTGCGACTAACCGATCGCTTCCTTGTGTCATGGTTGTCTTCCAAGACACTCGCCCAACCGATAAGCTTTCGTGTCATCTCGGCTTGCGCCAGCCCATTATTGACTCACATGCGTCCCGCACGTCAATAGCAAGTAGCATGATCGTGTACCGAGACTAAGTTGGCATTCACGTTTCTTCCTTGAGTCATTTCTTAGCAGCTAGCACACTTTATCTCTTCGTGGGCATCTGTTATGCCGCCTACTTAGCTCCCAGACAACACATGTCTGTATACTCCCCCTTGGGCATCACTTATCTAACCCACTAGGCTCATGGACAACATATGTCTGCATACTTCACTTCGTGGGTATTGCCTATCCGACACACTCGGCTTCCACCTCAAGGGCAACCCATGCCCGCGTACTTTAACCTTGGACGCATCACTTGCGCACCTTACTTGACTCATGGATAGCACGTTCCCGCTTACTTCATCTCGTGGCATCACTATCACAACCCAATGGACTTATATGGAGCATTTGTTCTTGTTCTGCGACTCATTGACGCCACTAGTATGACTTGCTCGACTCGCGGGCATCACCTGTCGTCATGTCTCGCCTCTTGAGCATCTCTTTTGCAACTCACTTGGCTCTTGGGCAACACATGCCCTCATCCTTCACCTCACGGGCATCACCTAGATAGCCCATTCAGCTCTTGGGTAACACCTGCCCATCTACTCGTACCTTGAGTGCCAACCTGACAAGTCACCTAGGCCTTATGGCCTTCCCTCTCTGACGAGGCTGTCTTGTTCTCTTCTTGATGACCGTCATGACCCCAAGGTCTATTATAACCCGTAGGCCAATCCTCAAGCGGGCATACCCTCTTGCTTGTTGGCATACCGCCCAAATGAGCAACTCATCCTCGATGCCCCTCTTAAGCTTCCTTCAGTCTAGCACGGAGTCGCCCTTCCCATGCTTGCTAGCATCACTTTGCTTTGGGCAAGGTCGAATCCTAACACATGCCCACGTCGCTTGCTCTGTGGCCAATGAGCACCACGGGGTCCCGACATATCTTCTGTAAGCCCACATGTTTGTCTAACGCCGATGGCATAAGGATCGCTCTCTTACAAAACCTCGCCCCCGACGTCGACCCGCAATATTGGCCTTTCGGCCAATACCGTCCACAAGACATCCTAACTTGTGGAAACATATGCCGCCCCTTTCTGTTGACACATGCCCGGCTCCTAGGACCCCAAGGGTGTCCGGGAGAAGCTCACTTAGTGCCTCATGAAGGCCAGCACCGGGGGTGGTGGAGAGCTTGACACCATGTCTCCCCCTATAGAGCATATTTTGCATACATGCACAAGGTGAGAGGAAACATCAAAATAGTCGAGGAGAATAATCTTCCATAACTAATTCCCAGAAAATCCAAATGACATGCCGTCAAGTGCATTGAACTCTTTTCGACGTTCCGGACATTTCTCGTGTTCAGAGTTTTCCCAAATTCCAAGCCGAAGTACCTCGAATCAGAACTTCCACTTAATTACGATAATGCCACTCATCTTCACTTTGGCTTCAAGTTCGCCTTTAGGCTCCCAAGGCTCGCTCCTCTCACTTCACCTTGTCCCCAGGCTCACCCAACTCAGCATCTCCTTACCTCAAGGTTCACCCCTCTTGACATCTCCTTACAAAGTGTCACGATATCTTAAGTGCAGCTTGTGACATCGAGCATAGCCAGCAAATCCGCCACTATGTATCGGTCCGGGAGGGGTCTTTAGTTGTTTTGGAGTGTACGCGTTTTTGCTTCCATCCCGGTGTCTGTTTGCTTTCGAGGGCAAATGTGAGGCAGGGTTGCAGATCCATCTTCCCGGTGAATGAGGGACCAGAAAGGTGTTCGGTGTTCGAAAAGTGTTTAACTGTGGGTTTTGCTCCCCGATCCAATGTCTGTTTGTTCAGATCAGGCAGGTCTGGGTGCTCTACTGTTTGGGTCGGAGTTTCTTGGGGATTTGAGGTCATCCAGTGTCTGTTTGTTCGGATCGGGCAGGTCTGGGTGCTCTACCGGTTGGGTCGAAGTTTCTTGGGGATTTGAAGTCAAACCGATCTCCGGTTGGGTTTCGATGGGGTGTCCCAGGGGTTGTGCTAACTGGTGGAGTGGTGAGGCCGTGACAAATGAGGTGTCTCGATCTGCAACCAATGGTTGGACGGCGGAGGTGCGATGGAACAGTGGTCACGGCGGTCAACGGGTAACAGAAGCTGGTTTGGATCTTGGGCTAGTGGGCGGGCTTGGTATGACGTGCGCTACAGAGTGTGGTAACTTGGGTATCTTCAAATTTGGCTTATCTTTTAGCCCTGGAGTGCTATTGCATCTCCTTGTTTCCCATAAGTCGTTTTCTTTTCTAGTTTATGTGTCTTTGTTTTGAATAATGTCTGATCCTTTGTAGTCGACTGTTTCTGTTGTTGGCTAATTACAAGACACCGTTGATCGAGTGATGACGGTTTCCACCCGCTTTTTATCACTTGTATTCACTACTCAGGAGGTGGATTGACTCGAGCGCATGTAAATCCTTCATGGGTTCAGAGCCGCTACACGGTTGGTATGCCGACGTGTTCTTACCAACGTTCTTGGTACTATGTCAGATTTTGAGTCTCCTTGGTCTGTGTGACCATTGTTCCGGCCTCATGGTGTATCAGAGATTTAGTAGCTCCTTTAGAAAGTCTTGTTCAGACCCGTTGGTCTGATGTTATAGGTGAGTCATTAGCAGCTCTTTGACTGTATCGTTCATGCCATTTGTAACACATTCGTATGAATGAACTTATTTGATCAAAAAATGATCATAGAAGAAAATAAAGTTTAGCTTTTAAAATTCCATCAGTTCTACGTATATTGAAACTTATGATTGAGGAGCAGAATGATTTTAGAGAGAAAATAATATGTCATTTTGTCCGGAAGAATTGTGTGCCATCCACAGTTTTTGGTGAAAAGTCCTATCACGGACAATGTTATTTTTTTGGGGAAAGAAAGTCCAAGTTTTGGTCTTACATATCCATGTTCTAGAATGACCATATATGTCACTGATGAGGAACAAGCTTGCAGTTTAAGCAAAGTTTCGTTTCTTTTAATTGTTGCCAAGAGAAGGAAATCAAAAGGTAAAAGTTTCCTCAGCTCACCAACTAAAAACTACATATTTGGCCAGCTACCAGCAAGATTCAAAGTTAAGCAACAAAACACAACTGAATCAAGTTTTAAAATATCCTATGAGATCTTTGAGTACTGAACTTCCTTGTATTCGAAAAAGTTCTTAAGCTAACTTACATTGGAAACTTTGTTAGAGTAATCTATACACTCCGCACCTAAATACGTTACAAAACTTGACCAGCCTAGGAGGCTGCATGTTCATGTGGTCATAGTCCACTTAAGAATCAAACCAATAGAAAATAAAACAAAACAGAAGAAGCAGCCATGGCAATAGAAGCAAGTGTCTTGGATGCGTCACCACTAAAACTCGGCGATGAACCAAAATAATCCATGACATATCCACCTCCGGTCCCATCTGTTGCCCTCGTTGGTGTTGCCGGTTGTGTTGGTGTCGCCGTTGTCCCTGTTGGTGGCGGCGGTGCTACCGTCGTCGTTGGCCTTGGTGGTGTCACTGTTGGTGGTGATACTGATGGTGCTGTTTGTGTCGGCATCGGCGGTGTTACCGTCGTTGTTGGCGTGGGCGGTGTCGTTGTTGGTGATGTTGGAAGTGTTGGAGTTGTTGGTGTTGAAGATTTAAGACTTGTTGTAGATGAAGGGCAGAATGTTATGGTGTAATCAGCTCCACTACACGTGAACGTACTCGTGCCATCATCGTACGCATAGCTATACGCCGTCGGACACGCCGCCTTAAACATCTGCGAGTAAACCGACGGCTTACAAGTCGACGGTGAGCCATACGCGCCGCTGCAGCAGTACTCCGGCGTTTGAAAAGCCTCGCAGGCGCTCCTACACCCCGCACCGCCTCCGAACTGTAACTCACTCGGACACCCCTTATTCAAGTTCACCGCGCACCCGGTTGAAGAACAGTCACCCGAGCCGCCGCTCGGTTCGACCAGCATAAGCAAGTTGAAGCCATCGACCAGGCTGACGTCGTAGAAGTCTTTTGTATCACCTGAACCGATTGTGAACTCGGCGAGAGTAGCTGGAGGGATTGCACCGGCGCCGTTGCACTCGAGTTGGTTGGAGCCGCAGTCGGCGGTGCTGCAGGAGCCCTGGCCGGTAACGGGGTCGAAGTTGCAACCGGTTCGACCCCAGAACCTGCCGGACCAGCTTGGTGGGGCTTGAAGGGAGCGAGATTCGCCGGATTGGAGCTGAAATCCGGTGCTTTCTAGTCTAGGGCTGGATGAACCGGCTAGAGTTCCGGGATAAACAGTGTAATCGCACCTGTTTGTGAATGTAAAAGTTGTCGAATTAACGCTGGTTTGAAAACTAATGAGCGAAACAATGAGAACGATTTGTAGAGGGCAACGAAAGATCGACATTGTTTGGAATGAAGCAAATAATGGCAAATTCTCTCTGAAAACGGGTATGGTTTTGTTTCAGCTTGAGGTGGATGATCAATATTGGGGTAGCCCGAGGCCCTATTTATAGAAAACAAAGTTTCTAGTTACAGTAGGAATCCAATGTGCTGTAATTGGAAAACAAATTGGAAAGTAGAGAAGTCCTAGCTACTTGAGGAAACAATCCACCGGATGTCCAGCCACATGAGGGAAGTGGTGATGCTTCTTTACGTTTTCCTAGCTGAGATCAGACTAACTTCACCGACAAACAGAAGGAAGTATTTCATATTTTGATGGTTAATAACTTGGTTTCAGGGTGATGAGAGAACATGTCGACTGTATATTTATACAAGTTGTATGATGAGTTAATGACGAGAAAAAGTGCAAAGCCCGGCCATGTGTAACTTGCGAAGGTCAAACACTCAATCTCCTCCGAGAAAGGTAAAGGTCTTCTTTTTCATTCCCTTTTCTTTTTGTGAGGGTGATTAACAAGGAGGTTCCCTTGCTAATCAAATTCAACTGCAAGTCTGCAATGTTTGATATGAAGCAACCAAATTAAGGCAGAATTAAATGAAAGAGTGGCATCGACGGGTTGAGTGATCGACTTGGTTATTTAGTTACCATAGTTACAATTTTGGTTCATCTTTTGAAGGAAGTATATAAAGATGTGTGTGTGTGTAGTATTTTTATAGTTACAATTTTGGTTCATCTTTTGAAGGAGGTATATAAAGATATGTGTGTGTGTATATATATAGTATTTTTATAGTTACAATTTTGGTTCATCTTTTGAAGGAGGTATATAAATTAAGATGTGTGTGTGTGTATAGTATTTTTATAGTTACAATTTTGGTTCATCTTTTGAAGGAGGTATATAAAGATATATAGTACTGTAATATTTTTTTAGTTTCACATTAAACGTGTATGATATATCTTGTGCTACTTCAATCTTTATTTATACCAGACAAAAAAGTTTTTTAAGTGTGAAATAGGTGAACGATAAACTTGATCGATCACACTTACATTCTATTGAGAGGATCTGCTCCACTTTATTCGGCAACCTTTTGATTTGGTATGTATCAACAAAGTCCACCTAACAAACGTGCTGCGACCATAGTCATCTATGTTCAAGAACCTTGCTTTTTTTTTTTGTTCTCAAACTCCAGCACTGCAGTGATTCAATGTAGTCAAAGATGTTGCTATGAGGTTTGACAACTTTGGAAAATGGAATCAGGTTCTCATGATATGAATATATGATAATGGCTGCATTTCTTCTAGCTCAGTTTGATGGAATTTGAGCTCAAATGCATGGAATTTCTTTGTTTCACAAGTTAAATGCACTTAGAAGTATTGGTCATTCTTTACTGTGGAGGAATTGAGTTGTAGGCTGCAGCATAATATGCTATTTGACTTCTACGTGATGGGACGGTGCTTATAAGTCATATAGCAAAAACTACAGCAACAAATAACGAAGTCAGGATGGCCGAGTGGTCTAAGGCGCCAGACTCAAGTTCTGGTCTTCGAGAGAGGGCGTGGGTTCAAATCCCACTTCTGACATTATTGTTTTCAATTTTTGAACATTATTTTTGTTTTCACGTTACTCAATAGGCGAAATAGTGAAACAACTCCATTTTGCTCAAAAGGGTTAGCAAACACATGCAATGCCACACAATATCCTAATAATCCATACAAAATGTTGATAAACTTTTACATCAACGATGACATGAATTAAAAGTTTCATAAAATTAGGGGGATTTATTTTTAAACATCATCTTTGTTTTCACATTAACATACCGTTACCTAATAAGTCAAATAGTGAAACAACTCAATTTTGTTCTAAAAAGTTAGCAAACACATACATGCCGAACAATATCCTAGAGATCTATACATGAATATCGATAAACTTTTACATGAATTAAAAGTTTGATAAAATTGAGTGTCCGACTGAAAAGTAGAAGCTGCTAATATGGAATTGACCATGTAAACGTATGTAGTTTCCACCTCAAAAGTTAATTCATCACTTATTGCAAACACGTAGTAATCTAGCTATTTCGTAAATCAAACCCTCTCAATGACAATGCTAGTAGATAGACAATAATAAAGTTGAACTTGCTTAAAGTATGTCGCCTAGATCGCTAGCTAAGGATCATCACATTAGTCTAAAGCAGAGACCGATCAATCAGATTATTATGTGTTTATTTGTGGCTGTGGCTTATGACAATCCAAAGTGTCAAATCGGCTTCGTAGCACACCAAAATTCGTGGTTTTGAATACTGTTATGGCCTTGCAAAAGAGAAAAAGAGAAAATCTAAAGCTTGGTTATCCATCAAACTTCGCATCACGATGACATGCAAAAGTGAAATGTCTACGCTGCATGCATTTTCAGATTTGGATAATCGAAAAGTAAATAGCAATATTATGGGGTGTTAATTGCCCTAATTCTTAGTTAATCTTTTTATACGTACAGAGATTGTTGTTTCAAACATCTGAGGATATCCATTGGCATGGTTATCAGTCGTGTAAAGGGATCAAATTGACAAATAATATATAGGAGTTATATTATTTCTTCATATGTTTTTCTGGCTTTTTCTCTCTTTTTTTTTCTTTACTAACCAAGAAAGATCCGCGTCACATATACAAATTAACAATATATCCATGCTTTTGATCACGTGCAAAACCTTCTTGCTAGTCTTTGTTGTTTGTTTCTCAACTTGCACATCGCTATGGTTGGTTCATTTCTGGTTTACGACTTTTTAGGTTGGTGATATGTCAATAACGATCAACGAAGAGAGAGGACATATGTATAACTAGCTTACAATACAGCAAATGGGAAAAAGTGGGCGAGTGCATGTTTTGATTGGGTACTTTTTCCCTCTTTTTTAGTTTGGTGCATGTCTATGGAATTTTCAAATTTAGGCAAAAACTAGATATTAAAGGAAAGCTATACATGTGATGGCATAGAGTTGATATTGGAAGTGTTTGTGGAGACGTCTTGAACAAAATGAAAACCATAGGCTCCAAAGTAACTTGTAATTTGAATTTTCAACAGAAAGTTACTTAGACTATTCTATATACTTAGACAGTAACTCAATTACGATGTACTCTAATGTGAACGAGTCATTGTATAATTTTTGTTTTTCTTTACCATTCAATAGACTAACAAATAAAAATAAAAATAAAAATATTTGTATAATTTTATTTGGCTTCAGAACAAATAAGGAATCATATAGGAGAGAAAGTTAGGTCTCGTATGGTTCAAGGAAAGGAAATCATTTTCATTGTCTTTCCCATGGGGATGGAAAATTAAAATTTATGTTAACATTTCCAATGTTTGGTAAAGTAGGAAAAACATTTAAGAGAGACTATTTGATTTCCCTTCCAGTGTTTGGTTGGCTCAGAAAAGGAAATAAAAAATATATCAATATTTCAATAATATCCTTGTATTTTAGAATTTATCATCATGTGTGAAATTGGCAATAACACATTTGAGTAAGGATAGAGTCATAAACTTTCGTAATAAATGCTGGGAAAGAAGAAGGGAAAATCAATCCCATGGGTTATGAAAGGAACCATCTTCCACTCTATTTTCCCCTCTGTCAGGAAAATGGTTCCCAAGTTTGTGCCTATCAAACAAAGGAAATGAACGATTTTCCTTCCTGATTTCTCAAATCCGTGAACCAAACACGGCCTTATAGTGTCTGGTTGTTGAAAAGTCTGATACGTATTTTATCGGCTTATCCCATAGCGCATATGTGGACTTTAGAATCTGAAACTAGCGAGCTAGCAGAAATGGACTTGTCATGATCAGGATGAAACACACATTTATAGTATACGTATATCTATTATAGCTAGCTAGCTAGCATTCTTTACATGACGACCGACTTTAATTTCTTTCCCGGCCAGTCACAATTGAAAGAAAGTCATTAAGTTTCACGAATTTTTCTTTGAAACGTTTGTGCTTCTTTAATCATTAAGCCGCATGCATCTTCACTGTGTGTTCAGATTAGAATATAGAAATGGAATCTTATACAGTTATACTTATATGTCATATATGCTCAAAGTCTTTGCCTCCCAACATGCTACAGGCATAAGTAGTCAACATATTTGACGCAAATTTCTCATTCAGATCATCTACCTTAACCTGTTGACACTCATTTCAATCTCCAGGGGCCTATCTGTTTGCACTATATTTGTTTTTTCTGGGGAGAAAATAATTATTCCCATTATTGATACTGATGCCTGAACAGAAACAAATTATTATTAAGAGCAATATTATTGCAGGATGAGATATATAGCTAGATAGTTGTTGAATTTAAGCCAGCAGCCAGCTCGATAGCTTTGTACGAGTCATACTGGGTCCAATGCATTGACAGTGAAGCTAGCTGTAGCCTGAAGAAGCATTAGTGTCAACTGTGCTACACTGGTCGAACATCTCATTCACAGTGACTAGGATTCCAAATCTTAATGGGTCCTCGATCAAGATTGCATGGCCAGCAGCCATTTTGGCTAGCAACTTGCAAGGAAGACTCTGCTGCATGCAGGTACTAGTTGGTAAACAACAAGCTTCTGGGTTTTGACTAATGAAAACTAAGCAGAGTTTATATATACAAACTAGATAAGATAAAGCGTGAAGGCTGAATATTCTTCTGTTGGTGGTGTCGATAAGTCAGCTAAGCTAACCTACGATCGTGGGTGTGAGTCATATCGAGGAAGACTTGGCTACCAAGCGCTGGCCACCCTTTGATACAAGCAAGAAAGCATGTATATAAGGAAATTAATATTAACGTTTTACGTGCTTTGGTTTCATTGATGTCGACCTCTGCCTGCCCCCTGGCCTATTCTAACCCACAAATCTATACACAACGCTAATTATACTGCAAGTAGGTGCTGCTAAACTAGACAACACAACCACTGTCTGCCTTAAACAAGGTTTATGTTGGATAAAGAGTATATGATTAATATAGCGGATAATTAATGGCCTAAATAATGTTCTTATTGTTCCTTCTTCGTGTAACCCATCACCATGCAATAATGCATATTCAAATGAAAGAATACCAAGAGGTTTATGGCCGGACAATTTGTTAATTAGGTTAATCAATCAAGTCCACTAAACACAAAATTAATATATTAGCTAGATGCGTCTATCTGGATGCATGGTTAATCAAAGATATGATAACATATTCAGGAGTTCTTTGTTGCATGTAAGAGTGTTTTGATAACATCTGGATATGATAACATATATATCTGGATGGTTAATCAATTGATGCGTCTCTCTCTCAGCTGTTTCTTTTGATGTAAGGGTGTTTGCATTCCACTCTTCAGCCAAGTAAAAAACTAACAACTAAAGACACTCAAATCATAATCGTTTTGTTATTGTACAACACAATTTAAAGTAGTAATCATCAAACGTTGCTTCAAAGGATCATCAAGATCCATTTAAATCATATGCATGGTTGATAATGCGTACATGAGTTGGAGTATATAAAATGGGGCATGGGATGGGACCATCTCACCATGGCTTTGTTAGCTAATAGCTATGATGTTTATGCAAAATCTACGTGCTTAGTCAGTTAGTACCGAATAACGTTACAATGATTATGTCTCCTCACATGACATTGTAGTTGTCCCTATCATATATGATCCATGACCGAACATGCTTGTGTCGAGGAGTAAAGAAATGCAAACGTAAACAGAGTAATTAAGACTACAAATTTCTTAAAACTTCAAAATTTTAGTTACTTTATGTGAGAAAGTGATTGAGATTGAGAAATTCGAATACTTAATAAATTGAGTAATACACTGAACCTAATTTATTGCAACCTAAAAACTATAGTTGATTGAGAAACTAATGACGAGGATGGTCGATAAAAGTTTTAATTAAGTTATTCAATGAACAGTGGTCAGTGATGTGTTCTTAACCGTTCATTGATTAAGGTCATCACAAGGGGAGCATCATCCTCCACGCCTTGAACATTCCAATACTTGTTTACATTATCTAGCGCATTAAGATCATCTAAATTATATCTACATGAATTATTCTTCCATTTTTGCTTCATATGCTGCCAAATTGAATTAGTATAAGAATACAAAATGCTTGGTGACAAAATTACACGCGAAAAAAAGTTTATTTGTTCCTAATTAGGGTTGTTTAGTTAACTTACATCATATCTCAGTGAAAATCTCCAACATAAAAATGAATCCTGACCCTCCATTTAATGTAAAAGATGATTTGGAATGACGTGGTAAATAAATAAAGAATATATTCCCTAATACTCGACCTAACGGCCTAACCGGTAACCTAAGCTGTGGCTCCAAATTTCAGTGTCAATCGGCTTTTGGTTTTTAGAGGCAGATAGACAACGACATCCCGTCCGCCCTAGTAGTAGCTGCCCGGTGGGTGGGCTTTACCCATCTGCCTGACTCGAATCCGCGTCAGACGGCCACAATGTGGGACCCAATATCACATGGCCCATGCTTTGGAAGAGGCCTAGACCCAAAAGGTTGCGGGGACCACGTCCCAAAACCGGCCGTGTAACAAGCTAGGAGAGGTGTTGCCACAACAGCCAAACAGCCACCGTGACGCTGACGGCCGCCGTGCTTGCATGTGATGAGAACACGTGGACAGACGTGGACGACGACCATGCTTCGCTTCCGTCGTCGGCGCCTTCATACACCATTGTACTGTTTATCTCCGGCGAGTTGCTGGTCTGAGCCGGCTGGGTGGTTTGCCCTTGTGAAGCTTTCTGACTGTAAACAGCAAAATGATAATGAACGTTCAGTAAATTTGACCGTTAAAATTGACCCGTTGCAGAAATAATGGGGGTTGGTTTGGAGTGTGTGCAGCACTGGAAACAGATATCTCTATATTCTGAAAGCATAGGGATCTGCGTTTTTAGCGTGGGATATGCATCGTTGTTTGCACAATAAATATTTAGCTTCTGTATTGGAGACCACATGGAATGCTTAATTGACCAGCTCGAACATGGCACAGCTTCCCCGACCGTTAAGACCACTACCCAATTCTAAATCAATGACCTGCAGCAAATAGTGACTGATCTAACAGATATTGATTCTTTGTTTCGCATCATCAAGTGCTTAATTAACCAGCTACTACTTAATTCTTAATCAATCAACTACTCGAAAACAGTGACTAATCGAACAGCTCTATAGGATTTAAAGCAGTTCTACAGGCTTTTTTCAAAATTACTAAAATGCCCATTTCACTATGCACTAACGGACCTTTCTGCAGTTAAGCCGGCCGTAACGGACAAAAAGTGAAGAAAATTTCATCCCCTTCTAACGTTCATATTGACAGGCTGTTGTCCGGACAAAATTACCCTTTTTAACTGTACAGTGATAACGAGAATGAATAGGAATATTTGTGTAAATTTACCTGGTATTCGGAGAGGGACAGAAGGTGATGGTGTAATCGGCATTGGCACATGTGAATGTGCTGGTCTTATCGTCGTATGCGTAACTGTACGCGTGAGGGCACGCCTTCTTGAATATCTGCGAGTAGGAAGAGGGCTTGCACGTGTCGGGTGTAGCGTACGCGCCGCTGCAACAGTACTGCGGCTGCTGGAACGCCTCGCACGCGCTCTTGCACGCGACGCCTTCGCTTCCGTCAGCGCTAGTCACCTTGAGCTCCGACGGACAAACGCCGTTAAGGTCGACCACGCACCCGGTGTTGGTACAATTGGTGCCGGTCCCACCCTGGGGAACCACCAGCATAGGCAGGTTGTAACCGTCGACGAGGCTGACGTCAAAGAAGTCAAGGCCGCCGTCACCGTCTAAGGTGAACTCGGCGAGAGTTGCGGGAGGGGCGGCGCCGCTTCCGGAGCATTCTAGCTTTCCAGAGCCGCAATCGCCTGTGACGCAGGAGAATTTTCCGGCGGAGTCGTGGGTGCAGAGGGTTCGGCCCCAGAAGCGGCCGCCCCAGGAGGCGGGGGCGGTTAGGGCCTTGGTCTCGCCTTTCTGGAGAGCGAAGCCGGTGGTCGGAAGCGGCTGAACGCCGGCGTTGGAGAGAATGCCCGGCCACACTGTGTACTCGCATTTGTTTACGATTGTGAATGTCGTTGACAGTGCTCCTGTAACGGAATTAAAATGTAATCAAGGTTACTGTTAGACGGAAATCGGAAATAATATGTACACAGAGAAGAGAGATATGAATTTACCTGATGTTAAAAGAGCGAAAAGGGTTAATAAAGAGAGCGAGAAGGGTGTTAATGGAGCCATTTGAGCTCTGGAGCTAGCTGGTGAGAATGGAGGAGGAGGATGGTGGGATGAAATGTGAGGTGGTGGTGGGTGGTGTCCTCCAGTTGCAGCAATGTGCACAAAAGGAGATAGCAGAGGGGAGGTGTGAGGTTCTTAACAGGTGGAGGAGGATTGTGTATTTATAACGGAATAACTCTTCCGTCTCGGATTTTAGTGAGGGCCCAATACGGCCAAATCAGGTTAATTTATAGCAGCCACAATCCAAGATAGTTTCACCACACCGCTTCGCGCGTAGCAGCACGGCGGTTGTATTGAGAACAGTTATAAGTTTTGCGTAGTCGCTATCTTAGATCAAAGTCTCGTTTGATATGCAGATTAAGATTTAAAAATCAGAAAATATTTCGATTCATATTGAAAAGAAAGCAGAATTTCTTTCGGTTCTTTTTCTCATCAACATCGACACTTCAGTCTTGCATTATTTGAAAAAACAGGGCTTATACGTCTCAACTATTTTCAGCGAAGGTACTAACCAAATCCTAGGAATATAGCCTCCAATTCTAAACAGCCTAACTTCACAAGCAAGTAAATGTGTAAAACCATTAGGCACTCCGATAAGACAAGAGGCGCAAGGTCTTGCTTTCCATTTTCAAGTCATATTACACTTTTTTGTTTTTTTTTTGATACAACACTTTACAATTCACAAAAATGGTGAGGATCAACATTTTTATCCGAAATAAAAGGGGTTTGCATAGGAGGTTTGCAGGTTCCAACCGACTAATGCAGCATTTATTTTACGTGGTCCACTCATCAGTTAATATAGTTATAGCATCATATGTAGGAAGGAAGCAATTTTAAACCTCAAACACAAGTCATTGTTAACATTGCCTAAAAATATCTGATGATATCTAGACAAGAACACGATATTGATCGATCGTGTACGCCCTGACCATGAAAAATCTAACACAAGTGTCCAGCCCACACAAACAAGTTATGAAACTTGGGACTCCCGACTGGCTTTTTCGCTTGAAAGGGAATTTGATCAATTACACAAATATGAAGCTGTATAAAGTGTAAAAACTAGTCCTGAACGACACTTCTAATTCAAGGCGAATCAAAGCCCCGAAATTGCAATTCAACAGAAAGCATATACAAAGAGTAATGAAAGTACATGGTCAGTAGTTAGAAACTCTACTCACCATTCTCATTTCTTGAACCACATCACATTTATCAGCAAAATAGCATGACGCTATTCGCCCGGAATACGTCTCTTATTTAATTTCATGTTGAAACACATTTTTCAGATTGTAGTAACCAGGCTTCTCTTATGTGAATAGTACGGCGGCCGGAATTGAAGCGGCTAGCAGCCTCAGCAGTCTTTTTGGGCTTTTGCGTTTTCTACGGCAATTAGCACACGTTTCTTGTACATTTTGCTTGCTACTGGTTAATTCATAGCAAGGGTCAACAATACCACCAAAACTCTTCTGCTTAGTTTGACCAGTTACTATATCAACACCAACCATAGCCTTAAGTAGAACAGCAAGAAAATATAGTTAAGGTTAGATTCAACTTCCCTGACTGTACCTGAAAACCCACATATGATTATTTATCCAACTGCTTAGCTTTCAGAATATTCAAACAAGTAGAACTTGTTCCTGAAGTATGGTTACACCAGAAAACAACAACTCAAGACACTTCTTAATCTGAAGAAGATTTTTTCCACTTTTAAA
The DNA here is from genome assembly GCA_025331145.1 of Rosa persica. Classification (NCBI taxonomy): domain Eukaryota; kingdom Viridiplantae; phylum Streptophyta; class Magnoliopsida; order Rosales; family Rosaceae; genus Rosa; species Rosa persica. The sequence goes on along the minus strand of WFKR01000006.1, from coordinate 46,130,477 downwards.
ATATCTCAACTTATCAAATACCAATCTCGATCAAGCAAAATAATATGATTCATTATCTACCAAGTCACAGGCTTAGCAGCCACCACCATAGACTAGTGGAACTAGTTGCAACATCATTGATTGATTGCAATTCAGGAACAACAAAAGAGACAGAAGCAAATACTCAGTCATGAAGATCCACAAATTAACCTAGAAGGCTACTTACCTTCATTTTCTTTCTTTTTTTCCAACAGATTCGACTATAAACCAAATTGCATGAGGCAGCAGCTTAGTTTACTCTATTCTCTTCACACACTGCTCACAACTACAAGTGATATCAGAACTTGAAAAAAAAAATGTTAAAAAATGATGTGATAATAGTTTATGTTCGTATCTACCATCTAATGCCAAACGTGGATGGGTTAGAGTTGTGAGTGAATTAGGGTTTCGATGTCTACCTCAAAAACAAAAAGGTAGTGAGTGAATAACCAAATAATATGACATCACGTGATAAACATAATTAATTCATGATTCGTTTTAGTGCTAAGTATTGTATTACTCTTCTCGTCGTATTGCCACAAAGGCATGTCACTTGTCTCATCCCATTGTCCCCCAGATACAGCTCTCTGGTCTCCCGTGCATCATGGTTCAGTAGAGTCAAATTCAAATGCGAATCGCATACAAGCACACAATGAGACCCAGACTTTCTCCTCAAATTGAAGACCTATACCTTATCGGTCTGAAATCCTCCAAAGTCTAAAACGGAAGCAAAGCACAATCAATCATCTACTGCGCCAAATCTATGTTTTCTTTGATTTCGTTGATGGAAACTACTCAAATACCAGAGGTATGAGAGTCAGGCCAACTCCATCACTCTCCATATGGACCACAGCAGGATATCAAATTCAGTTTCGTCACAAAGCATTCTTCCTTTCCATATCATTGATTACAATAAAAAATAGCTGAGCCATGCCAACTGGTTCCCCAAATAGCGGGAAAATGACACTAAAATATCTTCATATAAGCTTAAAAGATCGGTTTATCAAGTTATGTATCAAATATGAATACATGCATGTCAAGCTACCACAACTTCCTTTGCATTTGCAAGTGAAGTTCTTGTACAACTCAGTCAATCAAATTGGTAATTACTTTAAACACTACAAGAAACACTACAGGAAGGGTCTCTTGGTCGGGGAAGAATGTATAGAACTTTGAAGAGGGACTACGGGTGATTAAACAAGAAATTATATTGAAATCAACATACAGATAACAGATGTGCCTACATATTCAAACTCTACATATATCGAGCCAAAAGAGTCAAGTCATAAGTAGATTTTCAGTGTGACAATGCCAATAAGAGAATAAAATCCTTTCTCAGGATCTAGTTCACACAGTTCAATCGGGTATAAGAATAATTAATCATACAACATCAGTTGATTATAAGAAATAATGGCTTCATAATCAATTTGTCAAGTGAGTATGATAACAACTTGCAAACAACTTTCAGATAAATGCTCAAATAATAAATCAAATCAGCTGATGCAAAAAGCAAGTGAAGTTGGTCATACACAAAACACCATTATTGCGTTGCACAATTGGTAATTTAGATGACACCCAACTTTTTTGTTGTCTACCAGGACAAATCTGCTACTGTCCCATTAGCACCGTCACTTGGAGCTTAGCTTACAATTTGTATTATCCCGGTGGCTGACCTGACTAGCAGTTTTTGTCTTTCCACCATTTCCCCCTCCCTTTCTCATCATCCACTTAATCAGTAATGACCAGAGCAATTCATATATGTGTAAACAAGCACCCTATACTTGTTCAGAACTTTAAGACCCATACAGAACAAAATGGGACTTATCTAAACAAGCTTAAAAGGTTATGAGGAAAAACAACAAAAAAAGGAAGCCCAATTTGCAGGTTACTCTTTGGCACAGCCAAGCCCTATATGCTGTGAACAAACAAGGAACTTATAGCAATCTTATCTTTGACTACATTAAAGGACCATGCCCACTCTAAGCAAGCAAGCCTTTTCACACTACTTATTTCTTAATTGGTTTGAATGAGTAGGTCCAGGCCTATCCAGTCTATCAAAAAATTTAAAAGATATCCTTCAAACATTTTCTTAATCCTCTTTGTTTGGGCCAACAATCCAATTATAAAGACTGAGATTAACTCTTTTTGTAAACTGAAATAAACTACAAATAGGCTACAAGGTAGACTGGTAGAGCCAACCTGAACTAAGACTACAAGTTCATCTTTTTTCCAATTAATATACTGGACATTAAGAGAAAGTATCAACCAGAAGTAACATACGAGATACAGGCACACATAGTACAGAGAAATTTCTATGTGCAGGCAATGAACAACACTGTCAGCATCAAACTCACAACATATGAACTTCAACACCGTTGCCCATGGTGACCAACTAGTCACTAGATTTACTTACCCAGTAAGAGATACTTGAATGATTGAGACCCAACACCATGAACTCAGGAAAAACAAATGCATGCTTCAAATTATTCAAGATTACAATGATTGACTAGAAAATAATGATACAAATTTAAACATTATAGAGTAATCATTAGGCTGCTTTTAGCAAGGGCACGTAGGAACCTGGTGAGTGATTTTTTGGCACCCAATACCGCTTCATCAATCTTTTCCTTATTTTCCTCAGAATTGCTCGAGTGTTCCAAAGCTGAATGTACTTTCCGGACCAGTTTCCGCAATTCCTATTATGTGAGGCTGACATTAGCAAACAGCCAAGATACAGAATGCAATGCTTCCTGTTCCAGTGAGAACATTTGTATTGGGGTTCTAAGTACACATCACAAGCTGGTGGTTCGAGTGCATGCTAATTGCACCCTCCATGATTGGACTTAGTGAAAATTCAACAATCTCACTCAACTACACCTCTCACTAGTATAAGGTAGGAGTATAAAATGAACAAGAAAGTAGCCCAGCTGTAAATGGAACTGCAAACCCTTTTCTGTTCCCATATTATGACTATATACAACAGAAACCCAAAAACATATGCAAATAGTAACAACTCTTCACCTGAGTTTGTAATTACATTTACTTGATATTAAAGACAAGGTTGTAGAGATGTCATTCCACTCACCTGACGGTCAAACTCAACATTTGAAATTGAATAAACTTCATTGGTGATATTAGCGTCCTTATTGATCATACCCTCAACCCATCTGGTTGCTACATCAATGTGAGAACCCTGCAACCAAGGATCAAAGCTCAACTAATAAGATGAACTATTTCTGCAAACCACTAAACCCGAAGAGTTTCAACCAAACAAAATTTAGCATACCTCTTCTTCCTCGTTATCAGATTCTTCAGCTTCTTCTTCTTCTTCCTCATCGTCAATGCTCAACACCTCCGAGCCACATAAATCTTGCAACTTCTTTTGGTCGCAGTCTTTTGTAGCGCGAATCAAAGCGTCCATCAACTCAGGGTCCGCATCTCGTAGCAATTTTGCTAAACACAAATTGGAAAAATAAGAACATACGAATAATGATCCAAATGAAGTATATTCCAGCTTTGTAATTAAGACGAACATTTAACATTCTGATCCAACATAATCACACTTGAGACTAACTGTTGCGAACTCGGAACTCTAGCTTTGTAAATAACCATAACAGAAAGAAGTTCCATTCATACCAATATAATTGAACTGCCTTCGCTTTCCTTCTCGCACATCATTCCCAAATGTCTGCGGCAATAACACAAACACCTTAGCTAAAATCATGAAATGACTAACCGAAACTCATTTCTACATTAAAGAATAAACTAACCACAAAATTCAGTTACAGTGATGGCACCTTCACTAACATAACAGCATCCAATACGTCTTGGTCCAGAGAAGCCACTCTACCGTTTCCAACAAAACTCAGCAACTTAGAAACTAAAATCCACACTAAGATACCTAATTCGAACAATCAAAATTTACAGTGAGAATCACAATTTCTTGCCCTACCTGATAATCAATTTGAGCTGAGGTGTGGAGAAGGATGCGAGGTCCATAGCCCACCGGACGGCGCGGCGAGCGTCGCGTTTCAAGGCGTTGCGGCTCTTATATGTAACCGAATCCGAATCGGAACCGCTTTTGTTACCGTCCAGATCGGACGGTGCCGGAGGCGCGTCGCGCGGTCGGAGTCCGCGGACTAGTTTATGGACGCCGCGAGTAGCTAAGTAGATTACCGGGGAAGAAGAGCGGCGGGAATTAGGGTTTGTGCTTAGTGGAAGTGAGGTTGAGAAGAAGAGATGATTGAGTGTGACGCAGGAGCAGCAGTGGTGCTGCATCGCCGGGCATTGCCTTACCAGCAGTCTTCCCAGTTGAGCCATCCCAGTATCCCTCACTCTGTTTCCTATCTGTTTTTTTTTTTGCGGGTATGAATTTAGGAACCAGAGCGCGGCGGTGATTTCTCTTTTGTTTTAATTGGGCTTTCAAACGGGCCCATAGTTATGCAGGGTCAATCGTATTCGTGGGGGTGGGGGAAGCATCAGACCCATTGAAATTTTTTTTTATATTTTTTTTATGACAGACCCATTGAAATTATAGTTATCATAATCAATAAAATACCAGACGTGCATAATATGTTAAGAATAGGTATGTGTATTATTCAAATAATTCGTTAAGTGTACCAAAATATTTTTAATTAATAAAGATTTAATTTTAAAATATTCATTATTTATTTATTTTTTTCAATAATATGCGTAAAATACGTAAAGAAGTGTGCAATACTTTTGACTTCAACATACGAAAAATTTAATAAATTTCTTTTAAAATACGAAAAATGAAAGAAAGTTTAAGAAAATCATTGACGAATTGACGATTATCCTACTCACGTATTATACTTATTAACAAAAATAATGCGTATTATACGAATATACTAACAAAGTGGATATTATAACACCGGCGGAGCCCATCTTAATTTATGCCGTTAATTGTTTTCCGGTGGAAAATCGACAGTGGGTGTTCAAATTTCAAATTCTTAAATTAAAATTTACTGTAAATTTAGTCGAATTAGCACAAGATATACATAGAAAAGAACAAAATTATCTTAATTAATCATCATCCAAAAGGAGATCTTACATTACAAAATTAGGGGAAGTCTAGTTTCCCATATGAAATTTCAGGCTGTAAAAATGACGCCTGTAGCTCTAATCAAAGATCTGGAGCTTCGCTAATTGTACTATATGTACACACATGCGCCCCTAAACAAGCTGGCTTATCTAATTTTCCAGGATTAACTAGGTTTGTTATAACTGTCTAGTTAATTTCCTTTCTAACGTTTAATTAGCTACCAGCACTGATCGGTTTCCCATCTCCTTCCCGTCGACGACGACATTGAGAACGAAGAGCTCATCGGTACCGGCCGCCGGATAAGCATCCTGCGGTCGTAGTCGGCGCGCTTTTGGGCGTCAGAGAGAGTGGCATAAGCCTCGTGGACCTTCATGAACTCGTCGGAGGAACTTTGACCGTTAGCTGCGGTGGCGTCAGGGTGCACGACCCTGGCCAATCTACGGTAAGCAGTCTTGATTTCCTGACACGTGGCGCCCGTGTGAATGCCGAGGACTTCATAGAGGGACGGATTTGTCCCAATGTGGATGCGGGGCCTGTCGACCGTTGATGCGCATGAGGCCGAGATGCTCATCGGACGGTACTTGATGGACGACGGCGAGTTCGGAGCGTCGATGACGACGGTCCGGCCGGAAAAGAGAGATGAGGAGGCGGTGAATGACGAAGAGGAAACGGACATCATTGTGTGGATTTCAGGTTGTTTGGATAAAATTGTTGGATGGAGAATTCTGACGAACTTGGTGCGGGAGGGCTATGTGATTTATAGAGGGGGGAATTGGGCTTGAGTGCTTGACGTATGAGGAGGTTGGGTTAACTGTGGTTGGGTTAACGAACCAGGGGCTTATCCATTCCAATTGGACAAGCTGACTCAGTGAGACGTCGGTGTCCACGAAGACGAGGCCACATGAGCTAGTTCCGATGGATTAGAGCAGGAAATGACTGGAAAGGACATGGAGGTTAATTAAGTATTGAATAAACAATTGGGCAGATTCGCTGGTCAGAGTAGTGTATGGGCCAGGGCAAACACATACACTGCGGGCGACCGACGCGGGGGCCATGTGGAGTAGAACCGACGTGCCGCAGGATTAGCAGCTAAAACCATCGGCGATGATGATGGATTGGATTGAGGTCTGAAAACAAGCGGCCAGCCACATCACGCGCTTAGTAGGACAGGTGGACCACAACGGCGGATATTAGATTTCAATTTCGAATACGATTTCGATTTCAGACATACGAATACGAATATGGATAAGATGAATTCGGGGACTCCTTGGGAAGAAGAGGTGGACGGGACTGGGTGTGACCGTGTGACATGGTGGATCCGGTCCCGCCTTCTTTACTCGTTAGGTCCATCCATCCGCCTGTTTGTTTTTGGACTGAGCTCAACTCTCCCAAAGATGATTATTTAGAGCATCTCGATGAAAAAAGAATATCACGATATTTTCTTGCAGGAAGAGTTGAATTTTCATACCGACATCTCCCTATTTTGTCTATGGTGAATTGGCTCACAGATGACAAATTTTTAACTTGTTTATGAACATAAGATCTAACCACACCTTTCACTCAAAAAAAAAAGAAAAAAAAAATCTAACCACACCTTTTAAAGATCTATATCATTACAGTTGAAATGACTAGATATTCGATTTTACGTTGTCCATATAGTATTGGTTAAATAACTAAATTTTCAACCTTATATTGTCTTAGTCTTTTATGTGTGGTAATAATTGACAAGAGCTATGTGACCTCATAAACAAATACTTGTCAGTACAGAACTATTAGAGTGAGATCCATTTTTAAAGACTATAAACCGGAATAATATTAAGAAGTCATTTTTCTATAGTCACTGAATATGTGGTTCATTAGGAGATCAAAGCATAACTAATTCGGTTCATCTACATTCAGATTATCGATCTCTCCAAACATAAAACCAAAACAAAGCTAATTTCTTTTGATTGTGTAGGGACATTTTTCATACATAAACCTAATTACGTTTTATGTCTTGAAAACTTAAAAGAAACATTCTTTTGCTCATAACAAGTCACTTCTGAATTTGACATTACTCTATTGCGAAATTTATTAAGAATGCATGCATCTGAGATCTAATGGGGGCTGCATGGTCGACAAGTGCTTCATTAGCAACGACCGGAGTAAGCATACAAACATGGACACGCGTCGAGTCGACATAGAATGGGCGGTGGAGTACTGATGGAACCTGTCACCAATTTGTAATTTTTTTTTTTTTGAAAAGCGGAATCTGACAAGTTTGGAATTTGAGGATGCATCAATGGATCCCCAACGGCAGGTCCCCACGTGAGCGCAACCGGACCCGACATTTTTCTCGATCTTCAAAAACAATATGCCTGGTTTGGCGCTCCGATCCGCGATCACAGTAAATGAATTCTGGTCTTCTTCACAGTAGTGTCTTTATGTTTCTGCTTTAACCGCTGCAAATTTAGATTAGATTGGGCGGTTCTGGAGAGTGGCTGAGACAGAGAATGGTGCAGTAAAGTTTTATGTTCGGGACTATTCTCTGCTCTATTCTTAAAGTCTCAGTGAATTATAGTTAGAAATGCCTTGAATGCAGGACCTCATCATTTTGGAAAATATCTTTTGCCTCTTGGCAGCTGGCCTCTTCCCAAGAAGGTAGAATCTAAGAAGGTGCACTTGTCAAGATTCAAGGGGCCAATCCGCCAATGGATTGTACTGCTGAACTGATAATTTTATAATAAATATGCATTTGTGATCCTTGACCATAGAAAGAGAAATGCAATGTAATCCGGGGGAGGTTGTGTCTGGTTGTTTTTGTTTGGGAGGTGCTATTGGACCCTATACCCAAAATCAACGTCTTTACGGGCTTAAGTTAGCGAGCACGTTCACTTGGGCCTAATTTGAACTTGCAAATAACAATTAGCAATCCGATATCCATAGAACAGAATTCCAAATGAACCTCTCAGTCTGTCAAAACTTGAAGCCCTAAACCCAATTGCAAAGCTCCTAGGCCTGGCCCAACAACAAGTCAAATATTTTGTACTACTTGATCTGAATGCCTCAAGGGATGTCCTCTAGCTCCTCTGCAGAAAGAGAAGGAGAGAACCAATTCTGCCGGGTGGAATTAGGGTTATGGTAGTTAGGATGTGTATAAGTTTATCAGTGATTGTGTGAATGAGGGAAGTCTAAAGAATGCACCCTGACTAGTATGTGTAGGATGACTCGTCTGATTTAAGTTCTAGTGAAGTTTGCACGAATCAGCTAGAAGTATTAATCCAATCAGCCTAATGTATTATCTAGTGGGGAGGGAAAGCCAGATTTATGCAACTCTGATATGTGAGTCCCTTCTTGTTTACTTCTAGTCTTCCAATTATTGAGAGTACTGTTCGTTCTCATGCAACTATGACCCATGTAACAGTACAGTGCAATAAGTTTTGAGTTTTGACTAGAGTGAATGACTACGACATAGCTACAAGACACTGAACGTGTTTGTAGAAATTGTAAACAAAAATGTTGTCTTCAATTTAGTACTGCTGTAATTTGAATAGGAAGGAAGAAAAAGACTTTTGCCCTTTTATATATATGATAGTTGCCTATAAATTGGCAGCACGCAAGCATTTGATAAGCATATAAAGAACTTCTGGGTTGTGCATGAAAGTGAGAGAAAATAGTGCTTTGATGAAAATTCTTCTAGTGAGATATGTTCTTAGGTATTCCATGAGTGATCATATATACAAGGGTTTTCGGATCTAGCTATATCGATCGTGTAGTAGTTTTAGCTTTCAACCTGAAGCCCTAAACCCAATTGCAAACTCCTAGATCTGGCCCAACGACGAGTCAATAGAGTTCAGTGTTTGGAACTTTGGATTAAATCAATTCTTTAGTGCACTATTGATCTGAGGGATTAAGGATGTCTCCTCTGCAAACAGAAAGAAAGAGGTAAAAAAGTACCAATGCGAAGTGGAATGCTCAATAAGTTATAATCAATTTCGAGCGTTTTGTTTCCAGCAAATATCTTTTAGTCTTTGAGCTTCAACCGTTAGCAGAATATTACACTCAAAATACTAATTTTATCATGATCACTGTACATACGTGACATGTCTCAATGACACCTTTATGGCTTTATATCAATGATATCGTCATTCTCCTAAGAAAACTAGGATTCTTGGAAAAACTATTGTTTTCTTGTGGAAGTTCTTCATGTATGGTTTTAAGATTTGCATTTTATGGTAGAACGTCTCTAAGTTCGTGAGTGAGAAGCATAACTGCCTAGCTGCTTAAGAATACGTCCTTATATAGTATGTGTGGAATGACTCATATAATTTTGAATCGTAATGATCACAGAAGTTATAACAATTTGTTGGACTTAACCAAAAGCATTTAATATGATCAGATGCAAATTTCTAGTTCTATTTTGACGGACAGGGAAGATCAGAATGTTATCTTTGTCTAATGTATTATGCAGTAGGAGGGAAAGCCAGCCTTATGCAACTGAGCAACTCTGACATGCGAGTCCCTTCTTGTTTACTTCTAGTATTCCATTGTGGGTTTGAAAATCTTGACTAGGCCAACAATGTGGACTCAGTCCCCACTCCCTAGTATATTGAAAAAGATGACCAAGGAATGTAGAATATGTTATCACAGAGCTTGAAGGTAGATGGAAAGACAACCCATTTATTTATTGTGCCTGCAAATGTCAGCAGATGGCGATGTGCCGTTTGCCTACAGATTTTTATTGAACATGGTTCAAGTATATTTACAGATTTTGAACACCGATTGATCCTTGGAACCGGCCGTTGATCCTTGAAATAGTAATTGGATCACTTGCCTTGAAATAGTAATTGGATCACTTGCCAATTACGCCTTTATATGACAGTTTGTTACAAAGTAGAGGTTGTATAGCAGGTCGGGGGCATACGATAAAATTGAAACGAAACTAGAGGTCGTATATATGAAAGAAATATTATAGGTCCAGTCTTCAATATTTAGTGGTAAGATCGATTGATCTTCACCTTTTGAATTGAACGGACAGATTCAAAGCCGTGTAACTTGTTCAACATAAGAGAGCTATGTCAAAGTTGCACTGCCAGTACGTGACTGACGATAAGGAGCTGAGAGTGCGCATTGAGTCCCACATCAAGAAAGAAGCAAAGCACGGGTCGAACTCAAGGTATAAAAACGGGAAGCTTGGGCCTCTAGAAGTATGATCCTTCAGGCAGAAACGGGATATGATGAGTGGTCAATATCGCATTATGCGAGATGGGTGTCCGCTCCTGCCTGGTTACGACAATTGGGCATCCTCATCTTAACCATCTGATCCCAACTCTTTAATTCAGTTTAAATTTTGTTAAAATTTTGCTGTTGTTGTTTACGATTAAAACAAAATGCTGTTTTTCGTTTCTATAGCTAGAAATAACAATTTCTGAATGAAATTGTTGATTCCTCTAAAGGCGTAAACATTTTTATTTCTCGCAGTTCACAGCTAACTTCTATATCGAAGAAAAAGGGCTGCTAATGTTCTTCTCTACCCACAGTTATGCAAGTCAGAGAACCCGTCAACTGAGAGGGCAAACCAATCACTAAATGTTCTTAAAAACCACCATACACTAAATTTTTCGAACATGTTCGTGTCATGTTAAAGGATCGTTGGAAAATTTGCCAGGTCATCAACTTGAAATTCACAAGTCACTGTAATAATGATTTGGATTTGAGCTGCAAAGAAGTCTTGCAACATCTGTTTCCACATCCATTTAATCTGCATTACTATATCAACAGTTTCTTCATCGAAATCTGGAAAAATTTCTGTATGATTCCATCTGCTTAGCCTGAAACATGATAGAAAGCAAAAAATAGATATACAAAACATAGCCACGGAGAAGCTGAACTAATTGAGTTGAAGCCTAAATGATAGTTAAGAAATCATCACACGACACATCATGAAAAGCCAACAAAACATAGCAAAAATAATAAAAGAAAATTATGTATGGTTCTGACTGAACTCTCACACAATGAGATCTAAAAGTTCTTCAGAAGAGTTCTCTAGCACTCAAGTTTCCTCAAAGTCCCAAACAGTATACAACTATATATGCCATTTGATAATATGATTTTGAACAGGAAGGGTAGAAATCTCAACATGGATGATAATTAGAATCTTCAAGACAAGCAATCGAATCATAGCATTAATTTGCATATATGCACCAAGTTTGCAATAATATATATGAGCATAATGCTCAAATATATGCACATAAAATCTGCACACTTGTATCTGTTGTGCACATATAAATTTTTAATTTAAGACAGAGAAAGGGTTAGACCTGATGTAGATGCTTTGGACACATGAGATCTTGCTTTCACAGATTTGACAAAATCCAACCTGCAATTTTGGTAGCCAAAGTTGTTGGAGCGGAAGACGAGCATTGACCCTTGAATGGCAGCCTGTACATCCAATGTGTACCAGTTTTGTATCCGAAAGTGCAGGAAGATAGATTTCTTTGAAAAAGGAGGAGTGACTCTCTAAACATGATTGCGGAATTCCTGGTAAATTGCACTACTTCATAACACAACTGGAAAATTAAAGATCTGTCCTTTTGCATCCACTAATTTATAGAGTACAATTTAGTATGAGATCAATATTTAACTGGTTTGAACAAAAAAATATCAAATAATTAGTAAATAGATAGATCAAATCGATGAACAGGGCAGCACTAAGATTAAGTAGGCATAGAGAGAGCTTGCATTGTTGAAATGGAGCCAGCGAATAGTACATACAGACCCAACAAAAGCATTAATTAATTATGAAGCTTACCTTGCAACTCCTCTATACTTGGATACACCACTTGAAAATATATAATCTTCTTGGGAAACTATTTTTAGAGCTTACATGAATATATATACAGAAACAAAAAATCGAATCTTATAAGCATAACATATTATATTTTTCCACTATGTCACAATCATCATATCCTGTATGCAATTAGCGATGTTCTAATTACAAAAATAGTATCTCTGCACTATAATTAATAATGAATGTTGCAAAGCTGCAAGTTATGTTTGAGTGAAATGTGAGTTTTAAGGCTTTCAGAAAAATCAGTATCAAACTATGAATGTAACTAAACAATTACCTAATTGCTATATGAATCTTAAATAAGCAGAAATAAGGGAAAAAGTACTAGAACCATTGCAGGCTTTAAAATGACTTTTGACTATTACGCCCAAGAACAGATAGGAAACTTAGACCATGAGCATGGAGACATAGAAACCAATGAAGCCGAAAAATCTAGGTCTCTGAAGTATGAACAGTACAGCATTATTGATGAAGAAAATTACCAGTTGAGGAATCCTTGCGCTCCAAGCCTCCAACCAAATAGTAGCCGGATGCAATAGTGCAAACTCCTCTCTCTCTCGATCAACTACCAAGAGAGACAGATCAACCCCTCTCTCTTTCTGCCTATGGATCAACTACCAAAACACACTTGCCAAAGCGATGACAAGGTCCAATACAAGCAACACAGCAGCTAGGAGAGAGCGTAAAACGCCACAGAAAAGACGGGGGCAAAACAGTAAAGAATCTGTTACTAACCCTGGTATAAAGAACCCTAATTTGTGTCTTTCTTTCCCGTATAAAGAAAGAAATTAGGGTTCTTTTCTTTGTTTTTTTTCCTTTCTTTCTTTCTTGTAACCAGAAGAAAAAACCCTAATTTCTCTTATTCTCTAAACGCAATAAGAATCTGGAAAATATGATTTTTCTATCAGGGAGAACGCAAAGTACAATATTCAGAATTCAAGAAACTCACGGATATATGGCTTTTCACTCTCTCTACTTTCTTTTCACATTTGATTATGTGGCTCTCTTGCTTTCCCTTTTAATTAATATTGGAGCTAGGTTTATTTTGATAAGTTTGATGAAGTTGAAAAATCAATTGGGTTCTTGACCAAAACCACCAAAATTAGATAAAATTATCCCACTTGCCCCAACAATAGATTTTTATTTCCTACTATCCAATTTAACTTAAAAATACAATTTTACCCTCATCGAAAATAATAAATTACACCATATGTCGTCGAGCTCTCTCTCTCTTCTCTCCCCTCCGATTTGACTCTCTCTCCTCCGATTTGACACTATCACACTCTCTCTGCCCTGCAAAGCCCCGATCTGCACACACACACACACACACACACACACTCTCTGTCTCTCTCTCTGTCTCTCTCTCTCTCTCTCTTTCTCCCTCCCTCCCTGTTGCAGCGACGCCACCATGTCAATCATCGAAGATGGCTTCTCCTCCGACCGCCTCTTCAACCAAGGTACTCCAACACCTACGATCAGGTCAACTTGATCCTCCACTCCAACACTATGTCGACAATCAATCCACCATGTTTAGATCCGTCAAGACCTGCCGTGTCCCCCTCCTCTCCAACCCGGTCTTCAAGACTCCCCAGGATCGCATCTAGAACAACGAGATTTTCGACCACGACGCCAATCCGTACGTCCTAGTCACCGAGTCCGGAGCTCTGACCTCCAAGCTTTTGCACGAGTATGGTTTTTATAGCATTGTATACATCTGCAGGAAGAAAATTTGAAGAACTGGTTGAAGAGAGAAAAGAGTTTGCTCCGATTTGGTGCCCAGAACATTTTCTGGGTGGCCAAATCAATTTTTTTTTTTATAGTAAACTATGGCCAGAAGGTCAGGAATGAAAGAGGAAAAAAAAAGTATTATACAACCTGCACAGCTTTGAAAAGAATTCCGTCATCCAATTTGGGGGGGGGGGGGGGGCAATATTATAGACGTCTTTTGGGAGACAATAGATGTTTTGAATTGACGTAATGTCTTCGTTTTTTTCTTAATCAAAGTTTTATTTGTCTAATTTTACGGAGATTAATTCCCACTTCGGCGACCGAAAGTTCTATTGGGGGGTAATAGGTGTCCATTGGAGGGCAATAGACGTTTTTAAATTGATATAATCTCTTCGTTTTTTTTAATCAAAGTTTTATTTGTTTAATTTTAGGAAGATTAGTTCCTATTCCGGCTACCGAAAGTTCTGTTTGAGGACAATAGACGTCTATTGGGGGGCAATAGGCAATAGACCAATAAACGTCTATTGGGGGTAAAAAAACATTTCATGTGAGATTTTCAGCAAATTAGGTGGGCGGCGCGGTCTGTGACTGGATTCCGGTGGCCGGTGATCGGAAATCCGGCGAAGTCTGGTTTCTCTCTCTCTCTAAGTAATAAATGGGTGAGGGTAAAATAGTATTAATTTTTTTTTTTAAAAAAAAAACAAACCTACTGGATTAGGGAAGACATTCTTAGAGTGTTTTGGGTAAGAGGGAATTAAAAAAACTGAATGGGGAAAGTGGGAAAACAATCCCTAAAATGAGGTAAATGGACAAAAACCCAAATCAATTTTATACATGCATTGTTTATCGATCTTTTTATTTATTTATTTATTTATTTATTTTTGGAATGATTGTTTATCGATCTTATAGGTTACGATTTTCATTATTAATGCTCTTCTGTACGTGTTTATTGTTCATGACTCTGTGCCTAACACCATTAATCTCTCTCCCAGTATGCCTGGCGTCAGAAACGTCTTCAGAAGATCCTGAAGTATATATACACGTAAATATATATACTCATCTAGCTCCATCTCTATTTTTGTCAGTGTTGTTTTCCGTCTTGGTCAGCCTTCACAGATCCTTTACATAAATATGCTTATTTACTTTTGTAGCTGGGCCAATGGATTTGCTAAGACTACATATAACTTTTATTTGGAGGTGATTTCTATGACGATGGCAGCAGGAGAATTTCCATCTGATGCACCATAGGCCGAACTGATGGAGGAGGCATTGCTGGGGGTAAGAACTGGGAAGATTACACCAAAAATATTGGTGGGGGTCAGAACTGGGGAGATTACACGAAAGACGATCAGGGATGAAATGGTTCAAACTGTTCTTGAGGTGTGATCGATTCTGTCTAGCTAGTTAGCTGATGACTTTAGTGTCATAATTTTTTTTTTTTTTTTTTTACTTGCTCCTATAATCGAGTAGATATGTAAAGGTTGAAATGCTAACATATTGATTAAAAGTTTGTACTCAACTGCAGGGTTTGAATTGGGAGCTGATTGATAAGCAACAATTTGGAAGCAAGAGCCTCTCTTCTTCTGGGATAGGTGATAAAGACACAGAAGTCTGACCCCTCATACCTGCTTAAAGGTAAGGAATGTCACAAAATTCAGTAGAAATTTAGTACATTTTGATCATAATGTGGCTTCAAATATGTAGACATCTAGACATAATGCTCTTTACTTCATGCCAGCTGAGTGGGGCCGGCTTCAATGGGTGAAAGAAAAAAACATTTCCCAGATTTGTTTTAAGCTCTATTTTCAGACTCAAAATCGTCACTGGTCAAAATAAGGTTGCAAGGTTGAGGGCTGTTATGCAACTTTTATCTCTCGACCTGCAGTCCTTCAATACTAATCATACTATTTAGGCGGTGCATAATGGCGATTCTCCGTTGCAGATATGCAACATGCATGGTGAAAAGAAAAAGGGAGGATGCTAACAAAGGGACAGTATGTTAGCACAATTAGAACTGCAATTACCAGAGATAATATATAAAGGGACAGTAATATATAATAATCACATTTTGGTATTTTTCTACTTTCATGAGCTCATGTGCTTCAATTAGCTAGAAACTTAAGTCAAGATTGTTATGAATCTGTTACTAAAATTAGATTCATAAAACTGAAGTGTTAAATCATTTTTTGGTTGTTAAAATTTCTGTCCTCGAACAACATTATATGATTAACGTAAAATTGTACTGGTAAATGTCTAGTTCCGCCTTAAAATTCAGTCTCTCAAATTTTGGTCAAAAATTTCAATGTTACACTCCTTAAACTCTCCTGTCCTAATTAATCGCATCCGTAAAGTCCTCTTTATAACTTATGTTTACCCAAACATACGTTTCATCGAACAGTTGGTGCCGGCCCTAGCATACCCAAATACGATAGTCACTTTGTGTGTTCAACTCATGTGGCAGCTACGCCCGCAGAGCTGTCATAAATGATCTCTTTAACGCCATGTTATGGAGAAATTTAGCAGCTATGAATTCAGGTTGTGGTGTAAATGAGAAATAGACATTTCAAATTGCTTTTGTATTGTACCCAAATGATCAAGAATCTTTATTTAGGTAAATTTAAAGTAAAGAAATGGATCTACAGTTTTAATTTTCTCCAAGAAAGATGAGCGTTTCACTCTCATCATTGCCATTACCATCTTCCTCTTCATTGTCTTCGTTTTCGCTTTCGTCATCTTCATCTTCACTGAAATTATCTATATATTCATCACTTTCTTCCGAGTCTGCAACCCCAACCACCTTATCTCCTAGGACAGCCTCCCCTAAGTACCATAAAACAGCACGAGGGATGATCTGATTGCGAATGGTTGACCTACACAAAAATAATGGCAATAGCAGAAAATAAAACACGTTAACAAAAAGTTATGAATTACAATATCGTGTAGACCTCAATCATACTAACTAGCCAGTTGTTGATTGGCAACATCATCGTAATAGATGATCATAGTGGGAACATGGCCACGGTCTACTTAGTAGTAAACAAAATGAACACTCACCCAACGTAATAATCTCGACTCATGTCTTCTATGAGTTCCATCTCCTGTTTATAAGACGAAGAAAATTGAATAAGATACACCAATAAATTAAACTTGTTGAATACGAAAAGATTTATTGTAACTCTCACTGCATCTTCATCAATTTGAAGGGGATAAAAAAATTTGAAGAAAACTTCCACGTTCTTTTGTTAAACAGTTTTCGGGAAACCATTCGATCTCTATCCTGCAATTCGCAACTGTGAGCCAAATTATAGTCAAGTACGTAATAAATATCAACAACCATGTCTTAGGGTCCGCAAGCCAAATTACCCTATTGCTTTATATAGAATGGTTTCATCTTCATCAAGAAACTGATAGGATTGTTGTTAAAGCAAAACTCAAGTATGAACCCCTTAGAGTCATCTTTTCTCTCAACCACTTGATGTCTGCAAGATAGTTGAGAGCTTCTCCATCACGAACAGTAATCTGATTGCAAATGACGAGAGAGTGCTAGTTAAGACATTGAACGAGTGACATTATGTAGAGGCACTAAACTCCTCACCTCCGCATCTAGCAACTCATGGTTTATCAAAGCATGGTACCAGAAGTTAGGCACACCTTTCTCTACCAAAAAGAAAAAAAAAATGACCAACAATAACAATTAATAAATGTCACACAGTTATTACATGACAAATAAAGGTCAAGACTAAGAGTGTACCGTCGGGGGCAACCTCTTGATTTACTGCTTCAGAGTCATTAATCACTTTTTCAGCTTCAACAACACTTTAAAGTGATAAAATAAGTTTCTATAATCAAAGAAAGGAGGCTTATCATTCTACAGATAGCCAACGACCAGCCCCAAAAATCATTGTTATACATATATTTAGGTATATATATCAGCATGATACCTCATTGTAAATTTTATTATAAAATTTCTGATACTTGGCTTCAAGTTCTGCTCTTTCCCGATAAACTGTACCTTTAATCCATCATGATCTCTCTGCAAGTTGAGAAAACCTTTGATTTAAAAGTTGAACTATTAAACTCATTAAATAATAATAACAGGGCAACGGAGATATAGAGTACGTTATAGACCCTTAAGTCCGTCTTGATGGAGTAGCTACCACCTCAAAACAACAAAAGTAGGAGAGTAGGCTACCTGAATGTTTCTGAGATGGTCAACATGCTTTTGGACATCCAGTGACAGGTTATTGAGGAAACATGAATGCCTTGTTGTGATCTCTATCATCTGCTCTAGCGAAGCCTCCCCAGTAAGCCATAATACAGCACGAGAGATTATATCGTCCCGAATGATGGACCTGCAAAAAAAAAAAAAACCACCAATAGAAGAAAACAAGTCATCAAAGTACGTACTAAATTACTCAAAGGATTCTAAAAGATCCAACCAAAAAAATGATTATATGGATACATCGTGATCTCAATCATATTACGTTCATGAATTATCCATGGGTAAAAAGCAAGTTATGAACTCACCCAATGAAATAATTTCCTTGCAATATATATTTGAGCACTCGATCCTGTTGAGAAAGAAAGAGGAAGAAGTAACACACTACAAACAAATACTTACAAAAAAATAATATTATCCTCAAAAAAATCATATTACTCTATAGTCATTATGGACTTCAGGTAAAGTAAAAAGCTCGAAGAAACTTCTACGTTGTGTCAAGCGATTTTTTGAATATCACTCAATTTCCGTCCTACAAAGTACCAAGTTACGTGTCAACCAATTATTGTCGATTAGATACAAACAACCATGCACATAAACAAAAATAGATTATTTAGCATTATAGTAAGATACGAACCAAACTTACCCTACTATTTTATCTATAATGGTTTCATCTTCATCAAACAAAAAATAGATTATATAGCATTATAGTAAGATACGAACCAAACTTACCCTACTATTTTATCTATAATGATTTCATCTTCATCAAACATATGTTATGTCAGGGTCAAAACAGAGTTTTTGAAGAAGGGATTTCGACGGAAGTAGAACTCGAGTTTGAAAACCTTAAGGTTTTCTGTCCTAAGCCACTTGATGTTTTCAAGATGTTTGAGAGCTCCTTCATCATAGTGTTCAATCTAATTAAAAAAAAAAATTATTGATCACATTCAAGTTCAGACTATGAACATTAAAGATACGAATTATATGTGATCTCACATATTTACTTATGGCACTATAGGCTTTCAAAGCATAGAGCCAAAATTCAGGTATCCCCCTTTCTGCAAAAAATAAAATAAAATAAATAAATAACTTAGAGCATTGACATTGACATCAACATGGAAGATGCATTACCGGGGGTACACATTAAGTGTTTCTGTAATTACTGAATGCAAATAAATCAGTCTCCCCAATGAATTATAACTCAAGAGTCCTGAATATTGTTTTACACTTCGACTGAATGTATAACTTAATAATTGTCACAAACTAAAATAGTAAAATACACACACACATATATAGAGATCTCAGGGAAGACAAGCATTACCCTCTTGATTTGTTGTTGTTGGTTCAGTAGTGACTCCAATTGCGTTTA
Source organism: Rosa persica (assembly GCA_025331145.1). NCBI lineage: Eukaryota > Viridiplantae > Streptophyta > Magnoliopsida > Rosales > Rosaceae > Rosa > Rosa persica. The sequence goes on along the minus strand of WFKR01000006.1, from coordinate 46,111,252 downwards.
CCATATTATATCTCTGCGAAGTGATAATCACAAGTCTTCACAACCTTTTCTTTCTAAAAAATAACCCAACCTAAAGTTAGCAAGCAACTAAGCATGATATATACCTTGTCGTACAAAGGAGTTCCTCATATTTAGCTTCAAGTGCTCCTCGATCCTTGTAAAACTGTGCCTTTAATTCAACAATGTCCTTCTGCAAGTTGAGTTAGCTAGCCTCACGGTATTTCATTTGAAATAATAAGCTACTTTCATATATTAATATAATAGTAATAAATGTTTCAGGGTATTAGAACTCTAGAATCATAATTAATTAAGATACTATTTGCGTTGTGCATCATAGAACTAATCTCCGGAGTTTTAATATTCATGACTAGTAAAGAACACACAATAGAAAAACTACAAATTTGAAGAGTAATACATGTATCTGTATAAGGTATTGGATTCACTTTTGGACATCTGGTGAGATCCAGTGGAGCTCATTGTGCTACATGCATAAACTAATTAGAAATATAAAATTAATAAACAAAATAGAACAAAGGGGTACTTTACTTATTTACAGTTAAAGGCTACTCACCTTGTTTGGATTAAGACCTGGTTGATCATCTCCATTCCCAACTTATGCAAAAGAAGTCAAAAGAAGAACGTGAAAACCAAAATCATCGTATCTCAAACAAATTCGTACAGACAGAGAGAGGGAGAGTACCACAAGAGCCGAGATCGGAGGCGCTGATGTCCTTGCTCATCCTGAATAAGAGAACAGGGAGTCAAACCCTTTCAAAATTAGGGAAATGATATTTTGGTTGGAATGAAAAAAAAAAAAATTCAATCATTTTGGAGCATGATACTTCTTCATTGTGCAATTTTGAAGCAAGAATAATTGGGATAGTGCTCCATAAAAAGTACTCTTGCTATTGTTTAAACAGGGTCAAACCTAATTTTTCTGGAAATTAATAACGATGCAGGGGTTTAGGGTTTAGGAACCGTGCACTTCAAGATGAGATAATTGCGGACTTTGACCAATCAGAGATGGACTTGACCTCGTATTTTCTGGCGTAGGCCTTATTGGTTAATTAATAGTTTAATACTGATATAATTACTACCTATTCTTCCACTCGCGTATGTGACCTTGCCTTGTTCGTGTTGTGGCTCTTCTCGGTCGAACACATTCATCCCCAAAAGAAACCTTCCCTTCCTCCTCCGTCTTTTCGCCCTTGTGCGCTCACATTGTCAGTCAGGTAATTTAAATTACCCAAATCCTCCATCTTTTCTTTTGTGTGGCAAAATCGTCTACTCGATTCGTTATTTTTGATTTGTGTGGATTTTTTGACTGGGGTTTGTTATATTTGTGATCTTGTTTCGCGGTTTCAGCTTCATTTACAATTCAATATCCTTGGATCTGTTTCTTTCGTCCCTCTGTTTCTCCCAATTTGTAATTCAATTTTGGAGGAAACCGTAGAAATTAATATGATTTTTTTTTTAACTTATGAATTTCTCGACAACCGGATAATTAACCAATACTTATGTAGTAAGAGTTTCATGGCTTTGAAAATGTCTAATAGTAAACATGGGTTGGGTGTGATGGGTGGGATCCTGACCCTTCTGGATTGCAATAGGTTGTTAATAAAACCCTGTTTCTAGAATCCCATTCCTCTTAAGATGGCCTGCACAGAAATGTCTGTTTCTATTGGTGTTAATCTGTTGTGAGTAATAAGAAAATGTAGAGTAAGGGACAGCTCAACAGTATGTGAATCCCTCGTAGTCTAACCACAGGCATGCTTGTAATGCGACCATTCGAATTCTACTGATGGGCATATGAAAATAGAAGCCTGGTCGGATTAGGTGATCCTCTCAATTGAGTCAAGTAATCTGTCCAGAATTTATATAAGAAGATTTCGAAAGTAGTTACGGAGCTGTTAATATAATAGTTATGCAAATCGTTCTCTTGCTTTTCATGTGCTGCTGCAAACCTCTAATTATAACCTTGGTTTTGTTCTTTCTAGCCTGAGTAGCCTCACCTTTGTAGCTTTGAATATGACTTTAAATCAGTTTGTCATAAAATCCGTTCTCCTTGATATCTCCATTATGTAACTGTTTATTTTATTGAACTATAAAAATCACCATATATTTTGAAAAACTGGCCTTTTGCTTTAGTGTTTCTTCTTTTCGTTATTGCATTTCTTGATGTTCTTGATTATTGCAGTTGAAAAATGGCAGGAAAGTACATCATAGGATCTCTCGTGGCAACCTTTGGAGTTGCATATGTTTGTGACACCATTATTTCTGACAGAAAGATATTTGGAGGTAAGTTTTGATGGAGGAGTTCGATGATTTTTCATGGTATAATTTCTATTCAGATCTAACAGTCTTGACTTGATAAACAGGTACCACTCCCGGAACTGTTTCAAACAAGGGATGGTGGGAAGAAACTGACAAGAAATTCCAGGCCTGGCCTCGCACTGCAGGACCTCCTGTTGTCATGAACCCCATCAGTCGCCAGAATTTCATTGTCAAATCCCAGTCAGAATAGTGAAAGGGTTTACCTTGGGCAGTTGGGCATCTAAGTTGATGAAATGAGTTTCTTTTCCTTGTCAACAAAATCATTCTAATAAGTTTCTCACTGGATGTAAGATTGGCCTGTTAGTCTTGTTTCTGGCTTGGTTGAAGGTGTATCAAACCGTGGCTGGCATTTTTTGTGACAAATTTCCTTTTTGTTTGGTGGTTATTTAATCAGAATTGGCCCTTCACTCAAAACGCAAGGTCCAGATAATACTTGTGGGTGTTGCTCTTGTTATGTTTTTATCAAAACTATATTGGTTAACTGAGAGTATGATTCTGAATGCTGCTGTTTCATCTCTTTATTCATGCCGTCTCAAGTCTCAACAACTTTATTTAGTTTGGTAGTTACCCCTGCAAAAATGACGTGTGTATGTAGTTATTCTTAATGTGTGTTTGGATGAAGGAAAAATTTAAATGAAAATTGAGGAATTACCAAGTTCACAGTTCTGGGCAAGGAGAATCCATGAAACAATTCAACGTTTGTAATCAGCGGTTAAACTACGAAAAATTTCTCATTATTTCAGCACAAACTTGCCGGGTGTTGCGATAAACCTGAAGAAGTTCCTTGTGAATTTTTGGCAGCTTTGCTAAACACCCTTCTCAGCTATTAAAATGCTCTTATCAGTAACAAACTAATTCCCAATACTCGTATAAATAAAGGTACCACCGTATAAGGGGCAGTATATACACAATAAACCAATAACTCACCTGAAAAAATATATACACGAATAGTGACTTGAATACTGGACATAGGATTGTGGATAAAAATGGGAAGCTAAGTTTGAAAGAAACTCTATATATTGAACCTAACCTAACCCATCAATGACATCCAAGGGATTAGCCTTTGGCTGATCTAAGTTTCCCCTTGCATTTAGTTCCCTCGGCGGGGAGCTTCCGGTGCTCTTGCTCAAAACCCAAGCTTTAGTTCCTCTCTTCTTGGACATAGCAAATTCCTGACTCTTACTAATTCCAGGAACCCTTTTCATCCTCCCAATAACGTCATCCAGCAAATTTCGATCTTCTTCTGAAAGCTGTATTCTTCGGGTCTCATCTGTACTACAATCCATGGATTGCATTCGCTGCATCTTGGTGTGCAAGTCCAGTCCCCTACGAGTTGGAGACCGTATAGGCAAGGGCTTCAAACCATGATCACAATGTCTTACAAGGTTGATTAGCTGGTGAAGCCATGTCACTAATTCAAGGATGTAAGCATCTGTCTTTTGCTTATCTGCGTGATAGAGTGTCTGGAGGCGGATCAAGTTGCTTTCCGAGGATGTATTTTTCCCAAACTCAGTACTGTCAAATGGGAAAGCTAACATCAGAATTCTCTTCAGTAAAAATAAAAAATAAATAATCATGTACATTGATGTAAAATGATGCATCTTGTCCATCTAAATGAAATTCAGAGAAAGTGAGAGGCTTGACTGACCCAGAGTTTGCCCATTCTCCCACCCACCCAAAACCTTGATGAGCTCTGTCACAGGGAACAAAAAAAAAAAAAGACATTACTTAATGTAAGATAAACATAATTACTCATCAAAACACTGAAAACAAGCCCAAGGAAGGCATTTGATAACAGCTTCAAATTACTTGTTCGTATTTGAGGCAACAGGAACAAGCCAGTGGAGAGTCTTTTCCATTTCAGCTTTGACCTGTGAAACCATGAGCTGCAGAAAACATAATATGAAAATAATCAAATAAAGGAGAGACAGTCTAATCAAAAAATCAAAATAAAGGAGAGATAATTGAGATGCTATAGATAATAAGTATAAAGTTGATAAAAATAAATTAACAGGGAATGAACCAATCTCTGTAATATGCAGTGTAATACCTCTTCCTTGGCATCAAGAGTTTGCAATCGGGATCGTAAAGCTTTCTTAACACTATCTGGCAACCCATGATATAAGTTGTCCCTTGTATTTGGGGGAAGAGAGGTTGGTCGAGACGCCTATTAAAATTACCATTGCATACAAAAGGAAATTCCATTTTGTAAGTTCACACAAACTTTAGGAGACAAAGAATCATAGGAAACCCTAAATATAAACAAACGCTTACAATGTTATCTATCTGGTTTATCATATTGCCATAGTGTAATGCAAGACCAGCTGCGCCTAGTCTTTGAGGATTTTTACCCTTCTCCCCTTTCACAAGAGTTACACCTGTCAAGTTATGAGCAACAGTCAAGAATTGAAAACTCCAAGCAGCCACCAAAGACACTGACTAGACTGTGTAACCCGTAGGGCCATCAATGAAGTCCTACACACTGCAATCTTTTACTTCCTAACTTGTACAGTGTGCACTACAGCTCTTTTAATCTAAAAAACATAGCCTCCACAGTGTCAGAACCCCAAATGGCATACTTCGGTTTGGGGTTCACTAGATGAAACTCACAACTTCCACTGTCCAGTATACGTATCAAATAGCACATTTCTGGGGTGCACTTGATGAAACTGCAGATATGGTACCACCAAAACTCACAACTTCCATTTACAACCATAGAGAGCATGTGATTTATTGAGAGATGAATTAGTTCCTTTCAAAAGGATAAAAAAAAAAAACTCTTGTGAAGAACAAAGCATGAATACTCAGGTATATCCAGTGACAAATTCCTATCCGTGTCAGATGTTGCCCATACCATTATCACCAAATGCTTCCAAGATTGCTTGATGTGTATAAGCAACAATATCTACAAGTTTCTCCACAATCTGCAAAGAGCAATATAATTTGATAATAATGAGTAAAAGTAATCAAACTGAATTTTATTCTGGCCTGTCGAAGGCAAATACTGAGTACTGTCAGCAATATATTTCAATTCCTTGACGTATATAAGCATGCATTGCTTCAAACAATTGATAGATCTATGCCTTCCCTTGAAAAAGATTTTTCCATCGGTGCTATTTCTTAAAGAAATTTCAGAAATGGTTCACAACAGTACCTCATCTAAATTTTTGGCCCAAAGAGATTTCTTTTTCAAGGTCCTCACAAGCTTTCTTTGTTGTTTTAATTCACTTTGTAACATTGTCAGACTTTCTCCTACAATTACAAAGATACCACCCTGTTAATATGTGCTGCCTTCATGTGGTTTTGTAGGTGTCAAGCAGAAATTTATCATGCACTGACATGTACAGAGAACATTCAAGAAAAAGAAATTAAAGTACTCAACCTAATAATGCACTTTGTCATGTAAAAGAGGAAGTTGAAGATCACTAACAAAATTGAGTGTAAACAATTCTGATGGGGAATATAGGTCCACAAAAGCATAATATAACATAAGAGAGCGAGAAAGAAACATTGGTTGTTAAAAAAGGCATGTCTCTGCAGTAGCACATTGTATAAATGGGAAAAAAGGAGATAAAAGAAAGATAGAAGAATCAGAATATCCAGAAGTAGCTTAGGATATTATGAATTAGCAAATTTTGAATCTAAACTGTACTACACTCTACAAAAAAAGGATAGACAAGAAATTTCCCAAGCCTAACCTCTAAGAGGGAGATGCAAGGCCTTAGCTTCCTCGAGCTTTCTCTTGTAATCTTGTTCAAATCTGTCCAAAGCATTCAACTCATGGTATAATTCCTACAAACATTGAAAAAAATTAGCTTCTCCAAGTTGGAGTTATATGGTATGAAAAACTAATATCTAGTGTTACTTAAGCATAGACAGATAAAAAACCACAACTAGATGCAAATTCTTGACATCCTCAATCATTAGTTAGTTACTTCACCAGTACATCACATTTCACTGCACGATGTTGATAAATGTAGATATACTACTTACAGAAGTATGCTGACCAAGAGTGGTCAATTCCTGCATTGTCATTTCGGCTTCTGATCTTAGCTGTTTGTGACTTGGATCATCAGAATCTAATCTGAATATCAATTTCATAAACCATATATTAAAGTTAGCATCAATTCGATACATTCTACCAAATAGTCTAAAAATCGAACCCACCTTGAGAAATATCGACTCAGGTTATGCCATTGTGGGTCTTTACACTGGTTGCCGAACCTAATTACTTCCCGTGAGAAAAGATCAAGTTCTTCCCTACAGATCCCCAAGAAGCAAAAGTTTAGAGCTACCAAAAGGCAACAAATTGCGACAAACACATTCACACTATTCTCTCATGAGAGTAAAACCTTTTGTCAGCAGCAGCAATACTTAGCAACTCCCTCATATCTTTGGACACCAAGTTTTGTACACCTTGAGAATGCAGAACCTCTCCCTTGAGGAACTGGATATTCTTTTCGGAAAGTGATTGCAACAAGTTTGCTCCCTTGGCGATTGTATTAGCTACTTCAAATGATAGTATAGATATTCTATTGCCTCTAGAACCCCCAGTAAGAAATCCACTATTGCTTTGCAAATTCGACACACTACTGCCTAGTGTATCCAAAACTCCTACTGCCTTCTCCAGGCCTGCAGTTCCAGCTCTGCCTATAAATGAGTTCCTCTGCGAAATCTACAAAAGAAAACACAACATTAAACCAATAATGCCGCAACAATATCCAAGAATTCTAAGCAAATACATCTACAATTAAACAAAAAAAAAAAAAATCATATAAATTCCAATTTTGATACAAATAACAATAATACATCATCCCTAGAACAATCTGGTACATATTCCAGGTAGTAAATTTGACTTTTGACTGAATTACCTTGGCGGCTCCATTCCGAGCAGGAGTTGACGGCTTCAACTCGCTCGAAAACGACGATCGCAGCTCGCCGGAATCGTACTTGTGCGGCGTTCTCAGGGCGTCAATATCATCGGAGAATGAAAAATTATCTTTCATCTTATTCACACTCGACTTGAGCTTCCCGGAAAACCCCAAATTCTTAGCACCTTCATCACCAAACCCAGCCGAGCAAACCGCCCCCATCGTTTCGCCCCCAACTAATTCAACTCTGAAGTTCAGCAATTCAGAGATTCAGCTAAATTTCACGGAATTCAGACCGGAAAACCACAATTTCTTTCAGATTCTCAGCAACAAAAACAAACCGGAATTATGGACCAATATCAGAAGCATTTACCTTATTTGCAGGGAGAATTCCAAGTCAGTCAGAGCCAAATGAATTGAATTTCTTAGCCGAAAAAAAAAGTAGCAGAGGATTGAGCTTAGCAGGATTATAAGGACATAGTCGATGGAGAGAGAGAGAGAGAGAGAGAGAGAGAGAGCATGTACAAAATATGGTTGTGTTTGACTGAAATACAAAAATGATAGAGAGGAATTTTCTTTATGACTGATTTGGTTTGGTAAGGAAAAATAAGGAAATGACGCGTTTAGAAAAGAAGAACGGAAATCTCGTGGGAATTTTGACTCCCAAACGAAATTCATCTGAGTACGGAATCCAAAACTTGAGCAGTGATTTTTGTCATGTATTTTTTTTTTTTTTCGGTATAAAAAAATCATAGTGATGATTTGTGCTGGTGTGAAATCATAGCCTGGAGGAGGGGAAAGAAACAAGTCCCGCCTACCATGTCTTGAGTCTTTTGGTGTGTGTTCGTAAGAGTTGCCGTCGTAGACACTTTTCAAAAGACTATGTCATGTTTAGTGGTGTTTATTTGATCGGTGACTGATTAAATAAATAAATATGTTTAATCATTCTTGTAAATCTAATAATTGAAAATAAAATAACTCAATTTAAAAATAATTATTTTCTTCATTAGATTTATATTCAATGGTGATTGAGCATAATTTTCTTGATCAGTCAGTGACCGATTAAATTATTCTTTGTTTGAGAGCCAATCAAGTGTGATTTGTGTTTCTGTCTTAGAAAGATCTTTTGATTAGTCAACGATTTGAAGTTTGAACGGGGTGAGGATGGGATATTTATGGGTATAAATAAGTAGGATTATATAAGTGTGTTTAAAGTATGAACCAAAGACTTGGACAATGGATTCCTTTTGGACTTTTTTTTTCGGGTGCTATAAATTGACATGTTGCTTACTTTGTGAGTTTAGTTTTAATCAGCAGACACTTTGTCACTTTTAATTTGGTGAGGGACATTTGTCATCTTGAAGATGGGTTTTAGAGTTTTTCAACACTGATATTTGTCTCCTCTGCTCAAGATTCAAGAGTCTACCATCTTTTGTAAATTAACAAGATTTAGTGTCTTTCACTTTCACTTTGGGGGAATGGGGATAAATCCATCCAAACTTTCTCTCATTCGTCAATATTTTGAATTGTAGTTTTATATTTATGAAATTTTTTAATTTTTTAATCAATTTTTAAGATCGTTTGTACAAAAATCAAATAAAAATGAAGATCATTACATTATTGAACAAATTGATGGTGGAGTTAACATTTTTTTTGGTACATATGGTGAAGTTAACATTTTTATGTCAAATTATTCATTTATTTAATGTAATTATATGAATATTAATTTTCACCAAAAATCTTTATTTTTTGAAATAATTTGATGAGTTAACGATCTCCTATTTATATGTGTTTGTAGAGGTGATTTAAAGGTTTATCTAATAGACGAATGTTCTACCATGAAACTATATTGTTGAATCTCTGAATACAAGCAAATAACATTTCAAAAAAAAAAGAATACATGCAAATAATAGAGAATTTAGACAAAGAGGACAAAGTTAGTTTAGCCACAAATATTTTATTGAATAAACTGTTTTAACCAAAAAAAAACAAAAAGTTCTGCACATTTTTTACTTCCTTTTTCCACCTGCGCTCATAAAATGTTTAAATACACAAAAGAGCATTATACATTTGTGATATATGTTCCATTAGTTCTTGACATTCCCGGTAAATGAACTTCACTGTTTTTAATTTTCATAATTAAGAAGGAAAATTCAAATTTAAGACCTTATGCTAACAATGTTTGAGACTTAAGAAAATAAGCTTTATCCTTTATTGGAAATTCCATGTCATCACGTGCTTTCCGGTTATCTATTGGTAGAAGGGCATAATTGTCAGATTGAAAAGTGGGACTGCGACTGTCAGAATAATAGTTGAATTGAAACAGTCAGAGAAGCAAATAGTACAAGAGAGCCGTGAGCTTGCGTGAGGTCATGGTGTTGAACACGCGGCACCGCCCAATTGGTTTGCGTTGACTTTTATCGTGATTAGGCGATTTGGTTTGGAGGTACGGAATAATTTAGGGATTTGGATTCCAAAAGATTTCTATTTTTCCAAATTTATGATTAGTAATCTAATGGATTTGGACCATCGGAGATATATCCATTTTTGGTTTTAATCCATAACCTCGAACTTATAATAAGGTAAAAAAATCGAGTCATGTTTTCTTAATTAATTTCCTATTCAACGAAGTTCGATTATCATAGAATATAATTATAATAAAAATTCATTATAATAAAGAGATAAATAAACCTCATTACGTATTATCCACCATTTAATTACAGAAGAAAAGATGTATATGATGAAGTTATGAGACGGGGAAGAGGAACCGATCGATAGATGAGGAGGAAATACATTGAGAAAATTGTTGCTCTTATATTAGGATCAAAGACATAGTGCGAGGTAGGATTTATTTAAGTTTGGGCCAAAAGTGGACTATTTAGTTAGGATTTTGCACACCTCCTCCCTTCCCCCCTCCCCCCGGAAGAATAAGCAAACACAATAGCAAAAGATCTCCTCACTTATTTCTTTTGATTGAAATGAGAGTGAAAGTTTTAAGGTGGATGTCTTTATGCCTTTCTTCACATCCTCTGAATTTAGATTGGTGTTTTGATAAGTTAAGCTTAGAAAAGAGAGGGAATACCTGCAAAAGATACCATGATGCTTAAGTCAATAATAGTTTGAGCTATGGTTGGTGTAGATGGAACTGATTGCTTCCCCCATTTCACTTCACCAAGTATTTATAGGTGAGCTCGAGCGAGTATCTCGACTAGTACGTATAGTGGTGCGCTTGGTCCGCAAGTAATGCATTAGTGGATTCATAGCGCGCCACTCTAATTACAACGTGGGAGAGTGCTTCCCGATTACTATGAATTCGGTTGAGCTGACTAGTTTCGCCTTATCTAAATCCATTTTGAAAGGATTTCTCCTTGAGAGGATCTAAACTTCTCAGTGCTCCCCAAATAGATTGGACCGTATCTTGATTAAGAGTTTAAAACATGATTTTACTTCCGTTGGATCTGCCTTGAAAAGATTCTACCTTACTTTTGATTGACCTTGAGTGGATTTACCTCATTCTGATCTGCCTCGAGGAGATTCCACCTTACTTGGATTGACCTCAAGGAGATTTACCTCACTTAGATATGTCTTGAGAAGATTCTTGTAATGTCCTGAACCAAAATTTACCAGTTTACGAGTCTTTTGATCGGTAAACGACATTTACATTTACTTTTCGGCTCCGTTTCGATCTTTTAGGGGGCCCTAAAAGTTGACTTTTTGTTGGGTCAAAATTTGAGGAAATTTTCTTCATGAAAGTCGTAGAGGATATCAAACAGAGCGCGTGCATATGTGAAAGTTATAATCGAAAAGGTAAAGTTACTGTTTATGGTAATTTCCTATATATATGGAAAGTTACTGTAGTAGATCAGAATCTACCAAGTGGGTAACTCCCATTTCTCTCTCTCTCCTCCCTCCCGTGGTTCTCTCTTTCCCTCTCTTCGGCTCACCTCTGCAACTTCGTCGTCCGACCACCTGGGGACGAGCCGCGACCACTATTCGCTTCCTCTCCCTTTCGTCGACCCGCTTGCAAAATGGGTCAACGCCGAGTTCTCCAGATTACGGCCACCAAAACCAGCCAAACTTGGCCAATTAGAAGCAGCTTGAGACGTAGATCATCCTCCCCAAAGCTTTGCCGAGAATTGAAGCATGGAGGAAGAAAGCATAATTGGAAAATTTCACTGTACTTCGGATTGCTCAATTGTTCGGCAACTACAAGGTATTTTCTGACTTGGTCACAGTTGAGAAAGTTATTGGAAATGTTGAGATGATGATGTGGATGAAATTTGGTGGCCGCATGAATAGTGTCGCCGCATGAATAGTGCGACAGGGGAATAGTGCAGTGTATGAACAGTGATTTAAATTGTGTTTTTTTTTTTGCTTGTTAGTTAAATCACATAAATACGGTAGAGCTTATATGTTAAGTTTGGTGAAGATTGGAGGAGTTATGAATCAGTTATGAATTTCTGAAAATTTTGAATTTCGATTATCGATTTACAAGAATTCTACGGTCTGATTTCTCTCAATTCTGCCCTAGAAACTATGAATTAAAGAATTGGTGAAAGTGATGAAGTTTTGGTTAAATCAGAGAAGAAATAGAAATGTTGATTTATGAGGATTTGACGTGGGAATCGTATTTAATTTCCGATTTTTTATTCATGAATTATAATTGTGTAGAGGGCGACGTGTCGAGCTACTGCTCAACGTAGGAAACCGGTAGCGTGGTCGCCTAAATAGTACTGTGAGTGGACATTTATTTTAAATTAATTGTGCATGCAGTATATTATTATTTTTCGATTTAGGCTTAATTTATTATTTAAATTATTGAGTTTTATGATTTTATGAGCTTGATTTCTTGAGATTTATTATGCTCTATGAGTTACGGGATTATTAGTGGATTTCCTTCCTGAGAGCTTTCAATAGATTTTGAAGCTATTTATTTATGAGTTATTGAGTTGGGGAATGATTTTCGGGAAGTGATTGATTAAGAAAATATTATGAGAATTATTGATTTCGAATATCATTTTATATGGTGATATACGAGTACGAATGATTTAGGAAATATTTGAGCATGATCGAATTATCGAGATTTCTTGAGTTTTGAGCTCCGCACTTATCAGCTTTAAAGTTAGATTGAGATTTCTTTCGAAAGCATTTATTGATTTACCGAGGATTCATGCTTTCGAGGATTTATTGAGATATTGAGCCTTGAGTTATCAGGATGTTCTTAAGTTATGTTTTCGGTGAATTATTTATGACTTATTGGATTAATATCGGGTTTCTTTTTTAAAACAATTATTTTAAAGAGAGTGATTCCAGTTTATTGAGGAGGTAAATAAGTCAGCGCATACATGCTTTACCCGGTCGGCAGTCCCCTCCAGGTAATAGTCTGGTCGGCAGTCCCCTTTAAACAATATTCTGGTCGGCAGTCTCCTCCATAACATTCCGGTCGGCAGTCCCCTCCAGATGACATGAGATAGTTAGTCGGCAGTCCTCTCTAACTACCTATGATTAGTCGGTAGTTCCCTCTAACCATCACCTCCTCGTCCGGTCGGTAGTCTCCTCCGATGCGTCCCTGGTCGGCAGTCCCCTCCAGGTGGCATGAGATGACTAATAAGCAATTCCTTTTAGTCATCGTCTATTTTGAGACATGATTTGAGATATAAGTAATTTAACTAGATGTCTGAAATATTATTATGTATTTGAGGGATTTGAGATTTTAAAGAGATTTCAGGATGTTTGAGATTACATTATTGAGATTTCAATAAAGATGATGATTAAGAGTATTTTCAAGATTTTTACTGCATGCTTGATTTTTAAGAGGATAACTTGGGAAAGCACTAAATCCTCTAATTGTTTTCCTTCGAGATTAGTTATTTTTTTTCGTCCACTCACTCTAACGGATTTTAAATGTTTTCCCCTGGGCCCTTCGTTTTCAAATGCCCAGTTTGCAGGCCAATTTAGCTTGAGGTCGAGCGTATATAGGGTTGAGGCATAGCTGTCATAGCTTCCGCATTAGAAAAGTATCGGTCTTTATCTTGTATTCTATTTTCTTGTACGCATGTGCATTAGATTGCTTTTATAACCCATGAGATTAATATTCTTAAGTTCATAATTGTTTTGTGAAATGGAAGATGTTGTGATTTAGGGAGCAGAGTGGCTCTAGAAGATTAAGGGTGGATTGTTTTACAAGTGTATATGTCTTTCTACAGGTTTTTGTGTAGTCCACTTTTAGAGGAAGTTCTGCCAAATTTTTGGTAGAATTTCTTCTAAGGTGGGCCATGTAGGGCCACTTTGGATTTCAATATGAAATCCGGGGCGGGTCCTGTCAATTCTATCTTACCTTGAGAGGATTTCACTTCGAAGAGTTTTCTTCAAACAAGTTGGGCTGCATCTATTTCAGTCTATTTCGTGACTAAAATCATTCCTAAAACTTTTAACACCACAATTATTAGACAATGCATTTTTAAGACGTGAACTGTGTTATTGTTTATTGATTTTTGTATTTAGGTTGAGGATGAATGCGATGTTATCCCAAGCACTAATTTCCCACGTACTATTAGTGTTTAATCTCATACTCTAAAAATAGATCTTACAATTCTTCTTCACATACATCCATTGAATACAGTATCTCCATAAATTAGTACCAACTTGTTTTTGTTATTTGGAAAAGATTGACTCACGAATTTTCTTTATTTTTTTATTTTTATTTTTTTGAATCAAACCCAAATTATAGGGCGGGTGTCAATATATTCATCTAAAGTCAGAATAGGCTTCCTTTCAAAAAAAAAAAGGTCAGAATAGGGTATTACATACCCTTCCGCTATCATCTACATACATACAAGAAGATAGTGGTAGTACCCACAGTGGTACATAAAAATAGACTCACTCATTAGATATTCATGTACGTAAATATAGAGGACGTCATCCTTTGGTACTACTCCAGAGGCGTTAGAGATACATGGAGTGCACATAACGTGCATTAGCTTCCTAAAAGAAAATTATTGTAAGAGACTATACGAAAACATAATTAATAGACTAGGGCCAAAAACCCCAGTCCAAAACTGAAGGCCTAAATACTAAATAGCGCAACCACCAAAGAGAGTCCATACAAAGCCCATTAGCTTGGTCTGGTCCAGTCCACCTACTCCATATCCATCCCCATTGCACGTAACAGTGAGGATGGGCTTTGTCCGCCGCACGCGGCACAACCTGCGTCGCCTCGATTCACGCCGCCACGATCTCTCACCGCCCAAGACCCAAACCGCCACGACCCATGCCACCATGGAAAAAACCAACCCCGATCCAAGTCCTCGCACCTCACATTACCATCGATTCAGATATGTGGCGCTGTCGACTAAGAAACCGTCATCAGGGATCGATCGCTAGTCCTGTTAGCACAACCATCGCCTCGCACCAGCCCAGTCGAAACCATCCGACAATCCTCGAGCAACACCCCCTTTAACGAACCCCATGAGCAGTAGCCAGCAATACCCGTCCGACAGCAGACCCCATAACGGCGGAGAGGCCAGAGGCTAGCCCGAACATAAATTCTCAGAACAGAAAAGTCCGGTCCTTAAGGTTTTCTCAAGGAGAGAGAGAGAAGTAGGGTTTGGATCCTGTAGTACTTGAGAAGAAAAATGTAGCATGATAATATTCGTGCGAACAAGAAACACACGCTACATTATTATAACAAGAAACTCAGATCTTGACCGTTCAGGTGCAGGCGCGTGTTGCTTCTGGTACCCGCAAGCGGCAAAACAAGGAGAAGAGGTACAAACGTTGTCGCTCCAGTTGGCAATAGTGGTTTGGACCCAACGGTGAGCCCAAAATGAGACCGGGCCCAATGGAAGAAGAACTGTAGCGTTAGAGAGTTTGATTTGGTCTCTGTCTGGCGTTGCTTAGACAAGCAAAGAGAGGAAAGATACGTCCAATGATTGAGCCGAAAAGGTAAATGCACTCAAAATCTAAATTAAATTTTGAAATTTTTTTTTAACCATGACATCAACAGTGATATATTACTATTTATTATATGCTCAGTCCACGGTTTGCTTTGATCATCACCTCAAAGGCAACAGCAGAAAGCCTAAGCCGGCCTCACAGCTGCTACCAGCCTACCAGTCTCCCCACCAGCCGGCTTCTCTTCTCTTTCCTTTGCTCCAAGAAATCATCATCTCCATTCGACTGAGCTTGCATTGAAAAAAAAAAAATCATCCAATAATATATCCACCAACCCCATTTCAGAGGCTACTTCTTCAATAAGGTAATACCATTTTCCTCACTCTTAAGCTTTTTCTTTTCCTTCTTTTATTGGTTTCACACTTCAGGTTGATTCTTAATTAATTAATTTGCTGTTCTTAAAGTTGGAAGATAATCAGAACTTACAAGTTCTTAGTGTTGCAAAAAACTTATGAAGACTAGGATCAAGATGCATCTATTTTTGCATATGAACTCAGAGGAGTCTGGAGTTGCTGTTATATATGGTTTCATATATGATCTGCAGATGTTTGACATGTATAATGATGACCAAATACTTTACGAGAAAATAATGACGTGTAAACTGATAGATTGATATATGGTATTAACTAATTTGGTTGACGGTCTTGTATGTTTACAAAGACTTTTAACCTTTGTGCATGACTGATTGCATGAGTTTCTGAGAAACCGAGTTGCAGAAGATTGAACTTTAGGTTTTTTGTATAGTTCATCTAGACTAAACTAGTATTTGAATAATATTTGATATTTTGTTGAATATTGCTTAGTTTTCTGAGCAGAGAAGGGAGAAGCCCTTCGGAATTGGAAGTTTGCAATGAGGAGTTGTTGACCTGGCTGTTCACTTCACTGGGAAGTAATTAATTTGCTTCGATCTTCGTATCTTTAAAGATGGCTAAGAACTATAGATTTTCAATGGACCAAAAGGAGGACATTGTTAGGGTATTGATTACCACAGTAGATGGTTTTATTCGGGATCAGCTGATCAATAAAGAACAGAGAAGCCAACACAGGGAACAGTGTGCTGAAAGATTGGCAGCTGAAGATGGATCCTGTGGTAAAGGTTTCGAGGTTCGTTACTCCGATCAAGCAGTGCTAGCAAATCTGGATTGGGGTATTGAGGCTCTTGAAGAAGCAATCGACACTTCAAATATGGAAACTAAGCTTGCAAGACTAGACCATGCTGAAAAAATGTTGCAAGTTTGTGCCATGTTGAATTCTGATCAGAAAACTGCTGGAGTCCCCAATTTTTACCTCTCAGCTTGGGCACACCTCAACTTAGCATACCTGTGGAAATTGAGGAATAACATCCAAAACTCAGTTCTCCATGTCATTGAGATGTTTACAGTTGATCCTTTTTTCTCAAGGATAGATTTTGCTCCTGAAATCTGGAAACTTTTGTTTCTTCCACACATGAGCTCAATTATAGGGTGGTATTCGGAGCAGAGGCACCGGCTTGTGATGGAAGTAATTCCTGACTCTCATGATCTGTCTTTCACAGCTGATCTTGATCAATTTTTCAATGAGTCTTTAATCTTTTCAATGAGACCGGATCAGATAGAGAAATCGCAAAAGCTGGAGCAGCTTTATGGTGAGTCATTGGATGAGAACACAAGGCTTTATGCCAAGTACTTCAAGGATTGCATGACATCTGATTCAACCTCCAGTAAGAAAGTGGTTCCAATGTTGCCAATTGCTGAGCCACCAATGACTCCATTGCATGAGGTCAGCAGCTCGATTCCTGATTTTGTCAAGTTTGGTCCTATCTTGCCCAAGAGTGCTGGCTTTTCTCCCATCCTCAAGTCTAAAGATGGCACAAGAGACGTAAACAGGTTAATTAATCCAGTTTTTCACCCTTTTGCAAGTTTAGTCCAATTCTTGGGTTTTGTAGAGCTCTAATAATTGTTTACCTTTTGGACATTTGTTTTCAAACAGAATGAATCTAAGTTCTGCATCTTCACAAAATTTGGAGCCTGTCAGATGGGATCCTCAGGTAAGGCTAAAAAGTTGTTTACAAGTCAAGGAAATTTCATGCTTTCTGAATTCTATGCTTTTTTAGAATTTTGTATAACCAAAGCTATAATGTTGTGCATTATGCCAGGAATGTATCCCCGAGGAGAACGAAGATGAATCCGATTATGAGCCTAATGATGCTAATATGGCTTCTGATCACGAGAAGGAAACTGGAGGAAAAGTACAGTCATCTGTACTCAGGAGTCGAGTACATAGCCCAACAATCTTTTCTCCACTAATTTCACCTAAATCTTCACCAAAAGTTTCATCTCCAAAACCAGACACAGCTGTTTCTGCATTGCGTTTACTGTCTGTCAAAATCACAGATTCAGCTGTTGCCACCTCTTTGCCTGCATCTCCGGGCATGAGCAATGATTACAGCATCAGCTCTGCAGACTCTGATGTTGAAGTGATAGTATGGCTCAAACTCTACATATACTAACTCTAACATGTTTACTTATCATTCACCATTGGTTTCATTTACTATATGGAAATGCTGGATTCTTTTTCTTTACTGAAAATTTCTATGTGATTAGGAGACTACCAAAAGTTGCAGGAAAGTCTATAGCCGAACATCAAGCATGAATAATGAGCTTGTGAAAATGTCGAAAAATAGGTAAAAGCCTCACTTATATGCAACTGTAACCAGCATGTATATCCATTAAGACCATTACTGATTCTCATGATTGTATTTATATTTTTGTAAATGTGCAGTCCACCTAATGAAAATGATGAAGGAGGCCAGAGCTGTGTTTCACTCCCATCTTCCGAGAGGATGACTACTAAGTCAAGACCACCTAAGGATTTTGTTTGTCCTATCACTGGCCAGATATTTATTGATCCAGTTACTCTTGAAACAGGTCAGACATATGAAAGAAAAGCAATCCAAGAATGGCTGAAACGAGGAAACACAACCTGTCCCATTACGCGGCAACCCATCTCAACAACTACTCAGCTGCCTAAAACAAACTATGTTTTGAAAAGACTGATAACCTCTTGGAAAGAACAGCATCCTGAACTTGCTCAAGAATGTGCATACTACGAAACACCAAGAAACTCATTTCACCGCTCCTCCGTGAAAGAAGTCCATTCTGGTACCACAACTCCACAAAGAACATGTGACTTCATGGGTCATAGGAATACCGATGATTATATCAGCCAAAGGAGCAAAAGGTTTATGCAGGCAGCTGTTTCTACATCACCAACCAGTGTGATATCTCAAGCTGCAGTTGAGACTATTATCAATGGCTTAAAGCCTCATGTTGCATGTCTATGTACTTCAGATAAACTTCAAGAGTGTGAAACAGCAGTGTTAGAAATAGCCAGATTATGGAAGGACTCAAAGAGTGATACTGCAATTAATACATTCTTATCGGAGCTGACAACTGTCAATGGATTCATCGAAATACTTTCAGCTTCTCTGAATAGGGAAGTCCTGAGAACATCTATTTACATCCTCTCCGAGCTAATATTTGCTGATGAAAGTGTTGGAGAAACACTTACCAGTGTAGACTCGGACCTTGATTGCTTGGCTGCTCTTTTAAAGAATGGACTAGCTGAGCCTGCTGTTCTCATTTACCAGCTGAGGCCGGTGTTTGCTCAGCTTTCAGCTCATGATCTTATACCCTCCCTTGTGCAGCTAATTCAGAGCAAAAAGGAGGAATCAAATGATCTTCAATTAGTAATGGACCCCAAAGATGCTGCATTAGCTATTCTTGAGCAACTCTTGATGGGAGGAGATGAAAATAGCAGATCCATTAATGCTTTGAGTGTTTTTTATGCGAATGGTATACCTGCTCTAGTTAAGTCTTTAGATAGGCCAGAAGGAAGAAGGTCCATTGTTTCTATTCTATTATGCTGCATGCAAGCTGAAAAAACTTGCAGGAACTTGATAGCAAATAGAATTGAGCTGTCTCCTGTTCTCGAACTATTTCATGCTGGAAGTGATGGTGTGAGAGGCACATGTGTAGAGTTTCTCTCAGAACTGGTACAGTTGAACAGGTATGTATATTTATTTAGATCGGATTAGACATATATGCTTCACTGAGTCATTTACTGATTTTGTCCTTCCTCAAATGCCTATGGTCAGGAGAACATTATGCAATCAGATCTTGCAGACGATTAAAGACGAGGGAGCATTTAGTACAATGCATACCTTTCTTGTATATCTTCAAATGGCTCCAATGGAGCAGCTACCTGCAATTGCTACTCTCCTTCTTCAGCTTGATCTCCTGGTTTGCCTCTTTCCTTTGCATCATCTACAGACCTACAGTTATTATATCTTGAGTACAGCTTTCCTGAGTGAACTAGGGAACTTAACAATAGTTTATGTTTTACATGTTTCTAGGTTGCGCCTCGGAAGATGAGCATTTATAGGGAAGAATCTATAGAGGGACTAATTGAGGCACTCCGAAGGAAAGACTTCTCAAACTCTCAAATGATGGCTCTAGATGCCTTGTTATCTCTTACTGGACGTGTGACTTCATCCGGGGATTCATACACTGAAGCCTGGTTACTCAAGATTGCTGGGTTTGATCAACCTTACAATGCTTTGATGAAGGCAGAGCGGCTAAGACAACAAGACAATGATTTGATGGAGACAATGGTGTGTTTTATTTGGAGTTTTGCTCTTTCCATAGGTTATGACTCATTACATTTCTCTCCAGTTTGAATCCTGATCTTCAATGCTTATACAGGAAGAAGAAGAGAGAGCAGTAAGCTCTTGGCAGAAAAGGGTTGCTTTTGTACTTTGCAACCATGAGAAGGGATCCATTTTTAAAGCTTTGGAAGAATGCCTCAAGAGTAATTCCATTGAGATGGCAAAGTCATGTCTTGTTATAGCTACATGGCTCACACACATGCTTTCCGTACTTCCTGATACAGGTGTGAAAATCAGTGCTCGCAAGGCCTTGCTTGAAGAATTCATAAATGTTCTCCAATCATCGAATAATTTGGAGAAGAAGATTTTAGCAACCCTGGCTTTGAAATCTTTTGTCAGTGAACCAGGTATTTTGGTGCAGAAAGTACACGCAAACATTATGCAATTCCAACTTGTCTACCCAACTGATTAGAAGTTAACTCCAACTGCTAAATTGTACAGCTGCACTTGAAGCACTAGGAGTGTATGCTAAATGCATCTACAAAACATTGAGAAAGCTTAAGAGGAGCACTGTGGTGGCGAGTGACATAATGAAAGCGCTGATGAACTTGTCATCTGTTGACGTAGTAAGTAGGGTGATGGAGTATGAATATTAGCTTAAAGTAATTTCAATGACAGATTACTAACTCCTAGTGTTCTGCAATATAGACAGACTTGTGGTGCTGTGCTGAAGTGGCTGAACTAAATTCAAGCTCAAATGGGGAGGTTACTTCTATACTTCATCTAAAAGGCCGTGTTTTAAGCAGCCATTCTGATGGAACTATGAAGGTACACACACTTGGAAGAGTTCAACTTGAAAACCTGCTTGTTTACAGCTGAGACTAATATATTTGTCCTAGGTATGGGATGCTGGCAAGAAAGTATTAAGACTGATTCAAGAAGTCCGCGAGCACACAAAAGCTGTCACATGCCTCTATATTTCACCTTCAGGTGATAAATTATACAGCGGTTCGTTAGACAAAACAATTCGGGTAAGCCATTTGCCTAGACTAGCTATGAACTCCACAAAATCATTTCTTCGCTTCCTAAGGAATTAGCTCTTCTAAATGGCTAAACTTTTCTGATCATTACAGGTGTGGGCAATCAAAGCAGAAGAAATTCATTGCCTTCAGGTTCATGATGTGAAAGAGGTCGTATATGAGTTGGTAGCGAATTCTAAAGTGGCGTGCTTCATTTCTCAAGGCACTGGAGTGAAGGTAATTACTTGCACATTACTCTTTACAGTATGAACAGTTGTGCCAAAACTCGATTATCTATCTCGCAGTCTCACCTATGCTTCTGTTTTGTGTTGTGTCATGAAAGGTTTATGATTGGTCTGGGGTCCAAAAGCATGTAAACTTCAACAAGTATGTAAAGAGCCTAGCCATGTCAGGGAACAGTCTCTATTGTGGTTGCTCTGGTTACAGCATCCAGGTAAATCAAAATTACGATCGGATAACAGAACTGACTTGTGCTTGTGTTTATCAACTTACACAAAACATAACATAACAATGCAGGAGATCAACTTGGGGAGACATATATCAAGCACATTCTACTCCGGCACAAGAAAGCTGTTGGGAAAACAGATGTTCTATTCCCTTGAGATTCATGATGGCGTCCTCTATGCGGGCGGTTCATCAGTTGATGCAACAGCTGGGAAGATATTTTCGCTTCCAAACAAGGCTGTATTAGGATCATTCTCAACTGGATTCGACATCCAACGCATTGCCACCAACAACGACTTGATCTTTACGGCAACAAAGTGTGGGATAATTGAGGTTTGGTTGAAAGAGAGGTTCACAAGAATTGCTTCCATCAAAACAGCTGGTGGCGGTCATGCCAAGATCACATCCTTAGCAGCAGATATGGACGGAGGATTGCTGTTTGCAGGTTCCTCGGATGGCAGAATCCAGGTTAACATCACAATATATCAACACTTATATCATGATTTTCATTCCTGTTAGTCTAATGCAGTGCTTGTTTTGCAGGTTTGGGCACTAGATTAGACGAGTCCTCCTCCAAATACTGAGATCAAAACTAGTTCTCTGTTGATGTACTCTGCTGTGCTTATGTTGATGCAAAGTCGATAAAAATGACCACATTTTGGGTCATCATATACAAAATACATTTTATCATTATGGTACCATGCTCAAGTTTCCAGCAACATGTAAAGCTCACGATGAATCAGTGTAATCTTTAGAGTTGGTCAATTCATTTAGATCCTTCCCTTTGCTTACACATAACTGAAGTTCATGTTTGGAGTGCCACAACATTTAGTAGTTTGCGCAATATTGTCTCCATAAACCCTATCCCAAAATCATATTTTCTATTTTCAACAATTGGTAAGGTCATATTATATTTTGCAACCGTTTAAAGTTTAAACTCACTCCGGTAAAAGAATTTAGGGCTTTAATGGGATTTAAAGGTAAATGATCTATTTCGAAAATTGACCATAAAACAGATGTATCTGTCTACAATAGGCAATGCAAGCATCTACAAATCAATTCCAGGAACAACAATACTGGCTACATATGATGATTCAGCTCGACCATGCTGTTCGTCAACCTTGTCGGAAAATAAGTCGAATGGGATACTACAGCTGTTAGAAATAGAAGGTCGAAGAAATCAGCACCAAAATCTAATACAAAAGAGAAAAAAAAAACAGAGGCACTCAGAATGAAAAGGACTAATGATTTTGATATCACCGATCTTTAAATCTCATGAATACCACTACAAATTGGATCCTCATTGTGCCTCTTTCAGTGTTACAACAAAAAACAAAAAATTAAAAACAAGGGAAAAAAAAAAAAGCTATGGCGAACAAGCATTCAGAATGAGTAGGAGGTTATGTAATCCGTTCATGAAGTAGTCGGACAAATACAATCCTCATTATGCTGCCGCACACTAAATCGATGAACAAGAAAAAGGAATCGAAAGCTCAAAACAAAGGAAAAATCCGAAACCATCAGAAGCTTGGATCGTTTCAGCGTCGACACACAAAAGTGTCTCAGACGACCGTCGTGAGATGATTAATCCAAATTCATCATCTGATTCGCACAATTTTCTCACAAAAAAACCCGAGACAGAGAGAGAGAGAGAGAGAGAGAGAGAGAGAGAGAGAGAAGAACGATGAAGAAGGAGACTACTGGTGGCTTTGGATTGAAGAAGCCAAGGCCCCGCCGATACCCATTATAAAGAGAAACCTCAACGGAGTCGCTTTTATTAGGGTTTTCACACTTCCTCATTTGCCCATTTTACCCTTACTATTGGGCCTGGATCTACCACTACTCTCAACTGGGCTGGATTTACTTGAGCATTGCGCGACGGCGTCGTTTCGGTTCTCCCCTACCCGAAATTCTGATTTCACTTCCAGAGAGATCTCTCTCAGTCTCTCGCTCTGCAACGAAGCACGCCATGTCTGCAGAGAGCTCTCCTCCTCTGATTGCAGCTCAGCTCAATCACCTGGCCCTTCACTTCCCTCTTCTCGCTAAGGTAATGCATAAGCTTCTTCAACCCTAACTCTTTTGCTTCATTTCTAGTAAACCAAAATTCGAAATACCAAAATTAAATCTCATCCGATGCATGCGTATATGTATATTTCACTGGCAAAGTCTTTCTTGCAATTAAGCTAAGGGTTATTGATTCGCTTACTCTAAGCTGAAATTAGTACGGTCTAGGGTTTTGTTTAAGAAATTGAAGGAGGACATTTTTTGTTTGGAGAATTTTGCGATGAATTTTGCATTGCAGATTGAGCCTAAGTGGTCGGGTAGCAAAGACTACAGCGGAGTTCTTGATCGGTTTACCTTGGCCATTTCCTACTGTCTAGACTTTATCAAATGTGAGTGAATTTTCTTTGCATTTGTGATTTCATCAAGTCTTTGATTTATGCATTTACTTGCTGAGGGTTTGATGTGTGGCAGGGGATGTTATATTTGATGCGGAGTATCCGATGTCTGCACCAGATATTATATTCGGACCTGAAGATGAAAGTTTTCAGCAGTTTCTTGTATTGCATGGTGAAGATCCGAAGTCTCCCATGAACCGTTTGGGTGGTTGGGATAGCAGAGACCCTACGCAGCTCATGCTTCTCGTTCAAGAACTGAGGTTAGGGGCGTTTCTCGTATAGGTTTTGAAGTTTTCGGTCATTTTTGGAGTTGCTGTTGCTAACTAGTTGCATGTTCCAATTTTAAGAGATCAATACATGGCCTACCAGATTAAGCGTGTTGGAGAGGTCCAAGATGACCGTGTGAAATTTGAAATTAGCACAATTGCTTTTCGGGAGGTAATGTTTCAATTCATATTATTTGTCTGGCAGACTGTGAGAGGGGCTGCACTAAGAAGTCTACTTTTGTGAGTATGTAGTTGAGAACAGTTGAAGATACTTTCATTCTTTGCTTTTTGTAATGCTGAGTTATTGCTCATCCATTGAAGTTGGTCTTTGTATTATTTTGACTTGGACTGCAACATTAGTTCAATCAGAAGCACCCTATCAATTGATTCATTTCGCTGGAACATTTTGACCGGCTACTTTAGCAGATGATTGTTTTAACTCCTTCAACTTTTCTTCAGGGAATTGAGATGCACTTGAGTTCGGGATATGATAAGGTATTTGCAATTGAAAAAAGAACATGTTTATGTTTTCCGTTTTCTATGAAAACATCGGTGGTGACTATAGGTCTGTGTAGCTTCTGATTGTATGTGTGGTTCCTATGCCTCTGAATTTAGTGTAGCCAGAGGAGGTCAAATTTGCAGTGCCCCTAGTAGATACGAACATAAACAAAATGGTGCCCGGGTGCCCCTGGATATATCCACAGAAGATATACTTGCAGGTTGATAATTTTATTCTCGCTCCCACTTCCCCTTTGTTCAAACTCTATTGGGGGAAGAAATTTTTTTGTTTTTCTTCCAGCACATCATATCAGTAATGTGGTGGCGCAGGTTATATATCCTGTTGAGAAAAAATATGTTTCCACCCCATCAGCTCCTCGTTTGAAACTAGTAGCTACACAAGACTTGAAGACACTATTTTCCATAGATGATGTCAAACTTCCTACATGGTTGACGGGGATGTATGTCTCTGTTCTGCCCTGTTAAATTGTTTAATTTTTTCAGTCCTTCAAATTTGATAAGTGTCGGTTCATTAGATGATCTTCTTTTTTATATTTCTTTTTCCCAATAGGTGCATGGCTGAGTATCTTCCCCCTCTTGAAGAGACTCTTGAAAAACAGGTCAGCTGCACTTCATTCATGGGCAAATCTATTCAGTCTATACTATACCGTTGTAATTTTGCAATGTATCGTAATTGTTAGTAAACTCTGTCTTGTTATTAAGGTTTTGGAAGCAGTTTCCTTGATTGATGTTAGAAGGCGCTTTATTGAGGCATTAGCCGTTCAGTTTGGAAGACCAGTGGAAGCTGATCCGGTATGCATCCTAGGCTCGTACTTCTTTGCAAAGTGTTTGAAACACTAAGGGTAACTGTTCCATCTTGAAATCGCAGATCTTTTGCAGAAAGGCAACATTTCTAGCTGCTTCTGGAGTTTTCACATTCCTGGTATGCGTAATCATATTGTATCCTATTTGTTTGTATATTACTTAAAACCAAAGCCTATGATAAGCCATTGATCAATGGACTTGATACTGCACTATCTCATTTCTGACCATTTTGCCTACATCTAGCAAAGCTTGTAAGTCATGCCAGTTTTAAATTATAAAATAGATCTTGTTATGTTGTATTAGTTGGTTTTACTTACTGTTATATGAAACTTGTTGTTTTTGCTGCATCCTTGCACTCGTTAGTTGATCTTCCACATCTATTGACCAAGCTTGTGAGAGTTTTGTTTGTATAGGTTCATTTAACGATTACAACTCAGTTTCCAAAGCAACCGCCAGCTATAGTGCTTCAAAGTTCCCAGGCAAGGATATTTTCCTCCCAACCTTTACTTTATTATCATTGTCAAACCTTAGATATATAGGTAGTCAGTGTTGTCTGCTTCAGACCAAAGGTTAAAGGTCTATCCGCTACTGTACATGCACATATTGTATAATTAATGTTCTTGGATCTTTTATCTCGTGCATCAAGTGCCCCTGGGTATGAATATTTTCACCAGCTTTGAGTTACCAATTCTTAATGAAAACCTACTGTATCTTAATTCTAGGACTGATGAGAGAAGTACTGCAACAAGCAGCTTTCTAGATCTCTTAATTGATGAGTTCTATTCTTGTACTGATGTAGCATTTCAACCCGCAAGGTGTGCCTATCAAATCACTGCCGCTGACTGATTATCCTTTTAGCCCAAGATGGGAAGCATCGCTGATGGCTGAACGGATATGGTGAGTTGTTTAATTTGTATATCCTTAGCTCTTTATCGCTTTCTTGTCATGTAGTGCTTATAGAGGTTAGTTTTTCAGGGACTTTTTGGCCGATGAAGCCTTGGTCTTCAAGAAGTATTGCAACGAGCAGTACTAGAGGGTGTGGCCTAATTTGTTGTCAATGTTTTGTATCCTCACCAGTACCATACCATTCAAGCTGTGTAAAGTTGGTCCCTTTGAACTCTTTTTGATTGTTTGATATTAGCGTGGATCAAATAGATCATCACTCTGAACTGGGAAATGAAAGTGATTACAAGTACAATTTATGTTCTTGCACTTGAGGTCTGGTAAAAACTTCACGATTTTGAAATATCTGTTACAACAATTAAACAAATATATGTCATAAAAAAAATTTAAACAAATATATGCGTAGTCTTCCTTTGAATCTTGATGTATGGGTTATCTGATTGTTGTCAATGGCAAGTGCCAACAGGTCTGGATGGGCCAAGAAATACAGTCATAGTAGGCTAAGAGACTGAAATTAAAAAAGGTTGATTTATTGTTTTTGGGATCTGAATTTGGACTTTGATCCAATGTCTCGTTATCATGAATTTCTTAATCACAATTATTATCTATGACTAATTAATAATCTTAAGTGCAGTCTGGTAAGTGACAAGGTTTTATCATTAGCTAAAATAAGCATCATTTACATCAGATCTTGTCAGATTGCGAATACACATGTTACCATGTTACAAACTCTACAGTGTATGTACCTGCCCAAGTATACAATGATTCTTTATACCCAATTATTGTGGTCTCTGTCACCCCCAATAACCTGACCTTGCTAAGTTGCTATGATCATTTTATATGGTAAAAAAAAAAAATCCTCATATGTTACTTAGATGTAGCCCATTTCACTATCTTTCGGTAATATTAAAAGATACAAAATCACATCTCTCTCATTGATGAGATAAAGTAAAATTCGTGATCGAATCATAGTAAATTACTCAATACGTAGGTAAATACATTGTAATCATATGGTCTTACGTTATAACTCAAATCAAAAGAATTGCAACACTGTTAACCTAAAATGTATATTTTAAATTCGTAATATTGTCTCATTTACTACTTATCATCTCTTGTCATTAAGTTATCTAAATGTGACTTAAATTAATCAAAATAAAAGTTATCTTCAAAGTATTGAAACTCAACCTTGAACAATTAGATTATCTCATTATATAATCTAACGGTTCGCAACTTCCTAATTTCGGACGATTAGAATTTTCGAGTGAAAAAAAAAAAAAACAGAAGTCAAAGATAGTAAGAAGAGATGAACGTATTTTACACCGTATTTGTACTGTGCCGACGCCGGACCCGATGCCAGAGGAGAGAGAAGGGTAGTTGGGTTGTCCGTACTCACTGCCTGTCTGGCTGTGACACACATGGCATACACATATCATAACACCACCAACAAACACAAACCAAAAAAAAAAAAAAATCCCGCCATCCATCTATTATTACCTTCCTAACCTCCGAATCTCCCATTTCCCCTCCCATTTCCCCTCCCAATAAAACTCCCCTTACTCTCCCTCTCCCAATCGGCCCTTTCCTCCAAATCCAGCACCCACAAGATTTAGTCTCTCCTTCTCTCTCTCTCTCTCATCTCCTCCGGCAGCCATGAGAGAGATCCTTCACATCCAGGGCGGCCAATGCGGCAACCAAATCGGCTCCAAGTTCTGGGAGGTCATCTGCGACGAGCACGGCGTCGACCCCACCGGACGCTACAAGGGCGACGGCTCCTCCGATCTCCAGCTCGAGAGGATCAACGTCTATTACAATGAGGCCTCGGGCGGCAGGTACGTCCCCCGCGCCGTGCTCATGGATCTTGAGCCCGGAACCATGGACAGCATCAGATCCGGCCCCTTCGGACAGATCTTTCGCCCCGATAACTTCGTCTTCGGACAGTCCGGCGCCGGTAATAATTGGGCCAAGGGTCACTATACCGAAGGAGCTGAGCTGATCGATTCCGTTCTCGATGTTGTTCGCAAGGAGGCTGAGAATTGCGATTGCCTTCAAGGTAAATTTCGGGCTTCATTTTTCGATTTACAATGCTTGTGAATCCAGATATTGATGCTTGATATACTGTGCACATTGTATGAAACGTCATCGTTTAGTTCAGTAACCGTATGCATTATCATCTTCTGTAGTTATATGAATTGGTGGATCCTGCATCAGTAACTGAAATTTTTACTACTAGGATTGTCAGATCCTTATCCAATATATTCATACTGCAAACTCTGAGTGTTCTCTTACATTTTAACCGTTTTACAGCGCACTCAACGCTGCGGTGATCTGAAATTTGTAGTGGCAGTGTGGGCTGTGGCAGTTCCTTTTTGTTTTTGCGTTCATTGTCTTTGCATAGGGTTTGGAAATGATTCTAATCTTGTTTGTCAGGACCAAAAGAAGGGTTCTAAATTTGTTTGTTATTTTTTGTTTCATTGTGCATCTAATTTTACTGAAAGATGCCATTCTGGATGTGATTATTGAAGGTGAAACTGGCCGGCAGTGCCATGTTGTTTTGGATTATTATATTAGTTTCTTGCTGTGGGGGTAAACTGCTGATCAGCATCTGGCTTTATAATTGAGGATGAGATGTTTGTGGGGCCCTTGTTTGTCTTGAGTGGGCCGGATCAGGCATGCTGCGGTCTTGATCTATCTTTTGTGATTCTTTATGAAAAATTAGCAAATCTTTTACTTTTGTGTGGATGTGATCATGATTGTGATTTCCCACCAAGATGGGTTTCACCAGACCGACATTGTGCTGCTTCCTTTTTCAACTTTACTGAAGCAGTAAATCTTTTATGGTAGCCTCAATTATTTCACAAACCTTGTTTGAGTGCCCTTCTGGCCTTTTGTAATCTTGTTCAAAGGTTTTGGGGTTTACTGTTAGCTGAATTTGGAGTCACTTTTCTGTAGAACAGCAAATTCTCATGATAACGTATGTGCTATTGTTTTGGATCCACTACAAGTCTGCCCTTGTTTCAGCACACGTTTCAATTTCACTTGCCAGTTTGAGGCTTTAAAAGTTCATATAGATATGATGATTGATTATTCCTTTTCTGGTCATGCATGTATCAGGTTTCCAGGTGTGCCACTCACTTGGAGGAGGAACTGGTTCTGGCATGGGAACCCTTCTGATATCGAAGATCAGAGAGGAATACCCTGACAGGATGATGCTTACATTCTCTGTGTTCCCATCTCCAAAGGTCTCAGACACTGTTGTGGAACCATACAATGCCACTCTTTCGGTGCACCAGTTGGTAGAGAATGCTGATGAATGCATGGTTCTAGATAACGAGGCTCTTTATGACATTTGCTTCAGAACCCTAAAACTCAGTACCCCAAGCTGTGAGTGACAAATCTTTTCTTGTTTCTTGTTTAAACTCGATTGTTCCAATATGAAGCACCACAGCAGTGTGTTAATTATACCTAATAAATTTCTGGATTGCAGTTGGTGACCTGAACCATTTGATATCTGCAACTATGAGTGGTGTTACTTGCTGCCTAAGGTTCCCTGGTCAGCTGAACTCTGATCTCCGGAAGCTGGCTGTCAATCTCATTCCATTCCCACGTCTTCACTTCTTCATGGTTGGGTTCGCCCCACTCACATCTCGCGGTTCCCAGCAGTACATCTCCCTCACCGTGCCAGAGCTGACTCAGCAAATGTGGGATGCCAAGAACATGATGTGTGCTGCTGACCCCCGCCACGGCAGGTACCTGACAGCCTCGGCCATGTTCAGGGGTAAGATGAGCACCAAAGAGGTGGACGAACAGATGATCAATGTGCAGAACAAGAACTCTTCCTACTTTGTTGAGTGGATTCCTCACAATGTGAAGTCCAGCGTGTGCGACATCCCTCCCCTGGGATTGAAAATGGCATCTACCTTTGTTGGTAACTCTACCTCAATCCAGGAGATGTTCAGGAGAGTGAGCGAGCAGTTCACAGCCATGTTCAGGCGCAAGGCCTTTTTGCATTGGTATACCGGAGAAGGTATGGACGAGATGGAGTTCACCGAAGCTGAGAGTAACATGAATGATTTGGTTGCCGAGTACCAGCAATACCAGGATGCTACGGTTGAGGATGAAGGTGAATATGAGGAGGATGGTGTTGAAGGTGAATATGAGGACTAAACGACCTGTAACATATGATATAGGACCGGAAAGGAAAAGGGGTTGTGGTGAAGGGTCCCTACTGAATGCCTATGTTTGTTTTCAAGTCCCCGTTCTGCTTTTTCATTTTTATTTTTCTTGCATATTGTCTCAGCTTATCAAGCTTTCTTTTGGTTAATATGGTATATGATGTTGTAAGACAATATTGTGTGGTTGTTCTTTTTACAGTATGGAATAAGAAATGTCATTTTTGCGTTGGGGAGTTGTATATTAGTGTCGTGTTCCTACATTATCTGTACATCTTACCCATCACAGATTGATGCATAAAGCCACAACTAACAAGATATGAATCTCATGTTCCAAAAATTTACCTGTCAGTGCAAACTGGATTACCCAATTTAGCGAGAAGAGCTAAACAAAAACAGGGACATTTACTGAATTACTACTGGTATGGCATACTCTGGATTTTCTATAATTGAGTCGATGACAGACTTTTGTAAAAAAATAGTAATAAAAAATAAACAGAAAGACAGATCACAAGTAACACTGGGGTTTCAGATCATCCCAAATGATCACACAAATTGAGATAATTTTTTAGTTCAAAACCTTATAATATGCGAAATTCTGTATCCACCGTTAAATAAGTAAAAAGAACAAATAGATTATAGAAAACTCATGGCCAAAAAACAATCCAGAATATAAAAACAGAAACAGAGATCATGAGATCATATAAAACAATTTCAGATTATCCAAAGGATGGATGAGAATTTTTGTTGGTGAAAATATTCTGAATATTTGCATAGATTTTCAGAAGGAAAAAAAAAGCATTGAGATTGTAAACAAAGAAGAGTACAAGAAATTTAAGAGGAGGATTAAGCATATAAGTGCATCAGAGTCATGGAAGTATGAGGTGCAACATCGCTGGCACTATATTAAACTGCAAGCTTCTCATACCGGAGCATTCTCGTCATTTGCACCACTACTCTATCATGATTATCCCAATTCCTATATTATTATACACACACAGAGAAGAGAGAGACAGAGAGATTATAATTTAAAATAGTATTATGTGACCAGTGACCATCGAAGGATGGAGGAACCAGAGGAACGGAGGAAGGAGGCAGCTGCTGAGGCTTTCTTTACCAAGAGAAGTAATTTATATGGAGCGATTGGTGATAGGGTTTGTTGGGGTATCTGATCTGGCTTATATATGGATTGATCCACTAGTTTGGGCCTTTGGGGTCACAACCGACTCGGGCTTTTTTCAGGCCGTACTAGGCCTGCTTTTTTTTCAGAAACTACAGGGTTTTATCTCAAAATATCGATGAGAAACGTGTATGATTCGGTTGACTAATTAGTACCTATGCAGGAGGTTTTTTGGGCATTACATTTTGACAAAGCATGATAGTTTCAAAATACGTATAATTTTTTTGTGAATTTTGATTGGGCAGCCATATAGTCAAATTGTACGATTGCCGTATGTAAGAATTACTCTTAGTTTGCCGTAATAGTTCAAATATTTGAGACACTTCCAATGATACTTGTTGTATAAGGTAATCCTTTTGAGAGTTTAAGGAAAGGTTTTTAATCTAACAAGGGCGCACAATAACATTTTAATGATTTTTAGTTTAATCGATCCCCTTTTGTTCATGTTATACAAATTGTTCATTTTCATCCAAAGAAAACAAGATAAATACATAATAAAGTTATATTGTTTCATCTAGGACATCGATACTCTATCAATAACGAAAAATTAACCCCGAAAATTGACTAGAATATAGGCCAAGAAAGCACTAGTTAACCTTCCGGTTGGCCAATAATATCACGAAGTGAGGTAACAGTAGCGCCTTAATATTGCAAGTAACAAGGACTTGCCACTCATTCACTACTTCTAGAAACATTTTTTTTTTTTTTGAAGGATTTGTTGCTAATTTAACTACCTACTTGAGTTATTTTCCAAGGCTTTAAGATGAACACCGGATCCATGAGGAGCACTGTTTCATGGCTTGGGCATATCAAACATGATTTACACATTTCTCCTACACTGGAAGCTATAGGTATATATATCAAACAGCAAAACATCTCCAAATGACAAAATTTCATTATAAGCATATTATGGTCAAATAGTTAATCACCAATTAGATACAATATATCCTAAAGCCGCAACTAAAGCACCCGTTTGATGCTTGAGCACTGCTAGAACTCTCCTACCCTTTTTCCCTAAACATCAAATCACCAATTTGGATATAAAAGAGAGGGTCGAAGCACCAATTTGATGCCTTCTCGTACCCTTTTCCCTAAACCTTAAATCACCTAAGTAAAAAAAAATACACCCCACATAACAAGTAATACCATTATTGGGGGAAAAACTGAAATTGAAAGATAGCATCATCCCATATGATCCTTTGCAATACTATAACTCTTGACTCTGTCTTTGACCTAAAAGAAAGGTTCTTTTAACCCTATTTTTCTGATATCTCTCATGCCTTCTTTGTGCAGACACAGCCTTATAGAGATTCTTGGTAACAAAGGCGGAGCCACAATTCTGGTTAGGAAAAGAAGAAAAGCCGTGATCAGGAATTAAGCATCCATTGTTATTGCAGCTTACCAATCTCAATCCAGTAGCATTGACACTGTTAGATGGCAACGAGGTTGAGGCCACTTGAGTGGTAGATGATAGGTACCCATGATTCTCACTAATTACTGCGCTTCGAGTTTGAGCCATGTGATCCAGGTTTTGATACTGATGAGGAGCACTTTGTTGATGATAACGCTCTTGTTCAACAATAGTACGGGCACAAATGACTATGGATGTTTGTATGGGCGTGGGTTGGCCCAATTTCATATCAAGATTCAACTTTTGTTCCTCAATTTTTGATTGAGGTTCTTTCTGAATCAATCTTTGCTTTTTCAGCTGTCAACAGAATGTAACCAAATTAAAACAGAGTTCAATTCTAACCATTCCAACAAAATGATAAATAAAAAATTTATGAAGAAAAAAGAGTAAATTCATAACACAAAAATACCTCTTGCTTCCTTGACTGCAATACCGCATTAAATTTAATCAGCTTTTCTTTATAATCCTTCACATTCTGTATCTCCTGTTTTAATTAGTTCAAAGAAAATTGTCACTCTCAGTCTTACAAGCAATTTTTGGAAAATAAAAAACCAATCAGTACTGTAGAATTGGGGAAAAAGACAAAATTTTGCTCTAAGATGACCAAAAAGACTCACTTTATGTAGCAATTCTTTGCGCTTCACGAGTCCATTTACCACCTCCAGCCACTCCTCTCTTTTCTACAGGATCAAGAATCATGGAATTTATGAGTCAAAAAGGCAAAAATAGCATATAGCAAAAAAACAAATACACATAACCCAATTGTCAAAATTACCCACAAAAAAAAATCAAAACCCAGAAAAAAAAAATTACACAGGGAAAAAAAGAAAAAAAGAGAAGAAGATAAAGCTGCTACACAACCGAAACAGAGAAGGAGGGTTTGAAAGAAACAAGAAGACGGTAACGACCTACCCTCTTTCCGACGACCACTTTACTTCTCAACTGACTAGGCTTCTCATCGGATTCAAACGACAGCGGCGTGTTGGGGCTCGACCTCTCGACCTTGACAACATTAGTGGCCGGAACTTTCGACCCAGGATTCGGGGAATACGAGGACGACGGCAACCGAAGCCGAACCACAGTCGACGACGACGACTTGTTGTTCCGAACTCTTTGGTCTTGTACAGCCAGCGCAGATCTCTTCTTCTTGTGGCCCCACGGGACCCGAATTCGAGGGCGGTCGTCTAATTTGGAGATGATGTCAGGAAGTCCGACCATGATTTCGGCGATTTCGAACTCCCGAGGTGAGAAGTACGAGGTGTAGTAGCGGAGGATGGGCTCCATTGTTGTTGGTCCTTGCTCTGCTTCCATTGATCACTTCCACTCTCTCTAAAGCTTTGTTTCTTGAGTCTGAAACTGTGAAAACTCTATGTGGGTTTGAAGAGGGTTAGGGCAAAAACGCATAGGGGATTAGAGATGGAGGAGAGGAAGGAAGGGAGGATTGGATTAGAGAGGGTAGAGAGTTGCTTGGAGACGGGGTTTATTTTTATTTTTTGTGTTTATAAATGGGGGAAGCGAGGAAGAAAATCCTCTACGATGTACAAGGGAGTGACACGTGTTGAATGGAGATGCAGATTGGGCGTTTTTCTTTTTCCCCTTCGTGCTTCTGCTAGGGTTTATGGACGGGACAGTGAAGCCCACAAGCCGAATCAGTGTAGGAATTGGTTACCTACCTTTTGTGATTTTCTCGACCTTACCTTTTTATTCCCTAAAATGTATGCACTATTTCAAAGTGACAAAAACAGAAAAAACAAAAACAAAAAATAAATTATGCTAGAAGAAGAAATGACTTATTGTTAAACTAACACATGGTGGAATTTAAATACGAACACAATTTAAATACGGATTCAGTTCATCACTGAAGACTGTGCAACAAATTATATTGGTAAGCTTGTGTGCAAACTCATGGTCTCGAAAAAGTTATTTTTTCTATTTTTTTAAATTTTCTTTAAGGAAATATTGGCTTTTAGTTTTCACATAATTAGTGCATGAGTTGTAGTTAGTTTATAGTTTCTAACTTTTTAGTTTTATGTTTTACATACAAGAGATTTTAATTTTTTTTTTTTTTTTGAAGAATATCATGTCGTTATATTAATATACTTATGCCAGAAAGGACCATTACATATCATCTCTCTACCATCTATGGGTAGATAAAGAGATTGCAGTAAACCACAGCGATACATGGATTAGATCCGATCATTTAACGGTACACATGCTCACTTATTTAAGCAAGACTGCACACTATGAAATAACATAGTAAATAAGCAAGCTTAAAGCTAAAAAACTTATAGCAGCCCAAAAAACAATAGGAAATTAATTAGAAAGCAAGAAACTAACTAAATAGAAAGCCCAAAAGGGCAGCCTAAAGAAAAGTCACAACCCAGAGCCCAGCAAGTTGGATTAGCACCCAGCCCAACTCTCCCCCTCATTCACGCTCTTGCAGCACATACAGCAAGCCTCCTTGCCGTCGATCTAGGCCGCCACCACCACGCCGCCATGGCCATCAACGCCACAACCATCAACCGCCCAAGTTCGACCTGTGTACATCACCACCGCCGCGCATTGAGGCTTCAAATCAGAACCCCGCTGCCTCAACAAAAATGCCGGAGCATCAAGCAGCAACAACTCTCTAGACCACCTGAGCAATAGCCTCAAGACATTCCCGTCCGGCGCACTATCCACACAGCGACAAAGCCGAAGGCTTGCCACGGGTGGGAGCTGCCGGATGAGCAATGAGATGGAACCAGAAAAAACCTAGTTTTGGTTAGGGTTTCACCTCGAGAGAGAGAGAGAGAGAGAGTTAGGGTTTCACCTCGAGAGAGAGAGAGAGAGAGAGAGAGAGAGAGAGAGAGAGAGAGAGAGAGAGAGAGAGAGAGAGAGAGAGAGAGAAGTAGGGGAAAAAAAACAACAGATTAATATATTTTGTATCTATTGGTATAAATTAATAATTAATACTCAGGTAATAGTTTAAAAAATCACAGCCTTAAGATAACATCAATGACTTAGATGATGCTATGTATAGAGCATCAATATATCAGGTGCACAGTAGAATTTCAGGGTATATGAAATGATTCATTTTCCCCACATTTTTTCCTTTCTATTGAAAACTTGTAACCTGTGTTTATTAGACATAGAAAATGAAGGAGTTTCTTTTTCTAGACTTTCAAATCCACGACTTAAATACATCAATATTCATCGGTTGTATTTGCCCAATGGCCGCGGTTAAAAAAAGGCCTTGTGTTAATAGAGGTTTGGGTTGGGCTAGTGTGAGTTTGCGAATTCGGAAACATTTGATCCATAACAATCTGTATTATTCTAAAAATAATAAAATGCAAAAGGATATGAGACGAATGATCCCGAATAGTTAAGAACGTATAAATGTTCTCGTCCTTTCCTTTCTATTGCTTCGAAGATTTAAGCCCTTCACGCATTATAGGCGCGGTTCATGCCTCTCTGATTCTCGGAAAAAATCTCGTTCAAGAGAGTGAAGGAGATTCTACTGTGCCAGCCACACTAATACTAGTCACCGATCATGCACGACGATGATAACTGTAACAAGTGGCGGTGCTCGGCGTGGAACAATCCGGTGCTTTATTTGGCGGCGGCATTTGTGGCCGTGTTCCTTTTGCTGCGGCTGGGGCTCTCCATCTGGATTTTTTACGAGAAGCGGAGGCAGATAATGGCTCAACAACACGATCACAGATTATCATCAGCTTCACAAGACTTGGAGAGTAATGGGACGGTTACTAGTAATAGTACTGATCGTGTTCATCAGAGAGAATGGGAATTGGAGAGTGTTAATGGTGGTGGTGAGGCCAGCGATTGCAAGGAAGGGAAAGTTTCCGACGACAAGGTTTTGGTGATAATGGCCGGAGATGACAAACCTACCTTCTTGGCCACGCCAATGTGAGGGCGGCGGCCGAGACTAAGGGGATAAAGAATTAGATCCCTAACCTAAGCTGATGCTTTGTAGTTAAGTTCTAGGCTTTTAGCTATTTGGCTGAAACAGAAATGATGTTACAGATAAACCCCAAAGTTTGAATTTAATGGGATGAGCACCGTGACCTTGCTTCATTTGTTCATATAAAACTGCTCCTAATCTCACTTATGTTTGAG
This sequence comes from Rosa persica, assembly GCA_025331145.1. Lineage (NCBI taxonomy): Eukaryota > Viridiplantae > Streptophyta > Magnoliopsida > Rosales > Rosaceae > Rosa > Rosa persica. The sequence goes on along the minus strand of WFKR01000006.1, from coordinate 46,074,198 downwards.
GCGCATTACTGCATTAGGTGTTGGAATTTGCTTAGGTTTTGACAGAACTCATGGCGACAGACCTGTAGCAAGTTCTTGAACATGACACAGAATTGGACACTGATTCTTCGACCTCTGTTAGCTGCTCCATTTGAGTTGAGCCATTTCAAAATAAGTGATCATGTGTATTACAATGGTACATATGTTAAAAAAAGACTAAAACATGAGATACAATGTATTCAACACCGACTGCATTTGTTTCCAGCACAGATCTTGAAATACATAGATCTCTAATAAGTATATAAACGAGCAACCGATCCATGACTGTAAGGATAGGTTGCATGCTTATGCTATACATATAAACAGGCAACCTATCCCTGTTTATGTATTCATATAACTAGTCAATATCAAATTTTAACGAGATTAGACGGGGGTAACCTTATAGTTCTTGAGACAACATTACCATAAAATGAATCAGTAGGTTTGGTAACACTTTAATGAGTAAATCATGTCATCAGATACACAAGCAGCATAACAAAGGTGAATGGCTACAATTGGTTAATGAGAAATAAAACTAAGCTCCCTGCCTTTTCTTTGGTCTCTCGGATATCACAAAGTCATCATCAGACTCGCTCTCTGAGCTTTCATCATCTTTCTTCCGCTTCTTAGACAGATTTGATGCACCCTTGGAGGCTGGTGTTGGCTTCTTTTTATTTGGGGAAACCGGGTTTGATGTTGTCTTTTTCTTGACAGTAACTGATGTTGTGGTCTTCTTTACAGAAGATCC